>CM054063.1:289441940-291841940 GCA_028641055.1 Alopecurus myosuroides | reverse complement strand
TTTTTTTTTACATATGTTGAGAAAGTTGTCTGTTTTTAGCGGAAGAACTCTGGAAGCACTTAAGATGTTAATAACTATGCGTGGACATTTTCTCCAGAAATTTTTGATATTGTGAAGAAAAAAATTAAATACCAGGTACATACGCATCCTAAGGGATTAAGATAATGCAACAAAGATGATGGCCTGCTGGCTAACGCGAGGCGACAAGACACGAACCATCGGTTGTCGGGCTGCCCTTCCATCACACGCACACACCCCTCCTGCATCCCCACGATGATTAGGCAGGAAAATCAGCGGAAGCCTTTCCCAGATACTGTGTGTCGCGAGCCGATCTAACACCACCACACATGTCACACAGAGAGCTCGATCGCCGCGAAGATCAAACACAATCTTAACCCCCAAAAAGTGTAATGCCTTTTTGCGAGTTGTTGGGTGACCCGAGGGGATTAAGCTAATGCTCCTCCGTGCGTCCGGTTCCTCGATCCGGATCCTGATGCGACAGCACATGCGCAGTAGCCAGTAGAGGAGCCGCATGATTTTCAGCAGACGGCCGTTTGTCTCGTGTAATCTACTACAGTGCTGTACTAGTATTTGCTCTGCTGCTGAGTGGTCTGAATGTTCCCTGCACTTTCGTGCCCTGTCGTCATTCACTCGGAACATCACTGTCGAGCAAATTCTCAAGGCGCCGCATTTGAGGTATGATCAGCCAGGTATTCATGATTGCTTAGCATCATACACCTAAGCATGCATGAGCAAGTTCCGTGACATTTCCGGATCTAACGAGATGCCAAGGTCTTAGGTGGCAAGACTGCTTAAACTATTGCAAGCAAATTAAAGTACACCTACGTGTATCCGACACTTCTCCCGGTTGGATCCCAGGAAACCAGCCAACAGACGTACGTGTATCATTGCTTCCCGACTCTTTTTTTTTTTTTGGCACGAAATTGCTTCCCGACTTGTACCAGTACTCCAGTATGGTAAGCTAGTATAAATACCTGAATGATTCCCCTCAGGATCAGAGCAATCCATCCCACCCACACACAGCTAGCCTTCTTTCCCTTCTGCTCCTGCTCTCGAAGCAAAGCAAAGTAACGATCGAGCATGGATCACATGATGCATCTAGACCAACACCATGATAACCTGCAGGAGGAGCGGTGCGGCAGCAACCAACAAGACGCCGCAAGCGCCAGTGTTAGCGTCTCGTGGGTCGCCTTCCTGCTCGCTGCAATTGCTTTTCTCTCCTTGGTCTCCTCGTTCCTCGGAAGGGGCGGAGCTCCTTCCGGTGCCGCCCTGCCTGCTGCTAGTCGGCAGCTCCTTGCGGCCTTGTGCGGCTTTGCCACCACCAAGAAGGCGCTCTTCATCTTCTCCAACGCCATCTTCCTCTTCCTCGCCGCCGACTGCCGCTGCTTCTTCGGCCTCAGCACCACCACGGCCCCATCTGAAAGCGATGATCATCATCGCACCGCCTCTGATCAACTCCCGTCGTGTGCTGTTCAAGTTGTTCAACTTCAACCGTGTGGCTCTTGCTCAGGAAGCCTTTACCACGGCAGCAACGCCACAAGTGCATCAGAGACTTGTCCGCGGGAACAAGGGAAACGAGAAGACATTCCAGTGCTGCCGTCGACACCGGAATCGTTCAGGCTCGAGGGGGCCAGTAGCAGTGTAAACTTGGAAACGGTTGTCGTCCTCGTCCAGGAGCCAACCTGCAGCGGAGTGGATCAGGAGCTGGAGAAGCTAGAGCTGGACGAGCTCAACAGGAAGTTTGAGGAGTTCATCCACAGCAGACGGATTAGATGGATCAAGGAGGAGGAGGAAGCGGTGCATTGCCAACAGGTCTAGATAGATCCTGATGAGCAGTTAGATTCGTTTGTACTTTTGTACCGTGCTCATAGGTGTGGTGTAGATATACCCAACAACTCTACGGTTTAAGGTTGTTTGTGGTGTGATGATGGTGTCAGGTGTTTGGAAGAAATCTATTTATTTTTTCGTAAACATTGCTCGGAAGAAGCATATGCACAATATGCGTGAAATTTTACAAAAATAACCTTTTAGTGCAGCAAATTCATAAACTGACCCTCAACTCAAAAAAATTCAAAAGATGACCTTTTTAATAACGATTTCCTATGCACTACAGGAAAGCGGCGGGCGATACGCCGATAGCAACTGCCTACGCCGATGGCTTTTTGTCGGGGCCGAGCTGGGCTGCCCAGCAAACTAGCTGTCGGCCCAGATTAACCGTCGGCATACAGTTCTACGTCGACGACAAATCCGTTGACAAAGATATACACGACGACGCCAATGGAAAAGCCGTTGGCATAGCTATGTTTTTTTTGCTATTTTTCATTCAATATGGAATAATTCATATCTTTAAATCCGTAAATCGAAATTTAACAAATAAAATATCTAAATCAATTAAAAAAGAGATGAATCTAAATAGGACAACTATATTATCTTTTGCATAGAAAAACTCATTTAACTAGGCAAAATTAATTTAGGAAAATCAGCATAAACGCATTTAACTAGGCGAAATTAGAAAGAAATCAAGAAAATTACTAATACTAGGGGAATATCCATCAAATAGGTACTGCTCTTTGTGCGAATTAGATGAGTGCCATTTTGTACAATATTTTTTGTACTTGGTTCACACAAAAAAAACATGTTTGCCACATAGAAAAAGGAAAATGATATTTGTAAAATTAATTTGAAAAATCGTTTCAGAACCATTGTTTTCTATACCAAGATACACCTATTTTTTGAATGTGAGAAATTTATGACAAACTATGCACTGGGAATTGCTATAACTTGGTTATTTGGCTTGAAACCTATAGATGTTTATACACGGTAGATCTTTCTGTGAAGATTTTTTCGAAACATTTGTCAAAAATCAATTTTATCATTTTTTATAGCATCTAATACACATAAAATGTCTCCACGAAAGAGGAAATTTTTTTTGAGGTTTTTTCACTTTATTTGAATTTTTTTCAAAAAAAGATCAAAATGGCCACCATGACTATTCATCGTAACTGGTCAAATTTTCTAAAACTATCGATGTTTCTATAATATAGTTCCTATCATTTTTCTAATCGACTTACACATTTATTTGTCCAATTTCGTTTTACGGATTTAAAGATACGAATTATTCTATATTAAATGTAGAAAGGAAAAAAATAAAGTAAAATTCATTTTTATTATTTATTCAAAAAAAAAATATTACATAATCATTGTTATTTATTCAAATATTTTTATAATTTAAACAATGAAAAGTGTAACATCGTGACCTAAAGGGTTAGTATGATTGATATGACACTAATATTAGTAAGTTCTAACTTCTCATTTGGAAGTTAATTTGGAAGGAACTCAAAAGTTAAACATGATTGGGTTGGAGCAATTTAAGGATTGGTGACCGAATGAGAAGTTTGACCATGGTAATTATTTGAAATTTTTGGAAAAAATATGATTTTTTTTTGGAAAAGCTATGCCAACGGCTTTTGATATGCCCACGACAAATTGTCATACGCCGACACCCTATTACGCCGATGGCAAATTGGCCTATGCCAACACCCTGTTACACCGACGGGCGTATGGCGACGACTTTTGCGTGTCCACGTAACTGCGCATTCTTGTAGTGATAGGATGTCATACCCACTTTCGTAACGTTTGGTCAAACACGTTATTTACCAGGTACGTGTCAGAGAAGGGACCAACAGTTGGGCACCTTGACGCCCTGGGCTAAGGCGTTATGCCCTGCCCACATGACGCCCTGAACGGTGGCGTTATGTGGACGAACAAGTGAAAACGGTCATCTTCGTGTCACTTCCGATTCTAAACCTCCCACTTCTTTCTCTCACTTTGCTTGAAGAATAAAGGGCGACCCCGACACCTCTCCCTCTCCTCTCCCAAATCCCCCATCTATTTCACAGATCGGAGACCGTAAGGTAGGGATTTGGTTCCCCTTGGATTTATCAAGGTATTCCCCCTCTTTTTATGTTTTTTTTTCAAATGGTCTTATTTCATTCTATGGGTATTCCGATCCCTAGTTCATCTAATCTATTTGCTATCTCTAGATATTAGCTATCTAGTAGTAGACTAGTGGAGTGCAAACCCTAATTTATGTTGGGGGTTATGGATGGCTTAGTTTTGAATTGTTGTAGTTGTATATGTTGGGGGTGGTGGATGGTTTATATAGTCAATTTTGAAATTTAATTGTGCAATTTTGGAAACCCTATTTGAGTGCAAACCATACCTGGCTTTATTGGTGATCCAAAGCTCGCAGGATTCCGTGCATCGAAGGTATATACATCGACATGCATGCTGGAGTTACTCATTATCTTTTTTGTTTGTATTTTTCCGAACTACACAAGAACAATGAGGAAGGAAGGTGAATGCATCGATTACATCTCGTGGCGCGTGTACAGTGAGTGGATGTTGTGGATTAATATAGACATTATTGACAGAACAACGGATCGATGAAGAAAAAATATAGGTCTATCTTGTTTTTAGGTTTTGTAAATAATTAATATTGGATAATTTGAATGGAGTGATCGAAACATTCAGCAGATGGGAAAATCCATGAACAGGGGGTTGATCTACACTCTATCAGAGTTGGGATCAGCCATGGCATGCCATTGATATTTTCATTGCGACCCTTCTCTAGATATCATTTTAACTTGGACATGATTCTCCTTTTCGTATCATTGATCCTGCAACTCTCTGTGGAATCAGGATCTAGAGCAACTCTATAGCTGGGAAGCTGGCGCTACGGCAGTGAAGCGAGAATTCAAATCTTGCAGCGATGATACCACGTGGAAGCTGCTCGATTGGCTCCGGCGTCTTCATCAGTTGGAGTAGGCGTAGAGGCCGAGCTGGGCTGCCCAGCAAACTAGCTGTCGGCCCAGATTAACCGTCGGCGTACAGCACTACGTCAACGGCAAATCCGTTGACAAAGATATACAGTTGGCCTAGCCGTCCGCATAGCTATGTTTTTTTTTCTATTTTTATTAAATATGGAATAATTCATATCTTTAAATTTGTAAATCGAAATTTAACAAATAAAATATTTAATAAAAAAGAATCTAAATAGGACAAATATATTATATTTTGCATCAGAAAAACTCATTTAACTAGGCAAAAATATTTTAGGAAAATCAATATAAACGTATTTAACTAGGCGAAATTAGATAGAAATCAAGAAAATTGCTAATACTTGGGGATTATCCGTCAAATGTGTACTACTCTTTGTGAGAATTAGATGAGTGCCATTTTGTACAATATCTTTTGTACTTGGTTCACAAAAAAAAACATTTTTCCCACTTAGAAAAAGGAAAATGATATTTATAAAATTAATTTAAAAAATCCCTTCAGAACCATTGTTTTTTATACCAAGATACACCTATTTGTCGAATATGAGAAATTTATGAAAAACTATGCAGTGGGAATTTCTATAACATGGTTATTTGGCTTGAAACCTATAGATGTTTATACACGATAGATCGTTTTGTGAAGTTTTTTTTGAAAATTTTGTCAAAAATCAAGTTTATCATTGTTCATAGCATGTAATACACATAAAATGTCTCCATGAAAGAAGAATTGTTTTTAGGTTCTTTTACTTTATTTGAAATTGTTTCAAAAAATATCAAAATGGCCACTATGACTATTCATCGAAAGTGGTCAAATTTTCTAAAACTATCGATGTTTCTATGATATAGTTTCTATGATTTTTCTAATCGACTTACACATTTATTTTTCCAATCTCATTTTACGGATTTAAAGATATGAATTATTCCATATTAAATGTAGAAAGAAAAAATAAAGTTAATTCATTTTATTATTATTTATTCAAAAAAAATATTATTACATAATCATTGTTATTTATTCAAATATTTTTTATAATTTAAACAATAAAAAGTGTAACAACGTGACCTAAAGAGTTAATATGATTGATATGATACTAATATTAGTAAGTTCTAACTTCTCGTTTGGAACTTAATTTGGAAGGAACTCAAAAGTTAAACATGATTGGGTTGGAGCAACTTAAGGATGGGTGACCGAATGGGAAGTTTGACCATGGTAATTATTTGAAATTTTTGCAAAAAAATATGATTGTTTTTTTGGAAAAGCTATGCCAACGGCTTTTGATATCCCGACGAGAAATTGTCATACGTCGAAACCCTGTTGCGCCGACGGCAAATTGGCCTATGCCAACACTTTGTTACGCCGACGGCAAATTGGCCTATGCCAACACCCTGTTACACCGACGGTCGTATGCCGATGAGAAATTGTCATACGCTGACACCCTGTTACGCCGACGGAAAATTGGCCTATGCCAACACCCTGTTACACCGACGGTCGTATGCCGAGGGCTTTTGGGTGTCGGCGTAGCTGTGCATTCTTGTAGTGATAGGATGTTATACCCTCTTTTGTAAAGTCTGGTCAAACGCGTTACTGACCAGGGACCTGCCAGAGAAGGGACCAACGGTTGGGTGATACGTCATAAACGTATCCTTAATTTCTGACGCTCCATGTTGTTTTCTTATTCTTTCCCACATGTTTGTTATACACTTTATGTCATTTTTATCGATTTTCCGGACTAACCTATTACAAGATGCAACAGAGCCACTTCCCTGTTTTCTGTTGTTTTTAGTTTCAGAAAAGTTGTTCTAGAAATATTCTCGGAAATGGAAAATTCGAAGCTCGGAAGTTTTAGAATTCCTGAAGGTTCCACAGAGTCCCTAAGAGACCTGGAGGAGGGCCACATGGGGCCCACACCATAGGGTGGCGCCCCCTGGCCGCCCCATGGGGTGGTGTGGGGCCCCCCGACCTCCACCGCCTTTGCCTTTTTGTCTATTTACATCCCCCGAGACGTAAACCCTAAAGATATACCACTTCTTCTCGAGAAACACCCAAGGCCGCCATCATCGTCATCCCGAGATTGGGAGGGTTCTGGAGCTCTCCCCGGCACCCTGTCGGGAGGGGAATTCATCACCGGAGGGGTCTACACCACCATGCCCTCCTCCGAAGTACCTGGACTACGGGTCCATAGCAGTAGCTAGATGGTTGTTCTCTCCACTTTGTACCTCATGTTTAGATCTCGTGAGCTTCCTCACATGATCGAGATCATCTTTATATAATGCTACATGTTGTGTTTGCTGGGTTCTGATGAATGTTTAATGCTATGTCTTATGATTATCAATCTATCATGTTATCTTCATGCTTATGTTATTTATGATCTTGCATGCTCTCCATTATGATTAGATACTCTGGACAAGTAGATGCTAGTAACTCCGAGAGGGAGTATTTATGCTCGATAGTGGGTTCATGTCTCCTTTGCATCTGTGCTCGAGTGACAGAAACATGACGGATGGAGGATGTGTTGTTGCCATTAGGGAGAAAACAACAATTATTTGTCAAAGGATGATGTTATTGTTTACATTACACACTTTGCTTACTACAATTATCTGTTGCTTGCAACTTAATATCCAACGTTTGTTCAGATGATATTTGGAGGGTGGATTATTAGTCATAGATGCAGTTGGATGACGGTATATGTATTTTGTTGTAATGCCCATATGAATCACATAGTAATGTTTATCTCTTCCATATGCACTACGGTGCAGCCTTCATTTCTATCAATTGCCCAGCTGTAATTTGTTCACCACACATGTTATTTATCTTTCACGGAGAGACACCACTAGTGAATTGTGGACCTCGGTCCATTTTTCTCATACTAATAAAACACCTAATGCTTTTACACTGCTTACATACTGCTGCTACTGCTTTCATACTATTTTCCTGCTGTTTTCCACACCATACGTTTAACCTCTTTGTGTTCAGCAAAACCGGTGAGATTGACAACCTCACTACTACGTTGGAGCAAAGTGATTTGATTGTGTTGTGTAGGTTCCACGTTGCTGCTGAACCGGTAGTGCGTCCTGCCACCTCAGCTGCATCAACATTCAGATATTTCGTGTCCTCCTACTGGTGGATTCAACCTTGGTTTCTTTTCTTAGGGAAAACTTGCCGCTGCACTCTTCACAACCTTCCACTTGTGGTTTACTAACGTTTGCATCAAAGTTTTCTGGCACCGTTGCCGGGGAGGAAGATAATTTCTGCAAGGGGAGTCCCTCGCTTCCAATCTTTTTACTTTGTTTTTGTTTTGTTTTGTTTATTTTATTTTGTCTTGTTTGCTTTTCTTTATAAAAAACACAAAAAAAATAGTTCTTATTCTAGCTGTAGTTTTATTCATGTTTTTAGCCTTGTTAAAATGACTACTCCTTAGCACACTAAGTTGTGTGACTTTACTAGCACCAACAACAATGATATCATTAGCACACCTATTGCTCCACTTGCTCCTACTGCTAATTTTTATGAGATAAAGCCTTCCCTGTTAAACCTTGTTATGAGAGAGCAATTTTCTGATGTTAGTACTGATGATGTTGTTGCCCATCTCAATAACTTTTTTGAACTATGTGAGATGCAAAAGTATAAAGATGTTGATGGAGATATTATTAAACTAAAAAATTTTCCTTTCTCTTTGAGAGGAAAAGCTAAAGAAAGGTTGCTATCTTTGCCTAGGAATAGTATTGATTCTTGGACTAAGTGTAAAGATGCTTTAATTGGAAAATATTATCCTCCTGCTAAGATTATATCTTTAAGAAGTAGCATTATGAACTTTAAGCAACTTGATAATGAGCATGTTGCTAAAGCTTTGGATAGAATGAAATCTTTAGTAAAGAATTGTCCCATCGATGGACTAACTGCTTGGATGATCATCCAAACTTTTTATGCGGGACTGAATTTTTCTTCAAGAAACCTTCTGGATTCAGCTGCTGGAGGAATCTTTGTGTCCATGACCTTGGGGGCAGCAACAAAGCTTCTTGATAATATGATCGTAAATTATTCTGAGTGGCACACTAAGAGAGTTACAACTAGTAAGAAGGTAAGTTATGTTGAAGAAATGTCGCACCCGGACTTCTAGAGGATACACACAGCCCGCTAAATAGTAGGTAATTGGCCTACGGGGCCTACCTGCACCCGCATCTCAATATGAGTAGGCCAACACGTAAACGTGTGACAACCATCCTCTACTATTCATCGTCTGTGAAACCATCCAATAGGAATCCGAATACTTCCATTGACGTACTTCATAACATACACACATGGTACGTCAACGGCATTTGAACAAATGATACCACAACAAATCTCTAAGACACAAAGAAATAGAAATAAGTGGCAAAAGCTCTCACTAGAGCAGAGATAGATAATACAGTCATGCAGAAGACACATGTCCCAACAAGTCATCATTACATCACAGCGGAAGCATCCAAAGTGTCTGAGTACAGACAAGATCCAAATAGGCCTAAGAGACCGGAAACGAAAAGAACGGAGCCCATCCACGAAGTCTCGGATCCTGCCCGGTCCGCTATCTACTCGTCAGCAGCCTCGTCATACTCCACGTAGTAGCCACCATGGGGATCCTCGGAAACGTAGTCTGCAGAACCAGCAGCCCCAAAGGGGTCAGTACGGACGAGTACTGGCAAGCAAGACGCACAAGATACCAAAGTGTACCCGACAACACCAAGTACAGATGCTTTTGGTTCAACGGAAGATAGGTGATACAAAGGGGCGGCAGCGGGCTGCAATAACCAACTACAGAGACACGCTACAACATCCGGCTAAAAGAAAGGGATAAGATAGCGCATCGGAGCCAGCTACCACTAACCTCAAACAAACCCATCCTGGATCTCGCCCCTTATCCAAAGAAGCAATCCGAGGATAACCCACACAGTTGGATTAATTGAAGGTTCAGGTTATTGTGTCAATATGCCTATTACTAGTCAAATTATTATTAATTAGGTGTAAGTTGTCTAATCCTTGTTAGCCAGCCCTATCACCAAGTCATCCATAACCGCGGACAACACGGCTTCTCGAGAAGATTTAACCCTGCAGGGATGCACCAATTTGGCCGTACACGTAAGAATAACCCGCCAGGCGGGCATCAAACCCACCAAGCAGGCCACTCAACACAACCCAACTCTTCTTCGCATCAAGCCCAAAGAACCACGTGCAATTGAGCGCACGACTAATCAAGCCCCACGAAGAAAAGGGGACCCTCATAGCACTCTAAGAACGTGTCTCCCTAAATGCCAACTACAAAAGTTACCACCCTTGCGCCAAGGGTTCGCATCTGCATATGCATGCGGCAAATGGAAAACCCGAACTAAAATGTGGCGATTTGGACGAGATGCGAATCGAATCAAAGTTGCGGGGGACGCCCATACACGCTTCCCACATGCGGTTAGCGCGCTCATCATGGATCTAGAGGACAAGAACTTTTCCTGAGTTCGACACTAGCAGGCCTCAAAACCATACCCGGCCTCCTGCCGGTGCCTTATCATCAAATTAGCATTACCTCAAACATTAACAGGTTGTTGTTTAAAACATCGAGCCCCCAGAACATAATAAATATGGTAAAAGAAATAACGGACATCAGACTCGAGCACAAACAACCCTAAGCATGCTAGTAAGACACAGGCAACAGGCAACAGGGTTATAGGTGTGGAGGTGAGGCTATATCAGGGTTACATGATAACATGTGATAGGCTCGGAACACAAGCAACGAATCATAAGGCTAGCAGATTAGACAACGGAAAGTATCGGTATCACGTGTGGAACGGACACAATGGTTCATGTGAGTGAATACTTGCCTGCAAACTCAGTAGCCTGGTACTGGGCTAACTCCTCTGAAGTGGTATCGTAAACCTCGTCTGTCTCAACGTCGTCGTCTATTCGAGAAGAAGCAAACAAACAACGAAGAGAGGCGGACAATCAATAACATGGCATAATGCACAAACATAGGATGATGCATGACATGTTAATTGGTGCATCAAAGGTAAGCTAGAGACATTATAGCCAATATTAAATGGACCCATATGCAATTGAATTGCATTTGGTAAAAGTCCATAGCATAAATTGGGGGTTTAATGAAATACAACTAAACATTTTTTTGAAGTGGATTAAATGCATGAGAGATGTTATAAATAGCAAGGATATGATCTTAGCTTCACTTAGGTATTTTACTTGCCAAATTTGGAGTTGTAAATATTTAATTATGGCTTTTGGCATTTTAATTGAACAAAAATCAGTACTGAAATTAGTGCAAAATTTAGTTTCTCAAAACATTTATTTTATTGCATATTTGGATAGAGCATTTAATTCTGATTGGAATGCATATTTAGTTTGCTCCAATTGGAATTTGTATGCCCAAGCTATGATTTTTGCAATGTTTAAAGCATTTAACAAATAATAATTGTTTTCAGCATTTTAAATTATTCAAAACCAGAAATAAAGTTGATATTAGTGTATAGCATTTAAAATTGAATGTATTTCATGTTTTAAGTTTTCTGTTTTGAGCAAATATGCAAAAGATATGAATTTTAGAAGTTTTAATTAAATTCTGGGATTTAAAATAGAGGCCAGGGACTTTTGTCACGCAGTGCAGACCTGCCCTGGGTCACTGACCCGTGGGCCAGCATCCAGCTGGCGCCTGCGTGGCGTGTGTGTGTGTGCCTACGTGGCGGCTGGGGTTGCTGACGCGTGGGTCCCGCGTGCGCGCGTGGCAAAGAGAAAAAAGGGGGCCTTTATTCCGCGCGGGGAGGGATCGAACCCGCGCCCTCGGGCGTGCGCACGTGAGGCCTGTGCCACTGGGCTGGACTGCGGTTGGTGATGGATCTGGAGGGGGTTGGGTTTTGAGGTGGATCCGTGCGGGAAATCTGAAACTGAACAAGTTCACGTACTGTACTTCGATAGGGAAAACGGAAAGCAGCCGGCGGCGGCCGCTGCTGCGGTGCGTGCGGCGTGCGCGGTGCGCGCGCAGCCTGTGCATGCGGACGGGGGAGAGGAGGAAAGGAGGGAGGGCTCACAGCGCGGCGGACGGACGCGGTCGAGGAAGCGCAGGAGCAAGCTCGTTGCAGAGCGGACGAACGAACCGACGACGAACAGAACAGAGGCAGTGCTCGGCGGCGACGGAAATCGCGACGGCACGGTCGCCTGGGCCACCCTCGGACCATGGCGTCTTCAGCAAAGTCAAAGAAGGTGGCTTCCCGGTTCCATTTCCGCGAAGAAGAGCCCCTGCCAACGAGCACAGCAACCTCACCAACCCCTCCAACTTCCGGTCATGGTGATGTTGCTTGGGTTCAGTAAAAGGTTCAGAACGAGGAGGAGCAGAGAGGAAGAGAGGAGAAAGGGGGCGGCGGCGGCTTGGGAAGGAGAAGGAAGGGGCTAGGGTTTGGGGATGGCTCGTTTATAGCTGGAGGGGGGAGCAGGTAGGGGAGACGTGGAGGGCTCCCCTCCACAGGAGCGTACCTGCTCCCTGGCTCTCTGTCCGTACGAGGAAGAAGACAGCCAAGGGGGGTATTGGGCTGGATTGGGTTGTAGGTGGGCCTTTGTGGCCTGCCTCCCCACTGTTGTTTTTATTTTATTTTCTTTCTTTTTTTTGTAGAAAAGGAATAAGAAAGAAAATAGAAGGGTTTTTTGATATTTAGAAAATCATGGATTTAATTTCTATGCACTAAGCATCTCAAACGCCCAAGTGCACAACAATTTGTTTTTTCAAAATTCAAATTTATGTGCCTGTTTGAAATTCAAACTTGAATTGACTTATGTTTCAATTAAATGAGTTATTTCAACTTGTCCAATTATGAATAAATAAAATTCAAGTTTATTGAAGGCAATTGATTTGTTTCTGTTAGTGACTTATTTTGAAAACATTGGAACATACCAAGTATGAACCAATTGGTTTGAAATTGAATTGAATTTCAAATTGAAACACATGCCACATGCAATGCTTATGATGACATGATGCATTAACTAGAATTCTATAAACAAACATTGCAAATGGGGGATTTTCATACTTGGGATGTTACAAGAAACCTCCTCTTTGAGTGATAGACTTGATGATATTATGTCCATTCTTGTTAATGGCCATGCTCCTATTGATCCAAACAATGTTCCTTTAGCCTCTTTGGTTCAAGAAGAGCATGTTGATGTGAACTTCATTAAAAATAATAATTTAAACAACAATGCATAAAGGAATAATTTTGGTAGCAACAATTATAGGCCATATCCTCCCAATAATGGTAATTCCTACAACAACAATAAAATTGTATCCTCTGATCTTGAGAACATGCTTAAATTTTTTATTAGTGCACAAACTGCTTTTAATAATTCCGTTGAGGAAAAATTTGGCACAATTGATGTTCTTGATTATAAAGTTGGTAGCCTTACTCTTGATGTTGGTTTTCTGAAACTAAAGGTTATGCCTCATGATGTTAAATAAATTAAAACTTTAAATGCTATACAAATTCGAATTGATGATAATGTTAGGATGTTAGCTGAATTGCATGCTAGATGGAAAAGGAAGATGAAATAGCTATAAAGAATAATATAGCTAATGTTTGCACCATTACCACCACTAGTAAAACTAAATCTTCGCATGCTATAAAACCTTCTACTATCAACAGTAAAGTAATTGGTGTTGGAAACACTTCCACTTCTGCTATTAAAAATGCAAAACTGCCTGAAACTGCTAAAAATGTTCCTGATAAAAGTGCTGAAAATTTTAGAAACATGGGAGATAATGGTCCCATTACCTTTGATAAAAATGATCTTGACTTTTATGATTGCAACATAACTGAAGTGATTAAGTTCCTACAAAATCTTTCCAGTTGTCCTAATGCTAGTACTATGAATATGGCTTTCACAAAACATATTACAAATGCTCTCGTGCAAATTAGAGAGGATTAATTAAGATGTGAAGCCTCTATCACTAAGAAGCTAGATGATGGTTGGGAAACCATTATTAAAATGAAAGTGAATGATTTTGATTGCAATTCTCTATGTGATCTTGGTGCTAGTATCTCTGTTATGCCCCAAGAAACTCTGATATTCTTGATTTACCACCATTGTAACCTTGTTATTTGGATGTTCGTCTTATTTATAATGTTAGAAAGAAACCTTTGGGGAGAGTTGATGATGTTCTTATGATGGTTAATAATAATCTTCTCCCCCGATTTTGTTGTCTTTAATATTGAATGCAATGCTTCTTCTCCAATTGTTTTGGGAAGACCTTTTCTGAGAACTGTTGGTGCTATTATTAATATGAAAGAGGGGAATACTAAATTTCAGTTCCCACTCAAGAAAGTTATGGAACACTTTCCTAGAAAGAGAATGAAGTTGACTTTTTATTACATTATTTGAACAAGTTACAATTTGGATGCTTCTTCACTTGAAAATACTTGATTCCACTTTTCGGGTCCTAGCTAAAAGGCGTTAAAGAAAAGAACTTCTTGGGAGATAACCCATGGTTTTATTTTTGCTTTGTTTTTATCTGTTTTCTTTGAGTCAAGGGGTTGTATACTTCTGTAGAAACTCCTTTGTATCTTTATTTTCATGTTTTAGTAGTGCTAAGTAAGGTTTATGACCAGAGTTGGAGTTGGTTTTCGGATTTCTGCGTAGGAAACAGATTTCTGCTGTCCACCGTAAAAAATCACAGAAAAAACAGAATGACCTGAAATTTCTTGTGCTTATTCCTCCGCTAATTACTAAACTTTTATTTATTTATGTTTTTTAATCTGAGCAACGTAAGTGCCTCGAAAAAATTCTTCTTTATAGACTGTTCCGGTTTTAACATATTCTGCCATTTTTCTTGCATTTGCTCTTTTGCGATGTCAAGTGGATTTATTTGCTTCACGAAACATCAGTGGATTTAGCTTATGTTTAAAAGTATCAATAGAACTTGTTCCATACATAACCAATGGATTTTTAATTGTTGCAGTAACTCTCTAATGCGAATTACTCTTTGAGTGTGGTGTGAAGGAAGTTTTCAAGGGTCAAGAGAAGAGGGTGATATATGTGATCAAGAAGAGTGCAAGGTCAAAGCTTGGGGATGCCCTAGTGGTTCATCCAATCTTATTTTTATAAGACTCAAGCATATAAGCTTGGGGATACCCAAGGCATCCCCTTCTTCATCAACAATCTATCAGGTCACTTCTAGTGAAACTATATTTATATTCGGTCACATCATATGAAATTTACTTGGAGCGTCTGTTTTTTTTTGTTTTTTTTTTACTTTATGCAATATTATGGTTGGACCCTAGCATTCTTTGTTTGGGAGATAGACACTCTCCTCTTTTCGTTTGAATACATGTTGTGCTCGTATTCTTAGTTTTTCTTCTAATTGATGCGAAAATTCCTGTTTAGCTCTTGTTTTCATTACATCTCTTGTTCAGAGCTATTATTTTTAGTAGTGTTATGTGAGTGCTCTCATGTTTTCTTTCTGTAGAATTTAGAGATATTTTGTTAAAGCATGTTTTGTATGGTTCTTGTTGGGAAAAGAAACTGCTGCTTGAAGTAGATTTTTTTAACGATGCAAGTAGAAGCTTGTATAGATTGTGGCTAGACTTTTTCATTTCCATATCATGCTACATGTTATTTTAGCTCTAAAGCCTTTGGTTATTTATTAGCATGAT
Organism: Alopecurus myosuroides; assembly: GCA_028641055.1. Taxonomy (NCBI): domain Eukaryota; kingdom Viridiplantae; phylum Streptophyta; class Magnoliopsida; order Poales; family Poaceae; genus Alopecurus; species Alopecurus myosuroides. The sequence continues at coordinate 291,826,416 of CM054063.1, read as the reverse complement.
TAGCCTCAAATAGCTGAGAGTGTTTAATGTGCCATTAAAAGAATCATGAGTTGTTCTTGTCACATTGAGGCATAAATTTGTGGTGTTCTCCTTTGAATGTTTTATTTGGTTGACTTGGTGCGTGCCCACACCATGTTTATGACTATGAACCATTCACTTACAGACTCCATGATCATTTAGTTTTTGAACTTGTGGTACCACTTATGCTTTGATTAATGATGTTTATGTCGCTATGCATGATTATGGCCATTATTGCTCTCTTGATTTGTCGCTCTCAGTCTTTTGCTAGCCTCCACATGTACTGAGTATGAGCTCTACTCGTGGAATCCAACTCCCAATAACAAAAAATTTCCCATTGTGTCCACCATACCTGCCAACATGTGGTATTTAACTGCCACTCCAAGTAAATTGCTCATGTGTTACCTTTAAAACTTTCAAAATTACTCATGTTTTGTGTTCCTGTTTTTGCTCATGAGGACGTAAATAGAGAATCTTTATCTCACTTGTTGATTGGATTTCACACCCTGGACTAGTGTCTTCAACCGCTTATCCAATTGATAGAAGAGCTGGCAGTGCCCAGCCCCAAATTAACAACACAAATTCTCTTCACTATTTTTCCCCTGATTTATCAGTCAAAGCATAATTGTGTAAACAAAAGAGAAAGAGGGATGACCTTCTACACCAGTTGCGTCCTTCATATGGGAGCCGCTCTTGTGAAGTCTAGTTGGCTTGTGACGTACTGTATTTTCTGTTTACCATTCTTTGACATTAGCATACACCTCCCTAAAAATAGACACTGCTCCACGGTATGTGATTGTTGGTAGGGACCCGAGGATTCAGTTAGCCATGGTTTGTGTAAGATGGATGTGAGGAGTGTCAAAAAATATACCTCTATTTAATAAAATAAAATCTCTAGCACATGAGTGATCCATGTTTCTCTCTGCGAAGGGCATTTCTTTTACTTTTATGTTGAGTCTCCATCTTCTAACTTTATGCACGGTTGAGAGAGCATAGTTGTCATTCTAAGTTTTATGTGCATTTTTCCCAAAAACATTATTAATTGATTCATGATGTGTTATTGCTTGTTCTCCAATTATTTGTTCTAGTCTTCCTTACAAACTTTGAAGTTGTCCTCGCATTTATGTTTTTCCCCACTCTTAAGGACTAGCGAAATATCACTTTGACATGTTTTCTCTATACTTGAAACAAACGTATAAGTTTTGATGCATTGTTATTCATGATATTTTATTTGTGTTACTTCTCATGATGCAAGGTGATTGCTATGCTTTATTATTAAAATTCTATTTATCATGCTTGTGTTGAAGTTCTATGATCTCATCTTACTTATGTTTTATGTTGGTAGCATGTCACCTCAGAAATTATGTGTTTTTATCGTTTAACTACTCGAGGACAAGTAGGAACTAAGCTTGGGGATGCTGATACGTCATAAACGTATCCTTAATTTCTGATGCTCCATGTTGTTTTCTTATTGTTTCCCACATGTTTGTTATACACTTTATGTCATTTTGATCGATTTTCCGGACTAACCTATTGACAAGATTCCCGAGCCACTTCCCTGTTTTCTGTTGTTTTTAGTTTCAGAAAAGTTGTTCTAGAAATATTCTCGGAAATGGAAAATTCGAAGCTCAGAAGTTTTAGAATTCCTGAAGGTTCCACAGAGTCCCTAAGAGACCTGGAGGAGGGCCACATGGGGCCCACACCATAGGGCGGCGCCCCCTGGCCGCGCCATGGGGTGGTGTGGGGCCCCCCGACCTCCACCGCCTTTGCCTTTTTGCCTATTTACATCCCTCGAGACGTAAACCCTAAGGATACACCACTTCTTCTCGAGAAACAGCCAAGGCCGCCATCATCGTCATCCCGAGATTGGGAGGGTTTTGGAGCTCTCCCCGACACCCTGTCGGGAGGGGAATTCATCACCGGAGGGGTCTACACCACCATGCCCTCCTCCGAAGTGATGCGTGAATAGTTCATACCTGGACTACGGGTCCATAGCAGTAGCTAGATGGTTGTTCTCTCCACTTTGTACCTCATGTTTAGATCTCGTGAGCTGCCTCACATGATCGAGATCATCTTTATGTAATGCTACATGTTGTGTTTGCTGGGATCTGATGAATGTTTAATGCTATGTCTTATGATTATCAATCTATCATGTTATCTTCATGCTTATGTTATTTATGATCTTGCATGCTCTCCATTATGATTAGATACTCTGGACAAGTAGATGCTAGTAACTCCGAGAGGGAGTATTTATGCTCGATAGTGGGTTCATGTCTCCTTTGCATCTGTGCTCGAGTGACAGAAACATGACGGATGGAGGATGTGTTGTTGCCATTAGGGAGAAAACAACATGATTTTTCAAAGGATGATGTTATTGTTTACATTACACACTTTGCTTACTACGATTATCTGTTGCTTGCAACTTAATATCCAACGTTTGTTCAGATGATATTTGGAGGGTGGATTATTAGTCATAGATGCAGTTGGATGACGGTATATGTATTTTGTTGTAATGCCCATATGAATCACATAGTAATGTTTATCTCTTCCATATGCACTACGGTGCAGCCTTCATTTCTATCAATTGCCCAGCTGTAATTTGTTCACCACACATGTTATTTATCTTTCACGGAGAGACACCACTAGTGAACTGTGGACCTTGGTCCATTTTTCTCATACTAATAAAACACCTAATGCTTTCACACTGCTTACATACTGCTGCTACTGCTTTCATACTATTTTCCTGCTGTTTTCCACACCATACGTTTAACCTCTTTGTGTTCAGCAAAACCGGTGAGATTGACAACCTCACTACTACGTTGGGGCAAAGTGATTTAATTGTGTTGTGTAGGTTCCACTAGTGATCATGTTGTCTTCATGCTTATGTTATTTATGATCTTGCACTCTCTCCGTTATTAGTAGATGCTCTGCCAAGTAGATGCTAGTAACTCCAAGAGGGAGAATTTATGCTCGATATTGGGTTCATGTCTCCTTTGCATATGTGCTCGAGTGACAGAAGCGTGACGGATGGAGGATGTGCTGATGCCATTAGGGACAAAACAACAATGATTTGTCTAAGGATGATGTTATTGTTTACATTACACACTTTGCTTACTGCGATTATCTGTTGCTTCCAACTTAATACCCAACGTTATTTCGGATGATATTCGAAGGGTCGATTATTAGTCATAGATGCAGTTGGATGACGGTATATGCATTTTGTTATAATGCCTGCATGAATCACATAGTAATCTTTATGTCTTGCATATGCACTACGGTGCAGCCTTCATTTCTGTCAATTGTCCAGCTGTAATTTTTTTCACCACACATGTTATTTAGCTTTGAAGGAGAGACACCACTAGTGAACTGTGGACCCCGGTCCATTTTTCTCATACTGATAAACACCTACTGTTTTCATACTGTTGCTACTTCTTTCATATTGTTTTCCTGCTGTTTTCCACAACATAAGTTTAACCTCTTTGTGTTCAGCAAAACCAGTGAGATTGACAACATCACTGCTACGTTGGGGCAAATTGATTTGATTGTGTTGTGTACGTTCCACGTTGCTGCTGAACAGGTAGTGCGCCCTGCCACCTCAGCGGCATCAACCTTTAGAGATTGCTTGTCCTCTTACTGGTCGATTCAACCTTGGTTTCTTTGCTGAGGGAAAACTTGCCGTTGCACTCTTCACAACTTTCCACTTGGGGTTTACCAACGTTTGCATCATTGGGCACCATAACGCCCTAGGCTGAGGCGTTATGCCATGCCCACATGATGCCCTGAACGGTGGCGTTATGCAGACGAATAAGTGAAAACTTTCATCCCTGCGCCCTTTCCGATTCCAAACCTCCCATTTGTTTCTCTCACTTTTCTTGAAGAACAAAGGGCGACCCTGCCACCTCTCCCAAATCCCCCATCTATTGCACAGATCGGAGACCGTAAGATAGGGATTTGGTTCCCCTTGGAGTTATCAAGGTATGGCCCCATTTCCCCCTCTTTTTATGTTTTTTTCAAATGATTGTATTTCATTCTCTGGGTATTCCGATCCCTAGTTCATCTAATCTATTTGCTATCTCTAGGCATTAGCTATCTAGTAGTAGACTAGTGGTTATTTAGCTAGTTTTGCTACATTGGAAATCCTAGTGGAGTGCAAACCCTAATTTATGTTGGGGGTTATGGATGGTTTAGTTTTCAATTGTTGTAGTTGTAGATGTTGGGGGTGGTGGATGGTGTGTATAGTCAATTTTGAAATTTAATTGTTCAGTTTTGGAAACCCTATTTGGGTGCAAACCCTACATAGCTTTATTAGTGATCCAAAGCTCGCAGGATTCCGTGCATCGAAGGTATATGCATCGACATGCATGCTGGAGTTACTCATTATCTTTTTTGTTTGTACTTTTTTTCGAACTACACAAGAACAATGAGGAAGGAAGGTGAATGCATCGATTACATCTCGTGGCCCGTGTACAGTGAGTGCATGCAGTGGATGACGATAGACATTATTGAAAGAACATCGGATCGATGAGGAAAAAAAGATAGTTCTATCTTGTTTTTAGGTTTTGTAAATAATTAATTTTGGGTAATTTGAATGGAGTGATCGAAACATGCAGCAGATGGGAAAATCCATGATCAGGGGGTTGATCTACACTCTATCAGAGTTGGGATTAGCCATGGCATGCCATTAAGATTTTCATTACAACCCTTCTCTAGATAGCATTTTAACTTGGACATGATTCCCCTTTTCGTATCATTGATCGTGCAACTCTCTGGATCTAGACCTACTCTATGGCCGGGAAGCTGGCGCTGTGGCAGTGAAGCGAGAATTCAAATCTTACAGCGACGATACCACGTGGAAGCTGCTTGATTGGCTCCGGCGTCTTCATCAGTTGGAGTGGCAAAGTTAGTTTATCGTGTGTGCGTGCAATGCAGTTATTGATATTTATGGTCCGTCGGAGCATTGCAACGACAAAGATTGTATATTAAGTTATAAACAATCATAAGAAGTACTCAACGAAGAGGATTTTCTGGTGTAGCAAGAACTGATATTTCATACTAGTATGAATGCATTTTTCTTTTTGAAGTACGAATACAAGAATAGCTAGCTTGGTGTGCTAAGATGTTTAGATGTGGTCTTGTTATATATCCGGTGGAGAAATAAAAAAAATTGGGAGGTCTTTCCAGTATCCAGCTAGTCTTCCCCCCCCCCCCCCCCCCCCCCCCCCCCCCCCCCCCGCCCATTGCTGCCGTTATGGGTGGGAACTGGTAACAGATAATCCGAACTATCCGACATTCGTATTCGAAAAATTGAAAATGGAAGTGGTAAATATCCGAATCCGAACAACATGGAAATGAAAATGGTAAATATCCGTATTCGTTTTTACAAATACAAAACAAATGTGGTATTGAATTTTGAACAAAATATGGACATGGAAATGGATATATCCGTATCCGAATTAAAATTATGTTAGCTAGTTTTGGTATTCCTAGTAAGATATGATAATTACCAACTTAAAAGAGTAAGAAAACGGGTAAATGTATTTTTCGTGATTGAACTTTAAACCATCATGTATTATATAGCCATAATTATCATCGTATCTTCAATAGTTGACTCGATATAAGATATAAGTCTATTATTTCATTACATTCGTATTCGGTCCGAATTGAGAAAACATCCGATCCGCATTCGTATTCGAGTAACATCCGCTCCGGATTCGTATCCGACAATATCCGTATTCGCATTCGCATTCGTTTTGAAAATATGAAAACGGACGTGGGAAGGGCACTATCCGATCCGTTTCGGCCCCTAGCTGCCGCACAATCCAAATTTCAAACTGGAATTTATGGTCGAGGGTGTATCTTAATATCTGACAATTCCAAATCAGAAAGTATGGTCAATGTCATTCCAAATTGGGAGTGTATCTTAATTTGGATGTTTCTCCTCCTCCATGGCCCATGGGGACAGAAAGTCAGAGAGGGTACAGATCACAACAATATAACTGAACATTGTGGGAATAGGCACCCTTGGCCAGTACTCCACATCCACACAAAAGCGATAAAGAAACATGATCATACAAGATGCATGCTTAAACGAGTTCGCGGGACTGGTTCTCGAAGGCGGCAAGCAAAGCCCCAGTTGGCCGTGATCCTTGCTGGTATGAACTACAACACGATGACCCCTGAATGGCTTTGGAAAACCTCGATCTCTAGTCGCACTGATGCCCAGACATGGCTGCATCGCTGGATCTTGTCATTCATGTGAGCTAGAAATGATTTGGCCCATGGCTCTTCTTCCCGTTTCACGCTCATGTCAATAGGAACTGAAAAACTGGTATACCGTGTCACTGTTAGTTTGTAAGATTGCACACAAATTTTAGCTTGAAACTTGTGTCTGTTTATCCTAAACCTCATGTAGTGGTCCGGTAGAAACATAAGCATTCGATAAGTGACAGCAACATAGAAACATAAGTGAAACACCCCTGGTAGAGAAGTGAAACAAGTCGAGGAAAAGATGGTTTACCTCAACAGTTCCTCTTCTGATTGTTTAGTATCTGAATGTCGAATTCTACGTAAGATATAACCATTATAAAAAGCACAATAATTTCTTCCTGGAAACAATGCAAGTTCTACATTCTGTGAAAATGCCAAACCTGGTCACGTATATCCTATAGATATGCAGAGAGTGCTTGGAGAGATTCTGTGTGGCTGCCTCAGCACTTTCATTGCGAAGCAGATATGTTATAGGATAACCCAAAAGCCACCTACAGATTTTGCAACATGAAACAATGAATTGGGAGAGGTTAATTGAAATGGCTAATTTGTTTCAGCATAATGAGAATATATGCAATAATTTTAGCTTACAAGTGTCCAATGTTATGAGTTTATTGTACCAGTACTCCATGGTATTTAGTTTGGTGATACACAGAACCAGAAATTACCCATTCAGAGAAGGCAGTGCAATTTGGGTATTCTCTAAGAAAGCACTCAGATCAACGACCAGCGAGTTTCTATCAGCAATGCAGATGCCAACGTCAGCGGTTCTCTCTGGAAGTTTTGCCTTTTGCTTTGTTGTTCCATGTTGTACAGATGCTTCAACAGGGAATGTGGATGAAAAACGATCTTGGATAGATACAAGCTCCGCCACGGTTTCATTCTCTTCTGTGTTTGCAAGAAGCTGCAGCAGGAGACAAGTCAGCAATATAAAGGAGGGCCAATAGGCAAAAAAAGAGGTGTGATCTGAGAAGGTATAGACTTCGCAACAGCTTTTCTCTAGGTCCACGAAAGCTAGTTGGCGCTGCGACCTTCCATCTGGTGACGCATGCTCAGCAAGTCCTTCTACATCAATCAAATAGACCATATCTTTGACAACCATGACCCTTAGCGGATTCAAGATACTTGCTTCCTGCAGGGCAGACGTGATATGGCTTGCATATTTAGCAACGGAGAGATGTTACAGACGGATACTCACTATTCACTCGCGATGGAGGATAAGATGCTGTCAGATGTGCTATGCCTGGTTCTGTTCGTCATACAGAGAATTCAAAAACACTGAAATCAGATAATCACCTGCCGAGCGTGATGCAGCAGGCTGCAGAGATTCTCCTGCAGCTGAGGCATTGTGCCGCCGTAGTCCATTAGTACCACAGGCCTCAGGCCGGTGCAGAGGAACAGGAGATCTGCCAAGAATTCATCGTGCCAGTTCATTAAGTTTGCTCCTCGGTGCACTAAACAGTAATGTCGAATGCAGTCTAGATATACAAAGCAACGTCTCACCGCACAAGGATTTCGCAACTTGCTGATCAATCTGCCAACCTATTTGTACCGTGTTCTGAACCTATTGGTAGTAATCATGGTTCTGAAACTATCTGAACCTAGATACTATCTAAACCAAGCCGGGGTCAGGCGATGGACGAAGTGGCTTGCACAAAATGGATCAATTAGCTGCCGAATCATGTATGCTTTGGCAACACATATGCAATACTGGACATGAATTAGCAAGAGACGGCACGAACTCGCAGCTTATGCTTCGCGGAGAATCAATCAAACAGAGGGACGATAAGCATGTGAGTGGGCACCGACCATTGAGGAGGCGGCGCTTGGACTGGGGGCGAAGGCGCCACCGGATGCGGGCAGCGCAGGTCTCCACCATTCGCAGCATCTCCTCGTATGCCCCCGCCTCTACCACCGTCTCCGTCGCCACCCCCGCCTCTGTCGCCGCCTCCATCGCCGCCGCCGCCGTGCGCGTCCAACAGCGAGTGGGGTGCTAGTCAGACAGGTCGACACTCGACAGGGGATGCTCTCTCGGTCTGTCCGACCGACCGATTGTTAATCAACGGTCCGGATCGAAGGGCGAGTTGGGCCAGTTGGATACTACCTCCTCCAGTCCGCCGCCTGCTGTTTCTTGCCTGAAGCAGAAGCTCGCTCTCTTGGATTGGATATCCATGGCAGGCTCTGCTGCGGCCATGAGGCTCGTGAACCCCAAGGTACTATCTCTCTCCATCTCTCTATCTCTCTCTCTCTCTCTGCGAGTCGTCAGGGGCATTTCATCTATCTTCTAGGATTTAGGCTATCTGATGTGAAAAATGTGGGGGAAAGTTAATTTTTTGGAGAAATTTTTTGATGATCAAGAGAATGACCGGCACCAAGCTGATATGTTTTGCAGTCCATGGGAATGATTGTATTAATTTTCTTTATTGTCCCTCAAACCTGTGAAGAAATTTGGGTTCAGTGATTAGCAATCATACACTTATGAGAGACTTTGCACAAGAGAGAAGAATTAAGAGGTGGTTAGGTCGGTTTTTAACTCTGTTTTGCTCTTTCTCCGCGGCAATATCATGAAGAAGGTTAAACGCAGACACTGGTATTGTGTTTTATTCAGCACAATGTAGGGTAAGCAAAAGTTATGTCCAGAAAGTGTAATGCTCTTGCACGCTGATGGATATAATATGTTCAGGAACCAGTGTGAACCACACTGGTTTGCATTCATTACATAGATGTTCATGCCACAGTGTTATGTTTCTTAATTTTATCTCACTCATTACGGTATCGCAATCCAAATTTGTGGATTGTCCTGCAGATGGTGAATCACAAATGTGCCACGGGATTTCTACCTCAACTTCAGTTTTCTCACGAAGTACCATCTTCAGCTTGTTCGATTATGTTCAACACACGGATCCCAAAACGGTAGGTTTCTTTCAGTTTGTGACAGTCTAAAATGCTATTTCTCCACTGAGGCAGTAATACGTAGTAGTTCTTAATGCTAATAGCTTAATTCACTATTTCATAGTACTTATTAACTTCTTTCCAGAACCAGCCATGAAGTTTGCAGAGCGCTTCAGGCAGTATCTCCAGTACAATGTACTCCCATATCCTCTTATCATTTTATCTGAATTGCAGACCAGAAGCCATTACCTTATGGGCTTATTGTCTGTGCTATCAGGTGCAGAAGATCCCACGCAAGCGCCGGTATCGTTGAAAGATTTTCATGTTTCTGTGCTCACCGAAGAAGATGGAGTGATAAAGGTTGGTTGGCATTTTGGTTTCAGTAGGAGAGAAATAAATAAACATCTAGCTCTCTGGTGCTCTCATCTTAATCTGTTTACCTGTCTATTTTATTTGTTACAAGACACAGATACGAGTAACTGTGAGCAGTAAAATGACTGATTCTATCTTCGAGAAAGTCTTCTCAAAGCATGTTGCCGCTGCGCAGCCACTTCCAGGATTTCGACGAATGAAAGGAGGTAACAAGACTTTTTTTTCTATCCATCCCTGTTCAGATAAAAACCTACTGAAACCGTCGCGGTTGATTTTTTGTTAATCGTTCTTGCATCTTCCATTCAGAACAATAGCCTTCTGCATGTGTCAGACACTCATAATATGTCTTATGACCATTAACAGAACTGTCTATGTTAATCTACAGAATAGTTGTTTAAATTTGTCGAGCTGTAGACTGCACTTCTTTATTTAATTTAGTTTAGCATCTTTGAACTGTTACAACTTATACAGCTCTTTAAACTTTTATCTGAAACTAACACTTGTCATTTCCCTTGACGTTATTTATTCACATGGTGCTACTTGACTGATTCAGGGAAAACTCCAGATGTAAGTTCCTGTGACAACCAAAAACGTGTTCCTCCATTTCGGAACTTGTGCGAACCTTATCGAGATAATGTTTTGATCTGCTTCATAACCTTGTCATGCCGCAGGTACCAAAAGAAGTCGCTCTGCATTTGATTGGACCGTCAAAAGTGAAGAAAGCAGCCATAAAAAAAATCATTAATCGTGCAGTCGCTGAGTACGTTGAAAAGGTAACAACAATTATCCATAAATTTCCTACTTTAAATGTGAAAAATGCTGGACATGCTAACTTTCAAGACATCCTGTATGAGCTCCAACCATACAATCCGTCTGCTACTTAACCTCTGTTGCGTTGACATGCTGCAGGAGAAACTCGACGCGTCGAAGAACCTGAAGGTCCTTCAAAGCTATGAGGAGCTCGAGGCGGCGTTTGAACCTGGAAAAGAGTTCTGCTTTGATGCGGCTGTCCATCTGACAGGAGGCTGACGCGGTGAAAGGCAGCTGTGTGATGTCATTAGAGAGACGACCTCTGCAGGGAGGGAGACATGCATGGGCAGCTGCGCCTTGACCTTGAGATTCTATGTCTGCTAGTCTGCTGCACAGGGCCAATGCATAGCACTGCTAGCCTTTTTCTGGTCTACACAGAGAGCAAATTTTATTGTCTAGTTGTCAATCTTGTTTGGAAGCAGCATGCCAAAAATATTATATTTTTGCTTGGCAGTTTCTCTTGTCTAGAATTATTGTTACTTGTTAGTGCAAGAAATGTTCTTAGGCTGGTGCCAATGCATCACCCCTTCTCACGGGCTATAGCGCCGCCACGTAAGCTTTTTCCCTCACTATCACCCCACTCTCACGCTACTCTCACGGCACGGTGCCAGTGCACGGGTTATAGCCCCCACTACCACACTCCTCTCCCCACTATCGCCCCTATTGGCACCGTGTCGCCCGCGCTATCGCCCCTGGCCCTCCCTCTCACCCCGCCTACGCGGGCGATAGCGGGCGATATCGCCCCCTATCGCCGGGCGAGCCCGCCATCGCCCGCCTGCCCACTCTCGCCCCGCCTATCGCCCGCTATCGCCCCGCGCGGGGCGATAAGGCGCGCTCTCGCCCCCGCTAACTCCCGCGTTGGCACCAGCCTTAGGCGGATCAGCAACTAACAAGTATTGATGGCGGTGTTACCACTGCATAATCCACCCAATCATCTGATCATCCACTCCTCCCCGCATTAGGGCAAGCATAGAAAAGCCCAGTCCAGAGGCCACGGCACTTGAGCGACTAGATTTTGTTTATCAACGCTGCTGTTAAGCCAAATATATGGGCTAAATTTCATTTATCAGTCTGCTGTTAAGCCTGAGCATTGTGTAGTGCAACTACTTTAAACTTCATTCGAGATACTCGTGTGGTTGACCTTGAAACTATATTTATGTGTGAAACAAAGCCTAAATAGCTCGACCGCTGTTGCTTTTTGGATGAATGCAGCGATGCCAACTAGAGATCCCGGCCCCTCTCCCTTCCAACTCGATGTAAGGTAAGGCTGGTGCCAATGCACCGCCCCACTCTCGCCTCGCCACGTCAGCTTTACTCTCACTCTCACCCCCACTCTCACCTCACTCTCGCCCCACGGTGCTAGTGTACGGGCTGTAGTGCCACTCTCACTTCTCTCTCCTCCACTCTCGCCTCCACTCTCGCCTCCCTCTCGCCCCCACTAGCACCGCTATCGCCTCCCTCTCGCCCCGCCAACGCGGGCGGTAGCGTGCCCTCTTGCCCGCTCTCGCCGGGCGAGCCTGCTACCGCCCGGCCCGGTCCTCTCGCCCCGCCTATCGCCCCGGGCCTAATGCTTAACACCTAATCGTCTGTGGCCCCATGACCAGAGGCTGCCAAGCGACATCAATCCAGAATAAATATCACATGCACAGTGAGAAATATTAAGAAAAAAATTACTCTGACTTTCAACAAAAAAAGATTACTCTGACAGGTCACAAACAAAACGAGATGCTGAAAATTTGCATCCACAAGAACAGCAGTTGCTACTCAAAACTGTGTCACTGACACTGAGCATTTCAGAGAATGTTGTTACATCGGGAGGGCATGGACAGCTCCCCAGGCTTGTCCAACTATTTTCTTTGATCCAAAGAGACAACGGAATGTACACGATGAAAACTAGTAAATCTCTTATTGCTGCTCAGAGTTAAAAATTGTCGCTGTTCTCAACAAATGCCAACAAATGCCTAACAACTAAACGTCGGTGGTCCTTACTGGTTGTCTCTTTACTTCTCGACTCGATCGCACCTTTCATTATCCTGGAGTAGAGCCTCTCGAGCTGCGGCACCCCATAGCCCACGGTGAGCTCCATGAAGCGCTGCTTCAAGGCTTCCAGCTGTTCAAGCGTGTCGTCGCTGGTAGGTATGACAGCCTCCTCGCCATTATCAGTCACCATGGGCTCGGGGGAAGAGCCAGGCACTGCTGGTGCTTCAGCTGGTGTGCTGTCGGCTTCCTTCAGAGGGCCATTTGAATCTGGTCCTCTCGGAGCCTCTTCTGGGGTAGGTGGCTTTGACAAATCCATGTCGCCAGAAGAAGACCTTTCATCTCTCGAGGTCGACTCTTTGATAGCCGAGCCTGAAACAATGGTCAGTTCAGTAATTTTATTCTGTATCATGGCTTAATATGCAAGATTGCAAGCATCAAAGTCACAGCCAATATTAGAAATTTACCCTGTTCATTTTCAGCGCTTTTTTTGTGCCGCTTTAGCACCTCATAACTTCGAGACAGATCAACATCTGGTTGTACATTACGAAGCCTCGCACTTGTTCTTGTAACAGAAACTAACTGAACAACAGGCGGCGCTTGCAGAATGGAGCTACCCTCACCATCCGTAAACTGCAGTGGTCCCCCCTGTGCAGCAATTTTCTCACAAAAGGACGCCAAAGATGGGTCCATCTGTGACAACATACCTTGCACCTGAACAAATATATTCAACGATTACACAAACAAACCCACAGGCCTAGTCAACAATTCAATGTGCCACAAGAGACAGAACAAATAACATACCACATCTCGGAGCTCACATGCTCTACTGACGATCCTAGATCCATTGTAATCCTCTCCATTGTAAGTCTGCATAAGTTGTAGAAAGGTTAGGAACAGACTGGTAGATAGAGTAGTTACAAGTTTTGCCACTGTTTTAGCTCACATCTTCAGAAAGTTCACGACAAACTATTGCTACAGTTGTTTCGTATGTTTGGTAATTGTTTCAGTTGCAATCATCAGAAAGATTGGCATTAAATTAAATCCTAATTGTTACCGGAAGTAGGACCAGGAATGCCCCACATAAGAAAATTCAAACCTTTGCATTCGAGACTATAAGATCAATATCCTTAATGAATGCTGCCTGGGTGAAATAATGTCCAGAGTCCACGCGCTGCAAGACAGTAGCCATATCCATGGGGTCGTGAATTATTGCTCGATAGTCCGGTACTTCCTCTTCTGACACTGGGAAGTGGAATGCATTGAACCTTTTGTTGTACAAAATCCTGAAAAGATGAAGCCATACCTTGATTATCACCAACTTTTTTAATATCAAGTCAATAGTACTGCCTGAAAAGATACTAGCTAATTTTTGCATATGCAACAGAAGATGAGTCTCAGAAGATTTTGAAATCATGTATTAAACAAATTTTAGGTTAAGCATCTGGAGTTCATATTTTCTCAGACATTTAATATTTGTTACAGCTTACTACAGTACTGAACCATACAATTTTTTAAAAAATATATTAATCACCACACAGCATGAACTGGTTTATTCTTCTGGAACGAAACTGCCAAGCAAAGCCATTTCTTGAACTTGAATCAACTAAATATGAATCCCAAGGTTCAGAATAAGCATAAACTGGAGGTTGGCTAAAGACCGGTCAGGAACTAGCATGTGTTACATTATATAGCACATAAGGGCATGTTTTCACTGTTCTGTAACAGAATCGTCATACCTATTCATATTGCATACAATGTTAGTAAAAACTGAAAAGTATATGCAATTATGTAATGGTGTGAATTACAGACCGGTTGCAAATATCTCGGAGACACATTCTCATCCGACGAACAGCGTGTTGCTCAGCTTCTGCCTTAGCTTTCAGCTCAGAGACCTTAGGACCATCTACTTTCTTTGGTGCTTTTGGAAGATCAACAGAAGACTTCTGGTCTTTCGACTTGCTTCTTGAATCTTCCATTTGAAGTGAGAGCAATGACTCAAACAGTATACTGAAGTATCTTAATCTATCGTCGTCACTTGGTCGATCCACTTGATATCTGTCAAACAGAACATTTTCGTGGTGAGAAAAAACATAGGTAGGAGGAAATGAACTGAACCTTAAGAGAAGCAAGCAACATTGCTCTGTCAATAATCTATACGGTGATAAATTCTAGCAAGCATGTCAACAAAAAGGAAAATACTGTGTTCCCATCCTATTACTAGTAAACATAAACATTGCCCATGCGAAAGAGACTGTTTCCATGCTTCTTGGTGAATGGGTAATCATAGGATAGAGTATTACATCCTTCAAGCATTCATAGAGCTCAAAAGAGAAAAAACTGAATAATCATGCAGAAATAATTATCTACACCAATCAAGACAGTCAACATGGTACGTTTGTTAGATAGTGAAAAGAATGTGACAAAATCGACCAAATATATGTCCAGGAACATACACATTACGAGAAGAAAATATGGAAGCACACTCTTCTTCGAGGTCATCAAAGGCCACTGATGAAGTTCCTAGCAACAAAACTGGAAGGTTGGATGCCAGCTCATTCAACAGAGTCAATAATACAGCCCTAAGCTGTTCATGCGCCTGTTACATTAAAGATTCGTAATTAGCTACATAACTGATTCAACATATACTCAAGAACCATTTCATAGCACCAAATTTTATATGAGTTGGACAGGATATACTAACCGTATCCCACCAAAGATGGAACTGAGGCAAGTAGAGTATGGACGGTGTTGTTCTCCTTGCTTCCCCAAAAATATGCACAAGAGCTTCTTCAGGTGTCTTTGCACTTGGATCGGAGAGAAGAGATGGTAGCCCCAAGGAGTGAACAGAAAATTTCTCAAGCTCATGCAGAACAGCTGGCCCAACATGATCCTGCTAAGCCTAGAACACATTAGTAACAGAAAAGGAACACATGCCGAAATATCTATATGAAAGACAAGGAACCCCACCAGTCCAACACCCTCAATGCCACATATCAGAAGGCGAGGCCTATAAACAAGAGAGATGGAAGATCCATATGAAAGGGCAGAGTATTTGCTAACATCCGATGACGAAAGGTAAGGAAAAACATCGGAAATCCGTTCCATTATTTTCTCGAGATGCCTCTTCAAACATGGAGCAATAACTGGTGACAGTGGCCTTGAATGCACAATCGATCCCCTATGTGCAGCTGGAGTTATGGTAGACATAGCTTCCAAGAAGTGGTTTTTCTGAACCCTAACAGAGTCAACATCAATGACAAACTTATCATCACTTGTGTAAACCTGAGGATATTTCTCTCTAAATGCTCGAATAGCAGCTTCAGTACATAATGCTTTCAAATCAGCCCCACAATATCCGACACAGCTTGCAGCAAGCTCCATCTTTAGCTCCTTTGGTGGGGGTTCCTTCCATTTCCGTGTATGAATATCCAGAATTTCAGCTCGTGCATCAAAGCCAGGTAAAGGGAAAAAGAACTCGCGGTCAAATCGGCCAGGTCTACGCAATGCCCCATCAATGGCATCAATTCGATTGGTTGCTCCAATCAAAACAACTTGCCCACGTGAATCAAGCCCATCCATCAAAGCAAGCAATGTTGAGACTATTGAATTGTGAATCTGCTCTTGCTTGCTAGATCTCACGGGAGCAAGGCCATCTATTTCATCGAAAAAAATAATTGCTGGCTGATTCTTTTGAGCTTCCTCAAAAAGCAACTTGAGCTGCCTTTCAGCCTCTCCAACCCATTTACTAAGAACATCAGCTCCTTTTCGCATATAAAAGCTGACCTTCTGGCCAGCTTTAGAGGCAGCACAAGCTAAGGCACGGGCAATCAATGTCTTCCCTGTACCAGGAGGACCACAGAGAAGAACTCCTCTAGGAGGTGTGATGTGATAGTTCGCAAAGAAATCTGGATACAGCAAAGGGAAGAAAACCATTTCCTTTAAAGCATCAATGTACTCAGACAACCCCCCTATATCATTAAAACTCACACTCTCGTCAATCTGCAGAGGCTGAATATCAGCTCCTCCCTTGGAACTTGGTCCAGCAGTTTGCGCCCCTGGCATAAGTGATGAAGTACCCACTCCACTGTCACCCTGATGACCCCATCCAGATGCTCCAGCATTCAGACCCCATGCTGTCGAATTATGCATGTCCATACCACCCAAAAGCCATGGCATACCTCCTCCTCTCCCACTACGCATCCATGGCATGGATGGACCTTCATCCGGCTCGTCCACAAGAAGAGAATCATCTGAATCGTCTGGCAGTGAAAAACGAGGGCGCTTATGCATGCGTGACCCATTTTTTTTTAAGTACTTGCTGTTCTTTGGACCACTGCCATGTACAAGTACTCTGCGGGGAGATTGTGGTCTTTGCTTCCCTTCCTTCCGTGGGGAAGGTCTACGAACTTCTGCGCGATCCCTTAGATCATATTTCTTCCTTACTTCTTGCTCTTCCTCGCCGTCTTCATCATCTCCATCTGCTTCAGCTTCATCACCTCCATCAACCTCCTCTTCATTTGCATCATCCTCTTCAATATCATTGCCATTTTCTCTCTGATCTTGTGCATGTTCTTCAGAACTTTCCTGGTCATCATCAGAATCTTGGTACGGAAGATGTCTTTGTCCCCGCAGAGATCTTCTAGGTCTTAAACCTTCACGGCGGGGAATAGAGTTAGAGTTAGACGTTTTCTTGCGTTTCGGCTGTGCCGACCCTTGATCATCCACTTTACTCTTTGAAGACCGATATCTAGGTCTCTGAAAAAAAAGGGATGAGTGTAAGCTGGTTCAAACAATAATCAGCAAATTGAGTTATCAATTGGTTACCAGTGAGACTTAAAGAACGGCTATCATTAGTGGAACTCTAGAAACTTACCATAAGATCATCATCTTCCATACTGGAACTATCTGTGCCGTAGTCCTCCAGAGTTACAGCCGTTCTTCGCTTCCGCGTTGAACGGCGCAGATTTGCTGCAATGGACTATAAAAGGAGCAATTATAATCAAGCTACTGAGCATCTCTACATATGACAAATCCAAAGAGAAATGCATAACAGTTACAATGTTCAGGAGATAGCTTAGTGAAGTGGCTAAACGTCCCAGGTATGTGAGTACCAACATGAAACATACTTCCCTCCAATAACAGCTGAAGGAGAGTCTAGATTCA
The DNA here is from genome assembly GCA_028641055.1 of Alopecurus myosuroides. Taxonomy (NCBI): domain Eukaryota; kingdom Viridiplantae; phylum Streptophyta; class Magnoliopsida; order Poales; family Poaceae; genus Alopecurus; species Alopecurus myosuroides. Next base: position 291,808,914 of record CM054063.1, on the reverse strand, counting down.
ATATTTAACTATTGGAGATTTCTGTTTCTGTAAACATCCAGTAGAAATGTAGAATCAGGGATATAATGTGAAGTTGTGAACAGGCAAAACTAATAGCTGGACTGAAGGTAATTTAAATCACTAGCATGCAAATAACATCTGATCAAAATTATGTGATATCAGACACGTTACACCAGATAAACATCTTGCGCATATCAGATGGGAACGGCTTTTTAATGACATAAGATAAGTAAATCTCAAACAGCTAGCATACAAAGTTGCTTACATCAGCAGGAGGATCCCGTGCGGCTGGCTTGCGAAGCAGCTTCTTGGCAATCTGCGACGGAGCCGTCCGCTTGCTGTTGTTCATCTTGCTGCGCATGTTGGGTGAGTAGTACAGATATCTACGGCCGTAGTACTTGGGCCGCTGCCGCAGCCGGTCGCTAGTCCTCACGGGCGCCACCGACCCATCACCCTTCCCCGCCATTCCCGCCATATCCCACCTCCTCCTCAAGTACTGTTGCCGCCGCCCATTGCTCCCTGAATCAGGCTAAGGACCCGTCAATTTTAGCCATTCACCAAACCCTAGCCCCAAATCCGCGAAGATAAACACGCATGCAAGCAACATGCCGAGCAACAGCAATTGTCCAACTCGTGCATTACAAAATGGAACCCGCTGAATACTCCGCGGACCACGAATCCCCCAAAAAATAATTCGAAATTTCAAGCCACGATGAGAAAAATAGCATCCAAATCCACCCGCCCAAGCACCGATCAGCCAACCACGGCTCCGGCGAACTCGCCTGCAGGGAACGACCGGCACCCCCGCCCAGAAACCCGAGCTAAACCCCAAATGGGCCGCTACGACGCGCGAAAAAAAGAGGAAAAAATCAGGAGGCGCGCGCCGCTGGAAGCTGACCTCGGAGATTCGACCCGCCGGGGAGGGGAGCCGCGAGCTCCGGGCAGATTGGAGGCGGCGGGGGCGGCGGCGGCTGAGGTCGTGAGGGTTTCCTTGGCGTCGGGGGTTTCGAAGCGGAGGAGACGACGCGAGGGTTTCCTTTCCTCTCCTCTCTCTCTCCCCTCCTCTGCTGATGAGCACGCACGCGGCACGTGATGGGGTGCCTCCGTCGCAGCGTTCACATGTGGTTCGTTTGGGTGGGTCACTGACAGGTGGAGCGAGAATGACGTGGGACCCGGTTGCAGTGGGTGGAGGGGTGGTCTACGTTTGGGGTTGGATGGGCTAGGAAATTTGATGTGGAATTTTTCTGACCGTCCGATTCAGATCGAACAGTGTAGAGAGGGTTTCCAGGATTTATGGGGAGGTATATAAGGAGCTTGTGTACCGTTGGGTGGGAACAGGTACGTCGTTTCTCTTGTCTGCCCGACCTAGGATTCTCTAAACCCCTAGGAAGAATGAATATTCCCTCCCACACAAAACCACTCTAGAAAGAATCTTCTCAAAATACTTTTCCTTGAGAAAATGTGCCTCATTAACTGACCTGTAAAATCTTTTGAAGTCCTACAATCACAAAAACAACATACAGATATTAACAAAACTAGAATACAAGAGAAGCTCGAATAGTTTGATTTTGCACCAAAACACGCCTATCGGAGTAGCAACTAACACGGCTTACATGTCAGCATCTATAATTGTACCTTCAAAATGGTTGAAACCGTCCTCAAACTATGTTCCCTTCATCCGGTGGACTCAAGTGTTTAAGATAGCCTAACATATGTATTGAAGTTTAAAATAAGATGACACGAAAAATAATTCATTTAGTAGAGTAGATCTACAATTTCATTATTTCAAAGTGAATGTAGTGACAATTTATTGTTCATTTGTTTCAATTGTTCGTTAGTTGCATACAACATGTTGAATAATTGAAGGAAACTCGTCCCTAAAGAGAATAAATCACACTGGTTAAAAGGAATAGGGTAACTTCTTTTGCCTAACCATGGCATGTGCTCCATTTTTCTTATCAAAGATGATCATGCAAAACAATATGGATTTTGGAGTTTTTATCACCCCCTGTCCATTTTGGTAGCCATTTGCGGAATAGATGATTGTACACCTCGAGTAAGCGAGTCTAACTTTCAAGGAGAGACCCATTGTTATAAAGAAATGACCTTTGGACTTCTTGAAAAAGATCACTCCTTCCGTTCGAACGTTATCAGATAGTTCAGTAGTGTAAGACACGCTTAATCAACGAAGCACCTTCTCTTCTTCAAAACACCATCTGGATTAATTTTCGTTGGTTGCATGTGGTGGTACACTATGCTTAACTAATTTCCATTGGATGTGTGGTGGTCCTCCACGCTTGGTTAGGTTCCCTATACACCCAAACAGTTGAAATGAATCATAAAATGAGTTTTTTTTTTAATGACCTGAATATGATTATATCTTTCTTAGGCATGTATTATTTGATTTGCGTACTATTGATAGATGTTACAAAAACAAATATCCATGGGAAAAAATTGTGTATCAATTTTACCTCGTTGTTTTTTAATACAAGTTAGAGGTGGTAAACATTGTTTATCATGCACGGTCAAAAATATCAGCAGGGCAGTAAAATAATGAGCGATGCTACATGTACGATGAAATTAGTACGATTTCTGTACGACACCTGATCCCAGCCATCTATTCAACGAACTTGTGTGTGCCAAAACCATCCATCTTACCATCGGACATACTTCATCGTACCATAAGTAGACACATCCGCATTTCTAATTTCTCGACCGCTAAAGAACAATTTGCTCATCCAATGAATACGCTTAAAATAAACAGACTCCACAGCCAAAAGGAAAATGCAGTGTACTGAAACTTGCATGCACGACATACGCGGGGGCTATTGGATAGGACGTCACATGGGATCAGGTACCGCACGACCACATCCAGGCGATACGACGAACTGGCTGAGGTCAGGAAACGGGCAGGCTGCTGCTGTACTTGCTCCTCCCCAAAACAAGCACTCATCTCCGGCTTCTTTTTGCCTTTCCAATCACCCTTGTTCAGGCTTTTGCCTTTCAGGTATATATAGTAGTACAGCATGCCAGCAAGTGGATGCCTGCACCGTAGTTTGAAGAATGTAATGGCATATTTTTGCATGCTAAAAACACATAAATTTTGTGTAAAGCAGTTTAATTCGACCTGATTTCAGGAGAGAAAATAAAAAAGGTTATACCAAGAGCATGTCTAGTAGACCCCTTAAATCTGCAAAACTGTAAATTTAACCGCTTTTTAAGGGCTAAAACGAAGAAAACAGAAATACTAGAACCCCTAAAACTGTAAAACTGTAAAAAAAAATTGCAGGCCGGACTTGGGAACCTCTTGCTGGCCTGTACAAACACAGGTTGGAGAGGCCAATCCCTCCCGACCCGTTTTTGACCTCACCAAAACGTGGGAGGGAGGTTTCAGCCCTCTCCTCCCCACTTCGCCGGATCCAGCCGCCGTCGTCCGCATCCGCCGCCGCCCCGGTCGCCTCCTCCGCCCCCGAGCGCCGCCACCTTCCCCGGCCCCGCCCCGGCCTCCTCCGCCCCCGAGCGCCGCCGCCTTCCCCGGCCCCGCCCCAGCCTCCGCCGCCCCCGAGCGCCGCCGCCTTCCCCGACCCCGGCCCGGCCTCCTCCGCATCGGCGCGCCGCCGCCTTCCCCGACCCCGACCCCGGCCTCCTCCACCCCCAGCGCCGCCCCTCCGCCCTGCCCGCCCGCACCTCCGCGCGAGGTCGCCGGGCCGAGGCCGCCGTCCTCCTCGGGCCCTAGCCGCCCGCACCTGTCCACCCTGGCCACCCCTCCGCGCGCTGCCCGCCCGCCCCTCCTGCCCCGGCCGCGCTCTCGGAATATTCCGTTTTAAGGGTTGGGTTTGAGGGTTCTAGTATTTGCCCCTGTTTCTCAACCCGTAAAAGTGCATAAAAACAGCTATTTCCAAACCGTAAAACTGCTATAAGGGTTTGAGGGTTCTACTAGACATGCTCCAACAGCAAAAGAACTCACGGCAGACAAATTACAAATAACACAAATGGAGCATTTTGATAATAGTGAAGATGTTTTTTGAGAAAAAATAACAGCGAATCATACACTCCTCTTCCAAGTACAGTGAGTGATTTCAAGGAGGAACAGCCAGCTACAGGAAGCAGGGGCGGCATGCAAAATATTCCTATGTTCTTCGTACGAAGTATTTGGCAGTATGCTAAAGCATAAGCAAATCATGACCGACGGACCTGGTACAGAATTTGGTATATCATCAACTCTAAAGTCAAGGTACTTGAATTCTAAATCTCTGGACCCAAAACTGGCATGCAATTTTTCAGCGGTTTACACGGATCAGCTAGCTATACATGTATAACCTTGCCAAGGCCATGAAAAATACTAGGACATTTCCGAGGGGATAGCCATCGGCTTTTCTTGAGCATCACAGGTTCCAATGGTCATGGAGCTTAATCATGACGACTCCATGTCGCTTTGTGCTTGCAGCGGCTCAATCGTCATTGTTCTGGTCATTTCCGTCGTGATGATTGTCCCCGTAGTCAACCCACGGGAGCAGTGATTCCAGGAAGACCAACGCAGCATTGCGCCCTGCAACTTCTCGAGGGGCACGGAGTCTCTCAGGCCCAGCTTCCTGTTCAACAGGCGGCATATCATGCACCATTCCAGGACCCATTCCTGGCCCACCCATTCCTGGACCAACCATAAATGGCCGCAGTTCTTCCGGAGGGAGTGATGGTGTTGTATCAGAGAAGTCTGAGACAAGCAAATGAGAGTACCTGCAAAGTAGGATACAAATTATCAAAATATTTCTTCAAGATAGATGGATGAGCAATGAACAGGAACAAAATTGCTACCAAAACTAAACTATCTCACTCTCGAGTATAGGCGGCTTTGGATTCAGTTTCTCGCAAGTATCATACACAACTAACGCTACTGATAAGTGATAACTCAAGATCAAGTCTATAAGTTAAACACTGAACGCTATAATTTTATACATTATTTAAGAAGGATGAGAAATCCACATCTCACATTGACTTCGCAAGAGGTAATCTGGTCGGTACAAAGCTCAAACTAAACCAAGCATCAGTTTTTGGCAACTTAAAAGGATAGGCAATCGAAAAGTACTGATTGAAGAGAATGAAATACACCACCAAAGAAGAAGGATCAACAGAATTCCAACTGTCATGTAAAGATTTTGGAGCAACTTACTCATTCTTTTCTGAAGAAAATGCCTCTTTCCTAACACATGCCCAGTCCTTGGCTTCTCTGCTATCATGCTTTAGTGATTCAATCACCGAAAGAGCAGCTTCTTTGAGTAAGTTCTGAAGTTCCGGGAATCTCCACATGATATAATGACGTTCAACATATATGTTAATCACATGCTCAAGTGAAGGGCTTCCTGGCTTTGCTGATCCAAAGAACACATTCTTGAGTATTTGGGTCCATGACGAGTCTTTCAAAGGAACCTTGTCAACAATCTTAGAAAGCACCAGAGGATGAAGCATCAATGCTTGCTTCATGAGGTCAATAGCTGTTGACTTGTCAGCATGAGCAGAAACATCCTCGGATGCTGAATCACGTTCAAGATAAAACCGTGCAATGGCAAGAGAATAAGAGAAATTAGGGAACAGCCAAAGGGAGTTATCACACTGGTACTCTTCAGCAAACTGTTCCAACCATTCGTACTGCTGCGATCTTAGAGCAAAGTAATCAATGCAAAACAGAGCACCCTTTGGGTCGTCAGAATCCAATGACAGAAGGAATTTGCAGGCCTCTAAAGCTGAACGATGGCAACCACGCCTATCCAGATTTTTCATGTGACTGAAAAGGGCTGTAAAAAATGGCTTATTTGTGTCATGGCTGTATTTCAACTGGTAGTTGCCCTGCAGTGGACCAAATAATGGATGCCAAGCACACTCCAGTGCAAATAGACACTTCTCAACCGCATCTGCTGATGATTGATGTTCTCCAGAATATTTGAACAGATCAGCAAATGTTAACAATGAGTCTGGGTGATAGGGATATCTTGCTAATACAGCAGCAATAGCATTGAGGTCATTGGCTGATTTGGCATTTTCAAACAAATCCGGCACGTGGCTGGCAGAAGGATCATATACATACCTGCAAGAATAAAAATCATGGTTATATAGAAAGTTAAGAACTCTAGAACAGATTTCTAGGAACCTACTTCTGAAATTTTACTACGCCTGCAAACATACTTAAAGATTCTTAAAATGAACTACAATTGTAAGCACGAGAAGTAAAAGTGATGCTATCTCTGCCCATACAAATTAGTGATGTGCTAAAATGATGCCGAGCCAAACAATAAGAAAAATACATAATCACAGCAAAACAATATTCCAGCTCGAGCCAAAAGTCAAATTCCTCATGCTCTGACAAGGCTACGGTGTCCTCAAAGAACCTTCATCTAGTTTTATTACCAAGAAAGAAGTGCATAAATACCATGGAGGAAATAACCAATGCATGACGTGTATATATATGGTCCTCTGAAGATTTTCTAATTGCAGTTCAAACAAACACGACTACCAATTACAGAATATGGATATATAAAATAGTCTTCTCTGTATTCAATCAAACTTGACTATTGGCTATGGATGAATCAAGAAACAGGTTGTTCCCCAAGTATCTCAGCAAAAGAGTACCGAATACTAAAAGCTTTTACATAAAACTATACAACATATTAGCATACACAGTTCAAAGAAAAGGTTATGCCCTCACCTGAAGTAATTCAAACTACCCTTTGTCTCCACAAGTTCCATTGACATTAACTTATCCCATGGTGGCCAGAAGCTGGGTGGAGATACAAGGAGGGTTCTTCTAGGATTATGGGTAGCGCGCCTAACACCACGTACTTGCCTTGAAGTGCCAGGCATATTCCGCTGGTTTTCAAGTGAGTCCACTACCTTTGATCCGAAAATGCGCCTCATCTCATTTTCAGCCTTGAGATGCTTGGGATCGATTGCCAGAACTGAGGATGTCCCAGCAGTGGATTCGTTTGTCTCAATCTCCTTCCCAGCTGCCCTGTCATCTTGATGATCTTTTTGCTGCGTGGGCTTCTTTTCAATAGATAGATCTTCCAGAATTGAATCCAGTGACTTTTCCTTCCTCGACTTTGCTGAGACTGGTGGTTCTGCCTTGCCCTTTTTCTTCTTTTTCTTTGATTTCTTGTTTGTTTCAGGAACAGCACTGGTAGGCTTCTTTTTCACAGTTTGTTTCTGTTCTGTATAACTCACAGTTTGATCAGTGTCCACTTCATCTTCCTGCAGAGGAGTGAAGCATGTAAGACTAAAACCAAGTCATCAACCACAGCTAATATAGTCTTACAATACATGCAGGTAAGGTTAAATCACAGATAAGGACACTAAGATTTATAAATATGATCTCCTCGTCACCTTGTCATCATGATTGAATGCAAACATCACAAGATAGTTCTAGACACGACTTGAGCAATCCCCTACCAAGCAAGCACACAACCAACTACTAATCAGCATAACTATTCTCAAAAGTCAGAATCCGTTCTAAAAATAAGCCGGTCCATCCACAAGGGTAGATTAGTAGCAGTTCAGGCAGGATCAAAGTATTCACCAAATCAGCAACAGCAATCCACTGCTAATGATTATACGCAATAATTAGTAAAATAGACTACACAGTACAACATTCATCCCTTGTGAATTCTTTCAGTCAGTAGAGTTGTATCCTTCCTCAAAATCGCACGTACAAACACAAAACAAACCTGTCTACTGCCTCCTCTTCCCCCAACACTAACCATCGCATCTCAATAGCACAACCACAAGGATCAATTCGGCTCTACTTGCATCCTACCAATTTTATCACAGGCATAGGATGACACATGACACCACGAGTGCAGCACGTAATTAGGCTACAGCGATTAGACCGGAGAAGCAGTTCGGAATCCAATTAAACCCTAACTAGGAGTGGCACGGGGGGACGAACGGACCTTGTCCTCTTCTACCTCGTCCTCATCGTCGTCGAGGAGATCGAAGGGGTTCCTGGCGGCGACGCGGGTAGGGGACGCAGCCTCCTCTTCTTCTTCCTCCTCCACCACCACGAGCCCGTCCTCGGCGGCCGGGTCCTGCGGGGAGGCCTCCCTCTCCTGGAGGACCCGACGGACCAACCTCCCGGACATGTCGACCTTGGCGGCGGCGGCGAGCAGAAGAGAGGGCTAGGGTTTGGGCTCGGGCGGCTGGTCGCGAAGCGGAGGGGCGAGAGAGAATTCGAGATGGAGACGATGTCACGAGGACGATGAGTGTTTTCCTTTTTTTTTTTTGCAGGAGGAGTCGGGAGAGGGGGCAGATCGTGAATTCGGCACCGCAGACGGGTATTTCTGGTAGAAGCTGTAGAAGGTTTGTTTGCAGTTTGCGTGATTTTGGGGTTAGAATCTGACACTTTCTAATAATAAGAACATAAAATCAGTTTCTTCACAAAAGCCCTTATAGCTCAGTGGTAGAGCGTCAGTCTTGTAAACTGAAGGTCCGTAGTTCGATCCTGCGTGAGGGCAATTGTTTTTCTGTGCACTGTTTTTTTTTCCTTACCCACAAATCCTCTCAAACTTTTTAGAGCATGTCTAACAGACCCCCTAAATGGCCCAAACCCGTATAATAACCGCTGATATACGAGTTTGGGCTCTACCCGGCCATCTAGCAGGCCCCCTAAATCGAGCACCCCGGACGAAATTTTACAAGTTTCGGTAGGGGGCGGTCCGTCGACCCCTACATGTGCGGGTCGGGAGGAGATGTACAGGGTCAACCCTCTACCTCGTGCGAGCTGGGGCGCGCTGAAGTTTCAGCTGGGAACCCCATTTTCCTCCGCCCCGCGCCAGCCGCCGCCGCGTAGATCCGGTCGCCTCCGAGCCGCCACACATCCGCCGGACCCCGCCGCACCCCCGCCGGACCCTCGGCGGACCTCGGCGCCCCTCGACTCGCCGCGCCGCGTGCATCTCCGCCGCCGCCCCACGGTGAGTACTCGCCGTGCCTCGTTCCTCTTCGATTTCGCTGTTCCGCGGGGTCTGATCTTTGCTTCACCGTCGTAGATGTCTGCGGACGCCACTATGGATGATTTGGAGTATTCCGATGATTCGTTGAGCTGGTCATCGGGGGATTCGGACCTCGACGAGCTGCTGAGCGACGACGACATGGAGATGATGCAGTACCTCTTCCGCATCAAGAAGCTCGAAGACCGCGCGAAGCTGCTAGATCAGAGAAGAGGTTCCACGATGGGCCGCATATGTATCCCGCGAACCGCGCGCTCGGCCACGAACAGCTGTGGCAAGATTATTTTGCCGAGGTACCTACCTATCCCCCCCGTCTCTTCCGTAGGAGATATCGCATGCGTAGGAGTTTGTTCACTAAAATCGTGAAAGACTGTGAAGCAAATTCCGATTATTTCAAGCAACGGAGGAATGCCGCCCAAGTCATGGGATTTAGCCCATATCAGAAAATATCAGCTGCCATGAGGGTGATTGCATATGGTATCCCTGCGGACTTTACTGACGAGTACCTTCGCATTGGGGTACAAACAACCACTGATTGTGTGCGTATGTTTGCCAAGATGGTGATCAAGTTGTATGGCGAGACGTATCTCCGAGCTCCAAATGAGGATGATACAAAGAGACTCATGGAGATGAATGAAAAGAGAGGGTGGCCTGGGATGCTTGGTAGTCTGGATTGCATGCATTGGACATGGAAAAATTGTCCAAAAGCATGGCATGGAATGTATTGTGGAAAAAGCACTGATGCTACCATTGTGCTTGAAGCTGTGGCATCCCAAGATTTGTGGATTTGGCATGCATACTTTGGACTACCGGGGACACTCAACGACATTAATGTCTTGAATAAATCCCCTTTATTTAAAAGAATAATTAGGGGTGATGCTCCCCCTTGCAACTACAAAGTTATGAACAATGAGTACACCATGGGGTACTACCTCACAGATGGTATTTACCCTGACTATGCAACTCTTGTGAAGGCAATTAAAGAGAGAAAGGATAGGCCTTTGACAAGAAAAGAAGCAAAGTTCACCAGAGAACAAGAGTCTGCTCGCAAAGATATTGAGAGAGCTTTTGGTGTTTTGCAAGCAAGGTTTGCCATTGTTCGGGGTCCTGCACGGTTTTGGGACAAGGAGACTCTTGTCGACATCATGACATGTTGTGTGATTCTTCACAACATGATCATCGAAGATGAGAGGGGGTTAAGATTGCCATGTTTCTATGATAATGTTGGCACCCGAGTGGTGCCCGAGAGAAACCCTGATCGGCTTGAAGCTTTTCTTGCAGGGCATCGCGACATTGAATGTGCTGAGACTCATCACCAGCTCACCCAAGATCTGATCGATCACCACTGGCAGTTGCATGGCCAATGATTCATTTCCTCTTCTTCTATGTGTGAAATATTGATTGGCAGTTCAGAAAACATTTTATTTGTGTGAAACATTGATTGTAATAATTAAGATTATTATTGTGTGCTTTGATAATTTTATTGTTTGAAACATTGATTGTAATAATTATGATGATTATTGTGTGCTTCGAAAATTTTATGCAATGTGAGATGTTGCATTAATTTGCAAAATGTCCAAAACCCTGTTTTCTGAGGGGCCAAAAACTCGTGCGAGCTAGCAGACCCCCTATCCCCACCCCGTAAAACAGAATATTTTGTTTTACGGGGTGGGGATAGGGGGTCTGCTAGCTCGCACGAGTTTTTGGCCGGCGAAATGTGCATACAGGGCCCTCTACACGCGTCTTAGGGGGTGAAAACATAGGGGGTCTGTTAGACATGCTCTTAGCCAACTACGCCATTTTTTTTTCTTTGCCCACAAATCCTCTCCGGCTTTTTAGCCAACTGCGCCATTTTTTCCTACGCCATTTTTTTTCTTTGCCCACAAATCTTCTCCGGATTTTTAGCCAACTGCGCCATTTTTTCCTTGTCCACAAATCCTCTCCGACTTTGTCGAGACATCGTAGTAGAGTTTATATACGGGGGTGTCATGAGCCTACTGGTAGAACCGCGGAGGACGTGATAATACGACAAACGAGAACACTTCGGTACGACGCAACTAGGCGACGTTCCTACTCCTGTAATCTCACTAAATCAGGGCTGAAGTCTGAAGTATACAAAGTACAATGTGAGTATGGTTTCGCTAACTCGGCGAGGATTAACTTCTCGGCGAGTTGGCTTCTAGCTAATTGTTGTCTATATGTTTGTTGCTCCCGTCTGGCTTTATATAGATAGCCAGAGTAGGGCTTACAAATCCTCTCAAACTTTTTAGCCAACTACGCCATTTTTTTTTCTTTGCCCACAAATCCTCTCCGGCTTTTTAGCCAACTGCGCCATTTTTTCCTTGTCCACAAATCCTCTCCGGCTTTGTCGAGACATCGTAGTAGAGTTCATAGACGGGGGTGTCATGAGCCTACTGGTAGAACCGCGGAGGACGTGATAATACGACAAACGAGAACACCAAGTTTACCCAGGTTCGGTACGACGCAACTAGGCGGCGTTCCTACTCCTGTAATCTCACTAAATCAGGGTTGAAGCCTGAAGTATACAAAGTACAATGTGAGTATTGTTTCGCTAACTCGGCGAGGATTAACTTCTCGGCGAGTTGGCTTCTAGCTAATTGTTGTCTATATGTTTTTTTCTCCCGTCTGGCTTTATATAGATAGCTAGAGTAGGGCTTACATAAAGGAAACCTAGAAGACTACAGAAAGTATCTAACTTGGAAAGTAAGTAATCCGTCTTCTCCTCCAAGCCGCACCACTTTGGGTCGTGGTCCAGGTTCTTCTAGAATCCGACTTCCTGCGCATCAGGTTACTGGACCGTCCAATGGACTATGATCCATTACCTACGGGCCAACTTGGTAATCCGGCTTTTGGGCCAATGCCGGACATACCCCTAATCGGCATATATCCGACAGTAGCCCCAAGAAGGATTAAGACATCATTCTGCCGCTCTTCGTTCATTAGTATTCTCTCTGAGAAATGTCGGCGTTTTGTCTTGATTCTTCTTTTACCAAAATCTCATAACCCAAAACTCGGATTTAAACGTAGTCTGGCTTTTCTTCCACGAGCCTTCGCGGAGAAGGAACTTCATGACATCAAAATCCTGCTGATGTCACGGACGTTTGGGTTCAGTCAAAACCCTGAAACGTATTCTCTGACAGATTCTCTCACGGGAAACGAGAAGATAGCAATAATCACCTCGTCCCCTCATTTCCCGAAAATTTGGGCGTAACACGCGTCGCGCATCCAACGGCTAAAATAGTCGTTGGAGCTAATCTCCGCGCGTATGGCTATATATAGCCATCTCGGGGCCTCCGTATCTTCTTTCGCTTCTTCTTCTTCCTCGAGCGCACAGAGCCCCAATCCCTTAGCAACTAGAGCCCGAGCTCGAGAGAATGCAGAGAACTAGCCCCCGAGCCCTTCCCCGGAAACCATCGGAGGTTCAAACTCACAACCGCGCCGCCGGAAAATGATCACCAGAGACTCCCCCGTGCCTCTGACTCAGCGAGCGCCGTCGTGGACATAGAAGATATCATCAACGATTTGGACCCCCTCCACAACTCCCCGCCTCGCACCGCTGCGAACGCGCCGGAGGGGGCCGCCAACGAGCCATCCAGTGAGGATCTTCCTCCCGTGGCCGGAACCACGCCGCCGCCATCGGTCACCACTCCTCCTCCTCCTCCCTTCTCCGGGCCTACGGAGGAGGATTCTACTCGCGACGGCGAGGACGTCGTTGCTTCCGCCACCGCCGGAAGTGAAGACGAAGGAGAAGAAAATGTCAAGAATTGGAGCCACTCCAATGTGATTCCTTCTCTTTTCCCGGCATTGGAGAAGGAAGGATTCGTGGTGAAAGGGAAATTGCGGGTGAACGAGGACGACACCGATACGTCTCCGCAACCCGGCGAGCGGGTTCTTCTGGCTTCCCATATCAACCGAGGTATGGGATTCCTACCTTCCGCCTTTTTCTGCCAAGTCCTAGATCACTATAGGATCCAGCCACACAATCTGCCACCTGTAAGGACCCCAGACCGGCAGTCTGAAACCCTACGTATGCATACATTCACGATCCCAGAAAGATCAGTCGTGAACAACATACACAGTTGGCATACAGAAATACATCATCCATTACACGGATACATAAAGGTATTACAAAAAGATCACATGATCAAGACTAAAACATCTGCCACGCAGGGCAGGCAACTTAACAAACACAGCGGAAGACAAATAAAAAAACATAACGTAGCTGAGCCCATGTCACGCCTTAACCTACAGGCTGCTGACCGGGAGACGAGCCTAATTCGCACAGTCGTCAACTCCGTACTTCTCTTCATAGATCTCCTTCGGAGACTCCTTCTCCAAATCTGATAAGTAGATACCAGGGGCGAAACCATAATGAGTACATTTGAATGTACTCAGCAAGACATCCATCATGTCACTTACCAACATGCAAATATGCTTATATGGTGGAATAGGTAGGCTATAAATATGGTTCACTATCAATGGTGTTCATATATGATGACACCACAGTTGCAGTCAGGTTTATCTGTATCCTCGTTGAAGAAGATACTTCAGAAGAAAAATAATATATAGTTTTATTTCTCTTGTAGATATCACATGTACAAGAGTTTTTGTAAAACTTTGTTAAAGAATATTTTCTCTTTGCAAAACTTCTTGGAATCAGTTTCCAGAATTCTTGCTTAGAGTAGAAAAGGTTTTGTTTGCAAAACATTTTGTTTTGTATAACATCATCTGGCTTTTCATCATCGACGATACCTCCACGGTATAAGTTTTCCTTTCCTTTCCGAACTTCACAAGTTCAACATTTCCTTTCCACAAGTTCCTTTTCAAAAACTTCCTTTTTGAAAACATTGACACAATGCTAGCTACATGGCCATTCAACCGTCCATATCCGAGGACGCGGCTATCTCGAAATAGTTTTACTCTGCAGAGGTGTACACATTTCCACCAGATCCAGAATCCGCCATGAAACACCCATGGACTGTTCCCAACCTATGAGAACATCAGATAACTGATCTTGACTATCCACTATGTACAAGCTAGAACATGACTATCTCTTCAATTGGGTTTCCCCCTCCCCGGCAAGCCGTGTCCCACACCGCCCAGACAGGAGACCCAACTGCTGCATCCGGAGGGAAAATTAATCCCACACTTTAGATGTCCCGTCTGCTCACTCCTAGCGACACTTCGGTTCGGAGGATCCAATCCTCTATAGCACTTTGAGATAGCTCACATACTAACCATAACAAGTTTTTAATCAAGCCCCTACCCATATTGGGGTAAAGTGGCAGTACGGTAAAGGTTGTCCAGCGAAGACTAGGTTATGTGTCATTTTTGAAAACACCACTTTCTCAAAAATGACCACTTCCACATTCCTCCGGAGAACAAGGATCCGCCTTTTCTCCGGGTTTTTCCGTAAAGCCTTTGTTTTGTAGAATCACAATTTTAGGGTGTCCACTTAGGGACTAGTATATTTGATGGTAATAAATACCATATGGTGGCTTATGGGCTTGGTATTACCAAGTTTAACTATTGGCATGATAGTAACCTATAATATAGTATAGTAGTAATTTCCACCTCAAAAATAGTTTTGATAATCAAGTTTTTGTAAAACTTCAGAGGTAAAACATGCATGATATATAATGGTAAGTATTGTATCAGCAAGCAATCAGGATGGCTTGCCTGGTATCCCTTGTGTCCCTGGTTTTGGAGTGACTGGAACTTGAAGCAGAGCTTCCCGACACTTCCTTCCTCTTCGTTTTCTAACGCCGTAAAAGGAATAAAGGACACACATTCAGAACCAATCAAGGCAAGCAACCATACATAACAATACATACAGCAAGGAAATCTAATAATAACAAAATCACTCAATTATTAATTGAGGCAAACAATCAAACAAAACTACTTGGCAGAAATGCCATTTAACAAGACAGCTCAAGGTTGGAGGAACATATCTCACAACCTTAATATCATGGATTCAGTGGGTGTGCCACTCTCATACCAAGATATTAATAAGCCCAAAATACACTTAGTTTCACAAGGGTGAGACTACTAAAAAGTATATAAAACATGCACAAAAATAAGCATGGCAATGGGTCTATCAACCAAACAACAAAAAGAATAAGGTAGCTAAGCTACTAAGTCTAAATTCTCATCAAGAATAAAGGAGACACATGATTTGAAAAAGTTACTTTTACAAATCAGTGAGCCTACACAAGTGCAACAAGTCAATACATTCATCACAAAACACACAACTTCTCATAGTGAGAATAATAGAAACACTGACTAAAAGGAGGAATCCTATAGTCATGTTTCTAATAAAAGTTTGCTATGCAAGCATGCATAATATGTAAAGTACTAACATGAAAATAAGGAACCATGTTATCATTATGGTAAATGAAAACATGTCTTTATGCAAGGATACATAAACATCTACCAAACACAAGTTGGCAGGAAAAACAATTCAACACAAAAATAACTGCTAAGGAAACTAGTACTACTCACACATGAAGAATCAATGGATGCATTTCAATAAAGTAATTGAAATACAACCAGAGGGTCCATGTCACAAAAACAGTAGGGAAAAATATCTATACTTGCTATAACAAAAATATCCCATTTAGCAAAACAATGCATCAATTTGCAGGGCAACTCCTACATACTAGTAATAATAAAAAGGGCATTACTAGAGGAATCAAACAACACTCCAAGAATGTATTTTTCCTAGCAAGCCACACATGATTACAACCACTTACAAACAGAAGCATACCCATTTTTTTTTAGCACAAAAAAATTCCAAAGCAAAAATACTAAGCACTCATTAGTTATAGAACTATATGAAAGAAATACATCTAGTTTGGGGAAATAATGTTTCCACCAAAAATGAAATGAAACCAGTGGGTGTTCCACTAGCATATCAAAGCATTAAGAGGTCACAAAGCCTCTGGTCACACTTGACAACAATTAGCAAAAACCTAAACTAGCACCTAGTGCAATAACAATACTAGCAGAAAATAATAGGGTGTTTAAATAAGCAAGGCAATGATACTCATGCTATTGTTTTCACACAAGTGAAAACTCTAGGGATCAAGTACTCATAAAAACATAATCAAAATGCTACTGGCCCTATGAATACAACACAAAATTATGTGGCTACACAACCACAAATTATTATGCTAAAAATTCTACACATGAGAGAATTTTTCCATAACATTTTCATAGTAATGATTAAGCTACTCATGCTTTTATACCAACTCAAATGCAAGCTAGCAGAGGTGATACTAACAAAATATAAGTACCAACATGGCACTGAATATAATATCTCAACACAACAATTCAATCACTTGCACACAATTTAATCAATCAAAATTCCTATGCAAATATTTACTAGAGAATAAACATATGCTACTAGCAAAAATCATATTTCTTTTCCACTCAAGTCCACACAATCTAACATGCTAAAATAGCTAAGTAACACTTAGAAAACAAGTTCACACAACTTGTACATGCTAGAAAACAATATTGCAACACAAAAATATAATCACACAAATTAATTACTTAAAATGCCAAAATGGCAGAAATAAGCAAATCAAAGATCTGTCCACCAAAATTTATAGGATGTTCTAAAAATTAAACCCTTATATGTTTGGATAGCCCTAAACATATACAAGACCATCCAGTTGAGTTTGCATCAAAAATCATTTTTAATAATTTTAGAAAAATCACCAAAGTGCTCTCTGGTGTTTTACCAAATTGCATGTCATTTCAAAAATACACAGAATTTGGAAGCAAGGTTAACTTCTTCAGTTAGGAAATTTCAAGGGCTTTCCAATGCAATTGGCCTCACTTCATTCTGAGTTGTGAAATTAAAATGGTGCTCATTTTGGTGTTTCTGGTACCTGTTGCCAAATCATTTTTCATTTCCAAAATATACATCCAAAAGTAGATCTACAAGTTGGAGGTGGTTCATATTTTGTTGCTTTACATCTGTGAATTTTGGTTTGGTCAAATCCATCTTTTAGATAGCATTTTAGAGCCAAAAGCAAACATGCATCAATCTGTGAAAATATAAATGGAAAAAGAAACATCACAGGGCCCAGATCTGAAATGGGCCGGCCAGATCTGTTCTCACCGCGGGCGGATCCAGCCTCTGACGCTGACCCGCGGGCCAGCGTACACGGTGGCAGCCACGCAGGCAAGGCATGGCCCCACGGTCCAGTTTGACTAGCAACCGCGCGGGTCAAGGGATGACGCGAGCATGACCTCGCGGTGACCTCACCCGCCGGCGGCAACAACTCCGGCGAGCTCGCAACTGGCGATATCGGAAACCATTTCGCGATTAAACCATACCCTCACGTTGCTCTCAACGCGGGCTACCTACCGGTGGTGGTTTCGTTTCCGGGGAAACGCCGGAAGGCAGTCGGCGACGGCGGCCCGCGGCGGCCGGACGGTGAGCGCGGCGCTGCGACGAAATACGAAGAGAGGGAGAGGGGAAAGTGTACCGGGAGACTCGCCTTCTTACCCTAGATGCGACGGAAGCATCGGTGCGGCCGGAGGAGGGGCGAGGGAGCGGCAATGTCTCGCCGGAGCTCGCCGGCCCAGAGGACGAAAACGGATGGCGCGGGATCTACGGGTCATCTCGGCTCGATTCCTTCGGCCTGGAGGACTACCACGACGAGGCGGAGCGAATGGGAACCACGGCTGCCGCCGGTGAGCTCCCATTTGGCCGAATCGACGGCGAGCGTTTCGGCTAGGGTTTCTGATTTGGGGATTTTGCACAGAGAGAGGAGCTCGAGTTCTAGGGGAGAGAGAGGGGGCAAGTGGGAGACACAGCACATGGGGGGGCCTCTTTATCCTCGAGGAAACCTTCTACTCGAAGGCAATGGCTAGGGGTGCTGTTCTCTACAGCAAGCTAGAGGTAGGAGATGACTTGGATAACATCTAGGTCCCTGGAAAATTACAAGTGGGTCCCTGGCCTCTCTGAAAAAAGTGATCTTCACCAAGCAAACAAAGTCAACATTTAATTTCCTTTTGCCCAAAATTCTAATTAGTTGATATGTACAACATATATGAAAATTGGCTCCATTGAATAAACTTGATAATTCAAAGTTGTTCAAATTTGAATTCTTACACAAATGGACATTGAATTTATTAACCTACTTAGGAGCTTCCAAAAATGATAATTTTTGGCACACATTCCTTATTTGATGTGTTCCTTATGTGGTAGAATATTCAAGTCATTTAGAGTTACTTCATAGAACAAACTTGTTCAAATTTCAAAAAGGTGCTGTCAAGAAAACAGGGGTTTTTGGCAACTTAAATTATTCAAAAACTTATGCCCTTTTGGTTTTCATCCTTATTTATTCTGTAGAGCATGTGGTATTTATTTCATGGCATTTGGAAAAAGTTTGTAGAACAAACTTGTTCAAAATCCCAAATGTCGCTGTGGAGAAAAACCATGTTTTCAGGACTTTAATGGATTCAATTTTTGGTCTCCTCTTGTGTGTGTTCCTTATTTGATATAAGGAAGCAATGGTATGAATTTCAAATCATTTTAAGAAAGTTCCCAATAGTAACTTGTTTTAGTTTTCTGTTTCTAGAAATATTGGAATTTCTATTTAATAAGACACTTGGCTTTTCTTTAACAATGCTTTGCCAAAATATTTATGTGACTAGAGATAGAAAGTCAATGCTCTCCAATACTTTTGTCTTTAAGCTTGCAAGGTTGGAAAAACATTTGATAAGATTTTGGTGAAGCATTTAAGAATGCCTCTTTTTCTGATAATCTTTTAGGGAAATTTAATTAAGTGTTTCCTCTTTCTTAATTTAGGTCTTGGAATAATATTCAACAAGTATTGGATTCATAAGATGTTTTGGAAAACTCTTTGATCAATATTTACTTTAGAAAATATTGCCAAGGGCATTGGAACAATATGTTGAATATTTTGTTTTCAATTTCTTAGCCATGTAAGTTTATATAATTAGTTTGTTTAGTTGCACTCAAACAAATACAATCAAAGTTTAATTGTCACAATCAAAGTTTAATTGTCAAGCAATTAGCAAAACAACTGTGTTAACAGGTATTCCAAAATTGGGATGTGACAGGTCTTCCCCCCTTAAAAAGAATCTCGTCCCCGAGATTCACAAGCGAGGACTAAGGGAGGGCCAACAAACACAATGTTAGCGTTGGAGTGCAGGTGCTTCCCCCCTTTGACTTTTCTTGGGAGGTGGGGCACATCCCTAAATTAGCAAATTCACTTTAAATAGTACACCCGTACTGTTTTAGGTCCAAAACTTTTGTTTCCTAGTTTGAACAAAAATTAAGGTTAGTGCAGAACTATCTGGAAATATACCGTCAATTTTTTTTACATGAGTAACTAGCTATATCCCACATCTTACATAACACATATGGAGTGGTGTACCACTCTCATAATAAGGTATATAATATGCTAAAAATATAGCTTGTGGGTGCAAGGGTTAGGTTGCTAAGGTAAAATAAACAGACATAATAATACCCATGGCAGTGGTTATTACTCACCACAAGCAACTATCACTTAATGTGTTCATGATTTTGGTTGGATGTTTTAGTTTTATAAGATACTCTTAAGCACAATCATAACACAAGTATAAACTCATGCTAAGGTAAAACATTTAAACAACATCCAATGAGCAAGCAAACAACACCACAGATGAATAGACTATTTATTCATTAGGTTATTGTTTATTAGAGGTTTTGGAATCCATCAATCATGAACAATTAGCAAACAACCAGTAGCTAAAAACCAATGAACTCATTCATAAAGATACTCTAAAACACCATCTTTACACAAGATAAAAACTCCTATTACACAGGCATAAAAAAAAAATTAGGACTGCCCAAATAACACACTAGTATGAAAAATCTACACCAGCATGCTATAAGAGATGATCATATCCTATAACCATAGGACATGCAACTAAATAATTCATGGCATGATAACAGAAGTAATAACTTCCTAAACATGCTATATCAACACATATACTCATAAAATAAACAGAGGGTAATACTAGAGCAAAAATCACCATTTTCTAGTGGTGAAACTAGTTTCACTCTAGAGAAGCAAACAATGCTATAATGATGTTTAAACTTGAACAAGCAAGACAATGAATATAAATGTACCTAATAACAGTACACCAAACTTACTCATGTTAGTAAGCACAAACATCAAAACAATCCCATGATACAACTATTAAACATGCAGAAATTTCTTCTAGCAATTTATGTTATCTTTTACCAATTACTAGCAAACAAGGAAGGTATAATTCACACAACCAGTAGCTATGTAATTAATGAAAAGTTATCTAAACCTTTTCAAAAATCCATACAATCAATTTAAAATCATTCACAAACAATCTACCAATCAAGAGGAATTTATTTTATTTGCGAACAATTTAATTTCAGCACACGATAGTGAAACATTTCTTAACATGATACCCCTAAGGAATATTATGCTAACAAAAGGATCACACCTAAACATATTAGTATTTACTAATAAGAAATAAACTTCTCATTTGCATAAGTGAAAAGAAACAATTATATTTTTCCATGGTGGAAAAATAGAAATCAATCACATAGTGAAACATGCTATTTTCACACATGTGTATGGTTGGGGATTTTCATCCTCAAGCCAAAATGCAATGGGACCAGTGGGCTATGGCCTACTAATACCAAGGCAAAAATAGGTACTAAACCTCTTGTTACTCATGAAAAACTTTGCATACCAGATAAAAAATATAAGGCTATTTCATCTAGTGAAACAATACTAGTGCCTATTGATAGCAATTCTTACACATGCTTTACTATTAAGAGACATGCAAGATAACATAGGTACAAGCATCAAAATAACAGTACCTAAATGGTACTGGACTCAAAGAAACATAGCACAAAATCCACTAAGAAAATATACACAGATTTAGCTCTCACAATACTTCCAATTAATAAACTAGAAGGTAACAAATGCTATTTCATTTTTATTTGAGTTTCCAATCATGCACACACTTTCTAGGGTAGATTTATTGTAATAAAACAACATAATAACAAGTCCTAACAAGTCCATATAAGTTAGGGGGGCAATATTGAATAAAAAACAAATTTATTTCAATCCAGAGCACACAAAGAAATAAAAACAGGAAAACTGATGTTTTCTAGATCTATCATAACCATTCCATCGTTCACTTAATTTCTAAACTCCGAATCTCATAGTACCTACCACGTCTACTAAGATTTGGTTTCCAAATTAGATACACATGATACCCTATTGACTAGTAAACGAATAGGTCATCATTTTATTTTCTCGTGACTACTCCTTTTTACCAACTAGATTAAAAAGTGTTAAGTCACTTAATTCCTTGGTTTAGAAAGAGTTGTCAGTGGTTTGCATGCTTTGGTTAGGTGTCAACCTAAGATTAGACAAAGCATGTTAGTCTTGTTAGCTTTCTATTTAATAATGTTTGTCCGACAAGATACGACTAGCGTCATCGTACGTCGAATATTGGATTGTGCTCTTTTGATTGGCTTTTGAGGGGGTTGCGCCTCATGGCATGTGAAGACTTCTTTTGCACCTTTCTCCAGAGGAGGGAGGTATATAACTTTTAAAAGGGGATTTCTCTTATTTGGTCTTTTAAAAGGGAACATAACAAAAAAAAAGTGCGACATTTAGCCAACAAGGTAAAAAGAGTCTTTTGCAAACAGACAAAACATAGAGGTTTAGGTCAGTATTGGTTGGTTTTCTTCACGCCTTTTCTTCTTTGAGGATTGTCGTTGTTGGAGCTTTATTTGTTGGAGTGCATCACTGGTAGCAATGCTATCAGCTCGTGTGGCTTGATGGTCCTCTATTATTAGGTCCAATGGTGCTTTCATTGATTCGTGGGGCAGATGGTGGTGGTTCACGACGGGTCGCACTATGAAGCGAAAACAAGTATAAGTCTAAGCAACAAATTCTTGTTTTTGAATGCTATCCAAACATTTTTGCTTGCAAAAATTTAACACGAGGCGATTCAAAAACAAGAGCGGGGCAATCACAAATCTGCAAATTTTGAGCACCCCACAAACATATAGAAGCCTAGATGAACCAAATTCTACACCACACAATAGCACAAAGTCCTACAGACACACATAAGCAAGCCAAAACACACAAGCAAGACTCCATTGGAGCTACGTCGGGGAAGGCGACTCATGGAGTCATCGCTAAATTACTCTAAACTAGACTGATCCAAAATCCTAGAAGTGGCTGAAGAACTATATCTACTTCTGACCATCATTACTGTAGAGCTAGGCAATTTATTTTGGTCTCTCGGGACATCGACAAGTATACCAGTTTTTGTATGAAAACAAGATAATATAAGTAAAGTTTATGATAAAACTTTTTAACTGAGAGAGGTAAATCTACGCAACAATCTGTTTTTGAAACCCCAACTATTTCTGAACAGAAAACTTCAAAGACGAGAGGTGTTTCAAAAACAGAGCGGAGCAGTTGCAAACAAGTAAGAAATAACTCTTAACCGAGAGAGATACTAACTCTGTAAGGCCCGCCCTTCGAACCACTGTTCAAGGACGCCCTTGATATGCATTTAGAATCTTTTGAAAAGATCAGAAGGAGGGAAAATATACTAAAATTCCCTTAGATAAAAATAATGTAGATTGTAAATAGGTTCTTACTCAAAAATACTTTTCTTTCCTATCTGACGTCCATGCTAACTAAGGTCTCCTAAGGTCAGGATGGCTCTGATACCAACTCTGTAAGGACCCCAGACCGGCAGTCTGAAACCCCACGTATGCATACATTCACGATCCCAGAAAGATCAGTCGTGAACAACATACACAGTTGGCATACAGAAATACATCATCCATTACACGGATACATAAAGGTATTACAAAAAGATCACATGATCAAGACTAAAACATCTGCCACGCAGGACAGGCAACTTAACAAACACAGCGGAAGACAAATAAAAAAACATAACGTAGCTGAGCCCATGTCACGCCTTAACCTACAGGCTGCTGACCGGGAGACGAGCCTAATTCGCACAGTCGTCAACTCCGTACTTATCTTCATAGATCTCCTTCGGAGACTCCTTCTCCAAATCTGATAAGTAGATACCAGGGGCGAAACCATAATGAGTACATTTGAATGTACTCAGCAAGACATCCATCATGTCACTTACCAACATGCAAATATGCTTATATGGTGGAATAGGTAGGCTATAAATATGGTTCACTATCAATGGTGTTCATATATGATGACACCACAGTTGCAGTCAGGTTTATCTGTATCCTCGTTGAAGAAGATACTTCAGAAGAAAAATAATATATAGTTTTATTTCTCTTGTAGATATCACATGTACAAGAGTTTTTGTAAAACTTTGTTAAAGAATATTTTCTCTTTGCAAAACTTCTTGGAATCAGTTTCCAGAATTCTTGCTTAGAGTAGAAAAGGTTTTGTTTGCAAAACATTTTGTTTTGTATAACATCATCTGGCTTTTCATCATCGACGATACCTCCACGGTATAAGTTTTCCTTTCCTTTCCGAACTTCACAAGTTCAACATTTCCTTTCCACAAGTTCCTTTTCAAAAACTTCCTTTTTGAAAACATTGACACAATGCTAGCTACATGGCCATTCAACCGTCCATATCCGAGGACGCGGCTATCTCGAAATAGTTTTACTCTGCAGAGGTGTACACATTTCCACCAGATCCAGAATCCGCCATGAAACACCCATGGACTGTTCCCAACCTATGAGAACATCAGATAACTGATCTTGACTATCCACTATGTACAAGCTAGAACATGACTATCTCTTCAATTGGGTTTCCCCCTCCCCGGCAAGCCGTGTCCCACACCGCCCAGACAGGAGACCCAACTGCTGCATCCGGAGGGAAAATTAATCCCACACTTTAGATGTCCCGTCTGCTCACTCCTAGCGACACTTCGGTTCGGAGGATCCAATCCTCTATAGCACTTTGAGATAGCTCACATACTAACCATAACAAGTTTTTAATCAAGCCCCTACCCATATTGGGGTAAAGTGGCAGTACGGTAAAGGTTGTCCAGCGAAGACTAGGTTATGTGTCATTTTTGAAAACACCACTTTCTCAAAAATGACCACTTCCACATTCCTCCGGAGAACAAGGATCCGCCTTTTCTCCGGGTTTTTCCGTAAAGCCTTTGTTTTGTAGAATCACAATTTTAGGGTGTCCACTTAGGGACTAGTATATTTGATGGTAATAAATACCATATGGTGGCTTATGGGCTTGGTATTACCAAGTTTAACTATTGGCATGATAGTAACCTATAATATAGTATAGTAGTAATTTCCACCTCAAAAATAGTTTTGATAATCAAGTTTTTGTAAAACTTCAGAGGTAAAACATGCATGATAGATAATGGTAAGTATTGTATCAGCAAGCAATCAGGATGCTTGCCTGGTATCCCTTGTGTCCCTGGTTTTGGAGTGACTGGAACTTGAAGCAGAGCTTCCCGACACTTCCTTCCTCTTCGTTTTCTAACGCCGTAAAAGGAATAAAGGACACACATTCAGAACCAATCAAGGCAAGCAACCATACATAACAATACATACATCAAGGAAATCTAATAATAACAAAATCACTCAATTATTAATTGAGGCAAACAATCAAACAAAACTACTTGGCAGAAATGCCATTTAACAAGACAGCTCAAGGTTGGAGGAACATATCTCACAACCTTAATATCATGGATTCAGTGGGTGTGCCACTCTCATACCAAGATATTAATAATCCCAAAATACACTTAGTTTCACAAGGGTGAGACTACTAAAAAGTATATAAAACATGCACAAAAATAAGCATGGCAATGGGTCTATCAACCACACAACAAAAAGAATAAGGTAGCTAAGCTACTAAGTCTAAATTCTCATCAAGAATAAAGGAGACACATGATTTGAAAAAGTTACTCTTACAAATCAGTGAGCCTACACAAGTGCAACAAGTCAATACATTCATCACAAAACACACAACTTCTCATAGTGAGAATAATAGAAACACTGACTAAAAGGAGGAATCCTATAGTCATGTTTCTAATAAAAGTTTGCTATGCAAGCATGCATAATATGTAAAGTACTAACATGAAAATAAGGAACCATGTTATCATTATGGTAAATGAAAACATGTCTTTATGCAAGGATACATAAACATCTACCAAACACAAGTTGGCAGGAAAAACAATTCAACACAAAAATAACTGCTAAGGAAACTAGTACTACTCACACATGAAGAATCAATGGATGCATTTCAATAAAGTAATTGAAATACAACCAGAGGGTCCATGTCACAAAAACAGTAGGGAAAAATATCTATACTTGCTATAACAAAAATATCCCATTTAGCAAAACAATGCATCAATTTGCAGGGCAACTCCTACATACTAGTAATAATAAAAAGGGCATTACTAGAGGAATCAAACAACACTCCAAGAATGTATTTTTCCTAGCAAGCCACACATGATTACAACCACTTACAAACAGAAGCATACCCATTTTTTTTTAGCACAAAAAAATTCCAAAGCAAAAATACTAAGCACTCATTAGTTATAGAACTATATGAAAGAAATACATCTAGTTTGGGGAAATAATGTTTCCACCAAAAATGCAATGAAACCAGTGGGTGTTCCACTAGCATATCAAAGCATTAAGAGGTCACAAAGCCTCTGGTCACACTTGACAACAATTAGCAAAAACCTAAACTAGCACCTAGTGCAATAACAATACTAGCAGAAAATAATAGGGTGTTTAAATAAGCAAGGCAATGATACTCATGCTATTGTTTTCACACAAGTGAAAACTCTAGGGATCAAGTACTCATAAAAACATAATCAAAATGCTACTGGCCCTATGAATACAACACAAAATTATGTGGCTACACAACCACAAATTATTATGCTAAAAATTCTACACATGAGAGAATTTTTCCATAACATTTTCATAGTAATGATTAAGCTACTCATGCTTTTATACCAACTCAAATGCAAGCTAGCAGAGGTGATACTAACAAAATATAAGTACCAACATGGCACTGAATATAATATCTCAACACAACAATTCAATCACTTGCACACAATTTAATCAATCAAAATTCCTATGCAAATATTTACTAGAGAATAAACATATGCTACTAGCAAAAATCATATTTCTTTTCCACTCAAGTCCACACAATCTAACATGCTAAAATAGCTAAGTAACACTTAGAAAACAAGTTCACACAACTTGTACATGCTAGAAAACAATATTGCAACACAAAAATATAATCACACAAATTAATTACTTAAAATGCCAAAATGGCAGAAATAAGCAAATCAAAGATCTGTCCACCAAAATTTATAGGATGTTCTAAAAATTAAACCCTTATATGTTTGGATAGCCCTAAACATATACAAGACCATCCAGTTGAGTTTGCATCAAAAATCATTTTTAATAATTTTAGAAAAATCACCAAAGTGCTCTCTGGTGTTTTACCAAATTGCATGTCATTTCAAAAATACACAGAATTTGGAAGCAAGGTTAACTTCTTCAGTTAGGAAATTTCAAGGGCTTTCCAATGCAATTGGCCTCACTTCATTCTGAGTTGTGAAATTAAAATGGTGCTCATTTTGGTGTTTCTGGTACCTGTTGCCAAATCATTTTTCATTTCCAAAATATACATCCAAAAGTAGATCTACAAGTTGGAGGTGGTTCATATTTTGTTGCTTTACATCTGTGAATTTTGGTTTGGTCAAATCCATCTTTTAGATAGCATTTTAGAGCCAAAAGCAAACATGCATCAATCTGTGAAAATATAAATGGAAAAAGAAACATCACAGGGCCCAGATCTGAAATGGGCCGGCCAGATCTGTTCTCACCGCGGGCGGATCCAGCCTCTGACGCTGACCCGCGGGCCAGCGTACACGGTGGCAGCCACGCAGGCAAGGCATGGCCCCACGGTCCAGTTTGACTAGCAACCGCGCGGGTCAAGGGATGACGCGAGCATGACCTCGCGGTGACCTCACCCGCCGGCGGCAACAACTCCGGCGAGCTCGCAACTGGCGATATCGGAAACCATTTCGCGATTAAACCATACCCTCACGTTGCTCTCAACGCGGGCTACCTACCGGTGGTGGTTTCGTTTCCGGGGAAACGCCGGAAGGCAGTCGGCGACGGCGGCCCGCGGCGGCCGGACGGTGAGCGCGGCGCTGCGACGAAATACGAAGAGAGGGAGAGGGGAAAGTGTACCGGGAGACTCGCCTTCTTACCCTAGATGCGACGGAAGCATCGGTGCGGCCGGAGGAGGGGCGAGGGAGCGGCAATGTCTCGCCGGAGCTCGCCGGCCCAGAGGACGAAAACGGATGGCGCGGGATCTACGGGTCATCTCGGCTCGATTCCTTCGGCCTGGAGGACTACCACGACGAGGCGGAGCGAATGGGAACCACGGCTGCCGCCGGTGAGCTCCCATTTGGCCGAATCGACGGCGAGCGTTTCGGCTAGGGTTTCTGATTTGGGGATTTTGCACAGAGAGAGGAGCTCGAGTTCTAGGGGAGAGAGAGGGGGCAAGTGGGAGACACAGCACATGGGGGGGCCTCTTTATCCTCGAGGAAACCTTCTACTCGAAGGCAATGGCTAGGGGTGCTGTTCTCTACAGCAAGCTAGAGGTAGGAGATGACTTGGATAACATCTAGGTCCCTGGAAAATTACAAGTGGGTCCCTGGCCTCTCTGAAAAAAGTGATCTTCACCAAGCAAACAAAGTCAACATTTAATTTCCTTTTGCCCAAAATTCTAATTAGTTGATATGTACAACATATATGAAAATTGGCTCCATTGAATAAACTTGATAATTCAAAGTTGTTCAAATTTGAATTCTTACACAAATGGACATTGAATTTATTAACCTACTTAGGAGCTTCCAAAAATGATAATTTTTGGCACACATTCCTTATTTGATGTGTTCCTTATGTGGTAGAATATTCAAGTCATTTAGAGTTACTTCATAGAACAAACTTGTTCAAATTTCAAAAAGGTGCTGTCAAGAAAACAGGGGTTTTTGGCAACTTAAATTATTCAAAAACTTATGCCCTTTTGGTTTTCATCCTTATTTATGCTATAGAGCATGTGGTATTTATTTCATGGCATTTGGAAAAAGTTTGTAGAACAAACTTGTTCAAAATCCCAAATGTTGCTGTGGAGAAAAACCATGTTTTCAGGACTTTAATGGATTCAATTTTTGGTCTCCTCTTGTGTGTGTTCCTTATTTGATATAAGGAAGCAATGGTATGAATTTCAAATCATTTTAAGAAAGTTCCCAATAGTAACTTGTTTTAGTTTTCTGTTTGTAGAAATATTGGAATTTCTATTTAATAAGACACTTGGCTTTTCTTTAACAATGCTTTGCCAAAATATTTATGTGACTAGAGATAGCAAGTCAATGCTCTCCAATACTTTTGTCTTTAAGCTTGCAAGGTTGGAAAAACATTTGATAAGATTTTGGTGAAGCATTTAAGAATGCCTCTTTTTCTGATAATCTTTTAGGGAAATTTAATTAAGTGTTTCCTCTTTCTTAATTTAGGTCTTGGAATAATATTCAACAAGTATTGGATTCATAAGATGTTTTGGAAAACTCTTTGATCAATATTTACTTTAGAAAATATTGCCAAGGGCATTGGAACAATATGTTGAATATTTTGTTTTCAATTTCTTAGCCATGTAAGTTTATATAATTAGTTTGTTTAGTTGCACTCAAACAAATACAATCAAAGTTTAATTGTCACAATCAAAGTTTAATTGTCAAGCAATTAGCAAAACAACTGTGTTAACAGGTATTCCAAAATTGGGATGTGACACCACCCAACTCCATTCTCTGCTTAGCTGGCTTCCAGGCCCTTTTCGAGGGTTATCTAGGGATAGAACCCCGCCTGGATTTCTGGCAATATTGTTATGGCGTTAAACGCAACCCCTCTGAGGGCGCCCTTCCGACTTGCGGGACCATCTCCTTTACCCTCCGTAGGTTTAGGGAGGATTGGTTTCCCAAAATCAAGACATCCGAGTCCGTCAAGTTTTGGACGGGGCCGTTCTTTTATCATGCGGATGTTCCGTTTCCTGGAAAGAAAACGGGCATTTCGCCTTTTGTCAATTCCGCGGCCACGACCCAAGATAATTGGGCGGTGGACGCAGTATAGGTTCTGCCTCCAGACCTGATGAGGATC
Organism: Alopecurus myosuroides; assembly: GCA_028641055.1. Taxonomy (NCBI): domain Eukaryota; kingdom Viridiplantae; phylum Streptophyta; class Magnoliopsida; order Poales; family Poaceae; genus Alopecurus; species Alopecurus myosuroides. Next base: position 291,779,658 of record CM054063.1, on the reverse strand, counting down.
AAGAGACGAATCGCCAAACTCTTCTCCGCCACTCCTCCGCTAACCGGCATGGATACAATCCTTTGCTAGTTCGGAAGGTGGATCCAGCCCCTTCCGTATCGCTGAACCCGGCTTATGTGTGAATACACGGGTCCAGACGACGCGATGAGGGCGACGAAGAGCTCTTTGTCGAAAAAAGACTTCAAGAAGCGTGTGAATCAGCTGGTTTCAACTCGTGACCAATACGAGGAGAGCCGGCCAATGTACCACGCAAAAAAAACCGGACTTTGCTTATTTTGTCAGCTTCTTGAACTTCCTGAAGATGAACTTCTACCGATGAGGAGTTGGATGCACTTCGCGTAAACTTCCCGTCCGGAGGGCGGAAGCGCCAGAAGCCAACCGCTGCTTAAGAAGTCATCGATCTTGACGGCGTGGCCGTCGCTACTTCCAGGTATAAACCCAGGTTTTCCATTTGTATGCTTTTTGTTGCACGTTTGTTGTTTCTCGGAATCTCACTTCTCGGTTTTTTCTTCTCTTTTCTTTTCTAGCCTTGCCACTACCACTTTGAAGGGGAAATGCCGGAAGAAACATAAGATCGCTGCGCAAAGAGGAGTGAAGCCATCTCCCGCCGCTGCATCAGACACTCCTACAACAGCTGGGGAGGAGAACCCGGCTGCCAGGGAAGGAGAATATCCCTGCATTCTAGCCAGCCCATTGCATCCGACTCGGATGCGAGGGAAAGGGTGGTGCCATAAGAGGCTGGGCCTTCAAATGTTCCCAAGGAAGAGCCCATCCCAAACTTTGACAACGAGTTTAAGGTAAAGCAAGAAGACTGTTTTGACGATCACGGATATATTCATCCGTGGGCGAAAAAACACATTGCTCGTGCTCCCTTAATCCGTTCTTGGCCACAAGGCGATCTTATTGTTAGGAATAATTACGTCTTCTCGCCTCGCTAGGTCATACAAGACGGACTCCACCATGTGGGAATTACCTTTGCAAAATATGCTAAGGAATTTTCCGACAACATTGCAAGCTTGCAAAGGATGAGCCAGGTAAATACCTCTAGCCCCCAAGCGTTAAGTCAAAAGTATTCTTTCTGTTTTTGGCTTAATGCTTTTCTCTTTTGCCTGTTTATTTTTTGACTAAGCAACGTTTCCTTTGTCTATGTATCAGCAAACTGCCGAGACCATAAACATGGAAGTTTCCAACAAGCTTACCATTAAGGACAAGGAGGTTAAATCTCTCCATGGTATTCTTAATGACAAAGACTCGGAGTTGGCCTCAGTTCAGCAACAGTGTCACGACCCCGGACCCAGAGATATACATACTGTTATGTGCTCCTAGCCATGGACTCACAAGGGCTTCAGGGTTACCAGCCCCGGCCGCAACAAACAACGGCAGGCGGACTGGATTCATCGGCACGTAGTCCGGATCCCCAGTCTACTACTCCTTGTATCCATGCTAGTCATAACCAACTATGCATATCAAAGCGTCCACGAATCGAATGAAACTGAAGGAAACGGGACCAAAGCTATACAGAGATGCTATGTGTCCAGAAAGTGCAACAACAATCGAGGGTTACTGGGGTTACCTCGCCCCAGGCCGATCACATCGACAGGCGGGCTCGGACATGGATCATCGGCTCCACAACCCCTCGACTGCGACAACTATGCAGGCATAGCCAAAACTGTATAACAATGAGCTCGAAACCAACAACCGATCAAAGCAGTACTCTAAACATGAAACTTGTATTAAACAGGTGATACTAGAGTATAGCTTACAAGCAGAGGTCACACGACCCAACATTACATCAGACAACGGAAGGCAAATTATGTTGCTAATCAACAAGAACCAAAAAGGCCTAAGAGGCCGCAACATAAGGCGACGTCCCAGCCCATAGATTCCAGGCTGCTACCTGGGAACCCCGAACTACTCGTCGATGTCCACGTTGACTCATCACCGATGTGAGATCTTCACCTGAACCAAATTAAGCAAACCTGAGTACGGGATGTACTCAACAAGACTTAATTAACCTATTATATATCTGCTATCTTTAGAAAGGGTTTTATGAAGGCTGATTTGCGTAAAGCAATCTTTGTTTTGCAAGCTGAGGGAGGAAAAGCACGTCTCATGGAGTTTTTAAAACAGATGAGAGGACTAATCAACTACTGAAATCATCATCTTTTCATCCACCAACATCATTTCCCAGCACCTTACATGCTACAAGGATCACCCCTCCCGGCATCTCCGGGGAGGCACCCTTCATCTACTGCATCCATGCATTGTCAACATCTTTTACGTCACGTTCAAGTTATCTATGACCCCGTGACTTTCACCAAGTCGTCCATAACCGTGGACACGGCTTTCCGAAAGAATTATCCCTGCAGGGTGGTACACTTTACCCACACGTACCATCCGACTCTTAATGCCAAGCTATTGGCACAATTCCGACGATGTGCCGGCAGAGTGTGGTTGGCCACGACCTTTACCTTGTCGAGACCTATCCATGAGTCAACCCAAACAGGGCCACCCCGTCAACAGGGAGTTGGCCACCTCCTGACGGCACCTGTTCTGTGAGTCGGGAACAAGATCCGTGTACGTCCATCACTTGTCCCGGTCACGCCCTAAACACCTCCAAAAGGTTTTTGACTCACACGCAGATGGAAATCCCAAACTACGTGACTCACGGATAGAACCAAACAAGTTAGTTAGTCGAGCGCGGTCTGTTAGGCCCCGCGTGTGGTTGCACGCTCAGTCTTGGTTTCCGCGGCGAGACCTTACTCCTAGGGTTGGCAAGTACGGAACGAACAACCACTTCCCAAGTGGCCTCCCGTCCAAGCCTTAGTCAAGTTAACCACACAGTCCTCATCTCACCACGTCATCATATCATACTAGGTTATCGCAGCTCTGGTTCATCAACCGGATGGAGCAGAGGTAACAAACATACGAAACTAAGCAGTAGCAGATATGAGGCTCTGGCGATGCGCACAAGCAAATCTATGGCGGCTAGGAGCAGTGGATCAGGATATTGAGGCAATGCAGTATATAGGTGAACTACATCTACCAGCGTCAAATACTTTGGAATCGAATGCAAAGTACGAGATTCAAATGTTGTTCGAAAGCATATATGAGCAGATAAGAGGTTATGCTTGCCTTGGTTATAAGAAAACCAGATAGAAGATCTTCTGGGATAAGTGCTTGACTTGTCGGTTAGGATCAAGTATTCGGCATGGAGTTGATGGCCTTCACTTCGGAGTCACGTTCTACCGAGGGGGAAACAACACCGAAAGAGAAATAACAATCAACCACGGCATCGATGCAATGCGCAATATGTATGCATGAGCAGGTTAATGTACTGAAATAAAGCCCTAGACATGATCGTTGGGTTGCTAGGGTTCGTATGACAATTAAGATATTTTACTGAAATTAACCCGAAATAGTCCCCAGAGGGGGTTTCGGGCGATTCTGAGAGGGTGTACCATTTTAATTGATCAAATGGGTTTAAAAACATCATAAACATGTTGCATTTGTCATTTTGAGCAAATTGGTATATAACTTTTAATTTTCTAATTTTGGTGAATAAAATCTTATTTTCTCTATTTTAAATGAATTAACAACATTAAATAAATAGTCATTTTTGGACTTTCTCAAAAATGTGTGAAAATGACATATTCAGATAGATTGCATTTTTCTGAAAATTTCCATAATTCCATTTTATTTTTCAGAGTAATATTTTGGGAGATATTAAATTATCAAATTTTATTCATTTCCTGAAAATAGAAAAACAGGATTTGTGACGTCATCATGACGCAGGGATGACCTCACTCTTCCCTGTTCTTCACAGATGTGCTCGAAATTGATCAAATTCGCACGCGATTTCAAAATCAAACCATACCACAAGGGAGAGGAGAGCGAGGGGAAGCTATCGGTGGTGGCGCCGCTACCATTTGGTCACCGGAGGCTCGCCGGCTTCCATGGCCACGGCGGCCGGCAGCGGAGCTCGGCGCGGAGCCGGTACAGAGCGAGAGGGGGGGCATGGAGGGTACCGGGAGGCCCGGGAGCTCACCGTGAACCCGAAGAAGCGGTCGGGGAAGGACGAGGAGGCCGGGGTCGCCCGCATCGAGCCGGCGGACGGTGGCCGGACTTGGGAAAGACGGGCTCGGGGCAGCGTCTCCGAGCTTCCCGTGCTCGATTCGCCTGAGGGAGAGGCAAAGGGAAGGGCGATGGGGCTTCCTGCGGCGTCAATTAGCCCGGGGGCGGCCGGAGAGGCGGCAGTCGCCGGCGGCCGGAGAGGGCAGCTAGGGTTAGGTCCGGTTTGGGGGTTCCTGTTCGTTTCCGGTACAGAGAAGATGAGAGGGGAGGGTTGGCGGGAGGAAGCCGCGATGTAGACGTCTCCTGCACCTATCCTCGCGGGGAAGCGGCGGCAGCAGGACGTGGCAAGCTCCGGCGAGCTGCCTGCTTGTCTCCCGACGGGAGGAAGAAGACAAAGGCGTTCTTGCAAAAACCCCCTGGAGTTACTAAAAACTGCAAAATAGCCCTTTTCTATAATAAAGCTGAGAGGAAAACAAAGTTTTGAGGGCCTTTTTGGAAGCAGAAAAATTTGCAAAAATACTTTTTGGAAAGCTTATGAAATTTCCAACCTCACCATGTATTGCTTTGGTGAAATTGAAATACTTTTCAGAACAAAATTTTGGAACTCCTTTTAAGTACTTTTTGTGAGATTTTCTGAAACAATTTAAATTCACAATTTAAATTGTTTAAAACATGATTTGAATTTTTGTTTCATGCATGTATGAGATGAACACACACCACACCCCCTAATGTATCAAAAATTGGGGTGTTACAAATCTACCCCCCTTACAAGAATCTCGTCCCGAGATTCCCGAAGGAGAAGAAAGAAGGAACACCGGTTTTGAACGATCTTCTCGAACCTTACGGTTCTTTTCTCGAAGAGGCTGATCCGTAGCGCTTGCGAAGATTCTTCAGCGGCTACACCTTAGGTGAGAGGGAAAACTCTTAGGAATTGATCTTTACAAAGATCGAGTATCTCATGGCTAACTCATGACAGGGATGTTCGTAAAGAACTGTTGAGTTAACAAGCAAGAAACACATCAAGATAACGGAGGAAATAGAAGATGGTTTCAAGTGTTCGGACGATTGATCTTGAAAGGATTTAGAATATGAGCTTTGCACAAGACTTTAAATCCTTTTGGAAAAGAACGGTTGGACAACTAGTGAAACCGAGGTTTTCTTCAATCAGATGACCAAGATGGAAAGTATTGTCTCGGATATCACAACGCAATATCCGTAGACGAGGGAGAACATGAGAAAACGCTGTAATCGTGCATCAGAGAGAAATCGATACAAGATCATGTTCACTCTTCAGAGTGGACACGGAAGATAACGGAACTTTCACTCCGTCAACACTTTGTCGAAATCTTTGTCAAAGATCGGGATGTTACTTCACAACAGAAGATGAGTAACCGAAAGATATGGAAACACCGTAACAAAGGAGGAATTCTTGATCACACCACAAGGATGGGTAACCAACGGGGATTAAAACACCGGAAGAAAATAGGGAATCTCTTTCCTGTTGCGGATTTGACGTAGCAATATGTTTACCACATGGTTAAGATCCCATGGCTGAGATGACTGACAAATTCACACAATGTGTGAGATGAACGGAACTTCAGGTACAAACAACTTGAGAAAGGGAACTGATCAAAGGCGGTTACAAAACACCACGAGATGTTCTCACGAGGAACTTGTTTCCACAGAAACAAAGGTTTGGTAGGATTGATAGAAGGATATTGGAAAGACCAACTTCCAAGTTATCTTGGACGTTCTAGTTACCAATATCAGACTTATGCAAGCCTTCTATAGGTACTCAAGTGAAATTTGAACTTCGGTTCGGAAGAACGGTGAGAGAAAACTTGTTAGAATTTACCACACCAGAATTCTCATGGGGAGTGGTTGTTCTTTCTGGTTCAAAGAGATATGACATTAGGCCTTCCGGCTAGTTGTGTCAACCACAACATCAACCATGCCGGATTCTACAAGAACCTAAGTCAAAAACCCTTGAGGAAACACCAACCATCATTGTTGCTTGAGATTCAGCTCTGGTTAGTGAGTTGATAACTCAGACTCGGTATGTATGATCAAAGAGATTGCGCCGGTTACCAACGAGATACATATGCTAGATTCTCAAGATATGGACTACGATGTCAAGCTCAAGAAGATGAGCAGGATTACGGAACTCACGTATTAGCAGCTTGCGAAAGACGGTTGCACCTACATGAACTACTTGTAAAAGAACACATCGGAGTCCTGGTTGGGAAGATGATAACAAAGATAACGAAGTTCTTAAACTTCCTCTCTTTTACGAACGATCGGTCAGTGGCTTAGCGTGGATGCAAACTTCTTTAAGTGTATGGAGGTAAAAACCAACCCTCTCAAGAATACTCCACACATGCATGACCGTCTGGGGATTATTCCCGAAGGAACAAGAAAACTTTACTCGAATCCACGGCGACAACTTTCACCTTAAGCACATAAACCCGAGAAAGTCACTTCGAACACCGAGAATCCAACTTCGTGATGACACAAAGACGGTTCTCGAAAGTTTCCAACATTAGTGCCAATTGTTCAACATGAGCCTCTTGCAACTTGGAGAAAATAGGAATGTCATCGATGGGCTCGACAACACGCTTATCAAAACACTCCAAGAAGAGGGGTTTCATATGGTATATGAACAAGGCAAAACATTGGTTAGACTAAAGGACGTGAAGGTGTACTCGGGTAAAACACCATGAGTGAAAACACCGTCAGGATAGCCCTTAGAGCTGGACTTGATCTGCTGATAGCCCAAAACAAATCAAGGGTAGAGTGATAGCATGTCCACTACGGAGATACTATCCTGCTTCAACATGAGGAGAACTAGACATCCCTTAACAGAGGATCAAGTTAGGCAGAGCTTTTTCCTTTCAACTCTCCAAGTTGTTGTTTAAGCTCAACCTACTTGTCCAGGGTATCCGGCGGAGTTTCTTGGAGAAAGGAATAGTTCAATTACCCCTTGTTTAGACGTTACGGTCAGGTAACAACCTGGTGATACTTCTAGAAAGACAACCAGAATATCACGAACCACCGTTAGGTCTAGAGATTTGAAAGGAGGCTTGCTTTTCAAAGCAACTAGTATGAACATGAGAGCTTGGCATGAACCTAACTCTTTGACCAAGAATTGTTCACCGGGATGAACGGATTTGGTAACACAGTCAACTTCAAACAGAGACCGGGTGACCAATAGTGCTAAGAAGGATACAGATGTTTCTTAGACTTTTCAAAGCAATAAGAATTGCTAGCAATAGCTGATACACACATCAATGCACACGCACCGACCACTCTGAAGCGTTCAAGCTTGGAGGAAGGGGAGTGAGGACGTGTAGAAGCATCACTCCATCAACAAGGCCATGAAACTTAACACAACCTCTTGATATAAAAGAGTGTGACACTCGAAGATAGAACAGAACAGAAGCTAATGAAACTTCTTTATTCTGTGGATTACGAAACTTTGACCTGGTTCTTAAGATGAACGAGGTACTGGAGTTTGTTTCTCCTAACATCCCAAGGTGGAATGTTCTGACGGAAATCAAGAGCAAATGTATTGGAGGAATCCAACACCCATATGCAACTTGGTGTTCATAACAACGGTTAGAGATTTGAAAGCAACTGAAGGGTAGAATCATGCTCAGGGAAGATCCTCAGATCAAGTTGAAGCACAGGGTAATACTCATTTGTAAAACCCATGCAAAAGAGTTGGTATAACTGAAATAAGAACGAAGATGTGGAATTCAGGATGATCACTCTTGTTGTGATCCTTTTTGTTCCAAGAGGAAACCTATGGCTATGGGAGTTGGAATTTTCTAGCTATCCTGAGGTAGAAGATGTTCCTCAGGATTCAACGAAACAGAACTTGGGTTAAAGGTCAGCATCCTGTACTGATAGCGTGATCATCACACGGTTATGAAACCACATGGTTCAACCCACCACAATTCAGCACATTCCGGGACCTTTGGTTCAAGTCCAAGGGTTAAAGCACTGAGAAGGGAATAACTACTATCTTAGCGCCTTAAAGGACACTATGAGTAGCAACCACGAGTTATCTTCCAAAAGACAACGATAGCTCCGGAAGAACTTGAGTAGAGGATAACAGATACATTCGAGATGGGAAGCAATCTCGAGGTTCAGGATTTTGGGTCATTGGAAACATGTAGGAATGTGGAATCCACACAACTCTGGGAGATTAGAATGGAAAGGAAATCTCCCAGTTGAAACGAGAGATAACGGAATATGGAACACACACGACTCTAGAAACTTTAACACTAGGTCAACTTGGGTAAAAGACGTCCTTGCCAGAGAAGGCACCTAGTTCTGAATGACTAGAAGAGATAGCAAAACCTTTTCAAATCAAAACAGGTAAGGTGACCCAGAGTTGGAGCGATACCAGATAAGGAGTAAAAAGAATCCTAAGAAGGTTTTCACAATCCATTTGGAGTTTTCAAATAGTTTTCATAAACTCTAGACTCAACATCGACCAAGCAGTAAGGTTTTCCTACAGGCAGTCCTGCTCTGATACCACTTTTGTCACGACCCCGGACCCAGAGATATACATACTGTTATGTGCTCCTAGCCATGGACTCACAAGGGCTTCAGGGTTACCAGCCCCGGCCGCAACAAACAACGGCAGGCGGACTGGATTCATCGGCACGTAGTCCGGATCCCCAGTCTACTACTCCTTGTATCCATGCTAGTCATAACCAACTATGCATATCAAAGCGTCCACGAATCGAATGAAACTGAAGGAAACGGGACCAAAGCTATACAGAGATGCTATGTGTCCAGAAAGTGCAACAACAATCGAGGGTTACTGGGGTTACCTCGCCCCAGGCCGATCACATCGACAGGCGGGCTCGGACATGGATCATCGGCTCCACAACCCCTCGACTGCGACAACTATGCAGGCATAGCCAAAACTGTATAACAATGAGCTCGAAACCAACAACCGATCAAAGCAGTACTCTAAACATGAAACTTGTATTAAACAGGTGATACTAGAGTATAGCTTACAAGCAGAGGTCACACGACCCAACATTACATCAGACAACGGAAGGCAAATTATGTTGCTAATCAACAAGAACCAAAAAGGCCTAAGAGGCCGCAACATAAGGCGACGTCCCAGCCCATAGATTCCAGGCTGCTACCTGGGAACCCCGAACTACTCGTCGATGTCCACGTTGACTCATCACCGATGTGAGATCTTCACCTGAACCAAATTAAGCAAACCTGAGTACGGGATGTACTCAACAAGACTTAATTAACCTATTATATATCTGCTATCTTTAGAAAGGGTTTTATGAAGGCTGATTTGCGTAAAGCAATCTTTGTTTTGCAAGCTGAGGGAGGAAAAGCACGTCTCATGGAGTTTTTAAAACAGATGAGAGGACTAATCAACTACTGAAATCATCATCTTTTCATCCACCAACATCATTTCCCAGCACCTTACATGCTACAAGGATCACCCCTCCCGGCATCTCCGGGGAGGCACCCTTCATCTACTGCATCCATGCATTGTCAACATCTTTTACGTCACGTTCAAGTTATCTATGACCCCGTGACTTTCACCAAGTCGTCCATAACCGTGGACACGGCTTTCCGAAAGAATTATCCCTGCAGGGTGGTACACTTTACCCACACGTACCATCCGACTCTTAATGCCAAGCTATTGGCACAATTCCGACGATGTGCCGGCAGAGTGTGGTTGGCCACGACCTTTACCTTGTCGAGACCTATCCATGAGTCAACCCAAACAGGGCCACCCCGTCAACAGGGAGTTGGCCACCTCCTGACGGCACCTGTTCTGTGAGTCGGGAACAAGATCCGTGTACGTCCATCACTTGTCCCGGTCACGCCCTAAACACCTCCAAAAGGTTTTTGACTCACACGCAGATGGAAATCCCAAACTACGTGACTCACGGATAGAACCAAACAAGTTAGTTAGTCGAGCGCGGTCTGTTAGGCCCCGCGTGTGGTTGCACGCTCAGTCTTGGTTTCCGCGGCGAGACCTTACTCCTAGGGTTGGCAAGTACGGAACGAACAACCACTTCCCAAGTGGCCTCCCGTCCAAGCCTTAGTCAAGTTAACCACACAGTCCTCATCTCACCACGTCATCATATCATACTAGGTTATCGCAGCTCTGGTTCATCAACCGGATGGAGCAGAGGTAACAAACATACGAAACTAAGCAGTAGCAGATATGAGGCTCTGGCGATGCGCACAAGCAAATCTATGGCGGCTAGGAGCAGTGGATCAGGATATTGAGGCAATGCAGTATATAGGTGAACTACATCTACCAGCGTCAAATACTTTGGAATCGAATGCAAAGTACGAGATTCAAATGTTGTTCGAAAGCATATATGAGCAGATAAGAGGTTATGCTTGCCTTGGTTATAAGAAAACCAGATAGAAGATCTTCTGGGATAAGTGCTTGACTTGTCGGTTAGGATCAAGTATTCGGCATGGAGTTGATGGCCTTCACTTCGGAGTCACGTTCTACCGAGGGGGAAACAACACCGAAAGAGAAATAACAATCAACCACGGCATCGATGCAATGCGCAATATGTATGCATGAGCAGGTTAATGTACTGAAATAAAGCCCTAGACATGATCGTTGGGTTGCTAGGGTTCGTATGACAATTAAGATATTTTACTGAAATTAACCCGAAATAGTCCCCGGAGGGGGTTTCGGGCGATTCTGAGAGGGTGTACCATTTTAATTTATCAAATGGGTTTAAAAACATCATAAACATGTTGCATTTGTCATTTTGAGCAAATTGGTATATAACTTTTAATTTTCTAATTTTGGTGAATAAAATCTTATTTTCTCTATTTTAAATGAATTAACAACATTAAATAAATAGTCATTTTTGGACTTTCTCAAAAATGTGTGAAAATGACATATTCAGATAGATTGCATTTTTCTGAAAATTTCCATAATTCCATTTTATTTTTCAGAGTAATATTTTGGGAGATATTAAATTATCAAATTTTATTCATTTCCTGAAAATAGAAAAACAGGATTTGTGACGTCATCATGACGCAGGGATGACCTCACTCTTCCCTGTTCTTCACAGATGTGCTCGAAATTGATCAAATTCGCGCGCGATTTCAAAATCAAACCATACCACAAGGGAGAGGAGAGCGAGGGGAAGCTATCGGTGGTGGCGCCGCTACCATTTGGTCACCGGAGGCTCGCCGGCTTCCATGGCCACGGCGGCCGGCGGCGGAGCTCGGCGCGGAGCCGGTACAGAGCGAGAGGGGGGGCATGGAGGGTACCGGGAGGCCCGGGAGCTCACCGTGAACCCGAAGAAGCGGTCGGGGAAGGACGAGGAGGCCGGGGTCGCCCGCATCGAGCCGGCGGACGGTGGCCGGACTTGGGAAAGACGGGCTCGGGGCAGCGTCTCTGAGCTTCCCGTGCTCGATTCGCCTGAGGGAGAGGCAAAGGGAAGGGCGATGGGGCTTCCTGCGGCGTCAATTAGCCCGGGGGCGGCCGGAGAGGCGGCAGTCGCCGGCGGCCGGAGAGGGCAGCTAGGGTTAGGTCCGGTTTGGGGGTTCCTGTTCGTTTCCGGTACAGAGAAGATGAGAGGGGAGGGTTGGCGGGAGGAAGCCGCGATGTAGACGTCTCCTGCACCTATCCTCGCGGGGAAGCGGCGGCAGCAGGACGTGGCAAGCTCCGGCGAGCTGCCTGCTTGTCTCCCGACGGGAGGAAGAAGACAAAGGCGTTCTTGCAAAAACCCCCTGGAGTTACTAAAAACTGCAAAATAGCCCTTTTCTATAATAAAGCTGAGAGGAAAACAAAGTTTTGAGGGCCTTTTTGGAAGCAGAAAAATTTGCAAAAATACTTTTTGGAAAGCTTATGAAATTTCCAACCTCACCATGTATTGCTTTGGTGAAATTGAAATACTTTTCAGAACAAAATTTTGGAACTCCTTTTAAGTACTTTTTGTGAGATTTTCTGAAACAATTTAAATTCACAATTTAAATTGTTTAAAACATGATTTGAATTTTTGTTTCATGCATGTATGAGATGAACACACACCACACCCCCTAATGTATCAAAAATTGGGGTGTTACAAACAGCTGAAAGATTCAGCAGGTAAATATCTTTTCCATTCGCACTTCTGTTTTATGAAATTTTTCGAAGTCATTTTCCGAGTTTCAAACTCTTCATTTTCCACTCTTTTCAGCTTATTTGGCGAAAGCCAAACAAATTGCTGAAGATGCTGGCAATGCCAAAAACCTCCGCAAGGAAAATTCGGAGCTTTACAAGATGACGGTAAATCTTCAGAAAGACTTGGAGGCCAGCCAGGTGGCTGTTGAAATTGCCGAGTCCCGCGCTACTTCTCAAGCCGAGAAAGATGCAGCGACTATCCGGGATTTAGATAATGCTCCCAACCAACGCCTTGAAGAAGGCGTTGAGATGGACAAGATTCTTGGTAAGTTTAACTCATTTTACCAAGTTTTTTCCTTACACTTTTTACAGTATGCTTCTTTTTTCTCCTTCTGTGATTTTCTAACTTTTCCTTGTTATTTTGAACAGAAGGGAACCCCTTGCTTACCCGGATTGATAAAATCCGGGCTTTCGGGAAGATCTTCACCGACCTCAAGACTGCGGGGATGCTACTTGTGAACAAGTACATTCCCGACAAAGTTGAAGATTTCTCAGAAGTAAGCAAGCTTCCGGAGGCGATAGAAGAGGTGGCAAACCAGAGGGAGTCCTGGTTTCGCTCTGCTGCTCGCGGTGGTGCGCGCATGGCCCTTGGGCTAATGCGTATGCATTATACCACCGTGAAGTCCTCGTGTGTCGCTACCGGTATCCCTCAAGGATACACGGAAGCGCATAGAGCCGATATATTTGACTCTATCAAGGGGCATGCCACCAAGATAGCTCAGGTGGTGTCGATCTCGACGTTCTACCCGGAGCAAGAAATTCCAGCAACTCCGGAGAACCCCAGCGACAGCGACGAGGAGGACTCGGATTCCGAGGACGCCGCCTAATTCATGCGCAGCTGGTTGAGTGAAAATAGAAGCATTACTGTTCTCGCAAATGTAACATCAATTGTAATGATATCTATCTTTTGTATAAACAAGTATTCATCCCTTTTGCAGTTAGTTTGATTCTTTGCAAGTTTTCTGGGTTTTAATTCCTTTTCCTGCTAAGTTCTCTGTTTTATACGTTTTAACTGTCCTTAGTGTTGAAATGGCTCAATAGTACTTAATCTTCATGCCAAGTGACTGGGTTCAAACCTATCAGCCGAAACTCGGAATCATGGATTGTACTTAAGCATTTTTACTTACTAATTTCAGTGACCCAACACACAAACAATCAGATAATACTTAGGAAAAAAGCAAGGAATTTTGAAAAAGTATGAAACTCAGGCACGTAGGCACAATCTGGGTTTCCTTAAGCCTCCTTAGTCTACAAAAGCATTCAGGTTTATAACTCCGAGCACGCAGGCAAAATTCGGGTTAGCATTGAAGCAATTTGAAAGATCATTGGGAAATAGATAAGGTGGTCTTATGCTTTGAATAATAATAACAAGACAGGTAAAAAATGCATGAATTCCGACAACTTTATTTCATGATCTCAAATATGTTTACATAGAATTTGAACTAAGTGTAAAAGAGACATAACTGCTAGATGCTCCAGGGTCTCTTTGTCTCTCCGAGTTCTACATCTATCTTTCTCTTTCTCCTGCGATTCAGATTTTTAGGATCATCTTCCATATCTCGGATATCTATAAGGTAATATGATCAATTTTTCATAGCCTTACTGATAAAAAATGGTCCCTCCCAAACTAGGGCTAATTTGTGCTTCCTTTCATGTACCAATCTTATCACCAAGTCACCTTCTTTGAAAGAATGGTTCTTGATTTTCCGACTATGATAACGTCGCAACCCTTGCTGATAAATGGCGGATCTTTGTAGCACAAGCTCTCGTTCTTCTTCTAAAAGATCGGTGGCATCCTGTTGTGCATTTTCGGCATCCGAGTCATCGTACGCCAGCACTCTTGGGCTGTCATGGATCATGTCCGTGGGAAGCACTGCTTCTTTACCATAAACCAAGAAAAATGGTGGTTGCTCTGTTGATCTATTTGGCATCGTTCGAATACTCCAAAGCACGGAAGGTAATTCTTCTACCCATATTCCAGCTGCTCTATGAAGAGGAGATTCGAGTCTTGGGCGTATTCCCTGCAGGATAGAACTATTTATCCGTTCCACTTGTCCATTGGATTGTGGGTGTGCCACAGATGCAAGATCTAGGCGAATTCCCGTTTGTCAGCAATATTTTACCAACTCTCTAATAGATAAATTTATCCCGTTATCCGTGATTATGCTGTGTGGAACGCCGTATCTCATGACTATGTCAATGACAAAATTTCTGGCAGTCACACCGTCAAGTTTTTTGATGGGTTTCGCCTCCACCCACTTGGTATACTTATCTACTGCAACAAGTAGATGTGTAAGTCCACCTCTTGCAGTTTTGAATGGCCCCATCATATCTATCCCCCATACCGCAAATGGCCATGTTATGGGGATAGTTTTTAGTGCTTGAGCTGGCATATTCGTTTGCTTGGCATAATACTGACATCCGGCACATGTATTTACTATGTGCTCCGCGTCTGCCTTGGCTGTAAGACAGAAAAAACCTGCACGGAATGCTTTTTTAACTATGATTTTTGATTGAGCATGATGTCCGCAATCTCATGCATGGATTTCCTGCATAATTTTTCGTCCTTCTTCTGGCGAAATACATCGCTGAAAAATTCTGATAGTACTGCGTTTGTACATGTAAACATTGATTACCATGTATGCTTTGCATCGGCGTTGTATCTACCTTTGCAAGACTCCGTCTGCTCCATCCGGGAACTTCTGATCAACCAACAAGTTTAAGTATGAAATTGTCCAATCCGGGTTAACGAGCAGAACTTCGATTGACTCGGAAACTAGAGGATAATCAACATCTCCGCCTTTTATTGATGGTTCTGCAAATGTTGGACAAACACACCAGGTGGTAGGGTTTTCATTCTTTCGGAGCCCATGCGGGATAAAGCGTACGTGTTCCAATTTTCTTTCCTTTTGATGTGAAGTACTTCAAATCCTAGGAAGCAAATGGCAAAATCGTCCATTGTTCTCCGATATTCGGCCATAATGGGGCTTTTGGCATCCCATGTTTGGTTTAGCTGATGTTGTACCAAATCCGAGTCACCATAACAAAGTATACGCTTAACGCCTATTTCCTTTGCAATATGCAATCCATGAAGCAAAGCTTCATATTCTGCCACATTGTTGCTGGCGTTGAAGTGTATTTGTAATACATATTCCATTATGTCACCCTTTGGAGATTTAAGCACTACACCAGTTCCAGCGCCTTCTTTCATTTTGGATCCGTCAAAATGCATGATCCAATATTCCGACTCCGGCATTGGTGTGTTTTCTATTGCTTCTGTCCAATCGGCGACAAAATATGCCAACACTTGGGATTTAATTGCCGTCCGGGGTTGGTACTTAATATCGAACGCAACGAGCTCAATGGCCCAGTTGGCAACTCAGCCTGTTGCGTCTGCATTGTTGATGATATCCCGTAGTGGTGCTTTGCTTACCACTTATGGAATGTCCTTGGAAATAATGATGGAGTTTTCGAGATGCAAAAAACACGCCATATGCTAGTTTTTGACAATGTGGATACCTTTGCTTTGACTCGGAGAATATCTCACTAACGTAGTACACCGGATGTTGATCTGGTATACTTTGTTCATCTTTCCGTCTTTCCACGATTATCACTGCACTAATAACCATGTTTGTTGCCGTAATATATAGTAACATGGGTTCTTCGTCTTTTGGGGATGCCAAAATTGGAGGTTTCATCAAAGTTTCTTTTAGCTGGGTTAATGCTTTGTCCGCTTCTTCTGTCCACTCAAACTTGGAAGATATCTTCAATAGTTTGTATAATGGCAGAGCTTTGTTGCCTAGCCGTCTTATAAACCTGCTAACAGCGGCTGCAGAACCCATCAGTCAATGGACATCTTTTAGGCACGTAGGCCTTGTGATGTTCAAGATTGCCTTGATCTTTTCCGGGTTTACTTCTATTCCTCTGTGAGAAACAATAAACCCAGAAGCTTTCCCGAGGGAATCCCGAATATGCACTTTAATGGATTCAACTTCATTTTATAAGTGCGCAAGTTTTCGAAGGTTTCTCGTAGATCTTCAAGGAGTGTATCCTTTTCCTTGGATACTACAGTAATATCATCCACGTAAACATGGACTTTTTTGCCGATTTAACTATGCAAGAATCTTTGCATGCAACGCTGGTAAGTTGCGTCGGTGTTCTTCAGGCCAAAAGGCATGGTTATGTAATAGTATGTTCCATATGGGGTAATGAAGGAAGTTTTTATTTGGTCCTCCTCCTTCATACGTATTTGATGGTACCCGTAATAAGCATCCAAAAAGCATAAAATCTCAGAGCCAGCAGTGGCATCTATTATTTGATCGATTCGCGGTAACGCAAACCTATTCTTTCGACACAATTTTTTCAAGCCGGTGTAATCTATACACATCCTAAGAACAATATTGTCTTTCTTTGGGAGTAATACTGGGTTCACAGACCAATCAGTATGTATAACTTCCCGGATAAAATTAGCTGCTTAAAGCCGGATAATTCCCTTGTCTATTGCCCTCCGTCTTCTTCCATCGAAACAACGGAGACATTGTTTGACGGGTTTTGATCCTGGGATTACTTTGAGTTGGTGCTCAACAAGTTCGCTAGGCACACCTGGTATATCAGCAGGACACCAAGCGAAAATGTCCTAGTTCTCACGTAGGAACTTGATGAGCGTGTCTTCCTATTTGTCAGTCATCCCAGTTCCCACTACGACAAACTTTGTCGGATCTTTGGGATCTAGGATAACCTGTCTTGTATTCTCCGAGGCTTTGAAACTATCTGTCAGCTTCCGGCTTTATTTTTCTGCCGGCATTTCTGTCGACGATACTTCTTTAGCTAGTTCCTTCAATTCTTCCTTTAGAATCAACTGTTCGGCGCAAAGGGCGTTTCCTTTCTCCAGTTCGTTCGCCAATTTATAATCTCCAGTTATGGTGATTACTCCTCCTTTTGGCCCTGGCATTTTCAGCTTGTTATAGATATAACATGATCTTGCCATGAACTTGGAAAAATCCGGACGTCCGAGTATTGTGTGATAAACACTCTCGAACGACACTACCTCGAATGATATATTTTCCTGGCGGAAATGTTCTCTTTTTCCGAAGGTTACGTCTAGGGAAATTTCTCCTAGGGACTGTGCTTGCCTGCTAGGAACAATACCATGAAAACGTATGTTACTGTGATTGAGCTGGGTCTCGGAGATGTGTAGCTGCTTCAATGTACTCAAGTACATAATATTGATACTAGATCTTCCATCCATCAGCACTCTTTTGAGCCTAGTGTTTTGAACAATAGGACTTACGACCAAAGCATGTGTGTCGGGTTCTGGGATATTACCGGGATGATCAGACTGATCCCAGGTAATTGTTGTATTTGAATACTTCAAGTATTTTGGAGTTGGAGGAACAACCGTGTTGATTTCTCAAAGTGTTCTTTTCGCCTGTTTTGCTGAGGGAGTTGCCAGGAAAGTTAGGTTACATTCTCCTTCAACTCTCGGGAATTTTGGCTCGCCTTTCCGCTGCTGTTCCTGGATTTTATCATCATTGTCCAATTCACTTTCTTCCTTTTCAGCTTCTGGGTTTTGCTTGTTGAACTTCATCTTGGAATTCTTTCCTTTGTTCCCGGATCCTGCAGTACCTTTCATGTGTTTGTTGAGGCGGCACTGCGCGTTGGTATGGGTAGGCTTCCCAAATTGCGAATGGTGGACACAGTTTTCCGACTTTATCTTTTCCCATTCTTCTTTAGAATAGAAGATTGGCTCTGTGCTTCTTCCTTTACATTTGCTGCCATTATCCTTCCCAGAGGTTAAGTTTACTTCTTTGGGTTTTGGCTGTGCTTCTGGAGTAGCCTTCTTTTCAGAACGAGGTGTCTTTTTGGCATGTGCCAAAGCGTCAATATTTCCACCTCTCGCTCTGATATCATCTTCGGCCGCTGCGTGCTCATTGCCGGCCGCTCCCAGTTGTCCACTGTCCTTGACGGTAGTCCATTGATCCAATCCCTGGCTCCATCCAATAACATTAGGGGGAACTTCACAGCCTCTAAATGTGCCCATTTGTTAATCTGGACTGCAGTATAGTAATCTGAAAGCCACGTATCCGGGTTAGTGCTTCCGATATACTTTTGAGAAGTTGGACCAACTTTGGCGAAGACAGAATGTAGACTGATTCTTCGGATCCTGTCGGTGAAGCACTTAGGTCCAAAGTATAGATCTTTTCTTTCCGCCTTATCGACGTGAGCGGAATATCTGCCGACTGAATGGACAGAAGGGGGTCTGCTCATTTCTAGCCCATTGTTGCGCGGGTGCGCTCTTCTGGGATTATCTCTGTTTCTTCCGTTGTCATGTCCTTTGGAATAAGGTGGAGTTCTACTCCTTGGCCTTTCTTTGTTCCTAGGAGGAGTACGGGATCTCTCACGCTTGTGAGGATTGTCATATATTCCAGCTTTATTAGCTGGCGTCTCGAAGGTGGCATTACTTTTCCGTCTTTCCGGTTTTGTTCCTCCCGTTCCTTATGATCACGGAGATTATTTCCGCCTTTCGGCAAATGGGATCCTGTTCTGGATGATGCATCCTTATTGTCCGGGATTTTCTTGTCCTTCTTAGGATCTCCCTTCTTTTCCTTAGAATCGCGTGAATCTCTAGGTTCACCCGATTCAGGTGCTCCGGCGGCGCATGTGGCAGTTTTGCATAGGGCCGAGTCATCATGCAACTTCCCTGATCTTGCATGTCCTCACTGTTGCTGCTATAATACCTTTCCTAGGAAATCATACACGCCCTGAAGTTTTTCGTCATTGGAGTACAGATCGTCATTAAGGATGGCGAACGCGACCTCTACGTTTTCAGCTACAGTTTTGTATATGCGTTCGCCCTTGGCATTGGTGCCGTTAACCTTCTGTTGGCAAGAAAGGTTTTCGAACCTCTTTCTTGCTGGCAGTTCATCCGGTTTTGCAATTCCAGGTAACCGCGTAGGTTTAATGCTAGATCTATTCCTTCTTTCGTATTCCTCTATTTCTTCCTGCTGCAATTTAATGTCAGCCTGGGTTTTCATGAGGTTTTCCCGAGTACGGAATAGATGTTGCTGTTGCCGCTGTAGAGCTTGTCTCCTGGCTTCCAGCACTTCCAAGGGCTCGTCTCGTCCCACTGAGGTTTGAATCAGATCAATTTCGTCATGTTCCGACATTTGGGGAACATGGATTTCTCTCTTTTTCTTCTCCGCAAGTTTGACTCCGCTTCCTCCTCTTACTTCCAGGTTTTGGTTGGCAATATCTGCCAACTTTTTCTTCTGGATTTTATACTGGAGTTTCTTGGCACTCTTCTTTTTCTTTTTAGAAGAAGGGAGTTTCTTGCCGGGTTCTTCCTCTATCAATTCTTTGACATGGGTAAGTTGGACTAGCTCCACCATCCTATCTTTCCTCATCTGGCGGAGGTGTTTTAGGGTCTTCATCATCTTCGGATCCGGGTTTTCAGTCGGCTTTGCCATAAGTACTTCATGAAAGGTTCCCTACATGGATTTAGCCTTTCTCTCGAAAGCGTCTTCATCTTCATCTTTGGAATCTATGTCTTCAGATCCGGGTTCTGACTCCAATCTTGCTTCTATGGCAGCTAGTACAGAGTCGGCTTCCGAGTTCGTCGTTTCACTAACGGGTGTCGGATCTTCCACTTGTTCTATGGGATGATGCTTGTCTGCTTCTTCCACGGGATTAGTTTCTTTCCATGTTGTCCGCGACCTCGGATTGCACCATGCCAATAAAGTGAGACCTGATTGCAGGCATATCCGAAGAGGCGGCAATGTCGTCATTGTCTTGGCGGTTTGAGCAGAATCTGGTATCATAGTTTTCTTCAATTGGGTATAGGGCGGGTGGGATATATTTACTTCCACCACAGAATCCCATTGCTTCTGCTGTTAATCCGATAAAAATATTTGCAGATCCAATCGGTAAAACGCAGGAACTTACCAGGCGATTCCGTGCTGGCATGTACGATCCATTGTCAAGGAAACGCCCGACGTCTCCGTCGAATTTTAAGCTTCCGACAGTTATTGTACTACCGATTCCACCGAGTATTCCCGATCGAAACGTAAGTCCTGACGCCACTGGCCCCATGGTGGGCGCCAACTGTCGAGACATCGTAGTATAATTCATAGACGGGGGTGCCATGAGCCTACTGGTAGAACCGCGGGGGGGACGTGATAATACGATAAACGAGAACACCAAGTTTACCCAGGTTCGGTACGACGCAACTAGGCGGCATTCCTACTCCTGCAATCTCACTAAATCAGGGTTGAAGGCTGAAATATACAAATTACAATGTGAGTATAGTTTCGCTAACTCGACGAGGATTAACTTCTCGGCGAGTTGGCTTCTAGCTAATTGTTATCTATATGTTCGTTGCTCCCGTCTCGCTTTATATAGATAGCTAGATTGGGGCTTACAGAAAGGAAACCTAGAAGACTACGGAAAGTATCTAACTTGGAAAGTAAGGAATCCGTCTTCTCCTCCAAGCCGCATGTCGCACCCGGACTTCTAGAGGATACTCGCAGTTCCGTTGAACAGTAGTTGATTGGATTACGGGGCTTACCGGCACCCGCATCTCTTACGAGTAGGCCAACACACGTATATGTGACAACCAACCCCTACTGTTCATCGTCTACGTAAACCATCCCATAGAAATCAGGATACTACCATTGACGTACTTCATACCATACACACATGGTACGTCAACGGCGTTTAACAGAATGATAGCACAACATATCTCTAAGACACAAATAAATAGAAATAAGTTGCAAATAGCTCTCACTAGAGCAGAGATAGCAAATACAATCATCCAGAGGACACATGTCCCAACATATCATCATTACATCTCAGCGGAAGCATTCAAAAGGTCTGAGTACAGACAAAATCCAAATAGGCTTAAGAAGCCGGAAACGAAAAGACGGAGCCCATCCACGATGTCTCGGATCCTGCCCGGGTCCGCTATCTACTCGTCAGCAGCCTCGTCAAACTCCACGTACTAGCCGTCACGGGGATCCTCGTAAGCGTAGTCTGCGGAAACCACAGCCCCAAAGGGGTCAGTACATAGACGTACTGGCAAGCAAGACTCACAGTTCACCAAAGTATAACCCGCAACATCAAGCACAGATGCTTTGGGTTCAACGGAAGAAAAGGGTGATACCAAAGATGCGGCAGCTGGCTGCACTAACCACTACAGAACATGATACAACTTCCGGCTAACAGAAAGGAGGTAAGATAGCGTATCGTAACCAACTATAACTAACTCCAAGCAAACCCATCCTGGACCTCGCCCCTTATCCAAAGAAGCAATCCGAGGATAACTCACACAGTGGGATTAATGAATAATGGATCAAGTTGTTGTGTCAATGAGACTATTACTAGTCAAGTTGTCATTAGTTAGGTGTAAGTTGTTCTGAGTGCTTGTTAGCCAGTACTTTCACCAAGTTAACCATAACCGCGGAAAACACGGCTTCTCGAGAAGATTTATCCCTGCAGGGGTGCACCAATTTGGCCGTACACGTAAGAATAACCCGCCAGATGGAATGCCTCCCACCAAGCGGGGCACTCAACACAATCCAACTCTTCTTCGCATCAAGCCCAAAGAACCCCGTGCAGTGAGCGCACGGCTAATCAAGCCCCACGAAGAAAAGGGGACCCTCATAGCACTCTAAGAACGTGTCTCCCTAAATGCCGACTACAAAAGTTCCACCCTGGTACCAAGGGTTCGCACCTGCATATGCATGCGGCAAATGGAAAACCCGAACTAAATGAGGCGATTTGGACGAGATGCGAATCGAATCAAATTGAGGGGGGCGCCCATACACGCTTCCCACATGCGGATAGTGCGCTCATCATGGATCAGTAGACAAGACCCTTTTCCTAATTAGGGTCGACACTAGCAGGCCTCAAAACCACGCCGGGCCTCCTGCCGGTGCCTTATCATCAAATTATTATTACCTCAAACATTAACCGGTTGATTGTTTAACATCGAGCCCCAGAACATAATAGAAATATAGTAACAGAAAGTAACGGGTAACAGACTCGAGCAAAACAACCCTAAGCATGCTAGTAAGACACGGGCAACAAGCAAAAGGGTTATAGGTGTGGAGGTGAGGCTATATCAGGGTTAAAGGATAACATGTGATAGGATCGAACAAAAGCAACGATTCATATGGCTAGCAGAATAGACAACAGAAAGTATCGGTATCCAACGTTGAAAGGAACACAATGGTTCATGTGAGTGAATACTTGCCTGCAAACGCAGTAGCCTGGTACTGGGCTAGATCCTCAGAAGGGGTGTCGTAAAGCTCGTCTGTCTCAACGTCGTCGTATATTCGAGACGGAGCAAACAAACAACGCAAAGAGACAAACAATCAATAACAGGGCATAATGCACAATCATGGGATGATGCATGACCATTTAATTGATGCATAAAAAATAAACTAGTTGACATGGTAACAACATGATTAAATGGACCCACATGCAATTTGAGTTGCATGTGAAAAGCCCATGAATTATGGTTGGAATAATTGTTTTACAACTAATCAACAGGTGAAAGTGTATTAGCATGATACATGGATGAGGAAAACAGAAAAATAACAACAATAGAACAATTTTGAAATAAGGTTTACCAAGTTTGAAATTTTATTTATTAAGTTAGGGAATTTTGGTTCCTTAAAGGTGTTACACAAGCATTTGTTGTTTTCATCAATTTTAATTGTTCAAAACAAATAACAAAATTCATATTTGGAAAGTACACAAAATTTTAGGTGGAATACATGTTTCAATTATTGAAAAAGGAATTAGGATGAATTATTTATGAATCAAAACAAGTCAAACAAGATTTAAATGAATTAAATTCAAGTATGAATTTATTTGAATTTTATTTGTTCCAAACATTAAACCAATTTCATATTTGAAAAGTTTATACTTTTCTGGTTTGAAAACATATTTTATATGTTCAAAAATAATTTAATTTGAGCAAGTTATGAATTTAGCAAATTTTAAATGATTTAAACAAGGTTTAAATTATTTAACCAATTATAATTATTCAAAACATGAAACAAAGTTTATATTTGCAAAGTACATGAAAAATGGGATGGAAAACATATTTTATTTGTTGAGTTTGGAATTTTTATGCCCAAGTTATGAATTTTGCAAATTTAAATGAATTAAACAAGAATTCAAATATTTCACCAATTTAAAATATTCAAAACAGTAAACAAATTTTATATTTGGGTAGAGAATTTAAAATGGAGTGATTTACATGTTTAAAGTTTTGCAATTGGAGTTTCCAAACAAAAGTTATTAAATTACCAAGTTTAAGCATTTTTATGGTTTATAGAAAATAACTATGGACCTAGAAAAGATACAGGGACTTGGAAAGAAAATTACAGGGACCTAGATAAAAGTAGCAGGGACCTGTGAGCAATTTAGGGTGGATCTGGATCTAGGAAAATAAAGGAAAAAAGATGGGTTTTTTTATGCAGAGGGGATTCGAACCCCTGCCCTCCTGCCTGCTGCGCCAAGGAACAACCAACTGGGCTGCTGCTGTGGTGGTGACAGGGAACAGTTAGCAGGGTGGTTATGGTTCAGGAACTGCACCGAATTCAAATCGGAAAATAAACAGAAAAGGGGTGGGGGGCTGGGATTTGATCCTGGGATCGCTGGGTGCGCGCGCAGCGAGTCCTACCAGTTGGTCTGCTGCGGCTGGTTGGGTGTATAGGGTGTCGGGTTGGTTTTGATCCTACATACTCGGCATAACTGAACTGCAATCGAAAACATTCAGTCGTTCTTTCCTGTCCACGAAACAGAGCCATGGCTGCAAGCAAACGGCCGGAGAAATTCGAGGTGTCCGCAAGGAAACGAGGGGGGGCAAGTAGGGGAATGGAAAGAGGGTCTTACCCTCGTCGCAGGGATGGCCGCGGCACGGCCGGGGGGAGGCGGAGACGTCGGCGGCGAGCTCCGGCGAGCGGCGGCCGGAGGCAGCAGAAACGGAGGCGCATCTCCTCGATGGCGGCGGAGATGGGAGAGAGGAGGGAGGCGGGCGCGGCTAGGGTTAGGGTTAGGGTTTTTGAGGGGGTCTAGGAGGTAGATATAGGAGGGGGGAATGGGGTGGAGCAGTGGGGCAGCAGGCACGTCGCTGTCCATTGCTGACGACAGCGAGCGTACGGAGGTTGGGGGAGATGGTAACGGGCTGCAGCCTGGGTGGGCTGGGCCTGCCTCTCCCCCTCTCCTGTGCGTTTTTTGCTTTTTATTATTTTTTTTCTCTGTTTTTTTTTGCTGCAATAGAAATAGGAAGGAATAGCTAGGTTTTGGGGTGTAGAAAATTAGGGTAAAATTTGTTTTAGTTATTTAAGTTAACAGCAACAACTTGCCAAATTTAGCTTTTCAAAAAGTTCAAAAACTTGCTGTTTGTAAATTGGTTCAAATTTGAATGAATTTTGGATTAAAAGATTTATTGAAAACAAGAATTCAATAGGGTGAACCTTATTGTTTAATTAGAATAAATGATTAGAATTGTTTTGGTAATTTTCATAATTTCAAATTGGGTGCTGTTTGGAAACTTATTTGAATTTGAATGCAAATTGCATTAAGTGAATTACTAAAAGCCAATTTTTAATTAGTTTGAAACTTATGGTTTAATGGAAACAAATGGAGTTTTGAGTTGAACTTTTTATTTGATAAATTGTAACATAACAAGTATGAAACAAAGCATTTGAAAATTGTTTGAATTTCAATTGTGAAAACAAAGGGAAACAGATGCAAACCAAAATGAAAACAAGTGCAATGATTAAGATGCCATGATGCAAAACAATAGTTAAACAAGAAGCAAACATTCTAGGGATGTTTTCATACTTGGGATGTTACACCGCACCACTTTGGGCCGTGGTCCGGGTTCTTCTAGAATCCTTCTTCCTGCGCATCAGCTTACTGGGCCGCTCAATGGACTATGATCCATTACCTACGGGCCACCGTGGTAATCCGGCTTTTGGGCCAATGCCGGACATACCCCTAATCGGCATATATTCGACAGGCTTTATAGCCAACTGCGCCAAAATCTATAAGGCTTTGTTCGGTTAGCCAACTACACCATTTGTTTTTCTGTGCACTATTTTTTCCTTGCCCACAGATCCTCTCCGACTTTTTAGCCAACTACGCCATTTTTTTCTTGCCCACAAATCCTCTCCAGCTTTTTAGCCAACCGCGCCATTTTTTTTATTGC
Organism: Alopecurus myosuroides; assembly: GCA_028641055.1. Lineage (NCBI taxonomy): Eukaryota > Viridiplantae > Streptophyta > Magnoliopsida > Poales > Poaceae > Alopecurus > Alopecurus myosuroides. The sequence goes on along the minus strand of CM054063.1, from coordinate 291,754,171 downwards.
CCACAAATCCTCTCCGACGTTTTAGCCAACTACGCCAAAATCTATAAGGCTTTGTTCGGTTAGCCAACTGCGTCATTTTTTTCCTTGCCCACAAATCCTCTCCGGCTTTTTTGCCAACTGCGCCATTTTTTTTTCTTGCCCACAAATTCTCTCCAGCTTTTTAGCTAACTGCGCCATTTTTCTTTCTTGCCCACAAATCCTCTTTGGCTTTTAGCCAACTGCGTCAAAATATATAAGGCTTTGGTCGTTTAGCCCCTTCCTGTCCGGGATTGGAGCCAAATCCCCTCCGAGCCACGTGGTTTCGTACCAACCGGGTTTGCTTCACAGATTGCTTAATTCACGTGTTCTGTTAAACTCGGTCAGGGTCGCACCCCAGACAAATCCGCCCCAAAACCTTTCAAATTCACGGGGTTTTGATCCACGCCTTGCAACCCGCAGATTATTTCCCGAGCGAGGCGAACCATTACCTCCTCGTATCCTCCTTGCGCCAAAAAAGGTAGACGTGGTGGCGACGACACAGCGCCGGCGGGAACCGAGAGATAGAGCAACCGGAGGAAAAGGCTGCGACGGGCTTCCTCCTACCACGCCACTCCCTCTTTTCAACCGGAGGCTCCACATCCAACCACTGCGGCGTGAGCTCGACGGTGACTAGGAGTGGCGACCGCAACGACCCCATCACCGGCGCGCTTCTCCCCCGATGTTGGACTCGTAAATCCCCGCTCCCCATCCTCTTCTTCATTCCCCCACCGGTCCTCTTAATTTCTATTCTATTTGGTCAATTAATTTCTAGGGTTCGTGGTCTGGTTCTTGCTCAATTTCTAGGGTTCTTGGTCTGATGCAAAGACCGAATTCTTAGTCTTATTTGTTAACGTAAATTAGCTCAAATGGCTGTCAGATTACTATTCTAGGATCTGAGCTCTCTCTTCTAGGCTTCACAAAAAGGGGGGAAATAGCTTTTAGATAGTTGTCCTGCAGTGGTAAACAATTGTGTAGATTAATGTATCATATGTATTTACTTTGATGCTTCTATGAAAAGGCACAACAAAAATAGTTTCAGTCGGTCATGATTCAAATCCAATCAATTGTGCATCTTGGTACATAGTTGTCGGTGCAGTCACATGCTAAGCTAGCTTAAATCAGAGGGACTGAGCTTGCACTCGATTGTGATGACATGCTAAGTGATGGTGCCGATCTTGCACTCGTTGGGATACCCCAAGAGGAGGGTTTGATGAGCACAACGGTAGGAGTTTTCCCCTTAGTTAAGAACCAAGGTTATCAATCTAGTAGGAGAAAGAGGATCTTCGGAAGGTTGATGCCACTGACGGTGGTGATGGCGCCTCACCGGTGTCAGCAACAACATGGAACCTGCACACAACACAACCAAAATACTTTGTCCCAACGGTACAGTGAGGTTGTCAATATCACCGGTCTTGCTGAAAACAAATATTAGAAGTATAGTGTGGAAAATGGTGTATGCTTGCAGTAAGTAAAGAAAGCAAGAAATTGCAGTGGTTTGTTTAACAGTGTAAGAAAAATTGACCGGGGTTCATAGGTTCACTAGTGGTGTCTCTCCATAAAAGATAGCATGCTGGGTGAAAAAATTACAGCTGGGCAATTGACAAATAAAGGTTGCACCGTAGTGCACATTCATGACATGATGACTACTATGATATTTAGTGCGGGCATTACAACAATATACATAGACCGTAATCCAACTGCATCTATGACTAATAATCCACCCTCAGGTTATCATCCGAACCCCCTTAGGTACTAAGTCGCAAGAAATAGATAACTCCATTAAACAATGTGTGCAATGTTAGCAAGGATTGTACACGCGGGCACTCTCACCGTTGTTTTCTCCCTAGTGGCAACAACACATCCTTGATGCATGTAAAATGCATAGATGAATTTTGCATATTTTCACATGGTTTTCTATTACATATTGCATCATATAAGGGTATAATTCAATGTTTTATAGTATTTTGGGGTTAAATTACAAAGTCCCCCAACTTTTATGGAATTAACCCTGCCTGTCAGAAACCCCGTTTTCTATATTTTTGACGTTTCAGGGGGCAAACTTCCGCGAAATCACCTGAAAATCTGCGGGGGTCATTTTCTTGGAAGGAGAAGACTTGCGGGCGAAGGATCCACGAGAATTGGGCAAGGAGGACCAAAAGAGGACCCTCCACGCGGCCAGATTCCTTGGCCGCGTGAGAGGCCCCCTTTTGGCCCCTGTGGCCCCAATTCCTTCCATATTCGACTTACCGACTCCGTCTTGACCTAAAACCGACTATAAAAAGGGTCCCCCGTACCCTTACGGAGGAGAGCGCCGCCAAAACATTGAAACACCAAAACAGAGACCAGAAGTTCCAGATTGGAGGGGGAAAACTCCGGCGGGGCGCCGCCGGTGTGATCTCCTACCCCTCCAACGTCATCACCATCAACATCTCCATGAAGAGGGAGTAGTCCACCCCAGGGCTATGGGTTTGTGGAAGTAGCACTTGTATCTCTCTCTCTATGTGCTTCACTAATTAGATCCGTATGAGATGCCTCACATGATTACGAGCACCGTTGTAATTCCTATGTGGTGGATCTTTTCTATGAGTTATTGAATCTGAGATTGCAATTGTTTCTCTTGAGTTATTTGAGTAGATGTATCTTATGTACCCCGTTCTTATTTGCTAGCTTTGATCAATCTAGTTCTTGAGAGCGTGTGTGGGGTGATGGGTGCATTAGTTGGAGTAACGGGGGTGGCTAGTACTGTGAAAGTGACAGAAGTTTAGCGACCCACTTAGGTTTTGTTAAACCTTTCTTAGTTACCTCACTAGGGATAAAAAGGAGTGCCTTGGTACCGGGATTTGAAGTGACACTAATCAATCTCCATGACTAGATCTAGCAAGTTCTTACTCCAACTTCATGTCACATTGCTTAAAGCTATACTCTGGTTTTTCCTTAATTATCGAGGTGTTATGATTTATTTCGCATCTTGGTGGAGTATAAGAGGGATCAATATGACCGTAGAGATCTCTATGCTAGGACGTGATGCCCATATGAAAGTACTCAATGTTAAACATGTTATTGTAATCTCACATGTAATTCTTTATGTCCACCGTCTACCACTTTATTTGAGAGAATGCAAGTGTGAAACCATGAACCCCGGTCCTATTTTAAATATAAGAAAACACTCTAGTTACTTTGCTGCAATTTACTTTACTTGCACTTTACTTTACTTGCATCTCCAATTCGAATTTACATTATCTCCATCACCACTTTCATCACAAAAATACAAAAACAATCCATTGCATATTTATTTTCTCATTTGCATTTAGTAGTAGATTTAATTATTGCACATTTACTTTCAGTTTTGCATTGCAATTTAGAAGTCTCACACCTTGTGCTTGACAACCACTTGGTGAGGTTGAGGGCACAAAATTCTCTACTTGTTTGCAGGATCCTGGAGGAAGCTTGGAAGACAACTGCTGAAATACTGGCTCCCCAAGAGTTCGATATAAACCCTCGAGTCACCCTCGTGGGGAAGAAGGCTTGCCACTAGCTACACACTCTGCACTTGGAGTCTCAACCTAGCCATCAAGCGTTTTTCTGGCGCCGTTGCCGGGGAACCATAGGTGAAGGAGTTGTCCAAGAGAGCTCACAAGAAGTCTTCATCACCAACAAGGTGTGCAAACACCTAAGATTGGGGAGGTTGCACCTACGTGAGTACCGTCCTTTCTATCTCCACCTTCTTTCAAGTAGATTGTTTTGTTTCTTGTCTTGTTTTTGTTTTTGTTTTGTTTTTGTTCTTGTTTTTGTTTTGTCTTGCATATTTTATTTTAGTTTGCATTTTAGTTTTGCATTTAGTTATCTAGTTTATTTTAGTATTTTGAATTTTCTTAGTTACTTTACTTTTGTTTTGCATAAAAAATTAAAAACTACATAAAAACTTGGAAAATGGAGCAGAGAAGTTATTGGCCATTCAGTGTTAGGAATTTCCCTCAAGAGCTAAATATTCCCGTTGAAAAATTAGAGAGTAAAGTAGAGGAAATTATGATGCTTACTGAAATTAAGGATCCATTGCTTGATTTAGAAAAAAGTAGCTTGCAAGAACTTATTGCTACTCTACAAAAATTTGCTAGTGATCCCACTATAAATGTTAATCAACCTGGCTTTGGATCTTATATTGCTAATCATGTCTTGCAAGAAAAAATTGCTAGGTACAAGAATGAGGCCATGATACCTCCTAAGCTTGGGGATGCATGGATCCCCAAGGTGCTAGTTTCAATTGGAAAAGAAATTCACCATGCTATGCTAGATCTAGGTTCTAGTGTATCGGTACTCTCTAAAGAATTATATGAATTGTTAGAACTAGAAAATTTAGAAAAGTGCTCAAGTGAATTTGTCCTTGCTGATAACTCTACTAAACATTCTGTATGACAAGTAAAAGATGTTATGATTAATTGCACATGACTTTTGTACCCGTTGATTTCATTATTATGGATATGGGTGATAAATCCCCTAGTCCTATTATTTTGGGTAGACCTTTTCTTCGTACTACAGGTGCAATCATAGACTCCAAGGAAGGGAATGTCAAGTTTCTGTTCCCTCACAAGAAAAGCATGGAGCATTTCCCAAGGAAGAGGGGCACGCTGAAGAACAAGCTCCCTCATGAGCTTTATCCCTCTTGATTATCAAGTAAGTAAAGCCTAGCTATATGGCTATAAAGAAAGCGCTTTATGGGAGGCAACCCGGTTGTTTTTGTTTGGATTTTCCTAGTGTCCTCTTGCTGTCTCAAGAGATTAGTTTTTTTGTTTTAATTCTGGAGTTTTAATAAAGAGTCAAGTCAAACCCATTTGGACTTATAAGTTGCTATCCTAGTGCATGAAATTTCTGTTTCAGCACGAGCCTGCTCACCGTATGATTTTACGTTTTTTATTGGTATGTCGGATTGAGATAATTTTTAGTATGTTCTGCAACTTTTTGTCCTATGTAAGCACAAAAATTGGCTTAATTTTTTGACGAGTCTAGCTTAGGGAAAAACGTTCGTTTTGCTGCTGCTGATTTTCTGGACAGATTCTGCCTTCTTTTGTTTTATGCACTCTTTGGGCTTGGGAATCGAATTTCCATGATTCTTTCAAGCAAGAGAGTGAACATACAACATAATGAACCTTATTGTCTATCTACTGGAGCATTTTATTTGGAATTTTGCACAGCAAGCATGTGATTTATTTGTCCTTGCTAATCTCACCCCACAGAAAAAGAATGGGAGAAACATGTTTTGTAAAGTTTTTTCACAGGGAATAGAGGAGCTGCGCCTCAAGACATCCAAGAATGGTGAAAGCCATAAGCTTGGGGATGTGATGAACACCCCACTGGAGCTAAACTCTTTTGGTTAGCACACGTCTACTTTCTGTTTTTCTAAGCAAAGCATTTATCGTAGAGACTTGAAGCGTCTAGTTTTTATTTTTATTTTTGTTTTGATAAGACCACCACCATCATTTTATATGAGATTGAGCTACCGGAGTTTGGGGTTGGAATGTATTGGATGTTAGTATTATGACTTGGAATAGGGATGCCATGGTTGATTTGAAGAGCTACATATGTTTGCATGATTTATAGGCTTTTTATGGGTAGAAATTTGCAATAATGTTGTCTTGAGCTATCTATTATTCATGTCCTTGATGTTAATTGCTGGTTTATTTAGTTTGTCATGAAATGATTAGTTCTATGGACATATGCATGCATAGTAGCTGGTCAACTATCTCCCTCTTGCTAGCCCAAAAATTTAAAAATTCCAACAAGTAAAAACTTGTTTCCAACACTCCTTAGCCAAGTATTTCCAGTGAGTCCACCATATCTTCCCATTAGCTTGATTGCTATTCCGAATATGTCCACCATGTTATTGTGTTATTTATGTTCTAAATTAAGATATTCAATTTATTAATTGTCATGGGTTGAACTTGGGATAGGACTCTCACGAACTTTTGAAGGCACACTTTACTTTTTATGCATCTAATAAACATGACCCAATAATGGGAGCCACAAGTTTTGCGTTTGACAAGTGTGTGGTTGGGAGCTAGCTATAAACGTGTATCACCAGAAAGCTTTCAACATTGCACAAAAAATTTACATTTCGTTGATATCATGTACTTTTGTTTTTGGACTCCTGCCATGCCGAAATGAAATAGAGGAATAGTAAGTTTTGATGAGTAAGTATCTATATGACTAGAGAAACGCATTGGGCCGATAACCCAAGCCATGCTTTATCATGGTGGAAATTTACTTACAGCTTGAGTGACTCTACAACACATCCTATAATAAAATAAGAAGCTATGCATAATAGTGAATGAAAATAAAAAGGATGATGAGTCTACTCCGTTTGTTCATCTTGTCATTGTAACATGGGCCTCTTTCCATGTCATGGGAAAAGAGGTACGTCTTTGCGGTTCTCTATGATGTCATTAATACTTATTATGATTTTACAAAGCTTATTAGGAATCTTAAGTTGAGTAATCATGGAGTAGGTTTTCACACTCACGGGGCATGAGGCTTTCAACCACCTTGTCATTCTCATTACTTCAATACTCACAATTTTAAGATGCTAGTGATAAAGGGGCAATGAGAGTCCTAGATCAATGGATACCACATTTCAATTAGTAATTTAGTTGAATAATTTAGAGGCTAAATAAGACTTGATCATGTTTTACCTCTACTCAATTTTCTCCAAAGTGTCCACCATATTTTCTATTCTCCATTATGCTATTCTTTGACCAATATAGGATTTTATTTTTCATTTTATGTATGCATTTGGTCCATAGTGCTTTTATTTCATTGTACACTTTGTGAACTTTCATGAAGCATCTTTGCTTGCATATTTGATATTTCTTACAACATGAATTGTATATTGCTACTCATTTCTAGTATTAATCATTTGATTATATGTAGCATGAATAATCCTCCTTGATATCCCATGATTGTTTCAATATGCAAAATCCATCTTAGTTTTATCACCTTCATACTCGAGGACGAGCATGGGTTAAGCTTGGGGATGTTGATGCATGTAAAATGCATAGATGAATTTTGCATATTTTCACATGGTTTTCTATTACATATTGCATCATATAAGGGTATAAATCAATGTTTTATAGTATTTTGGGGTTAAATTACAAAGTCCCCCAACTTTTATGGAATTAACCCTGCCTGTCAGAAACCCCGTTTTCTATATTTTTGACGTTTCAGGGGGCAAACTTCCGCGAAATCACCTGAAAATCTGCGGGGGTCATTTTCTTGGAAGGAGAAGACTTGCGGGCGAAGGATCCATGAGAATTGGGCAAGGAGGCCCAAAAGAGGACCCTCCACGCGGCCAGATTCCTTAGCCGCGTGAGAGGACTCCTTTTGGCCCCTGTGGCCCCAATTCCTTCCATCTTCGACTTACCGACTCCGTCTTGACCTAAAACCGACTATAAAAAGGGTCCCCCGTACCCTTACGGAGGAGAGCACCGCCTAAACACCGAAACACCAAAACAGAGACCAGAAGTTCCAGATTGGAGGGGGAAAACTCCGGCGGGGCGCCGCCGGTGTGATCTCCTACCCCTCCAACGTCATCACCATCGACATCTCCATGAAGAGGGAGTAGTACACCCCAGGGCTATGGGTTTGTGGAAGTAGCACTTGTATCTCTCTCTCTCTATGTGCTTCACTAATTAGATCCGTATGAGCTGCCTCACATGATTAGGGCATCGTTGTAATTCCTATGTTGTGGATCTTTTCTATGAGTTATTGAATCTGAGATTGCTATTGTTTCTCTTGAGTTATTTGAGTAGATGTATCTTATGTACCCCGTTCTTATTTGCTAGCTTTTATCAATCTAGTTCTTGAGAGCGTCTGTGGGGTGATGGGTGCATTAGTTGGAGTAACGGGGGGTGGCTAGTGCTGTGAAAGTGACAGAAGTTCAGCGATCCACTTAGGTTTTGTTAAACCTTTATTAGTTACCTCACTAGGGATAAAAAGGAGTACCTTGTTACCGGGGATTTGAAGTGACACTAATCAATCTCCATGACTAGATCTAGCAAGTTCTTACTTCAAATTCATGTCACATTGCTTAAAGCTATACTCTGGTTTTTCCTTAATTATCGAGGTGTTATGATTTATTTCGCATCTTGGTGGAGTATAAGAGGGATCAATATGACCGTAGAGATCTCTATGCTAGGACGTGATGCCCATATGAAAGTACTCAATGTTAAACATGTTATTGTAATCCCACATGTAATTCTTTATGTCCACCGTCTACCACTTTATTTGAGAGAATGCAAGTGTGAAACCATGAACCCCGGTCCTATTTTAAATATAAGAAAACACTCTAGTTACTTTGCTGCAATTTACTTTACTTGCACTTTACTTTACTTGCATCTCCAATTCGAATTTACATTATCTCCATCACCACTTGCATCACAAAAATACAAAAACAATCCATTGCATATTTATTTTCTCATTTGCATTTAGTAGTAGATTTAATTATTGCACATTTACTTTCAGTTTTGCATTGCAATTTAGAAGTCTCACACCTTGTGCTTGACAACCACTTGATGAGGTTGAGGGCACAAAATTCTCTACTTGTTTGCAGGATCCTGGAGGAAGCTTGGAAGACAACTGCAGAAATACTGGCTCCCCAAGAGTTCGATATAAACCCTCGAGTCACCCTCGTGAGGAAGAAGGCTTGCCACTAGCTACACACTCTGCACTTGGAGTCCCAACCTAGCCATCAATCCTCCCCCGTCACGTTTCTGTCACTCGAGCACGGGCGAAAAGGAGGCATGAACCCACTATCGAGCATACATACTCCCTCTTGGAGTCACTAGCAACTACTTGGCCAGAGCAACCACTAGCAATGGAAAGCATGCAAGATCACAAATAACATATGCAATAAAGACTATAATCAACTTGGCATAAGTTCAATATTCATCAGATCCCAGCAAACACAGCACATAGAGTTACATAAGATCAATCTCGATCGTGTTAGGAAGCTCACGAGATCTAAACATGGAGGCATATGAGGAGGAGACAACCATCTAGCTACTGCTATGGACCCGTAGTCCAAGGATGAACTACTCACGCATCACTCCGGAGGCAGGCATGGTTATGTAGAGGCCTCCGATGATGATTTCCTCTCCGGTAGGGTGTCGGAGACAGCTTCAGAACCATCTGATCTAGGGTTGACGTTGACGGCGACTGCGGAACTTTTCGGGGATATTTGATCAGTTGTCTAGGGTTTTCCATCCTGGGGGAATAAATAGGCGAAAGGGCAGAGGCGGTGGAGCCTTGGGGGCCCCACACCACCCCCTGGCGCGGCCAAGGGGGGCACCACCCCATGGTGTGGGACCCCTGATGCCCCTCTTTGTCTCCTCTTCGGTCTTCTAGATGCTTCCGGGGAAAATAGGCACTTCGGGCTTTGTGGGGTCCAATTCCGAGAATATTACCAGAACAACTTTTCTTAAATAAAAAACAGCAGAAAATAGGGAACTGACACTTGGCATCTTGTTAATAGGTTAGTCCCAGAAAACGTGTAAAAATGACATAAAGAAGGGAGAAAACAAGTAGCAATTGGCATAATATCATCATGGAGCATCAGAAATTATAGATACGTTGGAGACGTATCAAGCATCCCCAAGCTTAGTTCCTACGTGTCCTCGAGTAGGTAAACGATAAAACAATATTTTCTGAGGTGGCATGCAACTAACATAATCTTGATCATAAAAATGTAAAGGCATATGCAAGCTGAGATCATAGAACTTCAAAACACAAACATGATAATAGAACTTTAATAATAAAGCAAAGCAATCACTTTTCATCATGAAGAGTATCGCAAATAAAGGATCATGAGAAATAATGCAAAGAAAGATAAACGTCTGTTTCAGGTATAGAGAAAGCATGGCAAAGTGATACTTCGCTAGTCCTTAAGAGTGGGGCAAAACATAAATGCCAGGACACCTTCAAAGTTTATGAGGAAGACTAGAGCAAATAATTCTAGAACAAATGATATCACATCATGAAGTAATTATTGGTGTTTATGGGACAGTGCACATAGAACTAAGAATGACAAAAATGCTCTCTCAACTGTGCATAAAGTTAGAAGATGGAGACTCAACATAAAAGTAAAAGAAAGCCCCTTCGTGAAGGGAAGCAGGGATCACTCGTGTGCTATAGCTTTTTATTTTATTAAACGGAGGTATTAAAAGTTTGACACTCCTCCCATCCATCTTTCACAAACCATGGCTAACTGAATCCTCGGGTGCCTGCCAACAATCACATACCGTGGAGGAGTGTCTATATTTTGGGAGATGTATGCTAAAGTCAACGAATGGTAAATAGAAAATACAGTACGTCACAAGCCAACTGGATTCACAAGATAGGCTCCCATATGAAGGACGCATCTGGGTAGAAGGTCATCCCTCTTTCTCTTTTGTTTACTTAATTATGCTTTGACAGATAAATCAGGGGCAAACAGTGAAGATATTTTGTGTGTATAATTTGGGGCTGGGAACCCCGCTGCGAGCTCTTCTATCATTTGGATAAGCGGATGAAGCCACTAGTCTAGGGTGTGAAATCCAATCAACAAGTGAGATAAAGATTTTATATTGACGTCCTCATGAGCAAAAACAGGAACATAAAGCAGGAGTAATTTTGAAGGTTTTAAAGGTAACACATGAACAATTTACTTGGAGTGGCAGTTAAATACCACATGTAGGTAGGTATGGTGGACACAATAGGAAAAACTTTGGTTTAAGGGAGTTGTATGCACGAGTAGAGCTCATACTCAGTACAGGTGGAGGCTAGCAAAAGACTAGGAGCGGCAAATCAAGAGAGCATAAGAGCCATAATCAAGCATAGCGACATAAACATCATTAATTAAAGCATAAGCGGTATCATAGTTCAAAACTAAGTGGTGATGGAGGCTATTCGTGACTGGTTCATAGTCGTAAACATGGTGTGAGCATGCTCCAAGTCAACCAAATAAAACATTCGAAAGAGAACACCAAAAATTTATGCTTCCTTATGACAAGAACAACTCATGAATCTTTCAATGACATATTAAACACTCTCATCTATTTGAGGCTATTCATGCTACTCAACATCACAAGTCTTTAGAACTAAAATAACATTTAGCATGGCATGAAAAAGTTCTAGCAACAGTCTATACGAGCTTCTACTTGCACTGTTATAAATTCTACTTTAAGCAGCAGTTTCTTTCTCCCAACAAGCACCATACAAGATATGTTTTAACAAAAATACTCTTTATGATACAACAAGCAAACATGAGATTACTCACATAACACTACTAAAACTAACAGCTCTAATAAGAGATGCATGCATAACAGGAGCTAAATAAATCCAGCAGCCAGATAAAGATTAAGAATACAAAGTATTCCCATGAAAAAGCGGAGCGTGTCACTCTCCAGTAAAAGAATGTTGGAGTCCATTCAAGCTTATTTCAAAAGTAAAAACTAACTGAAAGAAAAAACAAAAACAAACTGAAAGCAGAAAATAAAAGACGCTCCAAGTAAAACACATAAGATGTGACCGAGTAAAAATATAGTTTCACTAGAAGTGACCTGATAATTTGTTAATGAAGAAGGGGATGCCTTGGGCATCCCCAAGATTAGACGCTTGAGTCTTTTTAGAATTTGCTGGGATGTACCACCGGGGCATCCCCAAGCTTAGGCTCTTCACTCTTCTTGATCACATCATATCATCCTGTTCTCTTGACCCTTGAAAACTTACTTCACACCAAACTTCTCACAATCTTCAGTAGCAACGTTAGTGCAATCGAAATAATAAATCCACATGGTTCAGTTTCAACACATGTCTAACACTCAAAAACACATTAGCTACTGTCACAATTTCTTTTAAAAAAACTCCCTTTCTCAAAAGAACACCAAAAGAGAGCGATTAAGATGCAAATGCAATTATTGGCAGAAATCTGTCAAAACAGGACAACAGATAAAGATGATTTTTTTCGAAAAGCTTCTGTTGCTCAAATCAAAAAGTTTTGAACTAAGAAAAGTTGCGTACACATCCCAGGATTACGCACAAAAAACTCAGGTAATTTTGAATTTTCTGTGATTTTATACGGAATAAATAGTGGACAACAGAAATCTGTTTCCTGCGCAGAAATCCGAAATATAGCCTCAACTTTCCACTAGAGCCTTTACTTGGATCAACAAAAACTCAAAAGAAAAGATACAACAGGGTTTCTAAGGAAATAGACAACACCCAGGTGCAAAGCACACAAAAGAAAACAAAGGAAAACGGGTTGAAAACAGAGAAATAAAACGGGTTGTCTCCTGGTAGCGCTTTTCTTTAACGCCTTTCAGCTAGGCATAGAAAGCAACTCAAGTATTTTTCAAGTGAGGCATTCAAATAAAGATTTAGCAATTCTTTAATAATGAATTGTATTTTATCTAAGTTAGTTTGAGAGGCTCCTCTCTTAGTACTTTTAGGCTCACTATCTTCATCAAATAAATGCTCACGAACAATCCAATCAAAATTCTTTTCTTGGGCTTCGTGCAGTGCCACCAATTTAAAGGGGATTGGTATTTTATCCTTGTTTTCATTATTAGACTCGGTTTTTTCTAGAGCACCAACAATGTCTACACATGAGCCAAGCATATTGAAATGATCAAAGAATTTTCTAGCTTCTATAGCAACATCTCCAAATTCTTTAAGCATATCTTCTAAGATGAAGTTTCTTTTCTCAACATCTTCAATGTTATTCAAGTTGAGGAACATATGCTGTATTATGGTATGGAGGTTAACAAACCTAGATTCTAGCATGTGAACTAAATAAGTTGCAGCAATCTCGTAATTGGGAGCAAGTTCTACTACAGATTTTTCCTCAAAGTTATCATGCTTACTAACATGATCAAAGAATTCTTTGATAGTGTCCTTTCCAAGTATAGAACCACTTCCTACCGGCAAATCTTTCAAGGTAAACTTAGGAAACAACATGATGAAAAATAACAACATAGTTAAAAAAATAACAATTAGAATAAGAACTAATTTTTGTGTGTTTTTGATAAAGAGAAGCAAAACAAGACAAAAAATAAAAACAAGACAATAAGCAAAATAAAGAGGTTGAGAGTGAGAGACTCCCCTTGCCAGAAGACTTCCTTCTCCCCGGCAACGGCGCCAGAAAAAGTCCTTGATGGTGCAGATCTTGCACTCGTTGGGATACCCCAAGTGGCGGGTGTGATGAGCATAGCGGTAGGAGTTTCCCCCTTAGTTAAGAACCAAGGTTATCAATCCAGTAGGAGAAAGAGGATCTTCGGAAGGTTGATGCCACTGACGATGGTGATGGCACCTCACCGGTGTTAGCAACAACGTGGAACCTGCACACAACACAACCAAAATACTTTGTCCCAACGGTACAGTGAGGTTGTCAATCTCACCGGTCTTGCTAAAAACAAAGATTAGACGTATAGTGTGGAAAATGGTGTATGCTTGCAGTAAGTAAAGAAAGCAGGAAATTGCAGTGGTTTGTTTAAGAGTGTAAGAAAAATGGACCGGGGTTCATAGGTTCACTAGTGGTGTCTCTCCATAAAAGATAGCATGTTGGGTGAAAAAATTACAGCTGGGCAATTGACAAATAAAGGTTGCACCGTAGTGCACATTCATGGCATGATGACTACTATGATATTTAGTGCGGGCATTACAAAAATATACATAGACCGTAATCCAAATGCATCTATGACTAATAATCCACCCTCAGGTTATCATCCGAACCCCCTTAGGTATTAAGTTGCAAGCAATAGATAACTGCATTAAACAATGTGTGTAATGTAAGCAATGATTGTACACGCCGGCACTCTCACCGCTGCTTTCTCCCTAGTGGCAACAGCACATCCTCCCCCGTCGCGTTTCTGTTACTCGAGCACAGGCAAAAAGGAGGCATGAACCCACTATCGAGCATAAATACTCCCTCTTGGAGTCACTAGCAACTACTTGGACAGAGCAACCACTAGCAACAGAAAGCATGCAAGATCAGAAATAACATATGCAATAAAGACTATAATCAACTTGGCATAAGTTCAATATTCATCGGATCCAAGCAAACAAAACACATAGAGTTACATAAGATCAATCTTGATCATGTTAGGCAACTCACGAGATCTAAACATGGAGGCATATGAGGAGGAGACAACCATCTAGCTACTTCTATGGACCCGTAGTCCAAGGATGAACTACTAACGCATCACTCCGGAGGCAGGCATGGTGATGTAGAGGCCTTCGGTGATGATTTCCTCTTTGGCAGGGCGCCGGAGACAGCTTCAGAACCCCCCTGATCTAGGGTTGACGGTGACGGCGGCTGCGGAACTTTTTGGGGATATTTTATCAGGTGTCTAGGGTTTTCCATACGGGGGGAATAAATAGGCGAAAGGGCAGAGGCGATGGAGCCCTGGGGGCCCCACACCATCCCCTGGCGCGGCCAAGGGGGGCGCCACCCCATGGTGTGGGCCCCCTAATGCCCCTCTTCGTCTCCTCTTCAGTCTTCTAGATGCTTCCGGGGAAAATAGGCACTTCGGGCTTTGTGGGGTCCAATTCCAAGAATATTTCCAGAACAACTTTTCTGAAATCAAAAACAGCAAAAAACAGGGAACTGGCACTTGGCATCTTGTTAATAGGTTAGTCCCGGAAAACGTGTAAAATGACATAAAGAAGGGAGAAAACAAGTAGCAATTGGCATAATATCATCATGGAGCATCAGAAATTATAGATACGCTTGAGACGTATCACTAAGCTAGCTTAACTAGAGGGGCACTTGAATTTGCGCTAGATTGTGGTCACATGCCAAGCTACCTGAAACCAGAGACACTTGAGCCCAAAGCACTGAACTAAGTGTGGCCACTCCCCAGTGGCCCTTCCCAGACCTTGTCGGTTCCCCTTTCCACCTTTTCTGCTTGCTCTGTTGTTCGGTTATTGTCATGCCAGCTGATGTTTGCCCCTCTTTTTCTGCGCGAGAGAAGACTAAAGATATCAGTGGGAGAACCGATTATCTGTTTGAAATTCCCGACTGTACTTGTTGTCTAAATAGTAAGAAAGTTCTTCAATGATGAATTATCTGAATTTGTCCAAAATCAATCTTAGTATCTCTACAAACTTGAAGGAAGTAGATTTGAAGTGCTCTGGTCTTTACAATTTAAACCTAAGGTACTAGTGTGTATTTTTGTTTGTCCCAAATTTATCTGTCCAGTGTCTTATCCATCTATATCTCTACTATTCTACTTGTAATTTTTTGCAGCAATTGTAGCGCTATATAAATTCTGAAGCATGCCATCCATCTATATCTCCAGTAATCTACATGTACTCAAATTTACATGGAACATGCTTCATTCTATTGCTCTCCTAAACCATGTCATTTGATTCTTTGGTTTAAGGTCCAAGTGCAGATCTATGTCAACGGCAAGGAGGAAGGCAAGTATGTCGGTTAAAGGTCCAAGTGGAGGAGAAGCTAGCAAGTTGAAGGAGGAGTCCATTCCCGGACTTAATTTCCCTCAATCCATATATTTGAGTTGTGATCAGCTGTAGTGGATTAGTTTCTGAGCTAGAGTTATTCTCCATCTTAGAGTTACGTTTTGCTTCTTCTGATGTTTCATTTGCACGAGATCTTCTTTGATACATCAAAGGGAGATTGTCGAGATTTGTTTAATGCTAGTCCTATGGATTTGGTTAATGCTAGTCCTATGGGTTTGGTTAATGCTTACTTTCAAAAATATTTTCATGCTAGTGCTCAACATGCTGTTATGAAGGATATCTTTAACTTTGAGTGTATTGAAGGAGATAAATTGCCTGAATCTTGGTGAAGGTTTTGTTCTTTAATAAGAGCTAGCCCTCGCAATCCATTACCTAAAAATGAGCTCCTAGATATATTTTATAATGGACTAACTGTTGAATCTAGGACATACCTGGATAGTTGTGCTGGTTGTTTTTTTAGGAAAAGAACTCCAGAAGAAGATGAGGAATTATTGGCTAAAATAGACGCACATAATGATGATTGGACTATACCTGAGCCTACACCTAAACCGGAACCAACACCAATACCATCACCCAAGAAGAGAGGGGTGGTTGAATTAAATGATGAAGTGATGAAGGAAGCCAAGAAATCTCTTAAAGAGAGGGGTATTAAATCTGAAGTTGTGAAGAATTTACCTCCTATAGATGAATCATGTAAGCCAATTCCACATCCATCAATAGTTGAGGTACACTCTCTCCAATACTTTGATAATAGAGATATTCCCTATTCTAAACCACCTCATCAATGCTTAGATGAATTTGATAATTATGTTGTTAAGCAAGACAACTTTAATATGAGAATGCAGAACCATCTAATGGAAAACTCTAGAGCTATTGATAGTTTTGATGGTATTATTGTGAGAACCTCTAATGATGTTAAAATGCTTGTTAAAAAATTTCATATGGTTCAAACTCAAATTGATCAACTCACTAAAGTGCAAAAAGATATGCTAGCTAATGCTTCTAGAGAGAAACATGTTTGTGAAATAATTACTAGAAGTGGTGTTTCTACTCAGGACCCCTTGTATCCTGAAGGACATCCTAAAAGAATTGAACAAGGTTCTCAGCAACCTAAAAAAACAGTTCTCCTTCTAAGGAAAAGAAGAAGAGACATAAAACTGTTGTAGAATCTCCTAAACCTGCTAAAGACCCTAATAGTATATCTATTTCTGATGCTGAAACTGAAAGTGGTAATGATAAAAGTGATGCTTCTGATAAAGAAGAAATTGTAGCTGAACGTGGAAAGAAAACTAAAACTGCAAAGTATACTAAGGAGGATTTCATTGCTAATAATCATGGTAATGAAAGAGAGCCTTGGGTACAAAAAGCAATGTCCTTTCCTAATAAGGAACACAAATCAAAGGAAGAAGAACATTATAGCAAATTTTGTGAGTGGATGAAACCTTTGTTTTTGCAAATTCCTTTGAGTGATGCTATTAAGTTGCCTCCTTATTCTAAATATATGAAGGATATTGTCTCTAACAAAAGGAAAATTCCTAATGAGGAAATTTCCACTATGCTTGCTAATTAATCTTTCAATGGAAAGGTTCCAAAGAAGCTTGAAGGTCCTGGTATTCCTACTATCCCTTGTTCTATTTAAAATAATTATGTTAGAACTGCTTTATGTGACTTGGGAGTTGGAGTTAGTGTTATGCCTTTTTATCTTTATAAGAGACTCTCTCTGGAAAAATTGATACACATTGCTATATCTTTGCAAATGGCTGATAAATATAATGCTATTCCTAGTGGTATATGTGAGTATGTTCATGTTCAAGTGACTACAAATTGTTTGATATTAACTGACTTTGTTGTGTTGGAAATGCCTGAAGATGATAATATGTCTATTATTCTTGGGAGACCTTTTCTTAACACTGCAAGGGCTGTTATTGATTGCAATCAAGGAAAAGTAACTTTTAATGTTAATGATAAATAGCATACTGTTTATTTTTCCAAGAAGATTGATAGAAGTTATGGTTTAAATTTTATAGAAAATATTGAGACCATTAAGATTGGAGAATGTTATTGTCACATTCCACTGCCACCAAAAGAATATTAAATTATTATGATTGGGACTATGTCTATCAAGGTTGAGGTAACATAACTATTTAGTGATAAGCAAAGTTTTGCTTCATATAAAAATTGTTTTGGTAACAAGACTTGATCAACCTTGTTAACAAAGTGATTTTGAATGAAGAGGGTAATGTTTTCACTATGTTTTCACCTTCCCCATTATGTTTTCACCATGTTATCACCTTGCTACTTTAGTACAATTATGTTTTCCATCATCCATAGTCATGTTTTCATCTTGATTACTGTGGCTATGAATGTTTTCACCATCTATATTTTTATTTTCTTCACTTCCACCTTTGTTTCCTTTGGTTATTTGCCTATTGGAGTGTCATAGAACCTCTGTAGTTCTGGTTTTGGTTTTGTTTTCGACCTTTCAACATTTGTTTTTCTTGTTTTTAATTAATTATTAAATTCTGAAAATACCTCAAAACTAAAGTTTCTCAAAAAATTCTAGAAAAATTATAATAAATTTTTACGTAAAAAATGAGGCAGAGAGGCACCTGGGGCACCCCAGGGGGACCCACCAGTCAGGCACACCATAGGGTGGTGCGGCCAGCCCATGGTGGCGCCTGGGCATGGTGTGGGGCCCCTGGCCCTCCACTAACTCTCTCCCCTGCCAAACATTCCCTTCTCTCACCCCAAACTCAAAAAAAATCCTGGAACCTGAGTTCTTGATGTTCTTCCTCGAGATTTTTTGATCTCTTTGCCCAGCCCACCATTGTTGCTGAAATTTGGTGCATTTGCTCTCCGCTACGTGACTCCTCCGATTATCCAAGTAGAATTTTAGTTGGTGGAGTATTTCTTGAGTATTTTGGTACTATAGGTGACATCTTATGTGAGTTTGCATGCTTGATTTAAGTGGAAACAATATAGTTTTGATGCATGTTTAGCTCTCTTATAAGTCTCTATAGTAGTTTCCACCTTATAGTTGCTTGAAATCCATTTTTGTGATGATTGTTGAAAATTTCAGAAATGGACAGCCACAATTTTGGAGAAATATTTAGGAGTGATGATCCTAGAAGAAAAAGGCCCTCACATTCATATACTCTATTGAGGCCATCCTATAATGAAGACCTTATTGCACCAAACATCGATGATGCAGGAGGCGATGGAATTGCTAATCCATCTAGTTTCCCTTGCTATACATTTCTGATAGGTGCAGGTATACTTGATGCTGATTGAAAGGGTTGGTTTAACCAACTACATGTAGGATGAAAGTCCCCAATATGCTATTCTGACAAAGACTTTTGTTGAGAGTATTAGATTCCACAAGTCACCATATAACCGAACTGTTGCTTTTAAGATATATGGTAGTCCTTTTTCCTTGCCCTTGGAAAGTTTTTGCATCATTATAGGTATCAACGCCTCCGAGATAGCGTGCAAGATTCAGGAGAGACTCGCTGATCTTATGGAGCTCTACTGAGTAGTTACTAATGATGATTGCCGCTCAGCTCAGCGCGGGAAGATAAGGAACATTCAACTTCCTGCTATCATATACTTTACTTACTGTCTTGCTACTAGTATCCCTGGTAGAGAGAACACTAGCAACATTTCAAACTATCATCTTGCCTTTCTTGCTGCTGCACTTAACCGTAGTGACAAGTATAACCTTGGTTCTCTCATTGCTTGCCGCCTAGCTGCTAAGAGACCCATTTATGGGGACATTATTGCTACACGTATAACTACAGCTCTAGGATTTCCTATTGCTCCCTGTGATGAATTGATAGCTCCTTATAGACTTGATCTTGCTGCCATGAAGGCTCATCATTTTATTACTGCTGAACATTTAGTATATAGAGTTTTATTTGTTGACGGAGATGAGAGAGAAGTTACTTTGACGCAGCCTGTTTTGTTCAAAGTTGACAGGATGCCATGGTCGCGCCCGAAGGGAGAGCTAGATGAGCAGTTGCGCTTGATGGAATTCCATAGGCAGCAGATGAGGCGATATGCGCGTTCCGGGGACTACACCACACAGTACACCGGGGCTTCCTCAAGCACATATCAGGAGGAGGGATCATCCTCGGCAAACTACGAGGGAGCTGACGGTGCCGGTCTTGCACTCGTTGGGAAACCCCAAGAG
The DNA here is from genome assembly GCA_028641055.1 of Alopecurus myosuroides. NCBI lineage: Eukaryota > Viridiplantae > Streptophyta > Magnoliopsida > Poales > Poaceae > Alopecurus > Alopecurus myosuroides. The sequence continues at coordinate 291,734,460 of CM054063.1, read as the reverse complement.
GAAGGTGTCGAGACATCGTAGTAGTTTTCATAGACGGGGGTGCCATGAGACTACGGTAGAGACGTGGGGTAACGGGATCGCGTAGTGAATACAGAACACAGGATTTACCCAGGTTCGGTACGTCGCGACAGTACGATGTGCCTACTCCTGCACTTCTCACTAATCAGGACTAAAGCCTGTAAACAGGGTTACAATGTGAGGGTTTAGATCTAAGCTACTCGACGAGGATGAGCTTCTCGGCGAGTTGGCGTAGAGCTTCTCTGTTATTCGTTCCTTGTTTAATCTATCTCCCGTCCGGCTTTATATAATAGCCGGATTAGGGCTTACAGAATAGGAAACCTAGAGGACTACGGTAACTTGTAACTTGGAAGGCAAGGAATCCGTCTTCTCCTCCAAGCCAGATCACCTGGGCCGTGATCCGGGTTCTTCTAGAATCCAGCTTCTGTGCGTCGGGTTACTGGGCCGCCCAATGGACCTGAGCCCACTACCACTTAGGCCACCCTGGTAATCCGGCACTTTATCTACCATCTTCTATACCCCTATTTGGTATATATCCGACAGTAGCCCCCAAGAAGGATTAAAACTCTGATTCTCCGTCTTTCGCCAAATATACTTTGTCCGAGAAATATTGATTCAGCAGTCTTGATTCTTCTTATTCTTCTTTTGAAAGAGATGGTAACATGAAACTCGGAATCCTGAAAATCTGGCTTTTCTCTCACGATCCTTCGCGGAAAAGGAACTTCTTACGTCAGCGCCTAAATCATGCTGACGCAAGGGACGTTTGGGTTTCACGCGGGAAACCCTGCAACGTATCTCTGACAGATTCTCACGGGAAACGAGGAGATAGTCATTATTTCCCTGTCGTTTTATTTCCCGGATTTTCCGGCGAGTGACACGCGTTAAACATCCAACGGTCAAATAGCCGTTGGGACGTATCTTGACGGATTTCTAGCTATAAATAGCCACCCTCGTCCTCATCGAAAATCTTCCGCACTCCTCACTGTCCACGCCATTGACGCGAACGAGCTCCTCGAGCGAAGCACTGCCCCGAGCGCACCTAGCCTCCAAAGCACACCGGAACGCAACGCGCCACCAGGAAATGGCATCCTCACCGTCCTCGCCCACTCGCGCCGCCATCGACGACCTCATCGGAGACCTAGATCCACAGCTAGGGTCACCCAAGCGCGCCGGCGACGAGCCGGAGAAAACCGCGGCCTTCGCGGCGGGCGGAGAGAACCTTTCCGCCGCCGCGGACGTTGCGGGCGCGAGCTCCGCCGCTTCCCCGCCGTTTTCTCCTGAAACGGTGGAGGAAAAGATCCAGCTCCTCGGCGACGAGCTCGCCGCCGCGGAAGCTGCCGCCTCCGCCGCCGCCGGAGCGGACGAAGAGGCGGAATCTGCAGGCAATTGGATTGCCTGCAGCATTCCACCGGCTCTCCTTCCAAACATGGAAAAGGAGGGCCTGGTGCTTCAGGGGAAATGGCGTCTCCCTGAGGACGAGAACGAACCAACGCCGAAAGACGGCGAAAGAGTTCTTCTCTCCTCCCATCTCCTTCGAGGTATGGGCCTTCCACCTTCCGCCTTCTTCCTCCAAATTCTCTCCCATTACAACATCCAGCCCCATAACCTGCCACCCAATTCCATCCTCTACATGGCCGGCTTCCAGGCTTTGTTCGAGGGCTACTTAGGCTTAGAACCTAGGTTAGACTTTTGGACGTATTGTTTCGGGGTTAAGCGGAACTCTTCGGAGGGCGCACTCCCGACTTGCGGAACCATCTCTTTTACTCTTCGGAGATTCAAAGAAGATTGGTTCCCCAAGATCAAAACGTCGGAATCCGTCAAATTTTGGACGGGTTCCTTCTTTTACCACCCCGATGTGCCTTTTCCAACAAAGGCTATCGGGGTTCCTCCTTTCTCGAACTCTGCGGCTATTCCCCAAGACAACTGGGGAACGGAAGCCGTCCAGGTTCTGCCGCCTGACCTTCTAAGGATCAAGCGGCGCATCGCTAAGCTCACCTCCTCCACTCCACCTTTGACCGGCATGGACACGGTCTTTTGCTGGTTAAATAGAAGGATTCAGCCATTGGCCAACCACGGTGGTCGCCTTCTTTGCGACTACACGGGAGCCAAGGACCCAATGCGGACAACCACCAAAGATTGGCCCGCAAAGGAGCTCCGACGGCGTATCAATCAGTTGGTCGTATCACGCGACCAATACGAAGCGAGTCGGCCAATGTATACGGCCGACAATCCGGCTCCCAAGGTATGTTTCCGTCATTTGGGTAGAATTTTATCATTCTTTCTCGGATTTTCTCGCTCATAACTCTGATTTTTCTTTTTAATAGATTACTGAACTTCCAGACTCGGAGTTGGCCTCCGAGGCTGAGCTGGACGCGCTTCGCACCGCTGCTACAGGTGGGCGCAAGCGAAAGAAGATTCCTTCCTCCGAGGAAGTTATCAACCTTGACGGAGTCCCCGTCGCCACTTCCAGGTTAGTTCATCCAGGTTACTTTGTTACTTGTCGAAATTTTTCTTTCGTCTTCGGAAAGTTAACGTTTTCCGGGTTTCTTGTTTTTTAGCCTAGCTCCTTCCACCCTGAAGCCAAAGAAGCTGAAAAGACACAAGGCCGTGTCCAGCCGAGGCGCCCATCCTTCTTCTGCCATTCCTCTGGACTCATCGTCCTCAATGGCGGAAGAGCGCGCTGCCACCCTCCCCCACCGAACCACTGGAGACCAGCCATCCCGTTGTGTCGGAATCTGACACGAGGGAAAGGGCGGCTCCGGATGCGGGAAAATCTTCTCGGTCTTTCGACGAAGAAATTCCCAAGTTCGACAAGGACTTCAAGCAGATCAATGACGGTCTAAGTATGGCCGGAACTCTCTTTGTGGAGTACGCAAAGGAGTTCACTGAGAACTTGGCAGGTTTGCAACGCATGAGCCAGGTACGTATCTCTAGGCCCCAAGCATTAAATAAAATGCATGCTTTTTATCTTAATGCTTTCTAACTATTCTTTTCCTTGCCGTGTTCTAGCAAACTGCCGAAGCCATTAACGTGGCGGTTTTCAACAAGCTCTCGATCAAGAACAAGGAAGTTAGGAATCTTCTTTCCATTCTTGAGGAGAGAGAGGCGGAGCTAGCCTCATCTTAGCTCGCACTGTCGGAAGCAACAGGTAATCATTTTTACTCTGAAATCTCCGATTCAGGCATTTGTCTAAGTACTTTTTCCGGGAATATTATTAACTCGGATTTTTCCTTTCTTTTCAGCTGCTTTGGCTCAGGCTAAGCAAGCAGCTGAAGATTCTGGCAATGCCGAATATCTCCACAAGGAGAATGTTGAGCTTCACAAGGATCTTGTGAAAGCACAAGAAAATCTGGAAGCCAACAACTTAGCACTTGGGGTTTCTCAATCCCAGGCTTCTGCCCAAGCGGAGAAAGACCGGGCCACCATTGAACGCCTGGAAGCTGCTCTGAGCCTGCGTGGGGAGGAAACTTCCGAGATCGACAAACTTGTTGGTAAGTTTAAGTATACGTTTACCATTCAGTTTGTATTTTTTCTTCCTTTTTGGTACTTAACCTTTTTGGTTGGTTTTTGCTACCAAACAGGAGATAATGCAGATCTTTCTCGGATTGAAAGAATCCGAGTTTTTGAAAAGACCCGGACTTCGATCAGGGTTGCTTGCATGCAACTGATCAACAAGTTTCTTCCCTCCAAGACTGGGGAGTTCTCGGAAGTTGAAAAACTTCCGGGTTCTATCATGGAGGTGGCGGAGTCCAGGGAATCCTTCCTTCGCTCCGCTGCACGGGGTGGTGCACGCATGGCACTTGGCTTAATGCGTATGCACTACCCTGGTGCAAAATCCTGGCGCGTGGCCACCGGTGTCCCTCAAGGATACACGGAAGCCCAACGAAATGCGATCTTTGATGCAATCAAAGGCCACGCTACCCAGGTTGCTTCCATGGTGAATCTCTCCATTAATTACCCGGAGGAAGAAGTTCCTGAAGCCCCCCAGGACGACAGCAGCGAGGAGGAATCGGATGCTTGAAGGGTTTCCTTAAACCTGGATAGCAAAAATAGACAATAGGAGCATTACTGCGCTTTTATAATGTAATTCAAATTGTAATGATTCTATTTGTATTAATGAAAACTCCGCCTTTTGCAGTCTTAATTATAAAATTCTCTGCAAGTTTTTCGGATTTTATTATTCCTTTATCTTCTAAGTTCTCTGGCTTATGTGTTTTAACTGTCCTTAGTGTTTGAAATGGCTCAATTAGCAATATGAATCATCATGCCGAGTAACTGGGTGTAACCAATCAGTTTAGACTCGGAAACATGGATCATGCTAAAGGCATTTTTACTAACTAGCTCCAGTAACCCAACACATATGCGATCAGATAATACTTAGAGAAACAAGGAATTTTTTGAACGAAACCTGGGCACGCATGCAATTCAAGTTTCCTTTAGCCGTTAACAGGCTGAAAAATCATTCAGTTTTTTTTAACTCCGAGTACGCATGCACAATTCGGGTTAACATTGAATGTTTTGCAAGATCATTGGGAAATAGAGAAAGTGGAACCATGCTTTTTATTGTAATAAACTTGTAAAAACATGGATACCAGAATTCCGACAACTTTATTTCATGATCTCAAAAGATGTTTACATAGAATTGAACTTAGTACGGAAAGGGACATAACTTGCTAGACGTTTCCAGGCTTTCGCAATCCACTTGACTTTGTCGGATTTTTTCAGTAGCTTGTAGAGTGGTAAGGCTTTATCCCCTAGCCGACTAATAAATCTGCTGACGGCTGCGGCAGAACCCGTCAGTCTTTGGACATCTTTGACGCACGTAGGTTTCGTGATGTTCAAGATTGCCTTGATCTTTTCCGGGTTAACTTCTATTCCTCTGTGAGAAACGATGAAACCCAGAAGTTTTCCTGAGGGAACCCCGAATACGCACTTAGATGGATTCAACTTCATCTTGTAAGTGCGCAAGTTTTCGAAAGTTTCTCGCAAATCCTCAAGGAGTGTATCTTTTTCCTTGGTTACGACAGCAATATCGTCCACGTAAACATGGACATTTTTGCCAATCTGACTGTGCAAACAACGTTGCATGTAGCGCTGGTAGGTTGCACCTGCGTTCATCAAGCCAAATGGCATGGTTACATAATAGTACGTCCCGTACGGGGTTATAAAAGAAGTCTTGATTTGATCTTCCTTTTTCATGCGTATTTGGCGGTACCCGGAGTACGCATCCAAAAAGCATAAAAGTTCGGAGCCTGCAGTGGCGTCTATTATTTGATCGATTCGCGGTAGCGCGAACCTATCTTTTGGACACAACTTGTTCAAACCTGTGTAATCTATACACATTCTAAGAGCAGTAGTGTCTTTCTTCGGTACTAATACCGGATTTGCGGACCAGTCAGTATGGATTACTTCCTTGATGAAATCCGCTGCTAAAAGCCGGATAATTTCCTTGCCAATAGCCTTCCGTCTTCTTCCGTCAAATCGACGTAGACCTTGTTTGACGGGTTTTGATCCAGGAATAACCTTGAGTTGGTGCTCAGCAAGTTCCCTGGGTACACCTGGCATGTCGGCTGGACACCAGGCAAAAATATCCCAGTTCTCACGGAGGAACTTGATGAGCTTGCCTTCCTATTTGTCAGTCATCCCAGTCCCTACGACGACAAATTTTGTCGGATCTTTGGGATCTAGGATTACCTGTCTTGTATTCTCGGACGCCTTGAAGCTGTCTGTTGGCTTCCGGGTTTCTTTTCCTGCCATCATTTCTGACGGCGATACCTCCTTGGCTAATTCCTTCAGTTCTTCCTTTGCTATGACTCTCTGAGCGCAAAGGGCGTTTTATTTCTCCAACTCGTTTGCCAGCTTGAAATCACCGGCTATGGTGATTACTCCTCCCTTGGGTCCTGGCATCTTCAGCTTGTTATAGATATAACAAGATCTTGCCATGAATTTGGCGAAAGCTGGATGTCCGAGTATTGCGTGATACACGCTTTCGAACGGCACTACTTCGAAGGATACTTTTTCCTGCCGGAAGTGATCTTTATCTCCGAAAGTGACATTTAGGGAAATTTCTCCTAGGGATCGTGCTTGCCTGCCAGGAACAATGCCATGGAAGCGTATGTTGCTGTAGTTGAGCTGAGACTCGGAAATCTTCAGATGCTTCAGTGTATCCAGGTACATTATATTAATGCTGGATCCTCCATCCATCAGCACTCTTCTTAGCCTAGTGTTTTGAACAATAAGGCTTACAACAATAGCTTGTGTGCCGGGTTCAGGGATATTTCCGGGATGATCAGACTGATCCCAGATTATCGGTGTGTTCGAGTACTTCAAGAATTTCGGGGTTGCCGAGACAACCGCATTTATTTCTCGAAGTGTTCTTTTGGCCACCTTTGCTGATGGAGTTGCTAAGAAAGTTAGCATTGCTTCTCCATCAACTCTCGGAAATTTGGGTTCGCCCTTACGCTGTTGTTCCTGGATTTTTTCGTCAGTGTCCGATTCACTGTCTTCTTTGTCAGCTTCTGGCTTTTGTTTGGCGGGTTTCCTTTTGGAACCCTTCCCTTTATTTCCGGATCCTGCACTGCCTTTCATGTGCTTATTCAGCCGGCATTGCGCGTTTGTATGGGTGGGTTTCCCAAATTGCGAGTGGTGGACACAAGGTTCCGACTTAATCCTCTCCCACTCTTCTGGAGTGTAGTTGATTGGATCTGGGTTGCGTCCTTTCCACTTATTCCCCTTTTCTCCTCCAAAGGCTATGTTGACCTCTTTGGGTTTCGTTGTTGTTTCTGGAGTTCCTTTTTTATCAGAATGAGGGGTCTTCTTGGCAAGTATCAGTGATTCGATATTGCCTCCTCTTGCTCTGATGTCGTCTTTGGCTGCGGCGTGCTCATTGGCGGTTGTAAGCATAGATCCGAGATCTTTGTGCTTTTTGGAACCAACCATGAATGGTACGAGTCCGGGTTTTAGGCCATTGACGAAAGCATGCATTGCTTGTACGTCAGTTACTCCAGAGAAACTATTCTTCATTGCTGTCCATCTGGAGATGAAATCCACGTATGGTTCATCCTCGAATTGGGTGCAACGGTTTAGCTGGTTGATGCTGTTCGGGCGTTTGTACGTTCCCCGGAAATGCTGAGTGAATACTCTAGCCATATCATCCCAGCTGTCGACAGTTCTTGATGGTAATCCATTGATCCAATCTCTGGCTCCGTCCAACAACATTAGGGGAAGAAACTTGACAGCTTCCAGGTCTGTCCCATTGTTGATCTGGACGGCTGTATAGTAGTCTGAGAGCCAGGTATCTGGGTTTGTGCTGCCGGTGTATTTCTGGTACGTTGGACCGACCTTGGCAAAGCCAGAATGCAGGGTTATTCTTCGAATCCTATCAGTAAAACACTTAGGACCAAAGTATAGATCATCCTTTTCTGCTCTGTCAATGTGTGCAGAATATCTTCCGGCTGAATGGACAGAAGGGGATCTGCTCCTTTCTCTTCCATTGTTGCACGAACGCGCTTTTCCGGGATTATTTCTGTCTCTTCCGTGGTCACGCCCTTTTGGATTAGGCGGAGTTCTGCTCCTGTGCCTTTCTTTGTCCTTAGGAGGTGTCCGGGATCTCTCACGCCTGTGAGGTATATCGTATCTTCCAGCTTTCTCAGCTGGGTTTCTCGGAGGTGGCATTATTTTGCCGTCGTTCCGGTGTTTGTCTTCCCGATCATGGGGTTTATGTCCATCTTTCGGGAGATGGGATCCGGTCCTAGACGCTGCATCCCGGTTGTCGGGGTCTTTCTTGTCTTTTCTCGGATCCTCTTTTTTATCCTTTGAGTTGTCTGAATCCCCGAGTTCTTCCGGTCCAGGTGCTCCAGCAGCGCAAGTAGCTGTTTTGCATAGGGCGGAGTTATCGTGCAGCCTCCCTGATCGCTCTTGGGCGCGCTGTTGTTGTTGCAATGCTTTTCCTAAGAAAGCATACACCCCTTGGAGTTTTTCCCCGTTGGAGTACAGATCGTTGTTAAGAATCGCGAACGCTGCTTCCGCGTTTTCTGCTGCGGTCTTGTATATTGGTTCGCCCTTGGCATCTTTGCCGTTTACCTGCTTTTGCCAAGATGGGTTATGGAACCTTTCTTTTGGCGGCAGTTCTTCCGGTCTTGCGATTCCGGGTAACCTAGTAGGTTTTAACGCGGATCTATTCTTTCTCTCGTACTCCTCTATTTCTTCCTTCATGACCTTGATGTCATTATGGGTTTGTTGGAAATGTTGCCGAGATCTGAGTAGATGTTGCTGTTGCCGTTGGAAAGCTTGTCTCCTGGCTTCCAGCATCTCAGGGGGTTCATCTGGTCCCACTGGTGTTTGCAATAGCTCTTGCTCTTCCTGTTCCGTCATTGGCGGAGCAGTGATTTCTTTGGATTTCTTCTCCGCAGGCTTCGTTCTGCTAGCATCTCCTACTTCCAGGTTTTCATCAGCGAGATCAGCTGATTTTTTCTTCCGGATTTTGTATTGGAGTTTCTTAGCAGCACGGTGCTTTTTCTTGGAAGAGGGAGGTTTTTTGACAGGTTCATCTTCTGTCATCTCCTTGACATTGGGGAATACCGGAGAAGTTTCTCCGTCTTCTCTCTCTTCTTCTGGCGGAGGGGTTTTAGGGCTTTCCTGACTGCCGGCGTCCGTGGTATCAGCCGGTTTCGCCATTAGAACTTCATGGAATCCCTCTTGAAAGGACTTAACTTTCTTTTCGAAGTCGTCCTCATCTTCGGAATCGAAATCGTCCGATCCGGTTTCCGACTCTAATCTTGCCTCGATAGCGGCTAAAATTGAGTCAGCTTCCGAGTTCGTCGTCTTGTTGACGGATGTCGGATCTTCCACATCCGTGGATGTGGGGTCTTCCGTCTCTGCGACGGGTGTATTGTTGTCTGCCTCTTGCACGGGATTTCCGTCTTCCGTGTCTTCGGCGACTGCGGACTGCACCATGCCGATGAAGTGTAAGTCACTTTTTTGTCGGCGATCTGAGCAGAATCCGGTATCATAGTCATCTTCGACTGGGTATAGGGCGGGTGGGATAAATTTACTTCCACCGCAAAACCCCATTGCTTCTGGAGTTAGTCCGATAAAGATGTTAGCAGATCCTATCGGTAACACGCAGGCACTTACCAGGTGGTTTTGCGCCGGTATGTAGGATCCGTTGTCGAGGAAGCGCCCGACGTCGTTGTCGAACTCCAAGCTTCCGACAGTGATTGATCTTCCGATTCCGCCAAGTATCCCAGATCGGAACTTCATGCCTGGCGTCGTTTGCCCCACGGTGGGCGCCAACTGTCGAGACATCGTAGTAGTTTTCATAGACGGGGGTGCCATGAGACTACGGTAGAGACGTGGGGTAACAGGATCGCGTAGTGAATACAGAACACAGGATTTACCCAGGTTCGGTACGTCGCGACAGTACGACGTGCCTACTCCTGCACTTCTCACTAATCAGGACTAAAGCCTGTAAACAGGGTTACAATGTGAGGGTTTAGATCTAAGCTACTCGACGAGGATGAGCTTCTCGGCGAGTTGGCGTAGAGCTTCTCTGTTATTTGTTCCTTGTTTAATCTATCTCCCGTCCGGCTTTATATAATAGCCGGATTAGGGCTTACAGAATAGGAAACCTAGAGGACTACGGTAACTTGTAACTTGGAAGGCAAGGAATCCGTCTTCTCCTCCAAGCCAGATCACCTGGGCCGTGATCCGGGTTCTTCTAGAATCCAGCTTCTGTGCATCGGGTTACTGGGCCGCCAATGGACCTGAGCCCACTACCACTTAGGCCACCCTGGTAATCCGGCACTTTATCTACCATCTTCTATACCCCTATTTGGTATATATCCGACAGAAGGTATGATGAGCACAGAAACAGTTTTCCCTCAGAAAGAAACCAAGGTTTAATCGACCAGCGGGAGGAAGGATTAACTTCACAACTTTGATGCAGCTGAGATGGCAGGGCACACTACCGGTTCAGCGACAACGTGGAACCTACACAACACAAACAATTCAATTTTCCCCAACGAATCAGTGAGGTTGTCAATCTCACCGCTTTTGCTGAACACAAAGAGGTTAAACGTATGGTGTGGAAAACAGTAGGGAAATAGTATGGAAGCAGTATGAAAGCAGTGTGAAAGTAGTAGGTGTTTTATCAGTACGAGGAAAAAGGACCGGGGTCCACAATTCACTAGTGATGTCTCTCCGTGAAAGATAAATAACATGCGTGGTGAACAAATTACAGCTGGGCAATTGACATAAATAAATGTTGCACCGCAATGCATATGCAAGACATAAAGATTACTATGTGATTCATAGGGGCATTACAACAAAATACATAGACCGTCATCTAACTGTATCTATGTCTAATAATCCACCCTCCGAATATCATCCAAACAAACATTGGGTATTAAGTTGCTAGCAATAGATTATCGCAGTAAGCAAAGTGTGTAATGTAAACTAGGTAAACACCGGTGTTTTCTCCCTAATGGCAACAACACATCCTCCATCTGTCATGTTTCTGTCACTCGAGCACACATGCAAAGGAGGCATGAACCCACTATCGAGCATAAATACTCCCTCTTGGAATTACTAGCATCTACTTGGAGAGCATGCATGATCATAAATAACATATGCATGAAGATAACATGATAAATTGATAATCAGAATACATAGCAAGCAACATTCATTAGGTCCCAGCAAACACAACATGTAGCATTACATAAAGATGATATTGATCATGTGACGCGGATCACGAGATCTAAACATGACGTACAAAGTGGAGAGAACAACCATCTAGCTATTGCTATGGACCCGTAGTCCAGGGATGAACTACTCACGCATCACTTCGGAGGAGGGCATGGTGGTGTAGACCCCTCCGGTGATGAATTCCCCTCCCGGCAGGGTGCCGGGGAGAGCTCCAGAACCCTCCCAATCTCGGGATGACGATGACGGCGGCCTCGGGTGTTTTTCAAGACGAAGTGGGATATCTTGAGGGTTTACGTCTCGGGGGGTATCAATAGGTGAAAGAGCAAAGGCAGTGGAGGCCGGGGGGCCCCACACCACCCCATGGCGCGGCCAGCGGCGCGCCGCCCTATGGTGTGGGCCCCCTGTGCCCCCCCTCCGGGTCTCTTCGAGACTTTGTGGAACCTTCAGGAATTCTAAGACTTCCGAGCTTCGAATTTTCCAATTCCGAGAATATTTCTAGAACAACTTTTCTGAAACTAAAAACAGAAGAAAACATGGAACTGGATCTGTGGCATCTTGTCAATAGGTTAGTCCGGAAAATCGAAAAAAATGACATTAAGTGTATAGCAAACATGTGGGAAACAATAAGAAAACAACATGGAACATCAGAAATTAAGGATATGTTTATGACGTATCAGGCGCCACCTCATGGTCCGCTTGGGATTGATCTCCACTTAGGCCAAAATCCTAAGCTTGGGGGAGGTATACCGACATCACACTCATCTTTATATCATGTTTATGTAGGTTCTCGGTATATCCATGTTTTCGTTTCTTTCTGTTGTTTTCACTTCTCTTGTTTCTCTTTGTTTTTGTTGTTTTGTTCTTGCTTTCCAAAACACAAAAAGACCAAAAATATTTATGTTGTTTCTCTTTATTTGCTTCTTTAGTTTCTTTTGTTGGTTTGCTTTAACTTCTCGTTTCGGTTTAATATTCAAAAATCCAAAAATATTTTGCTTTGTTTGCTTGTTTCTTCTGTTCTTGTTTTAATTCGAAAACGCAAAAATATTTGTTGTTCTTCTTTGGTTTTGTAAAGTTTGTTGTAGAGTTCATCGGTCTTCCGTGTCTCCATTGGAGCTTCGTTATCATTCTATATTATTCAGTCCACACGAGTGAAGAGCAATAATGACGATTTATGACAATTAAAGTTGTGGTGAGAGGCTGGTTGATAACCCACAAGTATAGGGGTGTATCGTAGTATTTTCGATAAATAAGAGTGTCAAACCCAACGAGGAGCAGAAGGTGTTGACAAGCAGGTTGGATGGAGAATTCACTGTAAACACTAGAAAATGGGTTTTTGGTGGTTTTTGATATAGCAGATAAATAAAGTTCGAGTAAATAAAAGACAATAAATAATATTACAGTGAGTGGCCCAATCCTTTCGAGAGCAAAGGACAAGCCGGTTGTTTTGCTTATGGTGACTAAACGTTCTCGAGGATACATGGGAATTTCGTCAAGTGCTTTCGCTTCATATAGTTGATTAATATTTATTGGTTCGTTAAGTGTTGTGTGGGTGAACCTATGCTAATGCACCGCCCAACTAGGAGTAATACATACTTGTGATATTACCCCTCATAAGCATCCGCAAATACAAGAAAGTAATTAAGATAAATCTAACCACAATCTTAAAACTTCGAAATCCTACACTCCCTCGTGCATTGGTTTCCTAACGGGGGTTTAGGTTTCTGTCACTCCGACAACCCCACAATTAGTAGCCAAATACACAATGCATCCTCCTAGGCCCATAAAGGTGAAGTATCATGTAGTTGACTGATGACCCACAAGTATAGGGGATCTCAACAGTCTTCGAGGGAAGTAAAACCCAAATTTATTGATTCGACACAAGGGGAGCCAAAGAATATTTGTGAGACTTAACAAGTGAGTTGTCAATTCACCTGCACCTGAAAGTACTTTTGTTCGCAGTGGTTTATCAGTATTAACAGTTTTATAGTAGCAACAATAGTGAAATAATAGCAGCAGTGAGATGAAAACAACAGCAGCAGTAGTGTTTGAAGTAAACAGCGGGATTAAATACTGTAGGCATAGGATGGATGAACGAGTCTTGCATGTATAAGATAGTTCAAATAATGATCAAGTCATGGGCATTGCAGATAAATATGATAAAGCATCCAAGCACTAAGTAACCATAGGCATGTGTTCCGTAAATAGTCATACGTGCTCGAAATGAGAACTTGCACAACATCTTTTGTCCTACCAACCCGTTTTCAGCGGGGCCTCAAGGGAACTACTGGTAATTAAGGTGTTGATTTTAACAGAACACCGGAGCAAAGAATTAACACTCCATGAACACATGTGATCCTCACATCACAACCATCCCCTCCGGTTGTCCCAATTTTTGTCACTTCGGGGCCTCGGGTTCCGGACAACAATATGTGTAAACAACTTACAGTTATGATCAAGTCGTGATTTAATAACATGTTAAGATCTGAGATCATGGCACTCGGGCCCAAAGTGGCAAGCATTAAGCATAACATGTTGCAACAATGTCAATAGCACTAATAGAGGATACTAGGAACTATGCCCTAACAATCACGACATTATTACATGAACGATCTCATCCAATCCCCACCATCCCCTTCAGCCTACAGCAGGGGAATTACTCACACATGAACGGGGGAAACATGGATGGTCGATGGAGAGGAGTTGGTAATGACGATGGCGATGATCTCCTCCAATTCCCCGTCCCGGAAGGGTGCCAGAACAAGAACTTCTGATCCTCGAATCGAGGTTCGGGGTGGCGGCGGAGCTACAGACTTCTTTCTAGAAAACTATCAAACCCCCTCGGGTTATAGGGTTGGAGGCTACTAGTAGTCGAAAGGGGAGTCCGAGGGGGGCTCTAGGGGGCCCACACCCTATGTTGGCGCGGCCAATGGGGGACCCACGCCAGGAGGGGGTGTGGCCACCCTGCGGCTCCTCTTCTGGCCCCCTTCTGGCTCCCGGGGTCTTCCGAGTGAAAACACCAAGGGTGTATTTTCTGGGCAATTTCCCGAAAGTTGATTTTGTTTGCACAAAAACAAGACACCAAAGTAATTCTGCTGAAAACAGCGTTAGTCCTTGTTAGTTGTATTCAAAACACACAATTAGAGGAAAACAATAAGAAAAGTGTTCGGAAAAGGAGATACATTTTAGACGTATCAACTCCCCCAAGCTTAGCTTATTGCTTGTCCTCAAGCAATTCAGTGACAACTGAGCGCGATAAAAGACTTTTACGAACACATTTCTTTCATATGATGTAAATATACTCACTATATGATCAAATACTTAATTATGCTCATGATAAGACACATGCAAGATACTGTCACTTAATAGCTATGCAAACCATGCAGAGATAACAACATATTAATAATAAACAACATGAAGCATAACTATTTGCAAGATTGTAATAATCATAAAAGGATCTAATAAAGTGGTATCTCGCTTGCCCTTAAGTGTGGGGCAAAACATAAATGCCAGCGCACCTCTGAAGTTCAAGGGAAGACTAGAAGTAGAGATATCAAAGATACAAGTATCAAAGTTATACCACAATCAATCGTACTTTGGGACAAACACATCACACTAAGAATGACCATTGTACTCTCAAGGAAGTGCTCAAAGAATATGGCGGAAACTCAACATAAAAGTAAAAGAAAGGACCTTCGCGGAGGGAAGCATGGATCACTCATGTGCTAGAGCTTTTTATTTTATTAAACAGAGGTATTGAAAACATTTTGAGAGTGGTGTATGCTTATGTCAACGAATGGTAAACATACAATATAGTATGTCACAAGCCAACTGGATTCACAAGAGCGTCTCCCATGTGAAGGACGCATCTGGGTAGAAGGTCATCCCTGTTTCTCTTTTGTTTACACAATTATGCTTTGACTGATAAATCAGGGGCAAAAAGAGTGAAGAGAATTTGTGTGTATTAATTTGGGGTTGGGCACCCCGCCGCCAGCTCTTCTATCATTTGGATAAGCGTATGAAGCCACTAGTCCACGGTGTGAAATCCAATCAACAAGTAAGATAAAGATTCTCTATTTACGTCCTCATAAGCTAAACAGAGGCACAAAAAAGGAATAATTTTTAGCAGGTTTTAAAGGTAGCACATGATAAATTTAGTTGGAGTGGCGGTTAAATACCACATATAGGTAGGTATGGTGGACACATTTGGCAAACTTTGGTTTTTGGGAGTTGGATGCACGAGTAGAGCTCATACTCAGTACAGGTGAAGGCTAGCAATAGACAGGGAGCAACAATTAAGATAGCAACAACTATCATAATCATGTTTGCGACAAAGTAAAATTAACCGAGGCATAAAATTGATACTAGAACTCCGAGGCAAAATAAATCATCGAGGCTTATTGACGTTTTGTTTTCAGTCTTAGCATGCGCGAGCATGTGCCAAGTCGATTCAAATGAAACAGTCAGAGGAGGCTACCACAATATCATACCTTTTACGAATAGAACAATGCGAACAAATATTTATATGGCATGTCATTTACCATTAATAAATTGGAACAAAACATGAGAGAGCACGAACTATGAAGCAGCCATTAAGTCACATATACCTTATACGAACAAACTAAGCATGCTCACATAGATGGATATATGTACAAAAATGAAAGCAAATAGAGTTCATACCAGCCTCTCACCACAACTTGAATTGTCGTATATCGTCATTATTGCTCTTCACTTGTGGCTCGAATAATATATAATGAAAATCTAGCTCCAACGGAGTCACGAACGACTTTTGAACTCTGCAACAAACTTTACGAAACCAAAGAAGAACAACAAATATTTTTGGGTTTTTCAATTAAAACAATAACAGAAAGAGAACAAGCAAACAAAACAAAATATTTTTGGATTTTTGAAATGAAACAAGAACAAAAGAAAGCAAACAAACAAACCAAACAAAATATTTTTGGGTTTTTGAATATTAAACTGCAACTAAAAGATAAAGAAAACCAAATAAAGAAACTAAAGAACCAAACAAAGAGAAACAACAGAAATATCTTTGGTCTTTTTGTGTTTTGGAAAACAAGAACAAAACAATAAAAACAAAGAAGAGAAAGAAACGAAAACAAATGAAAGAAAAGAAAACATGGATATATAAAGAACCGACCGAACATGATATATAAATGAGTGTGATGTCGGTATACCTCCCCCCAAGCTTAGGCTTTTGGCCTAAGTGGAGATCAATCACCAAGGGTCCCAAGAGGTGCCGCCCCCGTAATACGCCGAGGAGGAAGCCTCCTCCTGATATGTGCTCGAGGATGCGTCGGTGTATTGTGTGTTGTAGTCCTCGGGAGGCGCGTCTCACATCTCCTGCTGCCGGTAAAACTCCATGGTGCTCAGATGATCGTTTACCTGCTCCTTGGAGAGCGACCATGGTGACCTGTCAATCTTAAACAAAACAGGCTGCGGCAAAGTAACTTTTCGCTCCTCTCCATCCATATATAATACTCTATACACTAAACATTCATTAGTAGAGTTAGCAGTGACAAATTGATGGGACTTTATGGCAGCAAGGTTAAGCCTACACGGAGCAATTATTTCATCATTGGGGTTAATGGAAACATTTAAAGCAGCCACTGCACGTGTAGCAATAATACCCCCCAAAAAATAGGCCCAGAAGCAGCAAGGCGGTGTGCAACAAGTGCACCAAGGTTATACTTCGTGCTATGGTTCAGTGCAACATCGATAAAAGCAAGGTGATAACTAGAAATGTTGCTAGTGTTCTCCCTGCCAAGGATACTAGTAGTAAGATAATAAGTAAAGTATCTAAGAGCAGGAAGTTGAATGTTCCTTATCTTCCCATGCTGGGATGAGCGACCATCATCGTTGCTGATCTCTCGGTAGAGCCCCTGGAGGTCTGCTGGTCTATCTTGAATCCTGCTCGTTGTCCCGGTGGCGTTGATACCTATAATAGTACAAAAATCCACGAAGGACAAAGAAGTAGGACTACTATGTAACTTGAATGCAACAGTTGGACCATATGGAGTGTTCTGAAATTTAAAGCTCTTAACAAAAGCTTTTGTGAGTATGGCATACTGAGGGCTTTCATTCTCCAAAAAGTTGGTGAGACCAACTCTTTCAATAAGCATACTAAAGTCATCAAACAAACCTGCATTTCTTAAAAAATGTATTGCAAGGAACGCTGGATGGGTGAACGATACCATCATCACTTCATCGTCAATAGTTGATGCAATAACGTCTTCATTATACGATGGCCTCGCTGAAGTGGATGAGCGTGAGGGCCTCGTCCTTCTAGGAGCATCACTCCTAAATATCTCTCCAAAATTGTAACTATCCATCTATGAAATTTTTCAACAATCATCATAAAAATTAATTTCAAGCAAATATAAGGTGGAAACTACCATAGGGACTTATATTAGAGCTAAACATACATCAAAACTATATTATTTCTACTCAAATCAAGCATGCGAACTCACATAAGCTGTCACCTACTGTGGCAAAATACTCAAGAAATACTTCACTAAACAAAATTCTACTTGGATCATCAGAGGAGTCACATACCGGAGATCAAACACACCAAAAATCAGCACAAATGATGGGCTGAAGAAGGAGATCAAAAATCCAGAGGAAGAACACAATAACACGGGATACAGGAAATGTTTTAAGTTTGGGAGGTGAGAGAGAAGACTTGGGCAGTGGAGAGAGTAAGTGGAGGGGCAGGGGGCCCAACACCATGTGCTGGCGCCACCAGGGGCTGGCCGTGCCACCCTGGGGTGTGCCTGACTGGTGGGTCCCCCTGGGGTCTCCCAGGTGGCTTTCTGCCTCATTTTTGATGTAAAAATTTAGTATAATTTTTCTGTAATTTTTCGAGAAACTTTATTTTTGAGGTATTTCCAGAATTTTAATAATTAATAAAACCAGGAAAACGAAAGTGAAAGGGTGAAAAAAAAAACCAAAACCAGTACTACAGAGGTTTTATGACACTTTAATGAAAGAATATCCAAAGAAAACAAAGGTGGTAGTGGTGAAAACAAAAGTATGGGTGGTGAAAACATGCATAACCTCAGTAATCAGAGTGAAAACATCAGGAAAACATGCATAAGGATGGGGAAAACATGATTGTACTCAAGTAATAATGTAATAACAGAAGTAAACATGGTGAAAACATAATGGGGAAGGTGAAAACATAGTGAAAACATTGCCCATTTCATTTAAAATCATTTTGTCAACAAGGGTGATCAAGTCTTGCTACCAAAATAATTTTCTATGAAACAAAAATTTGTTTCTCACTAAATACTCATGTTACCTCAACCTTGATAGACATAGTCCCAATCATAATAATTTCATATTCTTTGGGTGGCTTTCGAATAGGATAATAAAATTCTCCAATCTTGATGGTCTCAATATTTTCAATGGAATTTAGACCATATTTTCTATCAATCTTCTTGGGAAAATAAACAGTATGCTCTTTATCATTAACATTAAAAGTAACTTTTCCTTGATTGCAATCAATAACAGCCCCTGCAGTATTAAGAAAAGGTCTTCCAAGAATAATAGACATATTATCATCTTTAGGAATTTCCAACACAACAAAGTCAGTTAATATCAGACAATTATTAGCAACTTGAACAGGAACATCGTCACATATACCCACAGGAATAGCAGTAGACTTATCAGCTATTTGCAAAGATATATCAGTTGGTATCAATTTTTCTAGGAGGAGTCTTTTATAGAGAGTAAAAGGCATGACACTAACTCCAACTCCCAAATCACACAAGTCAGTTCTAACATAATTATTTTTAATAGAACGGGGAATAGTAGGTATACCAGGATCTCCAAGATTCTCAGGAACCTTGCCATTAAAATAGTAATTAGCAAGCATCCTCGAATGGAGGTGACAGGATGTCCGTGCGAACGCCTTGGCGGGAGCCTCGCTCCTGGGCCCGGGCCCGGCTTGCGCCACTCAGCCCACTGGGGCCTGGATTTGGATCCGATGCGGCGCACCCTCCCTCGATCTAGGGTTCCCTGCTCGGGCCGACCAGGTCGCTCGCCTCCACCGCTCCGCTCGACGAGTCCGCCGCCACCCCCGCTCTCCCGCTCCTTTGCCGTGGTGGTTGCCGGCGAGATGAAGCGTCTCCGCACCTCCCCCTCCCCCCACGGAACGGCCGCTCGCCCTCATCCTGCGCTGCTTCCCCCGACCGTGCGCCCCCAGCCCCCCTCTACCGGCACCCGGCCCGTCGCCCGTCGGCTCAGCTCTCACCGGACCGGCGCCACCGTCCGGCCTCGGGGGCGGCTCGTCCTGGCAGTGCGCCGTCCCGCGGTGCCTCGCCGTGCCGGGCGTCCGGGCAGAGCCCGCGCAGGCAGTCGCCTCTGGCCCCTCGCCAGAGGAGATTCGTCGGGAGGAGAGGATGTGTGCGGAGCTGCTGCGCCTACCTCCTCGAGAAGCCCCTCTGGCGCAGACGGGAGAGGGACCTTGGAGACCCGGCCACGTCTGTGCTGCGCCGCCGGCCGGACGGGTGTGGGAGGGTCGTGTGCCGTCTCTTCCGCGGTGCCCTGTGGATGATGCGTCCCGTGGTGGGTTCGAGGCGGTGGCCAAGAAGAAGAAGAAATACAAGAAGAAGAAGAACCCTACCGGTGCCGTGGGGGTTCCGTCGAGTGTCGATCCCTTGCTCCCATCGGGTGTTGTCGCACCTCAGTTGGCGGGGGGAGGGTGTGGTTGCGGTGGTCACAGATCCCTGCATCTCCTTGGGCAGGGCATTGATGCTGATTTCTTCTACATCGACATCGGGGACATCAAGCTGGCCACGCCGGATCACTTAGCGACCATCACAGTGCTTCCTGACCAGGATGTGGAGCATGCCTTCGAGATCACAGGAGAGACGATCAGGGAGGAGCTGGTCCGGCTCGACAGCGAGGCGCCGTGGGTGGTTCGGGAGGTCTCCGCGTCGGTGTTCGCGGTGGCATTCCCGTCCCTCGGCCTCCTCAACGCCGTTGCTACTACCACTCTGCCGGTGCACAAGATCAAGGTATCGATCTCGAAGTCCTCTGCGGATCCTGCCACTGTCGCCACCCTCTCCTCGGTGTGGATCAGGATTCATGGTATTTCTCGTGAGGTGAGGTCTGGCCCGATCCTGGCGTGGATTGCCCGGGCTGTGGGTGTCTTTCAGGAGCTGGACGAGTCCTCCCGGCCTGGAGATGGTCCTGTGCGGCTCCGGGTACTGGTGCCAGACAGCTCCCTGCTTCTAGGTCCTCTTCCACTGTTCTTCTTCGGCTTGGAGGGCAGGCTTCTGGAGGTCGAGGTGGAGGGTGAGGGCGAGCGCCAGGGTTCTATTTCACCTCCTCCTCCACACTACGACCCCTCTGTTGATCACAGCCCCTCCGAGGAGGACGAGGCAGACTCTTCAGGCGACGACCACCTCGAGGACCCGGCTCTGGGGGCACTGTTGTGCCCCTGCTTCAGCGGCACCCCCTCCCCGCCTCCCCCGCCGTCTGGGGGGTGGAGGATCGAGTGGCCGCCCTGGTTCAGGCATCGTCGCATGGACAGTTTGCCCCGGCGTTGCTGGCGTCTCCCCGGAGTGCGCCGGCGAGGCTGGGCATCGCAGGCACTTCTACGGAGTGTGGTGTGTTGGTCTCTCAGTACGGCTCCAACCTCGGTGTGGGCGTGGATTCCAGTGAGCCTTATGGCGGACCCGCGGCGACAACGTTGGAGGCGGAGGGAGAGGATTCCACAAGCGTGGGGATGGTGGTTCAGGCACCCGAGTCCTCGAGCCCGCCGGGGGTTGTCTTCTACGTACGCTCGCCTGGGACCCCTCCTGCCCCGACTCTGGGGTCCCCCTCGCTGGTCCCGGCTACACCGACTGCGGGGTCCCTGGAGACGGTCACGGTCTTCCCCGACACTCCCGTGGCTGACCCTGGGGCCCGTCTGCTTCGCCGTGCGAGGCCTCCTCCACCGGAGCTGTAAGGACCCCAGACCGGCAGTCTGAAACCCTACGTATGCATACATTCACGATCCCAGAAAGATCAGTCGTGAACAACATACACAGTTGGCACACAGAAATACATCATTCATTACACGAATACATAAAGGTATTACATAAAAGAACACATGATCAAGTTTAACGCAACTGCCACACAGGGCAGGCAACTTATCAAACACAGCGGAAGACAAATAAAACACAACGTAGTTGAGCCCAAGTCACGCCTTAACCTACAGGCTGCTGACCCGGAGACGATCCTAGTTCGCAAAGCCGTCAACTCCGTACTTCTCTTCATAGATCTCCTTTGGAGGCTCCTTCTCCAAATCTGATAAGTAGATACCAGGGGCGAAACCATAATGAGTACATTTGAATGTACTCAGCAAGACATCCATCATGTCACTTACCAAACATGCAGATATGCTTATATGGTGGAATAGGTAGGCTATAAATAGGGTTCACTATCATTGGTGTTCATATATGATGACACCATAGTTGCAGTCAGGTTATTCTGTATCTTTGTTGAAGAAGATACTTCAGAAGAAAATAATATAGTTTTATTTCTCTTGTCGATATCACATGTACAAGAGGTTTTGTAAAACTTTGTTAAAGAATATTTTCTCTTTGCAAAACTTCTTGAAATCAGTTTCCAGAATTCTTGCTTAGAGTAGAAAAGGTTTTGTTTGCAAAACATTTTGTTTTGTATAACATCATCTGGCTTTTCATCATCGACGATACCTCCACGGTATAAGTTTCCACTTCCTTTCCGAACTTCACAAGTTCAACACTTCCTTTCCAAAATTTCCTTTTCAAAAACTTCCTTTTTGAAAACATTGACACAATGCTAGCTACATGGCCATTCAACTGTCCATATCCGAGGACGCGGCTTCTTCGAAAAAGTTGTACTCTGCAGAGGTGTACACATCCACCAGATCCAGTACACCTCCCGTGAAACAATCACGGACTGTAACAACAGTATGTAAACATCAGGTATCTGATCATAACCATCCACTATGTTCAAGCTAGAATATGCCTATCTCTCGGTTGAGTTTTACCACATCCCCGGCACCGAGCTAATCCCCGCCAAGCCAGGATGCCTCAACTGATGCATCCGGAGGGAAAATTAATCCCACACTTTATATGTCTCCACGACATTCGGTTCAGAGGATCGCATCCCCTATAGCACATTGAGATAGCACACACTAATAAGAACAAACTTCAAGTTAAGCCCCTTGCCCATGTTGGGGTAGGGTGGCAGTACGGTAAAGGTTGTCCGGCGAAGACTAGGTTATGTGTCATTTTTGAAAACACCACTTTCTCAAAAATGACCACTTCCACATTCCTCCGAAGAACAAGGATCCGCCTTTTCTCCGGGTTTTTCCGTAAAGTCTTTGTTTTGTAGAATCACAATTTTAGGGTGTCCACTTAGGGACTAGTATATTTGATGGTAATAAATACCATAGGGTGGCTTATGGGCTTGGTATTACCAAGTTTAACTACTGGCATGATAGTAACCTATAATATAGTATAGTAGTAAATTCCACATCAAAAATAGTTTTGATAATCAAGTTTTTGTAAAACTTCAGAGGTAAAACATGCATGATAGATAATGATAAGTATTGTATCAGCAAGCATCAGGATGGCTTGCCTGGTATCTCCTTGTGTCCCTGGTTTTGGAATGACTGGAACTTGAAACAGAGCTTCCCGACACTTCCTTCCTCTTCGTTTTCTAACGCCGTAAAAGGAATAAAGGACACACATTCAGAACCAATCAAGGCAAGCAACCATACATAAAAATACATACAGCAAGGAAATCTAATAATAACCAATCACACAATTATTAATGGAGACAAACAATCAAACAATCCTACTTGGCAGAAATGCCATTTAATAAGACAACTTAAGGTTGGAGGAACATATCTCACAACCTTAATATCATGGATTCAGTGGGTGTGCCACTCTCATACCAAGATATTAATAAACCCAAAATACACTTAGTTTCACAAGGGTGAGACTACTAAAAGTGTATAAAACATGCACAAAAATAATCGTGGCAATGGGTCTATCAACCACACCACAAAAAGAACAAGGTAGCTAATCTGCTAAGCCTAAATTCTCATCAAGAATAAATAAGACACATGATTTGCAAAAGTTACTTTTACAAATCAGTGAGCCTACACAAATGTAACAAGGTAATAGACTCATCACAAAACACACAATTTCTCATAGTGAGAACAAGAGAAACAATGTCTAAAAAGGAGGAATCCTATAGACATGTTTCTACTAAAAGTTTGCTATGCAAGCATGCATAATAAGTAAAGTATTAAAATGCAAACAAGGAACCATGTTATCATAATGGGAATGAAAACATGTCCTCATGCAAGGATACACAATTATCTACCAAACACAAGTTGGCAGGAAAAATCAATTCAATACAAAAACTGCTAAGGAAAACTAGTACTACTCAAACATGAAGAATCAATGGATGCATTTCAATCATGTAATTGAAATACAACCAGAGGGTCCATGTCATAAAAACAGGAGTGAAAAACATCTATACTTGCTATAACAAAAATATTCCATTTAATAAAACAATGCATCAATTTGCAGGGCAACTCCTACATACTAGTAGTAATAAAAAGGGCATTACTAGAGGAATCAAACAACACTCCAAGAATGTATTTTTCCTAGCAATCCACACATGATTATAACCACTTACAAACAGAAGCATACCCATTTTTGTTTAGCACAAAAATTCCCAAAGCAAAAATACTAGGCACTCATTAGTTATGAAACTATATAAAAGAAATGCATCTAGTTTGGGGAAATAATGTTTCCACCAAAAATGCAATGAAACCAGTGGGTGTTCCACTAGCATAACAAAGCATTAAGAGGTCACAAGGCCTCTGGTCACACTTTATAAAAATTAACAAAATACTAAACTAGCATCTAGTGCATTAACAATACTAGCAGAAAATAATAGGGTGCTAAAAACAAGCAAGGTAATTATACTCATGCTATTGTTTTCACCCATGTGAAAACTTTAGGGGTCAAGTACTCATAAAAAAATAATCAAAATGCTACTGGTCCTATGAAGATAACACAAAAATAATAGGCTACACCACCACAAATGTCTATGCCAAAAATTCCACACATGAGGGAATTTTTCCAACATTTTCATAGTCATGACAAAGCTACTCATGCTTTTCTACCAAATCAAATGCAATCTATCAGAGGTGATAACAACACAAACTAAGTACCAACATGGTACTGGATACACTCAAAAAAAATCCAAGTGCTTTGCACATGAATTTATCACTCAAAAATGCTATACAAGTATTACTAGAGAATAATCAAATGCTATTAACAAAAAAAAATCCTATTTCTTCTCCACTCAAGTACACACAATATAACATGCTAAAATAGCTAAGTAAACCTTATAAAACAAGTTCACACAACTTATACATGCTGGAAAACAATATTGTAACACAAAAATATAATCACATAATTTAAATAGCTAAAATGCCAAAATGGCAGAAACATGCAAAACAAGGATCTGTCTACCAAATTTTATAGGATGCTCTAAAAATTAAACCCTTCTAGGTTTGGATAGCCCTAAACATATACAAGACCATCCAATTTAGTTTGCATCAAAATTCATCTTTAATTAATTTATAAAAATCACCAAAGTGCTCTCTGGTGTTTTACCAAATTTAATTCCATTTGAAAAATGTTAGGAATTTGGAAGCAAGCTTAATTGCTCCTGTTAGGAAATTTCAAGGGCTTTCCAATGCAATTGGCCTCACTTCATTCTGAGTTGTAAAATAAAAATGGTGCTCATTTTGGTGTTTCTGGTACCTGTTGCCAAATAATTTTTCATTTCAAATCTATTCATCCAAAAGTAGATCTACAAGTTGTAGATGGTTTAGATTTAGTTTCTTTACATCTGTGAATTTTGGTTTGGTCAAATTCATTTGTTTGGTTAGGTTTTATGGCCAAAAGCAACCATGCTTGTTTTCTGCAAAAATTAAAATGGAAAAACTAGACAGATGGGCCAGATCTGGAGTTGGGCCGGCCAGAACATTTGTCACCGCGGCAGATCCCAGCCACAAGTCGCTGACCTGCGGGCCAGCGGCCACGCGGGCGGCCACGCGGCACAGCGAGGACCCACCTGCCGGTTTGACTTGCTCCCGCGCGGGTCAAGCGCTGCTGGCGTCAGCGCTGCGTCACGCACGCGTCACCCGCCGGCGGGACGTCTCCGGCGAGCAACAATCCGGCGATAAACGACCCTCAATCGACGAACCAAAACTACCTACGCGATGTACACGACACAGAGAACCCAACGGTGACAGTTTCGTTTCCAGGGAACCCACCGGAGACCGGCGGCAACGGCGCGTGGCGGCGGCCGGACGGCCACCACGGCGCGGCCACGCTCCAGAGGGAGAGGGAGGGGGAAAAAGGCGGCGGGAGATGCGGCTGCTCACCCTGAACGCACGGGAGGGCTCGGCTAGGGCGGTGAAGGGCCGAGGCGACGGCGATTCGTCGCCGGCGTGCGCCGGACTCGAGGAAGGACTTGGACGGCGCGGGGTCTTCGCGGCGCTACGGCTCGATTCTTTTCGCACCAAGCACAACCACTACAAGGCGAAGACGATGGGATACGCGGTGGCCGGCGGCGAGGTCCCATTTGGCCGAATCGACGGCGGGGCAAAACTAGGGTTTCGGGTTGGGCTTTATGTACAGAGAGGGAGAGCTCGAGGGGGGGGGGAGAGATAGAGGGGACATGAGCAGACAAGGGCACATGGGGGCCCTCTTTATCCCCAAGGGTTCCTTCCCTTCGAAGCCATGGGTAGGGGTGCTGTTCTCTACAGGGAGCTAGAGGTTGAAGATGAGTGACTCAGCTTACACATTGGTCCCTGAAAATTTACAACTAGGTCCTTCTCTTCTCTGAAAAAGGATGTTTTCACTAAGCAAACAAGGTTTAAATTTTAAATCCTTTTGCCCAAAATTCTAATTAGTTAAGATACACAACATATGTGAAAATTGGCTCAATTAGATAAACTTGATAATTCAAAGTTGTTCAAATTCAAATTCTTACATAAATGGACATTGAATTTATTAACCTACTTAGGAGCTTCCAAAAATGATAATTTTTGGCACACAATCCTTATTTGATGTGTTCCTTAAGTGGTAGAAAATTCAAGTCATTTTGAGTTACTTCATAGAACAAACTTGTTCAAATTTCAAAAAGGTGCTGTCAAGAAAACAGGGGTTTTTGGCAACTTAAGTTATTCAAAAACTTGTGCCCTTTTGGTTTTCATCCTTATTTATGATATAGAGCATGTGTTATTTATTTCATGCCATTTGGAAAACGTTTGTAGAACAAACTTGTTCAAAATCCCAAATGTTGCTGTGGAGAAAAACCATGTTTTCAGGACTTTAATGGATTCAAATTTTGGTCTCCTCTTGTGTGTGTTCCTTATTTGATATAAGGAAGCAATGGTATTAATTTCAGATCATTTGATGAAAGTTTCCAAAAGTAACTTGTTTTAGTTTTCTGTTTCTGGAAATATTGGAATTTCTATTTAATAAAGCACTTGGCTTTTCTTTAGCAATGCTTTGCCAAAATATTTATGTGAATAGAGATAGCAAGTCAATGCTCTCCAATACCTTTGTTTTTAATCTTGCAAGGTTGGAAAAACATTTGATAATATTTTGGTGAAGCATTTAAGAATGCCTCTTTTTCTGATAATCTTTTTAGGGAAATTTATTAAGTGTTTCCTCTTTCTTAATTTAGGTCTTGGAATAATATTCAACAAGTATGAGATTCATAAGATGTTTTTGGAAAACTCTTTGATCAATATTTACCTTGGAAAATATTGTCAAAGTCATTGGAACAATATGTTGAATATTTTTATCCCTGGAACAATATGTTGAATATTTTTAGTTCACTGCTTTGCTATCCTTTTAAGTTTGCAAGTTTATATAATTAGTTTGTTTGGTTGCACTTAAACAAATACAACCAAAGTTTAATTGTCACAATCAAAGTTTAATTATCAAGCAATTAGCAAAACAACTGTGTTAACAGGTATTCCAAAATTGGGATGTGACAGGTCTTCCCCCCTTAAAAAGAATCTCGTCCCCGAGATTCACAAGCGAGGACTAAGGGAGGGCCAACAAACACAATGTTAGTGTTGGAGTGCAGGTGCTTCCCCCCTTTGACTTTTCTTGGGAGGTGGGGTACATCCCTAAATTAGCAAATTCTTTTCACTTTAAAAAAAATACACCAGCACTGTGTTAGGTCCAAAACTTTTGTTTCCTAGTTTGAACAAAAATTAAGGTTAGTGCAGAATTACCTGGAAATGTACCGTCCATTATTACATGAGTTCTTAGCTATATCCCACATATTAAATACCACATATGGAGTGGTGTACCACTCTCATAACAAGGTATATAATAAGCTAAAAATATAGCTTGTGGGTGCAAAGGTTAGGTTGCTAAGGTAAAATAAACAGACAGGATAATAGCCACGGTAGTGGGTGTTACTCACCACAAGCAACTATCACTTAATATGTTCATGATTTTAGTTGGGTGTTTTAGTTCCATAAGATACTCTTAAGCACAATCATAACACAAGTATAAACTCATGCTAAGGTAAAACATTGAAACAAAATCCAATAACCAAGCAAACAACACCACAGATGAATCGACTATTTATTCACTAGGTTATTGTTTATTAGAGGTTTTGGAATCCATCAATCATGAACAATTAGCAAACAACCAGTAGCTAAAAACCAATGAATCCAATCATAAAGGTACCTTAAAACACCATCTTTACACAAGATAAAAATTGCTATTACACAGGCATAACAAAAAACAGGACTGCACAAATAACACACTAGTATGACAAATCTACACCAGCATGCTATAAGAGATAATCATATCCTATAACCATAGAACATGCAACTAAATAATTCATGGCATGTTAACAGAAGTAATAACTTCCTAACCATGCTATATCAACACATATACCCATAAAATAAAAAGAGGGTAATACTAGAGCAAAAATCACCATTTTCTAGTGGTGAAACTAGTTTCACTCTAGAGAAGCAAACAATGCTATCATGATGTTTAAACTTAAACAAGCAAGTCATGAATATAAGTGTACCTAATAACAGTACACAAAACTTACTCATGTTAGTAAGCACAAACATCAAAACAATTCTATGATACAACTATTAAACATGCAGAAATTTCTTCTAACAATTTCTGTTTTTCTTAAACAATTACTAGCAAACAAGCAAGGTATAACTCACACAACCAGTAGATATGCAATTAATGAAAAGTTATATAAACCTTTTCAAAAATCCATACACTCAATTTAAAATTATTCACAAACAATCTACCAATCAAGAGGAATTTATTTTATTTGTGAACAATTTAATTTTAGCACACGATAGTGAAACATTTCTTAACATGATACCCCTAAGGAATATTATGCTAACAAAAGGATCACACCTAAACATATTAGTATTTACTAATAAGAAATAAACTTCTCATTTGCATAAGTGAAAAGAAACAATTATATTTTCCATGGTGGAAAATAGAAATCAATCACATAGTGAAACATGCTATTTTCACACATGTGTATGGTTGGGGATTTTCATCCTCAAGCCAAAATGCAATTGGACCAGTGGGCTATGGCCTACTAACACCAAGTAAAAATAGGTACTAAGCCTCTGGTTACTCATGACAAACTTTGCATACCAGGTAAAAATATAAGGCTATTTAATCTAGTGAAGCAATACTAGTGCATATTGATAGCAATGCTTAGATATGCTTTACTCTTAAGAGACATACAAGCTAATAGAGGTACAAGCATCAAAATAACAGTACCTAAATGGTACTGGACTCAAAGAGAAACATAGCACAAAAATCGACTAAGAAAGTATTACACAGATCTAGTTCTCGCAATACTTCCAATTAATAAACTAGAAGGTAACAAATGTTATTTCATTTTTATTCGAGTTTCCAATCATGCACACACTTTCTAGGGTAGATTTATTGTAAGAAAACAACATAATAACAAGTCCTAACAACTCCCTATAAGTTAGGAAGCAAGATTGAATAAAACACAAATTCATTTCAATCAATAGCACTCAAAGAAACAAAGACAGGAAAACTGCTGTTTTCTATATCTATTATATCCATTCCATCGTTCACTTTATTTCTAAACCTCGAATTTCATAGTACCTACAATGTCTACTAAGATTTGGTTTCCAAAGTAGATACACATGATATCCTATTGACTAGTAAACGAATAGGTCATCATCTTATTTTCTCGTGACTTCTCCTTTTTACCAACTAGATTAAAAAGTGTCGTAAGTCACTCAATTCTTTGGTTTAGAAAGAGTTGTCAGTAGTTCGCATGCTTTGGTTAGGTGTCAACCTAAGATTAGACCAACCATGTTAGTCTTGTTAGCTTTCTAATTAATCATGTTTGTCCGACAAGACACGACTAGCGTCATAGTACGTCGAATATTGAATTGTGCTCTTTAGATTGGCTTTTGAGGGGGTTGCGCATCATGGCATGTGAAGACTTCTTTTGCACCTTTCTCCAGAGGAGGGAGGTATATAACTTTTTAAAAGGGGATTTCTTTAGTTTGGTCTTTTAAAAGGGGACATAAAAAAAAATGTGCAACAATTTGCCAACAGGGTAAAAAGAGTCTTTTGCAAATAGACGAACATAGAGGTTTTGGTCAGTATTGGTTGGTTTTCTTCACGCCTTTTTTTCTTTGAGGATTGTCGTTGTTGGAGCTTTATATGTTGGAGTGCATCACTGGTAGCAACGCTATCAGCTCGTGTGGCTTGATGGTCCTCTATATAGGCCCAATGGTGCTTTCATTGATGGTGGGGAAATGGTGGTGGTTCACGACAGGTCGCATTATGAAGCGAAAACAAGTATAAGTCTAAGCAACAAATTCTTGTTTTTAAATACTATACTAACATTTTTGCTTGCAAAAATTTAACACGAGGCGATTCAAAAACAAGAGCGGGGCAATCACAAATTTGCAAAATCTGAGCACCCCACAAACATATAGAAGCCTAGATGAACCAAATTCTACACCACACAATAGCACAAAGTCCTACGGACACACATAAGCAAGCCATAACACACAAACAAGACTCCATTGGAGCTACGTCGGGGGATGATCCAAAATCCTAGAAGTGGCTGAAGAACTATTTCTACTGCTGACCAACATTACTGTAGAGCTAGGCAATTATTTTGGTCTTCTCGGGACATCGGCAAGTATAAAAGTTTTTGTATGGAAACAAAATAATAGAAGTAAATTTTCGAGAAAACTTTATGCAACAAATTGTTTTTGAAACTCCAATTATTTTCTGGACAGAAAACTTCAAATACAAGAGATGTTTCAAAAACAGAGCGGAGCAGTTGCAAACAAGTAAGAAATAACTCTTAACCGAGAGAGATACTAACTCTGTAAGGCCCGCCCTTCGAACCACTGTTCAAGGACGCCCTTCATATGCACTTAGAATCTTTTGAAAAGATCAGAAGGAGGGAAAATATACTAAAATTCCCTTAGACAAAAATAATTTAGATTGTAAATAGGTTTTTACTCAAAAATACTTTTCTTTCCTATCTGACGTCCATGCTAACTAAGGTCTCCTAAGGTCAACCTGGCTCTGATACCAACTCTGTAAGGACCCCAGACCGGCAGTCTGAAACCCTACGTATGCATACATTCACGATCCCAGAAAGATCAGTCGTGAACAACATACACAGTTGGCACACAGAAATACATCATCCATTACACGAATACATAAAGGTATTACATAAAAGAACACATGATCAAGTTTAACGCAACTGCCACACAGGGCAGGCAACTTATCAAACACAGCGGAAGACAAATAAAACACAACGTAGTTGAGCCCAAGTCACGCCTTAACCTACAGGCTGCTGACCCGGAGACGATCCTAGTTCGCAAAGCCGTCAACTCCGTACTTCTCTTCATAGATCTCCTTTGGAGGCTCCTTCTCCAAATCTGATAAGTAGATACCAGGGGCGAAACCATAATGAGTACATTTGAATGTACTCAGCAAGACATCCATCATGTCACTTACCAAACATGCAGATATGCTTATATGGTGGAATAGGTAGGCTATAAATAGGGTTCACTATCATTGGTGTTCATATATGATGACACCATAGTTGCAGTCAGGTTATTCTGTATCTTTGTTGAAGAAGATACTTCAGAAGAAAATAATATAGTTTTATTTCTCTTGTCGATATCACATGTACAAGAGGTTTTGTAAAACTTTGTTAAAGAATATTTTCTCTTTGCAAAACTTCTTGAAATCAGTTTCCAGAATTCTTGCTTAGAGTAGAAAAGGTTTTGTTTGCAAAACATTTTGTTTTGTATAACATCATCTGGCTTTTCATCATCGACGATACCTCCACGGTATAAGTTTCCACTTCCTTTCCGAACTTCACAAGTTCAACACTTCCTTTCCAAAATTTCCTTTTCAAAAACTTCCTTTTTGAAAACATTGACACAATGCTAGCTACATGGCCATTCAACTGTCCATATCCGAGGACGCGGCTTCTTCGAAAAAGTTGTACTCTGCAGAGGTGTACACATCCACCAGATCCAGTACACCTCCCGTGAAACAATCACGGACTGTAACAACAGTATGTAAACATCAGGTATCTGATCATAACCATCCACTATGTTCAAGCTAGAATATGCCTATCTCTCGGTTGAGTTTTACCACATCCCCGGCACCGAGCTAATCCCCGCCAAGCCAGGATGCCTCAACTGATGCATCCGGAGGGAAAATTAATCCCACACTTTATATGTCTCCACGACATTCGGTTCAGAGGATCGCATCCCCTATAGCACATTGAGATAGCACACACTAATAAGAACAAACTTCAAGTTAAGCCCCTTGCCCATGTTGGGGTAGGGTGGCAGTACGGTAAAGGTTGTCCGGCGAAGACTAGGTTATGTGTCATTTTTGAAAACACCACTTTCTCAAAAATGACCACTTCCACATTCCTCCGGAGAACAAGGATCCGCCTTTTCTCCGGGTTTTTCCGTAAAGTCTTTGTTTTGTAGAATCACAATTTTAGGGTGTCCACTTAGGGACTAGTATATTTGATGGTAATAAATACCATAGGGTGGCTTATGGGCTTGGTATTACCAAGTTTAACTACTGGCATGATAGTAACCTATAATATAGTATAGTAGTAAATTCCACATCAAAAATAGTTTTGATAATCAAGTTTTTGTAAAACTTCAGAGGTAAAACATGCATGATAGATAATGATAAGTATTGTATCAGCAAGCATCAGGATGGCTTGCCTGGTATCTCCTTGTGTCCCTGGTTTTGGAATGACTGGAACTTGAAACAGAGCTTCCCGACACTTCCTTCCTCTTCGTTTTCTAACGCCGTAAAAGGAATAAAGGACACACATTCAGAACCAATCAAGGCAAGCAACCATACATAAAAATACATACAGCAAGGAAATCTAATAATAACCAATCACACAATTATTAATGGAGACAAACAATCAAACAATCCTACTTGGCAGAAATGCCATTTAATAAGACAACTTAAGGTTGGAGGAACATATCTCACAACCTTAATATCATGGATTCAGTGGGTGTGACACTCTCATACCAAGATATTAATAAACCCAAAATACACTTAGTTTCACAAGGGTGAGACTACTAAAAGTGTATAAAACATGCACAAAAATAATCGTGGCAATGGGTCTATCAACCACACCACAAAAAGAACAAGGTAGCTAATCTGCTAAGCCTAAATTCTCATCAAGAATAAATAAGACACATGATTTGCAAAATTTACTTTTACAAATCAGTGAGCCTACACAAATGTAACAAGGTAATAGACTCATCACAAAACACACAATTTCTCATAGTGAGAACAAGAGAAACAATGTCTAAAAAGGAGGAATCCTATAGACATGTTTCTACTAAAAGTTTGCTATGCAAGCATGCATAATAAGTAAAGTATTAAAATTCAAACAAGGAACCATGTTATCATAATGGGAATGAAAACATGTCCTCATGCAAGGATACACAATTATCTACCAAACACAAGTTGGCAGGAAAAATCAATTCAATACAAAAACTGCTAAGGAAAACTAGTACTACTCAAACATGAAGAATCAATGGATGCATTTCAATCATGTAATTGAAATACAACCAGAGGGTCCATGTCATAAAAACAGGAGTGAAAAACATCTATACTTGCTATAACAAAAATATTCCATTTAATAAAACAATGCATCAATTTGCAGGGCAACTCCTACATACTAGTAGTAATAAAAAGGGCATTACTAGAGGAATCAAACAACACTACAAGAATGTATTTTTCCTAGCAATCCACACATGATTATAACCACTTACAAACAGAAGCATACCCATTTTTGTTTAGCACAAAAATTCCCAAAGCAAAAATACTAGGCACTCATTAGTTATGAAACTATATAAAAGAAATGCATCTAGTTTGGGGAAATAATGTTTCCACCAAAAATGCAATGAAACCAGTGGGTGTTCCACTAGCATAAAAAAGCATTAAGAGGTCACAAGGCCTCTGGTCACACTTTATAAAAATTAACAAAATACTAAACTAGCATCTAGTGCATTAACAATACTAGCAGAAAATAATAGGGTGCTAAAAACAAGCAAGGTAATTATACTCATGCTATTGTTTTCACCCATGTGAAAACTTTAGGGGTCAAGTACTCATAAAAACATAATCAAAATGCTACTGGTCCTATGAAGATAACACAAAAATAAGAGGCTACACCACCACAAATGTCTATGCCAAAAATTCCACACATGAGGGAATTTTTCCAACATTTTCATAGTCATGACAAAGCTACTCATGCTTTTCTACCAAATCAAATGCAATCTATCAGAGGTGATAACAACACAAACTAAGTACCAACATGGTACTGGATACACTCAAAAAAAATCCAAGTGCTTTGCACATGAATTTATCACTCAAAAATGCTATACAAGTATTACTAGAGAATAATCAAATGCTATTAACAAAAAAAAAATCCTATTTCTTCTCCACTCAAGTACACACAATATAACATGCTAAAATAGATAAGTAAACCTTATAAAACAAGTTCACACAACTTATACATGCTGGAAAACAATATTGTAACACAAAAATATAATCACATAATTTAAATAGCTAAAATGCCAAAATGGCAGAAACATGCAAAACAAGGATCTGTCCACCAAATTTTATAGGATGCTCTAAAAATTAAAACCTTCTAGGTTTGGATAGCCCTAAACATATACAAGACCATCCAATTTAGTTTGCATCAAAATTCATCTTTAATTAATTTATAAAAATCACCAAAGTGCTCTCTGGTGTTTTACCAAATTTCATGCCATTTGAAAAATATTAGGAATTTGGAAGCAAGGTTAATTGCTCCTGTTAGGAAATTTCAAGGGATTTCCAATGCAATTTGCCTCACTTCATTCTGAGTTGTAAAATAAAAATGGTGCTCATTTTGGTGTTTCTGGTACCTGTTGCCAAATCATTTTTCATTTCAAATCTGTTCATCCAAAAGTAGATCTACAAGTTGTAGATGGTTTAGATTTAGTTTCTTTACATCTGTGAATTTTGGTTTGGTCAAATTCATTTGTTTGGTTAGGTTTTATGGCCAAAAGCAACCATGCTTGTTTTCTGCAAAAATTAAAATGGAAAAACTAGACAGATGGGCCAGATCTGGAGTTGGGCCGGCCAGAACATTTGTCACGGCGGCAGATCCCAGCCACAAGTCGCTGACCTGCGGGCCAGCGGCCACGCGGGCGGCCACGCGGCACAGCGAGGACCCACCTGCCGGTTTGACTTGCTCCCGCGCGGGTCAAGCGCTGCTGGCGTCAGCGCTGCATCACGCACGCGTCACCCGCCGGCGGGACGTCTCCGGCGAGCAACAATCCGGCGATAAACGACCCTCAATCGACGAACCAAAACTACCTACGCGATGTACACGACACAGAGAACCCAACGGTGACAGTTTCGTTTCCAGGGAACCCACCGGAGACTGGCGGCAACGGCGCGTGGCGGCGGCCGGACGGCCACCACGGCGCGGCCACGCTCCAGAGGGAGAGGGAGGGGGGAAAAGGCGGCGGGAGATGCGGCTGCTCACCCTGAACGCACGGGAGGGCTCGGCTAGGGCGGTGAAGGGCCGAGGCGACGGCGATTCGTCGCCGGCGTGCGCCGGACTCGAGGAAGGACTTGGACGGCGCGGGGTCTTCGCGGCGCTACGGCTCGATTCTTTTCGCACCAAGCACAACCACTACAAGGCGAAGACGATGGGATACGCGGTGGCCGGCGGCGAGGTCCCATTTGGCCGAATCGACGGCGGGGCAAAACTAGGGTTTCGGGTTGGGCTTTATGTACAGAGAGGGAGAGCTCGAGGGGGGGGGGGGGGAGAGATAGAGGGGACATGAGCAGACAAGGGCACATGGGGGCCCTCTTTATCCCCAAGGGTTCCTTCCCTTCGAAGCCATGGGTAGGGGTGCTGTTCTCTACAGGGAGCTAGAGGTTGAAGATGAGTGACTCAGCTTACACATTGGTCCCTGAAAATTTACAACTAGGTCCTTCTCTTCTCTGAAAAAGGATGTTTTCACTAAGCAAACAAGGTTTAAATTTTAAATCCTTTTGCCCAAAATTCTAATTAGTTAAGATACACAACATATGTGAAAATTGGCTCAATTAGATAAACTTGATAATTCAAAGTTGTTCAAATTCAAATTCTTACATAAATGGACATTGAATTTATTAACCTACTTAGGAGCTTCCAAAAATGATAATTTTTGGCACACAATCCTTATTTGATATGTTCCTTAAGTGGTAGAAAACTCAAGTCATTTTGAGTTACTTCATAGAACAAACTTGTTCAAATTTCAAAAAGGTGCTGTCAAGAAAACAGGGGTTTTTGGCAACTTAAGTTATTCAAAAACTTGTGCCCTTTTGGTTTTCATCCTTATTTATGATATAGAGCATGTGGTATTTATTTCATGCCATTTGGAAAACGTTTGTAGAACAAACTTGTTCAAAATCCCAAATGTTGCTGTGGAGAAAAACCATGTTTTCAGGACTTTAATGGATTCAAATTTTGGTCTCCTCTTGTGTGTGTTCCTTATTTGATATAAGGAAGCAATGGTATTAATTTCAGATCATTTGATGAAAGTTTCCAAAAGTAACTTGTTTTAGTTTTCTGTTTCTGGAAATATTGGAATTTCTATTTAATAAAGCACTTGGCTTTTCTTTAGCAATGCTTTGCCAAAATATTTATGTGAATAGAGATAGCAAGTCAATGCTCTCCAATACCTTTGTTTTTAATCTTGCAAGGTTGGAAAAACATTTGATAATATTTTGGTGAAGCATTTAAGAATGCCTCTTTTTCTGATAATCTTTTTAGGGAAATTTATTAAGTGTTTCCTCTTTCTTAATTTAGGTCTTGGAATAATATTCAACAAGTATGAGATTCATAAGATGTTTTTGGAAAACTCTTTGATCAATATTTACCTTGGAAAATATTGTCAAAGTCATTGGAACAATATGTTGAATATTTTTATCCCTGGAACAATATGTTGAATATTTTTAGTTCACTGCTTTGCTATCCTTTTAAGTTTGCAAGTTTATATAATTAGTTTGTTTGGTTGCACTTAAACAAATACAACCAAAGTTTAATTGTCACAATCAAAGTTTAATTATCAAGCAATTAGCAAAACAACTGTGTTAACAGGTATTCCAAAATTGGGATGTGACAGGAGCCCACTAGGGCCAGTGTGAGGCTGGACTCGAAGGTCGGAGGGGAGCTGACGGTGCCGACGGTGGAGGCCGTGGCCTCTCGCCTCCGGGCGGCGCGGGATCTGGAGCCTGGTACGTCCCGGGTTTCCTCCTCTCGTCCCCCGCTTCCGACATCTCCCTCTTCTGGTTCTCGTTTCTCGGTCCTAGACTCGGTCCACCTGGATCATTTGGCTGAGGTGGCAGACGATTGCGATATAGTCTTCCGTGGTGAGAAGGGCCTTAGATGTGAGAAGATTGAGGCGATTAGAGCGAAGGAGGTCTACGAGGGAGCCCTTGTTGCCGCTCGAGCTCAAGTGGAGCGTGAGCGACAGGGGCCCCTGGATCCATCTGGACCCGTGCAGGAGGTGCAGGGGTCCGGTAGTGGAACCTCTCCTTCGGTGTCTACTGCGGGTGCTCCTGAGGTGACCCCCAAACCTGGGAGGAAGCGCGGGAGACCCGCCAACTCGATGTCTCGGCCCTCGACCTCTGGTAGGGCCCGAACAGTCCCCCGTAAGGGGACAACCCCGCCTGGTTCCCAATGAGTGTTAGCCATTTCATTTGGAACATGCGGGGGTTCGGGCAGGAGGGGAGGCGCCGTCAGTTGGTGGAGTATCTTCGGGACGAGGACCCAGATATTGTCGGGACTCAGGAGAAGATTAGGCAGGATTTTTCTATCCCGGAACTGGAAATCTTGAGCCGCCATAAATATGCGTGGCAATGGCTTCCCGCTACGGGACGCTCGGGGGGGGGATTCTCCTTGGTGCCAAGGAGGACACCTTCGAGGTAGAGGATATGGACCGCGGGGAGTTCTTCCTGAGCATGTCCCTGACCCACAAACGGTCTCTCCTTCGGTTGGAGGTGATTGTTGTCTATGGCCCCGCGGATCATAGTAGATCCCCTGAGTTCATTGAGGAACTCAGGGCAAAGATTGACCGCTGCATTATCCCAGTAGTGGTCATGGGAGATTTTAACTATATCCGCTCTCCCGAGGAGAAGAGTTCGGATAATGTGGACCTCCCTAGGATGAGGCTGTTCAATGACTTCATTGCTGAGATGACCCTTATTGATATTGAGCGAGTGGGGGATCCTATCCGCAGTGTGTTGGACCGGGTACTGGTCTCAGTTGAGTGGGAAGCGGCCTTCCCGCTATGCTCACTTCAAGCCATCACACGAGTAGGCTCGGACCACTCACCATTGATCTTCTCCTCTGGCGGGTCTGTCGCTCCTAGGAAGAAGCGCTTCCACTTTGA
Organism: Alopecurus myosuroides; assembly: GCA_028641055.1. NCBI lineage: Eukaryota > Viridiplantae > Streptophyta > Magnoliopsida > Poales > Poaceae > Alopecurus > Alopecurus myosuroides. The sequence goes on along the minus strand of CM054063.1, from coordinate 291,696,635 downwards.
AGATTTTTGGATTGGTCAGCCAGGCTTTGTGGGCGCGGTTCGGGAAAAGTGGATGGCGGCGACAGCCTCTCCCCCTCGCATGTACAATGCGGTGGACGTGTGGAATTTTTGTGCCAAGATCGCCCGCCAATTCATGCGAGGATGGGGAGCCAACCTAGGTGCTGAGATTCGCAGGGATAAAGCGTCCCTCCTTGGCCAGATCCAAGCCTTGGACCTCATAGCTGACACAGGGGGTCTTACCCCCGAGGAATGGTCCCAATGATATTCCATTGAGGCGTCCCTTATGGGGATCTATAAGGGGGAGGAAATCTTCTGGCGACAGGGTAGTCGCCAGAACTGGATTCTTAAAGGGGATTCCAACACGACATACTTCCATGCCATTGCGAATGGAAGGCGCCGGAGATGCTCCATCCCTTTTCTGTGGGGCGGCGTGATACTTTTGGAGACGGAGGCGGCCTTGTCCACCGATATTTACTCCTTCTATAAGGAGTTATTCTAGGCTAGCCCCCGCGCTGGGGTGTCTTTGGCCGAGGAGACTTGGTCCCTTGGGGCCCTTGTCACTCCGGAGGAGAACGTGCAGCTGTTGCTGCCGTTCCTTCCAGAGGAAGTTCGGCGGGCCCTGAGGGAGATGAAAGCAAACTCGGCCCCGGGGCCGGATGGCCTACCGGTCTCCTTCTTCCAGTCCTTTTGGGAGACTCTTCAGGGCGTGATCATGCCGATGTTCCAGGAATTTTATACTGGTACCTTGGTGATGTCGCGCCTAAACTATGGTGTGATAACTCTGATCCCGAAAGTAGTCGAGGCCACGGACATCCGCCAGTTTAGGCCCATCACGGTGATAAATGTTATCCAGAGGTTATTCTCCAAGGTGTATACAATGCGCTTAGCCCAAGTGGCGGAGCGGATTATACACCCCCTGTAGTCCGCCTTCCTCAAGGGACGATTTATCCATGATGGGATCCTTGCACTTGATGAGATTGTTCATGAGGTCAAGGTGCGCCACCACAAAGGGGTGTTTCTGAAGCTTGACTTTCAGAAGGCATATGACCGCCTGGACTGGGGCTTCCTCCGCCAGGTTCTGCAGCGACGAGGTTTTGATGATCGGTTCATCATGTGGATTATGCAACTTGTCATGAGTGGTAATACCGCGATTAACATTAATGGGGACATTGGTCCCTACTTTAGGTCGTCGTGTGGGGTGAGGCAGGGGGATCCTATTTCCCCCATCCTCTTTGACCTGCCTGTAGATGCCTTAGCTGCTATCTTGGATAAGGCCAGGGGTGCCGGCCACATCTCTGGTGTGGTTGGCCATCTCGTTCCAGGTGGAGGCATCACCCACCTGCAATATGCAGATGACACTATGATTATGGTTGAGGGATCGAGTTATATATTTTCAACCTCAAGTTTTTGTTGCTGCGTTTTGAGGCCATGTCGGGCCTCAAAATCAACTTCGACAAGAGCGAGTTAGTGGTCCTCGGGTATACCCCAGAGGAACAACAACGGATAGCGGACAATCTCAACTGCAGGTTGACCACCTTCCCGGTTAACTACCTTGGAGTCCCTCTGAGTGACTCCAGGATTCTTATCAGGGACCTGGAGCCTACTATTGGTAGGGTGAGAAATAAGGCAGAACCCTGGCGTGGACGCTTTACCTCCAAGGGGAGCAAGTCCATCGTAATTGGGTCTTGCCTATCTAGTGTCCCCTCATATTTGAAGGGGATTTACTCCCTGTCGGAGGGAGTCCATGCAGCATTTGACAAGGAACTGTCGCGGTTCTTTTGGCAAGATGCTACCGGGAAACAAAAATATCACATGGTCAAATGGGAGGATGTTTGCGCCCCCAAAGATTTGGGGGGCATAGGAATCCTGGCCTCCCATAAGATGAATGTGGCCCTAATGCTAAAGTGGGTATGGCACATTCTACGGGAGAAGGGGGGGCCTCTGGCTCCAGCTTATTAAGGCCAAATATTTGTAGGACCGCCCGCTCCTTGCCTGTGAACATCGGGAGGGATCTCTTTTTTGGAGGTCTATCTAGTCGTTTAAATAGGAGATCAGGAAGGGGGCGAGGTTTGGTATAGGTGACGGCCAAGGGACCATGTTTTGGATGGACCCTTGGCTTCGGGAGCGGGCTCTCCAGTTTGAGTTTCCAAGACTCTTCGCTATCTGCTCTGAGCCCTCCCAACTAGTGGCAGTGGCGGTCCAGAATGGGAATTGGAACATTTTGTTCCGACGAACTTTTGGGACGGCGGAGGCAGCTAAGTGGGAGGCTCTCAGGGCCGATTTACCTGATTCCCTTCCGGGGGGATCGGACTAGGTCTCCTGGTCGTTGACCCCCTCGGGAGTCTTCTCGGTCAGGTCGGCGTATAGGGCCCAATTCTCTGGGCCGGTTAGATCATGGGCTATTCCCCTTTGGAAGGCCCCAATCCCGTTGAACATAAAGATTTTCGTTTGGCAACTGTTACGGGATAGGTTGCCCTCCGGACTCTAAGTGGCGAAGCGTCATGGTCCGGGGGATGGGTTATGTCCGCTATGTAGGTGCCCGGAGTCCAGTTCACACATTTTCTTTGTGTGTCCGGCGGCCCGGTTTTTGTGGAATTTTGCTCATGAGGCTCTGGGGGCACTGTGGCAGGCCTCGGACCTTGGCGAGTTCCTAGAAGACCAGGCACACCGGGCTGGAGGGGGTGCTCGCCTCTTCTGGCTGGTGTTCGCGCCTTTGATGTGGTCCTTGTGGACGACGCGCAATAAGATGGTGATTGAGAAGATTTTTCTACGTCATGCGTCTGACGCCTTATTTAAATGCTTGGCTTTGTTGCAGCAGTGGTACCTGTTGTGTAGACAGCGGGACAGTGTGCGGTTTGACGACATCATCGACAGACTCCTTGCTGCCGCGCGCCGCATCACCTCATCGATGCCCCCCTCTTGAGGCGTCGCCCCCCGGAGGCTCTTCAGCTTGTCTACCCACACCACCCCCCCCCCGCCGCCCCCTCTTTCTCTTTTTTGTCCTTCTTTTCCTCTTTGGGCATTGTGTGTGCTGTTGCCCCAACATGTGTTACCTGCTTTGGTTCTTGTTGTAACCGGTACTTTGTATGGATGTTGTTTTTGCTTTAATTATAAAGCGGGGCGAAAGCCTATTTCGAGGAATCTTCCTTTTGTTAGAGACAATATCTTTCATATATTTTGCACAAGGAGGCAATTAATAGCATCAGTTAAAAGAATTTGCAAGAACAAAGGTTTCATCCATTCACAAAACTTTTTATAGTGTTCTTCTTCCTTAGATTTGTGTTTCTTATTACCAAGGTTCTCTCTCATTACCATGTTTATTAGCAATGAAATCTTCCTTAGTGTACTTTGCAGTTTTAGTTTGCTTTTTAGGTTCAGCTACAGGTTCTTCTTTATCATAAGCATCATTCTTTTCATTACCACTTTTAGTTTCAGCATCAGAGATAGATATACTATTAGGATCTTTAGCAAGCTCAGAGGATTCTACATCAGTTTTATGTTTCTTCTTCTTTTTCTACTTAGTATGAATAACATTATTATTATTTTGCTGAGAATCTTGTTCAATTCTTTCAGGATGTCCCTCAGGATATAAAGTATCTTGTGTAGCAATACCACTTCTAGTTCTTATTTCATAAGCATGTTTTTCTTTAGAAGCATTAACTAACAAATCTTTTTTCACTTTAGCAAGTTGATCTATTTGAGTTTGAACCATTTGAAAATGTTTAACAAGCATTTTAACATCATTAGAGGTTCTTTCTATAATACCATGCAAATTATCAATAGCTCTAGATTTTTCCATTAGGTGATTTTGCACTCTCATATTAAAATTATCTTGCTTAATAACATAATTATCAAATTCATCTAAACATTGGTTAGGAGGTTTATTATAGGGAATATCTCTACTATCAAAATATTGGAGAGAGTGTACCTCAATAGTGGGTGAGTGAGGGATTGGCTTACATAATTCTTCTATAGGTGGAAGATTCTTCACATCTTCAGATTTAATACCCCTCTCTTTAAGAGATTTCTTGGATTCTCTCATCACTTCATCATTTAATTCAATCATTCCCCTCTTCTTGGGTGTTGGTGTTGGTGTTGATACTGGAGTAGGGGTTGGCTTAGTCTCAACCATAGTTCAATCATCATGATTTTGGTTTATTTTAGCCATTAATTCCTCAGCTTCTTCTGGAGTTCTTTGCCTGAAAACACAACAAACACAACTATCCAGGTATGTTCTAGATTCAATAGTTAGTCCATTATAGAATATATCAAGAAGTTTATTATTTTCTAGCTTATGCCCAGGTGCAACCCTAACTAAAGAACATAACCTTGCCCAAGATACAAGCAATTTCTCTTCTTCTAATTGCATGAAATTAAATTTATTTTGTAAAGCAGCATGTTGAGGACTAGCAGGAAAATATTTCTGAAAGAAAGCATTAACCAAACCAATAGGACTATCAATAGACCCAGGAGACAAATTGTTAAACCAAGTTTTAGCTTCAATATTTTAGTAACAAAGTAGCTACGTTTCTTAAGATCGTCAGAGAATAAACTACTCAAAGAGGAGAGCTCATTCATATGTTTCATAGCACTTTCATTTTCAGTACCACAAAAAGGTTCTTTCTCAACAATAGATATATAAGATAAATCAAGAGAGAAATCATAATCCTTGTCCCTAATATTAATGGGAGAAGCGGCAAACTTAGCATCAGGAGATAATTTATATTTAACAGCACGACTTTCAATAAGTCTCATAACAACACCATTATCCTTCATAGTATATATTTCATCAATAAGATCATCATTAAGATCAATACAAGCATCATCTAAATCATCACTAGGATTCTCTATAGGCTCAGGTGAAACAGCAGGAGTAACAGGATTTTTATCAGGAGTTTCAGTGTTTGCAATATTTTTAGCTTTAACAATAGTAGCATCTAAGAAAGGACCGAGAGAACCACTCTCATCAAGCATATTAGAAGCATCATAAAAAGTATCAGAAGTATTTTCAGATTCAGCATAAGTAGCATGCGTAGCATGTGGTGGTGTAAGCAGCTTACTCATAACAGACGGTGAATCAAGAGCAACAGAGGTGTTCACGGTTGTACCTCTTCTTGTAGTGGATGGTAATATAGGAAACTTTCCATCACGAGTCTTACCCATGATGAATGATGGCAGTAGATAATAATACTCTCCGGTGAGCTCGCAAATAAAGCTATGCTCCCTGGCAACGGCGCCAGAAAATAGTCTTGATGACCCACAAGTATAGGGATTGCAACAGTCTTCGAGGGAAGTAAAAACCAAATTTATTGATTCGACACAAGGGGAGCCAAAGAATATTTGTGAGACTTAACAAGTGAGTTGTCAATTCACCTAGACCTGAAAGTACTTTTGTTTGAAGTAGTTTATTAGTAATAACAATTTTATAGTAGCAGCAGTAGTGAAATAATAGCAGCAGTGAGATATAAACAGCAGTAGCAGCAGTGTTTGAAGTAAACAATGGGATTAAATACTGTAGGCATAGGGATAGATGAACGGGCGTTGCATGTATAAGATAGTTCAAATAATTATCAAGTCATGGGCATTGCAGATAAATATGATAAAGCATTCAAGCACTAAGTAACCATAGGCATATGTTCCGTAAATAGTCGTACGTGCTCGCAATGAGAACTTGCACACCATATTTTGTCCTACCAGCCCGTTTGTAGCGGGGCTCAAGGGAACTACTGATAATTAAGGTGTTCCTTTTAATAGAACGCTGGAGCAAAGCATTAACACTCCATGAACACATGTGATCCTCACATCACAACCATCCCCTCCAGTTGTACCAATTTCTGTCACTTCGGGGCCTCGGGTTCCGGACAACAATATGTGTAAACAACTTGCAAGTATGGTCAAGAAACAATAATTATCATCGTGATTCAATAACATGTTCAGATCTGATATCATGGCACTCGGGACCAAAGTGGCAAGCATTAAGCATAACAAGTTGCAACAATGTCAATAGCACTAATAGAGGATACTAGGCACTATGCCCTAGCAATCACGACATTATTACATGAACGATCTCATCCAATCCCTACCATCCCCTTCAGCCTACATCGGGGGAATTACTCACACATGGATGGGGGAAACATGGATGGTCGATGGAGAGGCGTTGGTGATGACGATGGCGATGATCTCCTCCAATTCCCCGTCTCGGCAGGGTGCGAGAACATGAACTTCTGATCCCCGAATCGACGTTCGGGGTGGCGGAGGAGCTACGGACTTCTTTTTGGAAAACTATCGAACCCCCTCGGGTTTTAGGGTTTGAGGCTACTTGTAGTCGAAAGGGGAGTCCTAGGGGGGCTCTAGGGGGCCCACACCCTATGTTGGCGCGTCCAAGGGGGGACCCGCACCAGGAGGGGGTGTGGACACCCTATGCATCCTCCTCTGGCCCCCTTCTGGCTCCCGGGGTCTTTCGGATTGAAAACACCAATGGGGTCTTTTCTGGGCAATTTCCCGAAAGTTGATTTTTCTGCACAAAAACAAGACACCAAAGTAATTCTGCTGAAAACAGCATTAGTCCATGTTAGTTGTATTCAAAACACACAAGTTTAGAGGAAAACAATAAGAAAAGTGTTCGGAAAAGGAGATACGTTTTCGACGTATCAACTCCCCCAAGCTTAGCTTATTTCTTGTCCTCAAGCAATTCAGTGACAACTGAGTGCGATTAAAGACTTTTACGGACACATTTCTTTCATATGATGTAAATATAGTCACTATATGATCAAATACTTAATTATGCTCATGATAAGATACATGCAAGATACTGTCACTTAATAGCTATGAAAACCATGAAGAGATAACAACATATTAATAATAAACAACATGAAGCATAACTATTTGCAAGATTGTAATAATCATAAACGGATCTAATAAAGTGGTATCTCGCTTGCCCTTAAGTGTGGGACAAAACATAAATGCCAGCGCACCTCTGAAGTTCAAGGGAAGACTAGAAGTAAAGATATCAAATATACAAGTATCAAAGTTATACCACAATCAACCGTACTTTGGGAAAAATACATCACACTAAGAATGAACATTGTGCTCTCAAGAAAGTGCTCAAAGAATATGGCGGAGATTCAACATAGAGGTAAAAGAAGGGCCCTTCACGGAGGGAAGCATGGATCACTCATGTGCTAGAGCTTTTTTATTTTATTAAAGACCCCTAATTGTTACAGCGGGATGAGGGTGGACGGTGGCGGTGATTGTGTTGGTGATGAGGATGATGATCTCGATGAAGCCCGGAGTGATGACGGTGACGATGGCGACGATTTCCCCTCTCTGGGGAGGAATTTCCCCGGAAGATTTCTCACTGCCGGAGAGCTTTTCTCTGTCTGGTGTTTTCCTCCCTGAGGCGGCGGTGAAATAATTCTTAGATGATGTTTTGGGGCTTAGGGTTCCCTGGGTTCAAGTACGCGAAATGGGGAGCCCAGGAGTGGGCTAGGGGGGCCAAACCACCCCCAGGCGCGACTAGAGGGGGGCGCCGCCTGGTGGTGTGGGCCCCAGGTGCCCCCCTTTGGGTGCCCTTCTGGCTCACTTCCTCCTCGGGACTTCTAAAACTTCTCCGGTATCCCCCTCTTCTTCTGATCTTCGGAAATAGGATATCTTGATGGTGCTTTTTCCAGCAGATTTCTGGTTCCGGTGTTTATTCTCCAAAAAATATGAAATATGCAAAATCTTTACCTATATATATATATAATAATAATAATAATAATAATAAAGAGAGGAAGGTTTCTTGCGGTCCAACATCAATTTTACCATATTACCCTCCCACCAAAAGCGTTACGGTTTCTTCTTGGTACGTTTTTGTTCGTCCACGCGTGGTTCATAGTGTTCGTGTCCGTTTTGTTTTGCACGCGTGTTCACTAATTTTTTTGTCAGTCCCGATCCGTGCACGCACCGTGAGTACATGACCCCACCGACCAGCACGTAATCGTAATGAGTTCATACCGAACTCATGTTCCTTGCGAATCAAAAGATCGCTCGGTTTGTTGATTGACTCCTCACCCACGAAAATCCAACTATATATATCCCAGCTCCTCGCCCTGTGATTCCCAACAAATCGATCCCACGATCTCGCCGGAGTTCGCTGGCCATCGAAGGTTGAAACCGAGCTTTCATGGTCAATTCGGATCGCCGGATCATCCTCTAGGAACCCTGCGAGCATGCGACACACTAAGCAGTTGCACAGAAACATGCGCACAAGAAGTACCACCGGCTTGAGTCGCTGCCGCTGCCCAAGTTGCAGCTTGCCTGCCGAAGTCTCGTTCACGCTCACGCCCGAGTTGCCCTCTCGCTCTCGCCGCTGCTTGCGGCTTACCTGTGCAGGCCGCTTGGCCTTTTCTGTGACTGGCCTAACCGCCGTCGTTGGATGCCAGCCAGATAAAGAAGGAGGTCGTCGGATGCTGCTCGACGTCTCGCCGACCGGCCAGAACATCCGGCAAGCTAGAGGATTTGGGGACCGATTGGGTTTATTTCCATGCTTCTCTGCACGACACCATGGCCTCTAGATTCAGCATGAGCAGAGCAGCGGCACCCGGTGCAGCTCAGCGAGTGTCCGCAGGTGGCCTGCGACGTCGAGAAGCCGAGGACCAAGGTGGAGGACCGAGACCTCGTGACAGGGGCAGCTTTTTCCACACCAATATAAGTTGTATATGAACTGAGTAGAGTAGACATCCAGGTCACCTCTTGGAAAAATGAGCTGATTAGGTCGGGGCCAAGCCGTGGCATGGCATGTGGTTGAGGGGAAGAGCTGCAGCTAGAGAGGGGTGCGCAGATGACCAGGGCGTCGCCGGTGCACTAAGATGAGTAGGTGACCAGGGCGGCGTCGGTGGTGGAGATGTAAACAGGAGAAGCAGAGTCCAGGACATGCCGATTGTTGAGGCGCGACTGTGTTTTTTGCTGGGGGTGGATGAACTGCCGATGTGTTCTGGTCAGGAAAATGCTGAACTGTTGGTGCGTCTTTGTTATGAAGGAGATGACTCGCTGCTGCTGCTATATTTCGGCAGTCAGACATTTTGAGAGAGAGATGGAAAGATTCATTTGCATTCAGAATAAATTGGTAGAGAGCTCAGCTGTGCAATCCTGTCTCCTGTGTCTCCCCTTCCGTGATAAGCCAGCACCGAGCCGCCTGGGCACACGTGTCCCCGTCTTATCTCAACCATTCACCGTCTGTTAGAGATTCGTGTGAAGCAGTTTGCGTTCAGGACCCTGCACTTGTACACTTTCCTACCCCTATAGCACCCAAGATGTACACGTACACTTCATCTCTTATCTCCCACCCCATCCCATCTGGGAGCATCCTCTCTCCAGCCCAACGCCACCGTCTCCCTCTCCTACTACTCTCCGACGTCTCTCTATCCCCTACCAAGGTTCCTCCCAACTTCTGCCGGGGCTCCATGCCGACTCCTCGTCAACCTTCTCCCCGTCGGCCGTCAGATCTGGACGTGCTGGCCCGGATCCGTGCTCCATAGCGGTTGAAAGACCAACTACGGCGACAGATCCGACCTACGAGCGAGCCACCAACGTATCTGGTCGTCCCCACGCCGTTGGCGGTGCACACCTAATGGCCAGAGCGATGGTCGTCTTCGGCATGCACAGCCCGTCTTGGTTGCGTGCTCCGGGCAGGCGGCCATGACCTTGCGGTGGCGGAACTGGAGGTCGTGCGACGGCTACACCCGGCCTCTTCCTTTCACGCCGCTGCCTCGGGCCATGGCCATGGCGAGCTCCAGCGGTCAACTCCCCAGATCGAGCCACGATCCCACCACCAGGACCAGCCCACGATGAACAGGCGTCATCCACTTTTTGTTCAATATTTTTTTTTGGAGGATATCTGTTCAAGATTCGACGCTTGTTGTGAATATATGTGTTGACACTCGTTTTTGGCTCACAAAAGGAAGGCAACAAGATGTGCCCAAATGAAAAAATAATGTGAACGAGAGTTGTACGTCTCATCGAAACAAACATCTTTGATTTTTGGACCATCTCGATCCAATGAAGTATGCAAATTCTATAGTCAAAAAACAGGACGAAACAGAGGCCAACTAGTACATGTACTAGCGGGGTTCAGAATTTCGGCCAAAACAGAGGCCAACTAGTACATGTACTAGCGGGGTTCAGAATTTCGGCCAAAACAGAGGCCAACTAGTACATGTACTAGCGGGGTTCAGAATTTCGGCCAAAACTGAAACACGAGACAGAGACCAACTAGTACATGTACTAGTCGCGTTCTGTGAAGGCGCGAACAAGATCGACACCTGATCATTAACGAGATCGGTAGACAAATCAGATGGTCTCTGATGAGAAAACACATAAAACAAAAGTTGTTCGGTTTTTCGAGACGAACAACTTTGTTTTTTGTGAGATTTTGATCTGAGGTCGTTTACTAACTCGAATCTGCAAAATACGGAGATCAGGACTGACAGATTCGGATTTGATTCGAACACGTTTTAGTGCACATACAATTAGTACTTCAAGATGATGTCAGATGAAAAATCATAAAACATCAAAGTTATTCGTATTTTCGAGGCGAACAACTTTGTCTTCTACATGATTTCTATTTGAGCTGGTTTACTGACTCGAAAATAACCCGCAAGGTGCAGCCAGTTTTCAGACCGAACAGTTTTGGAAGGTTCGAGTCAAACATCCGAATTGGATGCAAATTAGGGCTTTTGGACGCGAATCTAACCCTTTTACTTGCACGGGAAGTCCAGCCGCCTCTTATATACATGAGGGGTGACGGCCGATTAAAACACAACACACAATCGCAAAAACCCATCTACGTACTTCATCCCTAACCCTAGTTATCTTCTTCGTTCGTCGGCGTTCTTCGTGCAGGAGAGCTTCGATCTACGAGAGCCTTGGGAAGGGCGGACCGACCTAGGGCAGCCCATCACCGCCGCGCGTCCAGACGGGGTCCCTCCCGGCCGCGAGGGGTTTCGGGTCTTCAAAAGCGCCCGCCGGATTGTCTTGCGTATCGCGCTTCCGGCGAGCCTCCTTCGGCGACGTGTCTTGCGTATCGCGCTCGACGCCGAGGGTACACGTGACGTGTTCGTGTGTCAACACACTTTTTGGCGACTCCGCTGGGGACGATCATCATGTCGGACGACAAGATTCCCCGGCCCTATGAGATTAATGCCGAAAACATCATTAAGCCTAGCTTCGATGATCTTTCGGCAGACCAACGCCAAGCTTTTGAGACGCTAAAAAAGCAGCGTCAAGATCAACTTGATGCGCTAGAGAAGCAGCGTAAGGAGGAGTTCGAGGCCTTGAAGAAGAAGCAAGAGGAGAAAGACGCTGAAGATTTCCTTGCAAGCTTTAAAAAGGATCGCCAAGGTGCCATCACCTCATTGGGGAAGGCCAAGCTTCCACCAATGATCGGCGACCTAGCCGAACCCTCTGTAAGTAATGAAGTGTTTTCTAAAGATCAATTAGCAGCCATTAATCATTATGCTACTGAGTCTAGTCGCCAAGCTTATGATGCTATGTTAGAATATATAAAAGCTGGTCAAAATACGCCTCATAACTATCCTAGTAGTATTGGTGCAAAAGCAACTACAGAAAATCCTAGTGCATCGGCAGTGCCACATAATTCGCCGATGAATCCTTATTATACCCAAGATAGTCAACTTGTGAATGCGCTAGAATGTCCCACTCCTATTAGGAGTATGCCTTATTCGGCAACATCGCCAAATCAGGTCACACAACCTTTGGCTACAGTCATAGCACCGAATTTCAATTCGGCATCAATGGCGCGGATGAATCCAATTACTACTAGCACTAATATGCATGCTTCATTACCGCAAACAACTTCGCCCATAGTAGATGAAAACATGGCCACTTTAAGGGCAGAGTTGCAAAAGATGTTTTATGATAACTTCGGAATTGAGCCGAAGCCAGTAAGCCGGATGTATCAAAAACCTTATCCGGAATATTTTGATGCTTTACCATACCCTCAAGGTTATAAGGTACCAGATTTTGCAAAATTTAATGGAGTAGATAGTAAGAAAACTTGGGAACACATTAGTCAATATCTAGCACAATTAGGGGAAGCTGGTAATAGTGATCCTTTGAAAGCGCGTTTATTTCCTTTGTCTTTAACTGGTACAACTTTTTCATGGTTTTCTGCTTTACCTCATAGTTCTATTAATACTTGGTATCATTTAGAAAAGAAATTCCATGAGCATTTTTATAGCGGGGATAATGAGTTAAAATTGTCACATCTTACATCGGTTAGGCAAAAGCATGATGAATCGGTCGCCGATTATGTCAAAAGGTTCAGAGATACTAAAAACCGATGTTATAGCTTAGTGATTTCTGAAAGAGACATGGCAGACTTGGTGCTTAATGGTTTGAGAACTCACATTAAAGAGAGAATTGAAGGGTATGAGTTTTTAAATGTCAACCAAGTTTTGCAAAGAGCTTTGGCTCAAGAAAGCCGAAGCAAAGAAACAAAAATTGAGCATAAATCTAAATCTGATCGTCCTCGTTTTAATATGGTTGAGTATAGTAGTGAGAATTCGGACGATGAGGCCGATGTTTACGCTGCTGAATTTGTTTGGCCTTCAAAGGCCAAACCTTATATTTGTGATGCTCTTAAGCCGATTCGCAAGAATCGTGAAGATGAGATAAAATTTAGTTTTGATGTAGCCAAATGTGATAGAATATTTGATGCTATGTTGAAGGACAAATTGATTAGAATGTCTCATACGTTACCGCCGTTTGAGGAGTTAAAACGACGTGCTTATTGCAAGTATCATAATTCTTTTTCTCATGCTACTAATGATTGCAATGTTTTTCGGCGACAGATACAATCGGCTATTAATGATGGACGATTAAGCTTTGCCGACATGCAAATTGACAAGCAGCCATTCCCGATGAACACTTTGGAACTGCATGGGAAGAAGGTCCTAATTCGGCCTGAAGTGGCCGGATCCGCTAACAAAAATAAAGTTGTTGTTGGTGACCCCAGGAATAGCAAGGAGAAGGCCTCGGGAAGGGAGATTGTTCTTGACAAGCAACCCAATGGCAAGGAGACATTGAAGATCACTATAAAAAATCCTACACCCGGGGGGCAACAACAAACTCAAGGAGAAGCTCGTGCCAGGTTCATCAAACCAAAGAATCCGGAGGTTGGCAAGTGGAAGAAGAACGAGGAGAATGCTCAATATAAGAAGATCAAACCAACATTTGATATGCTCTTGAACAAATATACACACCAAGCGGCTGGTTCAGCTTACAACCGGCCATCACGTGTAAAGCGTCCAAGGTCACCTCCAAGGGAAGAGTATTCACATTATGAAGGGACATACGGACAGTGGGCGTCGGGACCATGGATGGCGCCGCCACCTTATGCGCCCTATTACTTCAACGGAGGGTGGGTGCAGCCCCCAATGGCACCATATGCTTTTCATCCGGGTTGGGCTGCGCCAAGGAAATCTGTTCATGATAGAATTACCCGTCCTGTTCGAGACCGTTTGAGCTATGGTATAAATCGGTCGTTTCGAAATAAGAGTGCACAAAAAGTATGGCGTCCTAAGTCACCATCTACTGAAGTTTCGGAATCTGGCAAGCAGCAAAGTCATGATAATGATGCAGGTTCCGTTGTGATAGGTTCTCATGAGTTGAAGCTCAAGAAGTCGGTTGATGGAGAAAAATCGGCTATTTCTAGTGAACCTATTTTGGCTATTCCACCAAGGTCGTCGGCTAATGATCATGAAGCTAGTACAAGCCAAGCTAAGCCGAGGGATTCTAAATATACTCAGCCCAGGTGGTGTCCTCTTGGATTGACTAAAACTAAGAAGAGGAGGTTGCAACGTATGAGGAATCAACAAAAGGCTGAAGATGAGGCACAAAAGTGGAGGGATGATTATTTTGATGAAATTCACCCCACACCAGCCAAGATGTGGATGCGCAAAGAGGCTGGGGTAGCAATCCCCATAGAGATCACACCAACTCCTACACCATCTGAGAAGGAAGAAATGAGCATTGATGCGTCATGTATATCACCCTCCACACTTCCCTCCACTGATGAAATTCCAGATTCGGCGTCCGCATTAGAAGATGATGAAGAGCAAGTGGATTATGAAAATACGCCGATCCGGATAGGTATGGATATTAACATGGTTTATTATTTGCCTACAGAGTTTCGTGCCATGGACGAGGAAGGGGACATAGTGCAGCTGGACTTTGGTCCCAAGAACGCCATCTTTGAGAAGCCAAAAGAACCGGTGAAACACTTGAAACCACTATATGTCAAAGGACACATTAATGGATCGCCGGTTGCTAGGATGCTTGTTGATGGTGGCGCTGTGGTTAATCTTATGCCATATTCGGTCTTCAAGAAATTGGATTTAGATGAAGATGAATTGATGAAGACCAACATGGTGCTTAATTGTTTTGAAGGCAAAGAGAAAACAGAGGCCAAAGGCGTCATGAGTGTGGAGCTTACTGTGGGAAGTAAGACTTTGGCCACCGCCTTCTTTGTTGCTGAAGTGCAAGGTAATTATAATGTTATATTAGGCCGCGATTGGCTCCATGCAAATCAATGTGTGCCATCTACTTTGCACCAGTTTTTGATACAATGGATTGATGACGAAGTGGAAGTTGTCCATGCGGATAATTCAGCTTGCGTTGCTTTGGCCGATTCGTTGGTGGATTGGCAACATCCCAATGCTACTTGCTTGACGGGGCGAGACCTTTCAGATTTTGATTTCCTTAGTGCTACAAGGAATGGCTTTGTGCCCGTTTCCCTAAAGCCGATTGGTGGTAATCGGCTCTCAAACAAGTTAAATTAGATGGATCCCAACGAAGATTGGTTAAAGAAGCGGATTGTTGAATATCGGTCCAATAAGAACGATATGTATGAGTCTATAGAGGAGTTGGATGACATGGATAAATTGGGACAAGGTTTTACGTCGGCCGATCCATTGGAGGAAGTGGACATAGGTGATGGTTCTATTCCTAGGCCGACTTTTGTAAACAAGAATTTGAAAGCCGATTATAAAATTGTATTAATCGAGCTACTAAAAGAGTACGTGGATTGCTTTGCATGGGAGTATCATGAGATGCCTGGTTTGTGCCGAGAGCTAGTTGAGCATCGTTTACCTATCAAGGCTGGTTTTAGACCTTATAAACAACCGGCCCGAAAATTCAATCCCAGTATGTATGACCGTATCAAGGAAGAGATCGGTCGATTGCTTAAAGCTAATTTTATTAGACCTTGCAGGTATGCGGATTGGATTTCAAATATTGTGCCCGTCGAGAAGAAAGATTCTGGCAAGGTGAGAGTGTGCATTGATTTTAGAGATTTGAATAGGGCTACACCCAAAGATGAGTATCCTATGCCAATAGCCGATATGCTTATTAATGATGCTTCTGGGCATAAGGTTATCAGTTTTCTTGATGGTAATGCGGGGTACAATCAGATTTTCATGGCCGAAGAGGATGCGTTCAAAACGGCCTTTCGTTGTCCCGGTTTTGTTGGATTATTTGAGTGGACGGTGATGACTTTTGGGTTAAAAAATGCTGGTGCCACATATCAAAGAGTGATGAATTTAATATTTCACGATTTGCTTGGAGTAATACTTGAAGTCTATATTGATGATATTGTTGTAAAATCGGATGCTAATGAACCACATTTAGCCGATTTGCGTTTGGGTTTTGAGAGAATGAGGAAGTATGGGCTCAAGATGAATCCTTTAAAGTGTGCTTTTGGAGTATCGGCTGGGAAGTTTTTGGGATTTATTATACATCAACATGGCATAGAGATTGATCCCAAGAAGATAGAAGCAATCCAAAAAGTGCAGGCTCCGAGATGCAAGAAAGATATGCAAAAATTCCTTGGCAAGGTCAATTATTTGAGGAGATTCATAGTGAATTTGTCCGGGAAAGTTAGTGCATTCACTCCTATTCTTCGGTTAAAAAACGATGATAATTTTACTTGGGGGGCAAAACAGCAAGAGGCATTCGATAATATCAAGACTTGTTTGTGTACTCCTCCGGTGTTGAGAGCACCCAAACATGGAGAGCCTTCTAGGCTTTATATTGCCGCGGAAGAAGGTGTTATTGGTGCTGTCTTGACACAAGAGACCGAAGGAAAGGAACATGTTATTACTTATTTGAGCCGGCGCTTATTGGATGCGGAGACAAGGTACACGTTCATTGAAAAATTATGCTTATGCTTATACTATGCTTGCACTAAAATAAGACATTATCTATTATCTAGTATGTGCACCGTAGCTTGTCAAACCGATGTCATTAAATACATGTTGCATAGACCGATTCTTAGTGGTAGAATCGGTAAATGGGCTTATGCTTTGATTGAATATGATTTGGCTTATGAGTCTCTAAAATCTATGAAAGGCCAAATCGTTGCTGATTTTATTGTTGAACATCGGATTGACAATGAGCATGTTTTTAGTATTGAACTTGTTTCTTTAGTACCATGGAGGATATATTTTGATGGTTCTGTTTGTGAAAATGGTCAAGGTGTTGGTGTCGTTTATATATCTCCTCATGGTGTTGTTTTTGAATCCTCATGCCGTTTAGAATATTTTTGCACAAATAATCAAGCCGAATATGAAGCTTTATTATTCGGGCTAGAGCTTTTAATTGCTATAGGTGCTACACATGTTGAGGCTTTTTGTGATTCGTTGCTAATAGTGCAACAAGTTAACAAGGTTTTTCAATGCAACGACGAATCACTTAATGTTTATCTTGATAAATGTCTAGATATAATTTCTACCTTGGTTTGTTTTAGCATTGCTCATATTTCTAGACAAGACAATTGGGCTGCAAATGAGTTAGCACAACAAGCATCTGGCTATCATGTTGGTCGTGGCATGTTTCATGTATCTAAAGGGCCGATGCTTGCTTTTGCTACTATAAATGAAACCGAATTGGGTCCCACTAATTCGGTTGCTAACAAAGGGTCTAGTGCAGGTAACCATGGAGATTGGAGGAAACCTATTACAGACTATTTGCAGGATCCTAGTAAGAGGATAGACAGGGCTGTTCGGCGCATGGCTTTCAAATATATATTGGTTGATAAAGATCTTTATCGCCGAACAGTGGACGGTATTCTTCTGAAATGCTTGGATGAGGACCAAGCAAGAGTTGCTATGGGAGAGGTACATGGAGGCATATGTGGAACACATCAGTCGGCACACAAGATGAAATGGTTATTGCGACGCGCAGGATTTTATTGGCCGACGATGATTAATGATTGTTTCAGGTATTATAAAGGATGTGAGGCTTGTCAGAAGTTCGGTGATATTCAGTTGGCTCCTGCTGCAATGTTAAATCCCATTATCAAGCCGTGGCCATTTAGAGGTTGGGGGTTGGATTTCATTGGTATGATTCATCCCGCTTCTTCAAAAGGGCATCGGTTCGTGTTGGTGGCCACTGATTATTTCACCAAGTGGTCTGAAGCAGTACCTCTCAGAAATATGACCCACAAGGAGGTAATCAAATTCATAACTGAGCATATTATACATAGATTCGGTATCCCACAAACTTTGACTACGGATCAAGGTACATCATTTATGGCAAAAGAAGTGAAAGAGTTTGCGGAATCCAATAAAATAAAGATGCTCAATTCATCTCCATACTATGCCCAAACCAATGGACAAGCTGAGTCTAGCAATAAAATATTGATCAAGCTTATCAAGAAGAAGATTGAAGATCATCCGAGGAGATGGCATGAAGTTTTATCCGAGGCTTTATGGGCACATAGGATCTCAAGGCACGGCGCAACAAAGGTGACTCCATACGAGTTAGTATATGGACAAGAAGCCGTTTTACCCATAGAGGTAAATCTGGCTGCTTTGAGATTTGCCAAGCAAAATGATTTATCGGCGGTTGATTTTCATAGTTTAATGATGGATAATATTGATGAAGTCACCGATAAACGTTTGATTGCTTTGAAAGACATAGAGAAAGATAAATTAAGGGTAGCAAGAGCCTACAATAAGAAAGTGAAATTGAAGAGCTTTCAAGTTGGTGATCTCGTTTGGAAGGTAATTTTGCCAATTGGATCCAAAGATAGAAAATTTGGTAAATGGTCTCCAAGTTGGGAAGGTCCTTTCAAGATTACAAGAGTGGTTCCCGGAAATTCATATTTGGTGGAATCTATAGAGGGGAATACAATGCCTCGAGCTCTCAATGGAAGATACTTAAAGAAATTCTATCCGAGTGTGTGGCAAGAAGGCTAAAACACATATATGGCCGATATATTACTATCGCCCTAAGAGCATATGGCCGATGGAGTGTTGACATCGTCCTTAGAACAAAATTAGTGCAAGTTATTTTTTGGCACGCAAGCTTTGCCAAAAAACAGGGGGACATGTGTTGACACTCGTTTTTGGCTCACAAAAGGAAGGCAACAAGATGAGCCCAAATGAAAAAATAATGTGAACGAGAGTTGTACGTCTCATCGAAACAAACATCTTTGATTTTTGGACCATCTCGATCCAATGAAGTATGCAAATTCTATAGTCAAAAAACAGGACGAAACAGAGGACAACTAGTACATGTACTAGCGGGGTTCAGAATTTCGGCCAAAACAGAGGCCAACTAGTACATGTACTAGCGGGGTTCAGAATTTCGGCCAAAACAGAGGCCAACTAGTACATGTACTAGCGGGGTTCAGAATTTCGGCCAAAACTGAAACACGAGACAGAGACCAACTAGTACATGTACTAGTCGCGTTCTGTGAAGGCGCGAACAAGATCGACACCTGATCATTAACGAGATCGGTAGACAAATCAGATGGTCTCTGATGAGAAAACACATAAAACAAAAATTGTTCGGTTTTTTGAGACGAACAACTTTGTCTTTTGTGAGATTTTGATCTGAGGTCGTTTACTACCTCGAATCTGCAAAATACGGAGATCAGGACTGACAGATTCGGATTCGATTCGAACACGTTTTAGTGCACATACAATTAGTAGTTCAAGATGATGTCAGATGAAAAATCATAAAACATCAAAGTTCTTCGTATTTTCTAGGCAAACAACTTTGTCTTCTACATGATTTCTATTTGAGCTGGTTTACTGACTCGAAAATAACCCGCAAGGTGCAGCCAGTTTTCAGACCGAACAGTTTTGGAAGGTTCGAGTCAAACATCCGAATTGGATGCAAATTAGGGCTTTTGGACGCGAATCTAACCCTTTTACTTGCACGGGAAGTCCAGCCGCCTCTTATATACATGAGGGGTGACGGCCGATTAAAACACAACACACAATCGCAAAAACCCATCTACGTACTTCATCCCTAACCCTAGTTATCTTCTTCGTTCGTCGGCGTTCTTCGTGCCGGAGAGCTTCGATCTACGAGAGCCTTGGGAAGGGCGGACCGACCTAGGGCAGCCCATCACCGCCGCGCGTCCAGACGGGGTCCCTCCCGGCCGCGAGGGGTTTCGGGTCTTCAAAAGCGCCCGCCGGATTGTCTTGCGTATCGCGCTTCCGGCGAGCCTCCTTCGACGACGTGTCTTGTGTATCGCGCTCGACGCCGAGGGTACACGTGACGTGTTCGTGTGTCAACAATATGTGAGATGAATAGAATATTCCACCAAATTTTTTTGGAGGATATTCCACCAAAGGTTCTAACTGTTAATTAAGTGTCACCGATTGATGCATGTCACATTCTTGATTCTTTCTGATTTTATTTTGTGTGGTATAATCTTTAATGATTGTTTTCTAAATGTACTGTTACTTGCTTTATTCACGGTCCTATATTTGGTCTGAAGATGTACTATATTGGTGAGAAACTTCGTTGGTCAGATGCAAAAACAAGCCCATGGTGAGATGAAAAAGAAGCATACCCATGGTGATATGCAAAAAACTGCTCATGGTCACATGCATGGTGTTCTTAGTCAGATGCAAATTTTGTATCTATTATCATTTCTCTAAATGTGTTGCCACGGATTCTTAATTGGTCTGTGGTTATAAGAAAAATATAAGGTGTGTGTTGTAAAATGGGAGGGACGTTCTATTGTGAACCGAATTTAATTGAGGGACTTTGTTATAAAATAGGAGGGATCTTTGCTGCCTGCCGGAAGCATCTTGGATGCACATTTGACGCCTAGGATAAGCCGGGGACGCCCAACCCTAGGCGGTATTGCATTTTCGGCTTGTGGCCGCTCCAAGCTACAGGCTCTTCGTCACCTAGAGTTGAAGCCTGCTCGTGTGCTCACTGTACCCGGGCAGAATGGTGCACTGTGTTTTGTCTTCAGTATGGTAGGCCGAGTTGCTGCCCGTTTGCAGCCCCTTCCCACCTTAACAATTAACCAGCCAGTTTACATAGGGTCCAGGTGGTGTGCTCACGGGAAATCTTCCATGCTGGTGGTAGATAGTCTGTATTTATTTTCTTTTGAACATATGGTACAACGCTGGTTGTAGAGAATTACATAGATGCAAGAAAAAAGGATGACATCAAACATGAATTAAACTACTATTAACTCTGCATAGAGAATAGAATTAAAGTGGATCATTAGAAGTTCAATTTCTTTTTGCGGAAGTTCAATTATTGTACGGGGAAAGTTTGGTTTTTTCTGTCCTCATATTTGATCTCCACTACTTCCATTGTTTGGAGAAAAGGACAAAAAAAAGTCTCACAAATGAAGAGAGTGTTTCTTTCCACCGTAGCCATTGTCTTTCTCCTAATCCCGAGGAAGGCAAAGGACTTTGCGGAGGGAGCGAGGTGGCGTCGACACGCGTTGCTGATATGTTGTTGTTAACGCAGGCGTACGGCGTGGTTGAAGCAGACTTTTACTTTGAGACCTCTAACTTCTCTCCCATTGCAACACACGGACATTTCTGCTTCTTTATAAAGACTGCACTATTGTAACATCTTGCGAGTTTTAGCACTAATAAAGTAATATCTTGATGAATTTCTGCTTCTTGATTTGTATTGGTTTTGGCAATAAAAGAGCAACACTTATTTATTCTTGTTCTTCAGGTTGTTTCATTTGCATAGGTAACGGTGTCACACATTTTGGTTTGTTGGATTACAAATTGATTTTATTGTGTGGGTTTCCCGATTGAAAATTTTATGATGCGCATCGACAACCGATTAAGGCTTTGTTGTCGACCATAGCGAAGTCTATCATGATGCGTGTCGCAACATCTTGGTTGTCATGAATTCAATGTTTAATACATATTTTGCAGGGTGGTTTTCACTAAGATGGTTCATAGACTGGATCTTGATGCTTGGGTTCCGGTCAGTATTCTTTTTTTTTTTGTCAATGAAGATGTCCATTGCCAGAATTTATATGTGCAACAGATAGAGACGAAGAAAGGGAGGATATTTCCCTAAGAGCATCTCTAGCAGAGACTGAAAACCCCGCAGGAGTGAAAAATTCCTGCGAATATATTGGTCCGGACCGCATGTTTGCCAGAACAGAGCCCGTATATCTGGCCTGGCCTAAAAACACTTTTCAGTGGCCCGAGAATTTCACCCCACGTTCCTTACTTCTACCACATGCAGCGCCTATTCAGGTGAAAACCCGATTTGAGCATCGCTGTTGAGAGATCCACCGCGCCATCCAACACCGCCGACGAAAAATCCACTAGGCGCTAGAAGATCCAGCACCACCATGCAACTTGGAAGTAGCTCAAGTGGGCGCAACTGCCTTTCTCGGACCAATTCTGACGAAAAGCGCAAGAAGCTCGTCGCCTACGTTAGAATCCAGAAGCGCGCAATTCAAAAGTACACCAACGCCAGCCTCAAGCTACCGCGTACCCTCTTCTACCGCACGGTACAGAAGCTCGACCACAAGCGGGTAGCAGGCCCCGGCGGCAAAGACTGCTTCTCCGATGCTAGGATGCGCATGCCACAAAGGGAGGCGTCGGAGGAGGCCCTTGAAACCAAGCTCCACGAGCAGGGGGGCCAACCAGGAGTGCGCGCACAAGGAGGAGACATAGTGGAAGCACATCAAAGACAAACAGGAGGAGGTCTTCATCGACCTCGGCTCTGAGGCGGAGTAAACGCTCTACACGTCACTTCCACAACAACCATGTATTTGGTGAGCCGCATTTAGCTAGGGTTAGGTCGGCACCAAAGCATTTGACTAGGGTGAGGCGCGTTTAGTCTTGATCGTGTACTTCTGAGTATTCCCGCAACAAATCCTTATTGAAATTGCAGTACACGTTCATCAAAATATTATCTCCCGTTGCAACGCACGGGCACATTTCCTATAAGATAAAAATAACATAAGTGATGCATCATAACATAAAATATATAGATGAATAATAGAAAATAACAATATAAAACAGTGATTCAAAATGGACGTATCAACCCCCCCCCCCCCCCCCCCCCCGAGCTTAGACCTCGCTTGTCCCGAAGCGAAAATGAACTCAGTAAACATGACCACAGGTTTATGGAGTGAGGTGTCGATAAATAAAATACGGACAAGAGACATCATATCTAACAAAGAAAAAGTCATTTTAGATAGAAACTTCCTCTCATATAATCAAACTTGAAACAATTATAGGAAATCAAAATAAAGGTGCAAAAGAAAATCAAAATTGGTAAAGGCAAACTTCGTTCTTGGTCAGAGAACAATTAACAGTGTACTTATCTTTCGATCGGTCTTTATAGTAGAGCTTATATTGCAGAGTTTATCATGCTCAATTATAACGGTCTCTTTGCAGACATTGGTAACTTTCAAAGTGGTATTCAAACAGATAAAAGCATTTGTACAAACAAGGAAGAATAAAGAACATGATTGAGTAAATCAACATATATGTGGATGGATCAGAACAACTCAAATGCTTGCTTAAGACCGAAAGGAGTAGGTTTACTGACTCAACATAAAGGTAAAAGATAGTCCCTTCGCAAAGGGAAGCATGGATCACTCATGTGCAAGAGCTTTTATTTTGTAAAACAAAGGTATAAATTGGTTGACACTCCTCCCAACGTTTCTTACACAAACCATGGCTAACCGAATCCCCGGGTGCCTGCCAACAATCACAAACCATGGAGGAGTGTCTAATTTTGAGAGAGGTGTATGTTTATGTCAACGAATGGCAAACAGAAAATACATTATGTCACAAGACAACTAGACTTCACAAGAGTGGCTCCATTGATGGACGCAACTGATATAGAAGGTCATCCCTCTTTCTATTTTGTTTACGCAATTATGCTTTGACTGATAAATCAGGGAAAAAAATAGTGAATAGAATTTGTATTATTATTTGGGTCTGGGAACCCCGATGCCAGCTCTTCTAGCATTTGGATAAGCGGATAAAGCCACTAGTCCAGGGTGTGAAATCCAATCAACAAGTGAAATAAAGATTCTCTATTTGTGTCCTCATGAGCTAAAAAAGAGGCACAAAACAGGTGTAATTTTGAAGGTTTAAAGGTAGCACACAAGCAATTTACTTGGAGTGGCGGTGAAATACCACATATAGGTAGGTATGGTGGACACAAATGGCAAGGTTTTGGGGCTCAAGGTTTGGATGCACGAGAAGCATTCCCTCTCAGTATAGGTTTTTGGCTAGCAAAGTTGGGTAGCAAGCATAAGAATTGAGGTAAAACAAAAAAATACATGTATGATAAAGCCAATCATGTAATCATCCTTGAAGGTACAAAAAAACTTATTTGAGAATACTAAGCTTATGAGCTAACAAGAAAGAAAGATCATGGAATAATATATCTACATGCAACTCCCTCTTTTCTACTTAAGTCTCAACGAATTGTTGCTATTGACCAATGCTAAGTTTGCCAAAACCAACTAGATTAACTTGATGCTCAAACATTTACCAATACTAATAACAAGATCAACCATATAATAAAAATTGCAAACTAAAATAAAGTAGAGCAAGTAGACGATGAAACTTCTCATTAATATTTCATTACGGCAATTCAAACCAAGGAATACAACGATAACCAACTAAAGAGTGATACTTCCATACTGCAAACCATACTATATGATATTTTCTCTACTCATGATATGACTCTACTAAAAGGTAAAAAGGGTGAAAGATAAAGGTGTGATACCGCGGCACTCCCCCAAGCTTGGAACAAGCCAAGGGGATACCAATACCAATGACGAATCAATTCTTTGGGGGTGGTGGTGAATCCTTATCAATGAGCTTATCAATTGATTTCTTTAGATCTTCAATAGAGAACATAAGCATAAGCATCATCTCCGTATTGTGCTCAATACGGTTTGCATGCTTGTTAGACGGTGAATTACAACCATCAAGATTTTCCCCCACACTTCCTTAGGTCGAGAGCTTCCTTCATCTGTACGGTTAGAACGATCCATATCCCATCAAGAATTCAACTTTGCCTCGGTTACCCTCATAGATTGATAGTCATGAATTAAAGTATGGAAAGGTTTCTTTGTGCCTGAAAGTGGTGTCCTTGAAGCTAAGCAGTAATGTGGGGACTTCCCTCCAGTGCTCATCCTCACCGTTTGCTTGGAAGGTTTTGCAACCACTCCAATGCTTGCGATGGTGGCGCGTGGATGCACTCGTGGTTTTTCTTGTACATCTCCTTTAGCTCCACTCTCGATCTCCTCCTCCGGCTTCCGGTCTTGGAGATCAACTTCATTCGGTCCCTTCCCCTTGTTGTTGTTGGCAGAGACCATGGTGCTTCTAAAACTGAAAACAGATCCTGGCAGAAACAGGTCAAAGCAGAAACACGATGAGAAAATGATATACGGACCTGGGGGGCAGGGGGTCCGGGGGTTAAATATCAGAAACATACGTAACGAAAGGAAAGTCCACGTCGAAAATGAGTCGTAGAGGGGCTCGGGGGCGCCCACACCATAGGATGGCGCGGCCAGGGGTGGGTTCGCGCCCCAGGTGGTGTGGTGCCCTCGGGCACATCCTCCTACTCTTCTTCGGCTTAATATTTTTCATATTTTCCAAAAACCAATAAATTATAACTTGGAAGGTATTCCGCAAACTTTTTCTTAACAGAACTGTTACCTATTACAAAACAGACTTTGTAGATTCTGGAATCTTCCCTCTAATGAACTTCTTCGGAGTCATTACTTTAATAACATCAACATATTCATCATAGGAATCCCCAGAAATATAATGTTTGAGTCTTTGCCCATTTACCACTTGTGTAGTGTTATCTTTAAAGGAAGCAATTTTGATTGCACCTGAACGATACACTTCTTCAATAATATAAGGTCCTTCCCATCTGGAGAGTAATTTTCCTGCAAAAAATCTGAGACGAGACCGATACAATAGGACTTTCTCACCAACATGAAACTCCCTTTTAAGGATTCTTTTATCATGCCATTGTTTAACTTTCTCTTTAAAGAGTTTATCGTTTTCATAAGCTTCACATTTCCATTCATCTAAATGATTCAAATCAAGCATTCTTTTCTTACCAGCAAGTTTAAAATCTTCATTTAGTTCTTTCACTGCCCAATAAGCTTTGGGTTCTAATTCTAAAGGCAAGTGACAAGCTTTTCCATAAACCATTTTATAAGGAGACATACCCATAGGATTTTCATAAGCAGTTCTATAAGCTCATAAAGCATCATTCAATTTATCAGACCAATTCTTCCTAGATTTATTAACAGTCTTTTGCAAGATACAATTAATTTCTCTATTTGATAATTCTACTTACCCACTGGTTTGAGGATGATAAGCTGAGGCAATTCTATGATTAACATCATAATTAGCAAGGGTTTTTCTAAAACCACCATGAATAAAATGAGAACCTCCATCAGTCATAAGATATCTAGGCACAACAAACCTAGGGAAAATAACATCTATAAGCATTTTTAAAGAGGTCTCACCATCGGCACATTTTGTAGGTATAGCTTCTACCCACTTAGTAACATAGTCAACAACAACAAGAATATGAGCGTAACCATTCGAATGGGAAAAGGACCCATAAACTCAAATCCTCAACAATCAAAAGGTTCAATAACAAGAGAATAACTCATAGGCATTTCATTACGTCTAGAAATATTACCAACTCTTTGACATTCATCACAAGATAAAACAAATTTACGTGCATCTTTAAAGAGAGTAGGCCAATAGAAACCTGATTGTAGAAACCTTGTATGCGGTTCTATCTCCAGCGTGATGTCCTTCAGAGGCACTACCATGGCACTTTTTCAGTACTTATCATTGTTCATGATCTGGAACACATCTTCTCATAATACAATCTACTCCTTCTTTATATAAGTGTGGGTCATCCCAAAAATAATTCCTCAAATCATAGAAGAATTTTCTTCTTTGTTGAGTTGTAAATGTTGGAGGCTAAGACTTGGAAACAATAAAGTTAGCATAATCAGCATACCATGGACTATCCTGGGATTTTACTTTTATTGCAGCTAGTTGTTCATTTGGAAAACTATCATTAACAGGAATAGGGTCAAAAGCAATGTTTTCCAATCTAGACAAGTTATGAGTAACAAGATTTTCAGCACCCTTCCTATCCACAATATGCAAATCAAATTCTTGTAAAAGCAACACCCATCTAATAAGCCTAGGCTTAGCATCTTTCTTTTCCATAAGGTATCTAATAGCAGCATGATCAGTATGAATAGTAACCTTTAAATCAACAATATAAGGTCTAAACTTATCACATGCAAAAACTACAGCTAAGAACTCTTTTTAAGTAGTAGCATAATTCTTTTGAGCATCATCAAGAGTCTTACTAGCATAATGAATAACATTCAATTTCTTATCTACGCGCTGTCCAAGAACAACACCTACAACAAAATCACTAGCATCACACATAATTTAAAAAGGCAAATTTCAATCATGTGGTTGAACAATAGGAGCAGTAGTTGAAGCCTTATTTAAAGTCTCAAAATCTTCCTTGCAATCTTCATCAAAAACAAAAGGTACATCTTTTTGAAGAAGATTAGTAAGAGGTTTTGATATTTTAGAGAAATCTATAATAAACCTCCTATAAAAACCAGCATGATCAAGAACACTACAAATAGCTTTAACATCCCTAGGACAGGGCATTTTCTCTATTGCTTCCACTTTAGATCTGTCAACTTCAATACCTCTTTTAGAAATTTTATGTCCAAGAACAAATCCTTCATTAACCATAAAGTGGAATTTCTCCCAATTAAGAACAAGATTAGTTTCCTCACATCTCTGCAAAACATTATCAAGGTTGTGCAAACAATTATCAAAAGAAGTTCCATAGAGGAGCAAAGTGTGGGGACGCGAGATGCTGGCGGCGATGCCACGCGAAGAAGTCTTGGTGCCGTTGCTTATGCAGATCAACCTAGTCTAGTGAGATCCAGAGGGAAGATGTGCCTCACGAAACGCCTCCCCCCGTGGTAGGCGACCCGGAGGGCGCCGCGGTGGGCGATGCGGCTCCACCCTGCCGTGTGGGATGCAGGTCGGGTAGCCGGCAACGGCGTAAGGGCCGCCGGGCGGCGGCGCGCGCGGGAGCCTTGGCCCTGGAGCGCGAGTCCGTGAGCGGCGGTGAGACGGGGTGCAGCGATGAGGAGCAGTCGTCGAATCTGGGTGCGGGATCTACTCCGCGACCGGCTACGCTTGGCGATTTCCTCCCGGAAGCTCTGAGGGAGAGTGACCGGGGTGGGCTAGCGGTGGTTACGACCCCGGTGAACCTGCAGCGTGCCTCCCCGACGTGCGCTACTCCGTCAAGGTTGGAATCTCCGCGGGTGGCGGCGGATCTGGATCTGGATCTCTCCGAGGCGGCGTTCCCGGTGCTGCGGGTGCAGGGCCCCTCGTCGTCTCCTTCGTCCTTCCCGTCAGCTGTGGCGTGGCCAGATCTTCCCCGGGAGGGCCCGGGGGCAACGGCGGCGGACCGTGAGCGCGCTCCTGCCCGGTGTGTTTGCTCGTCAGCTGCCCCAGCTCGGGCCCCCTCGCCCTCGCGCGCGATGGGGATCTGCGTGGAGGTGCCCTCGAGGATGGTCTGCGTCCAAGTTGGCTCGTTGCTGGTGCGGCTTCCACCGGACCCGCGTGGGGCGGCGACGGCGGCCGGCATCGATGGCGAATCTGAAGGTGTGCTTGTCGAAGAAGACGGGGAGACGGGCCTGCCTTCCGCGGTTGGGCCGTGCGAGGTGGGCCGGTCGGTGGCCCAGAGAAGTAATGCGCGTGGTGCTCTTAGGGTGGGTCCCGAGAGCTCAGCGCACAGAACGGGCCGGGCTGTGAAAGGCAGGAGGCCCACCAAGCGGTCCAACCAGCCACGCGCACAACCTTATAAGTGGTGGTGGCTCCAGAAGGGAACCCTAGATCTCAATCTAGGTTTCCTGGCCTCCTCCGAAGATATCCGCCGCCACCACAAGAGAGCTCTCCGTCTCCACCTCCCCTCAGATTCCTCACCCCCCTTTCTCTGCCCGATGGATCGCGACAAGCATGACGAAGGCCGCAAGGGAAAGCGTTCCTATGCGGAATATGCGGGCGGTGGGGATCGCCGTGTCCTGGATGAGCGCCTGGCGCGAGAATCCGAGGAGAACCGCCGGCTCTACGGGCGGGACTCGTCGCCGCGCCGCAGCAGGGAGAGGGAACCGCGAGACTCCCGCGAGCGGAGGAGCGACGGGCCGCCTAGGGGAGGCCGGGGACACTTCCAGCGGGGTCGTCAGTTCGGGCGCGGTGGAGGTGAAAGCGCATGGTTCCCCCATATGTGGTTTTGGTAATTAATGACAATCCTTATGGACTAATGTTTGCATTGAGTTATCCTTTATAGATATTGTCTATAGGAAATAACGGAGTTCATGTGTTGAACTCTATTAGCTTCCTTGATGGCCATTGTTATTCATGGATTTATATGAAGAATGGTTATGGTTTGAGTTGAGCTTATTGCTAGTGTGTCTTGAAGAAAAGGATTAGGTGATCTTTCATTATCATCTTCAAGACATCATCTTTAGAAGTGAGAAGCAAAGATACAAGGTTGATCAAGCAAGCGATCAACACACAAAGCTACAAGTTGTACCAAGTGGGATTGTGTATCTCATGGTATGGTAAGCAATTGTCAATATAGCTTTGTGAACTAACCCATGATATGTGTGTGTCGCATCTCTATGTGTGGTTAGGTATCTTTCTATGGGCATGAACCAAAAGGAAGATTTCTTATAGCCCATGGTCTATGTCGTCGTCAAGCGGTGTTTGTCATCTAGCTTGACGTGGAACCTCAAGTGAAGCATCTAGAAGATATCCTATGCTTGATGCTTGCCACCCTTTTGGAGATTGTGGCCTTGTGAAGATTTGCCGAAGGGTCTCTCCCATAATGGTGTATGGGGGAGCTAGTCTCTCCCATAATGGTGATTGGGGGAGCAACTTGCAAGTCTTCATCAAGCGAAGTTTGTGCTAGCAAGCGCAATCAAGAAAGAAGATCCAACTTGAGAAAGTCAAGATCGTCATCATCTAACTCAATTGGAATGCTCAAGGCAAAGGTATAATCTTGATAGGTTTTCTATTTTACCGGTCTCGTGTCTTTGGGAGGCCGGGTTATAGGATAGATAGTCGTACTATCAAGAGGGGCTCTCAAGTGAGTAACGTGATCGAATTGTTGTGGAGAGCTCAAACCTTTGCATACTTGCATATCATCTTTCTTGGTTCTTATTCGGCTTTTGTCTCCTTTGGGTTTTAGTGCTTGTCATGATATTCATGGCAAGCCAAGGTTTATCGAAAACGGTTTTGGTAAGAAAAACTTGTTGCGTTTTCGGTGGTGAAAATATCCGGTTCAGTTTTTAGAATGTTTCCACACCTTCCATGTGTGGTAACTTCTCCATTCCTTTTTGTTTGGATAGTCCTTGTTATTACCTTTCCAACCCTTTTGGATTCACCTTATTCGGAATTTATTCGCAAAAGTTATGTGTGTTTTCGTGTTGGAGGTTTTACCGGGTGTTCCTATTTGAGTGGTCTAAACCTTTACCCATTTGGTTTTATCTTCCATTTATGGACAATGATGTTTCTATGCATATTCTTGTAGTGCTTGTCGTTGCGATTCCAACGAGCCCAAGAACATCGAAAACGGAGTTCATATGCAAAAGTTATTGCATTTCTCGTATCGGTTTTGTGTCTTCGGTTTGCAATCCGGAATATTCCGGATGATTCCGGAATCCGGATTTTTCTGGGCATTCCGGAATATTCCGGCCAGAACGGGAAAAGGCTCTGTTTCCATCCGGAATCGCTCCGGAATCGATTCCGGGCCATTCCGGGTCATTCCGGGGTCCGGAATATTCCGGACCATTCCGGAATGGACGGAAAAAGTGGCAAACGGCTAGTTTTTTGAGCACCTATTTAAGGGGCTTTCTTCCCCAAAGTCCCCAAGTCTTTCCCAGCCCGTTTTCCCTCTCTCTCCACACCATTGTTGACTTTGGAAAGCTTGCTCCTCTCTCAATCCCTCCAATGATTCTTGCATATCTTTGAGGGAGAAGTTAGAGGAGATCTAGATCTACATTTCCACCAATCCATCCTCCTTCTTAGTGAGGGAAACCTAGTAGATCTTGATCTTGGAGTTCTTGGTGTTTCTCCATTGTTCTTCCTCTCTTATTCCCCCATAAGCATTTGTTGCTTTGTTGGAATTTGAGAGTGGAGGATTTGAGCACTTGTGCTCTTGCCTTTTGCATCGGTTGCATCGGTTTGGTCTCTCCACGAGGATTCGTGGAAGTGAAAGATTGTGAGCTTGTTACTCTTGGGTCTTGGACCCTAGACGACTTGTGGTGTTCTTGGGAGCCTCCAATTGAGTTGTGGATGCGTGCCCCAAGATTGTGGTGACACCGAGAGCCTCCAATTGAGTTGTGGATGCGTGCCTCGGGTTTGAAGGTTGCCAATAGTGGAAGGTGAACTAGGCCTTTGTGGCGGGGTTCATCGGAGAATAGGGTGAGGCCTTTGTGGCGTTGAGTAGGCCTTCGTGGTGAGCTCACACCCCTCCAACGAGACGTACTCCCCTTTGTGGGAGGAACTCGGGAATACATCTTCGTCTCCGTGTGCCTCGGTTATTTCTATACCCGAGCTTTTTACTTATGCAATTTACATTGTGATAGCCTTCGAGCTTGAAGTTATATATCTTGCTATCACCTTGTTACTTGTCTTGCTTAGCATAAGTTGTTTGTTCATCTAGTTTACCCTAGAATATTTAGGTTGTATGCTTGTTAATTTAAACACCTAGTTTATTTCCGCATTTAGTAAGCATTAACCGGAAAAGTTTTAATCGCCTATTCACCCCCCCCCTCTAGGCGACGTCGTTGTCCGCTCAATTGGTATCAGAGCCTCGTCTCTCTTTATTAGGCTTTACATCCTAGAGAGTACGATGTCGTTTAGAGAAATAGAACATGATTCCGCTTTTATATTCTATGGTAGAAACTTTGATGTTTGGAAAATTCGCATTCTTAAATTTCTTACGGACATGGGTCCAAAGTATGTTAAGAGAATTGTAGATATGGATTTTCCTCCTCCTAAGGATTCTCAAGATTTATCTTTAGAGGATAAGGAAAACTCTTATCTCGATACTTTTGTATCTAATGGTCTCTTGTCCTTTTTGAGCGATGTAGTTATTGAATCAATCAAGCCTTTTCGGAACGCTCATGAGCTATGGACAAAACTTCAAGATATATATGATGTGTCCAATATTATTGAGGATGATTGTTCTCCATCCACTTCCGGCCGTGATGAGTTCACATCTTTCTCCACTCCACCAACATGTGATTTGTCACAAGGTAATGATATGGTGAGTGGTGATAGAAATTGCATTGTGGATAGTGAATTTTCTATTGACTATACTTCATCTCTATCCCATTGCAATGATCTATCTGTGGACTTAATATATTCTAGCACTCAAAATTCCATACATGCTAGTGTTGATAGTCCTTGCATATCATGTAATAGTTGTTTAACTAAATCTCATGATGATATGCTTCCTATGTCTTGTTTTCATGAAAATGATGCTTCCATTTCCTCTAGTACTTGTGTGGCTAACAATGTAGAGGAATCCCACTTTTTTGTGGAACAAGACATGGACCTTAATGGCTCTTCTAGTATATCTTCATCATCGACATCCATTTCTCATATGTGCCTTATGGCTAGGGATTCAAAGGTATCTCCACCTTTGGAACCCACTACATCTTGTGATGATGAGGATGAGGATATATTTTATGGAGAGTTTGAGGACGAAGACTCTTTAATGGAGAAGGGTGAGTTTGTTCTTCTTGATCTCCCTAAAGGTAGTAAAGCTATCACTCCTTTTAGTGAAATATTGGCTTTTGCTATTTATAGCGCTAAAATCATTGAAAAGAAAGGTGAGATTGAAAGAAGTGATGCCGATGAAAAGGCATCCCTCACTATGTCTCTTGAGGAAGAGTATGAGCTCCGAGTTACTCTTGAGGAGAAACTTGAATCTATTGAGGAGCTCTATAATGAACAAATAGCCTATCTCACTAAAGCACGTGACCATACCAATGCTAAATATAAAGTGCTTAAAAATGAAAAGGTTGAATTTGTTGTTGGCAATGCTAATCTAATTGAGGAAAACTCTAGGTTAAATAATGAGCTTGCCAAGTTATCTTCTTCTATTTCTAATGATGCTTGTGCTACTAACTCCACATATTGTGAAGCATCTATTTTGAAGGAGAATGTTGAGCTAAGGGCTCAACTTGAGCTAATGACTAGCAAGTATGGGAAATTGGAAGAAAGTCATGAAAAGCTATCTAGCTCTCATGAGGATCTTCTAGAATCCCATACCAAGCTAAAATTAGCTCTTGAGGCTATCACTACAAAGGTAACATCTTGTGAGCCTCATGTGGTTACTAGCACAATATCTTCTAATAATGCTATATTGACTTGTGCTCGTATTAGTAATTCATCCTCCCATAATGTTTCTACATCTTGTGATGAATTGCTTTCCTTGCCTTGTTGCTCTAACAATGAAGCATCTACTTCCTCTAGCTCTTGTGTTGATTCTAACCATGTAGAGGAAATTAAAGAGCTCAAGGCCCAAGTCACTTCTTTGAAGAAAGACTTGGAAAAGTGTCATGAAGGGAGTTTCACACTTGACAAGATGTTGAGAGTGCGAAGACTTCCCAATGACAAGAGTGGACTTGGATTCAACTCCAATCTCAAGAACAAGTCCATTATTGACAAGAAGAAGGGCCAAGAACAAGAAAAAGATTCGGCCAAGATTATTTGCTTCAAGTGCAAGATTGAAGGGCACCATGTTAGATCTTGCCCTTTGAAGAAGAAGCCTCTTAGTGAGAAGCAACTAGGGAAGAGGCCTCTTGTTCAATCTCATGCTCAACCACGAGTTGAACAACGGCCACCTCCTAAGAAGACTCAAGCCAATGCTCCTCTTGTTGAGAAGCCTATTGAGAAGAAAGAAAAGAGTCGATGTTGCTACCTTTGTCGCAAGAAGGGACACTTGGCTTCTTCATGCACTAATGGTACATTATCCAACCCTATCCTTGTTGATGATGTTTATTCTATTAGGAAGGATAATGTGGGCAATGTGTTTGCCAAGTATGTTGGTACTCCAAGTGGTGTCAAGAAAAGAACCATTTGGGTTGCCAAACCTATTGTGACTAACCTCTTAGGACCCAACTTTGTTGGGGACCAACAAGCTCAAACTTGATCAATAGGTGTTGTTGGAGGGCATTGGAGACTTGGCTATTTCATGAAGAATTAAGGGATCTTCATCAATTATATTTCCTCAAGCCAAGTCACTTGGATTATATATATCTCTTACCCTATGTTCCTCTAAGCGGTAACTTGTATTTAATTCTATATACTTTGAAAGTTGCTTGCTCCCTTGCATATGTTAGTTTTGTTTCTAGCATGTGTTGGTATATGTTGTGCTTCCTTCTTACCTATCTTGAGTAATCTAGTTATGCTTGTTGGTTTGCACTCCATGTACTTGTGTTCTTTGTGTTGAGCCTTCATTGCTTTCATTGCTTATCTTAGTTGGCTCTTTGGGAGATTAATGGACTATCCCATTTTGGGGGAGTAATATGCTTTGCACTTTACTATCCTAAAATGTGTGTACATGAGGAATACCACTTAGTGTTGATATATCAATATTATCTTGTCTCTATATGGTATCTCTTTCTCATGAGAAATTCATTTCTAAATGTCCATTAACTTTCTCTAGTTGAATTTATTTTTGCCTCTTGTTGATTTCAATGGATTATCACATTATAGGGGAGTAATAAGCTATGTGCATATTACAAGCCTAGAAAATGTGAACATGTGAGGTATTGCCACCTAGAGTTGATATTGTTAGTTATCTTGTTCTTGTGGCATGTTGCTCAAACAAGTTCCATATTTGCTTAAAATATCTTGCGTTTCTCTTCTTTGGTATCTTGTTTGTGAGAGTTTCTTAGTGCTTTGAATATTCGATTTTATTTGAAGCCTTCAAGAATCACTATCTAAGCATGTTTGTTATTCATATCTTTTGTCACATGCTTATGTTTTGTGAATATGATTGTGAACAATTCTACCACCGATAAATATCTCCATACATCTCTTGTCTTTGACAAGTGATAATAATTTGTGGTAAGTTTATTGATCATATTTACTTTGGCCTTTGCTCTAAAATTTCCTTGTTTCTTGCCAATGATTTGTTTGGTTCAAACTCCTTTGTGTCTTCCTTGCTCTACTCAAAATTTGTTTTATGCTTTATTGAGTTAGGAAAAGCAATGATCCCATACTTGTGCACTTATGGTCAAAGTCATACTTCTTTGGGTTGCACTATTCTTGGGGAAGCTATCCTACATTGAGTAGATCACCGTTCTTTAAATTGGTATTGCATCTAATTGATTTTATTTAAACATGACTAGTGTTTGAATAATATATATGGAGAGTAATGATTCCATTGTGTGCATTTTGTATTCAAATGCAAGATCATAAATAATGCACTATTATTGGAAGAACTATCCTATTTGCGTTTGAACACTTGTTGTCTTTAAATTTGTTTGTTATCCCAATGACTTGTCTCTTTGGAAGACAAACACTTTTCGTCTTGGTATTTTGTGTGCTATCATGAAAAGTGTAGAGGGTTTGTTCACTCTTTTATGTTTTTTTGGTATCCTCTCTATGTTGGTTTCCTCAATCATGTGTTGATTTGGGTCTTGATATATTTTGGACAATTCTCTTTCTTTTCACTCTTGTGAATGGCTTCTTGGTTTAATTAGTTCTTTGTCCAACTTGTATCTTGTTTTGGTTCTTGAAAGTTTCGTGCATGCATATTTACTATATATATCTTTTGGCATGCTTACTTTCGTTGATCCAATATATAGGATAAACTCCATCAAATCCTAAATGGCTAAGATGTGCATGAAATTCAAATTCATATCAATATGCACATATTTATGTGGAGTTTGTCCTATGTATTGTAGTTGTTCTAACTACTTTGGACCCAATGAGTTTGGGTACCATTTTTGTACTTGAATTTTGTTTTTAGGTACAATGGAGATACATTGGTTGCTTGCTCCATTCATAAGGAAAGTGTTCTCACCATGGTATTATAGGAGTCAAGCTTCGATGATTATCAAACTCGCATCCTCTTCATCACCAATGTCGTCTCGGTAACAAATATCTAACTCATGCATACATTTCTAGGTTTCAACCTTGTGTAGGTTGCATCTTGGCATGATTTCCCTTTGTTGCATTTCATTTGGTTCTTGCAAATGTCTTATCAAAAACATCTTAATTGCAACTATGAGTAAGCCGGGATGATTACATACTAAGGGGACATTTATAATCATTTTCATGATTCACCAATCCCAAGTATATTAATCTAGCAACTTCTACTTGAAGTCTCTCATATGCAATATTGATGAATTCTCAAAAACCATTTGAATATTTTTTGATATGCGTTACCTTTCTCGAAGCATTCCAACTATCACTTTTCCCTTGTGATATTTGTGATGCTTTGATGAGTTTTGTTGTTCATCTATATCCCCTTAAGATTAAACTAAGCTTAGTGCTTTGCTTTCATGCAAAAATCTTATTGGTGTATTTATGAACCTTCCTTGGATATCATGTTTTTCACCTTTGTAACTATTTTGTGTGTGCATGTTTCTTTGTGGATATATATCTTTGTGATTGTTGTCCACTTAGAAACTTATACACACGATAATAGTTACATCTTTAATTGATATTCTATTTCTTTAGTGACCACTTTTTATTGCTTTATATTCCTTTGTGGTTCCTAAAAGGCACAAGCTTTGCTTTTGGTTTGGTATTCCTTTTGCATCTTAATAAGCTTGTGGACCTATGTGTTTTATCATTTGATGGTTTGTGTGTATGGGAAAGACATGATATGCACTATGTGCCTCCTATATTGAAAGACTATGTTGATGATTCTATCATCCTATTAGTCTCCTAAAAATGTTTTTCCTTGTCACACGCATCTATTTCGGTTGAGTAAGTATTTATTTGTCACTTCTTGATCTTCATTGCTCAACTTTTGTTTGTTTGCAAGTTGCGTTGATTCATCTCCAATCTATTATCTTGCTCTTGTTTGTGTTCAAAATTATCTAGAAGGGAGTGATGATTCCATGTTATGCACACTATATAGTTTGTACCTTGGGGAGTTCCCTCTTGATTTTCTAGAACACTTGGTTGATCCTATCAAAATATTGATGTTGGTCAATCGGTTTTTCGGATCCTTGTGGTTGGTTGCTTCTTTGTGAAAGTATCCTTCAATTTTACTTTGCTTGTAAACCTTTGGATCCTCAATATAGTTTGATCTCCCTCCATCTATTTATAGTTGGATATATGCACTTGAGTTCACTCATATCATGAGGAATGCATACTCTATGGGGGAGCTCTTACTATATTGGCCTTCTAATCTTTTTGACCATTTCGGCAATGGATGCCAATGGGGGAGAAGTTTAGAGGGTTTAAGGGAATTTGGTTTATGCTTTAGTTTCGTTCTTAAGCATTTTCCTTTCCATGCTATTGCATCCTTGCTCTTGTTTAGCATGTTTGCTTTATTCATCATATAAACCCTCGTAAAAAGGGATTGTCATCAATTACCAAAATGGGGGAGATTGAAAGCGCATGGTTCCCCCATATGTGGTTTTGGTAATTAATGACAATCCTTATGGACTAATGTTTGCATTGAGTTATCCTTTATAGATATTGTCTATAGGAAATAACGGAGTTCATGTGTTGAACTCTATTAGCTTCCTTGATGGCCATTGTTATTCATGGATTTATATGAAGAATGGTTATGGTTTGAGTTGAGCTTATTGCTAGTGTGTCTTGAAGAAAAGGATTAGGTGATCTTTCATTATCATCTTCAAGACATCATCTTTAGAAGTGAGAAGCAAAGATACAAGGTTGATCAAGCAAGCGATCAACACACAAAGCTACAAGTTGTACCAAGTGGGATTGTGTATCTCATGGTATGGTAAGCAATTGTCAATATAGCTTTGTGAACTAACCCATGATATGTGTGTGTCGCATCTCTATGTGTGGTTAGGTATCTTTCTATGGGCATGAACCAAAAGGAAGATTTCTTATAGCCCATGGTCTATGTCGTCGTCAAGCGGTGTTTGTCATCTAGCTTGACGTGGAACCTCAAGTGAAGCATCTAGAAGATATCCTATGCTTGATGCTTGCCACCCTTTTGGAGATTGTGGCCTTGTGAAGATTTGCCGAAGGGTCTCTCCCATAATGGTGTATGGGGGAGCTAGTCTCTCCCATAATGGTGATTGGGGGAGCAACTTGCAAGTCTTCATCAAGCGAAGTTTGTGCTAGCAAGCGCAATCAAGAAAGAAGATCCAACTTGAGAAAGTCAAGATCGTCATCATCTAACTCAATTGGAATGCTCAAGGCAAAGGTATAATCTTGATAGGTTTTCTATTTTACCGGTCTCGTGTCTTTGGGAGGCCGGGTTATAGGATAGATAGTCGTACTATCAAGAGGGGCTCTCAAGTGAGTAACGTGATCGAATTGTTGTGGAGAGCTCAAACCTTTGCATACTTGCATATCATCTTTCTTGGTTCTTATTCGGCTTTTGTCTCCTTTGGGTTTTAGTGCTTGTCATGATATTCATGGCAAGCCAAGGTTTATCGAAAACGGTTTTGGTAAGAAAAACTTGTTGCGTTTTCGGTGGTGAAAATATCCGGTTCAGTTTTTAGAATGTTTCCACACCTTCCATGTGTGGTAACTTCTCCATTCCTTTTTTTTTGGATAGTCCTTGTTATTACCTTTCCAACCCTTTTGGATTCACCTTATTCGGAATTTATTCGCAAAAGTTATGTGTGTTTTCGTGTTGGAGGTTTTACCGGGTGTTCCTATTTGAGTGGTCTAAACCTTTACCCATTTGGTTTTATCTTCCATTTATGGACAATGATGTTTCTATGCATATTCTTGTAGTGCTCGTCGTTGCGATTCCAACGAGCCCAAGAACATCGAAAACGGAGTTCATATGCAAAAGTTATTGCATTTCTCGTATCGGTTTTGTGTCTTCGGTTTGCAATCCGGAATATTCCGGATGATTCCGGAATCCGGATTTTTCTGGGCTCCGGAATATTCCGGATCCCCGGAATATTCCGGAATATTCCGGCCAGAACGGGAAAAGGCTCTGTTTCCATCCGGAATCGCTCCGGAATCGATTCCGGGCCATTCCGGGTCATTCCGGGGTCCGGAATATTCCGGACCATTCCGGAATGGACGGAAAAAGTGGCAAACGGCTAGTTTTTTGAGCACCTATTTAAGGGGCTTTCTTCCCCAAAGTCCCCAAGTCTTTCCCAGCCCGTTTTCCCTCTCTCTCCACACCATTGTTGACTTTGGAAAGCTTGCTCCTCTCTCAATCCCTCCAATGATTCTTGCATATCTTTGAGGGAGAAGTTAGAGGAGATCTAGATCTACATTTCCACCAATCCATCCTCCTTCTTAGTGAGGGAAACCTAGTAGATCTTGATCTTGGAGTTCTTGGTGTTTCTCCATTGTTCTTCCTCTCTTATTCCCCCATAAGCATTTGTTGCTTTGTTGGAATTTGAGAGTGGAGGATTTGAGCACTTGTGCTCTTGCCTTTTGCATCGGTTGCATCGGTTTGGTCTCTCCACGAGGATTCGTGGAAGTGAAAGATTGTGAGCTTGTTACTCTTGGGTCTTGGACCCTAGACGACTTGTGGTGTTCTTGGGAGCCTCCAATTGAGTTGTGGATGCGTGCCCCAAGATTGTGGTGACACCGAGAGCCTCCAATTGAGTTGTGGATGCGTGCCTCGGGTTTGAAGGTTGCCAATAGTGGAAGGTGAACTAGGCCTTTGTGGCGGGGTTCATCGGAGAATAGGGTGAGGCCTTTGTGGCGTTGAGTAGGCCTTCGTGGTGAGCTCACACCCCTCCAACGAGACGTACTCCCCTTTGTGGGAGGAACTCGGGAATACATCTTCGTCTCCGTGTGCCTCGGTTATTTCTATACCCGAGCTTTTTACTTATGCAATTTACATTGTGATAGCCTTCGAGCTTGAAGTTATATATCTTGCTATCACCTTGTTACTTGTCTTGCTTAGCATAAGTTGTTTGTTCATCTAGTTTACCCTAGAATATTTAGGTTGTATGCTTGTTAATTTAAACACCTAGTTTATTTCCGCATTTAGTAAGCATTAACCGGAAAAGTTTTAATCGCCTATTCACCCCCCCCCCTCTAGGCGACGTCGTTGTCCGTTCAGGAGGAAGACAGGGAGACCGCCAGGGTCCGAGCAAGAAGAAGACTACCGAGGGCCAGGCCGAGGGGGCCGGTGGTTCCTTGGGTGGTGGAAGCGCTGCGGGCGGCGCGGACACCACCAAGGCGACGTGCTACAATTGTGGGATTGTCGGGCACCTCCAAGCGGATTGCACCGCGGAACCTTTCTGCGTGAGATGTAACACAAAGGGGCACCCCTCTGCGATGTGCACCATGGATGACAGATTTGACCCGTATTGGGCAGGCTACGGCCGAGATGGAATCGGTTTCATGTGTCTTGATGTGGAGGAGGGGGAACTGGGAAAGGCCCCCCAAACTCGGCTACGGTCTTTGTGGAAGGGGCGAAGCTGTCGGCCGAGCAGGTGGAGAGTGAGTTCAAAGAGCTCGTTGACGAGGAGTGGAACTGGCAATTCAAGCAATTGAGCTCGCAAGATTTTGCTCTGGTCTTCCCTTCTGCTGGTAACCTGCGCATGGCCACCAGGGGTGGTGGACTGCGTATGCCCCTGTCTAAAGCCCGAGCTATTGTCTTGGAAGGGGCGATGAACGAGCACGCTTCGGAGACCCTTGTGTCCACTTGGGTCAAACTTCATGGCGTTCCTCCCCCCTACAGATTCGTAAACAAGATGCGAGTGGGGGCGCGCCCGGTGGGGCGCCCGATGGCGGTGGATGAAGACTCCCTGGAAGACCCTACACTTCCGGTTCGCATGTTGTTCGGGTGCAGAGCGGGTGCCAGGATGGTGGAAAGTTTCCCTCTGTTCGTCAATGACCAAGGTTTCAAGATCAGAGTTGAGATTGAGAAGGGACCCGCCGGGGGAGGAGCTCCCCCGCCTCCTCCTCCCCCGTCTAAAGGAGATGATGACGACCAGGGCGACAAGAGCTCAGAAGAAGATGTGGAAGATTGGGCTGGCAAGAGAGGGCGCCACTCGGACCCGACAACTAAGGTGGCCACGCCGGCTCTGGGCGGAGGTGGCTCCATCGGCAAGTCGCCCTCTCTCGCCTGCGAAGGATGCTGCCCCCACTCTCCAAATTGCGCAATACGGCTCCTTCCTGTCAGCCAAGTCCAAGGCTTCACCTTCCGCTTCCCCTCCCCCAGCTTCCGTAGCAGTTACGTTCCCTTCGGGAGACCTCCCCCCCGCTGCCTCCCCCTCAGTGACGCTCGACTCCGACACGGCGGTGGGCGGGAAGCAGCCGGGGCTGGGGACTGTCTCCTCTGGGGAATGGGAGGTGGACTCGGAGGCTGCGCGCGCCAGGGAGCGCAGGAGCAAGCGCAACGCCGACCGCCCAGCTAAGGTGTTGGCTGAGTCGCTGAGCGGCTTCCCTCAACCGGACTTCTCCGGGGATTCGTCGCAGCTGGAAGGGGTGGTGCCACCGCTCATGGCTTCGGTGACCAGGGGTCTGCGGAGCAAGGCGATCCCGGTGGCAACCCTCCTCAAGAGCGCGCGAGGTGAGGGGCTTACAGAAGGCCCGGTGCTGGAGCGGGCGAAGGCTCGGGCTGCTGCCAGGGACGACCCAGGTATGCCTGCTCCATCTCAGTTCTTAGTTCTTGACTCGGTTCCTGACGAGGACCTTCTGACGGTGGCCGCGGACTGCGGCATCAATATTGATACATCTCTCGAGTCCCCGTCGAATTTCCTTTCGCTTATCCGGACGTCAGAGATTGCCCAAGCTCAACTGGCGTTGGCTAGGGAGGCCCAAGCCGCCAAGTCAGCTGATCCGACGGCTCCCACTCCTGAGCTTGTAGGAGGGTCGAGTGATTCTCAGCCTGCACCAAGGGATAGGGGCTCCCAGGTGGTACAACAGGAGGATTTAGTGAGTCCAGGGGGCTCCGCGGGGGCGGTTCCGAAGGGGAGCGGCTCCGGGGGCCCTGCCAAACGGACCAGAAGACAAGTTTCGGCCCGTCTTTCTGGAAAAAAACCCTACACTAGAGCCTCCCGTCAGAAAACTTTAGCAACTCCCGTTACATCCAAAACCCGCCAAGCACGGGGCGCCGCACCGGTGTCCTAATGCGCTGGCTATTCATGAACATACGCGGGTTCTGCGCACCAGGGCGCAAAACCATGCTTAAAGACTTTCTCCGGACGCACAAAATCGATGTTGTTTGCCTCCAAGAAACCATAAAAAACGACTTCTCAGACTTTGAACTGCGTAGCATAGAGGCAGGGGAGCTCTTTTTTTGGAATTGGTTACCCGCGACTGGGCAGTCCGGGGGCATGCTCTTAGGGGTAAAGGATAGTGCCTTTGAGGTAGGATCGATGGACCGGGGGGCCCACTTCCTTAGCCTCGAGGTCCTACATAGGTCCTCCTCCAAGAAGTTCATCTTTATCAACGTGTATGGCCCAGCTGACCACACCCTTTCCAATCAATTCCTAGAGGAAATCTCGGCAAAGATAGATAGATGTCAGCTGCCGGTGATTTTGGGCGGCGATTTCAATCTTATCCGGGGCGGACAAGACAAAAATAACGACAATGTCAACTGGGCGCGGGTGGATTTGTTTAATACCCACATCGCCAACTGGGGCCTGTGCGAAGTGGAACGCTCGGGGGCGCGCTATACGTGGACCAACAAACGTATCAACCCGATTAGATGTGTCCTTGATAGGGTTTTCATCGACCCATCGATCGGGATCGACTTCCCGCTCCTCTCTTTAGTGGCTGAGACCAGTTTGGGCTCGGATCACACGCCACTCATTTTAGACTCCGGGGAGGGCACTGGGGTCCGATCTAACCGCTTCTTTTTCGAGACGGGGTGGCTGGAAATACAGGGCTTTGATGAGATGTTGGGTGCCAGGTGGTCCCAACTGTCAGATCAAGTGAGAGGCATGGACATTATTGACTGGTGGAGTTTTATGAGCGGTGGCGCGAGGCAATGGCTCCGCGGGTGGAGCCGCAACTTGGGTAGGGAAGCCCGAAACCAGAAGGACTCACTCCTCACATCCATTAAGTCCCTCGACGAGAAGGCGGACTCGGTTGGCCTTGACGATGAGGAGTGGGCATTTAGGTTCCACTTAGAAGACCAACTCCTCCATGTGTTTAAACTGGAGGAGGAATACTGGCGCCAGCGTGGCAGGATCAGGTGGGCGCTCCAGGGAGACGCCAACACCGCGTACTTCCACGCGATTGCGAATGGGAAAAGACGCCGTTGCATCATTCACTCGCTGAT
This sequence comes from Alopecurus myosuroides, assembly GCA_028641055.1. NCBI lineage: Eukaryota > Viridiplantae > Streptophyta > Magnoliopsida > Poales > Poaceae > Alopecurus > Alopecurus myosuroides. Next base: position 291,653,837 of record CM054063.1, on the reverse strand, counting down.
CTCAGGGGAAGAGACCATCACAGGGAAACAAGAACTCCAAAAACACATTTATGAGTTCTATAGAGAGCTCCACGGCACGTCGGCTCCTAGACATTGTAGCCTTGCAAACGATATCTGGGCTGGGGCCCCCTTAGTTTCGGAGCAGGACAACGATACGCTATGTCGCACCTTCACGGAACATGAGCTTGAAGCACTGGTCAAAGAGATGAAGTCCAACACCGCCCCGGGTCCGGACGGCTTCCCAGTGATCTTCTTTAAGAGATACTGGCACTTGCTGAAGAACGGGGTTCTCCACATACTAAACGACTTCATCCTAGGTCGGGTAGACATTGCAAGACTTAACTTTGGGGTTTTGTCGTTGATTCCGAAATGTCCGGGAGCAGACAAAATCTCCCTGTTTCGCCCTATCGCTCTTATCAACGTAATATTCAAAATCATCGCCAAAGCTTTTGCCTCTAAGCTTGACCCGGTGGCTCACAAGGTGATCAGCCAAAACCAAACTGCCTTCATCAAGGGTCGGTTCATCCTTGACGGTGCGCTGGCACTACATGAGATCACACACGAGTTGAGTAGCAAGAAGCTAGGGGGCATTCTGCTCAAACTCGATTTCGAAAAGGCTTATGACCGAGTTAATTGGGACTTCCTGAAGGAGGTACTACACCGGAAGGGCTTTGACGCCGGCTATGTACACAGGATTGCCCAACTAGTAGAGGGTGGTCAAACTGCGATCTCCATTAACGGGGAAATGGGCCCTTTCTTTCGTAATAAAAGGGGTGTGCGCCAGGGTGACCCCTTATCCCCGCTGCTTTTCAACTTTGTCGCCGAGGGGCTCTCGGCGATTCTCCACAAAGCAAACTCAGCAGGCCACATTCAGGGTGTGGTTCCTCACCTTTATCCGGGAGGGATTACCCACCTCCAATACGCGGATGATACCATCATTCTCATCCAGTTTGAAGATCGAGCGATCGTGAACTTAAAATTCCTCCTCATGTGTTTCGAGAACATGTCAGGGTTAAAAATTAACTACCACAAAAGCGAGGTAATTGTCCTGAACCAACCAGTTGAGGTGCAACGGCGGGTTGCGAGACAACTGAATTGTAATCTTGGGAAATTTCCCTTTATGTACCTTGGCCTCCCAATCTCGGACCGTAAGCTAACCAAAGAACAATGGGAGTTCTTGGTTCAGAAGCTGGCTGCTAGGGTTGAGCCCTGGGCTGGCCGTCTACTATCCTCGGGTGGTCGTCTTATTCTCTCCAATGCTTGCCTCGATAACATCATGACCTATGCCTTTGGGCTGTTCCTGATTCAGAAAGGGGTTCACGAAAAGTTCGATTCTCACCGAGCCAGATTCTTTTGGGAAGGGGCTGGGCCAAACAGGAAGTACCACATGGTCAACTGGCCATCTGTTTGTCGTCCAAAAGAGCTAGGGGGCCTTGGCCTGATCAACTCCCTTGAGATGAATAAGGCTCTAATGATCAAATGGATTTGGAAAATGTACCAGGAGGATGATGCCATCTGGGCGGTGATCATTCGCAACAAGTATACGAGGGATAGGGATATCTTTGCCAGTAACGCGAGAGGGGGTTCGCAATTCTGGAAAAGCCTGCACAAGATAAAACATTTGTTCAAAGCAGGCGCGAGACATCATGTCAAGAATGGGTTGCGCACCAAGTTCTGGGAGGACTGGTGGTGTGGGGAGGGCCCTTTATCCCGCCAATTCCCAACCCTTTTTAGTATCTGCGACAATCAGGCGATCTCCGTGGCCCAGGCTTTGGGCGGGGAGCTGCGTTTTAGGCGAACCCTCGACGCTGGAGGCTTAGTACAGTGGCAAGAGCCCTTGACGTTGGTGCAGGAGACCTCCTTGACTCTGGACAATGACACGATCTCCTGGACCCTGGAACCAAACGGCAGGTTCTCGGTCCGTTCTATGTACGCTAGCCTAGTTCGTGGCCCCCCAAGACCCTCCTGTAAGGACCCCAGACCGGCAGTCTGAAACCCTACGTATGCATACATTCACGATCCCAGAAAGATCAGTCGTGAACAACATACACAGTTGGCACACAGAAATACATCATCCATTACACGAATACATAAAGGTATTACATAAAAGATCACATGATCAAGTTTAACGCAACTGCCACATGGGGCAGGCAACTTATCAAACACAGCGGAAGACAAATAAAACACAACGTAGTTGAGCCCAAGTCACGCCTTAACCTACAGGCTGCTGACCCGGAGACAATCCTAGTTCGCAAAGCCGTCAACTCCGTACTTCTCCTCATAGATCTCCTTCGAAGAATCCTTCTCCAAATCTGATAAGTAGATACCAGGGGCGAAACCAAATGAGTACATTTGAATGTACTCAGCAAGACATCCATCATGTCACTTACCAACATGCAAATATGCTTATATGGTGGAATAGGTAGGTTATAAATAGGGTTCACTACCAATGGTGTTCATATATGATGACACCACAGTTGCAGTCAGGTTAATCTGTATCTTTGTTGAAGAAGATACTTCAGAAGAAAATAATATAGTTTTATTTCTCTTGTAGATATCACATGTACAAGAGATTTTGTAAAACTTTGTTAAAGAATATTTTCTCTTTGCAAAACTTCTTGGAATCCGTTTCCAGAATTCTTGCTTAGAGTAGAAAAGGTTTTCTTTGCAAAACATTTTGTTTTGTATAACAACATCTGGCTTTCCATCATCAACGATACCTCCACGGTATAAGTTTCCATTCTTTTCCGAACTTCACAAGTTCAACACTTCCTTTCCAAAGATTCCCTTTCAAAAACTCTTTTTGAAAACATTGACACAATGCTAGCTACATGGCCATTCAACTGTCCATATCCGAGGACGTGGCTTCTTCGAAAAAGTTGTACTCTGCAGAGGTGTACACATCCACCAGATCCAGTACACCTCCCGTGAACAATCACGGACTGTAACAACAGTATGTAAACATCAGGTATCTGATCATAACCATCCACTATGTTCAAGCTAGAATATGCCTATCTCTCAGTTTTAATCTCCTCGGCACCATGTCGCACATCGCCATGACAGGAGACTCAACCGATGCAACCGGAGGGAAAATTAATCCCACACTTTTTATGTCTCAACATTGGGAGTTTTGACGACATTCGGTTCGAGGGTACGACGTCCCTTATAGCGATTGAGATAGCACACACTAATAAGAACAAACTTCAAGTTAAGCCCCGTTCCCATGTTGGGGTAGGGTGGCAGTACGGTAAAGGTTGTCCGGCGAAGACTAGGTTATGTGTCATTTTTGAAAACACCACCTTCTCAAAAATGACCACTTCCACATTCCTCCGGAGAACAAGGATCCGCCTTTTCTCCGGGTTTTTCCGTAAAGCCTTTGTTTCGTAGAATCACAATTTTAGGGTGTCCACTTAGGGACTAGTATATTTGATGGTAATAAATACCATAGGGTGGCTTATGGGCTTGGTATTACCAAGTTTAACTACTGGCATGATAGTAACCTATATTATAGTATAGTAGTAATTTCCACATCAAACATAGTTTTGATAATCAAGCTTTGGTAAAACTTCAGAAGTAAAAACATGCATGATATTTTATGGTAAGTATTGTATCAGCAAGCAATCAGGATGCTTGCCTGGTATCTCTTTGTGTCCCTGGTTGTTGGAGTGACTGGAACTTGAAACAGAGCTTCACGACACTTCCTTCCTCTTCGTTTTCTAACGCCGTAAAAAGAGAATAAAGGACACACATTCAGAACCAAACAAGACAAACAAGGCTACAAGTAATACATACAGCAAGCAATCAAGAAGTACCACCCAAGTTCTCAATTTTTCCCTTAAGAAAAATTGGCATAAAAACTATGGTTGAAAAGTCTGCTTTTTTTCTAGTGTTTATGTGTGGCCAATTCAATGATTTTTAGTTAAGAACACCATGGACCAGTGGGGTAGAGCACATGTTACTAGACAGTAGGGTGTCACATAAAACACATTTTGGTGTCTAAAAATTCCCACAACAATCTCTATGGCTAGCACACATAATTTGCTAAATTACTCAAGTGGTGAAATAAGCTCATGACAACAAGTCAAACCTATTTTTCCACCATGATGCAAAAGTACCAGTGGGTGTTCCACTAGCAAAAATGCTCACCAAGAGGTTAATAAGCCTCTGGTCACTTTTATAAAAGTGCTCAAAACAAACAAACAAGCATCCAAAAACTCCTACTCATACTAGTAGAAAATTTAGGAAAAATACTAGACTAGTTTAGGCTACACTAGTTAATTTTATGCACAAGTGTGCAAGCTAGCAGAGGCAAAATACTCCTCTAACCAGTACCATAAATGCTACTGGATTCCACAAAATAACATAAAAAACATAGCTAGGAAACAAGGAAAAACTATGCTTAAAATGCTACACATGTGAGGAGATTAATTCCTAGTCATCCAAGTGTTACTCATGCTTTTATGCTACTTAAGAGGAAACCTATCAGAGGTGAAAACCCTAAGATAATAATGCCACAAGGACATTCCATCCTCTGGTTTCCATACCAAAGATTCATAGTTTTCCCTAGGGTAAAACAAGACAAAAAGCATACATGAATATCCTAGTATGAAATTTAGACTTTAAGCATTTCTATTTAAATCTATTTCAAACACAAGCACCAAGTATCTAGAGGTGCTATAACCAAAATAACAGTACCTAAATGGTACTAGTTTCATGAGAATTAATCTAGCAATAAGCCTAAAAAGCATTTAAAGATCTACTCAAAACATATATAAAAGAAACACATCTAGTGTGGGGGAAATAATGTTTCCACCAAAAATGCAATGAAACCAGTGGGTGTTCCACTAGCATAACAAAGCATTAAGAGGTCACAATGCCTCTGGTCATACTTGACAAAAATTAGCAAAAACCTAAACTAGCACCTAGTGCAATAACAATACTAGCAGAAAATAACAGGGTGCTAAAATAAGCAAGGCAATGCTACTCATGCTATTGTTTTCACACAAGTGAAAACTTTAGGGGTCAAGTACTCATAACAAACTTATCAAAATGCTACTGGACCTATGGATACAACCCAAAAATATGTGGTCACAAAACCACAAATGATTATGTCAAAATTCCACACCTGAGGGAATTTTTCCATAACAAAACTCATAGTCATGACAAAGCTAATAGTGCTTTTCTACCAATTCCAATGCAAGATAGCAGAGGTGATAACAACACAAACTAAGTACCAACATGGTACTGGATACACTCAAAAAATCCAAGTGCTTTGCACATGAATTCATCACTCAAAAATGCTATGCAAATATTAACTAGAGAAAAAAAACATATGTTAATAACAAAAGTTCTATTTCTTCTCCACTCAAGTCCACACAATCTAACATGCTAAAATATCTAAGTAACACTTAGAAAACAAGTTCACACATCTTAAACATGCTAGAAAACAATATTGTAACACAAAAATATCATCACACAAATTAATTAACTAAAAATGCCAAAATGGCAGAAACATGCAAAACAAGGATCTGTCCACCAAATTTTCTGGGATGCTCCAAAAATTAAACCCTTCTAGGTTTGGATAGCCCTAAACATATACAAGACCATACAGTTGAGTTTGCATCAAAATTCATCTTTAATTAATTTATAAAAATCACCAAAGTTCTCTCTGGTGTTTTACCAAATTGCATGCCATTTCAAAAATACAATGAATTTGGAAACGAGGTTAAATGCTACTGTTAGGACATTTCAAGGGCTTTCCAATGCAATTGGCCTCACTTCATTCTGAGTTGTAAAATAAAAATGGTGCTCATTTTGGTGTTTCTGGTAGCTGTTGCCAAATCATTTTTCATTTCAAATCTATCCATCCAAATGTAGATCTACAACTTGGAGATGGTTTAGAATTAGTTGAGGTACCACTGTTAAATTTGGTTTGGTCAAGTTCATATTTTAAGTTGCCTTTTAGAGCCTAAAGTAAACATGCATCTTTTCTGCAAAAATTAAAATGGAAAAGAACATTACATGGGCCAGATCTGAATCTGGGCCGGCCAAAACATTCGTCACCGCGGAAGATCCCAGCCACTGAGGCTGACTCGCGGGCCAGGCGCCACGGGGGCTGCCACGCGGGCCAGCGCGAGGGCCACCAGCCGGTTTGACCGTACAGCGCGGGGTCAAGGCGATGACGCAAGCGCTGCGTCATGCGCGCGTCACCCGCCGGCGGGATGATCTCCGGTGAGCTTGCAACCGGCGATTTCGGCTACCGTTCGTCGATTCCAACCTATCTACACGATGCACACGATGTGAGGAACCACACGGGCGCATCCTCGTTTCCTGGGAACAAGCGGAGGGCGGCCGGCGACGAGGACTACGCGGCGGCCGGACTCGACCACGGCGCCGCGGCGACTTAGGGCGTTAGAGAGGGGGGAAAAGGGCGTCGGGGGTTGCCTTGCTCACCGTGAGCACGCGGGGCTACTCGGTGACGGAGGAGGAAGCACGAGGGCACGGCAATGCCTCGCCGGAGTCCGTCGGGGCCGAAGAAGGGAACCGGACGGCGCGGCGTCTACGGCCCGTTTCGACTCGATTCGCTTGGCACTGAGGTCCTACTCGACGAGGCGGAGCTGATGGCGCCCACGGCTGCCGGCGGCGAGGTCTCTATCGGCCTAATCGACGACGACCTCAATTCGGGCTAGGGTTTGGTTGGGATATTTTTGAGTAGAGAGGGTGTTCGAGGGGGGGAGAGAGAGGGGGCAGGTAGGATGCACATGGGGGGTTTTTATCATCTAGTTTGCTTCCAATCGAAGCAAAGAAGCATGGGCCTCCATGCCTGCTACGTGAGCTACAGGAAGAAGAAGATGACCATGTGACTCAGCTTACAATTTAGTCCCTGGAAAATTACAAGTAGGTCCCTGTACTCTCTGAAAAAGGTTGTTTTCCCTAGTCAAACAAGGTTATAAATTTAAATCCTTTTGCCCAAAATTCTAATTAGTTGAGTTGCACAACATATATGAAAATTGGCTCCATTGGATAAACTTTATAATTCAAAGTTGTTCAAATTTGAATTCTTACAAAAATGGACATTGAATTTATTAGACTACTTAGGAGCTTCCAAAAATGATAATTTTTGGCACACATTCCTTATTTGATGTGTCCCTTATGTGGTAGAAAATTCAAGTCATTTTGAGTTACTTCATAGAACAAACTTGTTCAAATTTCAAAAAGGTGCTGTCAAGAAAACAGGGTTTTTTGGCAACTTAAATTATTCAAAAACTTGTGCCCTTTTGGTTTTCATCCTCATTTATGATATAGAGCATGTGGTATTTATTTCATGGCATTTGGGAAAAGTTTGTAGAACAAACTTGTTCAAAATCCCAAATGTTGCTGTGGAGAAAATTCATGTTTTCAGGGCTTTAATGGATTCAATTCTTGGTCTCCTCTTGTGTGTGTTCCTTATTTGATATAAGGAAGCAATGGTATGAATTTCAAATCATTTGAGGAAAGTTTCCAATAGTAACTTGTTTTAGTTTTCTGTTTCTGGAAATATTGGAATTTCTATTTAATAAAGCACTTGGCTTTTCTTTAGCAATGCTTTGCCAAAATATTTATGTGACTAGAGATAGCAAGTCAATGCTCTCCAATACCTTTGTTTTTAATCTTGCAAGGTTGGAAAAACATTTGATAAGATTTTGGTGAAGCATCTAAGAATGCCTCTTTTTCAGATAATCTTTTTGGGAAATTTATTTAGTGTTTCCTCTTTCTTAATTTAGAACTTGTAATAATATTCAACAAGTATTGGATTCATAAGATAGTTTTGTAAAACTCTTTGATCAATATTTACTTGAGAAAATATTGCCAAAGTCATTGGAACAATATGTTGAATATTTTTATCATTGGAACAATATGTTGAATATTTTTAGTTTACTGCTTTGCTATCCTTTTTAAGTTTGCTTTCAATTTCTTAGCCATGTAAGATTATATAACTAGTTTGTTTAGTTGCACTCAAACAAACACAATCAAAGTTTAATTGTCAAGCAATTAGCAAAACAACTGTGTTAACAGGTATTCCAAAATTGGGATGTGACAGGTCTTCCCCCCTTAAAAAGAATCTCGTCCCCGAGATTCACAAGCGAGGACTAAGGGAGGGCCAACAAACACAATGTTAGTGTTGGAGTGAAGGTGCTTCCCCCCTTTGACTTTTCTTGGGAGGTGGGGTACTACCCTAAATTAGCAACTTCATTTTAAAAAGTACACCAGCACTGTGTTAGGTCCAAAACTTTTGTTTCCTAGTTTGAACAAAAATTAAGGTTAGTGCAGAACTTCCTGGAAAACTACCGTCAATTTTTTTTATGAGTTCCTAGCTAAATTCCACATCTTACCTAACACTATGGGGTGGTGTACCACTCTCATAATAAGGTATATAAGAAGCTAAAAATATAGCTTGTGGGTGCAAGGGTTAGGTTGCTAAGGTAAAAATAAACAGACAGAATAATACCCATGGCAGTGGATATTAGCCCCACACAATCAATTATCACTTAATGTGTTCATGATTTTTGTTGGATGTTTTAGTTTCATAAAATACTCTTGAGCACAATCATAACACAAGTATAAACTCATGCTAAGGTAAAACATTTAAACAAAAACCAATAAGCAAGCAAACAACACCACAGATGAATAGACTATTTATTCACTAGGTTATTGTTTATTAGAGGTTTTGGAATCCATCCATCATGAACAATTAGCAAACAACCAGTAGCTAAAAACCAATGAATACAATCATAAAGATACTCTAAAACACCATCTTTACACAAGATAAAACTTCTATTACTATAGGCATAAAAATCAGGACTGCACAAATAACACACTAGTATGAAAAATCTGCACCAGCATGCTATAAGAGATAATCATATCCTATAACCATAGAACATGAAACTAAATAATTGATGGCATTATAACAGAAGTAATAACTTCCTAAACATGCTATATCAACACATATACTCAGAAAATAAAAAGAGGGTAATACTAGAGCAAAAATCACCATTTTCTAGTGGTGAAACTAGTTTCACTCTAGAGAAACAAACAATGCTAATCATGATCTTTAAACTTAAACAAGAAAGTCATGAATATAAATGTACCTAATAACAGTACACAAAACTTACTCATGTTAGTGAGCACAAACATCAAAACAATCCCATGATACAACTATTAAACATGCATAAATTAATTTTAGCAATTTATGTTTTTCTTAAACAATTACTAGCAAACAAGCAAGGTATAATTCACACAACCAGTAGCTATGCAATTTAATGAAAAGTTATCTAAACCTTTTCAAAAATCCATACACTCAATTTAAAATTATCCACAAACAATCTACCAATCAAGAGGAATTTATTTTATTTGCGAACAATTTAAATTTTAGCACACGATAGTGAAACATTTCTTAACATGACACCCCTAAGGAATATTATGCTAACAAAAGTATCACATCTAAACATATTAGTATTTACTAAAAAGAGATAAACTTCTCACTTGCATACGTGAAAACAAACAATTATATTTTCCATGGTGGAAAAATAGAAATCCATCACATAGTGAAACATGCTATTTTCACACATGTGTATGGTTGGGGATTTTCATCCTCAAGCCAAAATGCAATGGGACCAGTGGGCTATGGCCTACTAATACCAAGTAAAAATAGGTACTAAGCCTCTGGTTACTCATGAAAAACTTTGCATACAAGATAAAAATATAAGGCTATTTAATCTAGTGAAGCAATACTAGTGCATATTGATAGTAATGCTTACACATGCTTTACTATTAAGAGACATGCAAGCTAACATAGGTACAAGCATCAAAATAACAGTACCTAAATGGTACTGGACTCAAAGAAACATAGCACAAAATCTACTAAGAAAGTATACACAGATCTAGTTCTCACAATACTTCCAATTAGTAAACTAGAAGGTAACAAATGCTATTTCGTTTTTATTCGAGTTTTCAATCATGCACACACTTCCTAGGGTAGATTTATTGTAATAAAACAACATAATAACAAGTCCTAACAACTCCATATAAGTTAGGAAGCAAGATTGAATAAAATACAAATTTATTTCAATCAAGAGCACACAAAGAAACAAGAACAGGAAAACTGTTGTTTTCCACATCTATCATAACCATTCCGTCGTTCACTTAATTTCTAATACCCCAAATCTCATAGTACCTACAACGTCTACTAAGATTTGGTTTCCAAAGTAGATACACCCAATATCTTATTGACTAGTAAACGAATAGGTCATCATCTTATTTTCTCGTGACTTCTCCTTTTTACCAACTATATTAAAAGGTGTTCCACGTCACTTAATTTCTTGGTTTAGAAAGAGTTGTCAGTAGTTCACATGCTTTGGTTAGGTGTCAACCTAAGATTAGGCAAAGCATGATAGTCTTGTTAGCTTTCTATTTAATATGTTTGTCCGACAAGACACGACTAGTGTCATACGTCGAATATTGAACTGTGCTCTTTTGATTGGCTTTTTAGGGGGTTGCGCATCATGGCATGTAAAGACTTCTTTTGCACCTTTCTCCAGAGGAGGGAGGTATATAACTTCCTAAAGGGGATCTCTTTAGTTTGGTCTTTTAAAAGGGGACATAAAAAAAGTGCGACATTTAGCCAACAGGGCAAAACGAGTCTTTTGCAAACAGACAAACCATAGAGGTTTTGGCCAGTATTGGTTGGTTTTCTTCACGCCTTTTCTTCTATGAGGGTTGTCGTTGTTGGAGTTTTAACTGTTGGAGTGCATCACTGGTAGCAATGCTATCAGCTCGTGTGGCTTGATGGTCCTCTATTTTTAGGTACAACGGTGCTTTCATCAATTGTGGGGGAGATGGTGGTGGTTCACGACGGTTGGCATTATGAAGCGAAAACAAGCATAAGTCTAAGCAACCAATTCTTGTTTTTGAATGCTATACAAACATTTTTGCTTGCAAAAACGTAACAAGAGGCGATTCAAAAACAAGAGCGGGGCAATCACAAATTTGCAAAACTTGAGCACTCCGCAAACATATAGAAGCCTAGATGAATCAAAATCTACACCACACAATAGCACAAAGTCCTACGGACACACATAAGCAAGCCATAACACACAAGCAAGGCTCCATTGGAGCTACGTCGGGGGAGACGACTCATGGAGTTATCGCTAAATTACTCCAAACTAGACTAATCCAAAATCCTAGAAGTGGCTGAAGAACTATATCTACTTCTGACCATCATCACTGTAGAGCTAGGCAATTATTTTGGTCTTCTCGGGACATCGGCAAGTATAAAAGTTTTTGTATGAAAACAAGATAAATAGAAGTAAAGTTTTGATAAAACTTTATGCAACAATCTGTTTTTGAAACTCCAACTATTTTCTGGACAGAAAACTTCCAAGACGAGAGATGTTTCAAAAACAGAGCGGAGCAGTTGTAAACAAGTAAGAAATAAACTCTTAACCGAGAGAGATACAAACTCTATAAGGCCCGCCCTTCGAATCACTGTTCAAGGACGCCCTTGATATGCATTTAAAATCTTTTGAAAAGATCAGAAGGAGGGGAAAATATACTAAAATTCCCTTAGATAAAATTGATGTAGATAGTAAACAGGTTTTTACTCAAAAATACTTTTCTTTCCTATCTGACTTCCATGCTAACTAAGGTCTCCTAAGGTCAGGATGGCTCTGATACCAACTCTGTAAGGACCCCAGACCGGCAGTCTGAAACCCTACGTATGCATACATTCACGATCCCAGAAAGATCAGTCGTGAACAACATACACAGTTGGCACACAGAAATACATCATCCATTACACGAATACATAAAGGTATTACATAAAAGATCACATGATCAAGTTTAACGCAACTGCCACATGGGGCAGGCAACTTATCAAACACAGCGGAAGACAAATAAAACACAACGTAGTTGAGCCCAAGTCACGCCTTAACCTACAGGCTGCTGACCCGGAGACAATCCTAGTTCGCAAAGCCGTCAACTCCGTACTTCTCCTCATAGATCTCCTTCGAAGAATCCTTCTCCAAATCTGATAAGTAGATACCAGGGGCGAAACCAAATGAGTACATTTGAATGTACTCAGCAAGACATCCATCATGTCACTTACCAACATGCAAATATGCTTATATGGTGGAATAGGTAGGTTATAAATAGGGTTCACTACCAATGGTGTTCATATATGATGACACCACAGTTGCAGTCAGGTTAATCTGTATCTTTGTTGAAGAAGATACTTCAGAAGAAAATAATATAGTTTTATTTCTCTTGTAGATATCACATGTACAAGAGATTTTGTAAAACTTTGTTAAAGAATATTTTCTCTTTGCAAAACTTCTTGGAATCCGTTTCCAGAATTCTTGCTTAGAGTAGAAAAGGTTTTCTTTGCAAAACATTTTGTTTTGTATAACAACATCTGGCTTTCCATCATCAACGATACCTCCACGGTATAAGTTTCCATTCTTTTCCGAACTTCACAAGTTCAACACTTCCTTTCCAAAGATTCCCTTTCAAAAACTCTTTTTGAAAACATTGACACAATGCTAGCTACATGGCCATTCAACTGTCCATATCCGAGGACGCGGCTTCTTCGAAAAAGTTGTACTCTGCAGAGGTGTACACATCCACCAGATCCAGTACACCTCCCGTGAACAATCACGGACTGTAACAACAGTATGTAAACATCAGGTATCTGATCATAACCATCCACTATGTTCAAGCTAGAATATGCCTATCTCTCAGTTTTAATCTCCTCGGCACCATGTCGCACATCGCCATGACAGGAGACTCAACCGATGCAACCGGAGGGAAAATTAATCCCACACTTTTTATGTCTCAACATTGGGAGTTTTGACGACATTCGGTTCGAGGGTACGACGTCCCTTATAGCGATTGAGATAGCACACACTAATAAGAACAAACTTCAAGTTAAGCCCCGTTCCCATGTTGGGGTAGGGTGGCAGTACGGTAAAGGTTGTCCGGCGAAGACTAGGTTATGTGTCATTTTTCAAAACACCACCTTCTCAAAAATGACCACTTCCACATTCCTCCGGAGAACAAGGATCCGCCTTTTCTCCGGGTTTTTCCGTAAAGCCTTTGTTTCGTAGAATCACAATTTTAGGGTGTCCACTTAGGGACTAGTATATTTGATGGTAATAAATACCATAGGGTGGCTTATGGGCTTGGTATTACCAAGTTTAACTACTGGCATGATAGTAACCTATATTATAGTATAGTAGTAATTTCCACATCAAACATAGTTTTGATAATCAAGCTTTGGTAAAACTTCAGAAGTAAAAACATGCATGATATTTTATGGTAAGTATTGTATCAGCAAGCAATCAGGATGCTTGCCTGGTATCTCTTTGTGTCCCTGGTTGTTGGAGTGACTGGAACTTGAAACAGAGCTTCACGACACTTCCTTCCTCTTCGTTTTCTAACGCCGTAAAAAGAGAATAAAGGACACACATTCAGAACCAAACAAGACAAACAAGGCTACAAGTAATACATACAGCAAGCAATCAAGAAGTACCACCCAAGTTCTCAATTTTTCCCTTAAGAAAAATTGGCATAAAAACTATGGTTGAAAAGTCTGCTTTTTTTCTAGTGTTTATGTGTGGCCAATTCAATGATTTTTAGTTAAGAACACCATGGACCAGTGGGGTAGAGCACATGTTAATAGACAGTAGGGTGTCACATAAAACACATTTTGGTGTCTAAAAATTCCCACAACAATCTCTATGGCTAGCACACATAATTTGCTAAATTACTCAAGTGGTGAAATAAGCTCATGACAACAAGTCAAACCTATTTTTCCACCATGATGCAAAAGTACCAGTGGGTGTTCCACTAGCAAAAATGCTCACCAAGAGGTTAATAAGCCTCTGGTCACTTTTATAAAAGTGCTCAAAACAAACAAACAAGCATCCAAAAACTCCTACTCATACTAGTAGAAAATTTAGGAAAAATACTAGACTAGTTTAGGCTACACTAGTTAATTTTATGCACAAGTGTGCAAGCTAGCAGAGGCAAAATACTCCTCTAACCAGTACCATAAATGCTACTGGATTCCACAAAATAACATAAAAAACATAGCTAGGAAACAAGGAAAAACTATGCTTAAAATGCTACACATGTGAGGAGATTAATTCCTAGTCATCCAAGTGTTACTCATGCTTTTATGCTACTTAAGAGGAAACCTATCAGAGGTGAAAACCCTAAGATAATAATGCCACAAGGACATTCCATCCTCTGGTTTCCATACCAAAGATTCATAGTTTTCCCTAGGGTAAAACAAGACAAAAAGCATACATGAATATCCTAGTATGAAATTTAGACTTTAAGCATTTCTATTTAAATCTATTTCAAACACAAGCACCAAGTATCTAGAGGTGCTATAACCAAAATAACAGTACCTAAATGGTACTAGTTTCATGAGAATTAATCTAGCAATAAGCCTAAAAAGCATTTAAAGATCTACTCAAAACATATATAAAAGAAACACATCTAGTGTGGGGGAAATAATGTTTCCACCAAAAATGCAATGAAACCAGTGGGTGTTCCACTAGCATAACAAAGCATTAAGAGGTCACAATGCCTCTGGTCATACTTGACAAAAATTAGCAAAAACCTAAACTAGCACCTAGTGCAATAACAATACTAGCAGAAAATAACAGGGTGCTAAAATAAGCAAGGCAATGCTACTCATGCTATTGTTTTCACACAAGTGAAAACTTTAGGGGTCAAGTACTCATAACAAACTTATCAAAATGCTACTGGACCTATGGATACAACCCAAAAATATGTGGTCACAAAACCACAAATGATTATGTCAAAATTCCACACCTGAGGGAATTTTTCCATAACAAAACTCATAGTCATGACAAAGCTAATAGTGCTTTTCTACCAATTCCAATGCAAGATAGCAGAGGTGATAACAACACAAACTAAGTACCAACATGGTACTGGATACACTCAAAAAATCCAAGTGCTTTGCACATGAATTCATCACTCAAAAATGCTATGCAAATATTAACTAGAGAAAAAAACATATGTTAATAACAAAAGTTCTATTTCTTCTCCACTCAAGTCCACACAATCTAACATGCTAAAATATCTAAGTAACACTTAGAAAACAAGTTCACACATCTTAAACATGCTAGAAAACAATATTGTAACACAAAAATATCATCACACAAATTAATTAACTAAAAATGCCAAAATGGCAGAAACATGCAAAACAAGGATCTGTCCACCAAATTTTCTGGGATGCTCCAAAAATTAAACCCTTCTAGGTTTGGATAGCCCTAAACATATACAAGACCATCCAGTTGAGTTTGCATCAAAATTCATCTTTAATTAATTTATAAAAATCACCAAAGTTCTCTCTGGTGTTTTACCAAATTGCATGCCATTTCAAAAATACAATGAATTTGGAAACGAGGTTAAATGCTACTGTTAGGACATTTCAAGGGCTTTCCAATGCAATTGGCCTCACTTCATTCTGAGTTGTAAAATAAAAATGGTGCTCATTTTGGTGTTTCTGGTAGCTGTTGCCAAATCATTTTTCATTTCAAATCTATCCATCCAAATGTAGATCTACAACTTGGAGATGGTTTAGAATTAGTTGAGGTACCACTGTTAAATTTGGTTTGGTCAAGTTCATATTTTAAGTTGCCTTTTAGAGCCTAAAGTAAACATGCATCTTTTCTGCAAAAATTAAAATGGAAAAGAACATTACATGGGCCAGATCTGAATCTGGGCCGGCCAAAACATTCGTCACCGCGGAAGATCCCAGCCACTGAGGCTGACTCGCGGGCCAGGCGCCACGGGGGCTGCCACGCGGGCCAGCGCGAGGGCCACCAGCCGGTTTGACCGTACAGCGCGGGGTCAAGGCGATGACGCAAGCGCTGCGTCATGCGCGCGTCACCCGCCGGCGGGATGATCTCCGGTGAGCTTGCAACCGGCGATTTCGGCTACCGTTCGTCGATTCCAACCTATCTACACGATGCACACGATGTGAGGAACCACACGGGCGCATCCTCGTTTCCTGGGAACAAGCGGAGGGCGGCCGGCGACGAGGACTACGCGGCGGCCGGACTCGACCACGGCGCCGCGGCGACTTAGGGCGTTAGAGAGGGGGGAAAAGGGCGTCGGGGGTTGCCTTGCTCACCGTGAGCACGCGGGGCTACTCGGTGACGGAGGAGGAAGCACGAGGGCACGGCAATGCCTCGCCGGAGTCCGTCGGGGCCGAAGAAGGGAACCGGACGGCGCGGCGTCTACGGCCCGTTTCGACTCGATTCGCTTGGCACTGAGGTCCTACTCGACGAGGCGGAGCTGATGGCGCCCACGGCTGCCGGCGGCGAGGTCTCTATCGGCCTAATCGACGACGACCTCAATTCGGGCTAGGGTTTGGTTGGGATATTTTTGAGCAGAGAGGGTGTTCGAGGGGGGGAGAGAGAGGGGGCAGGTAGGATGCACATGGGGGGTTTTTATCATCTAGTTTGCTTCCAATCGAAGCAAAGAAGCATGGGCCTCCATGCCTGCTACGTGAGCTACAGGAAGAAGAAGATGACCATGTGACTCAGCTTACAATTTAGTCCCTGGAAAATTACAAGTAGGTCCCTGTACTCTCTGAAAAAGGTTGTTTTCCCTAGTCAAACAAGGTTATAAATTTAAATCCTTTTGCCCAAAATTCTAATTAGTTGAGTTGCACAACATATATGAAAATTGGCTCCATTGGATAAACTTTATAATTCAAAGTTGTTCAAATTTGAATTCTTACAAAAATGGACATTGAACTTATTAGACTACTTAGGAGCTTCCAAAAATGATAATTTTTGGCACACATTCCTTATTTGATGTGTCCCTTATGTGGTAGAAAATTCAAGTCATTTTGAGTTACTTCATAGAACAAACTTGTTCAAATTTCAAAAAGGTGCTGTCAAGAAAACAGGGGTTTTTGGCAACTTAAATTATTCAAAAACTTGTGCCCTTTTGGTTTTCATCCTCATTTATGATATAGAGCATGTGGTATTTATTTCATGGCATTTGGGAAAAGTTTGTAGAACAAACTTGTTCAAAATCCCAAATGTTGCTGTGGAGAAAATTCATGTTTTCAGGGCTTTAATGGATTCAATTCTTGGTCTCCTCTTGTGTGTGTTCCTTATTTGATATAAGGAAGCAATGGTATGAATTTCAAATCATTTGAGGAAAGTTTCCAATAGTAACTTGTTTTAGTTTTCTGTTTCTGGAAATATTGGAATTTCTATTTAATAAAGCACTTGGCTTTTCTTTAGCAATGCTTTGCCAAAATATTTATGTGACTAGAGATAGCAAGTCAATGCTCTCCAATACCTTTGTTTTTAATCTTGCAAGGTTGGAAAAACATTTGATAAGATTTTGGTGAAGCATCTAAGAATGCCTCTTTTTCAGATAATCTTTTTGGGAAATTTATTTAGTGTTTCCTCTTTCTTAATTTAGAACTTGTAATAATATTCAACAAGTATTGGATTCATAAGATAGTTTTGTAAAACTCTTTGATCAATATTTACTTGAGAAAATATTGCCAAAGTCATTGGAACAATATGTTGAATATTTTTATCATTGGAACAATATGTTGAATATTTTTAGTTTACTGCTTTGCTATCCTTTTTAAGTTTGCTTTCAATTTCTTAGCCATGTAATATTATATAACTAGTTTGTTTAGTTGCACTCAAACAAACACAATCAAAGTTTAATTGTCAAGCAATTAGCAAAACAACTGTGTTAACAGGTATTCCAAAATTGGGATGTGACACCTCCCTTGTCTTCGTTTGGGAGGCCAAACTCCCCCTCAAAATTAAAATCTTTGCCTGGCAGCTCTTACTTGACAAACTGCCGACGGAGGAGCAGCTTGCCATTAGACACGGCCCCTCGACGGGGCACTGCGCCCTTTGTGGGGCCATCGAAAACGTTGAACACCTGTTCTTCTCCTGCTCTCTTGCGATGGTCGCTTGGAGTGCCCTTAGACAGGTCCTTGGGAGGACCTGGAACCCTTCTTGTAGAGCGCATTGGCTACGCTTTCTCAATCAAGCCAACCCTAGGGAGGCAAGGCTGGGTTGGGTGCTGTTTCTTGCACAATCTTGGGCTCTTTGGACCGTTAGAAACAAACACGCCATTGAGGGGAAGATCATTCGTCATCCTGCTGATATCCTGTTCAAAACACTCTTATTCCTGCAGCTTTGGACACCCACGCTTAGGGAGGAGGACCGAGAAGACGCGAGAAGGCTGTCGGAGGCGCTGAAATCCCTACATCGCTCCTGCATCCACCCCCAACCGTAGAGGGTCTCCTGGCGCCCTTGGGTGTCTGTTTTTGTTGTGTGCTGCTCTAGTTTGCTCGCTTTTGCTCCTTTATGTTGGCTTAAGCTGTATGCCCAGCGGTTGTTCTTCTTATTCGGATCCCTGTGTTGGTCGTGTTTGCGAGCAGCTGTCTTGCTCCTTGGCTAAGCTGTATGCCCAGCATGTTGTATTAACTCGTTTGTGAACCTGTTTGGCTTTGTTAATTCAAAGTCGGGCATAAGGCCTTTTATCTAAAAAAAGAAGTTCCATAGATGGAGAAATCGTCCATGAATACTTCCACAATCTCTTCACAAAAACCTTGAAAAATAGAAGTCATGCATCTTTGAAAGGTAGTAGGAGCATTACACAAACCAAAAGGCATACGTCTATAAGCATAAGTACCATAAGGACAAGTAAATGTTGTTTTCTCTTGATCTTTTTCCCTAACAGCAATTTGAGAGAACCCAGAATAACCATCAAGAAAGCAAAAATGAGTTTTCTTAGACAACCTCTGTAGCATTTGATCAATAAAAGGTAAAGGATAATGATCTTCCTTAGTAACTTTATTAACCTTTCTAAAATCAATGCACATTCTATAACCAACTACTACCCTTTGAGGAATAAGATCATTATTTTCATTAGGCACAACAGTCATTCCCCCTTCTTAGGGACACAATGCACATGGCTCACCCATCCACTATCAGCAATAGTAAAAATAATACCAACATCAAGGAGTTTTAATACCTCATTTCTTACCATTTCGTTCATCTTAGGAATTAAACAACGTTGATGTTCAACTACTGGCTTGCATCAGGTTCAATATTAATAACAGGCTGACATATAGAGGGAGAGATCCCTTTCAAATCATCAAGAGTATATCCAATAGCTCCACGGTGTTTCTTCAATATTCCCAATAATAATTCCTCTTCCTCACTTGAAAGTTTAGCACTAATAATAAGAGGATATATTTTCTTATTATTAATATAAGCATATTTAATATCATCAGGCAAAGGTTTTAAATCAAAAATAGCATCCTCTTTGGGTGGCAATGTGGTACCCAATTCTTCCACAGGTAAATTATGTTTCATTATCACCAGTTAACGAAGAATAATATCGTCAATCTCATTTCTTTCTTCCATAAAGACCCCACTTTCATGGTCCTCCATATATTTCCGCAAAGCATTATTAGGAGCAAGAGCAATAGAAGCAAGTTGTTCAACTTTAAAATTCTCATCAACCAATTTAGATTCATAAGGTGCTCTAGCAAATTTGGAGAAATTGAACTCATAAGATTTTCCATTAAATATAGTCAATATATTCTCCCTCTTACAATCTATAATAGCACCACAAGTGTTCAAGAAAGGTCTACCAAAAATAATAGGACAAGTTTTACTAGCAGCCTTACCAAGTACTAGAAAATCAGTGGGATATTTAGTTTGACCACATAAAACTTCCACATTCCTAACAATACCAACAGGAAAGACAGTTTCTCTATTAGCAAGCTGAATAACCACATCAATACCCTCAAGCTCACAAGAACCAATTTCATGCATAATTTCTTTATAAAGCTCATAAGGTATAGCACTAGAACTTGCACCAATGTCACACAAACCATAATATCAATGATCATCAATCTTAACAGAAAGCACATGAACACTAGGTTTCTTAGGTCTATGAGGATGGAAAAAAATATTAGAAGCATCCTCACAGAAGACAATGTGTTCATCCTCTACATTTCCACAAACAAGATCTTTTACTATTGCTACAACAGGTTCAACATTTATTTGTTCATCAGGTTCAATAGATTTCTTAATGCTATTATTAACCACACTAGCTACAATACAGTGTTCTTTAACCTTAGCAGGGAAAAGTATTTTTTCAATATAAGGTTCAGGAGCAGCAGGATTAACAGCATGCACTTCTATATTACTAGCAGGAACAATATCTTTATAAGGTGCATGATATTTGTGATAATCCTTTTTAGGAATATCAAGATAGGAGGCAAAAGCTTTATGAAAATTTGCAAAGATTTGAGAATCAAGACCACAAATAACAGTAACTTTATAGAAATCATCTGTTCCATAAAAGATTTAATGCATTCATAATCATAATTTATACCTGACTTTCTACCTTTGTCGTTCTCCCATTCTTCAGTGTTCTCTTGAATACGGTCAAGAAGATCCCATTTAGCTTCTTCCCCCATACGTGTGAATGATCCAGAACAAGAAGCATCCAATAAATCCTTATCATGAAGAGAAAGCCTTGCATAATAATTATTGATAACAATATTACTTGGGAGTTCATGAACGGGACATTTGAGCATTAATAACTTCATTCTCCCACAAGCTTGGGCAATACTCTCTCCACCATGAGGCCAGAAATTATATATTTGATTCCGGTCTTTATGAATCTCATTAGGCAGATAAAATTTAGAATAAAAGAGAGGAACAATTTCCTCCCATCCAATGGATTCACCATTCTTTAGTAATTTGAACCATTCATCGGCTCTTCCTTTCAGCGATAAAGAAAATAATTTCCTTTTAACTTGATCCATTGTAATACCTGCACACCTGAATAACTCGCATAATCTCTACTATATAACGTGTGTTAACGACACGTACGTGGTACGTCGTACGTCCCAGCACTATCTTCCAAGTTCGGGTGTACCTCGCGCCTCCGCTCAATGGCTGGTTTCGTTTAGTACTTGTGTGGGCCGGGCCAGTTAAGAAACTAGCCAAGATATATGGCAGGACTCTAATCCTATACTCAGCCATGCTGCCGCCAACGAGAGCTCTGATTCAACACGTAATCGCTCAGACCACGTACACACCCATGGGACCGACATGAACTCCTTTGCTCGGTTAGAAAGCCGAAGGCAATATAAAAAAAAACTCAGATCGATTTCAAGTTGCCCTGCAGGCCTCCTAGACATTGTCTCGCCCTCGAAGCGTAAACCGCCTCATCTTCTATTGCCCATCCACGACCCTGAAGCGTGCCGGCGGCTACTTCGTGGTGGCATCGTCAACGTCATCGCCGTGCCCTTCGGACGCCCCGACGGCGAGATCAGTATACTGGACAAGAGCCAAGCCAAGCCATAACCGTCCGTGACGATAGCCCCATGTTGCAGCAGTGACCGTGGATACCGTCGTACTTGAACGACACAACCTTGGTGACAAAGATTATATCAGATGTGATCTCCATCGCCCTGTACGTCGTCCACGGTGGGCTGCTGGCGTGTATGGTGTCATGGATCCGACTGGGTTGGTTGCACTTGCACTACTTTGAATCCTGCTCTGCATAATGCCGATTTGTAGCGTAGGAAACGCGGTCGAAAGGGATCTGCCACCCCGCTGCACCTGCCGGCGAGATGCTTTCCCCATAGTCCGTCCCCGCGCGCCTCCGTTGGGCACGCTAGGAGGCGCCCGCCCACTGGTAGAAAATAGGCCTTCCATACGCCCCCATTAGTCCTCAAAAGTTTCGACCCGCGACTATAGGGGTCTCTAGTCGCGGTTCGGGAGGACATCCGCGACCAACAGTCTGGGCCCAGCGCGCTCGGTCCACAGCTGGCGGACGGGAGGGGCTTTAGTCCCGGTTGGCCAGGCCAACCGGGACTAATAGGTCCCCAAGGCCTTTAGTCGCGGTTGTCCAGGCCAACCGGGACTAAAGGCCCATCCCTATATATAGGGCTCAGGTGGCTGCACTTAGCCACATTTGGTGTCACTTCTACTCACAATATTCACAAGGGGTGGTGGGTTTGCTTTTTGCTCCTCCTATGCACACAAGGTGTTTGATGAAATGCCCGAGAGCATGAAACACACATGATATGAAGTGTCCGAGCCGCAATTGAGCGTTTTCATTTATTTTACCTCCGCTATCGCGGTTAGCAACTTGAACCTTTCATTTATTATTTCCAGCTAGTTAGTTTAACAAATACATGGTGGTTAATTATATACTTTATATAATAATAATGCAGATGAATCGGCAGTGGATGTACGGTAACCGACTCTCCGGCGAGTTCACTACGGGTTTGAAAGATTTCCTCGTAGTGGCAAATGCGAACAAGCAGCGAGGTTTTATTATCTGTCCATGTGCTGAATGTAAGAATGAGAAGGGTCACTCCTCCTCAAAAGTCGTTCACATGCACCTCCTTCGGCACGGTTTCATGCCAAGCTATATTTGTTGGACCAAGCATGGAGAAAAAGGGGTTAGAATGGAAGAAGATGAAGAAGAGGATGCTATCGATTTCAACTATCATGACACTTTCGGTGATACTTTCATGGAGGATGATGCCGAAGGTGGGGAAGGGTTTGGTGAAGGTGAAGAAGAGGCACATGATGAGCCCGCTGATGATCTTGGTCGGACCATTGCTGATGCACGGAGACGCTGCGAAACTGACAAGGAGAGGGAGAATTTGGATCGCATGTTAGAGGATCACACGAAGTCGCTGTACCCAGGATGCGACAATTGTCTGAAAAAGCTGGGCTGCACACTGGATTTGCTGAAATGGAAGGCACGGGAAGGTGTAGCTGACTCATCATTTGAAAATTTGCTGAAAATGTTGAAGAATATGTTTCCGAAGAATAACGAGTTGCCCGCCAGTACGTACGAAGCAAAGAAGGTCGTCTGCCCTCTAGGTTTAGAGGTTCTGAAGATACATGCATGCATTAACGACTGCATCCTATACCGCGGTGCATACGAGAATTTGGATGAATGCCCTGTATGCACTGCATTGCGTTATAAGATCAGAGGCGATGACCCTGGTGACGATGTTGAGGGCGAGAAACCCAGGAAGAGGGTTCCCGCCAAGGTGATGTGGTATGCTCCTATAATACCTCGGCTGAAACGCCTGTTCATGAACAAAGAGCATGCCAAGTTGTTGCGATGGCACAAAGAGGACCGTAAGTCCGACGGGGAGTTGAGACACCCTGCTGATGGAACGCAATGGAGAAAGATCGACAGAGAGTTCAAAGATTTTGCAGCTGACGCAAGGAACATAAGATTTGGTCTAAGTACTGATGGCATGAATCCTTTTGGCGAGCAGAGCTCCAGCCATACCACCTGGCCCGTGACTCTATGCATCTACAACCTTCCTCCTTGGTTGTGCATGAAGCGGAAGTTCATTATGATGCCAGTGCTCATCCAAGGTCCGAAGCAACCCGGCAACGACATCGATGTGTACCTAAGGCCATTAGTTGATGAACTTTTACAGTTGTGGGGCAGACCTGGTGTACCTGTGTGGGATGAGCTTAAAGAAGAGGAATTTAACCTACGAGCGTTGCTTTTTGTAACCATCAACGATTGGCCTGCTCTCAGTAACCTTTCGGGACAGTCAAATAAGGGATACAAAGCATGCACGCACTGCTTACATGAGACTGAAAGTGTATTTTTGGATAATTGTAGGAAGAACGTGTACCTGGGTCATCGTCGATTTCTTCCCCGAAATCATAACGTAAGAAAGAAAGGCAAGCATTTCAACGGCAAGGCAGATCACCGGCCGAAGCCTGCGGAACGTACTAGAGCTGAGATATTTGATATGGTCAAGGATTTGAAAGTCATCTTTGGAAAGGGTCCTGGCGGGCAATCAGTTCCGCTGGGAGTTGACGGGCACGTACCCATGTGGAAAAAGAAATCGATATTTTGGGAGCTACAGTATTGGAAAGTACTAGATGTCCGCTCTGCAATCGACGTGATGCATGTTACGAAGAATATTTGCGTGAACCTGCTAAGCTTCTTGGGCGTGTATGGGAAGACAAATGATACAAAGGAAGCACGGCGGGACCAGCAACTTTTGAAAGACCCAGATGACCGGCATCCGGAATGGTTTCAAGGTCGTGCCAGCTACGCTCTTACCAAAGAAGAGAATGTCATTTTTTTTGAATGCCTGAGCAGTATGAAGGTCCCGTCTGGCTTCTCGTCGAATATAAAGGGAATAATAAACATGGCGGACAAAAAGTTCCAAAACCTAAAGTCTCATGACTGCCACGTGATTATGACGCAATTGCTTCCGATTGCTTTGAGGGGGCTCCTACCGGAAAATGTTCGAGTAGCCATTGTGAAGCTATGTGCATTCCTCAATGCAAGCTCTCAGAAGGTAATCAGTCCAGAAGATCTACCACGGTTACAGAACGATGTGGTCCAATGTCTTGTCAGTTTCGAGTTGGTGTTTCCACCATCCTTCTTCAATATCATGACGCACCTCCTGGTCCACCTAGTCGAAGAGATTTCCATTCTCGGTCCTGTATTTCTACACAATATGTTCCCCTTCGAGAGGTTTATGGGAGTATTAAAGAAATATGTTCGTAACCGTGCTAGGCCAGAAGGAAGCACCGTAAAGGGCTATGGAAATGAGGAGGTAATTGAGTTCTGCATTGACTATGTTCCTGACCTTAAGCCGATTGGTATTCCTCAATCGCGGCACGAGGGGAGACTAAGTGGAAAAGGCACGATCGGAAGGAAATCAACGATATGTATGGAAGGTCATTCTATGACTGAAGCACACCACACAGTTCTGCCAAATTCGAGCTTGGTGTCTCCGTACTTCGAGCAACACAAGAATATTTTACGCTCGGACAACCCGGGGAAGCCTGAATCATGGATAAGAAAGGCCCACATGGAGACTTTCGGCAGTTGGTTGCGAAAACATTTAATGAATGACAATGATGTTGGAGATCAGCTGTACATGTTGGCCAAGACACCATCTTCGACTATAACGACTTACCAAGGGTACGAGATTAATGGGAATACATTTTACACGATCTCCCAAGATAAAAAGAGCACCAACCAAAACAGTGGTGTCCGCTTTGATGCAGCAACCGAGATTGGGCAAAAGGTCACATATTATGGTTACATAGAGGAGATATGGGAACTTGACTATGGACCCTCCTTTAAGGTCCCTTTGTTCCGGTGCAAATGGTTCAAGCTAACAGGAGGTGGGGTAAAGGTGGACGAGCAATACGGAATGACAATGGTGGATTTCGACAATCTTGGTTACCTTGACGAACCATTCGTCCTAGCCAAAGATGTCGCTCAGGTTTTCTATTTGAAGGACATGAGTAGCAAACCGAGGAAACGGAAAGATAAGAAAACGATCAGTACATCATGCGATGATCCAAAGCGCCACATTGTTCTTTCAGGGAAAAGAAACATCGTGGGAGTGGAGGACAAGACAGACATGTCAGAAGATTATAATTTGTTTGGTGAAATTCCGCCCTTCAAAGTCAACACTGACCCAAGCATTAAGTTAAATGATGAGGATGCTCCATGGATACGGCCAAATCGTAAGAAAGCAGGAACACAAGGGAAGAATTGATGTGTAATAATTTATTGTGTACCAAACTTTTTTGAATGGATGATGTGAATTATATTATCTCTGATGTGTTTAAGACTAACTCCTTTGCAAAATATTTGAGAAAACGAGTGGAAAGCATGGAAAAAAGAAGGTTACTTAAATGTCTCAAAACCTTGTGAGATAAAATATCTGATTTCATAACTTTTATTAAAAACAGAAAACAGACGCGCTAGCGCGCCGCAGTGTCGCCGGAATACAAATTCTTTTATTAAAAAGAGAGAACATACGAACACTACTCCTCGTCGTCGTCATCGGGGAACTCGTTGGTGACCTCCTCCGGGTCATCGTCGTCGGCGAACTCGTCGGTGACCTCCTCGTTGTCGTCGGAGGTGCATGATGGTATGTCCGAGATAGGCCCCCACCTCGGATCGTCGGAGGCCCAGACTTCGCCGGCGCGGTCGGCCCGACGAAGCTCTTGCAGCGCCCTCGTCCTCGCCTCCCGAGCGGCATCTAACGCGAGGTGGCGTTCGAGGCGGCGCTCCGCCCGCTCAGCCGCGCGGGTCTGCCAGAGCTCCTCGTCGGCGCTCTCCTCCCCCGGGTTGTTCCGGTAATACTCGCGGACGACGCGTTCTTCCCTGGCGTCGACTAGGCCCTGAAACGCGCGGTGACGGAGGTGGAGGTGGTCGGCGGCTGTGACGATCTGCGGCTTCGGCGCCCTGGCCTCCGCTTCCCAGACGGTGTGGCAGTCGTTGAAGTTCATCAGTGACCGCGGGCGGTTGAGGCGCTAGGCCGCCGCGTCCCAGGCGCGGGCGGCCTCCGCCGCCGTCGCAAAGGAGCCGAGGGGGATGCGGTCGTCCCCCGAGCGGATATCTGCGCTGAACATTCCGTTCTGCCGTGCTCGGACGCCGCGGAAGCCGGTGGTGCTGTTCCTCCTCGGAGGCATGGTGGAAGCGCGACGGTGCGTGGAGAGGAGAAGACGCGCTCGAGGCGCGACAGTTTATACCGCGCACTCCTGGCCACACGTCACAACTCCCGCGCCACGCGTCGCAACTCCCGCGCCACGCGTCACAACTCCCGCGCCACGCGCCACCCTAACACAACCAAGCAAATATTTGCACATTACTACCCGAGCTCAAAGTGAACACTGACCCAAGCATGGATGGATGTGTTAAAGGGGGGGGGTGTAGAACAAAACAATCGGTATCACCATCATACAGCCCTACCGTGGCTACTCGGTGCAATATGCATACCAAATGCACGGTAGGACGTATGATGGTGAATCCGGATGTTTTGTATTTGCTCGATAAACTAAATATATGATGTATCAAACCTTAAAGGGGGATGTAGAACAAAACAATCGGTATCGCCATCATACAGCCCCACCGTGGCTACTGGGTGCAATATGCATACCAAATGCACGGCAGGACGTATGATGGCAAATCCGGATGTTTTGTATTTGCTCGATGAACCGACCGATGTATGAAGGTGGGCTATATATAGGGTCCTCTGGCTCACAAAGTGTTGTGCTAGGGTTTTGATCCAACGGTTAAGAAACCACCTAATCCAACGGCTCACAACAGCTCAAAAGAAACACACCGTAGCCCTGATCGAACGGCTCACAACAGCTCGAAAGAAACACACCCCGGATCCAACGACTCACAAGCGCTTTAAAGAAACACACGATCCGTGTGATTCTATCTGATTGGTCCAAACGAAACCCTAACCCATTTAGTCCCGGTTGGTGTCCCCAACCGGGACTAAAGGGATGTTTTCTTCTCGCTATATATATGTATGCATACACCATTGGCATAAACACATACAAACTCACCACTCTCTCATGGCTTCTACCGTACCCACTCTAACATTCATCCAGGCGGAGGCACTTTCCGCCTCGAACTACCCCTGCCCGTGCGGCTACAACGTTCCCGCCGGTTGGATGCTGAGCGCCGGAGGAGTGCCGGTCCCTCCTCTTCCTCAAGGTGTGGCGCGTCGGGCGGCCATCACGAACCACTACTATCACGAGCTCACGCCGGAGCAGCGGAGGAATCCCAGTTGGCATCCCGATAACCAGCATTCTTGGGATGCCTTCTTCATCAATCGGCATGAGAGGGCGCTCGCCAGGTATGAGGAGGACGGCCTGCCTCCTGGGAACTTTCACGAGGCCGGTCGTCGGCTATGGTGGTCCGGCCGGACTCTACAGAGCGTCATGGACTACATCAGGGCCGGCGATATCCCCCGCCTGCGCTACCCTCAGGCCCAGTCCTGGAGTCGTGATCCTCCGAGGGAGTGCAGAGCACCGTCAGACGATAGTGACGACTACGGTGGCGGCGACTACGAAGACTACGAGTACATGTACTATAGGCCTAGGCAGGAGTATGACTAGCAGATATCAGATCATGCATCTATGCTCTCCGTTTAGGTTTAGATCCACTCTAGCCATTATGTACTGCCTTTTTTATCTATATATATATTCAAGATGTGTGTGAATCTTTATGATTAGTTTTATTTTTATGAATTTTTTGATATATTATTTGTATTTTTAAGATTTTAAAAAGAATTAGTTTTATTTTTCTGAATTTTCTGATATATTATTTGTATTTTTAAGTTTGGGAAAAGGAAAAGTATTTGAATAACCACCTTTAGTCGCGGTTCGTGTCACGAACCGGGACTAAAGGCTCGTTCTGCGCGGGAACGAAAACGCCGCGAAAAATTGCACCTTTAGTCCCGGTTCGTGACACCAACCGGGACTAAAGGCCCGCGGAGGGTACCCCGGGGGACCTTTAGTCCCGGTTGCTGTCACGAACCGGGACTAAAGGCTGGACCTATATATGCGCGGTGCCTTCCTGCCCCAAAATTCTAAGTCCCAAACCCTCGCGCCGGCGCCCGCTCGTCTTCTGCCTCGTCGCCGTCGCCGTCGCCCGCTCGTCTTCTGCCTCGTCGCCGTCGCCCGCGCAGAGGACCGCGCCGTTGCCGTCGCCGTCGGCGCGCCCTTCTCTCCACCGCCTCCACCCTGCTCCGCCCCCGCCCCGTCGCCGTCTCTCCGATAGGTTCCCCGCGGGCCGTCGACGTCGCCCTCGAACCAACGCCATCGAACGGCGCCATCGAACAGTGGTTGTGGCCTCCTCCCCATCTCCGTTCCCTCCCCCGTGGCCGGAATCGCCGGAATCGCCGGAGACCCGAGAGCCTAAACTGCAACCGCCGGCCACCGTGTGACGCCAGGGGTGACGTCATGATGACGTCACCTGGCCACTGTTGGCGAGATTTTTTTTTTTGATGACGTCATCGTGACACGTGGGGCCCACTTTATATGGAATTACAGAACATAATTAATCTTCTAAATAAAATAACTTTTAATTTATAATTCCAAAAATTATGGAAAAATATGCAAAATGTTCAGAAAAATGTAAGCTATCTGTTTATATCATTTTCAATCATGTTTGACAAAGTTCAAAATGAGACCATATTTGAATTTGTATTAAATTCATTAAAATAATGATGAAAATAAGTTTTAATTCAATAAATTCATAATATTAAGTGTAATATACCAAAATGACCAGGAAAGCAAAGGCAACCTAGCTATGGGGTTCTCCAAGTCATTTGAGAAACTAATCTTGGACACACCTCTAAAGTATGGTTTTCCCCCTCCGGTGGTTATCGTTCTTCCACCCAAAACCCTAGCAATCTGTTTTCCCTCCTTCTACGACAATATTTGCTAAGTCTCGTATATACTTAATTAATTTTTACTACATGCATGTCTGCAGGAGTGACATATGGCGGACAATAGAGACCCGACGGCGGAACAGGAGGCTGAAGGTTATATATTAGATATCATAGCCGGAGAACATGATGTAATCTCTTCTTATCTGAACCTTGAGGATCAAGAAGGTGAAGGAGGAACAGACATTGTCGATGATCAAGGATGTGAAGAAGGAACAGACATTGTGGATGATCAAGGAGGTGAAGGAATGGACATTGATGACGGAGGTCAACCGTCGACAAACGACGATCTCCAATTGCAAAGGACAACCACCTCCGGCGAGGTATATATATATATACATTGAGCCTCTCGTGATACAAACTTACTGAAATGTGAATACATATGCACTAACGCGCGCGACTCTCTTTCTTATTTTAGCCCTCGGCCGGATCGAGTACGACAACGCGTGGCAAATCCAAGGCGATGAAAGATTCCGAAATATATACCATCGAATCAGTCGGTGTAACCGGCAAGCCCCTACAGCACACCACAAAGTTTATCAACCAATGCGGAGTCATTGTTAGAGACACTATCCCGATCACCGTCCAGGAATGGAAGGAGCCAAAGAAATCACGTCTTGGTTTCAGTTATGTCCACAAGAGAACGAAAAAGGAGATGTTCAGAAAGCTTATGGTACATTTCATTCTACCTCCGGAATACCACAAAAAATATGAATTCGGTGATGAGGTTCCGGGTGGACGTCAGAGGAGGAGGCTAGTCAAAGAGTTCGCTCTTCAGAAGATGGCCGAAGCATTCCGGAACTTCGAGAAAAAATTGTTCCGTGAATATGTCAGCAAGGGCAAGACTCCGCTTTTCACTGGACAACATGAGAAACTGAGAGATGATTGGACAGAATTTGTGACGCAGAAGAAATCGGAGCATTTCAAGGAAATGTCGAAAAAAAATAAGGCTAATGCGGATAAGAAACAGTACCATCATGTTATGGGGCCAGGAGGATACCGCGTTTCGGCGCCTAAGTGGCAGGCGATGGAGGACGGCCTGAGGGCAAGAGGAATCCCTCTAGGTACAGAGGGATGGGACGAAAGAGCCAAAATGTGGTGGTACGGGCATGGGGGATCGCTAGACCCGGAGACAGGGGCGTGTGTTCATCGGCAGAAAACGTTTGCTCCCACAAAAGACCTTGTTGACGCAATGACCAAAGCTCAAAAGGGCTGGATCAGGTTCAACAGAGAGAGAGACCAACTGACCCATGCCCTCGGGAATCCTGAACACGGAGGACATATACGAGGCAAAGGCAGATTGCCGTGGAAAGTAGGGTTTTCCCAGGAGGGTGACCCGTACTGTTACAGAAGCCGTAAGAGAAATATGGACCGGGCTGCTGTCGAAGCTGCAGATCTTCTGTCGAAGCTTGCAACGGAAGTTAGTGAGTTGAAGCAGACCGTGGCGGGAATAGTTGAGAAAGAAACAGCGGCGGCTGCAGGGCTGCATGAAGAACATGCATCGGATCAGCGGAGAAGCAGCGTGGCTTCCACGGAGGCCCCGCATGCAGGTGCTAATGCACCGATGACCGAGAGTCGTGCACCGGAGCCTCACTACCCCGTGGATGATGTAAAGGAGATGAAAGAATGTGATCTGCATTATCCCGTAGGGAACATTTCCATGAAGGTAGCTACAGGCAGTGCTTTACCCTATACACCTGGAGCACTCCATCACAACAACCCCATTCCATATGGCTATGCTCGTGTCACGGTGGAAGACATAGTCCAAGGGTTTGAGGACCTGGAGATTGACATAGCTACACCCGAAGGGGAGAGAAGACTTGGAGATGTCAAGCGCCAGTTCATTCTATGGAAAAAAAGTACATAGTGTTTTCAGGAGAGACGCCAAGGCTAACAAGTCCACCCCCTCCGATGGTGCAGGTGCTGGTGGTGGTGCTGGTGCTGGTGCTGGTTCACCTACGCCTCCTTCACGCCATTCGACGCCGTCCCCCGATCCACAATCTCCGGCGGGTAAGCAGCCGCCGCCCCCCATTCCTCCTCCGGCGGTTAAGCAGCCGTCGCCCCCCATTCCTCCTCCAGCGAAGAAACAGAAGCAAGCGGACAGCAAGGGAACCCGCTCTTGGACTATTAACCCGGAGGCTTATGTACCTAAGACCACACGGGTACCTGAGCCATCACTGAAGCCTATCCCCCAAGGCCTTGGGAACTTAGTGATGCTGAAACCAAATTGGCCGTGAAGGCTGACGTTGAGAAATGGAAGGCCCGTCAGAAGGCGCTAAAGGAGCATGAGCCCAAGGAAGTATTCCCTCCGAGTGTAGACAAGTGGGCTACGGGTTTCTTGTCGACACCGTCCCAAGCCGAGAAGAATTTGCCTAAAGACTATGATATTGAACTTCGTAAGCAAGCAAAAATATTGGAGGAGGAGAAAGCAAAAAGAAAAAAAAAGCAGGAAACAAGTTGACCAGCTCGGGATGCAGAGTAAACAATCGATCCCCCCGCTCATAGTGAAAGCCGGTCCGGAACAGGACCCCGAGGTCATAAGAGCTGTGGCAGCAATGGGATTGACTGTAGCTACTGCCATGGAAAATGCGTCCGAGGCCGGTATGTCTCTTCGTCTCTTTTTAGGCCTGGACGATGCGCCAATGGCTGAGGTAGCATTACAATATGAGAAGAAAGGGCCTCTCGTCGAGCCTACGCAGGAAAAGGATCTACCACCACTAATGCAAAGTCTGCTACGTTGGTACAAACAATTCATATCATGGACCGACAAAGAATTTGTGTATGTGGATGTTACAGAGGAGCATCACACCAAAAAGTACACGGTACAAGTTGAGATGAGTGAATTGTTCCAGCTGTTCAATCTGCGCGAGCTCGACAAATCTATCCTGAGTTGCTACGTTCTGTAAGTGATTTATTTCTACCTCATCTCGTTCTTCATTGCCTACACTATATATATATATATATTGTCCTAACTATATTGTTGCGTACGCTATTATGCAGATTGAAGATTTGGGAATGCAGAATAAGACTC
Organism: Alopecurus myosuroides; assembly: GCA_028641055.1. Lineage (NCBI taxonomy): Eukaryota > Viridiplantae > Streptophyta > Magnoliopsida > Poales > Poaceae > Alopecurus > Alopecurus myosuroides. The sequence continues at coordinate 291,621,450 of CM054063.1, read as the reverse complement.
ATCCATGATGTTGGGTTCATTGACCCACAAATCATTAATGGAACTATGTTAGAACGTCACCCCGAAGACGTGGAGAAAGACTTGTACAATTTTCTTAGAAAGCATGAACTCAAAAGTTATATTCTATTTCCTTACCATTTTGGGTGAGTGTTTCTCTCATGTTGCCATTCTCTTTTGTTTACTCCATGCATGGTATGTCTAATCGATAAGTTATGCATGACTGTGCATGTAACGTGTCCGCAGGTTCCACTGGATTCTGCTAAAAATTGAACTTGACACCTCCACAGTTTTTATCATTGACTCTATGAATTCAGATACAAATCTTTGGGTCGACATGAGAAAAATGATGCAAAGGTAATTATTTTCAATCATTTTCGCTCTATATCGATCGGTCTCTTTTGTTCATTTCCTAATATGCAGTAGCTAATAACTCCCTTGTTCATTTAATTTTATTTGCAATGTAGAGTTTGGAGACGGTTCTCACATGAACATGTCGGTGGATTCAAAGATCAGCTACAATTTAAAAATATGGTTAAAGGTGTGGATAAGCAGCCACCGGGGACCGGTCTATGTGGATAATATGTCTGTGAGAACATACGGAAAGAAATCTCTGAGAGGAAGAAGGACGAGACCACGCGGAGGAGTCTCAATAACCTGCGGAGGGCGCTTACTCCAGAAGCTCGCTTCCGACCAATTCAAGAGGAAATAGCAGGATTTTTCCTTAGGCATGTCATCGATTCCAAAGGAGAACACTATACGTCCACCGACGATGACTATTATACGCATCTGCAGCCTCGAGTACTTTGAAACTTGTTCGAATTTGTGTATGGTCATCCATCTTAATTGTGTAATATGGAAACTTGTTCGAGCTTGTATATGGTCACCCGATATTGAATATATATTATATATTCCTATTGAATTCTCTTTGTTTGAAATTTCATATATATATATATGCATGTATATAGTAGCGTAAAATATATATATATGTGTACTGAAACTTCATCAAAATTAAAATAAAACACAAAATAAAATATAAAAGAAATAAAACAAAACAAATTAAAAAGAAACCAGGTTTAGGGGGCCTAAAACCCTAAACCTGCGCAGGTTTTCAGTCCCGGTTAGCCACAAGAACCGGGACTAAAGGTCCTCCGCCGCGACGGACTCCTGGCGCCCACGTGGACGGGCCTTTAGTCCCGGTCCGTAAGCGGCGGGGACTATAGGGGGGGGTCTTTAGTCGCGCATAGCTAGTCCCGGTTGCGCGGCCGGGACTACTGGCCCTGGCGAACCGGGACTATAGGCCTATTTTCTACCAGTGGCCGTGCCCGGCGGCAACGGGACATCCACGTGCCGGAGTCGCTCCCAGTCTATACGTCCAAAGTTTACGGCCGCGCGTTCTCCTACTGACTCCTGGAGGCGAACAGAGGCACTGGATTCCTGGCCCTTGGAGCGCCAAGCAGCACACATCGGGCATCCTGTTCACGCCGATGACCCGGTTCATGCATGAGTTCGCGTTCTACCTGGTGACGCTCACCGGCATCGGTGTTGGCGGGAAGCAGCTCATCATGCCATGGAAGGTGTTCGAGGTTGGCATGATAATAGACTGCGGCTCCATCCTCACGCGGCTGCCCGATACGACCTATGATAAACTGAAGTCCGCGCTCCAGTCGGCCATAGCAACGATGACACATGCTACAACTTCACAGGATATAGCAACTTCAGAGTGCCGCGGGTCGCTCATTCAGCAGTGGCGTGACGGTCGACCTGGATGTGCCCAACGGGATTCTGTTGGATGACTGTCCGGCGTTCAGCTACACCGGCCCACATGATTAAGTCGGGATGATTTGGTGCTTCCATCGAGAAAAACAGCAGCAATGCTTAACGAAGACGTAGTCGTTCCTGTTGAGGGCTTCTATGTGGCTCAACTCGGATACAGCAGTAGTCACGTACTCACGTACACTCTGTCCGATCAAGTACATGAGCTCTCATGCATACCGCTACTGATTGATGGAATGGGCAGCTACTTCCACCTATGGCATTTTAGGACCTTAGGTGATCATGTTGTATGCACGTATGAGTATAGAGGATTTGTTCATCCGCTGATTGATTCTACATATTTCAGGATTTAAATTTTTGTGCGATCGAGGTTTTATGATTCAATTCTTTCGGTTATTCTAACAACTGCATTCTATGATTTAACATATTTCTAATGTGATTTCTATATGACGAGTATAAGTTATGTGATTCATGTGCAAAGCATTAGGTTTCACGTATATTTATTTAAATTCAAAGTAGGATACAATCTTATTATAGTTGATAGTTTTTGTTTATTTCGTACCATAGTATGATCAAAATCTAACTGAAAATGAAGGATGAATTTATTTTATTTTAGGGTTCTTACTAGACGACTTCTTACCATCGAAAACAAAAGAATGACCAGGCGACTTCTTACCATCGTACGATAATCTATTTATTCGAGAAAATGAAGGCTAGATTTTTTTTGGGAGATATTTATCATTTTTTTACCCGTTGCAACGCACGGGTATTTTGCTAGTTCATGTATAAAGAGCAAATGAACACCGAGATGGACAGTTCCATCTCCATAATAACAGTTATCCCTAACACGTCCAACAATTTTCATAGGTATTTTATAAGTATCTAATTCAGCAGATACGGGTCAGTTACTACCCTAGCAGTGATAGTAGTAGTACCCCTAAACAGAGAGCCAAAGGCATTCTCCATAATGAAATAAAACAGCATACAGAAATAAAAACAACACTCACAGTAAAAGTTTGTCTTAGCAATTCCACTTACCAATAGCACTTCACTCCCCGGCAACGGCGCCAGAAAATAGTCTTGATGACCCACAAGTATAGGGGGTGTATCGTAGTACTTTTGATAAATAAGAGTGTCGAACCCAACAAGGAGCAGAAGGTGTTGACAAACAGGTTGGGTGGAGAATTCACTGTAAACACTAGCAAACGGGTTTTTGGTGGTTTTTGACATAGTAGATAAATAAAGTGCGAGGAAATAAAAGACAGTAAATAATATTGCAGTGAGTGGCCCAATCCTTTTGAGAGAAAAGGACAAGCCGGTTGTTTTGCTTATGGTGACTAAACGTTCTCGAGGACACATGGGAATTTCGTCAAGTGCTTTCGCTTCATATAGTTGATTAATATTTATTGGTTCGTTAAGTGTTGTGTGGGTGAACCTATGCTAATGCACCGCCCAACTAGGACTAATACATACTTGTGATTATACCCCTCATAAGCATCCGCAAATACAAGAAAGTAATTAAGATAAATCTAACCACAGCCTTAAAACTCCGGGATCCTACACTCCCTCGTGCATTGGTTTCCTAACGGGGGTTTAGGTTTCTGGCACTCCGGCAACCCCACAATTAGTAGACAAATAGACAATGACCCTCCTAGGCCCCATAAAGGTGAAGTATCATGTAGTCGACATTCACATGACACCACTAGAAGCATAACACCACAACTTAAATACCAAACCACGAGATATTACTTCAACATAACTTCACTACTAACATCATGACTTCTCCCATGTCCTCAAGAACTAAACGAACTACTCACGAGACATCATATGGATCATAATCAGAGGTGATATAATGGATAATAACAATCTGGTCATAATGTGCAAACACCGATAAATCTAACAAGCATCAGCTACTAACAAGTAATCCACACCGGGAGAGATATCTAGTGGTAAACAACGATAAAGACCCCTAATTTTTACAGCAGGATGAAGGTGGACGGTGGCGGTGATGGTGCTGGTGATTAGGATGACGATGATGATCTCGATGAAGCCCGGAGTGATGACGGACGATGGCGACGATTTCCCCTCTCCAGGGAGGAATTTCCCCGGCTGCCGGAGAGCTTTTGTCTCTCTAGTGTTTTCCACCCCGAGGTGGCGGTAGAATAATTCTTCGATGATGTGTTGGGGATTAGGGTTGCCTAGGGGTCAAGTACGCGAAAGGGGGCGCCCAGGAGTGGGCCAGGGGGGCCAAACCACCCCTAGGCGCGACCAGAGGGGGGGCGCGCCGCCTGGTGGTGTGAGCTCCAGGTGGCCCCCTCCGGGTGCCCTTCTGGCTCACTTCCTCCTCGGAACTTCTAAGACTCCTCCGGTATCCCCCCTCTTCTTCTGATCTTCTGAAATAGGGTATCTTGACGGTGCTTTTTTCCATAAGATTTCTGGTTCCGGTGTTTATTCTCTAAAAATTATGAAACATGCAAAATAAGATAACATAACATAAGTCATGCATCATAACATGAAATATATCGATGAATAATATAAATAACAATATAAAACAGTGATGCAAAAGGGACTTATCACCGGTATGAACTCTATTTGTTTTATTTTTGTACACATACTCATCCATGTGAACATGCTTAGTTTGTTAGTGTATGGTGTATATTATTTAATTGATTCTTAGTAGTTCATGCTCTTACATGTTTAGTTCCAACTTATTAATATAAGATAGCATGTCGTATAATGTTTTCTTGCATTTTTTTATTCATAGAAGAGTATGACATTGTGGTATCTCCCTCTAATTGTTTTGCTTGAATCGACTTGGCACATCGTCACGCATGCATATGACTGAAATAAAAAGTCAATTAAGCCTCGATGATTTATTTTGCCTCAGAGTATTCGTATCACTTTTATGACCCTGTTATTTTGTTTTGTCGCAAGTATGATTATGACAATTGTTGCTCTCTTGATTGTAGCTCCTCGTCTATTGCTAGCCTTCACCTGTACTGAGTATGAGCTCTATTCGTGCATCCAACTCCCAAAAACCAAAGTTTTCCATATGTGTCCACCATACCTATCTATATGTCGTATTTAACCGCCACTCCAAGTAAATTTCTCATGTGCTACCTTTTGAACCTTCAAAAATTATTCCTGTTTTGTGCCCCTGTTTTAGCTCATGAGGACATAAATAGAGAATATTTATCTCACTTGTTGATTGGATTTCACACCCTGGACTAGTGGCTTCGTGTGCTTATCCAAATGATAGAAGACCCGGCAGCGGGGTTCCCAGCTCCAAATTAATACAACAAATTCTCTTTACTATTTTTGCCTCTGATTTATCAGTCAAAGACTAATTGTGTAAACAAAAGAGAAAGAGGGATGACCTTCTACCCAGATGCGTCCTTCCATGGGAGCCGCTCTTGTGAAGTCTAGTTGGCTTGTGACGTACTGTATTGTCTGTTTAACATTCGTTGACATAAGCGTACACCTCTCTAAAAAATGTTTTTAATACCTCTGTTTAGTAAAATAAAAAGCTCTAGCACATGAGTTAATCCCTGCTTCTCTCTGCAAAAGGCCTTTCTTTTATTTTTATGTTGAGTCTTCACCTTCTCACTTTATGCACCTTCTTAAGAGCATGGCTGTCATTCTTAGTGTAATGTGCTTGTCCCAAAACACGGTTGATTGTGGTATAACTTTGATGCTTGTATCTTTGATATCTTTAATTCTAGTCTTCATTTGAACTTCAGAGGTGCCCTAGCATTTATGTTTTGCTCCATTATTAAGGGCAAGCGAGTACACTTTATCATACCCTATTATGAGCATTGCAATCCTGTAGATTGATATACTTCATGTTGTTTATTATTAGTTTGTTCGTACCTCTCCATGGTTTGCATAACTGCTAGGTGACTTTTATTTTGCATACATCTTATTATGAATTGCCTAGCACTTGATCATATAGTGAGTATATTTACGTCATATGAAACAAATGTGTTTGTAGAAGTTCTTTTATCGCACTGTCACTGAATTGCTTAAGGACAAGCAATAAGCTAAGCTGGGGGGGAGTTGATACGTCCAAAACGTATCTCCTTTTCCGAACACTTTTGCTATTGTTTGCCTCGAACTTGTGAGTATTGGATACAACTAACATAGACTAACATTGTTTTCAGCGGAATTACCTTGGTGTCTTGTTTTTGTGCAGAAAAATCAACTTTCGGGAAAATGCCCAGAAAAGATCCCAAAGACTTTAAAACACCCGAAGACCCCTGGAGCCAGAAGGAGTCCCGGTGAGGGTCCAGGAGGGGGCCTCACCACCCCTGGGAGCCCCCCTTGGCCGCGCCACCTGGTGGTGTGGGGCCCCAGGCACCTCCTTGGGCTCCCCTTTCGACTACTTATCGCCCGTAACCCTAAAACAACAGGGGGGTCGTCATATTTCACAGAAACACATCAGAGCACCGTCGCCACCTCAAAACTCAATTCGGGGATCAGAAGTTCCTGTTTTGGCGCCCTGCCGGGTGATGGTGCAGGACTTGCACTCGTTGGGAGACCCCAACAAGAAGGTTTGATGAGCACAACATCAAGTTTTCCCTCAGAAAGAAACCAAGGTTGAATCGACCAGTAGGAGGAAGGAGTAACTTCATAAGGTTGATGCAGCTGACATGGCAGGGCGCACTACCGGTTCAGCAGCAACGTGGAACCTACACAACACAAAAATTCACTTTGCCCCAACGAAGTAGTGAGGTTCTCAATCTCACCGGTTTTGCTGATAACAAAGAGGTTAAATGTATGTTGTGGAAAACAGTATGAAAACAGTAGCAGCAGTGTGAAAACAGTGGAAGCAGTGTGAAAACAATGGAAGCAATGTGTGTATTATCAGAATGAGAAAATGGACCGGGGTCCATAGTTCACTAGAGGCGTCTCTCCATAAAAGATAGCTAACATGTGTGGTGAACAAATTACAGCTGGGCAATTGAAAGATAAAGAACATGCATGACATAAAGATTACTATGAGATTCATGCGGGCATTACAACAAAATACATATATCGTCATCCAACTACAACTATGACTAATAATCCACCCTTCTAATATCATCCAAACAAACATTGGGTATTAAGTTGCAAGCAACAGATAATCGCAGTAAGCAAAGTGTGTAATGTAAACAATGTAAATAAGTAAACATCGTTGTTTTCTACCTAATGGCAACAACACATCCTCCATCCGTCACATTTCTGTCACTCGAGCACATATGCAAAGGAGGCATGAACCCACTATCGAGCATAAATACTCCCTCTTGGAGTCACTAGCATCTACTTGGCCAGAGCATCTACTAACAAGGAGAGCATGCAAGATCATAAATAACATACACATGAATATAACATGATAGATTGATAATCAACAGATATAACGTTCAATAATCATCGGATCCCAGCAAACACAACATGTAACATTACAAATAGATGATCTCGATCATGTGAGGCAGCTCACGAGATCTAAACATGAGGCATAAGGTGGAGAGTACGACCATCTAGCTACTTGCTATGGACCCACAGTCTAGGGATGAACTACTCACGCATCACTCCGGAGGCGGGCATGGTGGTGTAGAGCCCTCTGGTGATGAATCCCCCTCCCGGCAGGGTGCCGGGGAGAGCTCCAGAACCCTCCCGATCTTGGGTTGACGATGACGGTGGCCTCAGGTGTTTCTCGGGACGAAGTGGCATATTATTAGGGTAGATGTATCGGGGGAATAAATAGGCGAAAGGGCTATGGCGGTGGATGCCCGAGGGGCCCACACCACCCCCAGGCGCGGCCAGGGGGCGCCGCCCTGTGGTGTGGCTCCCCTGTGGCCCCCTTCGGGCCTCTTCGGGACTCCGTGGAACATTCGGGAATTCTAAGACTTCTGGCTTCGAATTTTCCAATTCCGAGAATATTTGTAGAACAACTTTTCTCAAACTAAAAACAACAGAAAACAGGGAACTGATCTGTGGCGTCTTGTCTATACTTTAGTCTGGGAAATCGATAAAAATTACATAAAGTGTAAGGAAAACATGTAGCATATGACATGAAAACAACATGGAACATAAAAAATTATAGATACGTTTATGACGTATCAACATCCTCAAGCTTAGTTCCAACTCGTCCTCTAGTAGGTAAACGATAAAAACATATAATTTCTGAGGTGACATTCTACCAACATAAACTTGATCATCTAAATTATTAAAGAATATGAATAGATGAGATCATATAACTTTACACAAGCATGATAGATAAAATTCTAACAATAAAGCCTAGCAATCACCTTGCATCATGAGAAGTAACACAAATAAAAGATCATGAATAATAATGCACTCAAAAGCTATACGTTTGTTTTAAGCATAGAGATAACATGGCAAAGTGATATTTCACTTGTCCTTAAGAGTGGGGCAAAACATAAATGCCAGGACAGCTTAAAAGTTCATTACGAAGACTAGAACAAATAATTTGAGAACAAACAACAAAACATCATGAATCAATTAATACTGTTTCTGGGACAAATGCACATTAAACTCAGAATGGCAACCATGCTCTCTCAATTGTGCATAAAGTTAGAAGATGGAGACTCAACAAAAAAAAGTAAAAGACCGACCCTTCGCAGAGGGAAGCAGGGATCACTCATGTGCTAGAGGTTTTATTTTATTAAAAAGAGGTATTGAAAACATTTTTAAGAGAGGTGTATGCTTATGTCAACAAATGGTAAACAGAAAATACAGTATATCACAAGACAACTAGACTTCACAAGAGCGGCTCCCATAGAAGGACACATCTGGGTAGAATGTCATCCCTCTTTCTCTTTTTTACACAATTATGTTTTGACTGATGAATCAGGGGCAAAAATAGTAAAGAGAATTTGTTGTATTACTTTGGGGCTAGGCACCCCGCTGCCAGATCTTCTATCAATTGGATAAGTGGATGAAGCCACTAGTCCAGGTTGTGAAAGTCCAATCAACAAGTGAGATAAAGATTCTCTATTTACATCCTCGTGAGCTAAAGCAGGAGCACAAAACACGAGTAATTTTGAAGGTTTTAAAGGTAACACATGAGCAATTTACTTTGGAGTGGCAGTTAAATACCACATGTAGGTAGGTATGGTGGACACATTTGGAAACTTTAGTTTTGGAACTTGGATGCACGAGTAGAGCTCATACTCAGTACAGGTGGAGGCTAGCAAAAGACTGGGAGCGACAAATCAAGAGAGCAATAATGGCCATAATACTGCATAGCGACAAAAACATCATTAATCAAAGCATAAGTGGCACTACAAGTTCAAAAACTAAATGATCATAGAGGCTATAAGTGACTAGTTTGTAGTCATAAACATGGTGTGAGCATGCGCGAAGTCAACCAAATAAAACATTCAAAGGAGAACACCACAACTTTATGCTTCAAAATGATAAGAACAACTCAAGATTCTTTCTAAGGCACATTAAACACTCTCAGCTATTTGAGACAAATCATGCTACAAAAATAACCACTAGGATTTAGAATTAAAATAACATCTATCATGGCATGAAAAAGTCTAGCCACAGTCTATAGAAGCTTCTAATTGCACCGTTATAAGCACGAAAATTGTACTACTGCTTTCCAACACCAAGCATTTCATAATAAACAAAAACTCTCTAAGAGATGCAACAATGAAACAAGAGAGTACTAACACAATTCTACTAAAACTAACAGCTCTAAATAAGAGATGCAAGAAAAGCAGGAGCTAAACAGAAATTTTGCTGCAACTAGAAGAAAAACTAAGAATACGAGCATAGCAAGTATTCAAACAAAAAAGCGGAGAGTGTCTCTCTCCAACACAAAGAATGCTAGGGTACAACTATATTATTGCATCAAGGAAAAAAAGAGAACAAAGGAAAGCAAAAGAAAAACAGACAGACGCTCCAACTAAACTTCATATGATGTGACCGAATAAAAATATAGTTTCACTACAAGTGACCTAATAAATTGTTGATGAAGAAAGGGATGCCTTGGGAATCCCCAATATTAGACGAGTCTTCTTATAATTTTCTGGTATGAACCACGGGGGTATCCCCAAGCTTTGACCTTGCACTCTTCTTGATCACATTATATCACCCTCTTCTCTTGACCCTTGAAAACTTGCTTCACACCACACTCAAAGAGTAACTCACATTCGAGGGTTAGTGCAACAAACAAAAAATTCATGGGTTCCGCATGGGAAAAACTGATATTGATACATTTAAACATTAGCTACAGACACTTATGTTTCGTTAAGCAAAGAAATCCACTTGACATCATAAAAGAGCGAATGCAAGAAAAATGGTAGAATCTGCCAAAACCAGAACAGTCTGTAAAGACGATTTTTTTGGGGCACTTATGTTGCTCAGATAAAAAAACTTAAGGAACCAAAAAAAATCTGAATTAGTTGTGGAATAAGTGCAAAAAAATTCAGGTCATTCTGATCTTTCTGGATTTTATACGATTTTTTACGGTGAACAGCGGAAATTTGTTTCCTGCGTAGAAATCCAAAACCAACTCTAACTTTCGTCAGAAACTTTACTTGACACAACTAAAATAGGAAAATAAAGATACAAAAGAGTTGCTGTAGAAGTATACAACCCTATTACTTAAAGAAAACAGAGAAAAACAAAGAAAAAATAAAACCATGGGTTATCTCCCAAGAAGTGCTTTTCTTTAACGCCTTTTAGCTAGGCCGGAAAAGTGGACTCACATGTTTTCAAGCGGAGATGCATTCAAATCAAGATAAGGCAATTCCTTAATAATGCATTGTATTTTATCTAAGTGAGTTTTAGAGGCTCCTTTCTTATAACTTTAAGGCTTACTATTCTCATCAAATAAATTATCAGGAACAATCCAACCAAAATTCCTTTCTTGGGCTTCATGCAGTGCTGCCAATTTAAAGGGGATTGGTATTTTCTCCTCCTTTTCATTTTTAGATTTAGGTTTTTCAAGACCACCAACAATATCTACACATGAGACTAGCATATTGAAACAATCAAAGACTTTTCTAGATTCTATAGCAACACCTCCAAATTCTTTAAGCATGGTTTCTAAGATAAAGTTCCTTTTCTCAATATCTTCAATGTTATTCAAGTTGTGGATCATATGTTGCAGTATGGGATGAAGGTTAACAAACCTAGCTTCTAACATGTGAATTAAAGAAGTTGCAGCAGTTTCATAATTTGGAGCAAGTTCTACTATGGATTTTTTCTCAAAATTATCATGCTTACTAACATGATTAAAGAATTCTTTAATGGTATACTTTCCAAGTATAGAACCACTACCAACTGGAAGGTCTTTTAGGGTAAACTTAGGGAACAACATAATGAAAAATAACAACAAGGTAACAAAACTAACAACTAGAATAGGGACTAAATTTTTTGTGTTTTTGATAAAGAGAAGCAAACAAGACAAAATAAAATAAACTAAGCAAAACAAAAACAACATAAAGAGATAGGAAGTGAGAGACTTCCCTTGCAGAAATTCTCTTCCTCCCTGGCAACGGTGCCAAAAACTTCTTTGATGGTGCATGACTTGCACTCGTTGGGAGACCCCAAGAGGAAGGTTTGATGATCACAACAACAAGTTTTCCCTCAGAAAGAAACCAAGGTTGAATCGACCAGTAGGAGGAAGGAGTAACTTCATAAGGTTGATGCAGCTGAGATGGCAGGGCGCACTACCAGTTCAGCAGCAAGGTGGAACCTACACAGCACAAACAATTCACTTTGCCCCAACGAAGCAGTGAGGTTGTCAATCTCACCGGTTTTGCTGATAACAAAGAGGTTAAATGTATGGTGTGGAAAACAGTAGCAGAAGTGTGAAAACAGTGGAAGCAGTGTGAAAACAATGGAAGCAGTGTGTGTATTATCAGAATGAGAAAATGGATCGGGGTCCACAGTTTACTAGACACGTCTCTCCATAAAAGATAGTAACATGCGTGGTGAACAAATTACAGCTGGGCAATTGGCAGATAAAGAACACGCATGACATAAAGATTACTATGAGATTCATGCGGGCATTACAACAAAATACATAGATCGTCATCCAACTGTGTCTATGACTAATAATCCACCCTTCGAATATCATCCGAACAAACATTGGGTATTAAGTCTCAAGCAACGGATAATCACAGTAAGCAAAGTGTGTAATGTAAACAATGTAAACGAAGTAAACATCGTTGTTTTCTCACTAATGCAACAACACATCCTCCATCCGTCACGTTTATGTCACTCAAGCATAGATGCAAAGGAAGCATGAACCCACTATCGAGCATAAATACTCCCTCTTAGAGTCACTAGCATCTACTTGGAAAGAGCATCTACTTACAACGGAGAGCATGCAAGATCATAAATAAAATACACACGATATATTGATAATCAACAGACATAGCATTAAATAATCATCGGAAACCAGCAAACACAACATGTAGCATTACAAATAGATGATCTTGATCATGTGAGGCAGCTCACGAGATCTAAACATGAGGCATAAGGTGGAGATTACAACCATCTAGCTACTGCTATGGACCCGTAGTCCAAGTATGAACTACTCACGCATCACTCCGGAGGTGGACATGGTGTTGCAGACCCCTCCGGTGATGAATTCCCCTCCCGAGAGGGTGTCGGGGAGAGCTCCAGAACCCTCCCGATCTCGGGTTAACGATGACGGTGGCCTCGGGTGTTTCTCAGGACGAAGTGGTATATTTTAAGGGTAGATGTACCGGGGGAATAAATAGAAAAAAGGGCGAAGGCGGTGGATGCCCGAGGGGCCCACACCACCCCGAGGCGCAGCCGGGGGGCGCCTCCCTATGGTGTGGCCCCCCTCCGGGCCTCTTTGGGACCTTGTGGAACCTTCGGGAATTCTAAGACTTCCGGGCTTCGAATTTTCCAATTCCAAGAATATTTCCATAACAACTTTTCTGAAACTAAAAACAGCAGAAAACAGGGAACCGCTCTGTGGCATCTTGTCAATAAGGTTTGTCTGGGAAATAGATAAAAATGACATAAAGTGTAAGGAAAACATGTATCATATGGCATGAAAACAACATGGAGCATAAGAAATTATAGATATGTTTATGACGTATCACCCGGACGGGGATTCAAAGGAGATCATCACCATCGACACCGCCACCTCTTCTCCATCAACCATCCGTGTTTACCCTGTTCATGTGTGAGTAAACACCGCTGTAGGATGAGAGGGATGGAAGGGATTGGATGAGATCGATCATGTAATAATGCCAGACATTAGGGCATAGTGCCTAGTATCCACTGTTAGTGTTTTCTACCATTGTTGCAACTTGTTTTGCTTAATGCTTGTCACTTTGGGCCCGAGTGCCATGATCTCAGATCTTAACATGTTATTGTTTCATGAGTATAATTCTATTTCTTGATCATATCTGCAAGTTGTTTACACATGTCATTGTCCGGAACCCGAGGCCCCAAAGTGAAAGAAATTGGGACAACCGGAGGGGGTGGTTGTGATGTGAGGATCATGTGTGTTCACAGAGTGTTAATGATTTGCTCCGGTGCTTTATTAAACGGAGCACCTTAATTACCAGTAGTTTCCCTTGAGGCCCCGCTGCAAACGGGCTGGTAGGACAAAAGATGTTGTGCAAGTTTCTCATTGCGAGCACGTATGACTATATTGGAACACATTCCTATGGTTTTCCTAGAACTTGGATGCTTTATTATTATTATTATCTGCAATGCCCATGTTTTGATTATTACATGACCTATCTTATCCACGCAACGCCCGTTCATCCATTCCCTATGCCTACGGTACTTTCATCCTGCTGTTTCCCGCAATTGCTACTGGTGTTATTATTTTATTCCTGTTGTTATTCTACTACTACTGCTATAAAACTGTTACCACTGATAAATTGTTGCGAGTAAGTCTACTTTCAGGTGCTGCTGAATTGACAACACAGTTGTTAAAGCTTATAAATATTATTTGGCTCCCTGTGTGTCGAACAATAAATTTGGGTTTTACTTCCCTCGAAGATTGTTGCGAACCCCTATACTTGTGGGTCATCAAGCTGTCACACCCGGCATCCTAGAAGGTCGGCTAATCACACTACCAGGCAGTGCAGCTGGTATGACCGGATCAAGAGCGAGGGAGGAAATCCTTTGTCTCCACCTCCACCACTTCCGCTCATGGGTGAAAATACTCAAGTCCTAAATGCCCCCTCCCAGGCCTGCAGATAAACAGAAAAGGACAGAGAATGTGAATCAAGTGGCTCAAGGAGCCAACAACAACAACTACTACTACAACTACAACAATAATGCCGGCAGCGGTCGCCGAAATGAGTATCAGGAACACCACAAGAGCTACATGGTCTTTGTGACCAAACCTGATGACAAGCAGAGCCAGCAACAGTGAGCAATGGAAGTCAATGCAGTAAAGCCGACAATGCCAAAGTTCATGTATTGGTCTGAGGAGGAGATCATCTGGAACTTGGGTGATCACCCCAAGGTCATGCCTAACATTCATTGGGCCCGACATCAACGTCAAGTTCACCCGGGTTCTCGTTGATAATGGGAACAACATCAACATCATGTACCGGGATATGATGATCAAGCTGGGCATCACCGAGAACATGATACAGCCTAGCCGGACTACCTTCCATGGTATTGTGCCAGGTGTATCTTGTGCGCCTATGGGCAAGGTCTGGGTGGAAGTACTGTTTGGCACCTGAGATAACTGCCGCACTGAGAGTCTGCTGTTCGAGGTAGTGGACCTCGAAAGCACTTATCATGCCTTACTCGATAGGCCGTCATTGGCCAACTTCATGGCCTCTACTCAGGTGGGCTATCTGAAGATGAAGCTGTCGGGTCCTCATGGTATAATCACCATCTCGGGTGACTACAAGTGCTCTATAGAGTGTGCTTCAGCTGGCTCTCGTCTAGCCGAGTCTCCGGTGATTGTTGCGGAGAAGAAGAGGATCCATGAGGTTGTGGCATTGGCACAGTCTACACAACTCGGTATGGAGGGTATGACTAACCCGCATCAGAGCGCCACATTCCAGGCCTCCAAGGAGATCAAGAAGGTGCATAGTGACCCGGAAATCTCTGAGCATGTAGCCATTATTGGTTCCGGGTTAGAAGAAAAATAGGAAAGCGAGCTCATCCACTTCCTCCATGAGAATCGGGATATCTTTGCATGGTCGAATCAGGACCTGCTGATGGTTGCAGAGTTGATGAAGTTGTTGGAAACCCCAAGAGGATGGTGTGATGAACAAGCGGCAAGAATTTCCCTCAGTTAAGAACCAGGGTTATCAATCCAGTAGGAGGAAGAGGATCTCAGGAAGGTTGATGCCACTGACGGTGGTGCTGGCCCTTCACCGGCGTCAGCAACAACGTGGAACCTGCACACAACACAACCAAAATACTTTGTCCCAACGGTACAGTGAGGTTGTCAATCTCACCGGTCCTGCTGAAAACAAAGATTAGACGTATAATGTGGAAAATGATGTATGCTTGCAGTAAGTAAAGAAAGCAGGAAATAGTTGTGGTTTGTTTAACAATGTGGAAAAATGGACCAGGGTTCATATGTTCACTAGTGGTGTCTCTCCATAAAAGCTAGCATGCTGGGTGAACAAATTACATCTGGGCAATTGACCAATAGAGGTTGCACCGTAGTGCACATATATGACATGAAGACTACTATTATATTTAGTGCGAGCATTACAACAATATACATAGACCGAAATCCATCTGCATCTATGACTAATAATCCACCCTCAGGTTATCATCCGAACCCCCTTAGGTATTAAGTTGCAAGCAACAGATAACTGCATTAAACAAAGTGTGTAATGTAGGCAATGATTATGCACGCGGGCACTCTCACCACTGTTTTCTCCCTAATGGCAACAACACATCCCCCCTTCACGTTTCTGTCACTCGAGCAAGGT
Organism: Alopecurus myosuroides; assembly: GCA_028641055.1. NCBI lineage: Eukaryota > Viridiplantae > Streptophyta > Magnoliopsida > Poales > Poaceae > Alopecurus > Alopecurus myosuroides. The sequence continues at coordinate 291,605,758 of CM054063.1, read as the reverse complement.
GGTGAGGAGGCATGAACCCACTATCGAGCATAAATACTCCCTCTTGGAGTCAATAGCAACTACTTGGACAGAGCAACCACTAGCAACCTAAAGCATGAAAGATCACAAATAGCATATGCAAATAAAGATTATAATCAACTTGGCATAAGTTCAATATTCATCGGATCCCAGCAAACACAGCATATAGAATTACATCATATCAATCTCGATCATGATAGGTATCTCATGAGATCTAAACATGGAGGCATATGAGGAGAAGACAACCATCTAGCTACAACTACGAACCCGTAGTCCAAGGATGAACTACTCACGCATCACTCTGGAGGCAGGCATGGTGATGGAGAGGCCTCCGGTGATGATCCCCTCTCCGGCAGGGTGCCAGAAACAGCTCGAGAACCCCACTTATCTAGGGTTGACGGTGACGGCGGCTGTGGAACTTTTCGGGGATTTTTGATCAGGTCTTTAGGGTTTTCCATCCGGGGGATTAAATAGGCGAAAGGAAAAAGGCGGTGGTGCTCCAGGGGGCCCCACACCCATATGTGGCGCGGCCAGGGGGACCCGCACCACCCTATGGTGTGGCCCCCCTTTTGCCCGTCTTCGACTCCTCTTCGGTGTTCTGGATGCTTCCGGGGAAAATAGGAACTTAGGGTTTGTGGGGTCCAATTCCGAGAATGTTTGCAGAACAACTTTTCTGAAACCAAAAACAACAGAAAACATGGAACTGACACTTGGTATCTTGTTAATAGGTTAGTCCCAGAAAACGTATAAAAATGCTATAAATAAGGGAGAAAACAAGTAGCAATTGACATAATATGATCATGGAGCATCAGAAATTATAGATACGTTGGAGACGTATCAAGCATCCCCAAGCTTAGTTCCTACTCGTCCTCGAGTAGGTAAACGATAAAACAATAATTTCTGAGGTGACATGCTACTAACATAAAGCTGATCTATCGAATGTAAAAGCATATGCACGCTGAGATCATAGAACTTCAAACACAAACATGATAAATAGAACTTTAATAATAAAGCATAGAAATTACTTTGCATCACGAAGAGTAACTCAAATAAAGGATCATGAATAATAATGCAAAGAAAGGTAGACGTTTGTTTCAGGTATAGAGAAAGCATGACAAAGTGATATTTTGCTAGTCCTTAAGAGTGGGGCAAAACATAAATGCCAGGACACCTTCAAAGTTCATGAGGAAGACTAGAACAAATAATTTAAGAACAAATAATATCACATTATGAAGTAATTATAGATGTTTATGGGACAAATGCACATAGAACTCAGAATGGCAAAAATGCTCTCTCAACTCTGCATAAAGTTAGAAGATGGAGACTCAACATAAAAGTAAACGAAAGGCCCTTCACGGAGGGAAGCAGTGATCACTCATGTGCTAGAGCTTTTATTTTATTAAACAGAGGTATTAAAAGTTTGACACTCCTCCCATCCATATTTCACAAACCATGGCTAAATGAATCCTCGGGTGCCTGCCAACAATCACATACCGTGGAGGAGTGTCTATATTTTGGGAGATGTATGCTAATGTCAACGAATGGTAAACATTAAATACAGTACGTCACAAGCCAACTGGATTCACAAGAGCGGCTCCCATGGTGAAGGACGCAACTGGTGTAGAAGGTCATCCCTGTTTCTCATTTATTTAAACAATTATGCTTTAACTGATAAATGAGGGGAAAAATAGTGAAGAGAATTTGTTTGTATTAATTTGGGGCCAGGCACCCCGCTGCCAGCTCTTCTATCATTTGGATAAGAGGATGAAGCTACTAGTCCAGGGTGTGAAATCCAATCAACAAGTGAGATAAAGATTCTCTATTTATGTCCTCATGAGCAAAAACAGGAATATAAAGTAGGAGTTAATTTGAAGGTTTTAAAGGTAACACATGAGCAATTTACTTGGAGTGGCAGTTAAATACCACATGTAGGTAGGTATGGTGTACACAATGGGAAAAACTTTGGTTTAAGGAGTTTGGATGCATGAGTAGAGCTCATACTCAGTAGAGGTGGAGGCTAGCAAAAGACTGGGAGCGACAAATCAAGAGAGCATAAGAGCCATAATCATGCATAACGGCATAAGCATCATTAATTAAAGCATAAGAAGTATCACATGTTCAAAAACTAAGTGGTCATGGAGGCTATTCATGACTGGTTTGTAGTCGTAAACATGCTGTGAGCATGCGCCAAGTCAACCAAATAAAACATTCGAAAGAGAATACCCCAAATTGATGCTTTACTATGACAAGAACAACTCATGAATCTTTCAAGACATATTAAACGCTCTCAGCTATTTATGGCTATTCATGCTACTCAATAACCACAAGGCTTTAAAACTAAAATAAAATTTAGCATGGCATGAAAAAGTTCTAGCCACAGGTCTATATAAGCTTCTACTAGTACTGTTATAAATTCTACTTTAAACATCAGTTTCTATTCCCAACAAGCACCATACAAGATATGTTTTAACAAAAATACTCTACATCATACAACAAGAAAACATGAGAGTAATCTCATAACACTACTAACACTAACAGCTCTGAATAAGAGATGCATGAAAACAAAGGCTAAACGCAGTACTAGCAAAAAGTGAACACTCACAAAACAATAAGAATGAAAACTAGAGTGTTCTAAGCAATGAAAACGGAGCGTGTATCTCTCACACAAAAGTATGATAAGATCCAACCATTTATTACAGCAAAGAAAACTAAACAAACTGAAAACAAAAATAAAATACGCTCCAAGTAAAGAACATAAGATGTGACCGAATAAAAATATAGTTTCACTAGAAGTGACCTGATAATTTGTCGATGAAGAAGGGGATGCCTTGGGCATCCCCAGGCTTAGACGCTTGAGACTTCTTGGAATTTTCTGGGATGTACCACCGGGGCATACCCAAGTTTAGGGTTTTCACTCTTCTTGATCACATCATATCATCCTCTTCTCTTGACCCTTGAAAACTTCCTTCACACCAAACTTCTCACAATCTTCATTAGCAACGTTAGTGCAATCGAAATAATAAATTCACATGGTTCAGTTTCAACACAAGCCTAACACTCATAAACACATTAGCTACTGTCACAACTTTTTTTAAACTCTTTTTCTCAAAAGAACACAAAAATAAAGAGATGAATATGCAAATGCAATTATTGGCAGAAATCTGTCAAAACAGGACAGCAGGTAAAGATGATTTTTTTTCGAAAATCTTCTGTTGCTCAAATAAAATATTGGTCAACTAAGGAAATTTGCGGAATTATATGAGGAATAAGCACAAAAAATTTCAGATCATTCTGATCTTCCAGGATTTTATACGATGTTTTACGGTGGACAGCGGAAATCTGTTTTCTGCGCAGAAATCCGAAAACCAACTCCAACTTTCCACTAGAGGCTTTACTTGGCTCAACAAAGACACAAAAGAAAAGATACAGAGGGGTTGCTAAGGAAATATAAAACATCCAGGTGCAAAGAAAACAAAAGAAAACGATAGAAAACGGGTTGAAAACGGATAAATAAAACGGGTTGTCTCCCGGTAGCGCTTTTCTTTAACGCCTTTCAGCTAGGCAAAAAGATTTTTAAAAGATGCTGACATAAGAATAAGAGTTGAATAACAATAAGAGAGAATCAAGAAGCAAATATAAAACACATTTAAGTCTAACCCACTTCCTATGAAGAAGAATCTTATAGAAAAACAAGTCAACAAAGCACAAAGTGACTAGCATAGGAAGACAAAATAAGTGCAAGATCAAAAATTTCAACATAAAGAGGGGAAACTTAATATTGTTGAGATGCATAAAACCATGTTTCCCTCTCTCATAATAACTTTCAGTAGCATCATGAATAAATTTAACAATATATCTATCACATAAAACATTCTTATCACGAGCCACATGGATAAAAGAATTAATACTATCCACATAAGCATAGTCATTCTCATTAATAGCAGTGAGAGAAAATTCAACAAAATAGCTATCATTATAATTCTCATCACCATAAACATCAAATTTAGGAGTCATATTGTAATCATAATTAATTTTCTCCTCAATAGTAGGTGGATGGAAAATAGCATGTTCATCATTGTAAACAGGTGGAACTAGAATACCACAATCATTATAATCATCATATATTGGAGGCAAAGTATCATCAAAGAAAATTTCCTCCTCAAAACTTGGGGGACTAAAAATATCATATTCATCAAAACTAGCTTCCCCAAGCTTAGACTTTTCCATAACATTAGCAATAATGGTGTTTAAAGAGTTCATACTAATAACACTACCACTAGCATGCAAATAAAGTTCCATAGTTTTTTTAATTTTCTCTTTAAACACTTCATGTCCTAACTCAAGATAAATATTATAAAGCTCTCTCATATTTTTGTTGTTTTCCATTAAGCCTAACTAGTGAAAACAAGAAACAAAAATATTTAATTGCAGAATCTAAAGGAAATAACTTCGCGCACTCACACCCGAGGATGTGAGAGCCTTTTACCTTACCTCCCCGGCAACGGTGCCAGAAATTCCTTGATGCTTGGAGAGTTGATGAAGTTGTTGGAAACCCCAAGAGGAGGGTGTGATGAGCAAGCGGCAAGAATTTCCCTCAGTTAAGAACCAAGGTTATCAATCCAGTAGGAGGAAGAGGATCTTAGGAAGGTTGATGCCACTGGCGGTGGTGCTGGCGCTTCACCGGTGTCAGCAACAACGTGGAACCTGCACACAACACAACCGAAATACTTTGTCCCAATGGTACAGTGAGGTTGTCAATCTCACCGGTCTTGCTGAAAACAGAGATTACACGTATAGTGTGAAAAATGATGTATGCTTGCAGTAAGTAAAGAGAGCAGGAAATAGTTGTGGTTTGTTTCACAATATGGAAAAATGGACCGAGGTTCATAGGTTCACTAGTGGTGTCTCTCCATAAAAGATAGCGTGCTGGGTGAACAAATTACAACTGGGCAATTGACAAATAGAGGTTGCACCGTAGTGCACATATATGACATGAAGACTACTATGATATTTAGTGCGGGCATTACAACAATATACATAGACCAAAATCCATCTACATCTATGACTAATAATCCGCCCTCAGGTTATCATCCGACCCCCCTTAGGTATTAAATTGAAAGCAACAGATAACTGCATTAAACAAAGTGTGTAATGTAAGCAATGATTATGCACGCGGGCACTCTCACCGCTGTTTTCTCCCTAATGGCAACATCACATCCCCCCTTCACATTTCTGTCACTCGAGCAAGGTGGTGAGGAGGCATGAACCCACTATCGAGCATAAATACTCCCTCTTGTAGTCACTAGCAACTACTTGGCCAGAGCAACCACTAGCAGCAGAAAGCATGCAAGATCACAAATAGCATATGCAAATAAAGACTATAATCAACTTGTCATAAGTTCAATATTCATCGGATCCGAGCAAACACAACATATAGAATTACATAAGATCAATCTCGATCATGATAGGCAGCTCACGAGATCTAAACATGGAGGCATATAAGGAGAAGACAACCATCTAGCTACAGCTACGAACCCGTAGTCCAAGGATGAACTACTCACGCATCACTCCAAAGGCAGGCATGGTGATGGAGAGGCCTCCGGTGATGATCTCCTCTCCGGCAGGGTGCCGGAAACAGCTTCATAACCCCCTGGTCTAGGGTTGACGGTGACGGCGGCTGCGGAACTTTTCGGGGATTTTTATCAGATCTTTAGGGTTTTCCATCCCGGGGGATTAAATAGGCGAAAGGGCAAAGTCAGTGGAGCTCCAGGGGCCCCACACCCATAGGTGGTGCGACCAAAGTGGGACTCGTTCCACCCTATAGTGTGGCCCCCCTATTGCCCGTCTTCGACTCCTCTTCGGTGTTCTGGATGCTTCCGAGAAAAATAGGAACTTCGGGCTTTGTGGGGTCCAATTCCGAGAATGTTTCTAGAACAACTTTTCTGAAACCAAAAACAGCAGAAAACAGGGAACTGGTACTTGGCATCTTGTTAATAGGTTAGTCCCAGAAAACATATAAAAATGCTATCAATAAGGGAGAAAACAAGTAGCAATTGACATAATATGATCATGGAGCATCAGAAATTATAGATACATTGGAGACGTATCACCTGCCAGGTGTTCCGAGTGATTTGGTTGAGCACTCGCTGCATTGGAGACCAGATGCTAAGCCGGTGAAGCAACCTCTGCGGCGCTTCGCTGTAGAGAGAAGAAAAGCTATTGGTGACGAGATAGCAAGGCTACTCGCAAGCGGCTTTATCATGGAAGTACTACACCCGGACTGGTTAGCTAACCCGGTCCAGGTAGAGAAGAAGAAGGATGACCCGAATGTGGCCATTGTGTGGCGCATGTGTATAGACTACAGAAGCTGAACAAGGCATGTCCTAAAGATCCATTCCCACTGCCTCAGATCGGTCAGGTGATCGATTCCACTACTGGGTGTGAGTTATTATCGTTTGTAGATGTGTATTCTGGTTTCCACCAGATACCTTTGAACCCTATGGATCAAATAAGGCCTTCCTTTATTACCCCACACATGGATTATGGCTACCGTGTTATGACATTTGGCTTAAGAAATGACGGTGCTACTTATCAAAGATGCAGGCACAAATGCTTGCGTGAGCAAATTGGCAAAAATTTGCAGGCATATGTTGATGACATCTTCATCAAAACCAAGGAGTAGAACACTCCCTTGGAGGACCTCCGGGAGATATTTCCAAACCTGAGGAGATTCTGGTTGAAGCTAAACCCGGCTAAATGTACATTTGGTGTGCCGGCAGGCAAGTTACTCGGTTTCCTCGTGTCTAGCTGAGGTATCGAGGCCAACCCATCCAAGATCAGTGCTATAGAGAGCCTGACCTTGCCGAGATGTCTCAAGGATGTGCATAGGTTCACTGGCTTCCTGGCATCCTCAAGTCATTTTATTGGGAGAATGGGCGAAAAGGCAAAGGATTTCATCATATCAATTGAAAAGGCGAAAAGACAAAGGCACCCTTATATCAATTGATGAAGAAGATAGAAAAGTTTGTCTGCACACCTCAGGCTGACTCGACATTCCATGACTTGAAGAAGATGTTCAGTTCGACACTGATATTAGCCTCGCCACTACCCAAAGAACCAATGATACTCTATATTGCACCTACCGATCGAGTTGTTAGTGTTGTGGCAGTGGTGGAGCGAGAAGAGGAAGGAAAAACAGTGCAGAGGCTAGTGTACTATCTCAGCAAGGTGATGTCCAACTCCAAGCAAAACTACCCCCACTATCAGAAGATTACATATGGAGTCTATATGGCCGCCAAGAAAATCAAGCATTATTTCCAATAGCATCCAATGACGGTGGTGAGTGACGCACCTATCTCGGAGATCATTGGCAACAAGGATGCAAGTGGACGAGTAGCCAAGTGGGCACTTGAGTTGGCCTCATATACACCCCTGTATGTACGGAGGGATTCCATCAAGTCCCAAGTGCTGGCTGATTTTCTGGTTGATTGGGCCGAGATGCAATATGAGCCACCATTGCCTGACTCCAACTTCTGGAGAATGCATATTGATGGCTCCAAGATGAAAGATGGACTGGGTGACACGGTAGTTCTTACCTCACCCAAGCATGATCATCTGAAGTACGTATTGCAAATCCATTTTGCTGCATCGAATAATGTGGCCGAGTATGAGGCATTGGTCCGCGGGCTCAAAGTGGCCAAGGAGATTGGTATTCGCCGAATAATGTGCTATGGTGATTCGAACCTTGTGGCCAGAAAGCATCTGGAAATTGGGATGCTTTGGATGCCAACATGGCATCATACCTGTTTCATGTGCAGATGATATCCGGATACTTTGATGGGTACGAATTTCATCATGTGCATCGAGCAGAGAATGAGGCAGCTGACATATTGTCAAAGTTGGGTTCATCCCGGTAGGCTATCCCGCCCGGGATATCACTGGAACATCTCAGGAAGCCATCCATCAAGCCCTCACATGAATCCGAGTCAATCTTTATCCCGGTGAAACCGGAATCAGAAGCCGTCCCGATGGATGTGGACGTGGGGTGCATCTTGGAGAACTCAGGGACTCCTTGGGGGAACTCATGGACTACCCTAGCTAACTCAGGGACTGCTCACTTTGACCCAGGGACTTATTCGACTTATCTCTCTATGCTGGATACAACAATGTCGGTTGAAGCTATGGAAATTGATGATCCTATCTTCGCTCCTCAACCTGTGCCGGCATGGGCTTAGCCAATAATGGCATATATGGTGGATGGTACTCTTTCAAGTAATGAGGTCTCGGTCAGGTAGATACAAAGAAGATCCAAGGGATATACCATCATCAGCAATGAGCTATACAAGAGAAGTGTGAAATGTGTGCTCCAACGCTATGTCGAACCAGAAGAAGGGGAAGAGATCCTCCGGGATATCCATCAAGGAGAATGTGGCCACCATGCATCCTCCAGGGATCTAGTAAAAAAGGCATTCCGGCATGGGTTCTATTGGCTCAATGCATTGCAGCAAGCAGAAGATATTGTACGGAAGTGCAACGGGTGCCATAGATATGCCAGCAAGATTCACATTACTTTAGAACTCAAGACCATTCCTATCACCTTGCCATTTTTTGTGTGGTGCTTCGATATGGTGGGGCCATTCAAACCGGTCCGAGGTAACATGACTCATATGCTGGTCATGGTGGAAAAATTTACCAAGTGGATAGAGGTGAAACCAACCAGGAAGTGTGATGGACACACAGCTGTGACATTTCTGAAAGATATAATCTTGAGATATGGCTACCCACATGGTGTCATCTCGGATAATGGAACCAACTTCGCTGAAGGAGCTTTTTCTCGGTTCTGCAAGAAGAAGAGGATCAGAGTCGACATAGCGTCAATCGCACATCCGGAGTCTAATGGGCACGTTGAAATAGCTAATGGGATGGTTCTTTCCGGGATAAAACCCTGGTTGATTGAGCCACTGCAGCGGAAGCCGAGTTGTTGGCTGGATGAGCTACCAGCAGTGCTGTGGAGTCTAAGGACTACCCCGAACCGCTCCACCGGCTACACGCCATTCTTCCTTGTGTATGGAGCAGAAGAGGTTCTGATAACCGAGATAGAGCATGACTCACCAAGGGTTACTCTGTATATAGAGGCCGAGATAAAAGAAGCTCGAGAGAATCATGTTGATCTGCTCAAAGAAGCACGAGAATTGGCATTGTCCAGATCGGCTGTATATCAGCAAAATCTCAGGTGTTATCATAGCCGGAAAGTGAATCCTCGGGTGTTCCGAGAGGGATATATGGTGCTTAGGCTTGTGCAAAGCACAGCCAGGATGCACAAGCTATCTCCTCCATGGGAAGGGCCATTCATTGTGAGCAAGGATCTTCACAATGATGTCTATTATCTTATAGATGCTCAGGAGCAGGAGAAGAACAACATGGACAGATCCGGAGAGAAAACCAAGCGCCCCTGGAATGTAGCTCTCCTTCGCCCCTTTCACTCTTAAGAAAGCAATGTGTGTATCTCTGTACCGATTTATGAAATGTCGGCACCCCGAGGAGGAACCCGGGAACTGCCCTTGCCTAACCCTTGTTGTATGTATTTACTTACTATTTTTTGTATCTCGATTGGCTATGTCGGAATTTCCTATGTCAGCCTAGTACTGTGTCTAAACCTAAAAGCCAACTCTTCGACTCAGCTGTTGTCCGAAACCCGGCTTCATGGCCAGCAAGAGAACAAGCTAAAGGTCAATGAACACATGAAAAACGGCTAAGGAAAGAAAACTGGCAAATCAACATATGTATGTTGGTCCTTTTTGCTAAGTGTCGGATGGTTCTAAGTTGTATCTCAAAGTTGTGAGTATTGTAAACTAGATTTTGGAAATCTTGCGACTCGTGTGTCAAAAAACCACAAGTGGTAGACAAGATCTGAGATGAAAAAACTTAGTGGACATGAAAATAAACTCGGGGACTTGACTTAGAATGATCCGGTGTTTATCCAGTCTCGTTCAAACTGCAAATAACTTAGAGTGGCTAAAGCATAAATATTCAATACATCTACACCCGACATCCCAGGGATTGCACGATTCAAAGTGTTTTTGATACTAGAACTAAAACCTAGGCAGTACCGGAGTTGGAAGCGACTAAAGGATCACTGATGACCGTAGTGCCGGTCGAAGGAGCAGGCGCAGTGTCAGAGCCGGTCGGGACTGCTGTGCAGGCAGTATTCTCGGTCGTAGCAGCAACATCAGACTCGGCATTGGTACTTTGAGGAACTTTGGCTTAGATGGTCTCATCGACGTCTTCCGAGTCTTCCTCGTCCTTGTCCTCGTCCTCGTCTCCATCTTTGGATTCCTCGCCCTCTAGAGCCTCAATGAATTTCCCTGTCTCGGCATACGAGGCAAGTGCATAGGCTGAGGCTTTGCAGAGCTCGACAAGCTATGGCTTGGTGGTCAATTTCGATCCAGTGCGCATGGTTCTGAGGACTTTGAGGTCAATGCCCTCATACCAGGACAAGATTAATGTCAGGGCTTTGTCGGCTCCAGCTCGGGCAGAAGATGAGCGCCACTCTCAGCGTCGCTTCCCTGCGCCCTGGAGGCATTGTGCCAGTTCACTAACTACAGTGGGGCATTCTGTACCCGACCAGAGCACGCGGTAGAATCGGATGGCAGCGTCGAGCAGGACAAGGACAATGGTCTTGAGTGGAGAGATCCGTTCCTTGAGTGCTATGAAGTGAACTTCATGGGTCATTTCCTGCGTAACAAAGCCCCCGTCTCTGGCTCTCCTTTCTTGTGCCTTCTTCATGTAGTTGGAAGCATCAGTCTCGGAATGGGGGAAGTTCACTGTAAACAAGGCTGTCGGAATCAACATAAGCTCATTGTCGGTAGAAACAAGCAAGAGATAAAATACTTACTTTTCATGTCCGAGTTAATCTTCTGGAGATCCGACAACCACTTGTCAGTATCGGACTTCAGCACCTCCAGCTCGGTCTGAAGAGAAGTGGCGCGGGACTCGGATTCCGAGTACTGATCCTTAAGCCGCTGGATCTCCTCCTCCTGGCGAGTTTTCTCGTCAGATGCGGCTTTCTCCAACTCGGCCTTTTCCTTCTTGGCCTAAGAAAGCTTGGCCTTCAGCCGAGTTACTTCACCTTGTTCAGCCTGGAGCTCAGCCTTGAATGTGTTTTCACGTTCATTCAGCTGTTGGGCTCACTCTGAGACTGTGAGGCAATCTTGGTGGCGTTCGGCGAAGGCCTTTTTCTCACCTGCACCGAGATAATAGTGTTAGTAAACAAGGAAAATATGAATGCAATACACAAATGCAAAAGTAACTTACATTTGAGTTCCGAGACCTTGGTCACCAACTCGACCACCTGACCCTTCAACACGACTGTATATGCCAAAAGGAGAAGAAAGTTAGCGGATCGATGCAATATAAAGCATACTCGAACACTCGGAGGCAAAAGCCTAACCTTTTACCTGTTAGATCCAACTGCAAGCGCTTTTTGTGGTCATGGAAATACCGGTGCAACAAGAGGAGTTTCTGAAATACTCTTGCCCGAACCTGAGTGAAAACCTGGAGAAAAGCATTATTAGTGGAGTTTTGATGATTTGCGCCAAGTAATCCTAACTCGATCGAGTGTTGGGTACTCGACCCGAATCTCGGAGACTGGGTGGATATGTATTTATCTCAGAGTCTCTGGGGTATCTACTCGGTCTATTATACAAGGACTTAGGAAAAGTTGAGGAAAGAAAAGTGTTTTTCCCGGGAGGTTATCACGGCGTCCATGGCTGCACTCTTGAGAGCTTGCATCTTTTAAAAGAGTGTGCCCGAGATTTCTGAGGGCATGCTAGTCACCTTGTCGGCATCGAACTCATTCCACTCCACACGATAGTGCTTGATACGTCATAACCGTATCTATAATTTCTGATGTTCCATGTTGTTTTCATGCCATATGCTAAATGTTTTCCTTACACTTTATGCCATTTTTATGGATTTCCCGGGACTAACCTATTGACAAGATGCCATAGAGCTAGTTCCCTGTTTTCTGCTGTTTTTAGTTTCAGAAAAGTTGTCTGTAAATATTCTCGGAATTGGAAAATTCGAAGCTCGGAAGTCTTAGAATTCCCGAAGGTTCCATAGAGTCTAGAAGAGGCCCGGAGGGGCCACAGGGGCCCACACCATAGGGCGGCACGCCCCTTGGCCGCACCTAGGGTGGTGTGGGACCCTCGGGTATCCACCGCCATCGCCCTGTCGCCTATTTATTCCCCCAGATATGTCAACCCTACAAAAATATACCACTTTGTCCCGAGAAACACCCGAGGCCTCCGTCATCGTCAACCCGAGATCGGGAGGGTTCTGGAGCTCACCCCGGCACCATGCCGGGAGGGGAATTCATAACCGGAGGGGTCTACACCACCATGCTCGCCCCCGGAGTGATGCGTGAGTAGTTCATCCCTGGACTACGAGTACATAGTAGTAGCTAGATGATTGTACTCTCCACCTTATGCCTCATGTTTAGATCCCTTGAGCTGCCTCACATGATCGAGATCATCTATTTGTAATGCTGTCATGTTGTGTTTTTGCTGGGATCCGATGATTATTGAATGCTATGTCTGTTGATTATCAATCTATAATGTTATCTTCATGTGTATGTTATTTATGATCTTGCATGCTCTCCATTGTTAGTAGATGCTCTAGCCAAGTAGATGCTAGTGACTCCAAGAGGGAGTATTTATGCTCGATAGTGGGTTCATGCCTCCTTTGCATCTATGCTCAAGTGGAAGAAACGCGAAAGATGGAGGATGTGCTGTTGCCATTAGGGAGAAAAAACGACGTTTACTTTGTTTACATTCTTTACATTACACGCTTTGCTTACTGCGATGATCCGTTACTTGCAACTTAATACCCAACGTTTGTTCGAATGATATTCGAAGGGTGGATTATTAGTCATAGATGGAGTTGGATGACGATATATGTATCTTGTTGTAGTGCCCGCATGAATCTCATAGTAATCTTTATGTCATGCATGTTCTGTATCTATCAATTGCCCAGCTGTAATTTGTTCACCGCACATGTTAGCTATCTTTTATGGAGAGACACCTCTAGTGAACTGTGGACCCCGGTCTATTTTCTCATACTAATAATACACACACTGTTCCCACTGCTTCCACACTGCTTCCACTGTTTTCACACTGCTGCTACAGTTTTCATATTGTCCTCATATTGTTTTCCACACCATACGTTTAACCTCTTTGTGTTCAGCAAAACCGATGAGATTGAAAACCTCGCTACTTCGTTGGGGCAAAGTGATTTGATTGTGTTGTGTAGGTTCCACGTTGCTGCTGAACCGGTAGTGCGCCCTGCCATCTCAGCTGCATCAACCTTCAGAGATTGCTTGTCCTCCTACTAGTTGATTCAACCTTGGTTTCTTTTCCGAGGGAAAACTTGTAGCTGCACTCTTCACAACCTTTCTCTTGGGGTTTACCAACGAGGTGGCAATCACTTGATCTGTGCTCCAGCGAGCCCAAATTTTTCCGACCCATAGTGCCGGATATGTATCCGACACCGGTTGTTCCGGCTACCAAATCTTTCAGGGCGGTGCCCAACCCTTGGTGTGCAATAACCTGCCTCTCAGGATTAATCCGTATGTCAGAGGAGGCGGTCTTCTTCTGCCCGGGCTTAGGCCGCTTCTCCTCTCCTGGCCCTTTCCTGGCGTCCTGTAATGGCCGCTTCTTCTGCAATACCGGCTTCTTCTGTGCAAGTGGTGGCGGTTGTATCTGCGCTTGCTGCTGTGGTTGCATTAGTGGATCTTGCTGCTGCTGAGTTAGTTGTTGTTCAGTGGGTTGTTGTTCCGGTGGGGCTTGCTGCTGTTGCGGCGGAGTTTGCTGCTGCTGTTGTGGGGTTTGCTCCGGAGCTTCCGGAGTCTTGGATCTTTCTGCCTCGGTGCCCATGTCGCCTGCACCGAGGTCTTCATCAAGGTCGGGAGCCAGCCTCTGATGTCTACGTACCCTTCTATTCTTGTAGACAGTGTTGGGCCTCCAAGTGCAGATGTTTGTAGAAGAGCAGCAAGTTTCCCTTAAGTATATCACCCAAGGTTTATCAAACTCAGGGAGGTAGAGGTCAAAGGTATCCCTCTCAAGCAACCCTGCAATTACGATACAAGAATTCTCTTGTGTCCCCAACACACCTAATACAATTTTCAGTTGTATAGGTGCACTAGTTCGGCGAAGAGCGAGTAAAATAAAAGTGATATGGATGATTATAAGTGACAATACCAATATGAAATAAAAATGGCAGCGAGCATACATGTAGCAGAACTGATTGTAAATGGTGTTTCAATGCTAAGAAACAAGTCCTAGGGATCCTACTTTCACTAGTGGACACTCTTAACAATGATAACATAATAGAATGTATAAATATCTCTCTTCACTACACTACTCCGAACGACTCTCCGGTCGGATAACAAACACCAATTCATTGCATAGGGCTGTAACAGCACTCTTCAAAGTCACATTCCCATGTCTAGTTAACCCCACACTGTCAACTTGAGCGCCCTAGAAGGTACTAGAAAAACACCACAATTTCAGGGTCATCTAACACAAGATATAAATATCATGCTAAACCACACGGTGCACACACTGTCACCATTACACCGTGATCAGAGTGTTTACAAAGATCTCATAACAAAACCACTTGAGTGGCATAACAGATGAAGAGTAACATCTACTTATTCAACTATATTACAAAGCTCGTGATCACATAAAGATCACACCATGGGGGAGAGAGATGAAACACATAGCTACCGGTAGACCCTCAGCTCGGGGGAGAACTACTCCCTCCTCATAATAGGAGACAACAACGGCGATGAAGATGGCGGTGGAGTCGATGGAGATGGCTGTGGGGGCACTTCCCCGTCTCGGCAGGGTGCCGGAACAGAGATTTCTGTCCCCCGAAACTTGTCGGCGGTGGCGTAGGATCTACTGAATTTTCATGGAAGGGGGCCACTATATCTAGGGATTATGCATCATGGCATATATAGGCAAAAGGGCCATGGTGGTGGGCGCCCGAGGGGCCGACACCACCCCCAGGCGCGGCCAGGGGCCCGCCCGCGCCCAGGCATGGTGAGGGGGCTCCGGGCCCCCCTCCGGGTATCTGTCTCTGTGCCATTGTTGCTACACCTTGATGGTTCCTTGAGGCGCCAGAAATCCTTTGCTATGGATGGTGTGTTGGGAACCCCAAGAGGAGGGTGTGATGAGTGCAGCGGTAAGAATTTCCCTCAGTTAAGAACCAAGGTTATCAATCCAGTAGGAGAAACATGATCTTCAGAAGGTTGATGCCACTGACGGTGGTGATGGCGCCTCACCGGTGTCAGCAACAACGCGGAACCTGCACACAACACAACCAAAATACTTTGTCCCAGCGGTACAGTGAGGTTGTCAATCTCACCGGTCTTGCTGAAAACAAAGATTAGACGTATAGTGTGGAAAATGATGTATGCTTGCAGTAAGTAAAGAAAGGAGGAAATAGTTGTGGTTTGTTTAACAATGTGGAAAAATGGACCGGGGTTCATAGGTTCACTAGTGGTGTCTCTCCATAAAAGATAGCATGCTGGGTGAACAAATTACAACTGGGCAATTGACAAATAGAGGTTGCACCGTAGTGCACATTCATGACATGATGACTACTATGATATTTAGTGTAAGCATTACAACAATATACATAGACCGTAATCCAAATGCATCTATGACTAATAATCCACCCTCAGGTTATCATCCGAACCCCCTTAGGTATTAAGTTGCAAGCAACAGATAATCGCATTAACCAATGTGTGTAATGTAAGCAATGATTGTGTACGCGGGCACTCACACCGTTATTTTCTCCCTACTGGCAACATCACATCCTCCGCCGTCACGTTTCTGTCACTCGAGCACAGGCAAAAAGGAGGCATGAACCCTACTATCGATCATAAATACTCCCCTTGGAGTCAGTAGCAACTACTTGGCCAGAGCAACCACTAGCAACGAAAAGCATGCAAGATCACAAATAACATACGCAATAAAGACTATAATCAATTTGGCATAACTTCAATATTCATCGGATCCTAGCAAACATAGCACAAAGAATTACATAAGAACAATCTCGATCATGTTAGGCAGCTCACGAGATCTAAACATTGAGGCATAGGAGGAGAAGACAACCATCTAGCTACTGTGATGGACCCGTAGTCCAAGGTTGAACTACTCACGCATCACTCCAGAGTCAGGCATGGTGATGAAGAGGCCTCCGGTGATGATCTCCTCTCCGGCAGGTTGCCGGGAGACAGCTTTAGAACCCCATGATCTAGGGTTGACGACGACGGCGGCTGCCGAACTTTTCGGGGATTTTTGATCAGGTGCTTAGGGTTTTCCTTCGGAGGGAATAAATAGGCGAAAGGGCAGCGTCGATGGGCCACCAAGGGTGGCCTCACCACCACCAGGCATGGCCAAGGGGGGGCCGCCTGGCTATGGTGAGGGCCCCCTAGTGCCCGTCTTCGACTCCTCTTCGGTCTTCTGGATGATTCCGGGGAAAATAGGAACTTCGGGATTTGTGGGGTCCAAATCCGAGAATATTTCCAGAACAACTTTTCTGAAATAAAAAACAACATAAAACATGGAACTGTCACTTGGCATCTTGTTAATAGGTTAGTCCCGGAAAACTTGTAAAAATGCTACAAAGAAGGAAGAAAACATGTAGCAATTGGCATAATATCATCATGGAACATGAGAAATTATAGATACGTTGGAGACGTATCAAGCATCCCCAAGCTTAGTTACTACTCGTCCTCGAGTAGGTAAATGATAAAACAAAATAATTTCCGAGGTGACTTCTACCACACAAAACTTGATCATCCAAATGTAATAGCATATGTAAGCTGAGATCATAGAACTTTAACACAAACATGATAAATAGAACTTTAATAATAAAGAATAGCAATCACTTTGCATCATGAGAAGTATCTCAAATAAAAGATCATGAACAACAATGCAAAGAAAGATATACGTTTGTTTCAAGTATAAAGAAAGCATGGCAAAGTGGTATTTTCCTAGTACTTAAGAGTGGGGGCAAAATATAAATTCTAGGACACCTTCAAAGTTCATGAGGAAGACTAGAACAAATAATTAGAGAATAAGCAATAACACATCATGAATCAATTAATAATGTTTCTGGGACAAATGCACATGAAACTCAGAATGGCAAAAATGCTCTCTAATTGTGCATAAAGTTAGAAGATGGAGACTCAACATAAAAGCAAAAGAAAGGCCCTTCACAGAGGGAAGCAGGGATCACTCATGTGCTAGAGATTTTATTTTATTAAACAGAGGTATTAAAAGTTTGACACTCCTCCCATCCATCTTACACAACCATGGCTAACCAAATCCTCGAGTGCCTGCCAACAATCACATACCATGGAGGAGTGTCTATATTTTTGGAGATGTATGCTAATGTCAACGAATGGTAAACACAAAATACAGTACGTCACAAGACAACTAGATTTCACAAGAGCGGATCCCATATGAAGGGCACAGCTGGTGTAGAAGGTCATCCCTCTTTTTCTTTTGTTTACACAATTATGCTTTGACTGATAAATAAGGGGCAAAAATAGTGAAGAGATTTTGTGTGTATTAATTTGGGGCTGGGCACCCCGCTGCCAGCTCTTCTATCAATTGGATAAGCGGATGAAGTCACTAGTCCAGGGTGTGAAATCAAATCAACAAGTGAGATAAAGATTCTCTATTTACGTCCTCATGAGCAAAAACAGGAACACAAAGCAGGAGTAATTTTGAAGGTTTTAAAGGTAACACATGAGCAATTTACTTGGAGTGGCAGTTAAATACCACATGTAGGTAGGTGTGGTGGACACAATGGAAAAACTTGGTTTTAGGGAGTTGGATGCACGAGTAGAATTCCATACTCAGTACAGGTGGAGGCTAGCAAAAGACTGGAGCGACAAATTAAGAGAGCATAAGAGCCATAATCATGCATAGCGACATAAACATCATTAATCAAATCATAAGTGGTATCACAAGTTCAAAAACTAAATGATCATAGAGGCTATTAGTGACTGGTTCATAGTCATAAACATGATGTGAGCATGCGCCAAGTCAACCAAATAAAAATATCGAAAGAGAATACCACAAATTTATGCTTCAATATGACAAGAACAACTCATGATTCTTTCAATGGCACATTAAACACTCTCAGATATTTGAGCCTAATCATGCTACTCAATAACCAGAGGGCTTTAAAACTAAAATAACATGTAGCATGATATGAAAAAGTTCTAGCCACAGTCTATACAAGCTTCTAGTTGCACCATTAAAAATTCTTCTTCAAGCAACAGTTTATTTTCCCAACAAGCACCATACAAGATATGTTTTAACAAAAATACTCTACATGATACAACAAGCAAACATGAGAGTACTCACATAACACTACTAAAATTAACAGCTCTAGATAAGAGATGCATGCAAAACATGAGCTAAATAAATGCAGCAGCCAGACAAAGGTTAAGAATACGAAGTATTCCCATGAAAAAGCGGAGTGTGTCACTCTCCAATAAAAGAATGCTGGGGTCCAACCAAGCTTATTGCAAAAATAAAAAACAAACTGAAATAAAAAATAAAATACACTCCAAGTAAAGCACATAAGATGTGACCGAATAAAAATATAGTTTCACTAGAAGTGACCTGATAATTTGTCGATGAAGAAGGGATGCCTTGGGCATCCCCAAGCTTAGACGCTTGAGTCTTTTTTGGAATTTTCTAGGATGTACCTCCGGGGCATCCCCAATCTTAGGCTCTTCACTCTTCTTGATCAAGTCATATCATCCTCTTCTCTTGACCCTTGAAAACTTCCTTCACACCAAACTTCTCACAATCTTTATTAGCAATGTTAGTGCAATCGAAATAATAAATTCACATGGTTCAGTCTAAACACAATCCTAACACTCATAAACATATTAGATACGGTCACAAATTCTTTTAAAACTCTTTTTATCAAAAGAACACCAAAATAAAAAGATTAAGATGCAAATGCAATTATTGGCAGAAATCTGTCAAAACAGGACAGCAGGTAAAGATGATTTTTTCGAAAATCTTCTGTTGCTCAAATCAAAAAGTGTTTAACTAAGAAAAGTTGCGTATATAGCCCAGGATTACGCACAAAAAAATGTCAGGTCATTTTGAATTTGCTGTGATTTTATACAAATTTAAGAGTGGACAGCAGAAATATGTTTCCTGCGCAGAAATCCGAAATATGGTATCAACTTTCCACTAGAGGCTTTAGTTGGCTCAACAAAGACACAAAAGAAAATATACTGTGGGGTTGCTAAAGAAATAGACGACACCCAGGTGCAAAGAAAACAAAAATAAACGACGGAAAACAGGTTGAAAACGGTGAAATAAAACGGGTTGTCTCCCGGCAGCGCTTTTCTTTAACACCTTACAGCTAGGCATAGAAAGCAACTCAAGTATTTTCAAGTGAAGCATTCAAATAAATACCAAGAACTCTCCTTTTACTCCTCTTACCCTTCTTCTTGGGTTTGGGGAATATGTGGCCACATCCTGGTGCGAAGGCAAAATTTAGCGTACCTTTCTCCACATCTATTACTGCCCCCAGGAGTTTCAACAAGACCTTTCAAGTGTAATTTGTCCTTCTCCTGCACATTCAATAACAAGATAATAAGTGGATATTGTCCTTCCCATGATTTTATTAAACACTCCCTCAGCTATCCCAATGGGCAAAACAGCGGTGTTATTGATAAGAGGTATTTCTTCTCCCCCTTCAGAAGTTTCCAAAGATTCAAAGACTCGTAAATATTTTTAGGCATAAGACAAAATTCAGTCATAATGTCGCAATGAGCATGAAAAGTTTCACCATTTATAATAACTTCTACTGTAGGGATCCACATTGAAGATTCAAAGTTTATTGGCACATAATCCTAATAAGCACGAATCCGGTTATAGACTTCTTTTAAACAGGATATATTTGTCTCAAGAGTATTTAATCTAGCCTGAAAGCTCACAAGGGATGAATCAAATTTACTAGTTGAGCTAGAAGTTGCAATCAACTTTTTAATGGCATTAAGAGCTTGATCCCCATCACAACGCAGGAAGTCTCCTCCTACTACATAATCTAAAGCATATCTATAGCAAAGAACAAGATCAAAGTAAAAACTACTAAGAAATAAATTCAGGGTCATCATGGGTTCAGTTTTACTATAAGAATAAAAAATCCTAGACCAAGCTTCCTTGAAACTCTCCTCACTCCCTTGCTTGAAAGTGAAGATTGTTTCTTCCGGTGACATAGTGACATGAACAAAACTAGACATAAAGGCAAGCAATAAAAAAATAACAGCTATGAAGTAAACTATTTTTTTGTGTGTTTTTGATATAAAGAAGCAAAACAAGACAAAAATAAAAACAAGACAATAAACAAAATAAAGAGGTTGAGAGTGAGAGACTCCCCTTGCTAGAAGACTTCTTTCTCCCCGGCAACGGCGCCAGAAATCCTTGTTGCTACATCTTGATGGTGCCTTGAGGCACCAGAAATCCTTTGCTATGGATGGTGTGTTGGGAACCCCAAGAGGAGGGTGTGATGAGTGCAGCGGTAAGAATTTCCCTCGGTTAAGAACCAAGGTTATCAATCCAGTAGGAGAAAGAGGATCTTCGGAAGGTTGATGCCACTGACGGTGGTGATGGCGCCTCACGGTGTCAGCAACAACACGGAACCTGCACACAACACAACCAAAATACTTTGTCCCAACGGTACAGTGAGGTTGTCAATCTCGCCGGTCTTGCTGAAAACAAAGATTAGATGTATAATGTGGAAAATAGTGTATGCTTGCAGTAAGTAAAGAAAGTAGGGAATGGTAGTGGTTTGTTTAACAGTGTAATAAAAATGGGCCGGGGTTCATAGGTTCACTAGTGGTTTCTCTCCATAAAAATAGCATGTTGGGCGAACAAATTATAGCTGGGCAATTGACAAATAGAGGTTGCACCGTAGTGCACATTCATGACATGATGAGTACTATGATATTTAGTGCGGGCATTACAACAATATACATAGACCGTAATCCAACTACATCTATGACTAATAATCCACCCTCAGGTTATCATCCGAACCCCCTTATGTATTAAGTTGCAAGCAATAGATAATCACATTAAGCAATGTGTGTAATGTAAGCAATGATTGTCACGTTTCTGTCACTCAAGCACGGGAGAAAAGGAGGCATGAACCCAACTATCGAGCATAAATACTCCCTCTTGGATTCACTAGCAACTATTTGGCTAGAGCAACCACTAGCAACAGAAAGCATGCAAGATCACAAATAACATATGCAATAAATACTATAATCAACTTGGCATAAGTTCAATATTCATCGGATCCTAGCAAACACATCAAATAGAATTACATAAGAAAAATCTCGATCATGTTAGGCAGCTGATGTTGGCAAAGCGTGTTGGGAACCCCAAGAGGAGGGTGTGATGAGCACAGCGGTAGGAATTTCCCCTCAGTTCAGAACCAAGGTTATCAATCCAGTAGGAGCAAGAGGATCTGCGGAAGGTTGATGCCACCGGCGGTGGTGATGGCGCCTCACCGGTGTCAGCAACAACGCGGAACCTTCACACAACACAACCAAAATACTTTGTCCCAACGGTACAGTGAGGTTGTCAATCTCACCGGTCTTGCTGAAAACAAAGATTAGACGTATAGTGTGGAAAATTATGTATGCTTGCAGTAAGTAAAGAAAAGCAGGAAATTGTAGAGGTTTGTTTAAAAGTGTAGGAAAATGGACCAGGGTTCATAGGTTCACTAGTGGTGTCTCTCCATAAAAGATAGCATGCTGGGTGAACAAATTAGAGCTAGGCAATTGACAAATAGAGGTTGCACTGTAGTGAACATTCATGACATGATGACTACCATGATATTTAGTGCGGGCATTACAACAATATACATAAACCATAATCCAGCTGCATCTATGACTAATAATCCACCCTCAGGTTATCATTTGAACCCCCTTAGGTAGTAAGTTCCAAGCAACAGATAATCGCATTAAGCAATGTGTGTAGCAATGATTGTACACGTGGGCACTCGAACCGCCGTTTTCTCCCTAGTGGAAACAGCACATCCTCCCCGGTCACGTTTCTGTCACTCGAGCACAGGCGAAAAGGATGCATGAACCCACTATCGAGCATAAATACTCCCTCTTGGAGTCACTAGCAACTACTTGGCCAGAGCAACCACTAGCAATGGAAAGCATGCAAGATCACAAATAACATATGCAATAAAGACTATAATCAACTTGGCATAAGTTCAATATTCATCGGATCCCAGCAAACACAGCACATAAAGTTACATAAGAACAATCTCGATCATGTTAGACAGCTCACAAGATCTAAACATTGAGGCATAGGAGGAGAAGACAACTATCTAGCTACTGCTATGGACCCGTAGTCCAAGTATGAACTACTCACGCATCACTCCGGAGGCAGGCATGGTGATGAAGAGGCCTCCGGTGATGATCTCCTCTCCGGCAGGGTGCCGGGAGACAACTTCAGAACCCCCCTGATCTAGGGTTGACAACGACGGCGGCTGCGGAACTTTTCGGGGATATTTGATCACGTGTTTAGGGTTTTCCTTCGGAGGGGATTAAATTGGCAAAAGGCCAAAGGCGGTGGAGCCCTGGGGGGCCTACACCACCCCCCTGGCGCGGCCAAGGGGGGCGCGCCACCCCATGGTGTGGGCCCCCTGTGGCCCCTCTCCGGGTCTCTTCGGGACTCCGTGGAACTTTCGGGAATTCTAAGACTTCCGGGATTTGAATTTTCCAATTCCGAGAATATTTCTAGAACAACTTTTCTGAAACTAAAAACAACAGAAAACAGGGAACTGGCTCTGTGGCATCTTGTCAATAGGTTAGTCCGGAAAATCGATAAAAATGACATAAAGAAGGGAGAAAACATGTATCAATTGGCATAATATCATCATGGAGCATCAGAAATTATAGATACGTTGGAGACGTATCAAGCATCCCCACTCTTAGTTTCTACTCATCCTCGAGTAGGTAAATGATAAAACACAATAATTTCTGAGGTGACATGCTACTAACATAAAATTGATCATAAAAATGTAAAAGCATATGTAAACTGAGATCATAGAACTTTTGACACAAACATGATAAATAGAACTTTAATATTAAAGCATAGCAATCACTTTGCATTATGAGAAGTTTCTCAAATAAAAGGTCATGAATAATAATGCAAAGAAAGATATACGTTTGTTTCAAGTATAGAGAAAGCCTGTCAAAGTGGTATTTCGCTAGTCCTTAAGAGTGGGGCAAAACATAAATGTCAGGACACCTTCAAAGTTCATGAGGAAGACTAGAGCAAATAATTTGAGAACAAACAATAACACATCATGAATAAATTAATAATTATTCTGGGACAAATGCACATAAAACTCAGAATGGCAAAAAATGCTCTCTTAACTGTGCATAAAGTTAGAAGATGGAGACTCAACATAAAAGTAAAAGAAAGGCCCTTCGCAGAGGGATGCAGGGATCACTCATGTGCTAGAGATTTTTATTTTATTAAACAGAGGTATTAAAAGTTTGACACTCCTCCCATCCATCTTTCACAAACCATGGCTAACCGAATCCTCGGGTGCCTGCCAACAATCACATACCATGGAGGAGTGTCTATATTTTGGGAGATGTATGCTAATGTCAACGAATGGTAAACAGAAAATACGGAACTGACACTTGGCATCTTGTTAATAGGTTAGTCCCAGAAAACGTGTAAAATGACATAAAGAAGGGAGAAAACAAGTAGCAATTGGCATAATATCATCATGCAGCATCAGAAATTATAGATACGTTGGAGACGTATCAAGCATCCCCAAGCTTAGTTCCTACTCGTCCTCGAGTAGGTAAACGATAAAACAATAATTTCTGAGGTGACATGCTACTAACATAATCTTGATCATAAAAATGTAAAGGCATATGCAAGCTGAGATCATAGAACTTCAAACCGAAACATGATAAATAGAACTTTAATAATAAAGCAAATCAGTCACTTTTCATCATGAAGAGTATCTCAAATAAAGGATCATGAGAATACTGCAAAGAAAGATAAACGTATGTTTCAGGTATAGAGAAAGCATGGCAAGGTGATATTTCGCTAGTCCTTAAGAGTGGGGCAAAACATAAATGCCAGGACACCTTCAAAGTTTATGAGGAAGACTAGAGCAAATAATTCTAGAACAAATGATATCACATCATGAAGTAATTATTGGTGTTTATGGGACAGTGCACATAGAACACAGAATGTCAAAACTACTCTCTCAACTGTGCATAAAGTTAGAAGATGGAGACTCAACATAAAAGTAAAAGAAAGGCCCTTCGCAGAGGGAAGCAGGGATCACTCATGTGCTAGAGCCTTTTATTTTATTAAACAGAGGTATTAAAAGTTTGACACTCCTCCCATCCATCTTTCACAAACCATGGCTACCCGAATCCTCGGGTGCCTGCCAACAATCACATACCATGGAGGAGTGTCTATATTTGGGGAGATGTATGCTAATGTCAACGAATGGTAAACAGAAAATACAGTATGTCACAAGCCAACTAGATTTCACAAGAGCGGATCCCATATGAAGGATGCAACTGTTATAGAAGGTCATCCCTCTTTCTCTTTTGTTTACACAATTATGCTTTGACCGATAAATCAGGGGGGAAATCGTGAAGAGATTTTGTGTGTATTAATTTGGGGCTGGGCACCCCGCTGCCAGCTCGTCTATCATTTGGATTAGCGGATGAAGCCACTAGTCCAGGGTGTGAAATCCAATCAACAAGTGAGATAAATATTCTCTATTTACGTCCTCATGAGCAAAAACAGGAACATAAAGCAGGAGTAATTTTGAAGGTTTTAAAGGTAACAGATGAGCAATTTACTTGGAGTGGCAGTTAAATACCACATGTAGGTAGGTATGGTGGACACAATGGGAAAATTTTGGTTTTAGGGAGTTGGATGCACGAGTATAATTCCATACTCAGTACAGGTGGAGACTAGCAAAAGGCTGGGAGCGACAAATCAAGAGAGCATAAGAGCCATAATCATGCATAGCGACATAAACATCATTAATTAAAGCATAAGCGATATCACAAGTTCGAAAACTAAATGATCATAGAGGCTATTAGTGACTGGTTCATAGTCATAAACATGGTGTGAGCATGCGCCAAGTCAACCAAATAAAACATTCAAAAGATAATACCATAAATTTATGCTTTAATATGACAAGAACAACTCATGAATCTTTCAATGACACATTAAACACTCTCATCTATTTGAGGCTAATCATGCTACTCAATAACCAAAAGGCTTTAAAACTAAAATAACATCTAGAATGATACGAAAAAGTTCTAGCCACAGTCTATACGAGCTTCTACTTGCACCATTAAAAATTCTACTTTAAGCAGTAGTTTCTTCTCCCAACAAGCACCATACAAGATATGTTTTAACAAAAATACTCTTCATGATACAACAAGCAAAAAATGAGAGTACTCACATAGCACTACTAAAACTAACAGCTCTTAGATAAGAGATGCATGCAAAATAGGAGCTAAATAAATGCAGCAGCCAGACAAAGATTAAGAATACAAAGTATTCCCATGAAAAAGCGGAGTGTGTCACTCTCCAATAAAAGAATGCTGGGGTCCAACCAAGCTTATTGAAAGAATAAATACAAACTTAAAGCAAAAATAAAAGACGCTCCAAGTAAAGCACATAAGATGTGACCGAATAAAAATATAGTTTCCCTAGAAGTGACCTGATAATTTGTCGATGAAGAAGGGGATGCCTTGGGCATCCCCAAGCTTAGACACCTTGAGTCTTCTTGGAATTTGCTGGGATGTACCTCCGGGGCATCCCCAAGCTTAGTCTTTTCACTCTTCTTCATCACGACATATCATCCTCTTCTCTTGACCCTTGAAAACTTCCTTCACACCAAACTTCTCACAATCTTCATTAGCAACGTTAGTGCAATCAAAATAATAAATTCACATGGTTCAGTTTCAACACAAGCCTAAAACTCATAAACACATTAGCTACTGTCACGACTTCTTTTAAAATTATTTTTCTCAAAAGAACACCAAAAGAAAGAGATTAAGATGCAAATGCAATTATTGGCAGAAATCTATCAAAACAGGACAGCAGGTAAAGATGATTTTTTCAAAAATCTTATGTTGCTCAAATCAAAAAGTGTTCAACTAAGAAAAGTTGCGTATATAGCCCAGGATTACGCACAAATAAAACTCAGGAAATTTTGAGTTTCTGTCATTTTATACGAATTAAACAGTGGAAGGCTGAAATCTATTTCCTGCGCAGGAATCCGAAATATAGCCTCACCTTTCCACTAGAGGCTTTACTTGGCTCAACAAAGACACAAAAGAAAATATACATAGGGGTTGATAAGGAAATAGACAACACCCGGGTGCAAAGAAAACAAAACAAAACGAAGGAAAACGGGTTGAAAACGGAGAAATAAAACGGGTTGTCTCCCGGTAGCGCTTTTCTTTAACGCCTTTCAGCTAGGCATAGAAAGCAACTCAAGTATTTTCAAGTGAAGAAGCATCAAAATTAAGCTTAGAAATCTCCTCAACAATGAATTGTATTTCATCTATGGAAGTTTTATATGTACCTTTATCAACACTTTTAGACTTACTGCTTTCATCAAATGGGTTTATAGGAACAATCCAATCAAAATTCTTTTCTAGAGTTTCATGTATTCCTACCAATTTAAAGGGTATTGGTATTTTAATTTCCTTATCATTGGCTTTACCCGGTGTGCTATTAACTTCTACACATGAGCCTGACATCTCAAGTCGGTTAAAAACTTTTCTAGCCTCAATGGCAACATCACTAAATTCTTTAAACAAAGTTTCTAGAATAAACTCTCTCTTTTCGCTATCCTTATGTTATCAAGGTTGAGGAACATTTCTGCATTATGGGATTATGGTTAACAAACCTAGCTTCGAGCATACGAACTAGAGATGATGTAGCAGTTTCATAATCAGTAGCAAGTTCAGCTAAGGATCTACCCTCAATTTCTTTGTGCTTACTAACATAATTAAAGAACTCTCCAATATTATCTTTCCCAATTATATCACCGCTACCTATTGGTACGTCTTTCAAGGTAAACTTGGGTAGAATCATGGTTAGAGATTAAACTAAGAGCAGAAAAGCAAAACCAACAACTATAAAGTAAACTATTTTTTGTGTGTTTTTGATATAAAGAAGCAAAACAAGACAAAAATAAAAACAAGACAATAAACAAAATAAAGAGGTTGAGAGTGAGAGACTCCCCTTGCTAGAAGACTTCTTTCTCCCCAGCAACGGCGCCAGAAAAAGTCCTTGATGTTGTCAAAGCGTGTTGGGAACCCCAAGAGGAGGGTGTGATGAGCACAGCGGTAGGAGTTTCCCCTCAGTTAAGAACCAAGGTATCAATCCAGTAGGAGAAAGAGGATCTTCGGAAGGTTGATGGCACTGACGGTGGTGATGGCGCCTCATTGCTGTCAGCAACAACGCGGAACCTGCACACAACACAACCAAAATACTTTGTCCCACTGGTACAGTGAGGTTGTCAATCTCACCGGTCTTGCTGAAAACAAAGATTAGACGTATAGTGTGGAAAATGGTGTATGCTTGCAGTAAGTAAAGAAAAGCAGGAAATTGTAGAGGATTGTTTAACAGTGTAGGAAAATGGACCGGGTTTCATAGGTTCACTAGTCGTGTCTCTCCATAAAAGATAGCATGCTGGGTGAAAAAATTACAGCTAGGCAATTAACAAACAGAGGTTGCAGCGTAGTGCACATTCATGATATGATGAATACCATGATATTTAATGCAGGCATTACAACAATATACACAGACCGTAATCCAACTACATCTATGACTAATAATCCACCCTTAGGTTATCATCCGAACCCCCTTAGGTATTAAGTTGCAAGCAACAGATAATCGCATTAAGCAATGTGTGTAATGTAAGCAATGATTGTACACGCGGGTAGTCACACCGATGTTTTCTCCCTAGTGGCAACAGCACATCCTCCCTCGTCACGTTTCTGTCACTCGAGCACAGGAGAAAAGGAGGCATGAACCCACTATCGAGCATAAATACTCCCTCTTGGAGTCACTAGCAACTACTTGGCCAGAGAAACCACTAGCAATGGAAAGCATGCAATATCACAAATAACATATGCAATAAAGACTATAATCAACTTGGCATAAGTTCAATATTCATCGGATCCCAGCAAGCAAAGCACACAGAGTTACATAAGAACAATCTCGATCATGTTAGGAAGCTCACGAGATCTAAACATTAAGGCATAGGAGGAGAAGACAACTATCTAGCTACTGCTATGGACCCGTAGTCCAAGGATGAACTACTCACGCATCACTCCGGAGGCATGCATGGTGATGAACAGGCCTCCGGTGATGATCTCCTCTCCGACAGGGTGCCGGGAGACAGCTTCAGAACCCCCCCTGATCTAGGGTTGACGATGGCGGTGGCTGCGGAACTTTTCGGGGATTTTTGATTAGGTGCTTAGGTTTTTCCTTCAGAGGTGGAATAAATAGGCGAAAGGGCAGCGTTGGTGGACCATCAGGGTGGCCTCACCACCCCTAGGCGCGACCAAGGGGGGTCGCGCCTGGCTATGGTGAGGGCCCCCCTGGTACCCGTCTTTGACTCCTCTTCAGTCTTCTGGATGCTTCTGGGGAAATAGGAACTTCGGGATTTGTGGGGTCCAATTCCGAGAATATTTCCAGAACAACTTTTCTGAAATAAAAACAGCAAAAAACAGGGAACTGGCACTTGGCATCTTGTTAATAGGTTAGTCCCGGAAAACATGTCAAAATGCTATAAAGAAGGGACAAAACATGTAGCAATTGGCGTAATATCATCATGGAACATCAGAAATTATAGATACGTTGGAGACGTATCAGGCATCATGTCAATAGGTTAGTCCCGGAAATCGATAAAAATGACATAGAGTGCAAGGAAAACATGTAACATATGGCATGAAAACAACATGGAACATCAGAAATTAAGGATACGTTTATGACGTATCAACATCCCCAAGCTCAGTTCCTACTTGTCCTCGAGTAGGTAAACGATAAAAACACAGAATTTCTAAGGTGACATGCTACCAACATAAACTTGATCATCTAAATTGTAAAAGCATAAGTATAGCTGATATCATAGAACTTTAACACAAGCATGATAAATATAATTCTAACAATAAAACATAGCAATCACTTTGCATCTTGAGAAGTAACACAAACAAAAGATCATGAATAATAATGCACTCGAAAGTTATATGTTTGTTTCAAGCATAGAGATAACATAGCAAAGTGATATTTCGCTTGTCCTTAAGAGTGGGGCAAAACATTAATGCCAGGACACCTTCAAAGTTCAAGAGGAAGACTAGAACAAATAATTTGAGAACAAACAATAATAAATCATGAATTAATTAATAATTTTTCTGGGACAAATGCACATTAAACTCAGAATGGCAACCATGTTCTCTCAACTGTGCATAAAGTTAGAAGATGGAGACTCAACATAAAAGTAAAAGAAAGGCCCTTCACAGAGGGAAGCAGGAATCAACTCATGTGCTATAGCTTTTTATTTTGTTAAATAGAGGTATAAAATGGTTGACACTCCTCCGAACCTTTCTTACACAAACCATGGCTAACCGAATCCTCGGGTGCCTGCCAACAATCACATACCATGGAGGAGTGTCTAATTTTTTAGAGAGGTGTATGCTTATGCTAACGAATAGTAAACAGAAAATACAGTACGTCACAAGACAACTAGACTTCACAAGAGAGGCTCCCATAGAAAGGACGCATCTGGGTAGAAGGTCATCTCTCTTTCTTTTTTGTTTACACAATTATGCTTTGACTGACAAATCAGAGGCAAACATAGTGAAGATAATTTGTTGTTATTAATTTGGGGCTGGGCACCCCGCTGCCAGCTCTTCAATCAATTGGATAAGCGGATGAAGCCACTAGTCCAGGGTGCGAAAGTCCAATCAACAAGTGAGATAAAGATTCTCTATTTATTTCCTCATGAGCTAAAATAGGAGCACAAAACAGGAGTAATTTTAAAGGTTTTAAAAGGTAACACATGAGCAGTTTACTTTGGAGTGGCAGGTAAATAACAGATGTAGGTAGCTATGCTAGACACATTTGGCAAACTTTGGTTTTTGGATTTGGATGCACGAGTAGAGCTCATACTCAGTACAGGTAAAGGCTAGCAAAAGACTAGGAGCGACAAATCAAGAGAGGAATAATGGCCATAATCATGCATAGCGACAAAAACATCATTAATCAAAGCATAAGTGGTACTACAAGTTCAAAAACTAAATGATCATAGAGGCTATAAGTAACTGGTTTGTAGTCATAAACATGGTGTGAGCATGTGCCAAGTAAACCAAATAAAACATTCAAAGGAGAACACCACAAATTTATGCTTCAAAATGACAAGAACAACTCAAGATTATTTCAAAGGAACATTAAACACTCTCAGCTATTTGAGACAAATCATGCTAAAAAAATAACCACTAGGCTTTAGAATTAAAATAACATCTAGCATGACATGAAAAAGTCTAGCCACGGTCTATACAAGCTTCTATTTGCACCGTGATAAGCACGAAAATTGTACTATTGCTTTCCAACACCAACATTTTATACTAAAAAAAACTCTCCAAGAGATACATAAATGAAAAAAGAGAGTAATAACACAACTCTACTAAAACTAATAGCTCTAAATAAGAGATGCAAGAAAAACGGGAGCTAAACAGGAATTTTGCAGCAACTAGAAGAAAAATTAAGAATACGAGCATAACGAGTATTCAAACGAAAAAGCGGAGCGTGTCTCTCTCCCACACAAAGAATTATAGGTTCCAACAATATTATTTTAGCAAGGAAAAAAAATAAAAACAAACAGATGCTCCAAGTAAAATTCATATGATGTGACCGAATAAAAATATAGTTTCACTAGAAGTGACCTGATAAATTGGTTATGAAGAAGGGGATGCCTTGGTCATCCCCAAGCTTAGATGCTTGAGTCTTCTTAGAATTTTCTGGGATGAATCACTGGGGCATCCCCAAGCTTTGACCTTGCACTCTTCTTGATCACATTATATCACCCTCTTCTCTTGACCCTTGAAAACTTCCTTCACACCACACTCAAAAAGTAATACGCATTGGAGGGTTAGTGCAACAATAAAAAAAACATGGGTTTTGCATGGGAACAAGTTCTATTGATACTTTTAAACATTAGCTACAGCCACTGATGTTTCGTGAAGCAAATAAATCCACTCGACATAGTAAAAGAGCAAATGCAAGAAAAATGGCAGAATCTGCCAAAACCAGAACAGTCAATAAAGACAAAAAAAATCGGGAAACTTACGTTGCTCATATCGAAAAACATAAAGAACAAACAAGTTTAGGAGTTAGCTTAGGAATAAGCACAATTTCAGGTAATTTTGATCTTTATGCGGTTTATGTGATTTTTACGGTGGACAGAAGAAATCTGTTTCCTGCGTAGAAATCCAAAACCAACTCCAACTTTCGCTAGAAACTTTACTTGGCATAACTAATACATGAAAATAAATATACAAAGGAGTTTCTACATAAGTATACAACCCCTTGACTCAGATAAAACGATGAAAAATAATGCAAAAATAAAAGCATGGGTTATCTCCCAAGAAGTGCTTTTCTTTAAAGCCTTTTAGCTAGGCATGATAATTTGAGAAGATGGTCACATGAGAAATATGAATTGAAGCAAAAGGGAGCATCAATAAGAAAATGTAAAACAAATTTAAGTCTAACCCACTTCCTATTAAAAATAATATTGTAGAAAAACAAGTCAATAAAACACAAAGTGGCTAGCATAGGAAAGCAAAACAGGTGCAACTTCAAAATTTTCAACCTAAAGAGGGGAAACTTGATATTGTTGAGATGCATAAAATTATGTTTCCCTCTATCATAATAACTTTCCGTATCATCATGAATGAAATTAACACTATAACTATCACATATAACATTCTTATCATGAGCCACATGCATAAGATTGTTATCATTACTCTCCACATAAGTAAAGTTCTTCTCATTAATAGTAGTGGGAGAAAATTCAACAAAATAGCTATCATTATTATTCTCATCACCATAATCATCAAATATAGGAGGCATATTATAATCAAAATTAATTTTCTCCTCAATAGTAGGTTGACTGAAAATAACATGTTCATCATTGTAAACATCATATATCGAAGGCATATCATGATCACAATAAAATTTATCATCAATAATAGGTGGAACTAGAATACCACAATCATTATAATTATCATATATTGGAGTCAAAGTATCATCGAAGTAAATTTGTTCCTCCATGCTTGGGGGACTAAAAATATCATATTCATCATAACTAGCTTCCCCAAGCTTAGATTTTTCCATATCATTAGCAATAATGGTGTTCAAAAAATTCATACTAATAACATTGCTACTAGCATGCAAATAAAGTTCCATAGGTTTTTTAATTTTCTCTTCAAACACTTCATGTCCTAACTCAAGATAAAGATTATAAAGTTCTCTCATATTTTTTTTGTTTTCCATTAAGCCTAACTAGTAAAAATAAAAACAAGGAACAAGTAAAAATAAGACTAACTAGTGAAACCAAGAAAGAAAAAGATATAGTTGCATAATCTAAAAGGAAATAACTTCGAGCACTCATAGAGTATGTGAGTACCTTTTCTGAACAACTTTTCTGAAACTAAAAACAGGAGAAAACAAGAACTGGCTATATGGTCAAAGGTATCCCTCTCAAGCAACCATGCAATTACGATACAATAATTCTCTTGTGTCCCCAACACACGTAATACAATTGTCAGTTTTATAGGTGCACTAGTTTGGCGAAGAGATAGTGAAATACAAGTAGTATGGATGGTTATAAGTGATAATATAAATCTGAAATAAAAATGGCAGCAAGCAATCATGTAGCAGAACTAAATGTAAACGGAGATTCAATGCTTAGAAACAAGGCCTAGGGATCCTACTTTCACTAGTGGACACTCTCAACAATGATAACATAATTGAATGCATAAATATCTCTCTTCACTACGCTAGTCCGAACCAATCTCCGGTCAGGTAACGAACACCAATCCATGCGTAGGGATGTAATAGCACTCCTCAAGTATGTATTCCCTCTCTAGGGCACCCCGCGCTGTCACTTTGAGCGCCCCAAATTAGTACTAAACAAACGCCACAATTTCATAGGGTCATCCAACACAAGATATAAATATCATACTAAACCACACGGTGCACACACTGTCACCATTACACCGTGATCAAAGTGTCCACGGAGATCTCATAACAAAACCACTTGATTAGCATAACATATGAAGAGTAACATCTACTTATTCAACTAGATTACAAAGCTCAAGATCACATAAAGATCACACCATGGGAAAGAGAGATGAAACACATAGCTACCGGTAGATCCCTCAGCCCCGAGGAAGAACTACTCCCTCCTTGTCATAGAAGAGAGCAACAATGATGAAGATGGCAGTGGAGTCGATGGAGATGGCTCTAGGGGCACTTTCCCATCCCGACAGGGTGCCGGAACAGAGATTTCTGTCCCCCGAAACTTGTCGGCGGCGGCGGCGACGGAGTTACGGAACTTTTCGTGGAAGGGCGGAGATATATTTAGGGTTTATGCCTCGGCGGGCATATATAAGCGAGAAGGCGATGGCGGTGGGCGTCTGAGGGGCCCACACCACCTCCCAGCGCGACCAGGGGCCCACCCACGCCTAGGCATGGTGTGGGGGCTCCGGGGCCCCCCTCCGGGTCTCCTTTGGACTTCCTTGACCCTCCAGAATTCTAAGACTTTTGGCTTTTGAATCGTCCAATTCCGAGAATATTTCCAGAACAACTTTTCTGAAACAAAAACAGCATAAAACAGGAATTAACTGTGTGGCATCTTGTCAATAGGTTAGTGATGCATGTAAAATGCATAGATGAATTTTGCATATTTTCACATGGTTTTCTATTACATATTGAATCATATAAGGGTATAATTCAATGTTTTATAGTATTTTGGGGTTAAATTACAAAGTCCCCCAACTTTTATGGAATTAACCCTGCCTGTCAGAAACCCCGTTTTCTATATTTTTGACGTTTCAGGGGGCAAACTTCCGCGAAATCACCTGAAAATCTGCGGGGGTCATTTTCTTGGAAGGAGAAGACTTGCGGGCGAAGGATCCACGAGAATTGGGCAAGGAGGCCCAAAAGAGGACCCTCCACATGGCCAGATTCCTTGGCCGCGTGAGAGGCCCCCTTTTGGCCCCTGTGGCCCCAATTCCTTCCATCTTCGACTTACCGACTCCGTCTTGACCTAAAACCGACTATAAAAAGGGTCCCCCGTACCCTTACGGAGAGGAGCGCCACCGAAACACCGAAAACAGAGACCAGAAGTTCCAGATTGGAGGGGGAAAACTCTGGCGGGGCGCCGCCGGTGTGATCTCCTACCCCTCCAACGTCATCTCCATCGACATCTCCATGAAGAGGGAGTAGTCCACCCGAGGGCTATGGGTTTGTGGAAGTAGCACTTGTATCTCTCTCTCTATGTGCTTCACTAATTAGATCCGTATGAGCTGCCTCACATGATTACGGGCACCGTTGTAATTCCTATGTGGTGGATCTTTTCTATGAGTTATTGAATCTGAGATTGCAATTGTTTCTCTTGAGTTATTTGAGTAGATGTATCTTATGTACCCCGTTCTTATTTGCTAGCTTTGATCAATCTAGTTCTTGAGAGCGTGTGTGGGGTGATGGGTGCATTAGTTGGAGTAACGGGGGGTGGCTAGTGCTGTGAAAGTGACAGAAGTTCAGCGATCCACTTAGGTTTTGTTAAACCTTTCTTAGTTACCTCACTAGGGATAAAAAGGAGTACCTTGTTACCAGGGATTTGAAGTGACACTAATCAATCTCCATGACTAGATCTAGCAAGTTCTTACTTCAACTTCATGTCACATTGCTTAAAGCTATACTCTGGTTTTTCCTTAATTATCGAGGTGTTATGATTTATTTCGCATCTTGGTGGAGTATAAGAGGGATCAATATGGCCGTAGAGATCTCTATGCTAGGACGTGATGCCCATATGAAAGTACTCAATGTTAAACATGTTATTGTAATCTCACATGTAATTCTTTATGTCCACCGTCTACCACTTATTTGAGAGAATGCAAGTGTGAAACCATGAACCCCGGTCCTATTTTAAATATAAGAAAACACTCTAGTTACTTTGCTGCAATTTACTTTACTTGCACTTTACTTTACTTGCATCTCCAATTCGAATTTACATTATCTCCATCACCACTTGCATCACAAAAATACAAAAACAATCCATTGCATATTTATTTTCTCATTTGCATTTAGTAGTAGATTTAATTATTGCACATTTACTTTCAGTTTTGCATTGCAATTTAGAAGTCTCACACCTTGTGCTTGACAACCACTTGGTGAGGTTGAGGGCACAAAACTCTCTATTTGTTTGCAGGATCCTGGAGGAAGCTTGGAAGACAACTGCTGAAATACTGCCTCCCCAAGAGTTCGATATAAACCCTCGAGTCACCCTCGTGGGGAAGAAGGCTTGCCACTAGCTACACACTCTGCACTTGGAGTCTCAACCTAGCCATCAAGCGTTTTTCTGGCGCCGTTGCCGGGGAGCCATAGGTGAAGGAGTTGTCCAAGGGAGCTCACAAGAAGTCTTCATCACCAACAAGGTGTGCAAACACCTAAGCTTGGGGAGGTTGCACCTACGTGAGTACCGTCCTTTCTATCTCCACCTTCTTTCAGGTAGATTGTTTTGTTTCTTGTCTTGTTTTGTTTTGTTTTTGTTCTTGTTTTTGTTTTGTCTTGCATATTTTATTTTAGTTTGCATTTTAGTTTTGCATTTAGTTATCTAGTTTATTTTAGTATTTTGAATTTGCCTAGTTACTTTACTTTTCAGTTTTGCATAAAAAATAAAAACTACATAAAAACTGTTAAAATGGGT
Organism: Alopecurus myosuroides; assembly: GCA_028641055.1. Taxonomy (NCBI): domain Eukaryota; kingdom Viridiplantae; phylum Streptophyta; class Magnoliopsida; order Poales; family Poaceae; genus Alopecurus; species Alopecurus myosuroides. Next base: position 291,569,605 of record CM054063.1, on the reverse strand, counting down.
GATAGAACTAAATTAAGTGACTACACAAATACACCCAATGACCAATTCATTGCTAGGCCAATTACTACACCTGAAATACAAGCTGAAAGCTATGAAGTAAGTCCTAGTTTATTGAATTTAATTACTAGAGAGCAATTTGGTAGTTGTGCTATGGAGGATGCCTCTATGCATCTTCATGATTTCATGGAAATATGTGATATGCAAAAATTTAAAAATGTGGAAAATATTGTTTTAAAACTGAAATTATTTCCTTTTTCACTTAGAGGAAAGGCTAAAGAATGGTTACTTTCACTACCTACAGCTAGTATAAAGTCTTGGGATGATTTAAAAAAAGCTTTCATTAAGAAATATTATCCTCCCGTTAAAATTTTGCAAAATAGGAATAATATCCTCTCATTTAGGCAAAATGATAATGAACATGTAGCCATGGCATGGGATAGAATTAAATTAATGCTTAGAACATGCCCATCACATGGAGTAAATGAATGGACCATAGTACACTCTTTTTATAATGGTCTAAACTACATGTCTAGAAATATACTTGATTCTGCTACTAGAGGTGCCTTTATGAGTAAAACTGTAGGTGAGGCTAAGAGCATATTAGAAAGCATATTGCAAAATTATAGTCAATGGAATACTGAAAGAGCACCCAATCCCACTAAGAAAATAAACTCAATTAAAGAAACCAATGATTTGTCTTCTAAAATGGACACTATTCTTGCTTTTATTAATAAACAAAATATGGAGAATGTGCCTTTGCAGGAGCTAGTTGGTAGTAATTCTGAAAGTGTGGATGTTAATTTTGTTAGGAATTATGGTAGCAATGGTTTTGGTAATGCTTACAATTCATATAGTAAACCTTCTTATGTGCCAAATAAACCTTTTGTTCCATATCCTAATGCTAATGAAAATAAGTGGAAGCCTTCTAGTGAAATTTCTGAATTTAATAAATTGCTTATGGAACAAGTTACTAGTCACAATGCTATGATACATGAGTTAAATAAGTCTATTGCATCCATTAGTAGTGATATTAAAGTATTGCAACTTCAATCTTCGAATTTAGATAAAGCATTGTCAAAATTAGCTGATAATCAAGCAACTCTATTAAGCATGTCAGCAGGAAAGCCACAAGCACAACCTAGTGTAGGAATGCATTCTATTACTATTGCTGCTCCTATTATTGAAAATATTGATCATATTGCTGAGAATACAAGTGAGCATGTCCCTACTAGTTTAGAAGAAACTTTGAATGAAATAGTGAAGTACCCTGAATATTTACTTCCATATATGTCTTATCTTGCTAGCAAAGATGCAGTTAGTCCTCATGAATCAAGCATGATAGCTAAATTAGATAGTAAAGTAGAGGAAATTATGATGCTTACTGAAATTAAGGATCCATTGCTTGATTTAGAAAAAAGTAGCTTGCAAGAACTTATTGCTACTCTACAAAATTTTGCTAGTGATCCCACTATAAATGTTAATCAACCTGGCTTTGGATCTTATATTGCTTATCATGTCTTGCAAGAAAAAATTGCTAGGTACAAGAAAGAGGTCATGATACCTCCTAAGCTTGGGGATGCATGGATCCCAAGGTGCTAGTTTCAATTGTAAAAGAAATTCACCATGCTATGTTAGATCTAGGTTCTAGTGTATCGGTACTCTCTAAAGAATTATATGAATTGCTAGAACTAGAAAATTTAGAAAAGTGCTCAAGTGAATTTTTCCTTGCTGATAACTCTACTAAATATGCTGTAGGACAAGTAAAAGATGTTATGATTGAATTGCACATGACTTTCGTACCCGTTGATTTCATTATTATGGATATGGGGGATAAATCCCCTAGTCCTATTATTTTGGGTAGACCTTTTCTTCGTACTACAGGTGCAATCATAGACTCCAAGGAAGGGAATGTCAAGTTTCAGTTCCCTCACAAGAAAATCATGGAGCCCTTACCAAGGAAGAGGGGCACGCTGAAGAACAAGCTCCCTCATGAGCTTTATCCCTCTTGATTATCAAGTAAGTAAAGCCTAGCTATATGGCTATAAAGAAAGCGCTTTACGGGAGGCAACCCAGTTGTTTTTGTTTCGATTTTCCTAGTGTCCTCTTGCTGTCTCAAGAGATTAGTTTTTTTGTTTAATTCTGAGTTTCAAATAGTCAAGTCAAACCCATTTGTACTTATAAGTTGCTATCCTAGTGCATGAAATTTCTGTTTCAGCACGAGTCTGCTCACCGTATGATTTTACATTTTTTATTGGTATGTAGGATTGAGCTAATTTTTTAGTATGTTCTGCAACTTTTCGTACTATGTAAGCAAAAAAAATTGTCTTAATTTTTTGACGAGTCTAGCTTAGGGAAAAACGTTCGTTTTGCTGCTTTCGCTTTTCTGGACAGATTCTGCCTTCTTTTGTTTTATGCACTCTTTGGGCTTGGGAATCGAATTTCCATGATTCTTTCAAGGAAGAGAGTGAACATACAACATAATGAACCTTATTTTATATCTACTGGAGCATTTGATTTGGAATTTTGCACAGCAAGCATGTGATTGGTCTGTCCTTGCTAATCTCACCCCATAGAAAAAGAATGGGAGAAACATGTTTTGTGAAGTTTTTTTCACAGGGAATAGAGGAGCTGCGCCTCAAGACATCCAAGAATGGTGAAAGCCATAAGCTTGGGGATGTGATGAACACCCCACTGGAGCTACACTCTTTTGGTTAGCACACGTCTACTTTCTGTTTTTCTAAGCAAAGCATTTATCGTAGAGACTTGAAGCGTCTAGTTTTTGTTTTTATTTTTGTTTTGATAAGACCACCACCATCATTTTATATGAGATTGAGCTACTGGAGTTTGGGGTTGGAATATATTGGATTCTAGTATTATGACTTGGAATAGGTATGCCATGGTTGATTTGAAGAGCTACATATGTTTGCATGATATATAGGTTTTTTATGTGTAGAAATTTGCAATAATGTTGTCTTGAGCTATCTCTTATTCATGTCCTTGATGTTAATTGCTGGTTTATTTAGTTTGTCATGAAATGAGTAGTTGTTCTATGGACATATGCATGCATAGTAGCTGGTCAACTATCTCCCTCTTGCTAGCCCAAAAATTTAAAAATTCCAACAAGTAAAAACTTGTTTCCAACACTCCTTAGCCAAGTGTTTCCAGTGAGTCCACCATATCTTCCCATTAGCTTCATTGCTATTCCGAGTATGTTCACCATGTTATTGTGTTATTTATGTTCTAAATTAAGATATTCACTTTATTAATTGTCATGGGTTGAACTTGGGATAGGACTCTCACGAACTTTTGAAGGCACACTTTACTTTTTATGCATCTAATAAACATGACCCAATAATGGGATCCACAAGTTTTGCGTTTGACAAGTGTGTGGTTGGGAGCTAGCTATAAACGTGTATCACCGGAAAGCTTTCAACATTGCACACAAAAATTTACATTTGGTTGATATCATGTACTTTTGTTTTTGGACTCCTGCCATGCCGAAATGAAATAGAGGAATAGTAAGTTTTGATGAGTAAGTATCTATATGACTAGAGAAACGCATTGGGCCGCTAACCCAAGCCATGCTTTATCATGGTGGAAATTTACTTACATCTTGAGTGACTCTACAACACATCCTATAATAAAATAAGAAGCTATGCATAATAGTGAATGAAAATAAAAAGGATGATGAGTCTACTCCGTTTGTTCATCTTGTCATTGTAACATGGGCTTGTTTCCATGTCATGGGGCAAGAGGTACCTCTTTGCGGTTCTATATGATGTCATTAATACTTATTATGATTGTACAAAGCTTATTAGGAATCTTAAGTTGAGTAATCATGGAGTAGGTTTTCACACTCACGGGGCATGAGGCTTTCAACCACCTTGTCATTCTCATTACTTCAATACTCACAATTTTAAGATGCTAGTGATAAAGGGGCAATAAAAGTCCTAGATCAATGGATACCACATTTCAATTAGTAATTTTAGTTGAATAATTTAGAGGCTAAATAAGACTTGATCATGTTTTACCTCTACTCAATTTTCTCCAAAGTGTCCACTATATTTTATATTCTCCATTATGCTATTCTTTGACCAATATAGGATTTTATTTTTCATTTTGTGTATGCATTTGGTCCATAGTGCTTTTATTTCATTATACACTGTGTGAACTTTCATGAAGCATCTTTTCTTGCATATTTGATATTTCTTACAACATGAATTGTATATTGCTACTCATTTCTAGTATTAATCATTTGATTATATGTAGCATGAATAATCCTCCTTGATATCCCATGATTGTTTCAATATGCAAAACTCATCTTAGTTTTATCACCTTCATACTCGAGGACGAGCATGGGTTAAGCTTGGGGATGTTGATGCATGTAAAATGCATAGACGAATTTTGCATATTTTCACATGGTTTTCTATTACATATTGCATCATATAAGGGTATAAATCAATGTTTTATAGTATTTTCGGGTTAAATTACAAAGTCCCCCAACTTTTATGGAATTAACCCTGCCTGTCAGAAACCCCGTTTTCTATATTTTTGACGTTTCAGGGGGAAAACTTCCGCGAAATCACCTGAAAATCTGCGGGGGTCATTTTCTTGGAAGGAGAAGACTTGCGGGCGAAGAATCCACGAGAATTGGGCAAGGAGGCCCAAAAGAGGACCCTCCACGCGGCCAGATTCCTTGGCCGCGTGAGAGGCCCCCTTTTGGCCCATGTGGCCCCAATTCCTTCCATCTTCGACTTACCGACTCCGTCTTGACCTAAAACCGACTATAAAAAGGGTCCCCCGTACCCTTACGGAGAGGAGCGCCGCCGAAACACCGAAACACCGAAACAAAGACCAGAAGTTCCAGATTGGAGGGGAAAACTCCGGCGGGGCGCCGCCGGTGTGATCTCCTACCCCTCCAACGTCATCTCCATCGACATCTCCATGAAGAGGGAGTAGTCCACCCCAGGGCTATGGGTTTGTGGAAGTAGCACTTGTATCTCTCTCTCTATGTGCTTCACTAATTAGATCCGTATGAGCTGCCTCACATGATTACGGGCACCGTTGTAATTCCTATGTGGTGGATCTTTTCTATGAGTTATTGAATCTGAGATTGCAATTGTTTCTCTTGAGTTATTTGAGTAGATGTATCTTATGTACCCCATTCTTATTTGCTAGCTTTGATCAATCTAGTTCTTGAGAGCGTGTGTGGGGTGATGGGTGCATTAGTTGGAGTAACAGGGGGTGGCTAGTGCTGTGAAAGTGACAGAATTTCAGCGATCCACTTAGGTTTTGTTAAACCTTTCTTAGTTACCTCACTAGGGATAAAAAGGAGTACCTTGTTACCGGGGATTTGAAGTGACACTAATCAATCTCCATGACTAGATCTAGCAAGTTCTTACTTCAACTTCATGTCACATTGCTTAAAGCTATACTCTGGTTTTTCCTTAATTATCGAGGTGTTATGATTTATTTTGCATCTTGGTGGAGTATAAGAGGGATCAATATGACCGTAGAGATCTCTATGCTAGGACCTGATGCCCATATGAAAGTACTCAATGTTAAACATGTTATTGTAATCTCACATGTAATTCTTTATGTCCACCGTCTACCACTTCATTTGAGAGAATGCAAGTGTGAAACCATGAACCCCGGTCCTATTTTAAATATAAGAAAACACTCTAGTTACTTTGCTGCAATTTACTTTACTTGCACTTTACTTTACTTGCATCTCCAATTCGAATTTACATTATCTCCATCACCACTTGCATTACAAAAATACAAAAACAATCCATTGCATATTTATTTTCTCATTTGCATTTAGTAGTAGATTTAATTATTGCACATTTACTTTCAGTTTTGCATTGCAATTTAGAAGTCTCACACCTTGTGCTTGACAACCACTTGGTGAGTTTGAGGGCACAAAACTCTCTATTTGTTTGCAGGATCCTGGAGGAAGCTTGGAAGACAATTGCTGAAATACTGGCTCCCCAAGAGTTCGATATAAACCCTCGAGCCACCCTCGTGGGGAAGAAGGCTTGCCACTAGCTACACACTCTGCACTTGGAGTCTCAACCTAGCCATCAGTTAGTCCCAGAAACTAGATGATGTTGTTGTAACCCAAACTTCTCAAAGAACTTGTGCATAAAGACAGAGAGAGGAAGAGCAAAACCTCGCTAGAAGTGGTCTACAAATACTACGAACTCACCCGTCTCGGGCTCGGGGAAGATCTCGTCAGCAGGAAGCCGAAATGCAACCCCTTCCGGGATTCGTCGGGTCTCGTACAACCACTTGATCTCGGCGGCGGATACCTGGGAGCCCTCCCACGCGGCGCGGGTGGACTCCTCGAACAACTCCTCGTCTTGATCCAAGATGACGAGGTCGTGGGTGGACATGGTGACGAACGGCGACTCCGCCGTCTCCGGGAGATCCGTTTTGCCGGAGAAGAGCTCGAGGAAGAACGACGAAGAACGTCCCCGCAGTTGTTCCTCTCCAGCGATGAAGGAGAAGCGTGGAGAAGCATGCGTGTGTGCGGTGGTAGAGAAGATGAATCCAACAGCGACGGCGGTGCGCGGACCGAAGTTGGAGACAAGAACGCGCAGATCCGAGGCGGTGACGAGCGGGACAATGGTGGTGTTTGGCCCACGGCGTTCCGATGCGCTGGATAGCACGAAGACACGGCAGTGTCCACGGTCCGGCAGCGGAGTGTGGCGCGGTGCGGTGGTGCGCGGGTCTCTATGCTCTGTGCACGTGTAAGGAAGGGGAGAACGACAAAGTGGCAAAGGAGAAGAATAGTGTGCATGTGCACCCGTATTTATAGCACCTGGAGAGTAAACGGTGTGGGATTGTGCGGGTGCAGTTTTTGGTAACTGCAGGGATTAACTGCGCCATGTTGCCACATGGGGTGTAACTGCTGCGTAGTGGCGCAGTAAATCTCGGGAATCCCGACCGCTGCACTCAACTACCTGTTGCGACTAGACGGTGCATGGGGCCGCAAGCGTGCGTGCGTGCGCGTGGCTGTGTCATGCATAGGAATCGAGGGGGCGCGCAGTCGCTTCCTGCTGCGTGGTGTGGCCACATCACGGAGTAAACGAGGAGGCTCTCCCTTTACCTCGCAGCGATTGGATCCAATCCAGGAAGAAAAAATGGCTAAGTGCCGAGTCTCGGAGCAAATATAACTCAGCACAGGTAATGTTGGAAACCCGGCAAAGGCCTTAGACCTGATCGTGGATCAGTTCCTAGACGAGCAATGGGACCGACATAAGTGGTATGTCGGTTGAGCAGTATGTGGTTGTTGTTTGGAAAGCTACTACGGCCCATCATCCGGGTCTGCTGGACCATTCCAGCTTCGGGGACTAATGTCGGGGGGCTACCCCGGGTAGGGTCATGGAAGGTGTGAAACGGTGTCCAAGAAGTGGACCAAGTCAAAGCTGACCGACATAAGTGCCCTGCTGGCATAAGTTTACCGACATAAGGTATGTCGGTATATGTTGCTTTGCGCATTGTCTTGTAGGGAAGTATATTTCCGGGTTAACCGAGTTACACCTGGAGAAGCCGAGTTAGGGGGAGAATCTGCTACCTAGGACAAGGGTCAATGGATCAGGTGAATACCTGAGATCACGGAGACTGACAGGCGTGCAGTTCAACTTACTAGGCGAACACGTACTGGCTGACACAGAGTGTACATGGGAGCAGTGCAGAGGTATGGGCGAGGCTATGTCGTGTCTCTGACAGAGGGGACATAGCAAGCAATACATGATGAAGAGTGGACTTTCGGCCCCGTGTCGGATGGCGTGTGCTGCGCCACAGTGCCTTTCTCCTAACCCCTATACCCTATATCCTTGGCGACCAGTATATAAGGTGGCCTTGCCTTCCTGCGCGAGGGACAACACGGTTCAACGATACGAGAGAGAGAGAGAGAATTGCTTCTTCTTCCTCTAGCTAGAAGGAGCTCAAGGAGCAGGTTTGTAACCCAGTTTCCCACAGATATTGAGACAGATAAGCAGGAGTAGGGGATTTACCTCCTCACGAGGGTCCCGGACCTAGGTAAACCGAGTGTGTTCCTTGTGTCTTCCGTGTGTGCTCTTTAGCGCACTATCCCTCCCCGGATACCAACAACGTCCATCGGCCCCTAACTTAAGCCATCCCATGGCATCTGCCGTGACACCACCACGACAATGGGGTATATACCATATCCTTAGTTATCAAGTCTAGAGGTGAATCATTATAGTATAGTATAGAGTTAGTAGAAGGCATAAGAATTGATGAAAGCAACATTACTAATCCTAAGGTGTGACCAACAACATGAAGGACCACCAGATCCTATGAGAAACTTATCAGAATCCAGATGAAGTACTTCTATCTACATGGTACTTAGTTTATATGGAACTTAGTGAGACCACAACTAATATAGGATCACTTTGTCTTAGTTTATTCCATTGCAATAAGGCATGCAATTGCAGTAATTATCGAGGCAAGGAGTGGTTGTATAGAATAGGATTACAAGGTACTATATACCTACTTGTAGTGTATAGCATTTAAGGGCCTTGGTACTTGAGTTGTGTTACTCAAAGTACTACTATTTTACAGGGTTTTGATGCATGAGTGATATATAACTGCATTTGGGATTTACTAGATCTTATTTGGATTTTTGACTGACTAGATCTATACATGAAGTTGGAACTTGATGTGCAAATGCATGTTGCAACACTGAGTTCTTTCTTAATGTTACTGGTCTAGAGGGTATAGGATTAGCATGAGAGCGGTCTAAGATATCAGCAGATGGAAGAAACCACCAAAGCTCTAGAAGATCAGAAAGTCAAGAAGGCAGAAGTCAATGAAGCCACTGATGGGAATGGACCATATTACACATCTTTATTGGAGTTGGTGACATATTTCATCAACATATCAATATCTACCACAACTGATGCGAAGAAAGAAGTTCGGTAGATCAAATTATAGAGTCTTCCCGTAGAAGTCAAAACCGAAAGATATAGAAGGACCATAGGAAGTCACCAGTGGAATAGTACGCAATAACTTATAGGAAGGAGTTAAAAACTCAAGGGAACTCAAAGATATTCTACTAACTAGATAAGTTTAGGAAGAAGTTTATATGAAATTTAGGGTTAAAGAGTGTCATGAAGCTCAAGTTAATAGAGTATGAAGCCTTAAGGTAGCTGGATTCTCCAGTTACAAAAGGATGTATGAAGAGTTGACCGTCGATTCCATAATAATATGAGAGTATAGATAAGGAAGTTTTGTTATGGTAGATGGGTTGTTAGATGGTTCCTAGGAGAGAATTCTGTGTGTTCACACACAAGTCCCAAAGATAAGTAGACAGTGAAGTCTTCCTCGTGAGACCATTAGATTGAACCAAACGGAGTCCTAAGCATAGACGATATCTAGTGTGCTAAAAGAATCTTATTGGTTGTTCATCATTAGGGGAATGTACCAATTGTTCTTCGGATAGCTATTGGGTGTAGGAAGACCATACCTAGTCATCAGGAGAATGAAACTTGATATCCACTATATGGTGGAAATACCACGTGTTCTCTGTGAGACCATTAGGAACATATAGTAGCAAAATAGGGTTGGCCTAGTAAAGTAATGGGCAGAGTATTAGAACTGAGAAAGTCCTAGAAGATCCCAAAGGGGAGAGTAAATAGTACACCCTAGTAGCCTCCCACAGAAGACGAGAAGGGATTCTTGACACTATATGCAGTCATAATGAGACACACTGAAGGTGAACAATCAAGACCAGAGGCTACACATACCAAGATCTTCATAAGAAAACAATTGTTGAGGAATCAAAGATTTGCATTAGTTCTCTCTACCTATCTTTACGCGAGAGAGGCTGAAACTTCAGGATGGAGTTTTTCTTAATGCGGGATACTGTAACATCCCAGTATTTGGGAGGTTGCAAGGATCAAAGTATAATATGTGCATTTGCAAAGCATGCATCTAAAAATACGAGATATTTTGGTGTGAAAGTTTAAACGAAGCAAAGTGACCAATGTTTCCCTTTACATGATTAAATAGGTTAGGGTCATCTGGTCAAGAGTACATTTGGAGTGATCTTTATAACAAGTATCTTAAGAAACCAAATCGTTTGATAAGACAACCAGAATTGGTTATGACCCACATTAACTTTCAACAACTTTAACCACAAGTCTATAAGTGACTTGGGATCATTCATCTAGGTATCTAGAACTCAAAGAGGGGTGATCATTCAAACCACATTACTAATTATCATACTTTCACTAACTAGTAATGCACAATTTGAACAATCTCATCAACAGAGATTTTATGTCCTTTTAAAAACATGAACTCTCTAAGTTATCAATCCATTCACACAACATCTTTATAAATCATCTTATAACTATTAAGTGAATCTTTATAAGTAAATGACCAAAGTTCAAAAGAGCACAACTGATACAAACAAGCATTAACTCAAACCCCACAAGTGGGAAATGACATAATAATTGTTACTGACATATTTATTGAATATGTACATATCTCACAATAAGAAATGAAGCATTTAAAAGATGAAACAAATCTTCTTAAACCATTATTCAACTGCGATCATTACATATGATCATCCCAAACCTCTATGTCTGCATTCCTGCATGACAAAGACGACAAAAGAAGTAATAAAGAAACAAACTAAGATATGCAGGAAAACAAGTAATATGTTGAAATCCAGGTGTTTGGTGTTATATAAGAATAGTTTGGCTACAAGGTCTGACCGACCTTGTGAACAGATTATTCCTGTAAGCATTAAACGACTGAGTTTCCATAAGCCAATATTAATCATAGTGGAATACAACATGAGAATGAAATGGTTATTGAATCAAATAAATGCATTTCATGAGGAGATGCCAAATTGCTACTTAAGTTAGTATCTAGGAACCAGAACAAATATCCTAAAGGCCTAGTGGTGGATTTCTAAAGCCAATAGACTAGTAAGGGAGAGAAAAGACATAGGGCAGTCCAAGAGGTGAACTTACTTACAAAGGACAAAGGCCATAACAGAGTGCAAGTGGCAATTAGAGGCAAGTACATTCCAGGAAACAGAAGTCAACAAGGAGCAACACTGACTTAGTAAGGAAGCATAGCATAAGCAACTATCTAGTGTATCATTAGGTAATATTAGAGAACCTAGAGCCTCTAATCCTTGTCAAGCTCATCGGAGATGAGGAACACATAATAATCTCTTTCATGGAAACAATTATCAAGTAAGTAATAATAACAAGTCATTGCATCCAAATGTCTTGTGATATCTTGAGGTAGATGGTAACAAGCTTAACTACCTTGTTTTCTAGAACCTTCTCATACATAAAAAAATTGGATAGTAACTAAAATTCATCTCTACATAACCATGCAATTGATTACATGTTTCTAATAACAACATAATATAATATCCCATATAAGGGACAAATATATAGTCTATGTTCATATTAAGTATCAATAAGCCACTCATGTTTGTCACTTAACCAATTAATAAAATAGCAAACATGGCTTACACACACCTAATTAAAATGTGAACAAAAATAATAATAGTTGCAACTATTAAAATAAAAAGGCACATAAAGAGAAAACAAATCCATTTGTTACCCAAAGCCATTTGGCATGACCAACGTGTTAAATTCCCTCGTTTTTATAATGCATAAGAAAGCCTAGCAAGAAGTTTTACAACTTATTTCCTAAAGAACTTGTACCTAAATTGACCAACTAAAAACATACCATTTTTGCAATAACATGATATTGTGTGTGCTCATAACATTCATGTATAAAATAATTTTAAATCTATTTGAAAATTTAAATTGAGAGAAAATAACAAAATCACTTAATTGAGCACCCCAAGTTTAAAATTCAAATTTTCTTCAATTTCACCAAAACAAAACATGGTTAGGTTGTATTTTGATAAGGATTTCATATATGATTTTTACTAATTTTTCTATTCACAAAAAGTCCCAGAAAACAAGCTTATCTTCAGTTTCTTTAAACAAAAGGACTATTTTGCAAAAAATAGAAAGTTCAGGGTTAATTAAAAAATTTCCATTTCTTTTCTTTTTCCGGCCAGAACGAAGAGCCGTCGTTGCCGTGTCACCGCCGAGATTTCCACCTCCTGCTTGGAGTTTTCTGTGAAGATAAAGCCTGGAGAGGTCGTGCCCCTTCTCTCTGCCTCATCTACTCTCTCTCTCTCTCTCTCTCTCTCTCTCTCGCATTTCTTCTCTGTTTCTCTGCATCGTACAAAACCCTATCCCAAACCTCACGGCTTGCGCTCGCTGCCGCCGTCTCCGGTCACCCCACGAGGAACCGAGAGCACCACTGGAACCGCCATGTTTTCCTTCCTCTCCTAGTCAAATCTCGCTTGTTGGGATGCCGGGAGCCAACAAAATTGTCGTCGTTTCCAACTCCGGACGTCCCAGAAGAAACCACACCACTGTCGATTCCTTCCACCTCTACTTCCTACGGCAAGCTCAACATGTTCCTGTTGAGCTCATGCACCTCACTGTGCTTCTCATTTTGATTTTGGTTGATGGATTCATCATGTCGCCGTAGACCGACAATCGCCACTGCGCCAATGGACGTCGGCGCAACTCCGACGACCATATGTGCGAAGCACCGCCACTGCTAGGTTCGCATTGTCATCCTCTAGCTGCTCATAGTATTTAATTCGAGAAATCCGTAACAAATCGAGGGATTCGAATTAAACAGAGATAATCTTCTCTATTGATGATGCAACCATGACGCCACCGTGCCGTCAATGTTTTTCCTTTTTTATTTTTGAAATAAACTAACAGGTGGGCCCTACGTGTCGATCTAAAAATGGCATAATAAAAGTTAAACTTGTTTAATTAATAACTTTTAATTTCCTTATCAGAAAGATACAAATAAAATATGTAATTTTTTAGAAAATATAATCTAAATGTTTATCAACTTTTCAAAATTGTTTCATGAAGTTTAAATTTAAACATTATTTGGATATAAATTAATTCATTTTAAAATTGAGAAAAATAAGGAATAATTCAGGAAATTACAAGTTATATACCAAAATGCTTAGAAAAACATGCAATTCATTTATGATGATTTCAAAATCATCTGAACAAGTTTTAAATTGAGAAATATTTGAATAGCCATTTAATTTATTTAAAATTGGGAAATTAATAAGTTATTCAAATATTATCATAAAAATTCAAAGAACATACCAAATTAAAGATAAAACAATTTCAAACCAATTGTGCCCAACTCATGCATATTTACACAACTTTGAATCGTGTCTATGTTTGAGAAGTGTTTAACCATTCCTTTACTCATGGAAATTATAATGTGTCAATTATTGAAACAGTTCAACTCCACGATAAAGGCTAATAACGTTTTAAGCAATTCAAAGTCAATACTACAAACATCTCATGACACCCAACTTGTTTGTGCTTGACAATAGCTTCATGTGTTATGGGTTATGTTATCTTTATCTTATTGGTGAATATATGAAATCAAATGACTATCTCATGGTTCAAATCAGCACCCAATGTTTCTAAATACTCAATCTTCCAATATTTAATATTGCTAAAGTGAAATTAAGATATTTCGTTGCAAGTTTTAGAAATAGAAATGAAATATATTTTGAAACGTAAAACGAAACTCGATTCTATTCTAATATAAACATGAAAGATCTTCGTTACACTACTTTCCTTAAAAGTGAACTCCTACTAGTTTCACACCTCCTAAAATCACATCACAAACATGGGTGAATTATTAGATTGTAAAGTTGATTGTATTAAATCCTCATTTTTAATTATGTTTCTTTGTCTTAGCTCTACAATTTTTAACCATAGAGAAGGAAATGTGTTTGTTATCTTTTCAAAGTTGTTTTGAAAGTGGTATAGTATTATTGCCTAACCAATGGATAAATCCTTATAATTTAAATATGATAACAATTGATTTGCTAAATAAAAGTGAAAACACACATAAGTCTAAAAGAAGTAACAATTAAAGTAAATAAGTGAAGCAATTCAAACTTCCAAACCTTAATGTTATTAACTCTTTAAGTTAACAACATCATCACCACAAGTAACGAAACAAACCTAAGTCACCTAAAAATAATGTGATCATAGCATCGTATCAAACGTAGCTTACACTTGTGAGCTGGGGTATTTGTCAGGTTATTTCGCGATGCATCTCATTACTATGCATGTATCATCCTGCCAGTGTTTCAGTAGTCCTTACTGGGACTACTTTGCTATTTTTCAGATCTTGGGATTCCCACGCAACCGTCGAACCCGAAGGATAGGGATTATTATTATTATTTATATCTCAGGCAAGTTCATCACTTGCTAATATCGTTTGAAGTATTTCCTAAGAACTACTTTCCAAAACCCTATCGTGTTACCACCTTATTCTCAAAAGAATGCATGGTCCTATTTTTATAATAATATGACTAATTGAATGACTACCCGAGTGGTAGTGTTCTGTTTGGTGGGCGGATGAAACCATGGTAAGATGAGTCGGTCATTGGAAAGTTCCATCTGCATGGAAAGGTATTACCTAGGAGATAACAACTAATGCCGTCAGAGTTCCTGCCTCGTAAATACCGCGTTGACCATAGGTCCTGTATGGGGTGAGTAAGCCAGCTGCGATCTTTTCCCGTTCACATGTCAACGGACTGCCAGACACGTATGTTGTAGGTCTTGCGGGACTAAATGCACATGGGTGGGATCCCTTAATTTCCACGGACGCTAGGGTCTATGATGGTCTGACCGGGGAGCCTAGATATCTGTCGTGAGGGGTAGAATCAGGGGTAAACCTGTGTGGCATGAAGTGGGTGGGCATGTGTTGTGCGGAGAAGCATGGTTTTGTTTGGATCAACAACCAGGCCCCATACCTGACTGGGCATGGATAGGAACTTAAGCCTGGTTGTGCAACATGGTCTTGATCGCCTATGGGTAAAGTAACACACCTCACCAGAGTGTAAAAGGATGTGACATGTTACCCCCTATTCCGGGAAGGAGCTGCGAACGCTGCAGGAAAGGAACTCCATGAAGTTCTAGCTTCTATGAAGATTTGGCGGGCATAGTTTTCAATATTAAAAGCAACCTCTTGAAGAAAGATTTGCAAAAAACTTCCCACTGTATATTATGAACTTTTCGAGTAACACTTGTTACTCATTCGTTCCCGTTTGACCCCCCCTGCTTAGAGTCTAAAGATGTAGTTAGTGCATAAAACTTCCCACTGTATATTATGAACTTTTCGAGTAACACTCGTTACTCATTCGTTCCCGTTTGACCCCCCCTGCTTACAGTTGAAGCCATTAAGGGATGTCGAATAGCCATCACGGTGAGGAGGAGGTCTTGATCGTGAAGCCAAATCTATCTAATGAAGATAGGTGGAGTCTTATTCTACTTAGCTGATGGAGGAGAAGCTTGCAAGTTGAAGGAGCATTCCATTCCTGGACTTAGTTTCCCTAAAGTCATAGATTAAAATTGTGAATTTGTGATCAGCTGTAGTGGATTAGGCTCTGAGCTGGAGTTACTCTCCAGCTTAGAGTTACGTTTTGATTCTTCTGATGTTTCATTTGCACGAGATTTTCTTTGACACATCAAAGGGAGATTGTCGAGATTTTGTAATGAACATGTTTGTATCCTATAGCTTTGCTTGGACCTGCTATGTTTCTGTTGTACAAGTCCGAGGGATGTAATATTCACGGATAAGTCCTTCTGTGAGTATTATGACAACGACTTGTGCACTACACATGCAGTGGTGTGCTGGGTAAGTGGGTAACCGCACTTGGAAATGTAATACTCTTGTGGATTCATAGGAAAAGTTTGTCCTCATTATCTTATGAGAATATTATGGATCACTCCCTTCGTGGACGACCAAGTTACATATCATTTGAATTAGTGAAATATCATGTATGTACCTAGGGTTAGGGCGCCGCCATCGCTGCACTACTTTCCTGATCCGGACTGTAGGGAAGAATAAGAGGGCAAGGGTTAGGTCACCATCGCCGCCACCAGGTGCCTGATGACCCAAAAGTGTACGGGATCGCAACATTTTTCGAGGGTAAATATAGCCCAATTTATTGATTCGGCACAAGGGGAGCCAAAGAATATTTATAAGACTTAACAACCGAGTTGTTAATTCAATTGCACCTGAAAAGTATCTTGCTTCACACAATTTATTAGTAGTAATAGTGATATAACTGTAGAAGTAAATTAATAGTAATAGTACCAGGAAAACAGTAGTAGCAGTAGTAACAACGAATGTAAACGGAACAAGTAGCAGTGCTAAAAACACAGTAGGCATAGGGATGGATGTACGGGTGTTGCATGAATGAGATTAACCATGTAATAGGGGTAACAAAGGGTAACACAAATACATAAGAGAGTATCCAAGTTGCAAACTATCATAACATGTTTCCCGAGAATTATCGTATGTGCTTGCAATGAGAACTTGCACAACATCTTTTGTCCTACCATCATGTTGCTACAGGGCCAAAAAGGAAGTAATGATAATTAAGGTACTTGTTCTACAAAGCACCGGAGCAAAGCATTAACATACGGTGGAGACATGTAATCCTCGAAATAGAGTCGATCCCCTCCGATCTCCCAACCATGTCACCTTGGGGTCTCAGGTTTCAGAAAATAATAAGTGTATACAACGAGTAGATATGATCCAAAACATCAATTGTACTCATGAAAACATAACATGTTAAGATCTGAAATCATGGCACTCGGGCCCTAAGTGACAAAATTTAAGCACTCCAAGTTGCAACAACGACAATAAACAACAATAGTGGATACTAGTCATCAAGCCCCAACAATCTAGTGATCTATTACATGACTAATCTCATCCAATCCCTACCATCCCCTCTGCCTACAACAGGGAGTTACTCATACATCAAAGAGGTAATCGTGGAGAGTTGATGGAGAGGTAATGGCGATGACGATAGCGATGATCTTCCTCCAATCCCCATCCTGGCAGGATGCTAGAACAGGAACTTCTATCTCTCGAACTAGGATTTTGGTTGTCGGCGGAGTTGTGGATAGTTTTCGGGAAATTCTTCGGGGATTCTGCATTTCGGGGACAATGGAGTCTTTATGCCAAAGGGGACCCTCGGGGTGGTCCTAGGCCCCTGAGAGCCATCTAGGCGCGGCCAGTTGGGCGGTCGTGACAACCACCCTCCTAGAGGCCCAGTGGCTCCACTCCAGCTGTCCTTCGGGCTCCCGAAGTCTTCTCGGGTAAAATAATTTCTGGAATTTTTGAGGAAATTGAATTTCTGCACAAAACTAGACACCAAGGGTAATTCTGCTGAAAACAGCATTGGTCCGTGTTAGTTTGATCCAAATCATGCAAATATGAGGGAAAACAGTCAGAAAAGTGGTTGGAAAAGTAGATACGTTTGCAACGTATAAACTCTCCCCAAGCTTAGCTTATTGCTTGTCCTCAAGCAATTCGATTGACAAACGAGACGCATAAAGAAAACTTTCTCAAACAATTTCCAGTTCATATGGTGTGCATAAGACTATTCCATGATCAGTATTTAACAAGAACATGATAATTTCTAGAAGGATAATAAAGCTTACAAACTCATTCTAGCTCATGAAAGTGAACAAATAACAGGAGTAAACAATATGAGATTATAAAAATAACTAGGTTGCAATGATCATAATAAATCATGGTAAGATGGTATCCCGATTGCCCTTAATTTTGTAGCAAAACATAAATGCCACGGCACCTCAGAGCTCAAGTGGTGACTAGATATAATAATTTCAAGAGAAATAATATTGTAAACATGCAATAGACAATATTATTTACGGACAATTCACATTATACTCATAATGAAAATCATGCTCTCCTAACCGGTGCATAAAGTAAGAAGGCGGAGACTCAACATAAAAGTAAAAAAAAAGTCCCTTCGCAGAGGGAAGCAGAGATTACTCATGTGCTAGGGATTTTTATTTTATAAAACAGAAGTATCGAAAACAATTTTGAGAGAGGTGTATGTCTATGTCAACGAATGCTACTGAAAAACTTATCTAACCCATGTAAAGCAAAGTGTTTAGAATTTTGAGAGAGGTTTCCGTTTATTTATTAAGGTTGACATCCCCCACCTTGCCTTTCACAAACCAGGGCTAGCCGTATCCATGGATACCCACCAGCTTTCATCAAACCATGGGAAAGTGCCTTTTTATATTATATTATTTGGCACCAACTCTCTTGCAATTTTAGATGAGAACCGATTCCATACTCATCAGGTGAAATAAGAGAGAAGAACTTTGCTTGACATAAGACATGATAAACTTTAAACTACTTCCTCATGAGCTAAAACAGGAACACAAAACAGGTAAATAATTTTGAAGGTTTAAAGGTAGCACGTGAGCAATTTACTTGGAGTGGTGGCAAAATACCACATATAGGTGGGTATGGTGGACATATTGGAAAACTTTGGTTTTTGGGAGTTGGATGCACGAGTAGAGCTCATACTCAGTACGGTGTGAAGTCTAGCAATAGATGGGGAGCGAACAACTCGGAGAGCAACAACGGTCATAATCATCCATTGCGACAAAACAACATTGAATAAAGCATGGATGTAATATTATATCCCTGAAAATAAGAGATAACTGAGGCTTAAATTAACTTTCTTTACAGTGTTACATGTGTGAACATGTGCCAAGTCGATCCAAAACAAGTTTTCAGAGGGGAATACCATCAAACTATATTGTCTTATGAACAAAACAACACATGTGACATTCTAATAACACATTGAGCACTCCTAATCATTTGAGACTAGTCATAAGAAAGCATGAACTACTAAAGCAACAATATACATACAATTATCAATCATGACAAGATAATATAAGATCATGCGAATAAACATATGTACAAAAATAAAGAGAAAGGAGTTCATACCAGCTTTGTAATCTCGTCCAATTCATCATATATCGTCATTATTGCTATGCCACTTGCACAACCGGATGATAATAATAATAATAATTGCAAGTGCCACCGTGGGCATGAGCTGAACTCTGGAAACAACTATACAATATTAAGGAAGAAGAGAAAATATTTTTATTGTTTTTTCAAAGGTGAAACAAGGAGAAAACGAGGAAATATTTTTGTTGTTTTCGAGTTTTTAAGAAACAAAAAACAAAGAGGAGAGAAAAAGAACAAAGATGCATGAAAGGAAAAGAACGAGGGAAAACCGAGAAACAAGAAAACAAGAAGAAAGAGAAGACGCGGAGAGAAAAAACTAAACGAAGAGATTTTTTTTGGTGTTTTCTCAATAACCGAAGGAGCGATAAAAACGAGGAAACAACAATTTATAAATATTTTTGGGTTTTTTTTCAATAGGAAACACGAGAACACAAAAGAGAGAGAAAACGAAGTAAAACCGAAAAGAACGAGAACACAAAGAAGAAAATAACTAAAAAGCGAAAAAAAAGAAACAAATACTAGCAAGTCTAAAAGAATATGCAAAGTATCAAGTAACGTGCCAACATAAATAATGAATAGGAAACATAAAGCAAGTGTCAGCGTATACATACTCCCTCAAGCATAGGCTTTTGGCTTACGGGTAGTGCTGGTTCCAGGGTTTCCACCCTGACGTCTCCTGCTGCTGCATGTACTCGTACTGCTGGTATGGTCTGAGATGCATGTCCCACGTTTCCTGCTGAAGTGAGAGTTCGTCCATCGAAGGAGGCTGAGATGAAGATCCTCCCTCGTGATAAAAAAGGATGGGTCCTCGATGTACACAAGGGAGGATGTCCTCACGGGCTCCTCCTTGTGTGCCTCCTCCTGGGTACGGGGGTCCTCCGTCATTGCCCAAGCAAGGTACTCGTCCAGCATGTCCTCAGAAAAGGACCACCCGTTCCTGGAAACATCAAACAAACGAGGTGCAGGGAAAACAAACAAAGCGAGGTTTCTTGTCCTCCTCTTCGATTAATAAACTATAATTAAAATCCCCAGGGATGCACTTGGACTTGAAGAAAGAGTGTGATGCAAGGTATTAAAATATAGTCTTCCAGGGGAAAGCAATTCATCAGAAGGATCAAGAGTTACAATAGTTTGAGCAAAGAAACACGTGAAACAATAATGCCTCCCAAAGCGCGCCCTTTAGCAGAATTATTATCGATACGCCTAGAAATTTGCGCACCAATGCTAAAATAATTTTTTTTCTCAGCAGCAGCGAGCATGATTGCAAGATCAATACTAGAAATACTACTAGCATTCTCACTAGCAAAGACACCTTTAGAGAGATAGTACGCGAAATACCTAACCGCATGATGTTGACTATAGAAAACCTTATTATATTATTTAGCCTTCTCACGTTGATGACAGAGTCTCGAATATAAATCCTGAAGTTTAGAGTGGTCCGTTATCTTTCCATAGTAGCCTTGATTTGGTACTCCAATAGTCCTGCAAAAATCATCAAGAGACATAACCTTCTTTCTATTATAAAGACAAAATTCCACGTATGGGTTAACAAAATCATAAAACTTAAAACTTTGGACAAATATGTAAGTGCGCCTTCTATATTGGTCCAGCAAACCTGCATTGGAAACAAGTTCATAGAACAACTCGTAAATGCCCAAGGCTAGTAGAAGATCATCACAAGGAAATTAAGATGCTCGAACATCCTTCATTGCATCAAAGTTTAGCAAGCATAAATCCGCAATGTCTTGACCAAGGGGTGGTACTTCATTTGGTGTGCTCTTGAAGGTTTTACTAAGCCATCCCTTTGCTCTCCTCATACTCCTATTCTGACATTTTTTTAGCAAGCCCAATAAAAGTTAACTATGAAGATAATTATTATAGGAAACCACTCTAGCAACCTTAGGAGAACTAATACATGCATCAAAACAATTTAAATCAGCTCAAATGACCAGTCGCCTAGTGTAGCAAAATACTCAAGATATACAGTACCAATCAAAATTCTACAACTATAGGCGGGGAGTCACATACCGGAGAAGAGATGTATCAAATTTCAACACAAATGATGGGATAAAAAAGGAGATTGAACAAATCCAAGGAAGAATGGCAAGAACACAAAATTTTCTTGGAGCAATGGTGTTTCTTGGGGAGAGAAGGAATGGGGAGCAAGCACTAAAGTGGTGGGACCCCAGGAGACTCCTGGGTGTGGTCTATGGGGTGGTCGCACCTGCTTCCCTCCTGGGTGACAGGAGGGTCCCCCTGGGTTGCCCCAGGTACCACTCTTCCCCTTCTTTTGCATAAAATTTAATATATTTTTCTGGAATTTTTTGCGAGACTTTATTTTTGGGCAATGGCAAAATTTCAATGGATGATTAAAACGCAGAAAAAATGTTTACAAAGTGATGAAAAAAAAACCAAATCTAAATCTACAGAAGTTCTAAGACATGCTACAATGCAAATGACAAGAGAAAACAAGGTGAAACAGAGAAAAACAAGATTGTGCATGGTGAAAACATGTGGAAACAAAGGAAAACAAGGTGGACGAGGTGGAAAACAAAATGGAAACAAGAGAAAACAAGGAGGAAACAGAGGAAAACAAATGGAAAGCAAGTGAAAACATAGTTCCATCCATTTAAAATCAATTTGTTAACAAGGCTGATCAAGTCTTGTCACCAAAGCAATTTTATATGGAATAAAACTTTGCTCTTCACTAAAACAATTATGTTACCTCAATTTTGATAGGTATAGTCCCAATCATAATAGTTTCATTTTTTTTGTGGAACTGGAATGGGACAATAGAATTCTCCAATCTTGATGGTCTCAATATTTTCAATTGAGTTTAGACCACATTTCTTATCAATCTTGTTTGGAAATTAAACAATGTGCTATTTATCATTGACATTCAAAGTGACCTTCCCTTTATTATAATCAATAACAACCCCTGAAGTATTAAGAAAAGGTCTCCCAAGAATAATATACATATTTTCATCCTTAGGCATTTCCAGCACAACAAAGTCAGTTAAAATTAAACAATTAGTAACCTGGGTAGAGACATCCTCACAAATGCCAATCGGAATATCAGTAGATTTATCAGCCGTTTGCGAAGAGATACCAGTAGGAATCAATTTATCCAAATAGAGTCTCTTATAAAGAGAGATAGGCATAACACTAACTCCGGCACGAAGATCACATGAAGGAGTTCTCACATAATTATTTTTGGTAGAGCAAGAAATGGTAGGAATACCTGGGTCTCCAAGCTTCTTACGAATTTTACCATTGAAGGAATAATTAGTAAGCATAGTGGAAATTTCCTCATTAGGATTTTTTTCTTTTATTAGTAACAATATCTTTCATATACTTGGAATAAGGAGGAAACTTAATAGCATCAGTCAAAGGAATTTGAAAGAAGAGAAGTTTCATCGACTCACAAAAATTATTATAATGTTCTTCTTCTTTACCTTTGAGAGACTTACTAGGAAAAGGCATAGGTTTTTGCACCAAAGGTTCTATTTCTTTACCATGCTTCCTAGCAGTAAAATCTTCTTTATCATTTTTTTTGTTCCTAGGAGGATTTTAAGGTTCTACTTCACTTTCTTCCGTATTGGAAGCATCATTTTTATCATTGTCATTATCATTATCATTTTCATTACCACTCTAAGTTTCAGCATCAGAAATACATATACTATTAGGATCTTTATCAAGTTCTTTATTAGCATCATTACTAATGTCATTAGCCTCTCTAATTCTTTTATGTTTCTTCTTGTTTTTCTTTTTAGGAGAGATAACAACATTTTCATCTAGCATTTGAGAGTCTTGTTCTAGCCTTTTTGGGTATCCCTCGGGATAGAGAGGACCCTGAGTGAAAGCGCCACCTCTAGCTTTAACACTACAAGCTTGTTCTTTAATTTTACCAGACATTTCAGCAAATAAATCTTTTTGCACTTTAGTAAGTTTCTCTAATTCAGTCTGAATCATTTCAAAGTGTGTAACAAGACCTTTAACATCGTTAATAGTTCCTCCTAAAGTAGCATGCAAATTTTTTATACACAGAGAATCTCATTCAATTGATTTTGCACTTGTGCATTAAAATGAGTTTGTTTAACAATGAAATCATGAAATTCATCTAAGCATTGTTCATGAGGTTTATCATAAGGAATGTCACTAGCATTAAATTTGTAAAGAGAATGTACCTCTACCATAGGAGGGTGAGTGGTAGGCTCACATAGAGTTTCAATTGGAGGTAGATTCTTCACATCTTCAGATTTAATACCCTTCTCTTTAATAGATTTCTTAGCTTTTTGCATGTCTTTAGGATTAAGGAAAATAACTCCTCTTTTCTTGGGTGTAGGCAATGGTGTAGATTCAGTAATATCCCAATCATCATGGTTCTTGGCTATACTACCCAATAATTCTTCAACTTCTTCTAAAGTTCTTTCCCTGAAAATACAACCAGCACAACTATCCAGGTATGTCCTAGATTCAGTGGTTAGTCCATTATAAAATATATCAATAAGATCATTCTTAGGTATACTATGATCAGGCCTACCATTGAGAGTAGCACAAAACCTCCCCCAAGATTTAGGAAGTTTCTCATCCTCCAATTGCTTGAAGTTACAAATCTTTTGTAAAGTACCATGTTGCATATGAGCAGGAAAATATTTCTCGCAAAAGACACGAGTCAAACATTGAGGAGTCTTAATGCAACCATAAGGAAAATTATCATACCACAGTTTAGCATCCCCTTTTAATGAGAAAGGGACAACTTAATAACATAATAGCCTCTTATAAAATTCTCATCAAAAAACAACATGCCAATCTCAAACAATTTAGTCAGGTGGGCGGCATCACTATTTTCTATACCATCAAATGTTCAGTTTCAAGCATAGGAATAAGTGAAAGATCAACAGAGAAATCAAACTTCTCATCTCTAATGTCCATAGAAGATTTAGCAAATTTAGGATTAGGAGTAAACTTGTTTTCATGGAATGTTTCTCAAGCAGCTTCTTCAAAGTCTCGGGATCAGGAGCAGTTTCATAACTCATATACTATTTAACGAAGTAGTCATAGAGCATATAAGTTTCCTCTAAATAATCACTCCTATCATTATCAAGATCAGGTTGTTCGGGTGATTGTTCAGGTGTAGATAACAGTTTATCAAAAAAATCAGCATGTTCAATTTCTTTAGCTCTAGCCATTTGTGTGTCTAAAAAGGAACCTAGAGAACCAGTGGTATCAAGAACAGTAGAAGAATCATCAAATTCATTAGACATGGTATCAGACTCAGTAGTAATAGCACATGAAGCATGCAATAGGGTAACAAGCTTACTTAAAACAAAAGGTGAATCAAGTGCAACAACAGTGTTAAGAGTTGTACCTTTCCTTGTGGTGGAAGGTAATATTGGAACCTTTGGATCAGTAGACTTTCCCATGATAGATAATACATTGCAGCGAACAATATAATTCTCAAGTGAGCTTACAAATAAAGCTATGCTCCCCGGCAACGACGCCTGAAAATAGTCTTGATGACCCATAAGTGTAGGGGATTGCAACAGCCTTCAAGGGTATATATAGCCCAATTTATTGATTCGACACAAGGGGATCCAACGAATATTTATAAGCCTTAACAACTGATTTGCCAATTCAATTGCACCTGCAAAGTATATTGCTTCACACAATTTATTAATAGTAACAGTGATATAACAGCAGCAGTAGTTTAATAGTAACAATAGCAGGAAAATAATAGTAGCAATAGTAACAGCGAATGTAAACGGAACAAGTAGCAGTGCTAAAAACACCGTAGGCATAGGGATATATGTACGGGTGTTGCATGAATGAGATTAACCATGTAATAGAGGTAACAAAGGGCAGCACAAATATATAAGAGAGTATCCAAGTCACAAACTATCATAGGCATGTTTCCCAAGAATTGTCGTACGTGCTTGCCATAAGAACTTGCACGACATCTTTTATTCTACCATCCCGTTGCTGCAAGACCGAAAAGGAACTAATGGTAATTAAGGTACTTGTTCTACCGAGCACCAGACCAAAGCTTTAACATACGATGGAAACATATAATCCTTAAACTAGAGTCCATCCCCTCTAATATCACAACCATGTCACCTTGGGGTCTCGGGTTTCGGACAAGGCCATACCTGAGAATTTGGAGGCCCAGTGCAAAATGAAGATTAGGCCCTAGATATTATTTTCTAAGTTAATACACTTCAAAAATGTCTTATCTTATATAAAAAACAAATCTTAGAAGCCAATTTTTTAGAATTCTATGAAAATATTAATTACCCCGTTTTGAGTTCACCAAGGTATACAAACCTTCTCCAGAAAAAGTTTAATCTATGTTCAAACATAGGGAGCAATACATCATTTTCAATTAGTTCATCGTAAGAAACCTTCTCCAAAAAATAAATGCTAGTAGGACGTCAGCTCTGGAATGCTTGTCAAAATAAAATATTCTCTTGGCTTACAACAATGACTGACATTCAGTAGGGGTAATTTGCAAAAATGACTAGTACTAGAATTCACATAGGTGTGGAAGATGAGTGAAGCGTGCCTACTGTATGAGTGAAGCATGCGTACGTACTGTTCAATGTAGCAATCAATTACCGTATTTTTGGGAATTGCAAAGAAAGGAGCTGTGGAATCGATGCATGCATTCTGAGTTATGACTTAATACAAATTAGTACTAGTGCGTGATTATCACATAAACTCCAATTAGTACAGTACTACTTGATACAAATTGGGGGGCCCCAAAGATTTGGAGGCCCCGTGCTGGTGCACATTCTGCACATGCTTCGGATACGGGCCTGGTTCTGGACAATAATAAGTGTATACAACCAGTAGATATGATCCAAAACATCAATTATACTCATTAGGAGATAACATGTTCAGATCTGAAATCATGGCACTCGGGCCCTAAGTGACAAACATTAAGCACTCCAAGTTGCAACAGCGATAATAAACAACAATAGTGGATCCTAGGAATCAAGCCCCAACAATCTAGTGATCTATTACATGACTAATCTCATCCAATCCCTACCATCCGCTCTGCCTACAGCAGGAAATTACTTACACATCGAAGGGGGAATCATGGAGGGTTGATGGAGAGGTGATGGCGATGACGATGGCGATAATCTCCCTCCAATCCCCTTCCCGGCAGGGTACCAGAACAGGAACTTATGTCTCCCGAACTAGGGTTTCGGGTGTCGGCGGAGCTGTGGATCATTTTCGGGAAAATCCTTCGGGGGTTCTCGTTTCGGGGACGATGGAGTCTCTATGCCAAAGGGGACCCTAGGGGTGGTTCCAGGCCCCCAGGAGCCCTCCAAGCGCGGCTAGAGGGGACCAAGACCACCACCCTCCTGGAGGCCCTCCAGCTATCCTTTGGGCTCCGGGAGTCTTCCGAGGAAAAATAGTTTCTGGAATTTTCTGAAGAAATTGAATTTCTGCACAAAACTAGACGCCAAGGGTAATTCTGCTGAAAACAACGTTAGTCCGTGTTAGTTTGATCCAAATCATGCAAATGTGAGGGAAAACAACAAGAAAAGTGGTTGGAAAAGTAGATACGTTTACAATGTATCAGTGCTGGTTCCGGAGTGTAGGGGGAGAAGATAAGGTAATGGTTAGGTCACTGCCACCGCCACGAGGTGTCAGATCCGGAGTGTATGCAGAGAATGAGAGGTTAAAGCTTCTTCTAGGGGTTACGCAACCTTTTATATCGCCACGAATTATCGGAAAACATTATGTGGATATAACCGTTGCTTTGAGGTACATTGTCCGCCATTTTATATTTACTTTTTAATACATTTTCCTTGGTTCTATGTGTCATTCTTCATTGTAGGTTCAACGATAGTTTGATAGTTGCATACATATTCATATCTAACAACGGCACACAAACACATCTCAATACATTTTACCGATTTTGATAGCTGCATACATGTTCAAAGCTAACAGCAGCACACAAACATGCAAAATCATTCTAGCAATACTCACAAGAACATCTAACTGAGATATTTATTATGTTCCTTTCTACGCTCCTTGAGCATAGCAACAACATCTAACTGGGTTATTTTTTTTTCTTTCTGCCACTCGTTGAACACCACAACAACAGGTTCGGCTTCATTCCTAGAAAATTTCTATGTTTTTCCTACTCCAGGACAAATCAAGAACATCAGCTTTAGTGAGCTACCGCAACTCTTTCTTCTCCTCCTTGGTAATCATGGCTATATTTTCAAGCTCTTAACCTTCCACTTCGACACTATTGGCAATCAACATATCAACCTATCTTCGATCCAAAACAAATTGTAGCCCTCAGATTCATTTTGCCCCCTACATTGTCAAATGGATCGAATCCCGAACCAAATTAGCATCACAGAGAAGATATTTCAATCGAAAACTGCTCGAGGCGTCGAACTTTAATTGTGATTTTGACAGTTGAAGTAAACGTGACGAATTGCATTTCAACACACGCACTTGACAAGCGGCAAAGTGAGCCAACACCGACGCGGCATATGGAGGACGCTATCTATATCCCCGACGAGTTAAAGCTCTTGGACATGGCGGACATGAATGGAGAGCCAAAACAAATTAGGGGCAGAGGAAAAAAGGCGTCATGATAGATGCTGCGTAAAAAGTGAAATGTATATCCCCACCCAGCCCTACACAATGACTTAATGAGTGCCAACGGTCTTATATTTATGTCTGATGCTATTGAACCACAAATCGCATATGGTTATTGGTGTGTGTTTGTTTCCCATGTTAGCAAACGATTCGTCGGTTGTGCCGATGAATGTTTGTTCAGGGCCACCTGCGCACGCGTGACTCATTTCACACACACACGGAACTGGTTTTACTGTTGTTTTCCCGATGTTGTTTTCATAAAGGAGTGTTCTTAGTGTCGTTTTGTACTTGTGCGGAAAGTTCAGTGTGTACTGTCTAGAAATAATCAAACACTTCGGTTGAGGGAACGTGCATACAAATTGCACTCTATATGCCGACTTTGCAACGTAGGATATGCCGACTTTCTGGGAGTTGCACTGTGTTCATTTGGAGAAACATGCCCTACTGATTGCCCTAGCCCGACGAAATCCTTGATATGATGCTGTCAGTAAGAGCTTGATTACACACACCTTGTCTTTGAAACTCCTTTTGGCCCATGTGGTGAAAATCTCTTCATCGTTAGTGATATAATTTGGCAAAAAAATTACAATCTATATGGACAATATCAAAACTTGAGAAAGACAATACCCAATATGGATTTTTTTTTTACTCCCTCCTTTCATTCTTATAAGGCATTTCAACTTTAACCAAATATATTCTAGAATGAGTGAATCTGAACTTATTTTGTAAACAGACTCACTCATTTTACTGTACATGTGGCCAAATTTAAAATGATAAGTAGTGCGACCTATAAAAGTGAACGGAAGGAGTAATTGCTACAGCCGGCTCGCTGACATAATTTATCCTCTACACAAACTATTTCCTCCGATCCACAATAAGTGTCGCTCACCCAGTATAAATTTTGTACCAGCTTAGTATAAAATGAGCGATATTTTTTATGGGTCGAGGGTACCTGTGCCGCCAATCCAAATTCTCTGACTTACATCAGAGTGACCATGAGTGGTTGACATGTAGTCAGATGATTGGCATTGCATTAAAAAAAAAGATAATTTGCGTTGCTACCCCAAACAAAGTAGGCATGAGAAAGCAGGCATACCGATCGGGTCTCAAATTTCGATTGCGGTTTTCACCAAACCAAAATTTACAATCCCCTTTCAGTTCCGGTTCGGACGAACCGTCTGAAAAAGAACCGGGACAAACGCTGCCCGATCTACGCCCAACATCGAACGAATCGACCCTTCCTGCGACGCCGACGCCGACGCCGACGCCGACTCGCTAGGCGCCATGGTCTCCCTCCCCGAGACCATCGGAGTCTTCGACACCGCCGTAGGCTCGACGCCGGCCTACGCCAGGGAGATGCTGGCCGGTGGCGTCGCGGGCGTGGTGGCCAAGACGGCCGTGGCCCCGCTGGGCCGCGTGAAGCTCCTCCGCCGCATCGGCGGCGCGCCCGGGGCCGAGGCCGGCGGCGCCGTCCGGACACTCGTCGGGATCTACCGCCGAGAGGGTTTCGTGGGGCTCTACCGCGGCAACGGCGCCAACGCCCTGCGCGTGTTCCCGTCCAAGGCGCTCCACTTCGCCGCCTACGACCGGTACAGGAGCTGGCTCGGAGGAGGCAGCGACGGAGGCGGCGGGGCTCTCGTGGACCTCGTCGCCGGCTCGGCCGCCGGCGGCACCGCGCTGCTCGCGACGTACCCGCTCGACCTCGTCCGCGCGCGGCTCGCGTTTGGCGGCGAAGCCGCCTGCACGAGCGTGCGAGGCGTCCTCCGGGCCGCGTACGCGGAGGGGGGCGTGCACGGGCTGTACCGCGGCGTGTCCCCGGCGCTGGTGCGGGCGCTGCCCAAGTCGGGGATCAAGTTCTGCGCCTACGAGTGGCTGAAGGGGCAGCTCCCCGAGGGGTGGGACGGGCGCGCGGAGGCCCAGATGGCGTGCGGGGTGGCCGCGGCGCAGCTGGCCAGCACGGCGACGTACCCGCTGGCCGTGGTGCGGAGGCGAATGCAGCTCGGGCTGGCTTCCGGCGGCGGCGTGCTGCAGGGCGTCCGCACCATCGCGCGGGAGGAAGGCGTGCGGCGGCTGTACGCCGGGCTGGGCATCGCCTACGTGAAGGCGGTGCCGTCGGCGGCCATCGGGCTGGTGGCGTACGACCAGATGAAGGCTCTGATGAAGTTGCCGGAGCCGAGTACGTAGATCGGAGATGAATGCAGAGAGCTGATGACGTTCGTAGAGCCGAGTAGAAATAGAAATTTTGCCTCTTTTTTTTCGCAAGTTAGAATTTGTGTAGATGTTAAATTTGTGTAGTGCTAGATGTTGTTCTTGCCGCTTAGGTGTTAGTATTTGGAGTCTCTATTTGACACCAACTGATTTTTAACTCATCGTCGTTAGTGTTGCATCTCTGGTACATGCTGAAGATCATGTAAAAAACTATCGTAACCCTGAAGCCTGAATTGAAATACGTCGACTGAGAAAACACTAGATAATACTTGGATAGAGAAAACACTAAAGAACACATTTTTCCTAGTTAAAAAAAATATGTACTCCCTCCAATTCATATTAACTGTCGCTGAATCGGATGTGTCTAACATTATTTAGTGCTAGACAGATCGGATTCGGCAAAAAATAACATAGATCCAAAGGAGTGGTACTTTTTCTACATTTTAGCCTATGGGCCACCCGAA
The DNA here is from genome assembly GCA_028641055.1 of Alopecurus myosuroides. Taxonomy (NCBI): domain Eukaryota; kingdom Viridiplantae; phylum Streptophyta; class Magnoliopsida; order Poales; family Poaceae; genus Alopecurus; species Alopecurus myosuroides. Next base: position 291,539,369 of record CM054063.1, on the reverse strand, counting down.
ATTCATCAAGTCATTCTCACACACAAATACAGAATAACTGACCTTTCGGTGAAAGATGTACTCCTTACAATTTGGTCCAGCGGATCACACCATGGGTCGCCAACCCTGGCATATAACCTCCCCTCCATCTTGTTTCACCGTCTCCTGACGCTTCAGAAGTACTTCCCTATCTTCATGCCCAGTGCCCACCGCCACCATCCGTCCAAACACAATTTCTAACCTCGATGAGAAGTCACCACGGTGATTACCGTATCCAAAGGACCTAAGGGGCGGAGGAGGATACCATAGACGAAATACATCGTGGGAGGCTGAAATATGGTGCTGTCGTGTCATTTCTGGAGGACAGATTCACCCACTAGGAGGACACCGATAGATCGTCTGTCTTTGGAGGGGAAAAAATACAGCGAGGAGACCTCAGGTCAGGTACCAGATGTTCATAAAACCTTTTTTTTTTTTCATCGTCAGTTTTACCCACTACAATAGAGCTTTTTTTCGAGGGGAAAAGATTTCTCATGATTGACAAAAGCGTGATAACTAATTCTTACAATCCCCACTGAGGTTATCAACTATTCAGAACTTGAGGAATCCAAACACACTGATTAAATCAGTTCGTCCAGCTAGGTGAGATAAATCGAAATGCATCGCCGCATCAGAACCTGCTTGAACCGTCTTTCAAAGACATCCTTTTTTTTAACCAGGCAAGGAACTAGGCAACTAGCCAAACAGATAAATCGCAAAATTTGCAGAGGCAACACCTCACAGGCGTCAGAAACTAGACACGAAACATCTGAAATCAAGAAGAAATATAGTGGATTACAGTTTTCACCAACCAAAACTCAAAGAACCAATCTGGCAAGACTGCTACAGCCCACAGATGGCAGACAATCATGTGCGATAATGCCTGGCCACAGGAAATAAGCAGCTAGCTGGCTCCCGCATTTGAAAGCATTATATCACAGCATACAAACCACAACCAGCCATATATTACAGTACTGTGAGATGGCATCCAATGCCCATCTGGCAAACTCAGGCAGTAAAAAGGTAAGATTATTCTAACCCGAGCTGCCATCCCGAAGCGAACACTAGCCACACGAGGAGACGAATAAAAGCGGAACCAAATATGGCAAGAGCATGAGAAAATCATGTGATGCTATTCAAGCGACAAGAACAGGGAAACCAACACACATAATGGTGGCGACACTGCAGGTTCAAAAATTTCCTAATAGCTATGATTGTTTGTACAATGGTGTATGAGGAGCACCACACTGTATGAAGTATAACAGATGCTGTGTAACAGAAGAAGAAGGCAAAAGGTTTGGTGGCATTGAGCTTGTTGACAGAAGAAGTATAGAGGAACTAATCAGTTTGGTAGCAAGATGAATCGGCGAGAAGGTTGGTGCACGGATGAATTCTATCCGCTCACCGTCCACCCCCCTCTTTTGAAAATTGACTAAGATGGTAGTTAAGCTGTGCATTCTTGGCGGCGAATCTCATCACTGTCATTTGTGGTGATCACTGCATGTGAAACAAGTAAAACATGTTAGAAATGTGTTTGATTTTTTTTTGAAGGGAGTAGCAAAATGTAATGTTATTGCAGGACCCTCTACAAAATACTGTTATTAAACTGTTAACCAACTTCAGCATGAGCATGACCATTTTACTAACCTGTGGGACAAGCCTTGGTGACCGTCTGGGCTTGGTCTGCTTAGCAGCAGCACTTCTTAACCTCGATAGTATATTTCTGGTAGTTACACCCTTTAACTCCTCAGGATCACACGTTCTTTCATCTCCAGAAGCAGGACTATTATCCCCCATGCAAAATAGTAAGAGCTACGTAAGTACACAACTAATGGAATAAATATGTTAACAATGTTTACAGATAACATACTTTGCACCATGCTTCGATGCCAGGGGAGTGGTAGCATTTTCCTGCAAAAGAGGATAAAATAGAATACATCAACCAACAGAAGAAAGCAAGCAACAACCACAATTCAGCATACAACACACAGATAATAATAACACTAGGAAAATACCTATGCGCTGCAACAGGTCAATAAATGATAAATATTCCCATAAAAAATAACTTGAATAAAAGATATGCAACAAACGATAAATAGTTCTCATGAAAAACATGACCTTGTTGGTCTCCAAATTTTCATGTGAATTAGTGGGCATGTTGCAGCCTCGCACAGGGGAGTTTTCTATCTCTACTCGCCGATTTGATCTTCAATCAAACAATCAATACGATTTTCACAGGACATTTTTATCTTACCTGGTGACATTGACATCGATCTGGAGCTGAGCGTTTTTTTTTCTTATCTTGACTGATCCAATTTGTGAGCTGGGCGCAACTTAGAAATTCAGAAAAAAAGTGGACATTTAAGCCTAGATCTGATGATCAAACTATGGTAATTTGGCCGGCAAAATTTAAAACTATTACCATGACATATAGAATGCAGAAAAGAAAACTTCATGAATTTCTTAACATGGCAACAAGGCAGGAATTCTATGCTCATCCCTTTGCATATGAGCTGGTACATCGAAGTGGGTTGCATCTTTTTTTATAGAGGATGAACTGCTGCTAGTACACCAAAGGTGCACGTTATGCCATTATTTCCTCCACCCGCAGCCATTTTAGGACACCCTTCGACAAATATAACACCTTCAGAAGCACGCTTATCATTAATATGACCAGCAAAGGGGATAACAGTAGAAAATTATGCATCGCCCAACAGCCAGAAGATCTCAGTACCGCATGCCTTCTTCAGGTAACAGTTCTCAGTTTCCGTACTCTGTTCAGGAAATCATTTCCAACAGAGACTACCGGAGAAAGGGCAATAGATGAAACAATCCAGTGATGGAGGTTATTAGGGGGGCAGAAAAAAATAGTATAGGTAGGAACCGAGCCATCCTCTTCGTGTAATTAATAGTTAGAAACCATGCGTCCAGACTCCAGAGTTGAAGAGGCATTGGCTATCACCGTGGACCTTGTGCTGGTCCGTCGCTGGCCTCTTAGTTGTCGCCGCCCACAATGATTTAGGGTTGGATAATGGGTGAGGAGAACATTTGGGATGCATGGAGATGCGGCGGAGACGACAACAGCAGGCCAAGGTGCCGTGTCACAGGAGTGATTCGAGGCAGATGAGAGGCGGTATAGGGAGCGATCCAAGGAAGAGATTTACACACGGGGTGGCAGATCATCGTTTTCTTTCGAGGGATCGATCGGTATTCGGGAACTCTACGGTCTGGGCTGAAATCGCGGGTGGGCTTGGGCTAGTCGACACAGCGAACGTGAACCGTAGTTCGGTCTTTTTTATGAGAGGGAGGGATGTACGGGTTTTGCTTGCGATTTATTCCCGGTTTATTTAGCGAGAGGGGATGGATGTGTCTTTTTGACGTACCAACGTAGTTAAGCCATACTATAGTAATAACATTGTATAGAGAAAATGATCGCATGGATGGAAATGCTAGGAAATATAAAATACATGAATTCAAAGAAAAGCATAGTCAGTGCAAGAAAGTGTAATAAAAAAGATAAATTACAACGGATTATAGGACTTTTTTATTTTCATTCCACTAATCCCTGTATAAAAAAGAAAACACTAGGTTTGATAAAAGTTCGCTTGATATGTTCTTGGTTTCCAAATAGAAGTGATAAAGTGCTGGAAAGATTCGCCAAGCCATGGTACATTAAGGCACTGCTAGTGAATACCAAAAATGCCAGTCAAGAAGGTTCGCCGAACATCAGTTACCAAATAGGTAGGTATGTAGTTGCAGAGCTAAGATTTGGGCATGTAGAGTTGGCCACAGTTAGATCCGAATAAGACAAGCAACCTTTTCGTCTTTCTTCCCCTTTTAATACAAAGTACAAATCAGCAAAATAAGTCAGACATGCATCTACTCGTTGAGTGAGAGTTGACAGTATGACTAGTTGAAACCCTTGCATGGATGACTACTTATAGAAGACACACAAAACAGCCAGATCACTTTAACAAATGAATAGAAATTTTAAGCAGGTGTATCACCTGTAGGCCTTAGATAATTCTGTTCAACCATAGAAACAACACCTCAACGGAGTGCTTACTTGGCCATATAAACAACCCAAGAAAAACTAACGAAATAAGAATAATAATCTTGGCTACAAGAACTGTTCCTTCCTGGAAATGTTGGAAGGTCATAAATACGGATAATGCATCATCTGCATTCCGAAAAGGGATCCAAGCCAACATAATAACGGGATAATGCATCATCTGCGTTCGAAGGTCATAAATACGGATTTCCTAGTTTGGTAACGATTTCTTCCTGATAATAAATGTTTTTTAAGTGTTTTCAAGACAACACATTTTGGATTTTTTTTCACCAAAAACACTAGGACCTACTACAGGATGTTCATGTATATGGTGTGTAGGGTCAGAAGGACCTGGAGGTCCACATTTTGGAAAATCTGAGCTCGATGAGGTCATACATGTTATAAGATTAAACTAATTTTTATTAATTAAATTACCCAATTCCTCGGAGTTTCCAGAAAACCAAGAATGCAAAATTAACAAACAGCCATAAGCTAGGACATAAGTAACTAGGAAGCGCAACTCAAAGAACATGAGCACCATCAACACATCATGCATATTTGGTAGTAGGGCACGTTAGCAGTTCAGATAGCATCGAAGTACGATGAAATTACCGTAGCAACAGATGAAGGTGTCGGGTCTGCAAGCTTGAAGTTTCCAGCAACGCCGCGGTCTGCAGAACTAGCAGCTGACTGGGCATCTGGGGCAGGCAGTTCAGCCACTGTCGGCTTGGCTATTTGATCATTTGGCAAAGTGTCACCATGACTATTATCTTCTTCCATCGGCACTGCTTCAATTGGTACACTTTTCGTTAGGAGTTCATTTTTATCACTGTTGCGGGTAAGCTTAACCCCTGAAGTAACATCTAGCATTTCCTGTTTGTCCACAGATGGCGGACACGAGTTCTCATCAGAGTCGCTTATAACCACAACATCCTGAATGCAGGCAGTCTTGCCGCAAACTTTGGTTTTACCAGGACTCAACGTGTCTTCTTTAGTTGGCTGCATGGAATCGTCTGGCAGGGGTGCATGGCTTCTTCCAGACCACGCTGAGACATCAACAGATTCTTGAGGAAGCACATTGTTACCTAAAGCACCAGCCTTCATATCAAGTGACCTGTTGTTCTGAACATCAGATGTTAAGCATGAAGAATGTAGGACTGGAGCTCCCTCCTGAGATCCAGAAGTTCCAATAAGAGTAAAAGGCCGTGTGGATGCAGATGACCTTGAGTTTAGAGCAGTCGTGTCAGGTGGACAGGACCCAGAGCGAGAGTTCTCACAATCAGTTGAACCTAGTGATGAATTGGTGCAGGCAGCAATGCTCTCAGGTCCCTTGTTTTCTACATCCATAATGACATTGTCTGATGAGGAATTTGTGTTCTGATCATTCTTGCTCCGAAGACTGCTAATAGAGTTTGAGAACATCTCAGTTTCAGTATGATGCATACTTGGAGGGATGCTCAATCCCTCCTTAAAGCTATCTATCCAAGCTCCTGGAGTGGAATTAAGATCAACACATAGATCAAGCCCCTCATCTGACATCACAAAAAAATGAGGAGACTTCTTCTTTGCCAAGAGATCATTAGATGAGCCTCTGACATTTGCACCAACTTTCTTATGGCTGCGAGCCTCTGACACCACACCATTAGGGACAGGATGACTTGCTATGACAGAAATTGTATCATTTACATGAGCAGCTGATACATGATTTCCAGTTTTAAGCTCCGGAGCTGTTAAGCTAGTTGCAATGCCATTGGCAGTTTGAGAATTCACATTATGAGCAATCCCTTGTCCAGAACATGAGCTAAAACGGTCTACTTTTCCATTGTTAACAGAACCAGGAGGAAGACTCGTTCTGGCACCAATGTCCTGGTTCAAGATACAGAAACGAATGAAGAAATGCATATACACAGTATATTATGATGCTAAATCGAATGAAGAAATGCATATACACAGTATATTATGATGCTAAATCCAAGAGTATCTGGTACTAAAAAATGTAAGATACAAAAGATAGGTTTCAGATAAAAATGCCATGGTCCATGTGCCTACATTTTCAGCTCATTGGACAAAACAACCACTGCAGCTGCACTTCTGATTGTTGAACTAACAATCCAGTACTTGAATTCAAGCACACTTTTGCAACAAATAATTTTTCCTATACACGCTTGAAATTTTACAGCTGTTGGCCAACACTACAAAAGAAATGTCACTCTCATGTTTGGCCTGGTGAATTAGAAAAAAATATCCACCTTGACCATTTAAAAAAAAAATATTGTAACTTATAAAGATTTGTGAATCTATATTCCATGAGTGAGAAGATTTTCCCTATCCTACATAGGCATCAGCCAATTTGCATGAAACGTCCAAGGAAAGCAAAATCTTGGATGACTTGCCAAATAATGGAAATTCATTTCACCCTCATGCATGTCAAGATTAATGTGCTATTACGAAGAAATAAATAAATTTTATTTCTGAGTAAATGCCAATATCATCTAAGGCACAAAAAATAGCTTCAGGTGTCAAGTAAATAGGATTGGGAAACAGATGACTGAGTTACACAGGAAAACTAAATAGTCTGACTCCAGAGCATTATAGCACATTTTGCTTGGTCATGGAACTGGACAAGCTGATACTTCGAACTTGAGTAGTACTTTGACCATAGAGAATATTACTCCCTCCGTCCACTTTTATAAGGGCCACATACATTTTAAAATGAGTGAATCTAGACTCATTTTATACATAGATTCACTCATCTTGCTATGTATGTGGTCAAAATTGAAATGGCAAGTAGTATGCCTTATAAAAGTGGACGGAGGGAGTAATAGAACTTGATTTGATAAAATTTAGTTTAAACAACATATATCATGAAATGTACATAGGCAGTAAATGAAGTTGATTTGTAGGATAGGATCAAATTTCTTAGAATACTAAGGTTGAAGAGCCTGCATCCAGTACTAAACTACACAGCCAAAAATCGGAAGACTAATTACGTTACACTACAGGAACAAATATAAGGTTGAATCAGAGAAATGTTGTACTGTAACAAGACTAGAAAAGCAATTGTGACAATTTCTTACACTCGTCAAAGTTTCGTCCACTTGTTTATTAGACACCTTTTTATGCTTTGAATGCGGCGCATCAACATCATCTCTGTCACTATAGGTGCCTCTTTTGTGGTTATCCTGCCCACCTGCAGTAAATTAGGTTTTGTCAGGTATAAGAACATCCACATGTCCCTGAGTGTATCCGCTAGCATTATCCATATATTAACCATTGGCAATCTGCCAAATTACGCTTGACATAAAAAAGTTTTCTAGACATACATCTGGATGCTTCGTTGATATTTGGTAACACGGCAGAAGAGGTAACAGGAGCAGCCTGTGTAGAACGAATCATGCTTTCCCTCTGAGTAACTTTTTCCTTCTGAAAAGCAAAGATGGTACACATCAGTATTAAATTTACTTTCCCCAATAAAAAGTATTAAATATGTTACCCTTGGTAGCACGAAAACAAGTGATGATAAAACTAGCTCACATATTTAGCTCATAATACATACAGGTATTTGAAGTTCAAACAGATAGTATATACTCAAACTTACCTCAAGAAGCATGGCGAGCGAGCAAGCCAACTGGGAGTGGTTCTTGTTAGCAGGAAGGTTATACTGCTTGCACAAAGATTGCAGGCTCTGGTGACTGAGGCCGAGGAGTTGCTTTTGTGTTTCTTCCAACCCCATCGGATTACTGTAGCAGCTCAGAAAAGACATGGCAACATTAGTAACAGTTCATCGGCAAAAGATCGCGAGTTACACATACAACGTATTCGTCGAAATTTGTGAGCAATCTAGGGACTCTGAAGCAATGGCATGTCGAAGCACGGCAATAACACCAATAACACGAGATAGAGTACACAGCACACAGCTCAATCTGGAAGCACAGTGCTACAGTAACCCAGCTCAGGACGCACGACGAACACAAGTATCGAGTCGATTTGCTCATCGTACTATCCAACCCTAGGTGAGACCCTGAAGATCCATCGAAACGTGGAACACTTCAAGCATAAGCACATTGCTACAGTAGTCCAAGTCACGACGCACGACGAACACAAGCATCCAGTCGACTTGCTCATCATACTATCCAGCCCTAGGCGGGACCCTGAAGATCGCTCGAAACATGGAACGCGTCGTGAATAAGCACAGTGCTACAGTAGTTCAGGTCATGACGCGCGATGAAACAAGCATCCAGTTGATTTGCTCATCATACTATCCAACCCTAGGTGAGACCCTGAAGATCGCTCGAAACATGGAACACGTCGTGCATATAACCCGCAAGCACCTTGGAACACACTATGTGAGCCGTAATTCGACCGCACATTGCAGTCCCCCTAAGAGGAAGGTGGATTTGTGGAAGTAGTACAAACACACGACTCTGCCATCCGTCGCGGCGTGACCCCCGTGCACCCTAACCTCGCAACGCGCACGCAGGCAGCACGCGCGCGCAGAGAGAGGGTGGAACAGAATTGCAGAAATGGAAATTCCGGAGCGGATCCACACGGAAACCGAAGGAAACCAGATCTAGGCTACCGGGGACGGCACGCGGTCCACGGAACCCGCCGGACCAGCCCGCTGGCCAGCCCCCCAAAACTTGCCAGCCTAGACAGCGGGCGCGGGGCAGAGTGGGTGCAGCTGGGAGCGGCCCGCTTGCAGCGCCCCCACGACGAGCGGCGAGGCGGAAGACGAGCTCCTAGCGAGCGAGCGAGCGAGCGAGGGAGCAGGGAGCGGTTTGCCCCGCCGTGGCAACGTCGAATCGAAGCAAGGAAGAGGGGCAGGGGAGCGGAGGGAGGGAGGCGGGGGCTGGTTTACCTGCGTGGGCGGAGGCGGGCGAGGAGGAGGGGCGGCGCGGAGCGGGGAGCGGCGAGCGCGAGGATGGGACGGGCGGCGAGCGTGGCGCCGGGGTTTGTGCCTCTGCCTGGGGTTTGGGTGCGCGTGGGGTGGGGCGGGGCGGATTTGGGAACCACGGCGTGGCGTGGCGTGGTCTGTGGGCGAGGCGAGCAGGTGTGTGCTGCGCGTGACGGCGTTCACATGGGATGACGGGAGGAGCGACCTGCCGGATCAGGCTTCAGGCCGTTGCAGCCAGCGCACATGCTCGGGTCGGGTCGGACCGGATTAGTTACGACGCGGGGTTCGAGTTCCGGCAGCGGAGAGAGAGCGCCGTCGGCTCGAATTTGAATTTCGGCTGTCGAGACTAGGGGCGTCACATTTAAGGAAGGAATTTAACACATATTTGTTTTTTTCCACAATCTTGTGCAAAGCATGATCTTTTAATTAATATAAAGATCACGACTTGATTTACCCATTGAAAATTCTAAAAGCAATCCAGGGGCAATTCATCCTGCCTAGGGATGCAAGTGGACGGGCCGCTCCACCTATTTTTCTTTTTTTGGGCTAATTGGAAAACGGTTCGACTAATGATTCATTAGTGGATGACTAAACGGAAAAGCGGGCGGACAGATCAGTATCTCTGGCAGACGTCCGTCTGAATCCCTAATCCTGCCCCAAGCACAACAATACACATGAAGGAGTAGACCACCGAGAGTACAAGAGGGGCATAAAGAGTACCATCGGGAGCGGCCATCTTGCAGCTACACCCCATGATGAGCGGTGAGGTGGAAGACGAGTGTCGAGCTCGCTCACTATAGGCTCAGCGTGATCGTGTCGAATCGAGACGAGCTAGAGGGAGGGGTAGGTGCGCGGAAAGGGGTCACTTAGGACAAGGAGGGCGACATGGATGATAAGCGGAGGGCCACGAGGTGGTGCCTATATCTGTGTCTACCGGGGTTTTGTGTGTGCATGAGGTGGAGTGGATTTGGGAAGTACATCGTGGCATGTCTTGGGGCGAGAACCGGTGCCAACTCTCGCTGCGTGAGACGGAGCATTCACATGGATTACTGGGGGGTAGCCAACCGGACCGGACCGTGGCTTTTTATATCTTCCTTCCTATGCAACAACGCACATGCTCGGTCCGATTGGGTTGGTCCGCATCAGTTACACGTTGTTCAAGTTTTGGTAGAGGAGAGAGAGCGGTGGCAGACAGAATTTGAATTTGGGTTTTGAGAATAAAGCAACAATTTACTCAGATTTGTCATCGCCATCTATATGTTGTGCAACAATACAATCATTTGTGTACACGACGGGAAAAGGGGTCTTATCCCACCTATAGGACACATTTTTCGACAATGATAGGGAATTCCTCCCCACACTTGTTAATCCTTCCACGTGTTCACTCTTCACAAGAGTTTGTAAATTTATCATTCCGACGTGGCCCAAACGGCAATGTCAAAGCCACCCCATGTCAGATTTAGCCATTAGACATGTGGCAATATGTGTAGTTTCTTTCAACAAATCCACTACATACATACCATTTTCTACAAATCCACTACATACATACCATTTTTTACAAATCCACCAAAGGATATTTTAAGAGAAATGGTGTGAAGAATAAGCACGTGATAATGCGCAAAGACTCGTGTATAGTTGCACTCACAAAGTTGCAAAACAGAAAATATATTATAGCCAAGGGACTCAACAAGAAGGACCTTCTCAACGGATACATCCAAGAAATGGCCACCATGCTATGTCCCAATACCTTAAGTTGTGAACCATCACCAATAGAGACTTGAGAGAATTTGATGAGTTGAATCGTTAGAACAACCGCTATCAATAAGTCGTGTTCCTCCTCCGGAAGCACATACCTACAATGAATTCAGTTCTTGTCTTAGGTACCCATTTTTGGATGGGTCTTTTCTTGTTAGTCAGAAGGGTCTTTGGAACCCAAATAGAATCATGATAGTCATAACCATATGAAGTGCCAACATATTTTGCATATACATGTTCATCAAAAGATTTAAAAAACACATAAGATGGATTGTATTTTCCCGCAAAATCATTATGAGTAGAAGTGTCCCTAGGTACAATACTACTAGAAATAGCATAAAATGTCGCGGCATCATTAGCCAACTCCCCCTACTTCACAAAAACAATAGCATCAGCGGGGGGAGTTGACTTATTCTCATGGGTCTTCTTGGATGAAGAATCCAAACTCAAAACCTTCTTTAACAATAACTCTCTTTTGATTACTCAAAAGAACATTGAGGTTCTTTTTCCCTTGGATGCAAGTAGCTAGGCCTTTGCTGAGTTGGGTATTCAACCTATTGTTCTCCTCAATAAGATATGCTTTGACACATAAAGGCGTAGTGGCACACGCATTTGCATTTATATCCTTATTTTGGGATTTTTCATGTGACTTCTTAAGAGTCTTGAGCTCACTTGTGAGTGCCCAATGAGCTTCCTCAAGTTGCTAAGAATCCTTAAGGAGTTCATTGTGACCATTGCTAATTTTATCATTCATGTCTATGGATTACTTAAGTTTAGCAAGAACATGATCACGAGCATCCTTCATCTTGGATAAATCTAAGGTGAATGTTTCCTCGAGAGATTCCTTAAGATATTGTGACTCGTCTAGAGCTTCCTCAAGGTCCGCTATCTTAGAATCATCATCACGAGCGAAACCCTCAAGTTTAATGAGTCCTTCCTCATGTTCATCAATGGGGAAATTTGCCTTACTTAGTTGAACCATGGGGGCATCAAACACCATTTTAGTTTCACCTTCTAGTGTATTTAAAAAATTAGCAAGGGTGCCTTAAGTAGTGTCTTTCTCCTCAACACAATTTAATAGAGATGGAGTAGAGGAGATTGCAAACTTGAGTGGAGAACCCAAATATGGAGGGATGACGCCAATTTCCACGACCACCATGCCTACTTGTTCATCTTCATCATCACTCTCTTCACCAATAGATGTATATTTTTGCTCATTTGTGACCAATGTCTTTTTAGGTACTTTCTTCATGAAGTTCTTGGCCTTAGGAATGAAGTTGGCTTTCTTAATAAGCCTCCCACCATTCTCAATTCTACTCTTGAAGGGGAAATCCGCAACAAAGTGCTCGCTATCTCCACGGTTGAAGCGTGTTCTTGCTTTCTTCATACTTGATCCTACCTTTCTTGTTCTTGGTTTCATTGGATCTAAAGTCTCCCTTCTTCCACCAATTGTCATCGACAAGAGCTAAACATTCATTCAATGATTTCTTTTTTTCTTTCTCGGAGGGCACATAAGTAGAATCACTTTCCTCACTTGATTCTTCCTTATCATGGGATGTGGCCTTCAAGGCAAGAAATACTCTTTTCAATTCATTCACGCGAGCTAAGGTGTCTTTCGAGGACTTCTTCATCATATTCAAGGTAAAAAAGATGCTCAACACATCATTAGAGGTTACATCCAAGAAGTCTCATCTTGCTTGCACATTCATCACCATGCTCTCATTTTATGGAATCAAGGTTAGAAGAATTTTTTCCTTGACGCAATCATCGTCACAATCTTTGAATCCACAATCTATCATATCTACCACAAGAGTCCCGAGTCTTCTATATACTTATTCTCGGGTCTCTACACTCTTCATGATGAAGTTATCTACTTGGAGTTAAAGAATGTACTTTTTTGAGCATTGCATGTTTGTGTTGCCATCATACATTGAAACTAGATATTCCCACTGTCGAGGGGGTGAACTCAACAATCCCCATGGTTGGGGACCCCGGGGTTTTGTGAAGGAAGAAGGCGTTGGTGGACTACTCGACTTGACGAGTTATGCCCATCGGATTTATTTCAATAAGGTGAAAAGTATCGATTAAAGGGGTGATATCCGTAGATTGAATCTGGTCTAGCTCTGAATCTAGGGTTTTGTGTCCTGTTCGTGACCCCCTCACGTGCTTTATATAGATAGTATGGTCCCAGGGGTCGTACATGAGTTGGAACCTAACTCTAAGTCGGTTTCTATTCTTTCATATTCTTGATGCTTCAGTATTTCCTTCTGTTGCAAACTGATTCTTCATGGGCCTTCACGCAGTTGCTCGAGGATCCCACCAGGGCACCCCTTAATGGGACGCGTTGGGTACCCTCATAGCGGAGGGTCTTTCTGGTACCCCACGTCAGTAGCCCCCAAGTGCCTGATGGAGTCAAGGACTCAATCTAGGGACTCAATCTTCCAGACATATTACTTCGAGTACTTCTCCTGCAAACATTTTTTCTGAGAGGAGATGATTAAAACGTGTTTGATCTACTCGACTGGTCGAGGTAAATTAATCTCACTTGGGAGAAAACATCGTTAGTGTACTCAGGGTTCAAGTCCTCAGGCTCGATTCTGGAAAACTTTGGGGTAACTCGACTCGAGATGCTGAAGTCTTACTGAGTCGAGTTCCAGTCGTCAGTTATTTTACCTGATGCGTCCATCGGGATTTGAATCATACATGTTGGCATGAAAAGATACCAGGTAGTGCAGCAATGGTGCAACTCTCAAGCCGGTGTAACTGATCTGCAGGTCTTACCTTCATACTATGAGTATGGCATCCAGAGTTTTGGCGCAGCTGTGCGATCTGGGATAAAAGAGTACTCCGAGCATGATTCATTCGAGTTAGTCTTTCGAGTAACAAAGGAGGGATCCTCAACTTATGTGCTTTCTCAAATGAAACTTATCGTCATTAAAAGGCTGCATAAAACTCGAGTGAATTTTCCGACCACGCGTGTGCTTTCTCGTTCGAGTAGTTGATGTCAGTAATGACGTAATACCCTGCTTTTCTGACAATGGACTAGACATTTCCTGATGTGAACTTATTATGTTAGAAGATAGCTTGCACGAGTGGGGTTTGACCGCTTTTTGACCAGTCGGTGCGTGATAATCTAGGGATTGTCAGTAAATGCCTAGATTTTCGCGCGTAGTGGGCAGGGTGGAGGCATAGCGGTTAGCCTTCTGCGCCACGTGTACGACTGATCTGGATTCGCAGAACATCAACTGTAGGGATGAATTCACCCTGCTATAAATACCGCGGGGGGAGAAGGGTAAATTTTTCTCCTTCTCCTTCCTTGTGCCTGCATCCTCTTCTTCTTCCTCGCGACAGAGCCAATGTTGCGCTCCACAAGTTTCACCAATCCCACGCCATGGTGCACACTCACAATAATGGCAGCTCCTCGGTGGATAGCAGCGCGGAAAGCCAGCGGGGGAAGGGTGGTAAATGGAGCAAATCCATCGTCACAGTGAAGCTGCTGACCGGTGCCGAACGCGAAGGGCTCCTCCCAGCCAACTCGTGGAGGTGCCCAGGCTCGAAGGGTCGCCCCGCCCCAGAGGCTAACGAGCGGGTGTCCTTCATCGACCACATCTACAGGGGGTATCCTTCCCCTTCATCAATTCTTCCTCACCCTCATGGCGGCGTCCGATGTGCAGTTGCATGATGTTCCCCCAAACTCGATACAACACATAGTGTGCTTTATCGTGATGTGCGGGTGTTACCTTGGGGTAGCAACGCACTGGGCACTCTTCAAATATTTCTTCAACGTCAATGCGCAGCCCAGGAGCAGCGACCCGCACGAGGTTGGAGGCTGCAACATTAAGATTAGCCCGAAGTCGGGCTATTTCAAGATGGATTTCGTCGAGTCTGTCACTGGGTGGAGAAACCGTTGGTTCTACATGAAGGACTCGCCCAAGGCTGATGGTTCTCCATTGGTAAATTTAGACAGCCCAATGGTGCCCAGGAGTTCATGGAAGAACCAGCTGACTGCGGAAGAGGTGGGGCATACTAAAGATCTGGTGTCTCAAGTTGCCACCTTGAAGGCCAACGGGCGCACTAGGACTCACCTGACTATTGTATTTCTCAAGCCTCGGGTGCAACCACTCCAAGCTAGAGAGGTGCCTATGTGTGTGTACTCGAGTGCTAATTCAGCTCATCGCCTGCGCCGTGAAGAGCTCTCTACCAATGAACTCGAGCAGTGTTTGCGTCAGATCATTCGAGTCAAGGAGAGCGACCCAGTTGACTTGACTCCTGCTGTCCCCCCAATTTCTTCCACGACTGACCGTACCTAGGTGAGTTTACTTTTCTTCGTACTTCATTCTTGTTTTCCTTGAGATGTTTTCCTCGCCAGTGTATTTCCTTCTTGCCTTTCACTGTTTCCTGCTTTTTATTGCTTGATTCCTTCTTCTACCACCTTCTTCTTTTTAGAATTTAGACATCCTAGCCAACGAGCCACCCAAAGCGTGTAATGTATTATTCCTGGAAGGTTTGACCATGGCGGCTAATGCGGATCTGGACTCGATCCCTTTGGTTGCTACAGCCAATTCTTCTCAAGAGGCAGATGACATGGAGGAATTTAAGGAGGATACTGTTGAGGAGTCACGAGTGCCCTCTAAGCGTACTCGAACAGAGAGCGAGCCTAAGGAAGCTACCTCCAGGGACCGAAGCTCCTCGAGTGCAACTCGAGGGAATGAGTTAAGAAACCTAATTCTCGCGGTTCTCAGCACTTCAATGCCTCCACTGGTTCCTCAGCTGCCAGCGGCTCCTGCAACCAAGAAAGTTTGCCGCGTATATGGCTTGAGTTCTCTCAGCGCGTGAGTTTCCCTTTTCTTTTTCTGTCATACCAGTCTAATCTTCACTTTTAACTTGATAGTTTCCTTTTTTTCCTGTTTGTTTCAGCAATCCTCCTAGGGCTCCAACTCCTCCTCCTGTATCGACTCCTCCTCCTTCTCCTCCTCCTCCTCCTTAGGGAAGAGCTGATTCGAGTATTGCACCCACTCCTCCTACTCGTGGTGGGAGCGACTTGGGTGCTTCTCCTGAAGCTTCTGCCCACATAGTCTCGGGTTCCTCACAGGGGACTCGAGATAAAGGAGTCGTGCCAGAAGGTTTTCATAGGCACTCGGCTGCTCCTTGATACGTCATAAACGTATCCCTAATTTCTGATGTTCCATGTTGTTTTATTATTGTATCCCACATGTTTTCTATACACTTTATGTATTTTTTTATCGATTTTCTGGACTAACCTATTGACAAGATGCCACGGAGCCAGTTCCATGTTTTCTGCTGTTTTTAGTTTCAGAAAAGTTGTTCTGGAAATATTCTCGGAATTGGAAAATTCGAAGCCCGGAAGGCTTAGAATTCCTGAAGGTTCCACGGAGTCCCGGAGAGGGGCCTCAGGGGGCCCACACCATAGGGCAGCGCCCCCTGGCCGCGCCGTGGGGTGGTGTGGGACCCCCAGGCCTCCACCGCCTCTGCCATTTCGCCTATTTATTCCCCCCGAGACGTAAACCTTAAATATATTCCACTTCGTCCCGAAAAACACACAAAGCCGCCGTCATCGTCATCCCGAGATCGGGAGGGTTCTGGAGCTCTCCCCGGCACCCTGCTGGGAGGAGAATTCATCACCGGAGGGGTCTACACCACCATGCCCTTCTCCGAATTGATGCGTGAGTAGTTCACCCCTGGAGTATGGGTCCATAGAAGTAGCTAGATGGTTGTTCTCTCCACTTTGTACCTCATGTTTAGATCTTGTGAGCTGCCTAACATGATCAAGATCATCTTTATGTAATGCTACATGTTGTGTTTGTTGTGATCTGATGAATGTTGAATGCTATGTATTTTGATTATCAATCTATCATGTTATCTTCATGCATATGTTATTCATGATCTTGCATGCTCTCCGTTGTTAGTAGATGCTTTGGCCAAGTAGATCTAGTAACTCCAAGAGGGAGTATTTATGCTCGATAGTGGGTTCATGCATCCTTTGCATCTGTGCTAGAGTGACAGAAACGTGACAGATGGAGGATGCGCTGTTGCCATTAGGGAGAAAACAACAATGCTTTGTCTAGGGATGATGTTATTGTTTACATTACACACTTTTCTTAATGCAATTATCTATTTCTTGCAGCTTAATACCCAACGTTTGTTCGGATGATATTAGGAGGGTGGATTATTAGTCATGGATGCAGTTGGATAACGGTCTATGTATTTTGTTGTAATGCCCGCATGAATCACATAGTAATCTTTATGTCTTGCATATGCACTACGGTGCAACCTTCATTTCTGTCAATTGCCCAGCTGTAATTTGTTCACCACACATGTTATCTATCTTTCACGGAGAGACACCACTAGTGAACTGTGGACCCCGGTCCATTTTCCTCATACTGATAATACAACCATTGTTTCCTCTACTCTCATACTGCTGCTATTGTTTTCCACACCATACGTTTAACCTCTTTGTGTTCAGCAAAACCGGTAAGATTGACAACCTCACTGCTTCGTTGGGGCAAAGTGATTTGATTGTGCTGTGTAGGTTGTACGTTGCTTCTCAACCGGTAGTGCGCCCTGCCATCTTAGCTGCTTCAACCTTCTGAAGTTACTCCTTCCTCCTACTGGTCGATTAAACCTTGGTTTCTTTCTGAGGGAAAACTGTTGTTGTGCTCATCATACCTTCCTCTTGGGGTTTCCCAACGAGTGCAAGACCTGCACCATCAAGCTATTTTCTGGCGCCGTTGCCGGGGAGGAAGAGAGTTTCTGCAAGGGGAGTCTCTCACTTCCAATCTCTTTACTTTGTTTTAGTTTTGCTTATTTTATTTTGTCTTGTTTGCTTCTCTTTATCAAAAACACACAAAAAATAGTTCTTATTCTAGCTGTAGTTTTATTCCTGTTTTTAGTCTTGCTAAAATGAGTATTCCTGAAATTGAAGTTCGTTCCTTTAAGCAACAAGGTGGAGAAAGTTTGAAAGATGCTTGGTATAGGACAAGTGATGCTCATCATAGATGCACTAAGAAATATTCCGCCTTAATCCTTCTTAGGAATTTTTATGTTGGTATTACTAGCTGGTATAGGTATGTTCTAGACACTCTTACAGGCGGTAATTTTGTGGGAACACCTCCTTTGGAAGCCTGTAATTTGCTTGAAAGTTTAGTTGGAACACCACCTACTAAGAGCATTTCCACCGGCACCCTCCAAATGGCCCCCAAAGGCCCAATGGGGGTCCGGACCAAAAACACGCCGCAGCGGCACCCCCCCAGAGGTGTCCACCCGCCAATTTTGTGTTTGGGCCTCCCAGCCCACCCGCCATACTTGGGGGCCTGGCTGGGGGCGCCGGGCATCGTCCGTTCACCCCTCCGACAGGCGGGGGCCACCCGTCATAGAGACAAGGAGGGGGGCAACCGCGAGTTATTACGCCGTGCTGGAGGCTGCTGAGGAGGTCGGTGACCGCGTTAATGCTAGCTCGGGGTGCCAGTTTCCAATGTGACACGACGCCGGCCTGCAGTTACACCAGCGACATGAGCGATGATTCCGAGGCCGGCGTTGCGCCTTTCCCACGCGAAGCATTTATGGCGTCGCCGCCCTTCTGCCAAGGATAAAAGGCGAAGCCTTTTACCTCGCCGTGCACATCCGCATCGTCTCGCCTCGTCTCCCCAACCTCGCCTCGCCGTGCACATCCGCATCGTCTCGCCTCGTCTCCCCAACCTCACCTCGCCGTGCACAATTACCTCCCCGCCCTCGCCGTCGCCGCCATGGCCAACAACTGGGAGGCTGAGTCATCCGCGGGCTCCAAGCTGACCAGCGGGCGCACCATCAACACGGACGGCGCGTGGGAGTTGTACCGGTACGGGCTCCTCGCCCCTCCGGATTGCCGCATCCCGAAGGACTGGCGCGTCTCCGACGGCGGCCTCGTCGTGCCACCGATCCCCCGAATGGCGGAAGGGGTCCGCCGTTACATCGCTCGCCGCCGCAGTTGGATGATGCCCGCAGAGCGCCGCCTCCTCGAGAACAACGACGGCCAGCACAACTCGGGGAGGTGGCTCGACCGCTTCGAGTAGGAGCGGGAGGCCGTCATCCACCTCGTCGACAGCCCCGACGTGCTCCTCTCGCGGTGGAACGCCATCGGGCGCTGCCGCTGGTGGGATCGGACTGGCCACACCGTGGCTAGCGCGATTGACGCCGCGAGGTGGCCCGCCGCGACGGGAAACGTCCTCCTGCTCCGGTTGTTGCCGCTTCCGCCACCGCGCCCCATCGCGCCACCGAGCCGCCGGGGAGCCCCTGGCATCGTCATCCGCAACAAGCCACGCCGCTGCACTTCTCCCTGCCACCGACACTCTCCACCTCGGGGTTGCCTTTTCCTCCGCCAACGGCGCCAGGAGCCGGAGCCGCAGCCGCGCGCCACCGTCAAGGAGGACCCGCAAGTGAAGGAGGAGCCGCAGGTGGAGGAGCCGTAGGTCGATGACCTGTACAGCCTCCCATCGCTGCTGCACGACCCGATGGACGGCGACTGCCCCAGCCTCGTCGCTTCCATGGCCTTGTCGATGGCCATGTTGGAGCAGGAGGCGCCGGGTTGGCTGACAACGATGCAGTCCACCACGGTGGAGGCATCCGGGAGCCGCGGTAGCAGCAGCGTGGCCACGGCCACCTCGAGCTCTCGAACCGCCCCCTCCTCCAGCCACGCCGGCGCAGTCCCCTCCTCCAGCGGCAAAGTCGTTGTGATCGACGACAGTGACGATGAATCTTTCAACTGGACCGACGACGAGTAGGCTAGGATTAGGGTTAGGGCGGCGGCGGCGGCGGCGCCATTTGCAATTTCGTTCAAATTTTGTAAAATATTTCTAAATTTGAATGAAAATGCAAATTTTTATTGCCGCTGTCGGCATGCACAAGGTGTTTGAATTTATGATGTCCGTAAGTTGGTCGCCGGTTGGGGGCGCCGCTGTGGAGCACGCCCACCAAATCGGTGGACACAGGTCCGGTCACCCCCCCCCCCTCAAAGGGGGACAATTGGGCGCTGCCGGACACGTTTTTGATGGGTGCCGGTGGAGATGCTCTAAGGATGTTAAAGCTGAGACCACTTTAGATGATGTTATTAAAAAACTAAACACTATGGAGAAAATTTTGCCAAAATTCCTTGATAATGCTAGCAAAGTTAATGAATCAATAGTAAGTATCAACAAGAAAATCACTGTTTTAGAAGCTAGCAATATCCATGAAAGTCAAAATATGAGGATTGGTAAATTAGAGGAGGCTATGGAAACTTTAAGCTCAACCCTTTCTACTCTTAATATTAAAAGGGAGAAACCTTTTGTGGGGAAAGAGAAAAAAATTATGTATGCCCCCAAGGCACCTAAACCGAAATCCCCTAATGTGCTTAAAATTAATAAAACTTTTAGTAAAACTAAAAGTGAATTGCATGTTGAATCATCTTTAGGGGTGTCTAAGGTACCCATTGCTACAATTGGGGTTTTGGAGGAAATTATTGATTTGGATACTTCTTCACTTGAAAATACTTGATTCCATTTTTCTAGGCCTAGCTAAAAGGCGTTAAAGAAAAACACTTCTTGGGAGATACCCCATGGTTTTATTTTTGCTTTGTTTTTCTCTTTTTTGTTTGAGTCAAGGGGTTGTATACTTATGTAGCAACTCGTTTGTATCTTTATTTTCATGTTTTAGTAGTGCCAAGTAAAGTTTCTGACGGGAGTTGGTGTTGGTTTTCGGATTTCTGCGCAGAAAACAGATTTCTACTGTCCACCGTACAAAATTGTGAAAAATCCAAGAAGAACAGAATGACCTGAAATTTTTTGTGCTTATTCCTATGGTAATTACTCAAATTTTTGTTCTTTATGTTTTTATATTTGAGCAACGTAAGTGCCTCGAAAAAAATTTGTCTTTACAGGATGTTCTGGTTTTGATAGATTCTGCCATTTTTCTTGCATTGGCTCTTTTGCGATGTCGAGTGGATTTCTTTGCTTCACGAAACATCAGTGTCTATAAATAATGTTTAAAAGTATCAATATCACTTGTTCCATACATAACGAATGAATTTTCTATTATTGCACTAACCCTCTAGTGTGAATTACTTTTTGAGTATGGTGTGAAGGAAGTTTTCAAGTGTCAAGAGAAGAGGTGATATATATGATCAAGAAGAGTGCAAGGTCAAAGCTTGGGGATGACCCCGTGATTCATCCAAGCATATTTTTAGAAGACTAAAGCATCTAATCTTAGGGATTCCTAACGCATCCCCTTCTTCATCAACTATCTATTGTGTCACTTCTCGTGAAACTATATTTTTATTCGATCACATCATATGAAATTTACTTGGAGCGTCTGTTTTTTTTTTCTTTTGTTTTCCTTGATGAAATAATATAATTGGACCTATAATCCTTTTTTGGGAGAGATACACACTCCGCTTTTTCATTTGAATACCTGCTATGCTAGTATTTTTTAGTTTTTCTTCTAGTTACTGCAAAAATTCCTTTTCAGCTCTTGTTTTCATTGCATCTCTTATTCAGAGCTGTTAGTTTTAGTAGTGTTATGTGATTACTGTCATGTTTTCTTGCTATATCATGGAGATAATTTTTTTAAACATATCTTGTATGGTGCTTGTTGGGAAAAGAAATTGCTGCTTGAAGTAGAATTTTAACGGTGCAAGTAGAAGCTTGTATGGACTGTGGCTAGAACTTTTTCATATCATGCTAGATGTTATTTTATTTTTAAAAACTTGTGGTTATTTAGTAGCACGATTAGCCTCAAACAGCTGAGAGTGTTTAATGTTCCATTGAAAGAATCATGAGTTGTTCTTGTCATATTGAAGCATAAATTTGTGGTATTCTCCTTTGAATGCTTCATTTGGTTGACTTGGCGGATGCTCACACCATGTTTATGACTATGAAATAGACACTAATAACCTCTACGATCATTTAGTTTTAGAATTTTTGGTACCACTTATGCTTTGATTAATGATGTTTATGTTGATATGCATGATTATGGCTCTTATGCTCTCTTGATTTATCGCTCCCAGTCTTTTGCTAGCCTCCACCTGTACTGAGTATGAAATTCTACTCGTGCAATCCAACTCCCTAAAACCAAAGTTTTCTCATTGTGTCCACCATACCTACATATATGTGGTAATTAACCGCCACTCCAAGTAAATTGCTCATGTGTTACCTTTAAAACCTTCAAAATTACTCTTGCTTTGTGTTCCTGTTTTTGCTCATGAGAACGTAAATAGAGAATCTTTATCTCATTTATTGATTGGATTTCACACCCTCGACTAGTGGCTTCATCCGCTTATCCAATTGATAGAAGAGCTGGCAGCGGGGTGCCCAGCCCCAAATTAATACACATAAAATCTCTTCCCTATTTTTGCCCCTCATTTACCAGTCAAAGCATAATTGTGTAAACAAAAGAGAAAGAGGGATGGCCTTCTACACCAGTTGCGTCCTTCACATGGGAGCCGCTCTTGTGAAATCTGGTTGGCTTGTGATGTACTGTATTTTCTGTTTACCATTCATTGACATTAGCATACATCTCCCAAAAGATAAACATTCCTCCATGGTATGTGATTGTTGGCAGGCACCCGAGGATTCAGTTAGCCATGATTTGTGTAAGATGGATGGTAGGAGTGTCAAACATTTTAATACCTCTATTAATAAAATAAAATCTCTAGCACATGAGTGATCCATGCTTCCCTCTGCGAAGGGCCTTTCTTTTACTTTTATGTTGAGTCTTCATATTCTAACTTTATGCACAGTTGAGAGAGCATATTTGCCATTCTGAGTTTTATGTGCATTTGTCCCTGAAATATTATTAATTGATTCGTGATGTGTTATTACTTGTTCTCTAAGTATTTGTTCTAGTCTTCCTCATGAAACTTTGAAGGTGTCCTGGCATTTATGTTTTTCCCCACTCTTAAGGACTTGTGAAATATCACTTTTCCATGCTTTCTATATACTTGAAACAAACGTATATCTTTCTTTGCATTATTATTCATGATCTTTTATTTGTGTTACTTCTCATGATGCAAGGTGATTGCTATACTTTATTATTAAAGTTCTATTTATCATGCTCGTGTTAAAGTTTTATGATCTCATCTTACATATGTTTTTACATTATGATGATCAAGTTTATGTTGGTAGCATGTCACCTCAGAAATTATGTGTTTTTATCGTTTACCTACTCGAGGACGAGTAGGAACTAAGCTTGGGGATGTTGATACGTCATAAACATATCCCTAATTTCTGATGTTCCATGTTGTTTTCTTATTTATTCCCACATGTTTGCTATACACTTTATGGCATTTTTATCGATTTTCCGGACTAACCTATTGACAAGATGCCATAGAGCCAGTTCCCTGTTTTCTGCTGTTTCTAGTTTCTGAAAAGTTGTTTTGGAAATATTCTCGAAATTGGAAAATTCGAAGTCCAGAAGTCTTAGAATTTCTGAATGTTCCACGGAGTCCCGGAGAGACCCGGAGAGGGGCCTCAGGGGTCCCACACCATAGGGCGTCGCCCCCTGGCCGCGCCGTGGGGTGGTGTGGGGGCCTAGGCCTCCACCGCCTCTGCCCTTTCGCCTATTTATTCCCCCCCCCCAAAACATAAACCCTAAATATATTCCACTTCGTCCCGAAAAACACCTGAGGCCGTCGTCATCCCGAGATCCGGAGGGTTCTGGAGCTCTCCCTGGCACCCTGCCGGGAGGAAAATTCATCACCTGAGGGGTCTACACCACCATGCCCTCCTCCGAAGTGATGCGTGAGTAGTTCATCCCTGGACTACGGGTCCATAACAGTAGCTAGATGGTTGTTCTCTCCACTTTGTACCTCATGTTTAGATCTTATGAGATGCCTAACATGATCAAGATCATCTTTATGTAATGCTACATGTTGTGTTTGCTGGGATCTGATGAATGTTGAATGTTATGTCTTTTGATTATCAATATATCATGTTATCTTCATGCGTATGTTATTTATGATCTTGCATGCTCTTTGTTTTTAGTAGATGCTCTGGCCAAGTAGATGCTAGTAACTCCAAGAGGGAGTATTTATGCTCGATAGTGAGTTCATGCCTCCTTTGCATCTGTGCTCGAGTGACAGAAACGTGACGGATGGAGGATCTGATGTTTCCATTAGGGAGAAAACAACAATGCTTTGTCTAAGGAGGATGTTATTGTTTACATTACACACTTTGCTTAATGAAATTATCTGTTGCTTGCAATTTAATAACCAATGTTTGTTCGGATCATATTCAGAGGGTGGATTATTAGTCATAGATGCAATTGGATAACGGTCTATGTATTTTGTTGTAATGCCCGCATGAATCACATAATAATCTTTATGTCTTTCATATGCACTACGGTGCAACCTTCATTTCTGTCAGTTGCCCAGCTGTAATTTGTTCACCACACATGTTATTTATCTTTCACGGAGAGACACCAATAGTGAATTGTGGACCCCGGTCCATTTTCCTCATAATGATAATAAAACCACTGTTTCCACTTCTCTCATACTGCTGCTACTGTTTTCCACACCATACGTTTAACCTCTTTGTGTTCAGCAAACCCGATGAGATTGAAAACCCCACTGCTTCGTTGGGGCAAAGTGATTTGATTGTGTTGTGTAGGTTCCATGTTGCTTCTGAACCGGTAGTGCGCCCTGCCATCTCAGCTGCTTCAACCTTCTGAAGTTACTCCTTCCTCCTACTGGTCGATTAAACCTTGGTTTCTTTCTGAGGGAAAACTGCTGCTATGCTCATCATACCTTCCTCTTGGGGTTTCCGAACGAGTGCAAGACCTGCACCATCACTCCTAAAGCTGAAGCGATGCTTCCGGCCCAGGGGCTTGGACAGTCAGTTTGACAGACGTTGACACCTTGGCTCCTAAATTCCAGGTTAGAGACCACGTGAGTTTATTTTTTTCTTATTCTTTTGCATTTTTTGCTCGTTTTGTCGGATGCGCAATCAGCACTCCCGATGGGAGTAGCCCCTGAGTATGGTTTGGCTACTCACAAGCGAGCGCAGACTCAAAGTATATGACTCGGTTGCTGATTTTTGCATGACTCTAGCCTTTCTTGGAAAGCATGAAGGACCTATGTACTTGTTTCCTGGGTATTGGGAGGCAAAGAAACTCTGCTCTAGCCAACCTTACTAAGGCGAAAGGTAAAACCTTGCCTCGGTGAATTACTGTCACCTTCTTCTTCCTTGATCTTGTGCATCTCATTGATTGTCTTTGCCTGTCTTATAACTCATGGTCTCGACTACTGCTGAGAAGGATTCTACACTTACTCGAGTTAAAGAAGTTGAGGTGCATAATGCAGCTCTTTAGCTAGAGGCCATGACTGCCAAGAAAAGGACCGAGGCTGATTTTCGGAAAGCAGATGAGTCCAGTAAGAAGGAAAGGGGGGTTAAGCAGTTCTCTGACCTAGAAGAGACTCTTGTCCCTCGGTTTCACTCTTTAACAGTTAGTCTGACAGTTACTTGTACTCTATTTATTTAAGGGTGCTTTTCTATTGGTATTTCCTATACCTTTGCTAATGATCACCTTATATTGTTGTACATTTGCTAATGATCACCTTATATTGTTGAAGCTGTTGTTGGTAGTCCTCCTTCTCTATATGCTCTACTGCGGGAGGCCCCATTGCTAGATGTTGTCACTTCCTCTGAGCAGCAGGTGGCCAAGGCCAAGAATTTACTAGAGAAGCTCCGGGGAGTACTCGTGTCCTTCCACGAGTGCATGTTCCTTAAAGAAGAGGTTCCCTCGACTCTGAGTGCTCTGATGGGAATTTTTCACGACATGAGCGTCTTGGCTGACTTCTGTCGAGAGCAAACCCTTTCTAGGGCAGAGGCGGTGTTGACACTCGCTTGAGCGCATGACATTGAGGGAAACTTTGGAGATGCATTGAGCGGACCTCCAGTGGACTCGGACGGGCAAGAGTTAGACCTCGACCCCTTCACCCCAGAGTCTGTTAGGTTAGCATATGGTCTTCTGAAGATGCTCGAAGCTCAAGCCCAGACTGCTGAAGCCACTGAGGATGCTAGAGATGCTCGGGGGGCATCCATAGAGTCCTAGGTTTACCTTTATTTCGAGTTGTTTAAGTAATAGCGGTGCCCGAGGGTAGTAAATCCGCTCTTTTCCTGTAATGAACCTTGTGCACTCAACTATGGATGAAATATGTTTGGCTTTTCCAATTTAATTCTGAAATATTTTCCTACTTTGCTTTTAATATTGAGCCTTCTGTCCTTACATTTTCTCGGTGGGAGTAGCCCCCGAGTGTAAAGCAGGATGATTCTTTTGAACACTCGACCGAAAAAATAACCGAGTGTTAATGATTCCTTTTTCTTTTCTTTTAGGCACCTGGGTCTTCTACTTTTCCAATTCCATCAACCCCAATCCCTTCGACTTCTTCTGCCTCTAGCTTAGTGCAATTACTGAGCGCCAAGATTTTGAGTAAAGAAGAGGAAATTAAGACTCTCAAAGCTCAACTCGATGCTGCAAAAGATAAAGAGCAATTTATTGCAGATCGTGGAGATTTTCTTTTGGCTGAGCCGGTGATTCCTACACACGCTTCTATTCTTGTAGACAGTGTTGGGCCTCCAAGTGCATAGGTTTGTAGAATAGCAGCAAGTTTCCCTTAAATGGATCACCCAAGGTTTATCGAACTCAGTGAGGAAGACGTCAAAGATATCCCTCTCAAGCAACCCTACAATTATGATACAAGAAGTCTCTGTGTCCCCAACACACCTAATACAATTTTCAATTGTATAGGTGCACTAGTTCGGAGAAGAGAGAGTGAAATACAAGTAATATGGATGATTATAGGTGATAATAGCAATCTGAAATGAAAATGGCAGCAAGCAAACATGTACCAGAACTGATTGTAAACGATGTTTCAATGCTTAGAAACAAGGCATAGGGATCATACTTTCACTAGTGGACACTCTCAACAGTAATAACATAATTGACATAAATATCATCTCTTCACTATGCTACTCCGAACCACTCCCCGGTCAGACAACAAACACCCATCATTGCGTAGGGCTATAAAAGCACTTCTTAGAGTTCGCATTTCCCCATCCAGGTAACCCCCACGCTATCACCATGAGACCTAGATGGTTCCATACAAACACCACAATTTCATAGGGTCATCCAACAAAAAAATATAAATATCATGCTAAACCACATGGTGCACACACTGTCACCTTTTACACTGTGATCAAAATGTCTACGGAGATCTTATAACAAAACCACTTGAGTAGCATAACAGATAAAGAGTAACATCTACTTATTAAACTATATTTCAAAGCTCATGATCACATAAAGATCACACCATGGGAGAGAGAGTTGAAACACATAGATACCGGTAGAGCCCTCAACCTCAGAGGAGAACTACTCCCTCCTCGTCCTGGGAGTCAGCAACGGCGATGAAGATGGCGGTGGAGTCGATGGAGATGGATCCGGGGGCACTTCCCCGTCCCGGCAGGGTGCCGGAACAAAGATTTATGTCCCCCAAAACTTGTTGACCGCGACGACGGAGATACGGAACTTTTCGTGGAGGAAGGCTGGATATTTTAGGGTTTATGCCCTGTGGGAAATAAATAGGCGAAAGGGCGATGTCGGTGGGTGGCCAGGGGGCCCACACCACGTGGTGGCGCGGCCAGGAGGACCCGCGCCCACCCATGGTGTGGCCACCCTGTGTCTCCCCTCCGGGTCTCCTTTGGACTCCGTTGACATGCCAGGAATTCTAAGACTCTGGGATTTTGTTTCGTCCAATTCCGAGAATATTTCCAGAACAACTTTTCAGAAACCAAAAATTACAGAAAATAGGAACTGGCTCTGTGGCATCTTGTCAATAGGTTAGTCCTAGAAAATCCATAAAAATGACATAAAGTGTATAGGAAACATATAGCACATGGCATCAAAACAACATGGAACATCAGACATTATGGATACGTTTATGACGTATCAACATCCCCAAGCTTAGTTCCTACTCATCCTCGAGTAGTAAAACAACAAAAACAAACAATTTCTTAGGTGACATGCTACCAACATAAACTTGATCATCTAAATTGTAAAATCATATGTAAAGCTCAGATCATAGGACTTTAAACACATACATGATAGATATACTTTTAACAATGAAACTTAGCAATCACCTTGCATCATGAAAAGTAACACAAATAAAATATCATGAATAATAATGCACTTGAAAGTTATACATTTGTTTCGAGCATAAAGAAAACATAGCAAAGCGATATTTCGCTTGTCCTTAAGAGTTGGGCAAAACATAAATGCCAGCACACCTTCAAAGTTCAAGTGGATGACTAGAACAGATAGTTTGAGAGCAAGTAATAACACATCATGAATCAAGTAATAATAATTTTTTGGACTGATGCACATTAAACTCAGAATGGAAACTACGCTCTCTCAATTGTGCATAAAGTTAGAAGATGGAGACTCACATCAAAGTAAAAGAAAGGCCCTTCGTAGAGGGAAGCAGGGATTAACTCATGTGCTAGAGCTTTTTATTTTATTAAACAGATGTATTGAAAACAGATTTTTAGAGAGGTGTATGCTTATGTCAATGAATGGTAATAGAGTTTTTATCATCTTCCATACTAAACAAGTTGAGAGCGGTTCTGAATTATTTATAAACAGAGGCACAAAACAAGAATATTTTTGAAAGTTTAAAGGTAGCACATGAGACATTTACTTGGAGTGGCGGTTAAATACCACATGTAGGTAGGTATGATGGACACATTTAGCAAGCTTTGGTTTTTGGGAGTTGGATGCACGAGTAGAGCTCATACTAAATACAGGTGGAGGCTAGCTAGAGACTGGGAGCGACAAATTAAGAGAGCAATAATGACCATAATCATGCATAGCGACAAAAGATTATTACCAAAACATAAATGGTATTACAAGTCAAAAATTAAATGCTCATAGAGGCTATAAGTGACTGGTTTGTAGCCATAAACATGGTTTAAGCATGCGCCAAGTCAACCAAATAAAGCATTCGAAGGAGAACACCACAAATTTATGCTTCCATGTGATAAAAACAACTCATGATTCTTTTAATGGGACATTAAGCACTCTCAGTTATTTGAGACAAGTCATGCTACAAGAACAACTACTAAGCATAGAATTAAAATAACATCTAACATGACATGAAAAAGTCTAGCCACAGTCTATACGAGCTTTTTTTTGCACCATTATAAGAACAAAAATTGTACTACTGCTTTCCAACACCAATCATTTTCTATAGACAAAAACTCTCCAAGAGATATAGCAATGAAACAAGAGAGCACCAATACTACTCTACTAGAACTAACAGCTCTGAATAAGAGATGCATGAAAACCATGAGCTAAAAGGATTCACAACAGCTAGAAGAAAAACTAAGAATACAAGCATGGAAGAAAACGAGTATTTATATGAAAAGGCAGAGCGTGTATCTCTCCCTCACAAGAATGCTGGGTTCCAACTAAGTTTATTGCAGCAAGGAAAACAAAAGAAAAAAAAACAAATAGACGCTCCAAGTAAAGTGCATATGATGTGACCGAATAAAAATATAGTTTCACTAGAAGTGACCTGGTAAGTTGCTGACGAAGAAGGGGTTCCCTTGGGCATCCCCAAGCTTAGATGCTTGAGTCTTCTTGGAATTTTATAGGATGAATTACGGGGGCATCCCCAAGGTTTAGCTTTTCACACTTCTTGATCACATTATATCACCCTCTTCTCTTGACCCTTGAAAACTTCCTTCACACCAGACTCAAAGTAATTCTCATTAGAGGGTTAGTGCACAATAAAAAAATTCACATGTTATCCTTGGACACAAGCGTTACTAATATTTTTTAAACATTGGCTAAAGCCGCCGATGTTTTGTGGAGTAAAGAAATCCACTTAACATATTAAAAGAGAGAATGCAAGTAAAAAGACAGAATATGCCAAAACCAGAACAGTTTGTAAAGACGAATTTTTTGGGGAACTTACGCTGATCAAATCGAAAAACGCAAAGCTAGAAAAAGTTTTGTAATTAGCTGAGGGTTAAGAAAAAAGATTGCAGGTCAGCTTGATCTTTCTGTGAATTGACACGAATTTAACGGTGGACAGAAGAATTTTTTTTCTTGCGCATAAATCTAAATCTAACTTCAACTTTCACTAGAGACTTTACTTGGCACAACAAATGTGAGAAAATAAAGATACAAAATAGTGCTACAGAAGTAAACAACACCTTGACTCAAAGAAAACAAAGAAAAACAATGAAAAGATAAAACCATGGATTATCTCCCAAGAAGTGATTTTGTTTAACGCCTTTCAGCTAGGCATGATGATTTGAGAACATGCTCGCATGAGAAATATTAATTGAAAAAAAATAGAGCATCAAGAAGCAAATGTAAAACAAATTTAATTCTAACCCACTTCTTATGAAAAATAATCTTGTCGGAAAACATGTCAATAAAGCACAAAGTGGCTAATATAGGAAGACAAAATAAGTGCAACTTCAGAAATTTCGACATAAAGAGGGGAAACTTAATATTGTTGAGATGCATGAAAATTCCCTCTCTCATAATAACAATATAACTATCACATAAAACATTCTTATCATGAGACTCATGCATAGAAGAATTAATACTCTCCACATAAGCATAGTCATTCTCATTAATAGTAGTGGGAGAAAATTCAACAAAATAGCTATCATTATTATTCTCATCACCATAATCATCAAATATAGGAGGCATGTTATGATCATAATTAATTTTCTCCTCAATAGTAGGTGGACTAAAAATATCATATTCATCAGTGTAATTAATCATAAGGAACTCCAACATGATATACAAGTTGTATATTAGGGAGATGGTTTTGGGTAATCCCTCCATAACTATGACAAGTTTCATAAGGATAATTGTAATTATTGCCTATGTTATAGTATTCTTCATAATTATCAAAGACTAGGGGCATAATATCATCATTAGCAATAGAATAGTTATCTTCCAAAGTGTGTTCATTGTGTAAACATATCATCATTTTTACTCGAAGGAGATGTATCAAGCATATAATCATTAGTAGCAAAAGGATTTTCAAACACATCATCCACAAGCTCAGAGCTTTCTATATCATCATTGAAAGGAACATGGATGGTACTAATAGTACAACAATTATTATCATCGTTTTCAGAATGGGTACCAAAGAGATTTCCAATATCAAAAGTAGTATGTTTCTCCCAATCATGATCACTTTCATAAATAACAGGCATAGGAAAATCATCAGTTTAGACTCATCAGTAAAAACTATAATACGAGCAACATGCTTAGGGGGAGATACCATTACCTCTCTCCTTTTACTCTTCTTCTTGTTCATCCTCTTCTTCCCCTCTTTAGGAGGGATATGCTTGAAAGGAAGCTTCTCCACATACCTGGTTTATTTTCAGAAACAATAGAAAGAACTTTGGAGGATTATTCCTCTTCATTAATAAGAACAAAACACATATTAGTCCTATCATATTTGGGTAAAGTTTCATCTTTTATAATATTTTGTATGTATGTATGTATTTGCGTGGCAATTATTAACACAAAAAGATGACAACACTGCAGGACGTTATTCATATCAAAAGCACTCATATCTACCAAGAAGTTTTTTTTATAACTATTCGCACCCCAAAAATAATGTAAGTTCATCATGTTGATTAGGAGTGATCATGTCATCACAATACAAGCTTGCAGTACTCATTGGATTCGAAAGGCTATTATTACGGCCTGGGCATTGAAAATTGAAATGACCCACTTCATAGCAAAGTTCACAAATAAAAGGATGGTGGGCACAAATTTTTTCACCAAGATCATTTAGAGCCTTATAACACATTCTAATTTTTTCATTCCTACGATGGATACATTATTCTTCTTTGATTTGATTCTTTTCACAAGGTCTAAGTGCTCCACAAAAATTAACATACTTATAAGAAATAGTACTTTCAGAAGTTTGAGCATGTTTATTGCAATCATTAATAACAATTTCATCTTTCATGCAAGTGTATTTAAAAGGTTCATGGTATATGTCCCAATTTTCTTTAGGAACATTAATACGAGAAGCAAAGGATCTATACCAACCAACAATCATTTGAGGATCATGGCCCTATTTAGCACTAAGCTCTTGAAAATCAGCAGTTTCGGCGAAATACTTATTGCAATCATACTCATAGTTTATACCATATTCTTTACCTTTTTCGTTATTCCAATGTTCATTATTGTTTTGAATTGTTTTTAAGAAGATCCCATTTATCTTCAACCTTCTTACTTGAGAAAGAACCGTCTGAACAGGCATCTAGATAATCCCTGTAATGTCTGAGAGCCTTGCATAAAAAATAGTAACAATTATTTCCTTAGGAAGCTCATGGTTAGGGAATTTGAGTATTAATATTTTCAATCTTCCCCGAGCTTGGGCAATGCTTTCTCCATCACGAGGCCAAAAATTATAAATGTAATTCCTATCTAAATACAGTACACGAGGATGATAAAATTTAGAGTAAACGAGAGATTCAAGCTCCTTCCACTCCAAATGATGAGGATTATCTAGTAGCTCATACCACTCCCTTGCTTTGTCCTTAAGTGACAAACAGAATAACCTCCTCTTAACTTGGTCCACTGAAATACCTGCGCACTTGAACAACTCGCATAATTTATGTATAAAGAGTAAATGATCACTAGGATGGACAGTTCCATCCCCAAAATAGCCGTTATTCATGACACGTTTAACAATTTTCATAGATATTTTAAAAGGAATACTTTTAGCAGGAGGATTTAAAATATCACAAGCATCGTTAGATTTATCACATATGGGAGATAAAGTATCATCACAGCAAATTTTCTCCTCTAAAGCTGGGGAACTAAAAAGATCATATTTATAAAAACTAGCTTCCCCGAGCTTAGACTTTTCCATCGCATTAGAAATAATGGCATCCAAAGAATTAATGCTAATAATATTGCTATCACTATTGTGCAAACAAAATTCCATAGGGCTTTTATTTTTCTCTTAAAAAGCATCATGTCCTAATTTAAGATAAAGATTATAAAGTTCTCTCACATTTTTGTGGTTTTCCATTAAGCCAAAAGATAAAAACAAGGAACAAGTAAAAATAAGCCTAATTAGTGAAAATAAAAACAAGAAACAAAAAGATATAGTTGCAGAACATAAAGGAAATAACTTCGAGCACTCACACGCCAGCAATAGGATGTGAGTACCTATTACCTTACCTCCCCAGCAACGGCGCCAGAAAATAGCTTGATATCTACGCATGCTTCTATTCTTGTGGACAGTGTTGGGCCTCCAAGTGCAGAGGTTTGTAGAACAGCTGCAAGTTTCCCTTAAGTGGATCGCCCAAGGTATATCGAACTCAGGGAGGAAGAGATCAAAGATATCTCCCTCAAGCAACCCTACAATTATGATACAAGAAGTCTCTTGTGTCCCCAACACATGAATACAATTGTCAGTTGTATAGGTGCACTAGTTTGGCGAAGAGAGAGTGAAATACAAGTAATATGAATGATTATAAGTGATAATAGCAATCTGAAAAAATTGGCAGCAAGCAAACATGTAGCAGAACTGATTGTAAACGGTGTTTCAATGCTTTGAAACAAGGCCTAGGGATCATACTTTCACTAGTGGACACTCTCAACAATAATAACATAATTGAATGCATAAATATCATCTCTTCTCTACACTACTCCGAACCACTCTCCGATCGGATAACAAACACCAAACATTGCATAGGGCTATAAAACCACTCCTTAGAGTTCGCATTTCCCCATCTAGGTAAACCCCACGCTATCACCATGAGATCTAGATGGATTTATAAAAACACCACAATTGCATAGGGTCATCCAACATAAAATATAAATATCAGGCTAAACCACATGGTGCACACACTGTCACCTTTACACCGTGATCAAAGTGTCTATGGAGATCTCATAACAAAACCACTTGAGTAGCATAATAGATGAAGAGTAACATCTACTTATTCAACTAGATTTTCAAAGCTCATGATCACATAAATATCACACCACAGGAGAGAGAGATGAAACACATAGCTACAATTAGATCCCTCATCCTCAGAGGAGAACTACTCCCTCCGCATCATGGGAGTCAGCAATGGCGATGAATATGGCAGTGGAGTCAATGGAGATGGATCCGGGGGCACTTCCCTATCCCGGCAGGGTACCAAAATACAGATTTTTGTCTCCCGAAACTTGTCCGCGGCGGAGCTACGGAACTTTTCATGGAGGAAGGCTGGATATTTTAGGGTTTATGCCTTGGGGGGAATAAATAGGCGAAAGGGCGATGTCGGTGGGTCGCCAGGGGGCCCACACCACCTGGTGGCGTGGCCGGGGGGACCCGCGCCCACCCATGGTGTGGCCACCCTATGGCTCCCTTCTGGGTCTCCTTTGGACTCCGTTGACGTGCCGGGAATTCTAGGATTCTGGGATTTTTTCCGTCCAATTCCGAGAATATTTCCAGAACAACTTTTCTGAAACCAAAAACAGCAGAAAACATGAACTGGCTTTGTGGCATCCTGTCAATAGGTTAGTCCCAGAAAATCCAAAAAAATGACATAAAGTGTATAGGAAACATATAGCATATGTCATGAAAACAACATGGAAGATGAGAAATTATGGATACGTTTATGACGTATCAGCTGGCTGCGATAACAACTGACTTAGCTTGTAAGTTTTTGAGTATCAGCTGCTTGCTTGTCCCAAGTAATCTTGGTTGCTCCTTATCTGTGAAAATAATTTTTCCATAGGTGTTCAAGAAAATGCTGCTGAAGAAACTCGATATATTGAAGAAGAACGCCTAAAACTTTGTGCTTATAGCTCATCATCTTTCTTGGCTGATGCTGAAAAATCTCGAGTGCTCTTGACTCTGAGGACTCGGGTCCAACAGGTTGGTGGGGTAATTGGCTCTTTTCATGCTGTTATCTGTAATATTTATGGAGCTCTTATCCCACTTAACAAGCTACCCGAAGGTCTTTTCAATCTGATGCGAAAATTCAGCAGTTTTGATCATGCCAAAGCACTCGTTCGTCGTCAGCTTGTTGGGGAGCTAAGGTTGCACTGGCTCTTGCCAAGACTCATTATCCCCATATGAATTTGCTGAAGATTGGTAGGGGTCCTCATGCTCCTCGCGACCGTAAACGTCTTAACATGACTACTCGTTACGAAGCAACTACACCTGCAGCTGTCACACTCATGCATTTGGCTGAAGAGGAAGCCGATATCCAGCTGCAAGGTGGATGGACTCCGCAGTTCTAAGTGCTAGTTATCTTTGTTGTATCTGTAAATCACACTGTAACTATCGGGATTGTATATAAATGAAATCCCAATTTTTCTGATTGAGT
Source organism: Alopecurus myosuroides (assembly GCA_028641055.1). Taxonomy (NCBI): domain Eukaryota; kingdom Viridiplantae; phylum Streptophyta; class Magnoliopsida; order Poales; family Poaceae; genus Alopecurus; species Alopecurus myosuroides. Next base: position 291,504,256 of record CM054063.1, on the reverse strand, counting down.
GTCAGTGTATTCTCTTGCTCCTGAGTACTTTTCCTTGTGCAAGTTCTTTGTTTTTGATGGGTAGCATTCGAGTGCTTCGAATGCGATTGCAGCTGACAGTCGTCCTGAGATTTCTGTTTGAATTATTTGTTGTCCAGCCCCCAATTGTTTTGGGTGCGACTGCGGCTGAAGGTCATCCTCAGATTTATGTTTGAAGTTTTTTGTTGCGCAGCCCCCGGTATTTCGAGTGCGACTGTGGCTGAGAGTCACCCCAAAATTTCTATTCGAATCTTTTGTTGCGCAACCCCCGAGTATTTCGAGTGCGACCACGGCTGGGAGTCACCCCAAGATTTTTTTTGACCTTTTGTTGTGCAGCCCCCCGAGTATTTCGAGTGCGACTGATGCTGGGAGTCACCCCAAGATTTATGTTTGAACTGTTTGTTGCGCTACCCCCAAGTATTTCGAGTGCGACTGCGGCTGGGAGTCACCCCATGATTTCTGTTTGAACTGTTTGCTGCGCAGCCCCTGAGTATTTCGAGTGCGACTGTGAATGGGAGTCACCCCAAGATTTCTATTTGAACTGTTTGTTGTGCAACCCCCGAATATTTCAAGTGCGATTGTGGCTGGGTGTCACCCCAAGATTTCTGTTTGAACTGTTTGTTGCGTTGCCCCCAAGTATTTTGAGTGCGACTGTGGATGGATGTCACCCCAAGATTTCTGTTTGAACTGTTTGCTGCGCAACCCCCGAGTATTTCGAGTGCGACTACGGCTGGGAGTCACCCCAAGATTTTTGTTTGATCTGTTTGCTGCACAGCCCCAGAGTATTTTGAGTGCGACTGCGGCTGGGAGTCACCCCAAGAATTCTATTTGAACTGTTTGTTGCGCAGCCCCGAGTATTCCGAGTGCGGCTGCGGCTGAGATTCACCCCAAGATTTCTGTTTGAACTTTTTGCTGCGCAACCCTTGAGTATTTCGAGTGCGACTGCGGCTGGGAGTCACCCCAAGACTTCTGTTTGATGCACAGCCCCCGAGTATTTCAAGTGCCACTACGTCTAGGAGTCACCCCAAGATTTTTGTTTGAACCTTTTGCTGTGCAGCCCCCGAGTATATCAGAGTGCGACTACGACTGGGAGTCACCCCAAGATTTCTGTTCGAACCTTTTGCTGCGCAGACCCCCGAGTATTTTGAGTGCGACTACGGCTAGGAGTCATCCCAAGATTTCTATTTGAACCTTTTGCTGCGCAGCCCCCAAGTGTAGCTATGCTCGTAGCTTATACTCGGGTAATGCCGCGACTAACTCGTGATTATAACTGTAAAACAAACAGAAGAAAGTCCTCGCAGCAGAGGAGTAATATTGATTTGTTTGATCGAAATACATAAATGGCCAAAATAGCCTTATTCTTTATTGTACTGAATTATAAACTAAGCGTAAAAAAGATGTAGTTGTGGGACGTTCCATGGATTCTTGTAGAAGTTCCCTGTCTTTTTGTCCTTGAGCTTTTATACGCCGTTTTCGAGTATCTCTCCTATCACACAGGGTCCTTCCCATGGTGATATTAGCTTGTCATGGCCCCCTTGCTTCAGTCGTAACACCAAATCGCCTACGTTGAAGGTTCTGTTGCGCACTCGAAGGGCATGATAGTTCCGTAAGCCTTGCTAATATATGGATGTGCGTGCGAGTGCTTTATCGCATGCCTCATTTGCCAGGTCGAGTGTGTTCTTAAGTTCTTGGTTCGAGTCCTCTTCTGTGTAAGATGCAACTCGAGGCGCGTTGTGTCGTATTTCTACTGTTAGTATTGCATCTGCTCCATATACCATGAAGAATGGAGTGTACTCTGTTGGTCTACTCGGTGTTGTTCGCAAGCTCTAAACTACTAAAGGTAATTCCTATGACCATACACCGACTTTGAGCAGTGTAGGTAGTCTCTTTTTAACCCTATTGTTACTAGCCTATTCGATTGTTCCACCTGTCCATTAGTTTGCGGTGCACGACTGAATCGTAAGTGACCTTGATCCCTAGCTCCTTGCAATAATCCTGGAACTCTTTTGTTGTGAAGTTCGTTCCATTGTTCGTGATGATGATATGCGGTATCCCAAATCTGTGTACTATGGACCGGATGCATTTGACTGTTGACTACATCCTGTGATGTTATTGGCATGGCTTTGATCCACTTGGTGAAATTCTCGACCGCCACGAGAAGCCGAGTGTATCCACTCTTAGATGATTGACTAAGCGTCCCTACCATGTTGAGTCCCCACTGTGCCAAAAGGCCATGCGAGTGGTATCATATGTAATGCTATGGCTGGTACGTTTGGACGTGTTGCAAACATTTGGCATGATTCGCATCGTCACACGATTTTCTTGTCATCATACTCTTCTGTTGGTCAGTAGAACCCGGCTCGAAAAGCTTTGCGGACGAGATTTCTGCTCCCTACATGGTGCCCACAGGTTCCTTTTCTGGGGTGATGCACCTCTGAGTATGTTTGATATGATGCGCTTGTGTAGTCGTCCATCGTGAATTGTGAACGCTTTGGCTCTGCTTATCACGTAGCGCGCTTCTGTTTGATCCTCTAGGAGTTCGTTTCGAGTCATGTAGTCTATCAGTGGCTGCATCCAGGTGGTTTCTACTTGATTAACCTATTCTATTGTGTCCATGGGTGTTGGTTCTTCTTCTTCTTTGACTGCTCAGCTTTGTTTTCCTCTGAGTGCTCAACTATTTGTGTAGTTAGTACCTTTTGTTTTGTTGAAGGTTGATAAATCTCCTCATAGAAAACATAGGGTTTTATTGGTACGCAAGTGGACCCAATGTTTTCTAAAGCGTCTGCCTCAGAGTTCCTTCCTCTTTCGATGTGCTATAGTTCACATCCATCAAATTCACCTTCGAGCTTGTTCTATAGTTTCCTGTATGCTGCCATGTTTTCTGTTGGTGCATAGCACTCCTTCATGGTTTGTTGCACTCCAAGGTTCGAGTCGCCATAGAAGACAAGTCGAGTTGGGCCGCAGGTTTTAGCCATTTTCATCCAGCGAATGAGCACTTCATACTCGGCCATATTGTTTTATGCGTTTTTTAAGTACATCCAAAGTATGTACAATAATCTGTCGCCTCTTGGGGATGTGAGTATTACTCCTGCTCCTGCTCCAGATGCTCGTTTTGAGCCGTCGAAGTACATTCTCCAGCTACTCGACATATCTGGCAGTCTTGGTTGTTCCAACTCGAGTCATTCTGATACAAAGTCCGGGGCACCTGTGATTTTATTGTTGTCCGTATCTCGTATGTTATGTATCATGGTCCAAGCTCGATCCCCCACTTTGCCACTCGTCCCGTTGCATTGTAGTTGTTGAGTATGTCTGACAGAGGTGCACTTGACACAACGGTGACCAGGTGCTCTTGAAAATAGCGTCTCAACTTTTTGGTTGTCATGTATACTCCATATGCTAATTTCTGACAGTGTGGGTACCGTTGCTTGGATACTAATAGCACCTCGCTGAGGTAATATACTAGTCATTGCACACTTTATATGGACCCTTCCTGGGGTCTCTCGACTACTAGTACGGTGCTGATCATTTGTCTCGTTGCTGAAATGTATAGGTACATTGGCTCGTTTTCCCGAAGTGCCACCAAGACGGGTGGAGTCGACAAAGTTTGTTTGAGGGAGTGGAAGGCTTCTGGGCTTCGGGTGTCCACTCAAAATTTTCTGGCTTCTTTAGAAGTTTTTAAAAGGGGAGTGCTTTCTCTCCAAGCTTTGCTATAAATCTCCCAAGTGCAGCGATTCTTCCTGCCAGCTGTTGTACTCCTTTGATATTTACTCGTTCCTTCATTGAAAGGATAGCTTTGATTTTTACTAGGTTGGCTTCGATGCCTCTTGCGGACAAAATATACCCGAATAAATCTCCCTGGTGTACTCCAAACGTGCACTTCTTTGGGTTTAGCTTGATCTAATACTTGTCGAGTGCTACGAATGTCTCTCGAAGGTCGTCGATGAGGGTTTCTTCCATGTTCAACTTGATCACAGTATCGTCTACATATACCTGCGCATTTCTGCCGATCTACGCCTTTAGATAATTCTGCATCATGCGTTCGTATGTGGCACCAGCGTTTATAAGCCAAAAGGCATCGTGGTGTAGCAGTATACACCAAATAGGGTGATGAATGCTATTTTTTCTTTGTCTTCCTGCTTCATGAAGATTTGGGAATATGCATCGAGGAAGGAGAGCCTCTCGCAATATGCAGTTGATTCGATGATCTGGTCGATGCGCGGTAACGGAAACTAGTCTTTAGGCCAGTGCTTGTTCAATGACGTGTAGTCTATGCACATCCGGATAATTTCCGTGTTTTTCTTTGCTACTAAGACCGGATTTCCGAGCCATGTTGCTATCTTGATCTCCCAAATGAATTTTGCTGCGAGTAACTGATACGTCCATTTTGCATCACTATTTTATATCGTTATTTTCTGTTATTCATCGATATATTTCATGTTATGATACATTACTTATGTTATTTCATCTTATTTTGCATGTTTAATAATTATGGGAGAAGAAACACCGGAACCAGAAATCTGATGGAAAAAGCACCGTCGAGATACCCTATTTCAGAAGATCATAAGAAGAGGGGGGATACCGAGGAGTCTTAGAAGTTCCAAGGAGGAAGTGAGCCAGAAGGGCACCTGGAGGGGGGCCACCTGGGGCCCACACCACCAGGCGGCGTGCCCCCCGGCCGCGCCTGGGGGTGGTCTGGCCCTCCTGTCCCACTCCTAGGTGCCCCCTTTCGCGTACTTGACCCCCAGGGAACCCTAACCCCAGAGAAGTCGTCGAAGAATTATTCCGCCGCCGCCTTGGGGAGGAAAACGCCAGAGAGAGAAAAGCTCTCCGGCATGGAGAAATCTGCCGGTGAAATTCCTCCCCGGAGAGGGGAAATCGTTGCCATCGTCACCGTCATCACTCCGGGCTTCATTTAGATCATCATCATCATCATCCTCATCACCAGCACCATCACCTCCACCATCCACCTTAATCCCAATGTAACAATTAGGTGTCTTTATCGTTGCTCTTCATTAGATCTCTCTCCTAGTGTGGATTACTTGTTAATAGTTGAGTCTTGTGAGATTTATCGGTGTTTACACTTTATGACCAGATTGTTATTATCCATTATATCACCTCTGATTATGATCTATATGATGTCTTGTGAGTAGTTCGTTTAGTTCTTGAGGACATGGGAGAAGTCATGATGTTAGTAGTGAAGTTATGTTGAAGTAATATCTCTCGGTTCGGTATTTAAGTTGTGGTGCTATTCTTCTAGTGGTGTCATGTGAACATGGACTACATGATAATTCACCTTTATGGGCCTTGGGGGATGCATTGTGTATTTGGCTACTACTTGTGGGGTTGCCGAAGTGACAGAAACCTAAACCCCCGTTAGGAAACCAATGCACGAGGGAGTGTTGGGTCCCGGAGTTTTAAGGTTGTGGTTAGATTTATCTTAATTACTTTCTTGTATTTGTGGATGCTTGTGAGGGATATAATCACAAGTATGTATTGGTCCTAGTTAGGCGGTGCATTAGCATAGGTTCACCCACACAATACTTAACGAACCAATAAATATTAATCTACTATATGAAGCGAAAGCACTTGACGAAATTCCCATGTGTCCTTGAGAACTTTTGGCTTGTCCTTTGCTCTCAAAAGGATTGGGCCACTCGCTGCAATATTATTTACTGTCTTTTATTTACTCGCACTTTATTTATCTGCTATATCGAAACCATCAAAAACCCATTTGCTAGTGTTTACAGTGAATCCTCTATCCAACCTGCTTGTCAACACATTCTTGTCCTCGTTGGGTTCAACACTCTTATTTATCGAAAGTACTACGATACACCCCCTATACTTGTGGGTCATCAGTAACTTGTTTAACTCCTCTCCTATTGCCCTTTGCTTCGGCTTTGAGAAGCGGCGAGTGGATTAATGTATGGGCTTTGTATCTTTGTAGATTTCTAGTGAGTGTTTGATGGCTTGGTTGAGACTCCAAGTGCAGAGTGTGTAGCTAGTGGCAAGCCTTCTTCCCCACGAGGGTGACTCGAGGGTTTATATCGAACTCTTGGGGAGCCAGTATTTCAGCAGTTGTCTTCCAAGCTTCCTCCAGGATCCTGCAAACAAGTAGAGAATTTTGTGCCCTCAACCTCACCAAGTGGTTGTCAAGCACAAGGTGTGAGACTTCTAAATTGCAATGCAAAACTGAAAGTAAATGTGCAATAATTAAATCTACTACTAAATGCAAATGAGAAAATAAATATGCAATGGATTGTTTTTGTATTTTTGTGATGCAAGTGGTGATGGAGATAATGTAAATTCGAATTGGAGATGCAAGTAAAGTAAAGTGCAAGTAAAGTAAATTGCAGCAAAGTAACTAGAGTGTTTTCTTATAATTAAAATAGGACCGGGGTTCATGGTTTCACACTTGCATTCTCTCAAATAAAGTGGTAGACGGTGGACATAAAGAATTACATGTGAGATTACAATAACATGTTTAACATTGAGTACTTTCGTATGGGCATCACGTCCAAGCATAGAGATCTCTACGGTCATATTGATCCCTCTTATACTCCACCAAGATGCGAAATAAATCATAACACCTCGATAATTAAGGAAAAACCAGAGTATAGCTTTAAGCAATGTGACATGAAGTTGAAGTAAGAACTTGCTAGATCTAGTCATGGAGATTGATTAGTGTCACTTCAAATCCCCGGTAACAAGGTACTCCTTTTTATCCCTAGTGAGGTAACTAAGAAAGGTTTAACAAAACCTAAGTGGATCGCCGAACTTCTGTCACTTTCACAGCACTAGCCACCCCCCGTTACTCCAACTAATGCACCCATCACCCCACACACACTCTCAAGAACTAGATTGATCAAAGCTAGCAAATAAGAACGGGGTACATAAGATACATCTACTCAAATAACTCAAGAGAAACAATTGCAATCTCAGATTCAATAACTCATAGAAAAGATCCACCACATAGGAATTACAACGGTGCCCGTAATCATGTGAGGAAGCTCATACGGATCTAATTAGTGAAGCACATAGAGAGAGACATACAAGTGCTACTTCCACAAACCCATAGCCCTGGGGTGGACTACTCCCTCTTCATGGAGATGTCGATGGTGATGACGTTGGAGGGGTAGGAGATCACACCGGCGGCGCCCCGCCGGAGTTTTCCCCCTCCAATCTGGAACTTCTGGTCTCTGTTTTGGTGTTTCGGTATTTCGGCGGCGCTCCTCTCCGTAAGGGTACGGGGGACCCTTTTTATAGTCGGTTTTAGGTCAAGACGGAGTCGGTAAGTCGAAGATGGAAGGAATTGGGGCCACAGGGGCCAAAAGGGGGCCTCTCACGCGGCCAAGGAATCTGGCCGCGTGGAGGGTCCTCTTTTGGGCCTCCTTGCCCAATTCTCGTGGATCCTTCGCCCGCAAGTCTTCTCCTTCCAAGAAAATGACCCCCGCAGATTTTCAGGTGATTTCGCGGAAGTTTGCCCCCCTGAAACGTCAAAAATATATAAAACGGGGTTTCTGACAGGCAAGGTTAATTCCATAAAAGTTGGGGGAATTTGTAATTTAACCCCAAAATACTATAAAACATTGAATTATACCCTTATATGATGCAATATGTAATAGAAAATCATGTGAAAATATGCAAAATTCATCTATGCATTTTACATGCATCAGTGTTCGGCGAATTTCCTGGGTACTCCTGGCATGTCCAATAGGGCCCATGCGAAGATTCTCTAGTTCTCACAGATAAATTCAATGAGCGCGCTTACCTATGCGTTAGGCAGTTTTTTCAACATGAGTATTGTCTTTGCTGGATCGGTAGGGTGGAATTGATGTTCCACTGTGTCTTTCTTCACGTCGAACTCCATCTCGGGAGTCGTTTTCTTTGTCACGGGAAGGATTGAGTGGTCAGTCATGGCTGCAATATCTGCAAGTTCCTGCTATATTCTGAACGACTGTGATATTTTGTTGAACTCGACGTTGCAGCTGTCTGATTTTTTTGTATTTTCCATGCAATGTGATTACTCCTTTAGGCCCTAGCATTTTGATCACCAGGCACGCGTAGTGGCGCACTGCCATGAACCTCACAAATGATGTTCTCCTGAGTATCGCATTATACTGTGATGTCCAGTCGATTACTTCGAAGTCGAGTTTTTTTTTATTGTAGTTGTCGCGTTCTGTGAAGATCACCTCGATTGCTACTGTACCCAAGGGTTTTATGGATTTCCCTGGCATGAAGTCGTGGAATGTGTTTTCTGATTGCTTCGGGTTGCTTATCGGTATATTCGTTTCGTTTAGGGTCTCTGTGTAGATGATGTTGATCCTGCTTCCTCCGTCCATGAACACTCGGTTTAGTTTGTAGACTCCGATTTGCACTTCGAGTACCAATGCTGCCTTTCCTGGGAAGGGAAATCGAAGCGGATGGCCGGCTCTCAAAAAGGTGATGTTTTCATTTGACAAATCTAGGAACTCGGTTGTTGGAGGGGGTGATATTTCTGCCAGATTCACCTGCCTCATAATGAGCTTTTGGCTTCTTTTGGATGGGGCACCTTTCTGTATTATGTATATTTTTCCTTTCGGCTCCGGGTATCTTTCTTCCTCCGGGTAACCCACCCTATACTGTTGGTGCACAGCAGTGGCTTGCTGTACACTGGGTGCTCTTTGCGCTGGATGTTGTTGCTGAGGCTGGGCGACTTCTGGTACTGGGGGAGGTGGTTTCGCATGTGACGCCCCGAGATCGGGCACTATGCAGATTTCAGCATTTCCGCCAAAATCCACATAATAACCGATTCCAGGTTGCCACTTGTGATAACATTACAACAGTTCACGAATAATCCACAACAACAACAGAAAAGGATATATACAAGAAGACTCAAACGAGTCAGGGATACAACTGATACAATACAAAGATCCAAATAACAGCGGAAGAAAACAACATAGTGTCCGGCTACGGACAAGATACAAATTGGACTAAGAGTCCTGAAGATAACCGATGGCGTCCAATCCCTGCCCAGACCAAGCCGGAGGGATTCCCAAGCTAACGTCGTCAGACTTCAAACCTGTTGACTGCAATTTGGAATATGCAGCCACGAAAAGGATTCGTGGGTCAGTACGGTTAAGTACTGGCAAGTGGATAAACCATACTCACAAGATACCGGCGTAACCAGTCATCACAAGATACAAAGACTTTGGGTACAACAGAAAGGAAAAGGTTATTGCAAAGAAGCGGCAGCGGGCTGCACTAACTAACTACAGAGACTCGCTACAACATCCGGCTAGAAGAGGGGGATAAGATAGCGTGTCGTAACCAACTACAACTAACATCAAACAAACCCATCCTGGATCTCGCCCCTTATCCAAAGAAGCAATCCGAGGATAACCCACACAGTTGGATTAATGATGGTTCAAGTTATTGTGTCAACAAGACTATTACTAGTCAAGTTATCATTAGTTGGGTGTAAGTTGTTCTGAGTACTTGTTAGCCAGTACTTTCACCAAGTCATCCATAACCGCGGAAAACACGGCTTCTCGAGAAGATTTAACCCTGCAGGGGTGCACCAATTTGGCCGTACACGTAAGAATACCCCGCCAGGTTGGAAATGCACTTCCACCAAGCGAGGCACTCAACACAACTCAACTCTTCTTCGCATCAAGCCCAAAGAACCACGTGCTGTGCGTGCGCGGCTAATCGAGCCCCCACGAAGAAAAGGGGGACCCTCATAGCACTCTAAGACCACGCCGCCCTAAATGCCGACTACAAAAGTTCCACCCTGGCCTCGGGTTCGTACCTGCATATGCGTGCATCAAATGGAAAGCCCAAACTAAGTGTGGCGATTTGGACGAGATGCGAATCGAATCAAATTGAGGGGGGCGCCCATACACGCTTCCCACATGCGGTTAATGCGCTCATCATGGATCAGTAGACAAGACCCTTTTCCTAATTAGGGTCGACACTAGTAGGCCTCAAAACCACGCCGGGCCTCCTGCCGGTGCCTTATCAGCAAATTATTATTACCCAAGACTTTAACATGTTGTTGATTGAAATGAAACCCCACTATCAACTAAACAGGTGATAAGACGGACAACAAGAATTGAGCGCAAACAACACTAAGCATGCAACTACGACACGAGGGCCAACAGGGTAAACAAACAACAGTCAATAGGAAGTGGAAGGAAGGCTATATCATGGCTGCTAGGTAAACATATGATAGGATCGAGACACAAGCATCGAATCAAAAGGCTAGAATAAGAACAACGGAAGAATCGGTAACAAGTGATGAAAGGCAGCCATAGGTAGCAAGTGAGTATACTTGCCTGGAATCCAGCAAGTAGAGGTACATCCGCAGAACTTGTCGTTGCTCACATCATCTCAACGTCCTATCCGGGAAGAAGCAACGAACCTCGAACAAACACCGGATGCAACAATTACTACTACGGCAAAAGATCCAGCATGATCAAGATATAGATGCATGACAAGTTTAAAGATGCATCAACGATAAACTAGTTGACATAAGGAATCAATTTAAATGAACCCATATGCATTTGAGAGGCATATGGCAAAGCCCATGGTGCATACATAGTTAATGTTGGTAAACTAATAGCAAACTTTATGTTCAAGTGATTAAATGGCAAGATGCAACATGTAAATAGCAAGAAAACAAGTTTAGCTTTAAGTTGGTAATTCATTTGTCATTTTTGGAATTGTAATTATTTAGTTATGAATTATTACATTTTAAATGGTTTAAGTAAAGCATTAATTGGTTCACCACTTTTAATTATAGAAAACTAGGATATTATTTCATAAACAGAAAGAACACTGAAGTTGGGATGGAAAACATATTTTACATGTTGGAAAACAATTTTAAATGATTTAGTTAAGCATATTACCAATTTAAATGCATTAAATAAGAGGTGAAACAATTATTCAATTTAAATGTTGCAAACCAGAAAACAAAGTTGATATTCAAGTGTGGCATTTAATTTTGGATGGAAAACATGTTTTGAGTATTTAATTTAGAGCAACCATTTGAAAGTTATTAATTATGCCATTTAGTTTGTCATTTTTAAGGATTATTAAATAACCTTAATTTTAATTGTCCAAATTGCAAAACAAAGTTGATAAACAGAAATTACATTGAATTTTGACTGAAAAACATATTTTACATTTTGAATTTGAAGTTTGTGTGCAATTTCTAGGGGCAAAAGAGAAACATGGACCAAACTGTGATTTTTTTAGGGACCTGGATGTGAAGGAAACGGTGGGGACTGGGCCTCTCTGCGAAAACTGCGCCCAAAAATGGTTACAGCACAACGGCACAGCGACCCTAGGTCGATGACAAGCGGGCCCTCGCCACGCTGGCGCACACGCGGGCGCGGGTGGCAGCTGTGCTGGCCTCCACGGTCGCTGACCAGTGGGGCCAGCCGCGGGCGCGCGGAAAAGAGCAAAAATTGGGGCTTTTGCCTCTCCAGGGGTTCGACCCCGCGACCTACTGTGGTGCGCGCATGGAACAGAGCCACTAGGCTAGATCGCGGTTTCTGAATATAGATGGATCTGAATCGTTAAGAGGTGACACTAGCGCTTCTGCTACTGACGAACTGAAGAAAACATCGACACGGTTCAGAGCAGAACTGCGGACAGAAGGCGACGATTGCGACCTCGACTGGCGGCGATTTCGTGGTTGCTGTGTATGCGCGGGAGGGCAGGCTTGCGAGCGCTTGTTGCGAGGGATACAGAGGAGCGGAGGGGCCTCACCAGCGGCAGTCGTCGAAGCAGAAGGCGACGGCGAGGGTGACGTCGACGCGGCGCACGTGAGGAAGACGGCGACGACGGCGGCCGATGCAAGCGCCCACCGTCCGGGGTTCCTTCGGGAGAAACGGGGATGGAACCCTCCTGGTTCCGTTCCCGTTGAGGGCGCGGTCCGGCATCGAGCATCGCGGCGGCGCCATGGCCACCCACGCACGGTCATGGTGAGGTTCAGTAACTTCAGAAAAAGGCAGTGAGGTGCAGAGAGGAAAAAGAAACTACGGGGGAGAGAGATGGCGGCGGGAGGAAGAGGGAGAAGTGGGCGGCCTAGGGTTTGGTGGCCTCCCTTGGGGTAGATAAGGGAGAGGGGGAGCAGTTGAGGTGGGGAGCTCAGTGACAGCGACAGGAGCTCCTCCTCTTCGTCCGTACGAGGGAGAAGGGGTAAGTGGGCTGGAAGGTTTTTGGGCCGTGGGTGGTAGGTGGGCCACTTGGCCTGCCTCCCCACAGCTCACCTTTCTTTTTATTTTTCTTCCTCTGTTTTTTTTGTAAGAGATGAAGAGAGAGATAGATAAAAAATAGGGTTTGGGGGTTTTTATTTTATAAATAAATTTTGTTAATTTGCAAAACAGCAATTCAAAGCAATGCTAACATTATGTCCAAATATTTGAAATATTAATTTGAGTTTTTAGGTTGCTATTTGAATTTCCATTAGTATTTCATAAAGATTTGATTTTTAAACAATTTTATTCAATAAACTCAAACAATTAGGAAACCTTATTGGATTTAATTGTTTGCAAGAATTTAATTTTAAACCTCAATTGGATCATGCCCATTATAAATGATTTGATTTGAAATTGAATTGGAATTTACCATTAGGGTATTAATTAAAGGGGAAATTTATTAACAAGCAATTTAAATAAATCAACTTCAAACTATTTGAAAACAAGTTGAGTTGTTTAGGTTGCAATTTTTAAATTGGAAACTTGAGATATGGTTGAAAGTTGAAAGTTTAAAGTGGTTTGAATTTTTGAGTTGTTTTGAAAACATGGTGCAATGCATATGATGCATGTGATGCCATGCAAAAAAAAAAAAAAACCAATTTTCTAACTTAGGGGAACACCCCAGGTGTTACAGACGACACCACTAACAAGGGATTGCGCCCTCGCAATCCACCTCCTAACCCGGGAGGGGAAAGAAGTTCGACTATCGATTCTTCATGCTTCCAGTTGATCTCCTCGACACCACTAACAAGGGTTTCTCGACACCACTAACAAGAGATTCTTGCTCGGGTTGATGACGATATTCTTCCACCAGGAATCTTCCGATGATCGAACCTATTAGGTTAAAGGCTCAGAAAACGTCCACCCACGTAGGATCCTAACACTTGAAAATAGACAAGAGGGGAGACTCCTAAACAAATAAGGTGGGAGGGGAAATAGAATAGAGATAAGGAGAAAACAAGAATCCTATTGAGATGTTTTTAAAATAGTTTAGCAGAAATAGTTTTTGACACTCTAGAAACAACGACCATTAGCGAGGTTATCCTACAGGCTTTGCGGACCCGTTGCTTCGATAACCATTCGTATCGAAACAATATCGGGAATCGGAACCAAGGCTCTGATACCATTTGTGATGCCCCGAGATCGGGCACTATGCAGATTTCAGCATTTCCGCCAAAATCCACATAATAACCGATTCCAGGTTGCCACTTGTGATAACAATACAACAGTTCACGAATAATCCACAACAACAACAGAAAAGGATATATACAAGAAGACTCAAACGAGTCAGGGATACAACTGATACAATACAAAGATCCAAATAACAGCGGAAGAAAACAACATAGTGTCCGGCTACGGACAAGATACAAATTGGACTAAGAGTCCTGAAGATAACCGATGGCGTCCAATCCCTGCCCAGGCCAAGCCGGAGGGATTCCCAAGCTAATGTCGTCAGACTTCAAACCTGTTGACTGCAATTTGGAATATGCAGCCACGAAAAGGATTCGTGGGTCAGTACGGTTAAGTACTGGCAAGTGGATAAACCATACTCACAAGATACCGGCGTAACCAGTCATCACAAGATACAAAGACTTTGGGTACAACGGAAAGGAAAAGGTTATTGCAAAGAAGCGGCAGCGGGCTGCACTAACTAACTACAGAGACTCGCTACAACATCCGGCTAGAAGAGGGGGATAAGATAGCGTGTCGTAACCAACTACAACTAACATCAAACAAACCCATCCTGGATCTCGCCCCTTATCCAAAGAAGCAATCCAAGGATAACCCACACAGTTGGATTAATGATGGTTCAAGTTATTGTGTCAACAAGACTATTACTAGTCAAGTTATCATTAGTTGGGTGTAAGTTGTTCTGAGTACTTGTTAGCCAGTACTTTCACCAAGTCATCCATAACCGCGGAAAACACGGCTTCTCGAGAAGATTTAACCCTGCAGGGGTGCACCAATTTGGCCGTACACGTAAGAATACCCCGCCAGGTTGGAAATGCACTTCCACCAAGCGAGGCACTCAACACAACTCAACTCTTCTTCGCATCAAGCCCAAAGAACCACGTGCTGTGCGTGCGCGGCTAATCGAGCCCCCACGAAGAAAAGGGGGACCCTCATAGCACTCTAAGACCACGCCGCCCTAAATGCCGACTACAAAAGTTCCACCCTGGCCTCGGGTTCGTACCTGCATATGCGTGCATCAAATGGAAAGCCCGAACTAAGTGTGGCGATTTGGACGAGATGCGAATCAAATCAAATTGAGGGGGGCGCCCATACACGCTTCCCACATGCGGTTAGTGCGCTCATCATGGATCAGTAGACAAGACCCTTTTCCTAATTAGGGTCGACACTAGCAGGCCTCAAAACCACGACGGGCCTCCTGCCGGTGCCTTATCAGCAAATTATTATTACCCAAGACATTAACATGTTGTTGATTGAAATGAAACCCCACTATCAACTAAACAGGTGATAAGACGGACAACAAGAATTGAGCGCAAACAACACTAAGCATGCAACTACGACACGAGGGCCAACAGGGTAAACAAACAACAGTTAATAGGAAGTGGAAGGAAGGCTATATCATGGCTGCTAGGTAAACATATGATAGGATCGAGACACAAGCATCGAATCAAAAGGCTAGAATAAGAACAACGGAAGAATCGGTAACAAGTGATGAAAGGCAGCCATAGGTAGCAAGTGAGTATACTTGCCTGGAATCCAGCAAGTAGAGGTACATCCGCAGAACTTGTCGTTGCTCACATCATCTCAACGTCCTATCCGGGAAGAAGGAACGAACCTCGAACAAACACCGGATGCAACAATTACTACTACGGCAAAAGATCCAGCATGATCAAGATATGGATGCATGACAAGTTTAAAGATGCATCAACGATAAACTAGTTGACATAAGGAATCAATTTAAATGAACCCATATGCATTTGAGAGGCATATGGCAAAGCCCATGGTGCATACATAGTTAATGTTGGTAAACTAATAGCAAACTTTATGTTCAAGTGATTAAATGGAAAGATGCAACCTGTAAACAGCAAGAAAACAAGTTTAGCTTTAAGTTGGTAATTCATTTGTCATTTTTGGAATTGTAATTATTTAGTTATGAATTATTACATTTTAAATGGTTTAAGTAAAGCATTAATTGGTTCACCACTTTTAATTATAGAAAACTAGGATATTATTTAATAAACAGAAAGAACACTGAAGTTGGGATGGAAAACATATTTTACATGTTGGAAAACAATTTTAAATGATTTAGTTAAGCATATTACCAATTTAAATGCATTAAATAAGAGGTGAAACAATTATTCAATTTAAATGTTGCAAACCAGAAAACAAAGTTGATATTCAAGTGTGGCATTTAATTTTGGATGGAAAACATGTTTTGAGTATTTAATTTGGAGCAACCATTTGAAAGTTATTAATTATGCCATTTAGTTTGTCATTTTTAAGGATTATTAAATAACCTTAATTTTAATTGTCCAAATTGCAAAACAAAGTTGATAAACAGAAAGTACATTGAATTTTGACTGAAAAACATATTTTACATTTTGAATTTGGAGTTTGTGTGCAATTTCTAGGGGCAAAAGAGAAACAGGGACCAAACTGTGATTTTTTTAGGGACCTGGATGTGAAGGAAACGGTGGGGACTGGGCCTCTCTGCGAAAACTGCGCCCAAAAATGGTTACAGCACAACGGCACAGCGACCCTAGGTCGATGACAA
Source organism: Alopecurus myosuroides (assembly GCA_028641055.1). NCBI lineage: Eukaryota > Viridiplantae > Streptophyta > Magnoliopsida > Poales > Poaceae > Alopecurus > Alopecurus myosuroides. Next base: position 291,488,251 of record CM054063.1, on the reverse strand, counting down.
GCGGGCCCTCGCCACGCTGGCGCACACGCGGGCGCGGGTGGCAGCTGTGCTGGCCTCCACGGTCGCTGACCAGTGGGGCCAGCCGCGGGCGCGCGGAAAAGAGCAAAAATTGGGGCTTTTGCCTGTTCAGGGGTTCGACCCCGCGACCTACTGTGGTGCGCGCACGGAACAGAGCCACTAGGCTAGATCGCGGTTTCTGAATATAGATGGATCTGAATCGTTAAGAGGTGACACTAGCGCTTCTGCTACTGACGAACTGAAGAAAACATCGACACGGTTCAGAGCAGAACTGCGGACAGAAGGCGACGATTGCGACCTCGACTGGCGGCGATTTCGTGGTTGCTGTGTATGCGCGGGAGGGCAGGCTTGCGAGCGCTTGTTGCGAGGGATACAGAGGAGCGGAGGGGCCTCACCAGCGGCAGTCGTCGAAGCAGAAGGCGACGGCGAGGGTGACGTCGACGCGGCGCACGTGAGGAAGACGGCGACGACGACGGCCGATGCAAGCGCCCACCGTCCGGGGTTCCTTCGGGAGAAACGGGGATGGAACCCTCCTGGTTCCATTCCCGTTGAGGGCGCGGTCCGGCATCGAGCATCGCGGCGACGCCATGGCCACCCACGCACGGTCATGGTGAGGTTCAGTAACTTCAGAAAAAGGCAGTGAGGTGCAGAGAGGAAAAAGAAACTACGGGGGAGAGAGATGGCGGCGGGAGGAAGAGGGAGAAGTGGGCGGCCTAGGGTTTGGTGGCCTCCCTTGGGGTAGATAAGGGAGAGGGGGAGCAGTTGAGGTGGGGGAGCTCGGTGACAGCGACAGGAGCTCCTCCTCTGCGTCCGTACGAGGGAGAAGGGGTAAGTGGGCTGGAAGGTTTTTGGGCCGTGGGTGGTAGGTGGGCCACTTGGCCTGCCTCCCCACAGCTCACCTTTCTTTTTATTTTTCTTCCTCTGTTTTTTTTTGTAAGAGATGAAGAGAGAGATAGGTAAAAAATAGGGTTTGGGGGTTTTTATTTTATAAATAAATTTTGTTAATTTGCAAAACAGCAATTCAAAGCAATGCTAACATTATGTCCAAATATTTGAAATATTAATTTGAGTTTTTAGGTTGCTATTTGAATTTCCATTAGTATTTCATAAAGATTTGATTTTTAAACAATTTTATTCAATAAACTCAAACAATTAGGAAACCTTCTTGGATTTAATTGTTTGCAAGAATTTAATTTTAAACCTCAATTGGATCATGCCCATTATAAATGATTTGATTTGAAGTTGAATTGGAATTTACCATTAGGGTATTATTTAAAGGGGAAATTTATTAATAAGCAATTTAAATAAATCAACTTCAAACTATTTGAAAACAAGTTGAGTTGTTTAGGTTGCAATTTTTAAATTGGAAACTTGAGATATGGTTGAAAGTTGAAAGTTTAAAGTGGTTTGAATTTTTGAGTTGTTTCGAAAACATGGTGCAATGCATATGATGCATGTGATGCCATGCAAAAAAAAGAAAAACAACCAATTTTCTAACTTAGGGGAACACCCCAGGTGTTACATCGCACCTATCACCACTGCTCCCGGAAGAACCGGGAATCCTGCCTGCTGTGTTTCCCTTTGCTTCGTGAAATATGCTTCCATGAGTAAATTGAATCTGCGACAGTCCTTCAATTTGTGATTGGATTTGGGTATTATGTTATAATCGTTGTACAAGTGATTTGGGCACGGTCCTTGGAGTTGCTGCTTGATTGACATGGGCGGTAGCCCGCCTGCCCTGATTTCCCGTGGCTGCCACTCGTGCTTCTGCTCTTGCCTGCGGTCGCACTTTTGTTCACGCGGCTGTTCTCGCCCTTCCCGACGATAGTCGTTACTGAAATTACCCAGAAACTCTGCTGCAACTAACTCGGGTTCCACTTTGTCAAAGACCCGGTCTTTGCGCTTCCCTCTTCTGTTTATGTCATTGTTGTACCTTCTGTTTCCTTCGTCAGCATAGGAGGTTTCCATGCGATCCTCCTCAGGTGAAGGTGGGTGGGTATTTTGCGCTGATTCTTCACCTTCCGCCCAACTGTTCACTACATGCATGAGCTCACTCACGGTTTTTACTCACATCCGGCCGATGTACTCCCTTAGGTCCATTCGGCGGAGTCCGTCTTTGAAGCTGTCAATTGCCGTTTCATCCATGATTTCCTCTGCGCTAGTTTTTAATGTGGTCCACCTTTGTATGTACTCGTGAATGTTCTCATCCGATCTTTGCCTGCAAGCCTTTAGCTATCCTACTGTTACTGTTCGTTTGCGGGTGGATTTGAAGTTTCGGACGAAATTGTACTCGAATTCTTCCCATAAACTATATTTGTTCTTGGGCCGGCTTTTCAGCCAGTTTCTTGCCGCTCCTAGTATCTGCAGTTGTATGTATTGCATTGTTGTTACCTTCCTCCCCTTATGGAACCTCACAGCAGTTCGGTAATCATCTATCCACGCCTCGGGCTCTTGATCACCGTCTGTCGAGTCTTCTTAGTTAGGATCATGGAGGGGGGGCATAAGCCTACTGGTAGAACCGTGGGGGAAACATGGAAGCACTGGAAACACGAACACGATTTACCCAGGTTCGACATGGCGCAACTACGGCGATGTTCCTACTCCTGCAATCTCACTAAAATCAGGGCTGAAGCCTGAAGTATACAGAGTACAATTGTGAGTATGGTTTTGCTAACTCTGCGATGATGAACTTCCCGACGAGTTGGCTTCTAGCTATTAGAACCTATGTTCTCTCTTGTCTTGTTGTTTCTCTTGCTCTCGTCCGGCTTTATATAGATCCGTACTAGGGCTTACAGGAAGGAAACCTAGAAGACTACCGAAGGCAATCCTATTCTTGGAAAGTAAGGCATTCAGCTTCTTCTCCAAGTCGTACCACGTAATGGGCCGTGGTCCGGGTTCTTCTAGAATCCGGCTTCCTCCGCGCCACCTTACTGGGCCGCCCAATGGATCTTGCTCCATTGCCTGCGGTCCACCCTGGCAATCAGGCCTTTGGCCATTGCCGGATATACCCCTAGTTGACATATATCCAACATTGTCGTATTTGGGCGTTTCGGATGTTAGCTTAAATCATCTCGTCTTTCTGGCGTGGCGAATTCCTCGAGGGAAACAAGGAGGCCCGCAGATATCCTCATCGTCTGACTCAGTTGATTTGATTTCCAGGCTCTTTTCTTGGTTTCTAGCCGTCCTTCGGGGTGGCGTCTCTGCTTCCCTTTCTCTTTGCAGCATGTCCACCTTATTCTACGTGATCCGATCTTGCAAATTTTATGGAACCTCTTCTTGGTGTGTCGCCACAGTGACTTTGGCTCTTTGAAAGCACATGGTGCCCCATATGTGGTTTTGGTAATTAATGACAATCCTTATGGACTAATGTTTGCATTGAGTTATCCTTGTAGATCTTGTCCATAGGAAGCATTGGAGTTCATGTGTTGAACTCTATTAGCTTCCTTGATAGCCATTGTTATATTCAAGGCTTTATATGAAGAATGGCCATGTATATAGTTATGCATATTTCTAGTGTGTCTTGAATAAAAGGATTAGGTTATCTTTCATGATTATCTTCAAGACATCATCATTTGAAGCGAGAAGAAAATATACAAGGTTGATCAAGCAAGTGATCAACACACAAAGTTACAAGATGTGCCAAGTGGGATTGTGTATCTCGTGGTATGGTAAGAATTTGATCATACAACTTTGTGAACTAACGAATGATATATTTGTGTGGTATCTCTATGTTTGGTTAGGTATCTTTCCATGTGCATGCACCAAAAGAGAGATTTCATGTAGCCCATGGTATGTGTCGTTATCAAGCGGTGTTCGTCATCAAGCTTGACGTGGAAGCTCAAGTGAAGCATCTCGAAGAAATCCTATGCTTGATGCTTGCCACCCATTTGGAGATTGTGGCCTTGTGAAGATTTGTATAGAAGGGTCTCTCCCATAATGGTGTATGGGGGAGCTAGTCTCTCCCATAATGGTGTATGGAGGATCAACTTGCAAGTCTTCATCAAGCGGAGCATGTGCTAGCAAGCACGATCAAGAAAGAGGATCCAACTTGAGAGAGACAAGATCATCATCATCTAGCTCAAGTGGAATTCTCAAGGCAAAGGTATAATCTTGATAGGTTTTCTATTTTACCAGTCTCATTCCTTTGGGAGACCGGGTTATAGGATAGATAGTCGTACTATCAAGAGGGGCTCTCAAGTAAGTAACTTGATCGAATCGTTGTGGAGAGCTCAAACCTTTGCATACTTGCATATCATATTTCTTGGTTCTTATTTGGCTTTCATCTCCATTGGTTTTTGGTGCTTGTCGTGATCTTCATGACAAGCCAAGGTTTATCAAAAAAGGTTTTGGTAAGAAAAACTTGTTGCGTTTTCGGTGGTGAAAATATACGGTTCATCTTTGACAATGTTTCCACACCTTACATGTGTGGTAACTTCACCATTCATTTGTCTTTGGATACTCTAGTTTTTATCTTTCCAACCCAATTGGATTAACCTCATTTGGAAAAGTTGTGTGCGTTTTTGGTGATGTAGGTTTTACCGGTTGTTCCATTTAGAGAGGTTAAACCTTTCTACATTTGGTTTTTAATTTCAATTGTTGGTCAATGATGTTTCTCTGCATTATCTTTTAGGTCGTTTTGTTGCGAACTCAACAAGCCAAAGATCATAAAAAACGGAGTCCGTACACAAAAGTTATGGACGCTTTAGTATTGGTGATCTGCCTTTTCCGATAATACCGGACGGGACCAGTACTACCGCATTTCCCAGTATCGATATTGGTTCGGGCGGATTTTCTCCCGGTACTACCGGGTGCCGTCCGGTAGTACTGGAAATGGCCCTAAAGGGCAGATTTCTGGGCCCCTATTTAAGGGCCCTTCTTCCCCAAAGGTTTCCTAACTTCCCCAAGTCGTTTTTCTCTCTCTCCCCCACCATTGTTGACCTTGAGGAAGCTTCCCCCCTATCAATCCCTCCCATGATTCTTGCATCTCTTTGAGGGAAAAGTGAGAGGAAATCTAGATCTATATTTCCACCAATCCATCCTCCTTCTTAGTGAGGGAAACCTAGTAGATCTTGATCTTGGAGTTCTTGATGTTTCTCCTTTGTGCTTCCTCTCTTATTCCCCCATAAGCATTTGTTACTTTGTTGGAATTTGAGAGTGAAGGATTTGAGCACTTGCGCTCTTGCCATCTGCAAATAGTTGAAGGTGAACTAGGCCTTTGTGGCAAGGTTCATCGGAGAATAGGGTGATGCCTTTGTGGCGTTGAGTAGGTCTCTTGTGGCGAGCTCACACCCCTCCAACAAGACGTACTCCCCTCGTGGGAGGAACTCGGGAATACATCATCATCTTCGTGTGCCTCGGTTATTTCTATACACGAGCATTTTACTTATGCAATTTACATTGTGATAGCCTTTGCGCTTGAAGTTATATATCTTTCTATCACCTTGTTACTTGTCTTGCTTAGCATAAGTTGTTGGTTCACCTAGTTCACCCTAGAATATTTAGGTTGTGTGCTTGTTCATTTAAACACCTAGTTTATTTCCGCATTTAGCAAGCCTTAACCGGAAAAGTTTTAATCGCCTATTCACCCCCCTCTAGGCGACATCGTTGCACGTTCACTCTTTCCTTCAGCGGTTTCGCGGGTGCTTCTACTCGCGGGCGGGTTTCTGTTTTAGCTCTATGCTTGCCATGACGAGGCCCCGTAGCATCTCCTTGTGTATTGGGATCACCCGACGATGGTTTCAAAGATATGAGGTACGTTTGTACCTGCAGAAGCCTTACCTGAGGCGTTCTATGTGCCAGTTTTTCTGTAGACTTGGGTTCTTCTAGGTCCTGATTAAGGTCAAGCACTTTTTGGGTGCCCTTCATACGGTTAGGAAGCATGTCGTTGATCCGCAATTGTCGTTTGGAAGCGAGTGGTTTCTGCAACCCGCTGCCCGAGCCTTCAGTCGAGTTCATCTCTCGGAGACCCGTGTCGTCTAATTCTTTGTACATCTTTCTCAACTTCTTCCCGTGTTGGGATAGTTTCCACTTATAAGCCATCTGTTCCTCCTGGGTAGCATCTGCTGGGAGAGGGAGGCCTTGTTCAACTAATGAGGTGACCAATCCCAATACCTCTTTGGACATGAATAGTTGAGGGCATCCCGTCTTTCCCCTCTTGCTTTTGGTCGCAGATCGAGAGTTGAGTCCACCATCATCGTCCTTCAAGTCCTCATCCTCGGGTGGGGGGGGGGGATTTTTTTGGGTCCTCATCGATTTCGTCATCACCTCCATCGTCTCCAGCCGCTCCCATGTCAGTTGTGCTGGTGGCTTTGGGACCATCGAGTTCGTCCTCTCCTTCATCGCTATATGAGGATGACGACTTGGAGCGTCTTGCCATAGCAATGAAGTGTACATAGGGGTTGGCGGACTAAGAGTACTCGGGGTTTGCTTCCTCGAGTGAGAGCAGCAAAAGTTCTGGTACGATCTCTTCTTCCGGTTGGAGTTGAACGAAATCTTCCAGGCGTATCACCCCCGCGTGTCCCGCGCAAAAGTTCAGGTTACCGATCTTCAGATCAATACTCGTGTTGAGGTAGTCGAATGCTGGACGCGATGCCGGTGAGTTTCTCGTGAAGTCAATCGACCCGAAGAGGACCGAGTCTGCCTGGATCACCGAGTCGTAGTTTGTTAATGATGGACTCAAAGGAGCCACATATCCGGCACCCAGGATTCCCACAGACAGCGCCAATTTCGAGGGGATGAACTCAACAATCCCCATGGTTAGGGACCCGGGGTTTTGTGAAGGAAGAAGGCTCTAGTGGACTACTCGACTTGGTGGGTTACTGCCCTCCGGATTTATTTTGATGAGGTGAAAAATATCGATTACAGGGGTGCTATCCGCAGATTGAATGTGGTCTAGCTCTGAACCTAAGGTTGTCTGTCAGGTTCGTGACCCCCTCCCGTGCTTTATATATATATATATATATATTCAGGTCCCAAGGATCTTTTCGTGAGTTGGAACCTAACTCTAAGTCGATTTCTATTATTTCCTATTCTTGATTCTTAAGTCTTTCCTTCCGTTGCAAACTGATTCTTCATGGGACTTCATGCAGTTCCTCGAGGAGCCCGCCAGGGCACCCCTTAATGGGTCGCATCGGGTATCCTCATAGCGGAGGGTCTTTCGGGTACCCCCACGTCATCCATGCTTTTTTGGCATTTGGAAGAGACTGAATGTGTTCAACATCTTCATTTTCCATAGCCTTCTCGAGCATATTCATTGCATGGGCGTTGATTTGTTGATCGATGATCTCACTTGAGGTCAAGTTCCCAGGGTCTTGAGGATACTGACGAAGGCATGGATCCTGGACCCTGCGAGTAAGGACACCCCCTCTCAAGCCTTCTGGTCAAGGCCCAACAGGAAGCGCCCTTGGAGTACTCTAGAAGGCCCATGAGAAGCCCACCCGCATCAACTTGCGGGTTAAGTTAGGGAACTTGTAACCGACCTAAGCTAGGGTTTGTATCCTCTCCGGGTTGAACTCGAGACCTGGCTATCTATATAAAGCCAGGAGAGCCCCCAAGGAGAGGACCAAGTAATACCGCACGACCACAAAAGCCTTGAAACTCGAGATCTACTCTCGATTCGAGCATCCTGTAACCGATCTAATCATCTAATACAGATCGACAGAAGGCAGGAGTAAGGGTTTTACCTCTACGAGGGCCCCGAACCTGGGTAAATCTCGCCCCCCTGTCAAGCCGACGATTCCACCAGCGCCTATGACGTCTCCTAGTCGAAACCCGATAGGGTCACCCGAGGGATTTGTGGAGCCAGAGCTTCGACAATTGGCGCCGACCGTCCATTGTCGAAGCTCTGGCTCCACAAATCCCTCGGGTGATCCTATCGGGTTTCGACTAGGAGACGTCATAGGCGCTGGTGGAATCGTCGGCTTGACAGGGGGGCGAGATTTACCCAGGTTCGGGGCCCTCGTAGAGGTAAAACCCTTACTCCTGCCTTCTGTCGATCTGTATTAGATGATTAGATCGGTTACAGGATGCTCGAATCGAGAGTAGATCTCGAGTTTCAAGGCTTTTGTGGTCGTGCGGTAATACTTGGTCCTCTCCTTGGGGGCTCTCCTGGCTTTATATAGATAGCCAGCTCTCGAGTTCAACCCGGAGAGGACACAAACCCTAGCTTAGGTCGGTTACAAGTTCCCTAACTTAACCCGCAAGTTGATGCGGGTGGGCTTCTCATGGGCCTTCTAGAGTACTCCAAGGGCGCTTCCTGTTGGGCCTTGACCAGAAGGCTTGAGAGGGGGTGTCCTTACTCGCGGGGTCCAGGATCCATGCCTTCGTCAGTAGCCCCCGAGCGTGTGCTCGACTGGGATTTACTTTCAGTCGAGTAGACGGTCAGAACTTTTTTAATCCCCTCTCGGAAGTTCAGCTTGACAGTTGTTGTTTTTGAAGGGTGTGTCCCCTGTATTGTAAGTTATAAAGCTCGAGTATCGAGTAGTACTGGCGCCTGTTTTACGGCTTTTATTTGCAGAAGGATGTGGCGCAGTAGCTTGGCTCTCCCGAGAGATCAGGGCCAATTAATTGCGACTAGGGCAAAAACACTCCTGGCCTACACAGATTCGAGACCTCCGACTCGAACCCGATGAGGTGATTGTTGCGACTGGGCCGTTGTGGACTTATCGACTCGAACTTAACCTAAGAGGGTACCCGGCGCGTCCGCTAGGATTTTTCTTCGTGTTGTTGACACGGAACTATGCCGGAGGACGCAGCTTTCGAGTGCGATTCCAGGCCCAAAAGAAAGATCTTTCTGGGTCTTACCTTCGTACTCGAAGAATACGGCATCCAGATGTGCCTAGTCGGCTGAACAATCCAGTTTTTTATGATGTAGAATTATCACGTGTAGGAGAGGTAGGTTTTTCCCACCCGATGGATTTGTTTGAGCTCCATACGAAAGAAATTTCGCGTTGGAAAAAACCAAGCCCGTATGAAAGAGTTTTCATGTTCGGGATGCTGTGCCCATACGAAAGAGTTTTTCGTGCATAGGGTATTTTCCTCTTTCTCGTTCGAAGAGGTCTTGCTTTATGAACTGTTCATGGAAAAGTTGGTCTCATCCGAAGGAATCGATATTCGTACGAAGATAATTTCGCGTTTGAACTTCCATTCGAAAAAATCTCAATTTTGAATGACGAACGTCATGACGTCATGGCGCACTCCTCTTCTCCCGATGGGACGTGACGGAGTGGTAGCAGATGGTGGCCCACCTTGTCAGCTTTTTGACCGGGAAACGAGACGTCGCTCCCGTTTTCTACGCGAAACGCGCAGTAAATGCGCACGATCTTCTGTTAAGATCGTGGCACGAAACAGCGCAGGCCGCCGCTTCGTTTCATCCTCACGCGTGGCAGCCGTGATAGGTGCCACGTAGCGCATCGTACGGCTGAGATTGCCTTGCCCCGTGTATAAGTAGGGGTGTTAGCGCCGCAGTAAAATTTTCCCCGCTCTCTGTCTTCGTCTTCTTCCTTGCGCCCATCTTCATCTTCCTCGCGCTCAAGCTCTCGCTGCGAACAATGGCTGGCGGAAGGAAGCGTGGCGCTGGTACTCTGGCGTATGGCGAGCCTTCTGCGCCACCCGCTCCTCGCGCCGGCGACTGGCGCTCCCCCAACACCACCGCAAAAAGCATCAAAGAGATGCAGCGGGAGGGATTGCTACCGGCGGAGGCGGAGAAGCGCGTCCGCCTCGGGAAAAGAGAAGAGGTACCCAACCCTCAGTCGAATGAGCGCGTGGTCTTCGTGGACCACGTGACTCGAGGTCTTTCTTTCCCCCTTCACCCTTTCTTCATCGGGTTGCTGTGTGCCTACGGCATACAGCTTCACGACCTTCCTCCGAACGCAATGCAGCACATTTCGTGCTTCATCGTGCTTTGCGAGTGCTACCTCGGCATTCGCCCGCATTGGGCGCTCTGGAAAGCGCTGTTCAAGATCCGGATCTTCCGCGAGAAGCCGCGGGTGGAGTCCGAGCCTGGCGAGCCACTTCGCACGGGTGGTTTCGGGATCCAGGCGCGCCAGGAGAACGCGTACTTCAACATGCACTTCATCGACTCCGCCCAAGGCTGGCGGAAGAAGTGGTTCTACGTCGTCGACAATAACTCGGGTGGGCTCGTAGAGTTTCACCCATTCGCAGTTCTGTCGAGGCGCAAGTCTTGGAGCCACAAGATGTCAGCCGAGGAAATCCAGACGGTCACGCCCTTACTCGCAAGAGTAGCCGCTCTTCGAGACCAAACCTCGGGAGTAGTGCTCAACGGGCTCCATATGGCGAGCCTCTTCTTGAAGCGCAGGATCCAGCCTCTGCAGCAAAGGCCTTCCACTATGTGGGAGTATCAAGGTGCAGAAGATCCCAGCCGAGTGAGTCGCGAAGAACTTTCGAATGTAGACTTCGAGAAGAAGATCGCGGTCATCACTCGACTGAAGGTAGGGGAGCAATTCCCCGATTGCTCAGTCGAAGCTTTTTCTGCTTCAAATCCTCCTCCGGCTGAGGTTAGTTTCTTGTCTTTGAGTTACTTTCATCTTCTGAATTTTTAGTCGATAAGATCTTTCTTGTTTTCTTGTCTTCGTAGAGTCTAGCCATGGCGGACTGCTACCCGCCAGCCACGGGGGGAGCTGCTTCGGAGCAAGTGTCTAGTCACCAGGACGGCGCGGTTGACACCAGTGTCGCCAACGCTTCCTCGAGCTCGGAGGACGATTCTTCGGATGACGTCGAAGACTCGAATGGCGTCCTCCCGAAACGTCGTCGGGTAGATGAAAACGAAGCTACTTCAAAGGACAAATCCTTGGAAGCATCGCCTAGTCAAGCTCCTATCCATGTGACTCCACTCCAATCTCTTCCTCCTTCGGCTTCGTTTCCAGTGATAGCAACCGCTTGGGACGCGGATGCTCTGGACGATGATGAAGATGATGAGTAAGTGTTTTCTTCCTTGTTCTTTTGTAATGCCAGTCGATCAACTTCTAAATTCCGATATTGATGTTTTTCTATCTTTCACTGTAGTCTGCAAGCGATCAGCCCGCGTAGGTTTGCTGCTAACGTTCCTCCCGAAAAGAGGAACAAAGCAAAGGACGCGGGTGAAACCCCCACTGCAGGCACCGTCCAGAACTCTCCCAGGGCAGCGCCTGATGCTGCGACTGTGGAGCGAGAAATCCCCAGCTCCGCCGCTAGGACTTCGGTCTCGAAGGAGGCGACGGACAGTTCTGCGGATCCTCTCTCCCGCGCCACCGGACAGGTAAACTTCTATCTCTTGGCCTTCAAGAATTTTTTTTTTATATCGGGTGCACGGCAGTGCTCCCGATGGGAGTAGCCCCCGAGGCTGTAGTCGATCGCGTGCGATCGGCTGCAGGCTCAAAGTTCTGTTCATCTTTTCTTCATGATTTTGCTTTTCTCGGGTCCACGGCAGTGCTCCCGATGGGAGTAGCCCCCGAGGCTGTAGTCGATTGTAAATAATCGGGTACAGGCTCCAATGTAATCCTTCTAATTCTTCTATCTTCGTGCTTTTAATTTTTATCGGGTGCACGGCAGTGCTCCCGATGGGAGTAGCCCCCGAGGCTGTAGTCGATTGTAAATAATCGGGTACAGGCTCAAATTTGATCTTTTTAACTCTTCCGTCTTCGCGCTTTTGCAGTCACTCGTTGATTCTGTTGCGGCGATTGGTCGCCGCGTCGTTCTCGCTGAATCGGATTGCAAGTCTCTTCGAGCAGACCGCAACCGACTCCGGACTGAAAACGATCTTCTCAAGGGTGAGCTCTATCGTTCCCCTGTCTTCCACACTCCATTCATTCTAGAGTTTTTGACAAGCGTCTCTTTGCAGCTCGACTTGAATTTGCAGAATCCGAAAAGGTCAAATTTTCTGAGCAGGTAACTGCTCGAGAAGCTGACTTGACGGCCATTCGACAAGAGCTAGAGACTTCCCGCATGCAGTCGGAAGACTTCAGTCGACAGCTTGCGGACGCGCGGAAGTCCTTGAAGGAGTTAGAGAAAACCGGCAGTAAGGCCGACAGCGAGCTTGTCGGGTTCCTCCGTCCCCTTGCTGAGCGCTTCGCGGGTAAGCTTGCTGGAATTTCGCGATTCTGATTCTTCACTTGGCTGTAGTTTGCTAAGTATTATTTTCTCCCTTCGCAGGTATTCTGGATGTTCCTCTAGAAATCCCTGGACTCCAGCGGGTGGATGTGGTAACCGATACGCTTGCCCAGCTTAAAAGGCACGCTGATGGAGTTTCTTCCATGGTCAGTGATGCTACCCAAGTGCTGGGGCAACTGTACGGTCGCCTCCTCGCCAACGCCACTCCTGCACCTGCGCTCGATGATATGTTGAAGGTCTTCTCAGAAGGAAAGCTTCTGGATGCCTTTGCAGTCGCTCAATCGGAGGCTGGCGCGAAGACTGCGATTCAATTTGCTCTGGCGCACGGAGTCGAAGGGTTGGAGGAGGCTTACTCGTCCATTCCAGTCGATCCTTCCACGGGCAAAAAGGTACGGCTCTCTCGTTTTGGCGAGCAAGCCGCCATTCTTGCTCGGAAGCTTTCTGAGATTTTTGCTCGGAAGAAGGGAGGGTCGACTGCTGCTAGTGGGAGTACCAATGTAGCCTCGTAGTTTTTTTTATTTCCTTCTTTGAATGTAATGAACCTTGGGATGTATTCCCGTACTTTTGTTGTCCTTGATCGAAGCATTTATCCTTTGGAGTTTTTATTCTTGCTGTTTGTACCTTTGTCTCCCGATGGGAGTAGCCCCCAAGCGTGTTTAGTCAGATGTGCGACTAGAAACCACTCGAGTAGGGCATCTCACTTCTTTCCTTGTGCTTCTTCCAGGCTACTGTGTTTGCCGCGGAAACTTCTGGTGGACGTGGTAATCCAGTAAATCCACTTGTGGCTGCCGTGGGCACTTTTGCTGGCCTTCGTGATAAGGTTCAGGAGGGTGAGCGTAGACTGAAAGCGCTGCGCGGGGTAGCTGATGTGGCGATATCCAAACAGAGATTGGCAGCTGAGCGCGAGCAATTTCTGATGGATGAACTGTCTTCGATTGCAAGGGAGTTACTATGTAAGTAGTGTATACCCCATGCTATTTTTCTCCCCTCTGCTTCTTATCTGACTAAGTGCGTTTGCTCTTTAGTTGTGAGACCAGATGACAGAGAGGAGAAGCAGTGGGTGGAAAACCTCATTCATCAAGAAGCTAACAACACAAAACCTCATGCGAGTAATTTCTGGTCTGATCGCAGTCGAGGTTTTGTGATGGCTACCTTGAAATTTCGAGTCCGCCAGGCGAGAATTCTCGTGAGTTCTTTCCACGAAGTCCTGGTTGCGGTGAATGCTGCTTTTTATCCACTCGAGAGGGGTCCCGAAGACTGGAGTTATCTTCTCAGGCTGTTTGGACGAGAAGGGGAGGTTCGCACGTGCGTACGCAAACAAATGATGTGCGGCGCGGTTGTGGCTCTCTCGTTTGTCCGAATATGGCATCCTGAGATAGATTTGAACTCCGTAGCTCGGCGCCCAGATTATGCAATCGAAGACATCACACCGTTTTATGATGCTGTACGCCCTGCAGCCGAGAAGATTATCCAAATGACCTCTGAAGAGGTAGATAGGGTCTTAGCGACTGAGAATGCTCAGCGGTTTGACTGATTATCGGATGTGAATATCCTGTAAAACTGTTTATAGTTTGTAAAAACTGTTTGTAAGGTGTGTAACCTTGTTTTTGATGATATTTCTTTGTGATGCTTAGTTTTAGGTGTAGCCCCCGTGTATTTAATGGGGTGTGTACCTGTAACTTTTTAGCATGTAATCGACTGGAAATCTGTCGGGTAAATATGATGAGGAAATCATGTATTTCATTGCGATGACTGAGAAGTCATGTGTTCGAGCTACAAGATTGGCTAGCATAGCCTTATTGTTGCAAAACAAGTAAACCTAGGGGTAGAATTTGCGCAGCTGCGCGATATTCCATGGATTGGAATAGATGCCTCCGGTCTCGGGATTCTTCAATCGATAGGCTCCTCCTGGGATCACTTCGTGTACGATGAAGGGTCCTTCCCAAGGTGGTTCGAGCTTGTGTCCTTCCTTTTGCTTCAGCCGCAACACCAAGTCGCCTACCACGAATGACCTGTGGCGTATGCGTCGACTGTGGTAATTGCGTAGTGATTGTTGATAGACCGCGGATCTTGCGAGTGCAATGTCCCGAATTTCGTCGAGTGCATCCATATCTTCTGCAAGTGCTTTGTTGGAGGTTTCTTCGCTGTAGGCTACAACTCGTGGGGCGCTGAATCGGACCTCCTCGGGAAGGACGGCTTCTGCCCCGTATACCATGAAAAATGGTGTGTATTGCGTTGATCGATTGGGAGTTGTGCGGAGGCTCCAAAGTACGGAGGGTAACTCCTCTGCCCAATGTCCCGCAGCGGGATGTAGACGATCTAGCAATCTCTTTTTGATGCCAGCCGAAACTAAGCCGTTGGATCTTTCGACTTGGCCGTTTGTTTGCGGATGGGCAACCGAAGCAAACTTGAAATTGATTCCTTTCTCCTCACAGAACTGTTGTATTTCCTTTGCGGTGAAGTTTGTACCATTGTCTGTAATGATGTCATGTGGTACACCGAATCTACATACTATGGAGTCGAGGAACTTGATGGCGCATTGGGCGCTAGCTGAAGTCACTGGCATAGCTTCGATCCATTTGGTAAATTTGTCGACTGCGACCAGCAAATGTGTGTATCCTCCTGGTGTGGATTTGCGTAGTGGTCCAACCATGTCTAGCCCCCATTGCGCAAAGGGCCAGGCGATGGGTATCATATGCAGCTCTGTGGCGGGTGCGTGCGGCTTTGGTGAGAATCGCTGGCAGGCGTCGCATCTATCGACCAGGTTTTTTGCATCGTTGGTTGCTGTTAGCCAGTAGAATCCTGCTCGAAAGGCTTTTCCCAGTATTGCTTTCCAGCTAGCATGATGTCCGCAATCACCCTGGTGTATGTCCCGGAGTAATTCCTTGCCGTCTTCGGGTGCGATGCAGCGCTGGAATATGCCCGAGATGCTTTGTTTGTACAATTCTCCATTAACCACCCGAAAGGATTTGCTACGCCTGATTAGCTGTCGAGCCTCACGTGGATCGGCCGGGAGCTGTTTGTTGAGCAGGTAGTCGAGATATTTCTGCGTCCAGATTGGCTCGACCAGAAAAACCTGCCGTGATATGTTATGAGTTAGCTCGAGAAGCGCGATTTGCGGGCTAACCTCTGTTTCTTGTGCTGCGGGTGTCTCTATGGCTTTCTTCACTTTGACTGATCTCTTAATCATCCGCTCGAAATATATCCCTGGCGGTATGGGTGTATTCGTGGAACCCATGTTGGCCAGTCTATCCGCCTCTTCGTTACTGGATCTTGCAATATGCTTCAACTCGCATCCTTTGAAGCTTCCTTCGAGTAGATTATACATGTCGCGGTACGCGATCATGTTTTCAGCAATGGCATCGCATTCTTTCATTGTTTGTTGCACTATGAGATTGGAATCGCCATAAATCATCATTCGGGTAGCTCCACAAGCAATCGCCATCTTCATCCCGTGCAACAGTGCTTCATATTCTGCGTCGTTGTTCGATGCTGGATCATCTGGTGGAAAGTCTAGTCGCAGGACGTATTGCAATTTGTCTCCACGAGGTGAAATAAGAACGATTCCAGCTCCTGCTCCTTCGTTTCTTTTGGACCCGTCAAAGTACATGATCCAATTGCTCGTATACTCGGGTGGCCCGGGTGTTTGTAGCTCTGTCCATTCGCTGATGAGGGATTTGTGGAGCCAGAGCAGTACGCAATGAAAGAACATCATCGCCCACGCACGACGAAGACCGTCATGGGCGAAGAAAGAGAAGAAAATATTACGACCACGAGGATAGAGAAGAACTAGTGGCAGCAGAATTCACGCGAAGTCGCGACTCCGGTCGTCGTGGAAGTCGCGAATGGAGACCAAAGGCAGAAGAAAAAACACCCGAGGAAGACCTCGATGCGTACTGCTCGCTACATCTGTTCACAGACAAGCGCACGGGCAAAACTAAGGCAACACACCTTCTCAAGGATTGCCGAAAGTTCATCGAAATCTCGGACGCACTCGCCAAGAAAAGATTTGCCTCCACCCAAAACTATCCACCACTGCCAGGAGGGGGACAACAATTCCAGCTACCACCGCCTCCACCTCCACCAACCAACCCAAATATGGCACTCGCCGCATTGCCAGCGCCACAACAACAAAACACGGGAGCAAATACATACCCGACTCCGCACGGACAACTCCTCGGGATGATACAGAAGGTATGCCCCTCTCGCAGAGCTCAAAAAACTAACTCGAGACAAATATGCATGGCAGTGCAGACGCCACCAACGAAGCCCGAGTACCTGAAGATGGCCGAGCAGCCAATCACGTTCTCGAAAGAAGACCACCCGCCATGAGTCTATCGACCAGGACACGCCGCCCTTGTCATTCAAGCTCAAATTGGCAACTATGACCTGGCCCGCGTATTCATGGACGGTGGCAGCGGCATCAACATCATCTACGCGGATACACTCCGTCGAATGAACAAAAATCTGGACGGCCTAACGGAATCAGAAACATCCTTCCACGGGATAGTTCCGGGCAAGGCAATACGTCCACTCGGAACAATCAACCTTGAAGTTGTACTGGGCTCCCCACGCAACTACAGAAGGGAATTCCTGGACTTCGAAGTCGTCGACTGGCCTTCACAGTACCACGCCATTCTTGGTCGAACAGCGTTCGCCAGATTCATGGCCGTACCACATTACGCATACTTGAAGCTCAAGCTACCCGGCGAATACGGTGTGATCACCATTGACGGAGACTTCCAGAAATCGGATAAGTGCGACATAGAATTTAATGAGATCGCGAAATCTTTCGGGATGCAAGAAGAACTACAAGAGCTGGCAAAAACCACGGACCACTCCGTCATGCCCCTCACGAAGAAAAACGCGCCTGAACTAGAATTCAGCGCCAACAGCGACACTCGCAAGCACCAAGTGCACCCGACGGATTCCGCCAAAACCGCGATGGTTTCCACAACCCTCTCGCCAGCATAGGAAAGCGCGCTCGTCAAACTCCTCCGTGAGTACTGGGAGATTTTCGCCTGGCAGCCCTCAGATATGCCAGGTATACCCAGGGAGTTTGCCGAGCACTCACTCGAAGTCTTTCCTAACGCCAAACCCATCAAACAGACGACTCGACGATTCTTAGAACCCAAGCAAAAGGCGCTGGGAGAAGAAGTAAATAGGCTGCTAGCCGCCAACTTTATTAGAGAGATCAAGATATCCACCTGGTTGGCAAATCCGGTGCTGGTCCCCAAGAAGAACACGGATATCCTTCGGGTGTGCATCGACTACACGTCACTAAACAAGCACTGCCCCAAGGACAACTTTCCTCTACCACGAATCGACCAGATCGTGGACTCCACAGCAGGTTGCCAACGTCTCTCCTTCCTGGACGCCTACTCGGGATATAATCAGATCCGAATGAAATAGGAAGACGAAGAGAAGACGGCATTCATCACACCACACGGTGTATACTGCTACACGACAATGCCCTTCGGGCTGAAGAACGCAGGCGCAACATATCAACGTTGCATGCAGAGATGCCTTGCCAATCTCATTGGCAAGAACGTACAAGTATACGTCGATGACATCGTCATCAAAACTCGAGTAGAGGACACACTCCTCGAAGACATTAAAGAAACATTCGACGCCCTTAATGCATATCGGATCAAGCTCAACCCGAAAAATGTGTTTTCGGCGTCCCCGCAGGAAAACTCCTCGGATACCTGGTATCCGCCAGAGGCATTGAGGCCAATCCGGAGAAAATACAAGCCATCCTCACCATGAAGGAGCCTACCAATCTACGCGGAGTCCAGCAGCTCGCAGGGCGATTGGCCGCCCTAAGCAGGTTCATCGCACGATTGGGAGAGCAGGCGTTACCCTTCTACAAGCTACTGAAGAAGACGGACAAATTCGAGTGGACACCCGAAGCCAAACAAGCATTCGCAGACTTGAAACGGCCGCTGCAAAGCAGGCGCATTCTCGCAACACCACAAGAAAGGGAGCCACTTCTTCTCTATTTAGCCGCCACAAACCAGGTCATCAGCACTGCAATCGTAGTCGAACGACCTGAAGATGGTAAGGCATACGGAGTCCAGCGCCCAATATATTACATCAGCGAAGTGCTCTCGCCATGCAAGCAGCGATATCCTCATTACCAGAAGCTTGCATATGGAGTTGTCCTCACAGCCAGAAAGCTCAAACATTACTTCCAGGAACACGCCATCACAGTGGATAATGATGCGTCACTCGGGACAATCATGAACAACCCTATGGCATCCGGAAGAATAGCGAAGTGGAGCATCGAGTTGGGCGCTTGGGATATCACCTATGCAGGACGCAATGCAGTCAAATCCCAAGTTCTCGTGGAATTCATCAGCGAATGGACAGAGCTACAAACACCCGGGCCACCCGAGTATACGAGCAATTGGATCATGTACTTTGACGGGTCCAAAAGAAACGAAGGAGCAGGAGCTGGAATCGTTCTTATTTCACCTCGTGGAGACAAACTGCAATACGTCCTGCGACTAGACTTCCCACCAGATGATCCAGCATCGAACAACGACGCAGAATATGAAGCACTGTTACACGGGATGAAAATGGCGATTGCTTGTGGAGCTACCCGATTGATGATTTATGGCGATTCCAATCTCATAGTGCAACAAACAATGAAAGAATGCGATGCCATCGCTGAAAACATGATCGCGTACCGCGACATGTATAATCTACTCGAAGGAAGCTTCAAAGGATGCGAGTTGAAGCATATTGCAAGATCCAGTAACGAAGAGGCGGATAGACTGGCCAACATGGGTTCCACGAATACACCCATACCGCCAGGGATATATTTCGAGCGGATGATTAAGAGATCAGTCAAAGTGAAGAAAGCCGTAGAGACACCTGCAGCACAAGAAACAGAGGTCAGCCCGCAAATCGCGCTTCTCGAGCTAACTCATAATATATCACGGCAGGTTTTTCTGGTCGAGCCAATCTGGACGCAGAAATATCTCGACTACCTGCTCAACAAACAACTCCCGGCCGATCCACGTGAGGCTCGACAGCTAATCAGGCGTAGCAAATCCTTTCGGGTGGTTAATGGAGAATTATACAAACAAAGCATTTCGGGCATACTCCAGCGCTGCATCGCACCCGAAGACGGCAAGGAATTACTCCAGGACATACACCAGGGTGATTGCGGACATCATGCTAGCTGGAAAGCAATACTGGGAAAAGCCTTTCGAGCAGGATTCTACTGGCTAACAGCAGCCAACGATGCAAAAAACCTGGTCGATAGATGCGACGCCTGCCAGCGATTCTCACCAAAGCCGCACGCACCCGCCACAGAGCTGCATATGATACCCATCGCCTGGCCCTTTGCGCAATGGGGGCTAGACATGGTTGGACCACTACGCAAATCCACACCAGGAGGATACACACATTTGCTGGTCGCAGTCGACAAATTTACCAAATGGATCGAAGCTATGCCAGTGACTTCGGCTAGCGCCCAATGCGCCATCAAGTTCCTCGATTCCATAATATGTAGATTCGGTGTACCACATGACATCATTACAGACAATGGTACAAACTTCACCGCAAAGGAAATACAACAGTTCTGCGAGGAGAAAGGAATCAATTTCAAGTTTGCTTCGGTTGCCCATCCGCAAACAAACGGCCAAGTCGAAAGATCCAACGGCTTAGTTTCGGCTGGCATCAAAAAGAGATTGCTAGATCGTCTACATCCCGCTGCGGGACATTGGGCAGAGGAGTTACCCTCCGTACTTTGGAGCCTCCGCACAACTCCCAATCGATCAACGCAATACACACCATTTTTCATGGTATACGGGGCAGAAGCCGTCCTTCCCGAGGAGGTCCGATTCAGCGCCCCACGAGTTGTAGCCTACAGCGAAGAAACATCCAACAAAGCACTTGCAGAAGATATGGATGCACTCGACGAAATTCGGGACATTGCACTCGCAAGATCCGCGGTTTATCAACAATCACTATGCAATTACCACAGTCGACGCATACGCCACAGGTCATTCGTGGTAGGCGACTTGGTGTTGCGGCTGAAGCAAAAGGAAGGACACAAGCTCGAACCACCTTGGGAAGGACCCTTCATCGTACACGAAGTGATCCCAGGAGGAGCCTATCGATTGAAGAATCCCGAGACTGGAGGCATCTATTCCAATCCATGGAATATCGCGCAGCTGCGCAAATTCTACCCCTAGGTTTACTTGTTTTGCAACAATAAGGCTATGCTAGCCAATCTTGTAGCTCGAACACATGACTTCTCAGTCATCGCAATGAAATACATGATTTCCTCATCATATTTACCCGACAGATTTCCAGTCGATTACATGCTAAAAAGTTACAGGTACACACCCCATTAAATACACGGGGGCTACACCTAAAACTAAGCATCACAAAGAAATATCATCAAAAACAAGGTTACACACCTTACAAACAGTTTTTACAAACTATAAACAGTTTTACAGGATATTCACATCCGATAATCAGTCAAACCGCTGAGCATTCTCAGTCGCTAAGACCCTATCTACCTCTTCAGAGGTCATTTGGATAATCTTCTCGGCTGCGGGGCGTACAGCATCATAAAACGGTGTGATGTCTTCGATTGCATAATCTGGGCGCCGAGCTACGGAGTTCAAATCTATCTCAGGATGCCATATTCGGACAAACGAGAGAGCCACAACCGCGCCGCACATCATTTGTTTGCGTACGCACGTGCGAACCTCCCCTTCTCGTCCAAACAACCTGAGAAGATAACTCCAGTCTTCGGGACCCCTCTCGAGTGGATAAAAAGCAGCATTCACCGCAACCAGGACTTCGTGGAAAGAACTCACGAGAATTCTCGCCTGGCGGACTCGAAATTTCAAGGTAGCCATCACAAAACCTCGACTGCGATCAGACCAGAAATTACTCGCATGAGGTTTTGTGCTGTTAGCTTCTTGATGAATGAGGTTTTCCACCCACTGCTTCTCCTCTCTGTCATCTGGTCTCACAACTAAAGAGCAAACGCACTTAGTCAGATAAGAAGCAGAGGGGAGAAAAATAGCATGGGGGCTACACTACTTACATAGTAACTCCCTTGCAATCGAAGACAGTTCATCCATCAGAAATTGCTCGCGCTCAGCCGCCAATCTCTGTTTGGATATCGCCACATCAGCTACCCCGCGCAGTGCTTTCAGTCTACGCTCACCCTCCCGAACCTTACCACGAAGGCCAGCAAAAGTGCCCACGGCAGCCACAAGTGGATTTACTGGGTTACCACGTCCACCCGATGACTCCGCGGCAGACACAGTCGCCTGGAAGAAGTACAAGGAAAGAAGTGAGATGCCCTACTCGAGTTGTTTCTAGTCGAACATCCGACTAGACGCTTGGGGGCTACTCCCATCGGGAGACAGAGCACAAACAAAGGGAATAAATTCCAAAAACACAATGCTTCGATTAAGACCAACAAAAGTACGGGAATACATCCCAAGGTTCATTACATTCAAGGAAGGAAATAAAAAAACTACGAGGCTACATTGGTGCTCCCACTAGCAGCAGTCGACCCTCCCTTCTTCCGAGCGAAAATCTCAGAAAGCTTCCGAGCAAGAATGGCGGCTTGCTCGCCAAAACGAGAGAGCCGTACCTTTTTGCCCGTGGAGGGATCGACTGGAATGGACGAGTAAGCCTCCTCCAACCCTTCGACTCCGTGCGCCAGAGCAAATTGAATCGCAGTCTTCGCGCCAGCCTCCGATTGAGCGACTGCAAAGGCATCCAGAAGCTTTCCTTCTGAGAAGACCTTCAACATATCATCGAGCGCAGGTGCAGGAGTGGCGTTGGCGAGGAGGCGACCGTACAGTTGCCCCAGCACTTGGGTAGCATCACTGACCATGGAAGAAACTCCATCAGCGTGCCTTTTAAGCTGGGCAAGCGTATCGGTTACCACATCCACTCGCTGGAGTCCAGGGATTTCTAGAGGAACATCCAGAATACCTGCGAAGGGAGAAAATAATACTTAGCAAACTACAGCCAAGTGGAGAATCAGAATCGCGAAATTCCAGCAAGCTTACCCGCGAAGCGCTCAGCAAGGGGACGAAGGAACCCGACAAGCTCGCTGTCGGCCTTACTGCCGGTTTTCTCTAACTCCTTCAAGGACTTCCGCGCGTCCGCAAGCTGTCGACTGAAGTCTTCCGACTGCATGCGGGAAGTCTCTAGCTCTTGTCGAATGGCCGTCAAGTCAGCTTCTCGAGCAGTTACCTGCTCAGAAAATTTGACCTTTTCGGATTCTGCAAATTCAAGTCGAGCTGCAAAGAGACACTTATCAAAAACTCTAGAATGAATGGAGTGTGGAAGACAGGGGAACGATAGAGCTCACCCTTGAGAAGATCGTTTTCAGTCCGGAGTCGGTTGCGGTCTGCTCGAAGAGACTTGCAATCCGATTCAGCGAGAACGACGCGTCGACCAATCGCCGCAAGAGAATCAACGAGTGACTGCAAAAGCGCGAAGACGGAAGAGTTAAAAGGATCAAATTTGAGCCTGTACCCGATTATTTACAATCGACTACATCCTCGGGGGCTACTCCCATCGGGAGCACTGCCGTGCACCCGATAAAAATTAAAAGCACGAAGATAGAAGAATTACAAGGATTACATTGGAGCCTGTACCCGATTATTTACAATCGACTACAGCCTCGGGGGCTACTCCCATCGGGAGCACTGCCGTGCACCCGAGAAAAGCAAAATCATGAAGAAAAGATGAACAGAACTTTGAGCCTGCAGCCGATCGCACGCGATCGACTACAGCCTCGGGGGCTACTCCCATCGGGAGCACTGCCGTGCACCCGATATAAAAAAAAAATTCTTGAAGGCCAAGAGATAGAAGTTTACCTGTCCGGTGGCGCGGGAGAGAGGATCCGCAGAACTGTCCGTCGCCTCCTTCGAGACCGAAGTCCTAGCGGCGGAGCTGGGGATTTCTCGCTCCACAGTCGCAGCATCAGGCGCTGCCCTGGGAGAGTTCTGGACGGTGCCTGCAGTGGGGGTTTCACCCGCGTCCTTTGCTTTGTTCCTCTTTTCGGGAGGAACGTTAGCAGCAAACCTACGCGGGCTGATCGCTTGCAGACTGCAGTGAAAGATAGAAAAACATCAATATCGGAATTTAGAAGTTGATCGACTGGCATTACAAAAGAACAAGGAAGAAAACACTTACTCATCATCTTCATCATCGTCCAGAGCATCCGCGTCCCAAGCGGTTGCTATCACTGGAAACGAAGCCGAAGGAGGAAGGGATTGGAGTGGAGTCACATGGATAGGAGCTTGACTAGGCGATGCTTCCAAGGATTTGTCCTTTGAAGTAGCTTCGTTTTCATCTACCCGACGACGTTTCGGGAGGACGCCATTCGAGTCTTCGACGTCATCCGAAGAATCGTCCTCCGAGCTCGAGGAAGCGTTGGCGACACTGGTGTCAACCGCGCCGTCCTGGTGACTAGACACTTGCTCCGAAGCAGCTCCCCCCGTGGCTGGCGGGTAGCAGTCCGCCATGGCTAGACTCTACGAAGACAAGAAAACAAGAAAGATCTTATCGACTAAAAATTCAGAAGATGAAAGTAACTCAAAGACAAGAAACTAACCTCAGCCGGAGGAGGATTTGAAGCAGAAAAAGCTTCGACTGAGCAATCGGGGAATTGCTCCCCTACCTTCAGTCGAGTGATGACCGCGATCTTCTTCTCGAATTCCACATTCGAAAGTTCTTCGCGACTCACTCGGCTAGGATCTTCTGCACCTTGATACTCCCACATAGTGGAAGGCCTTTGCTGCAGAGGCTGGATCCTGCGCTTCAAGAAGAGGCTCGCCAGATGGAGCCCGTTGAGCACTACTCCCGAGGTTTGGTCTCGAAGAGCGGCTACTCTTGCGAGTAAGGGCGTGACCGTCTGGATTTCCTCGGCTGACATCTTGTGGCTCCAAGACTTGCGCCTCGACAGAACTGCGAATGGGTGAAACTCTATGAGCCCACCCGAGCTATTGTCGACGACGTAGAACCACTTCTTCCGCCAGCCTTGGGCGGAGTCGATGAAGTGCATGTTGAAGTACGCGTTCTCCTGGCGCGCCTGGATCCCGAAACCACCCGTGCGAAGTGGCTCGCCAGGCTCGGACTCCACCCGCGGCTTCTCGCGGAAGATCCGGATCTTGAACAGCGCTTTCCAGAGCGCCCAATGCGGGCGAATGCCGAGGTAGCACTCGCAAAGCACGATGAAGCACGAAATGTGCTGCATCGCGTTCGGAGGAAGGTCGTGAAGCTGTATGCCGTAGGCACACAGCAGCCCGATGAAGAAAGGGTGAAGGGGGAAAGAAAGACCTCGAGTCACGTGGTCCACGAAGACCACGCGCTCATTCGACTGAGGGTTGGGTACCTCTTCTCTTTTCCCGAGGCGGACGCGCTTCTCCGCCTCCGCCGGTAGCAATCCCTCCCGCTGCATCTCTTTGATGCTTTTTGCGGTGGTGTTGGGGGAGCGCCAGTCGCCGGCGCGAGGAGCGGGTGGCGCAGAAGGCTCGCCAGACGCCAGAGTACCAGCGCCACGCTTCCTTCCGCCAGCCATTGTTCGCAGCGAGAGCTTGAGCGCGAGGAAGATGAAGATGGGCGCAAGGAAGAAGACGAAGACAGAGAGCGGCGAAAATTTTACTGCGGCGCTAACACCCCTACTTATACACGGGGCAAGGCAATCTCAGCCGTACGATGCGCTACGTGGCACCTATCACGGCTGCCACGCGTGAGGATGAAACGAAGCGGCGGCCTGCGCTGTTTCGTGCCACGATCTTAACAGAAGATCGTGCGCATTTACTGCGCGTTTCGCGTAGAAAACGGGAGCGACGTCTCGTTTCCCGGTCAAAAAGCTGACAAGGTGGGCCACCATCTGCTACCACTCCGTCACGTCCCATCGGGAGAAGAGGAGTGCGCCATGACGTCATGACGTTCGTCATTCAAAATTGAGATTTTGACGAATGGAAGTTCAAACGCGAAATTATCTTCGTACGAATATCGATTCCTTCGGATGAAACCAACTTTTCCATGAACAGTTCATAAAGCAAGACCTCTTCGAACGAGAAAGAGGAGAATACCCTATGCACGAAAAACTATTTCGTATGGGCACAACATCCCGAACATGAAAACTCTTTCATACGGGCTTGGTTTTTTCCAACGCGAAATTTCTTTCGTATGGAGCTCAAACAAATCCATCGGGTGGGAAAAACCTACCTCTCCTACACGTGATAATTCTACATCATAAAAACCTGGATTGTTCAGCCGACTAGGCACATCTGGATGCCGTATTCTTCGAGTACGAAGGTAAGACCCAGAAAGATCTTTCTTTTGGGCCTGGAATCGCACTCGAAAGCTGCGTCCTCCGGCATAGTTCCGTGTCAACAACACGAAGAAAAATCCTAGCGGACGCGCCGGGTACCCTCTTAGGTTAAGTTCGACTCGATAAGTCCACAACGGCCCAGTCGCAACAATCACCTCATCGGGTTCGAGTCGGAGGTCTCGAATCTGTGTAGGCCAGGAGTGTTTTTGCCCTAGTCGCAATTAATTGGCCCTGATCTCTCGGGAGAGCCAAGCTACTGCGCCACATCCTTCTGCAAATAAAAGCCGTAAAACAGGCGCCAGTACTACTCGATACTCGAGCTTTATAACTTACAATACAGGGGACACACCCTTCAAAAACAACAACTGTCAAGCTGAACTTCCGAGAGGGGATTAAAAAAGTTCTGACCGTCTACTCGACTGAAAGTAAATCCCAGTCGAGCACACGCTCGGGGGCTACTGACGAAGGCATGGATCCTGGACCCTGCGAGTAAGGACACCCCCTCTCAAGCCTTCTGGTCAAGGCCCAACAGGAAGCGCCCTTGGAGTACTCTAGAAGGCCCATGAGAAGCCCACCCGCATCAACTTGCGGGTTAAGTTAGGGAACTTGTAACCGACCTAAGCTAGGGTTTGTATCCTCTCCGGGTTGAACTCGAGACCTGGCTATCTATATAAAGCCAGGAGAGCCCCCAAGGAGAGGACCAAGTAATACCGCACGACCACAAAAGCCTTGAAACTCGAGATCTACTCTCGATTCGAGCATCCTGTAACCGATCTAATCATCTAATACAGATCGACAGAAGGCAGGAGTAAGGGTTTTACCTCTACGAGGGCCCCGAACCTGGGTAAATCTCGCCCCCCTGTCAAGCCGACGATTCCACCAGCGCCTATGACGTCTCCTAGTCGAAACCCGATAGGGTCACCCGAGGGATTTGTGGAGCCAAAGCTTCGACAGATAGTATCCCTTATAAATGATTATCCATATTTGCATTGAAGAGCTACACACATAAGACTACATAGAAGATTTCCAGTTAGTGAAATGAGAGCTATCTACTCAAAGAGGTGCACCAAAAAATTACACATTGATATTGGACATTAGGAGCAGTGTTATACATATTACCAAGAGCATGCATATCGGTTGAATTCTTTGCACTAGACGCTTCAGTGTCTTTTTTGAAGCGGTTTTCAGATTTCCATTCTCACCCAGTTCTTCCCTGTTAGGGTCCTGAAGCAAAACAAGTGAAAGCTCACGTCTCCTCTAATCTAGTTTTGGTGATAATAACAACACATGTATTACTCTCTAGTGTTAGTTTAAGTGTTCACAACTGGAACATCTATATGGATCAAATTTAAGAATTGTCCTCTGTTTGAAAAGATGTTTCAACAAAAACAGGGGCAGAATATTCCACAGGAGGCCAGAATATTCCAGAATTTAATGGGCGGAAATTTTGGGGCCCTCACCGGAAATTTCCGGCCTATTGAAATCCGGCCTAGAAAAACAAGCGCGTAAAGAACCGCCCACTCTCTGGAGTGGGGCGGATATTTTGGCCGGAAATTTTCGAAGGAAATATCCGGCCTGTGAAGATAGCCATGAAGACTAAGACGAGACACATGCCTGCTGTGTGGAAAGGGGCGGAAATTTGGGCTAGAAATTTCCGGCCCCCATAGTTTTCAAATATCCGCCCCCCCCGGGACTTTTAGAAATATCCGACATGTGTGCCCGGTAATTTCCGGCCCTGGAAGACTACAACGGCCATATTTCAGAAAGGGCTATAAATAGCTGTCTCCTACATTGGGATATCCAGCTCGTCCATTCCTCTCTCTCCTCCATGAATACAAAGCTTGAAATGCCTAGATCTCCCTACTCAACCAACCAAACTTGATGCCCTTCAAGGATTAGGTGGAGAAGACCTAGATCTACATATTCACTGAGCCAAAAACCGATTCCCCATACTCCCCTTTGGGATCTTGTAGATCTCTTGGTTTCCTTGTAATCCTAGAGAAACCCTAGTGCTTGGAGCTTCCACCTTGTTACAAGAAGCTTAGGATCATTGAGAGCCTCCAACCATCTTGTGGAGTAGCCTCAACCTTGTGTAAGGGTTTGGTCAACGCCTTCAAGTCGACCTCATAGTGTAAATAAGAATCTCTCTCACCGGATAATCGCAAGGAGAATAAGGTGTTCACATCCGTGCAATTGGAAAGCGTTGGTAGCTCCACACCTCTCCAACGTAGACGTACTTCTCTTGAGAATAAACTATGAGAAACATATCCTTGTCTCCTTGTTTACAATTGTGGTTTATCTTGTACTTTACATATTTATTCTATTGTGTACTTTGTATCATATCACATATGGAGATCACCTAGTTGCACATCTAGATAACCTTGTCTTACTTGTTTAGCCCAATCTAAAAAGAAAAATTGTTAGTCACCTATTCAACCCCCTCTAGTTGAGCATACCGTACTTTCAATTGGTATCATAGCCTCGGCTCTTATATCGGGCTTGCCCTCCTAAGAGTATTATGGCCAACGGAGATGGCTCCAAGTCTTATAAGGAGGAGATCTCCAAAATGGCTGACACTATAGCTAACCTAAAAATGATGGTTGGAACCATCCAAACCCAATTGACCAAGGTTAGCTCTAGTGTTGGCTCAGAGGTCTCTAACATTAAGAAGATGTTGGAGGACATGATGGGTAAACCTAAGAGGCCCAAGGAACCTCCACATGTTTTCAACGAGTAAAGTTCGGAATATGAAACTCTTTCGGACATTGCCAAAATGGAAGCAAACATTTCCAACGCCAAGGAAAAAGCCGCAAAAAGGCTAAAGTAGGCGAGAATTCCAGAGGCTCCAAGTCTCAAACGGCTAATGGTTCAGGGACTAACTCAAGAGTTCCACGACCTTCCAACTATGACTCCATTCGTCCCATTGTTTCAATGCCACACATTTTAAATATTGGACTTCCTCCCATGATTAACACTAATGAATTCTCCTCTTGGAAGTTTGAAATGGAGTCTCACATTTCCGGTTCATGCACCGCCTTGTGGAGAACTGTGGTTCATGGATTCCATCCTCATGATGCAAGAAATTTGACTCCAAGAGAGGACATCGAGTATCAACTCAACAAGACCGCCCTCAACATTATTCAAAAGGCTCTTCCACGGGAACACCTCACTCACATCCGAGGGTGCAAGACCGCCAAGGAGGCTTGGGATAGCCTCGACACTTTGTTTCAAGGAAATGAAAGCATCCAATCCTCCAACTATGATGTTGCTCTCGACAAGGCCGAAAACTTTGTCATGCAATAGGATGAGACTCCGGAAGAGCTCTATAGAAGAACTGTCACCCTTGCAAATCAATGGAGGGATTTCGGAGAAGAGGAAATCAGCAATGAGTGGATCAACAGTAAGTTTGTTAAGGCCATCACTCCTTTAAAGAAGAACCTCTCCACGAGCATTTTTACAAGGCGGACTACAATTCTCTCAACTCCATTGGTGTTCTTAGTGAGTTAATTGCCATATCTCTATCTCACAAGAGTGCCAATTATGCCCTGCCTGCTCAAGAGAAATGGGAAAGACTCCCAACCTAGCCTTGAAGTCAAAGGCGATTGCTCGAGTGGAAGAAGTTGAAGAGTATGATGATGAGGAAGAGGACTATGAGGACACATACAAGGGTGCTCACAAGTGCATTGCTCTTGCTATGCATGACTATTGGAAGAGATGGGAAGCTCATAAGGCCGGTGCTCCAAGACCCCCTAGAAAAAAGAACTATAAGAAGAAGGGGGAGCAACCAAGGACATGCTAAAATTGTGCAAGTGCAAATCACTTTGTCAAAGAGTGTCCTTTTGAGCCAAGAGAGAAAAATGAAGGAAAACTTGTTCGCAAAGACAATACCAAGGCTCTACAAAACAAGAACTACGTTAGAAGAGTCACAAGAGCTCTATATGTTCAAGAAGGGGACGTACTGGAAACGTACATCTCCAGAGATGAAGGATAATATGAAGTGGTAGGTGTGGCCCATGTCTCCATAGCTACCTCTTCCTCTTCATCGGTCTATCTATTTGAATCACCCAACAAGAACACGCCTATCCGACCTACATGTCTCATGGCAAAAGCCACTTCGGTAATCTCTTTCAACCCCAAAACTATTGTCACCAATACTCCTTCATTACTATATTGTTTTGAAGACAATTATGAGGAAGATGATGAGTCCAAAGTGTTAGGCTCTGGGTTGGCTAGCCTTAAAGGCAAAACCAAAGAAAAGGTGAATGCCCTCTTGAGCTAACTTGATGATGCTAACTCTCTTGTAGATGAAAAGAAAGAAATCATCATGACTTTAGAAAGTTATGGAGGAGGTAATTCTAACAATGACAAAGAGGTTTAAAAGGCTCTTGAGAAAGAGCATTCCATTGGAGATTCTCTTGAGGAGAGACTATCTAGTCTTGAAGAGACTTATTCTATGAGTGTTTCCAAGCTTAGGAAGGATAATGAACTATCTACTTCTTTAGCTAAAACTAGTGAAAATGAAAAGTCTGAGCTAGGAATAGGTCATGATGGACTTGTTGATCGTTATGAAAAACTAGAAAATGAGCTCATGTCTCTTAAAGAAATTCTTGACAAATTAACCAAGTCTCGTGACAAACTATTAGCTCAACACTCTAATAAGCAAGTTATGACTTCCTCCTCTACTAGCATTTTTATATCGCCTAGCAACCCTTGTGCTACAACTAACCTTGTAGGAGGTGAGAAAGTTCTCAATGATGTGATAAGCTCTCAAAGACTCAATAATTGAAAGGAGGGACTTGGTTATGTTGCTAAGCCAAAGAAGAAGAACAAAAATAAGAAGAAAGCCACTTCTCCTTCACAAAATATTACCTTTGTAAAAGGAGAGGTGATCAAGGAGAAGGAGACCAACACCATTGTGGGTGGTGAGACCTCTAGGGGGAGCACCACTCACAATGACTTTGCCGAAAAATATAACCCCTCTTATGTTCTCATGAAATATAGATATGGTCATGTTTATGTTCAGTATGTTGGTACTTCTTATGGTGATGATTATCATTGCACTATTTGGGTTCTTAAGACCCTTGTTGCTAACAAAAGAGGACCCATTCAAAGATGGGTACCTAAATCAAGAAATTGATCTCTTGTAAGGAAGTGCTTCCGTGTTGGGTAAATGGACGGTGGATAGTGGTGCATACCAACATATGACCGGAAGCAATGAAGCAATGAGTGATCTCACTCCTCCTTCACCTTATCTCAACTATGTCACTATTGGTGATAACTCCGAGCTAACGGTATTGGGACGAGGCAAGGTAGCTATCTCAAATGATTTATCAATTGAGAACGTGTTCCTTGTTGAGTCCCCTGGCTATAATCTTATGTTGTTCCTTCAACTTGCAAATTGCGGCTTTACCTATTTCTTTAATAAGGAGAACGTGATTGTCGCTTGAGAAATGACTCTTAAAGTAGATTTTGTTGGGCATGTCGAGAACAACATGTATCAGAGCCTCGTCTCTTTATATAGGGCTTTACCGCCTAAAGAGGAGGTAAGGATGGCCGATGATCCCGTCACCATGGATGGGATTCAAAAGCTAATCCAAGCTATGATAGTTCCGAGAAAAAGATGGAGGGACTAATAAAAGAATTGACATCCCCATATAATCAATCTAGAGAAAAGGTTATCTTAGATGAACATGGAAACCCCATTCCAACTAAGGAAGGAAGCGCAACATCTTCACCTTTAAATGGTAGTGGTGGAAATTCCTTTGGCTATGCTTATAACAATGCTCCTAATGTCCAACATCCACATGTTAATCATCTTTGTCCACCTCCTATGGTGGATCGGCATCGTTTTACTAATTGGAAAGCTTCCATGAAGTCTTACATGTGCAGCTCTTCAATGCAAATATGGAGAATTGTTGAAAAAGGATACGAGACAAAGGACCCCACAAACTTAAGCTCAAGTGACGTCATAGATGAGAAACTCAACGCTCATGATTTGCACATGTTGGAAAGGGCAATGGAAAAGGAAGGAGTTGAGCACATCCGGTCCTTCACAAGTGCAAAGAAAGCTTATGATTGCCTTGTTGATATGTTTGACGGCAACGTCAACCTCCAAAGATCCAAGAAGTCAATCATTCAAAGACAAGTTGAACACTTTCACTTGAGTGATGGAGAGAACATAGAAGACATGTTTAGAAGACTCAAGGCTCTTGTAAATGATATGAGAGATTGTGGATTCACGGATTGTACGGAGAATTGGCTCAAGGAGAAATTTCTACTCACCTTGATGCCATACAATGAAAACATGGTGATGAATGTACAAGCAAGGGCCGACTACTTGGACCTATCCCCCAATGATGTCTTGGGTCTCTTTATCACCCTAAAAGTCATGAAGCAAACCTCCGATGATGTCATGGCCCATGTAAACGGAATGAAGAGACCCTCTCTTGCCTTGAAGGCCAAGGCCATTCCCCATGAAGATAATGACTCAAGTGATGATGGTGGATCCACTCATGAGGTCTCCGAGAAAGAGATGAAGACATCACATGAAGAATGCTTGGCTCTTGATCAACACAAGTGGTGGAAGAAAGGAGACTTTAGATCCAATGCCACCAAGAATAAAGGGAAGGAAGTCCCAAACATGAAGAAAGCAAGAACTTGCTTCAACTGTGGAGATTCCAAGCACTTCGTTGCCGAGTGCCCCTTCAAGAGTAGAGTTGAAAATGGTGGAAGACTTATCAAGAAATCCACCTTCATCCCAAGTACAAGAACTTCATCAAGAGAGGCCCTCCTAGGGCATTGATTGCAAAAGAAGTTTAGTACACAACCGGTGGTGAAGAGAGCGACGGTGAAGGCGAACAAGTAGGTATGGCGGCCATGGCTAGGGGCGTCGTACCTCCTAACTTAAGCTCTCTCTTCTCCAACCCAAATGACAACAAGGGTCCTTCGAGTCACAAGTGCTTCATGGCCAAGGGTATAACCCCAAAGGTGACTCCTACACTCAAACTTGCAAACTCCTCTATTCCTTCACTATTAAATTGTGTTGAGGAAGACCCCTTGGTAAACTTTGTGGAAAACCTAGAAGGAGAAACTAAATCTATCTTTGTCTCTCTCATGGATCAATTAAGTGAGGCACATGGCCTCATTGATGAACATGAGGAGAGAATAATGTTACTTGAAAAGTTTGCTCGTGATGATGCTTGTAATATTGAGGAGCTTGATAAATCTCTAGATGAATCACATTGCCTTAGAGAAAGCATAGAGGAAACCTTTGCAATTGACATAGCTAAAGTAAAACTTGATTGTGAACATTCTTTCACTAAGGTAACGGAATTCATGGATTTAAATGATGCAACTAACCAAGGTTATAATGAACTCATTAAGGATTTTGATAAGCTTAAAAGTGATCATCGAACAAACTCAAATGAGCTCAAAACCTTAAAAGGGGTACAAGTTGTGAATGAAAAATCTTGTGTTACTAACCCCTTGTGTGTCAAGGAAACTCTCATTGAGGAGAACAATAGGTTGAAGGCACAGCTCAACAAAGGTCTTGCCACATGCATCCAAGGGCAAAAGAACCTTAATGATCTTTTGAGTAATCATAAGAGAGTTGTTGGCAAAGAAGGCCTTGGTTTTGGTTCCACATCCAAGGTGGCTTACAAGAAGAAGTCAACTACCTCCACTAACTCTATTGTTTTTGTGAAGGAGGTGGAGTTGGATAATTATGAAGATGAGTTTGATATGATTGCTAAGAGTATTGTTCCTAGGAACACTACTACTCACAACAACTTTGCGAGAAAGTATAACCCATCTTATGTGCTTCTTAAATCTATTGATGGTCATGTTTATGCAAAATATGTTGGCACCTCATACGGTGATGATTACAAGCATGCTATTTGGGTTCCTAAGACCCTTGTGACTAACAAAAAAGGACCCATCCAAAAATGGGTACCTAAGACAAGAAGTTGATTCATTGTAGGGTTGTATTTCCGGTGGAACATCATGGATTATTGATAGTAGTTGTTCCGCACACATGACCGGAAGCAAAGAAGTATTTGAAGATTTGAAACTCCAACTTCTCAAATTTGCTCATGTAACTATTGGTGATCGCTCACAACTTAAGGTATTGGGACATGGCAAGGTGGTCATTTCTCCGGATTCATCCATTGAGAAAGTCCTCCTTGTTGAGTCCCTTGGCTATGTTGAGTCCCTTGGCTATAATCTTCTTTCCGTCCTACAACTTTGTGAATGCAATTTTACATGTGTATTTTGGCGTCATCACGTGCTTGTCCTTCACACTATTTCTCTTAAGTTAGCCTTTTTTGGATTCGTGGAAAACGGTATGTACATAGTGGATTTCTCGAAAGAAACTACACATATCGCCACGTGTCTAATGGCTAAATCCGACGTGGGGTGGCTTTGGCATTGCCGCCTAGGCCACGTCGGTATGAGAAATATACAAACTCTTGTGAAGGGTGAGCATGTGGTAGGACTAACAAATGTGAACTTTTCCAAAGATCGTCCTTGTAGCTCTTGTATTGCCAGAAAGATGCATGAGAAGAATCACCCCAAGAAATCAATCATCTCCACAACAAGGCCCTTTGAGCTTATTCATTTGGATCTATTTGGGCCTCCAACATATGATAGTCTTGGGGGCAAGAAGTATTGTTTGGTAATTGTTGATGATTATACAAGATACACTTGGGTTTTCTATATCAAGAAGAAGAGTGAGACTCAAGAAAGATTCATAACTTGGGCCACCAAACTGCAACGCCAATATGACACCAAGATCTTGTCTATTAGGAGTGACAATGGTTCCGAGTTCAAGAACTACACCATGGATGAATTCTTGAGTGAAGAGGGGATAAGACATCAATATTCCGCTGCATACACCCCTCAACAAAATGGTGTAGTGGAGAGGAAGAATCACACACTTATTGATATGGCAAGAACTATGATGGCCGAGTTCAAATCCCCATATAAATTTTGGGTCGAAGCCATCAACACCGCTTGTCATCTATCTAACCAACTCTTCCTTCGTCCGATGATTGGCATGACTCCATATGAACTCCTAACCGGTAACAAACCCAACCTCAAATATCTTCGAGTTTTTGGGTGCAAATGTCAAGTTTACATTAAAGGAACTAGATTGTCTAAGTTTGATCCTAGAACTTTTGAAGGTATATTTGTTGGTTACGCCATGAAATCTCACACTTATAGAGTCTGCAACATATCCACCGGGTGTGTTGAAGAATCTATGAATGTGGAGTTTCATGAGGATAACGGATCCCAAGTGGAGCAAATTGATTGTGATGATGTAGGTGATGAACCATCCTCCATATCCATAGGAAGAATGGGTATAGGTCCACTTATACCTATTGAGGGACACCTTGTGGAAAATGAAGATGGAACTAGCTCTACGTAAGTGGATCCCTCTACATCAACCACCAATCAAATGGTAGACCAAGAATAAGAGAAAGACCTTCAAGTGGATACCACTCATCAAGAAAGTGATCAAAGTCCACCCAATGATAATGGTGGAAATGATCTTGGTGATTCATCACCAAGAACTCCACTCCAAATGGACAATGGTCTTGATGAAGGAAATGATGAGGATATTCCCCCCAATGAAAATCACGATGATGCACTAGTTCGTATCATGACTTGTCAAGCATCAAGATTGCAAAAAAGTCATTATACCAAAAGAATATCATTGGTGGCTTGGGAAGAAGTGTCTCCACTCGTGGACAAGTACTCAAGTTTTGTGGTATTCATTCATATGTCTCTCATGTTGAACCTATCAAAGTGTATGATGATCTTGAAGATGAAGATTGGGTTCAAGCCATGCATGAAGAGCTCCATAATTTTGAGAGAAACAAAGTATGGTCACTAGTGTAAATACCCAAGGATCATAACATCATTGGAACTAAATTGGTGTTAAAAAAACAAGCAAGATTCTCATGGGCAAGTGATTCGCAACAAGGCTCGATTGGTTGCTCAAGGCTACTCTCAAGTCGAAGGACTTGACTACAGTGAAATTTTCGCTCCCGTAGGTAGACTTGAATCCATTCGTATATTTCTTGCATTTGACACTATTCATAACTTCATCTTGCATCAAATGGATGTTAAAAGTGCTTTTCTAAATGGTCCTATAAATGAAATGGTATATGTTAAACAACCTCCGGGATTCGAGGATCCCAAGTATCCTAACCATGTCTACTTCCTCCCTAAGGCTTTGTATGGCCTCAAACAAGCCCCACGTGCTTGGTATGATCATTTAAAGGATTTCTTAGTGGATCGTGGTTTTGTACTCGGGGTAATTGATCCCACACTCTTTACCAAAAGTGTAGATGGACATTTCTTTGTATGTCAAGTATATGTTGATGATATTATATTTGGATCTTCTAACGTGAGTTTTGTAGACCAATTTGCCAAACTAATGACAAGTGAATTTGAGATGTCTATGATGGGAGAATTGATGTTCTTTCTAGGTTTTGAGATCAAGCAATATAATGAAGGGACTTTTATTTGTCAAGCATAATATATTCAAGACATGCTGAAGAAATTTGATATGAACAATGCCAAACCATTACCTTATCCAATGCCAACAACCGTGAATCTTACTATAGATCACGAAGGTATACCGGTAGACCCAAAACTTTATCGCTCTATCATTGGATCCTTGCTTTATCTTTGTGCATCTAGATCGGATATTATGTTTAGTGTGGGTTTGTGTGCAAGATTTCAATCTAACCCCAAGGAAAGCCATATGATTGAGGTCAAGAGGATTCTTAGGTATTTGGTTGACACTCCCACACATGGTCTATGGTATCCATCAAACACAACTTTTGATCTTGTGGGATATTCGAATGCGGATTGGGGAGGTGACAAAGTGGATAGAAAATCAACCTCGGATGCTTACCAATTCCTTGGTAGGTCCCTTGTGTGTTAGTCTTCCAAGAAGAAAAATTGCATTGCCGCCTCCTCCATGGAAGCGAAGTATATTTCCGCCGCAAGTTGTTGCTCTCAACTCTTATGGATGAGGCAATGTCTTAAGGATTTTGGAATTAAGATTAAGACAATGCCTCTTTTATGTGATAATGAGAGTGCTATAAAGATTTGTCACAATCCGGTACTTCATGGCAAGACCAAGCATATTGAGATTCGGTATCATTTTATTCGGGATCATGTGGCCAATGGAGATATCTCGCTTTCCTATGTCAACACCAAAGATCAACTTCCCGACATCCTTACCAAGCCTCTAGATGTGAAGAGATTCAAGGAATTAAGGAGTGAGCTCAATTTCATATGTGCAAGAAATTTTAGTTGATTGAAAATCTTGCATACACACCCCTACTAGACTCTTATTTGGATTCTAGATGTATGCATAGACATAGGGGGAGTGTAGCTCAATCAATGAGCCAACACTACCTCTATAATGCATAAGTAAACAAATCATGCATAATGATCATTTCAAATGACACCATGTGCTTCAATGATGAGTCTCGACAATGCACCCAAGATATATCTTCGCGGTGTCATATCGAACATACTCATACATGGTGGCTAAGGCCACCGCCCAAAATTTCGTTGAATTTACATTGATGAGACATTTTTTGTGTGCTTTACTCATATGCATTTCCGTTCTTCACATTTCACTTTGCATCCAATGTTGCTTATTTCATCTTTTACCCTTCTCCGTTGGATGCAAGTGAGAATCATCATACTCATATCATAATACTCATTTTATTTGTGCACATGGTCAAGTAAAACTTGCTACATAAAAATATGGTGCGCTCGAAACACACATAGGATACTTTCTTGTTATAACAACTAGTCTATTTTTTTTAAAAGGGGGGGGGGGAGGGAAAATTCCTTGTTATAACACTAGTCTTTAAAAAAAGGGGGAAACAATTAAAACAAAAACAAAAACAAAAAAAACAACCCGGCCTGGCCGGCACCCCAGGCCGGCTGCGCCCGGCCCCGCTCTCTCCCCGCGCCGGCCCCAGGCCGGCCTCCTCGACCAACCACCCGGCCTCGTGCAGCCGCCGCGCGGCCAGGCCGGCCTCGCCCTCCCCCCACGCCGGCCTGGCCGGCACCCCAGGCCGGGGCGCGCCGCACCCACACACAACACACACACGCACATCAAAGCCGCCCCCACCCCCCCACACGCATCCACCCCCCACTTCTCCTCCTTCCTCCCACCAACCACCTCCATTAGAGCCCCCCTTGGAGCTCTCCTCCCCCTCCCCCCTACACCCTAGCCCACCCCTACCACTCAAATTCACGGATCTACAAGCCCTCGCCCTTCTCCACCCTCTCCTCCCCACGGATTTCTCTTTGGTTCACTATTGGGGGAGATCGGTCCACTTGTTTTTGGGTGATTTTTTTGGAAGATGGCCACCAACTCGGGTAATCTCTTGGGCCTATCCTATCTACCGTGTGTTTGTTCTTACTCTCTATCGGTGTGCTAGTGTAGTTCATTAAGTTAGGGTGTCAATTTTCCCCCCATGTTCATGCTAGAGTTCATAGTGTTCATATGCCACTAGATTCGTTACTATGCCATGATATTTTTTTTACCTAGTATGCTCCTCATGATGTAGTCTCGTGGTACCATGATTTCTTTAACTATGCCATAGTTCACAATTACCACTCTCATAGTATCATGCACAATAAAAAAAAATCATGGAATAATTACACAATGCTATGATGTAGTTATGTTGTCCTCACTAGTCGTTTTTTAACCATGTCGCTATCACTTATATTCATGGAATAATTCTTTTTTTCCTTCACACAACGACCATGTGCACTCATTATCATTGTCCATATCCATGCATCATTTGTCTCAGGTGATTCCGATACCCACCGCTCTCTCCGTCCTTGCAAGAAGAGTGCTACTGATGTTGCTGGGTCTACTCCCTCTTGGAGACAGGGTTCCTCTATTCCGGTCAATCCAAATGAACCCGTGGTCAAGAGCTGGGGTGGTCTCAGTACCACTGACTTTGAGAATGCTAGGCCGAAGTTCAACCCCTATGAGTTTGGTCAGAGTACTAGTGCCGACCTTCGGTTCTATTGCAAGATGCATCAAGTCATGTATGATTTCATTCTTGGCAAACTCCAGAACAGCTATGTGGACCAACACTTCTTTGATGTGGAGTCAGCTCGCACTCATTGGCCCCGTGTCATGGAACTCATGGATTTTCACGGTATCACTACTCTCATGGGTGAAAACAATGCTCGTCCATTTGCCCCTGAGTTGCTCAAGGAGTTCTATGCCACTATTTTCTTCTCATCTGGAGAAGGCTCAAGGAATCCTCGTACATTGACTTGGATGAGTGGCGGTGTTAAGTGTGTTGCTACCATGGAGGAGTTTGGTTCCCTTCTTGGCCTTCCCGTGGTCAAATATGATGGTATGTACAACATTCACATTCATGGTGATCCCAAGAATATTATGAAGGCCAAAGATGGTATCCGTCATTGCTATCCATAAGGTACCGGCTCTATGCACATCCCCAAAGTCAAGTTCTTATCTGAGTATTGGTACATTGTTCACACCATTCTCCGCAATACCATCAATGTCCAGTATGGTGAGAAGGGTGAGGTCCGCAAATGGTTGATCAACCTTCTCTTTAACATTGAAACTGTTATGAGGAACAATAAGCAATTGGACATTCTGGATTTCATGTGGCATGAGATGAGGACAGTGGTTCGTGACAAGAGGGTACCCATCTATGGCTCCTATCTTCAGATTCTTATTGAGACCAAGATCCCAGTTGGTCTCATCAACAACTATGCCAAGGTGACTCCCAAGAGGTCTATCCTTATCACTGAAGCTGAGGCTGAGATAGATGCTGCTCAACGCCCTAAGCGCACCCACACACTGTCCTCAGCACCTAGTACATATCAGGGTGTCCGCCACTCTCCTTCTCCTGCTCCTACTGGCCCTACTACTGACACTTTCAGCATTAAGAGGGCTCTCCAGAAGATGAATTGCTTTTTCATTGACAAGCAGCAGCAGGACTATGAGGCATATCGCAAGGGCAAGGCCTATAGTCGCCGTTAGCGAGCCATCATGACAGCTCTTCAGATCCCCCTCAGCCCTCCTAGCTCAGATGAGATTCCAGAGGATAAGTGGAAGTCCCAGCACACATACTGGCTTGGCGATGACGCTAGATCTCACGGCTCTTTTGCGGCCCACTACACTACTACTGCTAGCTCCAGTCAGGCTCCTCCCGAGGACTTCACTGCTGAGGATGATGACATGGAGGGCGACGAGTGATGGGACTTGCATCTTTCTCCCTTTTTGGTGTCTGATGCCAAGGGGGATAAACACTCACTCATTGCATTGCATTTCATGCATCCATTTGCGTTTTATCCTTGCTATTTGTTTCCTTTGCTCTTAGTTGATGCTACTATTTGTGTGGTTTGTTGAACCTTAGTACTATTGTAAGACTATGTCTTATTTACTTATCGTACTATCTATCTATCTATTATGCGATGTGATATTTGATATGTTGAAGATCATAGCAAGGCTATTATGTTATTTATCTACTCACTATTTGATGTGTTGAAGCCATAATGAGGGTAGTCTTTATCCACTATGAGAAGAATGCCATGGTGAGATCTATCTTGTGAACAATACTATCACTCATCTAAAAGATAACATTATGCCTATACATGTGCATATATAATGATAAATCATGATTGAATAATCCTCACACTTCACATAGGTATATCATGGTTACATCACATACCCTATTATCCTATAAAACATAGTGTGAAAGTAAAAGTATGTTCGCTACACTCCATATGATAATCAAATATATATGTCTCATGATTGGGCACACAAATAGGGGGAGTACCACTATAATTTTTGTCTCTTCGCAAATAGCCATGATAAATTGTTCTTTATGCAAATCCATATGTTGTCATCAAACATAAAAAAGGGGGAGATTGAAAGGACATAATTCCTAAATCCTATTTTTGGTGTTTGATCACAACATATGGAAGGACTAATGTGTATTCAGAGCATACCATGGTTAAAATGCAACCATATATCCCCGTAGACACGTATACGAAGGATAGCAAAAATGGAGAAAGGTCTAAGAAAAGGAAGGAGAAGGAAGAAGAAGAAAAGGAGAAATTAGAGGGAGCCGGCCTCCCTGGCCGGCCTGGCCGGGCTGGTCGGGCTGTCCCCCGTCCTGCCTCTTCTCCACGCCGGCCCCAGGCCGGGTCCTAGGCCGGGTGGCTCGGGCGGGTGCCCAGCCCCAGCGCGCCTCCATGCCGGCCCCAGGTCGGGCTCCAGGCTGGGCGGCTCGGGCGGGTGCCCGGCCCCAGCCGTGCCTCCACGCCGGCCTGGCTGGCCTCCCCTCTACGCCCACGCCGGCCCCAGGCTGGGCCCCTAGGCCGGGGTGGGTTTCGCCTTCGCACCGGTTGCTCCAGGCCGGCCTGGCCGGCCCCTTAGGCCGGGATGGGCGATGCAGAGTGGGGGACCCCCCCAACGACCATATTCTCGCCCCCGGGTATAAAAGGGATCCTTCTTCTACCTTTCTAAGTGTCAATCCCACTCACTCTCTCCACCATTGATTGACCAAGCTCAAGCTAAAGAACAAGAAACTCCTCAAATCCCCAACCAAAGCTCGTGATACTTTGGGATTTGAAGGAGACACCCCCGATCTACAACTCCACCAAGTCGATTAGAAATCCACCCACTCATCCCTTAGGGATCTTGTCATTCTTAGTTCATTGGAGCCAAGAATCTTGTTGCTCTTAGCTCATCGGAGCTCGGAGCCTTGTTGATATCCCCGGTGCTCTTGTTCTCATGGATCTTTCTTCTCGGAGTCTTGGTGGCTCTCGGGATTTGGTGAGGACCCTCCAATCTTGTGGAGTGTGCCTCATCCTTGTAAAGGTTCTAGTTGTCAACCTCAACGGCAACATAGTGATTCGAGCCTATACACATCGGTGGAAGGACTCGAAGGAGATACAGTGTGGCATTTGAGGCCTACTTGGTGTTCCACTTTGGTGGCACCGCACCGCTCCAACGGAGATTAACTTCCATTGGGAAGTGAACTTCGGGATAAATGTCCGTGTCACTATGTTCGATTATTTCTCAACTTACCTTTACTAGTTACTACTAGCTTTGTCATACATTCACCTTGTGCTAGTTGTACTTGCTCAACATATAGGATTGTTCACCTAGTTGCATAATCTAGATAATCTATATTTGAGCATTACCTTGTTAACTTGAAAAAGAAGCTAAAATTTGTAGTTAACCTATTCACCCCCCTCTAGTTAACCTCTCGATCATTCAGTAATACCACATGTAGGTAGGTATGGTGTACACAATGGGAAAACTTTGGTTTAAAGGAGTTTTGGATGCACGAGTAGAATTCCATACTCAGTACAGGTGGAGGCTAGCAAAACACTGGGAGCGACAAATCAAGAGAGCATAAGAGCCATAATCATGCATAGCGACATAAGCATCATTGATTAAAGCATAAGCGGTATCAAAAGTTCAAAAACTAAGTGGTCATGGAGGATATTCGTGACTGGTTCATAGTTATAAACATGGCGTGAGCATGCGCCAAGTCAACCAAATAAAACATTCGAAAGAGAATACCACAAATTGATGCTTTACTATGACATGAACAACTCATGAATCTTTCAAGGCATATTAAATACTCTCAGCTACTTGAGGCTATTCATGCTACTCAATGACCACAAGGCTTTAAAACTAAAATAACATTTAGCATGACATGAAAAAGTTCTAGCCACAGTCTATACAAGCTTCTACTTGCACTGTTATAAATTCTACATCAAGCAACAGTTTTTTTCCCAACAAGCACCATACAAGATATGTATTAACAAAAATACTCTTTATGATACAACAAGCAAACATCAAAGTATTCATATAACACTACTAAAACTAACAACTCTGATAAGAGATGCATGCAAAACAGGAGCTAAATAAATGCAGCAGCCAGACAAAGACTAAGAATACAAGGCATTCCCATGAAAAAGCGGAGCGTGTCACTCTCCAATAAAAGAATGTTGGGGTCCAACCAAGATTATTTTAAAAATAAAAATAAACTGAAAACA
This sequence comes from Alopecurus myosuroides, assembly GCA_028641055.1. NCBI lineage: Eukaryota > Viridiplantae > Streptophyta > Magnoliopsida > Poales > Poaceae > Alopecurus > Alopecurus myosuroides. Next base: position 291,445,692 of record CM054063.1, on the reverse strand, counting down.
AAAATAAAATACGCTCCAAGTAAAGCACATAAGATGTGACCGAATAAAAATATAGTTTCATTAGAAGTGACATGATAACTTGTTGATGAAGAAAGGGATGCCTTGGGCATCCCCAAGCTTAGACGCTTGAGTCTTCTTGGAATTTGCTGGGATGTACCCCCGGGGCAACCCCAAGCTTAATCTCTTCACTCTTCTTGATCACATCATATCATCCTCTTTTCTTGACCCTTGAAAATTTCCTTCACGCCAAACTTCTCACAATCTTCATTAGCAACGTTAGTGCAATCGAAATAATAAATTCACATGGTTCAGTTTCAACACAATTATAACACTCAAAAACACATTGTATACTATCACAACTTATTTTAAAACTCCTTTTCTCAAAAGAACACCAAAATAAAGAGATTAAGATGCAAATGCCGTTATTGGCAGAAATCTGTCAAAACAGGATAGAAGGTAAAGATGATTTTTTTCGAAAATCTTATGTTGCTCAAATAAAAAAGTGGTAAACTAATAAAAGTTGAGTATACAGCCCAGGATTACGCACAAAAAATGTCAGATCATTTTGAATTTTCTGTGATTTTATACGAAATTAACAGTGGACAACATAAATCTGTTTCCTGCGCAGAAATCCAAAATATAGTCTTAACTTTCCACTAGAGGTTTTACTTGGCTCAACAAAAACACAAAATAAAAGATACAGAGGGGTTTATAAGGAAATAGAAAACACCCAGGTGCAAAGCACACAAAATAAAACAAAGGAAAACTGGTTGAAAACAGAGAAATAAAACGGGTTGTCTCCCGGTAGCGCTTTTCTTTAACGCCTTTCAGCTAGGCATAGAAAGCAAGTCAAGTATTTTCAAGTGAAGAAGCATCAACATAATAACTTTCTCTAATAATAGAGTCAAAATTTAGCTTCATCCTCTTTCTAGGAAAGTGTTCCATACCTTTCTTAAGGGAGAATTGATATTTAATACTCCCCTCTTTCATATCAATAATAGCACCAACAGTTCTAAGAAAAGGTATTCCCAAAACAATAGGACAATAAGCATTGCATTCAATGTTCATAGCAAGAAAATCAACAGGGACAAGGTTATTGTTAACCATAATAAGAACATCATCAATTCTACCAAGAGGTTTCTTCTTAGCATTATCAGCAAGATGAACATCCAAATAACAGTGTTCCAACGCTGGTAGATCAAGCATATCATAAAGCTTTTGAGGCATAACATAGATACGAGCACCAAGATCACACAAAGAATTGCAATCAAAATCATTTACTTTTATCTTAATGATAGGCTCCCAACCATCATCTAATTTCCTAGGGATAGATTTTTCAAGTTTCAGCTTGTCTTCCATAACTTTCATGAGAGCATTGGTAATATGTTTAGTAAAGGCCATATTCATGGCACTAGCATTGGAACTTCTAGCAAGCTTTTGTAGAAACATAATAACTTCAGAGATATTGCAATCATCAAAATCAAAATTATTATCATAAAATGTAATGGGACCATTATCTCCTACATCTCTAAAAATCCAGCACTTTTATTAGAAGCAGTTTCAGCAATTTGAGGCAATTTGTCACGTTTCACCGAAGGGGTAGGGACTTTGTTAACACCAACTACTTTACCATTGATAGTAGGAGATTTACTAGCACTTGGAGATTCAGTTTTACTAGTGGTTGTGACAGTGCAAAGTCTAGCAATATTATTCTTTCTAGCCAATTCATCTTCTCTTTCCCACCTAGCACGTAATTCAGCCATCAACCTAACATTATTATATATTTGAACTTGGATGGAATTCAAAGTTTTACTTTGTTTAATATCTTGTGGCAAAACCTTCAGTTTTAGAAAATCAACATCAATACCTAGGCTATCTACTTTAGAGGCAAGAACATCTATTTTACCAAGCTTTTCCTCAACAGATTTATTAAAAGCAGTTTGTGTGCTAATAAATTCTCTAATCATGTTTTCAAGATCAGAGGTAGCGATTTTATTGCTATTGTAGATTTTTCCATAAGAATTACCCTAACCATTATTAGGAGGATATGTCTTATAATTGTTTCCACCAAAATTATTTCTATTAAAGTTTACATCAACATGCTCTTCTTGAGCAACCAAAGAGGCTAAAGGAATATTATTTGGATCAACTTGAGCTTTACCATTAACAAGCATAGACATAATAGCATCAAGCCTTTAACTCAAAGAGGAGGTTTCCTCAACAAAATTTACCTTCTTACCTTGTGGAGCTATCTCAGTGTGCCACTCTTAATAATTTATCATCATATCATCAAGAAGCTTTGTTGCATTGCCCAAAGTGATGGACATAAAGGTACCTCCAGCAGCTGAATCCAATAGGTTCCTTGAGGAGAAATTCAGTCCTGCATAAAAAGTTTGTATAATCATCCAAGTAGTCAGTCCATGAGTGTGACAATTCTTCACCATAGTTTTTATTCTTTCCCAAGCTTTAGCAACATGTTCATTATCAAATTGTTTAAAATTCATTATGTCACTTCTCAGGGATATAATCTTAGCAGGAGGATAATATTTTCCAATAAAAGCATCTTTACACTTAGTCCATGAATCAATACTATTTCTAGGCAAAGATAGCAACCATTCTTTAGCTCTTACTCTTAAAGAGAAAGGGAATAATTTCAGTTTAATAATATCTCCATCCCCATCTTTATATTTTTGCATATCACATAGTTCAACATAATTATTAAGGTGAGCAACAACATCATTAGTACTAACACTAGAAAATTGCTCTTTCATAACAAGATTTAATAAAGCAGGTTTAATTTCATAGAAAGCAGCAGTTGGAGCAGGTGGAGCGATAGGTGTGAAAATAAAATGATTGTTGTTTGTGCTAGTGAAGTCACACAACTTAGTATTCCCAGAGGAACTCATTTTAGCAAAATAATAGCAAGCAAATAAATAATAGCTAATAATTAAACTATTTTTTGTGTTTTTGATATAAAGAAGAAAAACAAGACAAAAATAAAAACAAGACAATAAAAAAAATAAAGAGGTTGAGAGTGAGAGACTCCCCTTGCCAGAAGACTTCCTTCTCCCCGGCAACGACGTCAGAAAAAGTCCTTGATGGTGCAGATCGTGCACTCGTTGGGAGACCCCGAGAGGAGGGTGTGATGAGCACAACGTTAGGAGTTTCCCCTTAGTTAAGAACTAAGGTTATCAATCCAGTATGAGAAAGAGGACCTTCGGAAGGTTGATGCCACTGACGGTGGTCATGGCGCTTCACCGGTGTCAGCAAGAACGAGGAACCTGCACACAACACAACCAAAATACTTTGCCCCAACGGTACAGTAAGGTTGTCAATCTCACCGGTCTTGCTGAAAACAAAGATTAGACGTATAGTGTGGAAAATGGTGTATGCTTGCAGTAAGTAAAGAAAGAAGGAAATTTTTGTGGTTTGTTTAACAGTGTAAGAAAATGGACCGGGGTTCATAGGTTCACTAGTGGTGTCTCTCCATAAAAGATAGCATGCTGGGTGAACAAATGATAGCTGGACAATTGACAAATAAAGGTTGCACCGTAGTGCACATTATAACATGATGACTACTATGATATTTAGTGCGGGCATTACAACAAAATACATAGATCGAAATCCATTTGCATCTATGACTAATAATCCACCCTTAGGTTATCATCCGACCCCCCTTAGGTATTAAGTTGCAAGCAACATATAACTGCATTAAACAATGTGTGTAATGTAAGCAATGATTGCACACGCGGGCACTCACACCGATGTTTTCTCCGTAGTGGCAACAACATATCCTCCCCCGTCACGTTTCTGTCACTCGAGCGCACGCGAAAATGAGACATGAACCCACTATCTAGCATAAATACTCCCTCTTGGAGTCACTAGCAACTACTTGGCTAGAGCAACCACTAGCAACGAAAAGCATGCAAGATCACAAATAACATATGCAATAAAGACTATAATCAACTTGGCATAAGTTCAATATTCATCGGATCCCAGCAAACACAGCATATAAAATTACATAATATCAATCTCGATCATGATAGGCAACTCACGAGATCTAAACATGGAGGAATATGAGGAGAAGACAACCATCTAGCTACTACTATGTACCCGTAGTCCAAGGATGAACTACTCACGCCTCACTCCGGAGGCAGGCATGGTGATGTAGAAGCCTCCGGTGATGATTTCCTCTCCGGCAGGGTGCCGGGAGACAGCTTCAGAACCCCCTGATCTAGGGTTGACGACGACGGCTGCTGCAGAACTTTTCGGGGATATTTGATCAGGTGTCTAGGGTTTTCCATCCGGGGGGAATAAATAGGAGAAAGGGAAAAGGCGGTAAGCCCTGGGACCCCACACCACCAGCTGGCGCGACCAGGGGGAGGGCGCGCCACCCCATGGTGTGGCCCCCCTGGTGTCCGTCTTTGACTCTTCTTCAGTCTTCTCGATGCTTCCGGGAAAATAGGCACTTCGGGATTTGTGGGGTCCAATTCTGAGAATGTTTCCAGAACAACTTTTCTGAAACAAAAAACAGCAGAAAACATGGAACTGGCACTTGGCATCTTGTTAATAGGTTAGTCCCGGAAAACGTATAAAAATGCTATAAAGAAGGGAGAAAACATGTAGCAATTGGCATAATATGATCATGGAGCATCATAAATTATAGATACGTTGGAGACGTATCAATGCTCAAGTTATATCCAAGGAGACTTTGGAGGAGATGCTTGCTCGTAGAGCAAAGAGAAGGCTAGGAAGTCTTGAGCGTGTGGGTCACACAGATGACATGATACTTGGGCAAGTTCGTGGAAGGGTTGTCAATATTTTGCCTATATATTATTTCTACCCTGAAAAACCTAAATAACGATTGATATTCCACGAAACATCCAGCCGCCACTGTCATCATCAATCCTAGTTCGGGAGGGTTCTGAAGCTCTTCTCGGCACCCTGCTAGAGAGGGGAATCACCACCGAAGGGCTCTACACCGCCCTGCCTGCCTCCGGAGCGATGCGTGAGTAGTTCATCCTGTGACTACGGGTCCCTAGAAGTAGCTAGATGGTAGTCTCTCCACTTAGTGTCATCATGTTTAGATATTGTGAGCTTCCCTACATGATTAAGATCATCGTTATGTAATGTTATATGTTGTGTTTGCTGGGATCCGATGAATATTGATATTATGAGCAAGTTGTTTATTTATCCATATGTCTATGTTGTTTATATCTTGCATGCTCTCCGTTGCAAGCAGAAGCTTTGGCCAAGTAGATGCTTGTGACTCCAAGAGGGAGTATTTATGATCGATATTGGGTTCACGCCTCCAGAAATCAGCGTTCGAGTGACTGAAACATGCAGGTTGTGGATGTGTTGTTTCCACTAGGGATAAAATAGTTATCCTTAGTCTATGTGTCTTTTGCATTGTTTACATTACACACAATACTTCATGTAATAATTTGTTGTTTGCAACTTAATACTGGAAGTGATGCGGATGCTGACTCGAAGGTGGATTATTTAGGCATAGATGCGCTGGATAGAAATTCTATGTACTTCGTTCTAATGCCTGTTAAATCTCATAGTGAACATCTTGTCATATATTTCATTGTCATTCCCTCATTATTTGTCAATTGCCCAGCTGTAATTTGTTTACCCAACATGCTAGAAATATTGATGGAGAGACACCACTAGTGAACTGTGGACCCCGGTCCATTTCCCTCATATTGTTAAACCACCTACTGCAATCATATCGTTCTCTACTGTTTCCTGCAATCATCATTGTTTTTTGCACCATATGTTTAATCCCTTTGTTTTCAGCAGGACCGAAGAGATTGACAACCTCTCTGTTTCATTGGGCAAATTAGTGTGTTTGTTTGTGTGCAGGTTCCACGTCAGTTGCGCCGCTGACAACCTTCTGAAGAACCTTTGTGTCCTCCTGGATTCGATAACTTTGGTTAAATTCAAGGGAAATCTTGCCGCTTTTCTACATCAAACTGTGCGCTTGGAGTAACCTAACGAACAACATCCCCCAATGCATCATATGGCCGACTGCATGGGTGACATGGGAGGAGCAATGAGAGGTGGTGGAGTTTGTGGAATGGGGAGGTGGCTATGGTGGTGGCTTTGTAGGTGGCTATGGAGGTAAAAACTTTAGAGTTGACATGAGTGGTCCTAGGGTAGCAAGCAACAACATCAACAATGGCAACACCACCAACATCAACATGCCCAATGATACCGTGGAGAAAGAAAAAGAAGAAACCGATGACAAGACCACCGAGGAGTAGTGTTTATTTCTATGTTTGTTGTTCATGTTCATGTTGTTATTTCTATGTTGATGAACCATGAGGCATTCATATTGAGCTACCGTATGCTTGAACTATGCTACAATCATGTGAAATTGTGTTCGTGTTCATTCAATATTTTTACGTGAAATTATGTGAATTTATTTTAGCTTAGTTCATATTCTTTGTTGAGATATATGTGCAAACATATACAAATATGGAGGTAGTTTGGCCGCAGCCGTGCCCTATATAGGACAACCGTTGGAGCAGTGCGGTGCCCTATCTAGGGCTGCTGGAAAAGCAGTAACCGTTTTGCTGCCCTATAACACCCAAAATGGCTGCCCTATATAGGGCCGCTGTTAGAGATGATCTTAATGACATTAAGTCGTATTATTTTCCTAGACAGGATTCTGAAGGTGTTCATAATAGGGTAAGCAAAGAAGGAGTTCTTACTTGTATGTCTAAGGAAAATATCGAGTTTATCTCGGCATGTTAACAATAAATAACTAAAGAAAAGGATGTCTGATGTCCCCTATTCCTTTTCATAGGTTTTGTCATGTTATCATGTTGAATGATCGTCCTGGTGTGACCCAAGTTCTTGGTTGAAGAACATGTTCTAGAGTGATTCCTGAATGGATCGATGAACACACATTAAGTATATATTAAAGTGTCTGGTGAGAACTGAAATTATGTTTTATGGTCTGTTGTGAGAGTGAAAGTCAACTTGCCGTAAGGAGTTATGATGATGCAAGTATCACACGACTAGAAGTCTCATATAGGAAAAAGTTTGTTGTTTGAGAAAATACATGGTTTGTTTGAGAAGTGGCATGTGTATGCAATGTCGCACAATCTACATAGGTATAGGAGTAATGGCTACTTTAGAAGTGGAAAGTGTGGTTGGACTTAGATGGTTTTCGCGAGATGGTGTGGTGTCCTTTGAAAGATATCTTATGCTGTCAAGGTTCATACTACACGACGGTTCGATTCTTACTCCATCAACGAAACATATAGGTCAACGATATAGTAAAGATACGGAACAATGTCAAACAAGGTGACATTAAAGTGCAAAGCACATACATATCTGAGTGTGGTAGATCTGTTGAGTTAAAAATCTTTTTCCACGAGAAATGCATAGTCTAGGCACCAACAGGCTAATGGTGTTAGATCAAATGCAAACTAGATTATTTGTACTCTAGTGCAAGTGGGAGGCTGAAGGAGTTATGCCCTAGGGGAAAATAATAAAGGGTATTTATCATCATAACTCGTATGTTCATAATGTTTTATACCATGCTATAACCGTGTTAAGCGGAAACATTAATACACGTGTGGTATGTAAATAAACCAAGTCCCTAGTAGCCTCTAGTTATACTAGTACATTGGGCAACAGATGATCAAGGTTTCTTGATCATGGGCATTTATGCCATTGACAATAGAGTCACGTCATTGGTGAATGATGTGATGGACTCACATCCATTATGTTTTATCATGACGAGGTTGAGTCATTAAGTTCAACGTTATGATAACAAAAATGTAGTACCATCGACTTTGACCGTGAGATGGTATTTAATTGCTATCCTGAAAGTTACTTTGATTGCATCAAATGCCACACTGTGAAAGGGTGACAATGAAGGTGACTATTGGGGTAATGAAAGGGATATGTTGAGTCGTATCATCAAGAGCGGGACTTGCCAATAATATTGACAGATAGATACTCTTGGCCCACTCGGTGGGGTTGCATAAATTAGATTGCGAGCATGTGACTAGGTCACGGAGATGCAACGGCACATGAACGAGTAGAATTGTTATGTCGGCAACAAGACTGAACGGGGTATACGATACCATATGATCAAGTCTCGGGCAAACGAAGTATCACTAAGGCAAGGGGCATGGAGACTTGACGTTTAAGGTTCAAAGCGACGCAAAAAATTCGATGGATCCACATGGGCCATTTTGGATGTCCAGATCCTGTTATTGGTCATTGTTCGAAGAGGTGTCTCGGCCATGTATGGAGTAGTCTCGGAAGGTAGGGTGTCACACTTAAGGGTAGACAATGTTTAAGAGTGATCTTAGTACCAAGGAGAATAATAATGAGAGCCGGAATCGTTCTCGTATTTATCCGATAGAGATCATAGAGTTCTAAATGTGTATCTGGATAAGGGAGAAATGCTCGATGGTGATCCTTGGGTGCCGGAAGGGGCTCCGGGACTCGAAATAAATAAGTTTTTTTGAAGACTGTACCGTAGAGAAAAATCTCTACGATGTAATTTTCAAATTACATAGGGGAAAGCGCCCGAAGAAATACAAAAACCGTTCTGTTACAAATTGAAGGAGATCAAGGTGGAAAGAAAGTTAAATGAACAAACATGTCTAGGTAACTATGTTCCTAACCCACAAGGAGAGTGGTTGAACTAGTGAATCTTTAATCCTATGTTGGTGCAACATCACATCCGAGAAGAATCCGACATGCCATCTCTGGAATGATGGTGAGATCTGCTGGAAAATAAGTTCATTACGTGTCTTCCAAATCTGCCAAGATGCACACGCAAAGATCTCCATAAAGCATGGCCCTAAAAAATAGCTTTGGCCGTAGAGATTCTATCCATAATATTTTCTTGAAGGTTCCATTGTATGCGGATTTCGGTGTAACATCTGGTGGCAAATGGGCATTCGAAGAAAAGGTGATGTGTAGTTTCCATAATATCCAAGTTGCAGAGCATACAGTTGAGTCCCCCCCCCCAAATTCCAATGTTTCCTAGTCATTATCTCCTTAGTATTGAGTTTATCATTCAGTGTGAGCCATAAAAATATCTTGAGCTTAGGCAGGCATCTGGAATGCCATATGGACTGAATAATAGCATGACAAGGGACTGGAGAAAAGAGAAATTGATAGAATCTCACAGATGTATATGTGTCATTACCCCATACATACTGTACATGATCATGTACTTCAGGACTTGCATGTAAATTCTCCAAAATGGGAAGGACCTGATTGTATTCCTCAAAAGCTTGAATTGAGAGTGGCAGTGCAAAAGTATCTCCTAATCGAGGTAATGAACGTATGTGCGCTACAGAGACATCCTCATCTAAGACAAAAGAGTAGAGTCTAGGCCAAGTGTCACATAATGCCGCATTGCCATGCCAAAAATCCTTCCATAATAGCACTGTATCACCATTCCCAATATGAAACAGAGAGATACTTCTGTACAGGTGAACTAAGCTGAAAACATCTCTCTGCATGCAGAGGCGAATTTTCATAAAGATTCCAAACCAGGGACACCCAAGGAATGTCAGCTCGACTGTAGAATTTGTGGAGAAATTTAAGCAGCAACGCATTGTTTTGCAATTCCAAATTACTCACTCCTAAACCACCATGTTTTTTAGGCCGACAAACCAATGTCCAAGCTGCAAGAGAATTGGGTGTACCATGCCCTTCTTCCTTTGCCCATAGGCAGTGACGCCTAGCTCTATCAAAAGACTTGATGATCGTCTTGGGTAGTTTCAGTGAGCCTAAAAGTGAGTCAGGAGAGAAGATAATACAGATTGAACTAGTACTAGCCGACCACCATAATACAGAAATCTCGAGCAGGCATTCAATCTGCGTTCCATCTTATCAGCCAGTGGTGAGAGATCTGCAACAATAGGTATCAAAATAAATAAGTAATGTGTATTTATTACTAATTAGTGCAATTAATAATTAAATACTATTTTATTTTATTTTTAAATGCATTTATTCCCCTAATGGGCCTTCTAGACAAAAGAGCCCCGTTAGAGGAAAACTGTGAGAAAGAAACAAAAAAAGTGGGATGGCCCATGTGGGGGGTGCGGCTGCCCTCCTTGGCCCCTCCTTGGCCGCATGAGCCTTGTGGGGTTTAGTCCCACATGGCTTGGACAAGGGGAAAGCTCCTCCTCCTCCCACTATACAAAGGGAAGCCCCCCCTTTTCTCCCATCAATGCATCACTCTCTTTTCTCTCTTCTCCAACCATGGTTCCCTTTGGAGTTGTGCTAGGAGCTGAGAATTATCCACCATAAGCACACTGCCGTACTATTAGTTTTTGGTCCACTCTACTTCCGCAACCTTCACTTGGTCGGAGAACGCGAGTCATAGTCTACACCGTATGTGTGTAATCCCACGAGGTGCAATACTTGGGGCACTAGTCACGCAACGACTCTTCGAGCTCGTGGTCGGCTTCATCGTCTTCATCGACAACCCTTGTGCGGGAGGGTAATCCACGCGTTTGGTCTTCAAGGGTATGATTTCCGTTCTTCCTCCTTTACTCTATATCTGCACAGTAAAAGATTCTGACTAGTTTTGGTTATCCTTGTTAGGAAAATTTTCGTTTTCTGCTAGGAAACCCCTTCAACAGAACCACAACATCGACTTCCCCTTTGTGAGTTGACGACTGCCGCCTCATGGGACCTGATTCTTATCCCCTTTGGGAGTCAAAACATGTCCTCCTCTGGGAGCCAACTGAAGATAAAATACATGGTGTTAGTTTCAGAACAACTTAAGCCTATGCCCGACTCTATGAGTCGAACGTAGCCTCGGGGGATACTCCCATCGGGAGCGTTGACCGCACACCCGATAAGAAGACGGACCTTATCAAGAGACTCCACCTAACAGTGTGGAACGAGTCAACTATACGCACTTCCGAATCGTGAAGACCCAAAACGACTCAAGAAAAGGGCTCGAACAATTCAGGTTTGACTCCCTAGTCGAGTCTTCGACTCAACTAGGCACTCAGGGGCTAATGACATGGGCATACCCTTTCGGGTACCCACCATTGGTATACTGGGTGAGGCGCAACTGAAGACCCACTCGGCGTCCATCAATACTCATGAAGCCCAAAGGAGCTGCTAGAAGATTCTTGGAGTACAAGACAAGAGTTCGAATACATAGTCGACTAGGACTCATGTAAACTTGCATGACTACCTATATAAAGCTAGGAGGGTGGAGAGAAAGAGGGACAATCACAATTAGAGAGATAGAATAGACATGCCACAACTAGACATACAACCCTACTTCAGAAAACACGCCAGATCCAATCTACGCCGCGCCCCGTGTAATCTCTTTCATCTCGTCGGAATAACAACCAGACAGGAAGGAGTAGGGGTGTTATCTTCTCCGAAAAGCCCCGAACCTAGGTAAATCTTGCCCCTATGTCATGTCGAGCTGAGTAGTCCACCAACGCCTTCTCCCTTACGAAACCCCATGCCCCTCACCATGGGATTGCTGAGGTCACATCCTCTTCAACTTTTGTTGAGGTATGACGTGGAAATATTTGTGTTGTTCGTTGTTCATTATTGTTGTCGGAATATTGTAACTCAATTTATTTAATATTTTACAAAAAACCCATGATAGGACACGTGACCTCTGTGCTTTGTTTGGTTGCCATGTCGTAGACAACGTAGTTCCCTCGAGGTCGGCCTCTCTGTCAAGTCGCCATCACTCCTCGGGGAGCGGTCGAGAAGGCTCACGGGAAAGAGGTGCACACGACGCCTCTTCAAGCCGTCCCCACGACGCCTCTTCAAGACGTTGCGATGACGATGAAGAAGAAGATGAGGAGATACATGAGGAGTAGCCTCCTTACCAATGGCGCGTACAAGTCGGCATAGAAGTCAGGTAGTACGATACCCTCCTCCTCCGCACCATGCCCTCCGCGCCCACGCCCATGCCCTCCGCGTCCACTTCAACAGCTAGTAGAAGCTTCTGCTTCATTTTGCTGGCCCCGCGTCCAGGCCCTACACGTCCACGTCCTCGACGCCTAAGTCTGGTAGACGCCTCCACTTCATTATTCTTGGTTATGCGCCCATGTCCTCCGCGTCCACGGGAGCTCTTGCCATGACTATGAGTAAAAAAAAAATACTTGGAATAAGTCAATAATCCACAAAGCATCCACCAAACCCAACATCTAAAATTAAAATAACTTCCATTCAAACAACATCTAAAATAACTTCCAACCTACATTTCAAAACTGAACCAACAAAAATATTTAACCGTAGTTGGTAATTTAGTTTACAATTTTTTTTAGTTGATCATACAAACCATCCAGCATCCCCATTCCCCAACATCCACAACTAGTTCAATTCAAAACTAAACCATCCACAACCCCCAACATGAACTAGTAAACCATCAACAACCTTGAACATGAGCTAAGGTTTGCACTACACTATGATTTTTAACATGTACTAGCCAAGTAACCACAAGTCTACTACTCCCTCCGTATCGAAATATAAGATGTTTAGATAGCTAATATATAGAGATAACACATAAGATTTGATGAACTAGGGGCTGAGGGTGAACTAGGGATCAGGAATTTCTAGAAAAAAAAAATCAAATGTGAGGATTTTTTTAAAAAAAAGGGATCGTGAATTTGTTGAGCCAAAGGTTACGTAAAATTTCACTCCAAGTGGCACTGTTCGGACACCAGACACAGACAGTGGGACCCACAAAGTTCTAACCCAATGGGCAATGGCCCACCGTTCAGTGGCCCAGGCACCCTCACTCTGCCTGTCCCCAACGTCCTCCTCCACCCTCTCCATTCCCCAGGTCCCCATCGACCCTTCCCACTCAGCTCAGATCTCCACCTCGAACCCTAACCAGAGGAGCATCCATGGCGATCGCGGCGCGCGCCCTGCGCCGCCTTCCGTTCCACCTCGCCCCCGCGCTCACCCGCCCGTTCTGCGCCGTCTCCCCGGCGGCCACCGCAGCCGCCCCAGCCGCCGCCTCCGCCAAGGTCTCCGACCGCATCGTGCGCGTCCTCGCCATCGACCTTGACGGCGGTCGCCAGGAGGTGGTCGGGCTTTCCGGCCAGACCCTCCTCCGCGCGCTCGCCAACGCGGGGCTCATCGAGCCGGCCTCCCACCGCCTGGACGACATCGACGCCTGCTCCGCCGAGTGCGAGGTCCACATCGCGCAGGAGTGGCTGGAGAAGCTGCCCCCGCCCTCCTACGAGGAGCGCTACGTCCTCACCCGGGCCTCCCGGAACCGGGAGCTCAACAAGCACGCCCGCCTCGGATGCCAGGTTGTGCTTGGCAAGGAGCACCAGGGGATGGTCGTCGCCCTCCCCGAGCCCAAGCCATGGGACATCCCGTAATGCGTCCTCCACGACGCCGGTCGAGGTGAGGTGGAAAATGCGCGGCCCTTCGACGACGCCGCGAGCCTTCCCTTCAGGTGCTTTGCGAGGCATTCCGTTTCGTGGTACGGTTTTGATGAAAGAATAATGAATTTGATGGGCAAAACTTAGAGCTGTTTCTCAAACTCTTGTTTCTTCTGGATGTGGAGTATGAGGATGCTGTAATGTGGAATCCCTTCGCAATTACCTCAATTTGTTGTTTACTTTGGTTTGTACATTTGGTGGATTGTGGTTGCAGTTCCACACATATCCAGATATCCTATGTGAATCACAATGCTTGCTTAGTTTTTCATATTGAATTATATGCTTTGCATAATTTCTGTTTTCTTCTCATGATGAATTCTAGCCTGTGTAATTTCACAGTGAGCTGTGAACTGCTGTCCATTGTAAATTGTTCCAACTAATAGTTCACATGCTAGAATGGCTTTTTATTGGGTGCAAAATGTTGTCAATTCCATGCATGTTCCTAGCTACAACAAGTACATATATGTTCACAACTTAGAACTAGCGTAAAGACAAAAGAGGGATCACTAGGTATTTTATCAAAATCTTGGACAACAGGTTTCAATAGGTATTACGTCAATATCTTTGATTTGGGTGGATGGGGAATATCACATGATAAGAACAATAGGGAGAAAGAGGAAGCTTGTCGGGTCTGTAATCTAGTATGTGGAGTAACAGAAGCATGCTAGGTGATTGAATCCTCTATTTCATCTATTCGTTCAAAGTTTTATTTGTATATCCACAAGCTAGAACAATGGTAGCTTTAGAAGACCAAAATTTGCTGGTCCTATTGCATCTGAGTTCCTAATGCTATCAGTTAGTTGACCAAAATGCGTCAGAAGCAATTCACGTGATAGCTATCCTAATGCTAAATGCTTCAGATCATAATGCTATCAATCAGAAAGTGACAAGCATCCTGTACCAGTATAATGCCAGCTAACCAGACACTCTACTGCTGGAAGAAGCATAAATAGACTTGGTCAGGAGAACTAGACTTGGTCGGAGAACTTTGTAATATTGTGTTGTACCTGATGTGAAAAGAAATCTATAAATCATTCAGAAATTCTAAATGCTTCAGACAATAATGCTATCAATCAGAAAGTGACGAGCTTCTCGTACTAGTCTAATGCCAGCTAACACCAGACAGTCTACTGCTGGGTTGGTTCGATGCTTACCTGCGGCGAATTCGGAGTCGTTTTCTCAGAGTTTAGAGTTGGCGATGTTGCCTCCTAGGGGATTGTGATGATGATGACGCCTACGTGCTGTCTCGGCGAGGCCCTCCTTGAAGAGGTGTGTGTGGGGGGTATCCTTTGGGTGCCCCTCAGCGGTTTGTGATGGTTTTCGCCGGGTTGGCCGGCATGTGATGCGATGTGTTGTATGGTTTTCGGCTGGTTGTCCTTATAAACTTCGAACTCTTTCCGACTTAATCAATCATATCCATTGCCTAGGTTCGGAAGTCGTAGACTGAATTGTATCACGTTAATAATTTGATTGAAACAATTGCTGGTGAAAGAACTAGCCTGTGGCAACTGACATCTTTTCTGCCTACTACTTAGTAGTTTATCGAAAACAATACCTTGATCTGGCTATTTGCGGGCTTAATGTTGGCATAATCAGTTCGTTGGTTCATGCCTGAGAAGTGAGAAATTCTACTGCAGAATATTTGTTTATACTTCAGAATGTCACATTTCGTTCACTGCTTACTTTCAGATGTAACAGTGCCTGCCTGATGTTATTGTTCACAAACCAGAACTCCAGATGGTTATGAGTTGGCATATTTCGTTCACTGCTTACTTTCAGATGGATGTAAGTTTTCCCTGCTTCGCATCAGAACCGCAGATGCATTGCTTTGGTTGGAAACTCGAAATCTGTCATGTGTGTAGCGACTGTTGCAGATTGGAAGTACGTTTTCGAGTGCCTGGACGTAAAAAGACAGATCTATTCCAGCTTCATGATCCTGATTTAATTCACTCTACTATCTATCTACTCACATATGCCACTTTATAAAATTACTTCACCGTTCACTTGAGTTTCTGGCAACGACATCTAGACCGGTTGAACAATAGCACGAAAGAAGAAGAAAAACCAGCTAATACTTCACAGGCATTATAAACCAACCAGAATTCAAGAAATGCTAGACAATTTGAGTGCACAAAATTGACAGTGCAGCTGCAGCGTCACAGATCTTCGAAATAACAGTCTGGGGTTTATTTATTGTCAATAGTAGGAGTCAACACGTGGAAGGTAAAATAGCATAACAAGGCTCCAGCACGAACATGTGTTTCTCAGGAAGTTTGGTTCAATGTTGTGACGACTACTATGGATTCTATCCACCTGCCTGGTCCCAACTTTGGGACTTCTTCAATTTTGCGTCAGGTAGCCTGCTGTTTCTCTTCCTCTCCCTTCCTGTGAAGGGCCATTATCATGTTGTCAGCTGCAGAGCACCTCGCCTCGCATGGTGTCAGACGAGAGCCACCACTGGCGGTTATTTCGGAAATCAGGGCCTTCGGAAATCAGGGCCTTCAAGATGTACGCTGGCACGGAACATTCCTGAAAAACATAGGGAAGGTATTCTTGAACGCTTATAGTCAATCAAACAGCATTACTGCTAGTTGGAAACCTAATCAGTTCTTGACAAGTGATCACAATGCTATGGCTAGAGTGATCTCTACCAAAGCCTACAAGGGTTGCACGCATGTTCCTGGGAAACATCAACCCTTAAATAAACCTAACACTTCATCAGGGCACAGTGGTAAACAATTACGTGGTCTATTGATCTGACACCTTGAAAACTCTCTGGGCCCAAGCATGGTTAGCGTAGTACATTGTTATGATGTTATTATCTCAATGCACGAAACTATTCGGTATTTTGTAGGGATTGAATTCAGTACACGAAGGACGTGGCACAAACCCCCATCCGTATGATATTCTTAAATTCAAGGACCCAATTCTTGTCAACGCAGAAAATTGAAATGACAAAAGTAAATATTTTTAAGCATACCATCTGCCACTGAAGGTACTGTCGCCTAACTTTGGGGCATCCAGTTGCACTCACAGCAGATCTCCTCAAGCTCCTGCATTGACAAGTGCCAAAGGTACAGGTGTCACTTAAAATTCAAATGCATCAGTTAGCCTGAGGTTTCGTACCTGGCATTTTATTGGGTACGAGGAGTGCCTCTCTCCAATGTCTTCCTCTTTGTGCTCATGGTTTGACCGCCATCTCCATTTGCAACTTCCATCACATTCGAGGTCCATATCAGCTGAATAGGACTTGGGCTCCAAGTGTATCGGGTGCAGGATGCCTGGCCTTCAGTCGACCAATTGAACATTTATTTCCTGCCAAAAGTACAAATATCTCCTCCCTTGATGAATTCATATGTGGCGGATAACTACTGGTCAAAATTCAAACAAACCTAGGTGCACTTTTACTCTTTCACGGAATGTGCTTCTTTAGCATGGCTTACCTGCAGGTTTCAACAGACAAGCTGCTCGAAGATAAATATTAGCGTCGATTTCACTCTGTATGTCTGTCTCTATAGCATCAGGTTCTGATTGAATTATCAGAGCATTCCTAAATTGCAACTAGTTCTTCTGGTTGCACAGCCAGGATATGCGAAGAGGCCAAATGATACAACTGATCAACTGCCGCATATATCTCGTTTGAGCTTTCATGTCTAATGTCTTCAACTCCAAATTCATGTATGCCATTGTTTACTTCAATTGAACTGACGCCCATGTCCTTTTTTGTTCCCTGTTCTCTCATGAGTTTCCTCAGCCTTTTCATATCTTCCAACTGACGACTTTCATAAAACAAGTTAGAAATTAGGACAAACAAGCCTCCACTTATTCCCTCTAGCTCAAGTAGTTGTTTCATCACTAGTTTGCCTATTTCCACATTCCCATGGATTCTGCAGGCTCCCAACAATGCACCCCAAACCACAACATCGGGCTTAATTGGCATATCATTAATTAGATCAACAGCTTTCGCGAGATGGCCACGTCGACCAAGCAGATCAACCATGCAAGCGTAGTGCTCAACTTCAGGCTTAACATTGTAAACATGTGTCATGGCTTTGAAGTAATACTGTCCAGCTTCTAGTAGACCACCATGGCTGCATGCAGAAAGAAGACCGACAAAAGTGATCTCATCAGGGGAGAAGGCATGAGATACCATGGTTCTGAAGAACATGACTGCCTCATGTGCACGCCCATGCATGGCTAGCGCCCCAATAATCACATTCCAAGAGATGACATTTTTATTGGACATCTCAGTGAACAAACCTATGGCAGTGTCTAGCTGACCGCATCTTGCATACATATCAAGAAGTGAATTAAGTAGAGTGACACCAGGATCACTGAAACTGTCTCTAACATCGCAGTGTATCATATTTCCAGAAGCCAGGTCACCATTTTGTCCGCAGGCAGAGAGGACAGCAGCCATGGTAACCTCATCTGGAGTGAGACCCAGGGATTTCATAAGGTTATAAAGACCCAACGCGTCGCGGCATCTTCCACCTTGAACATAGCAGGAGATCATGGCATTCCAAGAGACTACATTCCTCTCTGGCATGTGCTCAAACCATTCTCTCGCGGCATCGACCGAATCATGATTTGCCAGAGCGCATAGCATGGAAGTCCAAGAAACGACATTCTTTATGGGCATCGTGTGGAAGCATCTACGAGCCATCCACAAATCCCCGCACTTACCGTACATGTCCACCAATGCGTTGCCAAGAATCAGATCAACCCGAGACCCGCTAGCCAACAGATGAGCATGCACGAGCCGACCGACTTGAAGATTTCCCTCGCCAGCGCAAGCGAGAAGCAGGCTCACAAATGTGAACTTGTCGGCCAACACTCCCTGACACCTCATATCTCTAAACAAGGCGCACGCCTCGCGGGTCTCCCCAGCCTGCCGCGCGTACCCGCCAATCATCGTGTTCCACGACACGACGTTCCTGTCCTCCATCTCACCAAAGAAGCGCCGAGCGTCCCGCATCAGCAGCGACCCTGCCGCTGCCGACGCGTAGGAATGTAGGAGCGCGTTGGCCACGAACATCTGCCCGCGTGTGAACCCCAGCTTGACGGCCACTGCATGAGTCGCCAGGGCATGCCCTGCGGTGGCCTGCGCCCTCACGCACGCCTTGAGGACGAACGGCAGCGTGAACTCGTTGGGCAGGAGGCCGCGCCGGAGGACGTCGCGGTGCAGACGGAGCGCTTCCTGGGGGAACCCGCTGTTGGAGTAGGCCCTGATGATAGTGTTGTACGCGAACCTGTCTGGGTCGGGAATTGTGTCGAACAGGCGGCGGGCGTGGCAGAGCCCAGCGCCGCCAGGCAGAGCGCAGTAGGAGGCGAGGAGCTGAGAGGCGACGGAGGCCACGGTGGAGGGGCCATGGACGAGGAGGTGGGCATGGAGCTGGTCGAGGTGATGGACGGAGCGGCGCTGCCGCAGGAGCTCGAGGACATGGCGGGTTGCTGCTAGCGGTAATGACATCAGGCGCGCGGGGTTCTATACAGCTTCTGCCCCACAAATTAGAAGCCTGATGGGCCCTAAGTTACTGGACCTTGACGAGCCATGATTATCAGACTAGGCCCATGAACACGAGGTATATATGGCTTCTTCGTGCACCTACTGACGCCACACTCTCCTAAAAATTTGACAAATTTGAAAACCTTACTTTTAGGTCTAAAAAAACTAAAATTAGGTATACAAATATGTCTCAGAAGTTTCGTAAAAAAAACTTTTTATTTTGGGCTACAGAAAAAGGATAAATTCCTGACAAAAAAAGCCCTACTATTATGCCCACAATTTTGTTATTTTTATGTAGCTTGGAATACGATTTTTTTTCACCAAAATTTTGCATATAAATAGAAAACAAGTGTATGTATCCAATCGAAAGACTTGAATCTTTTTCAAACTCAAATTCAAAAACAAAAAAATGCACCCATGAAAGATGTAGCCATGGCTCTATCACAATTCACAATTCTGAAGATCAGATATTAAACTTAAGGACAACGACAACTGAATACTACAGGAACATTATCAGCCAATCCATATATAGTGTATCCATTTGTCGATAATCTATGTTCATCCCCATCAAACTCCACACCTCAACTACAGCGTCAAGGAATTTAGAAACAACATCTCTGTAGTTAATAAAACTACTCCACGAGGAAAATAGGAGGAAATCAGGTCGAAGATATCATGACCCTTAATGAAAAATTCGTACAGACAACAATAACAACACGAGGATTCAACCTCTGGAAGTTAAAGTAAGCTAGACAAGGCACCAACACACGATTACGTTTCTTAACGGAGGTTGGTTCAAAGGTGTAATGAACGCTACTGGTTTCAGACGCCTACGTGAGTTCAACTGCAATTTTGCATCAGGTATCCTGTTATTCTTCTTCCTCTGCCTTCTTCTGAAGCTCCACCATCATATTGGCAGCTGCAGAGTACCTCGCCTCGCGTGGGGTTGGGCAAGGACCACCAGCGATGGTCATATCAAAATCAGGGCATGTGAGATGTACACTGGCGCGGAACATTCCTGAAAAAAAAGGAAAATGAATAGTGAAGAAGTGCTCAAAACAATGTGTGAGAGCTCTGGAAGGGAGACGGTGGTAGTAAATCAAACAGAAGTTACTAGTTACTACTAGCTGCAGACCTAACCAGTTCATCACAAGTGATTGCAATGATATTGCTAGAGGTGATCTCTAATAAAGCCTACATGCCACACACATGTCTCTAGTAACCATCTGCAGAACCCTTGCATTAAATACACCCAACACTTCAACTGACCTACTTGTATGATATTCTTAATTCTTACGCTTATATGGTCCAAGGACCCAATGCTTGCCCATGCATAAAAAAAAAATAGAAGTAGATATATACCATCTGCCACTGAAGGTAATATTACGTATCTTGGGAGTATCCACTCGCACTTATTGCAGATCTCATCAAGCTCCTGCATTGACAAGTGTCAATATTCCAGGTAGCTCTTAAAAATTCTAATACATCAGTTCTTCTTGAATTTTCTTACCTGGCATTTATTATTGCGTCCCTGGAATATCTCCTTCAGTCTCTTCCTCTTACTGCTCATGGTTTGACCGCCATCTCCAGAGCAAGATGAATTAGCAACTTCCGTCATATTGGAGCAACTTCCTCTATATTTGTCTACTATTGACAGCGCTTTGGGTGTCATCTTCCCTTCTGCATAAGGTTTAAACATGACGAGTACTATAAATATGGAACTGATATAGACAAAACTTGACAAATCTTGTCACACTTCCACTGGACGATTTGTTCGTCACAAAGTGTGGTGGACGATTCGTCCACAATGAAAAGTGTGTCACAACTTAGCACAGAATTTTTGGAAATGTATGGCTGCTAGACAAACATTACCATTCAAGATTGTCTGAATGTCCATATCACATTGAATACTTCGTTCTTGAAGTATAAATTCCTTGTGAAGCTGAAACAAAGAGAGAACAGGATGAGTTCACATCAGCTTCTCAACTAGACAAAAATTATAGGAAACACGCATCATTTTGTCTGAAATAAATGAGAAAACATATAACATACGATTTCATCCCGTATTTTTTGAATGGATTTTAGTGAATCAGAGATCTGATCATCATTGTTCTCAGTGACGCCGCCTTCAATGAAATTGGGAACACAAAGGTCAAGAACTTGGAGGAAAATAACCGAGATCAGAAAAACAAGCTGTCTTGGGTGGTTTATCGCTACCTGAATTTTCCGTCACTTCCATACTTTGGCGTTCCAAAGCCCTGTTGTTGATTGCAGGATCGACAAATGGTGCCTGATATAACAGTAAGTTAATTAAGTTGAAGCAGAGTAAATAAATCACACAGAATCTTGGCCTACTCATCACCTATTCATCAGGCACAATTGTATGGATAAGAACGGAACCATAAAATTTATAATTATTACCAGGTCATCATATTTGAAAGTTTACTTATATAAACACTTCAGAGGGTACATGTGATCCTAATGCGTGCTATTATGCTATTGTAGTTTTTCAATATTTACAAGCTGTAATTTAGCTTACCATTGCAGGAACGACATCTTGGGCCATATTGCCACCTACAGACAGCTTCTTCTGTGTTTTGTTCTTGTCCACTTGTCCACCTAAAGTTGATTGTATCAGAACACTAATGATAACCAATGGATCAGTAATATCTAAATACGGTTAGAATGACTCACCAGATTGTAGGACTATGGGTCCTCCACTTACTGCTGCTGTTGTTTTTGCATTCATTGAACTAGTCGCGAGTCGTGAAGTTTTGACATCAGGAACATTAAGTGATTCATTTTCTATTATGGGTCTCTCACCATCTGGACCCTCTGCTGCAGTAGCCCTGGAGGCCTCAGCTTTTCTTTTGCTACTTTTATTGTGCTTGCTGATGCTGGAGTTCTGGTTCCTACTGGCATCAGCTGCTTTTGTTGCTCGTTTGTTTTGCTTTGGGGTAGACACTTTTGTAATTCGTTTTTGCATCTTAGACGTGCTATTTTCGTCTTGCTCTTCCAATTTTTCATCCACAGAGTGCAATCCATGTAGGGGATCAGCAGGCCATTTCCTGAAACATGTCAAGTGTTACGACCAGTTAAAATCATACCCGGCAAGTTCTATACTGCCCTAGTTTCACACATACATAGCTGAGAACAAATCTTGTGTTACCTGTGGAGGACTTCAAATAAAATCTCCTTATATGGAAGAATGTGATAGTACTCAACTACAGGTGTCGTATTTGGGAACGGATCATTTACAAATACCGGACCGGTCATACTGTCAAAGAGGAAAAACTTAAAAATGTCATATCGTCGAGAAATAGCAAAAGCTAACAATAATACATCATCAAGCAAACTGTTACTATTTTAGAGGAAAATGGCAAAAAATAAATAAACATGATTTATGTAATAAGCAGAACAACATCACATATACATGGAAGTGTTACCGCCAGATGGAAAAAAAGGAAGAGCTATAGCAAAGCAACTTGTACCGACATGTTATGCAATAAATGTGCTATTAAGCAAAGCCACACATTTTAAAGGGTGTCCCTTTTCATCAAAATGTACCATGATCTTATTTTATACACTAAAGGAGTGGTTGATCAAAAGGGCTCTAACCTAAAATTGTAGAACTATCTAGTAGGTAAAAGCAAACCTGTTAATTAACTCTTCTAGAGATATTTCCTCAAGGTTGCCCTTCATGGTTTGCTTATACTGCACAATGAACAACTTGGTGGCCGTCCTTTCTTTACTCAATGAGTATGCCAACTTTTCGTCGAGAACAAGCAAGTCTGAGCCCTCCATACCTATTAAGATAATAAGTTTACCGTAATGAGCAGCAAGCAATGTATATGTGGATCGAAAGGAAAATGCACGAATTATTCACAATATTAAGTTCATATATCACAATTCTACACGATCATATTTATAGAAACATATAAAATAGCTTTCTCAAGCAAACAGTGAGCTGCTATTTGTTCATGTACAAGGGAATTAACCAGTTTAGAGTCCCGATTTATTTTCAGTCTGCTAGTTGATGAAATTAAATCAAGTTTCATCATTAACAGCTTGTACACAACCAAGACAAATGAGAGAAAAGTGCCACCAAACATAACTAACAAATTTACTTTGTTGATGTTATTGTTTTGCCTAAGAGTAAATGGTTTTACACGAATTAAAAGCAAGTGAGGCTCGTTTTCGGGGGTTCATTATGGGACCATGCACTTATTCTTGTTTTCTGTAAAGCAAAGTGTACGACTCAAACTAAATTTTTAGTTTCATTTGCAGTTAAAATTTAGTAAAATTTGGAACTATAACTCATGTAAACCTTTATTTACAAAATTAGCAGAAATTCTGATCCACACTCTTCTTGTTCTTGTCAGTATGTTTGACATAAAATTTATGGTTGGCAATACTACTAATAACCTGATCAAAGTGAGGAACTTCGCCAACTCAAAAAAGAAAACATCAGATATGGGTATATAAACTAAAGGCTGCAGTGATAAATACCGACCTGTTCTACGCTGCACCTCTGAAATTGCTAGTCGCTGAAGCATATATGGTCCATCCAAAGCACCAAAGGCTCTCTTATTTGTCGATTCCTGGACTGCTGGCTGGTTGGTACTGTGTGAAATACCAGCTTCTGCATCATATTCCTTTTCTATGATTGACCAGACACCCTTGGTGTCAGCACTATACTCAATCAAACATTTTTTCCTTGTCA
This sequence comes from Alopecurus myosuroides, assembly GCA_028641055.1. Taxonomy (NCBI): domain Eukaryota; kingdom Viridiplantae; phylum Streptophyta; class Magnoliopsida; order Poales; family Poaceae; genus Alopecurus; species Alopecurus myosuroides. The sequence goes on along the minus strand of CM054063.1, from coordinate 291,422,036 downwards.
GGTCCAGAAGAAGCACAGCAACTTTCGCTATTGGCCACGTTTCCATTTCTGGATAGCCTTTAGTCGCATCAAGCTCTGCAGCGATCTCACAAGCTTGTATTGCTGCTTTGTCAGTAACAGATAAGCTCCCATGCTTTCCAGAATTGTTGTCGCGGTCATGGACCATACTCAAGTATGGGAGCAAATCTTCTCCAACAGAAAGAGAAGCGCACACAAAAAAACGTTTAGCCTCAGCGAAAGCAAGCTGCGGAAACATCTTCCTGTGGTAGTAATTGTACAGGATGGCAGCCGTGTGAACCTGCAAAATCACACAGCGGCCTGATGAGTTAGCAGCAGACCAGTTATATATCACAAGTCTTGTATGCACTGAGAAACAGGGTCATGTATTTAAGCAGACAAGGAATAAAAAACACATTACATGGCTACAAAGCACACCAAAGTATTTCATGGCTACACCGAGGGGCATTGTCACGAATAGCAATGACAGGGAAAATGTAGGCATGACCTGGCAAGTAGTACAATCCAACAAACCAGATCATTCCATTGACAAACCAAACATTTAGCAGCCCCCATCCAATCCCGTCCGAATTCAAACAGAAATTTGAACATTTCTGCTACAGTCGTACAGTTACTACGAGTAATTGCGTCTGAAAAATAATTTTGCAGAGCCGGGTTTCTCAGATTGTGCGAGTAAAAGAACAGACCGGAACTGTAATTTTCACTGACAGGGTGACAAGAGAAGCAGAGAAACTAAAAGGCGCTCGCGGCTTGCCTTTGCTGCCTAGCGGCTGCTCCACCGCCATTAAGGCGTACGACCCCGTGGCGCCGCCCATCGCTCCGCCTCCAAGCATCCACATGCAGGACGCACCAGCCGCCGCCGCCGCCGCGTAAGAGTGTTCAACTTACTCAATAGTGTGTTCTCCGTCGAACGGCCGCCATGGTTCTCGGTTGGGCCTCCAAGGTGCGTGTTCGAGGCCCACCCCGGGTTCTCAAAAAACAAAACCTCCACCACCATTAAGGCCCACCAGTGGGCCACCACCTCGCCTTCTTTCTTCCTCCGCCGGCCGAGGCTTCCAATCCTGACACTACCGGCGCCTCTCCGGGAACGAAGGAAGGCACCCCTAATCCCCCCACCGCGGCGCGGTGGTGGAGCGAGAACGGATTCTTACTACCTACCACCGGCGGTGGGTACGTAGCCGTAGGACCAACATCAGCGACGACAGTGGAGACGAGCACGGGCCGCAAAATCAAGCTACGGGTGGGCATTTCCACGCATCCCTCCCTTCCCAGCGCGAACCCCAGCCAGAAACCGTGAGGAATTCTACCAATTCTACCAGCATAGACCAAAATTGCCCCGGCCTAGCTACAGGGCCGGCAATGCTCACCTGCTGCGCGACGGCGCGCTGCTTCTCGGGCGTCATGTGGCGCTGGTCCTGGGCGGCGCGGCGCGGCAGGACCGGCCTCACCAGGTGCTCCACCAGCAGCTTCACCGCGTCCTCCATGTGCACCACCTCCGCCTCGTTTCCTCCTCCTCCGCCGCCAGACATACCGCCCCGACTACACAATTCTCCGCACGAAGGGGTCAGCCCAGCTCGATCTCTAGGGTTTGGGAGCGGCGGCGGCGGTGGCTGGCTGGACCTCGGTGGGTTGGGTTTTTTTGTAGGGGGGGGAGAACAGAGGAGCGGTGGGTGGAGAGAGCTAGAAGTGGAAGGGAACGCGCGAAGGGACGTGAGGCGAAAGTGGAAAGGGCGTGAGGGGGCGGATCCGCCGTCCGTCGCCCGTGTCCTCCGCCGTCCATCGCCGTGAGCGTGGGCAAGTGATGAAGAGGGACAGGACAGGGACAGAACAGCTCTCTGCTTTGCTCTGTTTCCGTTACGAATTGTTTTCTCCAGCACGGTGGTCTCTGACATGACGGGACCTCCCTTTTCCCAAAATGAGCTGCGTCTCGGGGCATACAACTTCGTTAAAAAAGAAAAATCCGAATTTGCTACAAAAGTACCGTTTTTCTCCATCATAGCAAAAAATAGAAAAGATTCACACACTAAAAAAAAAGACTGCTCGCCGGAGATCTCATAGCAAAAATAATTGCACTACCATAGCAAAAAATCGACTTTGCCGGGGGACTCTTGCCGAAGAAGCTTGTAGCAAAAAAATTGTATTGCTATAAATCATAGAATGTTTGTAACGAAAAAATTGTTCTATAATAGTAAAAGCCGACATTGTCGGAGATCTCGCCGGAGTTAAAAAGTTTGTACAATTATAGCAAGAAAAAACATGTATGTAGCCAATTTCCCTTGTGTGGGAGCAAGGCCGCCTCACGCCAAACGGAGCACCGCGGTGTAGCCACCGGAGCACTGCCACCCTTCTGTGGGAGCAGCGTCGTCTCGCCATTGGAGCAATGTCGCGCAGCCACGAGAGCACAACTGTCTCGCCATTGGAGCACCGTCATGCAGCCACGGGAGCACCGCCGTCCTCCTGTTGGAAAACGACAATCTCCTATGGTAGCACCGATAGTCGACGCACGTAGCATCCCTCACATCTCGTATCGGCAAGGCTGCTCCTCGGAGCTTCGATGCACCACTGCACCATGCCGGTGGCCACTCACAACAGCTCCGCTCCCAGCACCTCGAGCTCCGCTACCCACCGCGCCTCCTCGAGCTCGGCTCCTTGCGTCGGCCCGTCGCCTCCTACCTGCCATGCCGACCCTGCTCCGGCCTCCTCGCCACCGCGCCGTCCTCGCGCCCTCTCGCGCATGTTTTCAGCGCCACCGTCGCCCGCCGTCCCCTACATCCCGACGCCCCCGAATTTCTGCGTCGGCCATGGTATCGCCTCCACCCTCATCCGACCTCCATGTTTGTGCCCCCGTCATCCTCTTCCTCCCTGGAGCTATGAGGTCCAGGCACACGGGCCGAGGACGGCGGGCGAGCTTGAGGCACACAACGCGACAGGAAAGGAGCCGGACGGGCGGCGCGCCGGTGGGACGGTCGTCGTCGTGTGGTGTTTGCGAGGACAGAAAAATGAAGAGGAAATGAGTGGAGTACAGACATCCACGAAAAAAGAGGAAGAAGATAAGGTAGAGGGTGGGCCCATCACGTTTTTATCTTACACCACGCATGAACGCAGGGGACACGTGTCACACGGACGAGCCGAAGACGCACGCACGACGATCCCCTAGACGAACGTGCGTTTTTTCCAAAGAAGAATGACGCTAATAACCGGATGCAAAATGGGAAGGAAACACACACATATTTCAGTCTTTTTACTACTCCGTTCTAGATAAGGAACATACGCATATTTTAGTTTTTTTACTACTCCGTTCCAAATAAAATATGTTTCTCCGTTTCTCAAAATAAGCCGTACAAATATCAGTAATAGAAAATTTAACCAACCATGAAAAAAAGACGAACATTTAAAATACCAAATCAATATAAATAGACCCACAATAGATTATATTTCACGGTATTTTTATTAAACCATATTTATCTATAAATTAGTTAAATTTACACTAAGTTGACTTTTGATAATATATAATCCTTATTTTGAGACACATAGGTAGTATTTTGGCAGGCCATTTTAGCCTATCAAAAAGTTCTTATCTACACTAATATAGAAAGAGCGAGAGGGTGGCTGATCCAAATAACATCAACCGTACGATTGCATATATCCAACGTTCTAAAACTCTCAAGTGATGTACCATACCCCCTAATTATAGCCCTTGATCATCTGAATCTAATAGTCGTAATTAGCCTGGTGATGAACAACATCCAATCAGATCATACGACAATTAATGACGTCAACCGGTTCCGATCGTGGGAAAATAACTCCCTACTTCCCCTCCGACTCTTTCCTATTTTCTAGGGGGACAAAATCCCACAATTATGATCTGACATGACCCTTTAGATATGGAAGTTAGTTGACGAGAGAGAAGAATGAGGACATGTGAGGGAGAAATTTTAGGGGATTTAATTCTCCAGATCTATAAACAAAGAATCTCCATCTACACTGATATAAGAAGTTTTATCTATACTAATATGAAACACCGAAAGTCGGGGATCATCGCCCAACATTGATCGAATGTCTCACTATTTTTTTCAAATTAATTCTCTGTAAATGCAATAATTAATGCATATCAAGTAACTAGCCATTTAATTTACTAGAAAAATACCCCACACGTTTATGACGCCCCGGGATCGGGCACTATGCAGATTCCAGCATTCCCGCCAAAATCCACATAATAACCGATTCCAGGTTGCCACTTGTGATAACATTACAACAGTTTCACGAATATTCCGCAACAACAACAGAAAAGATATATACAAGAAGACTCAAACGAGTCAAGGATGCAACTGATACAATACAAAGATCCAAATAACAGCGGAAGAAACAACATAGTGTCCGACTACGGACAAGATACAAATTGGACTAAGAGTCCTGAAGATAACCGAGAGCGTCCAATCCCTGCCCAGGCCAAGCCGGAGGGATTCCCAAGCTAACATCGTCAGACTTCAAACCTGTTGACTGCAATGTTGAATATGCAGCCACGAAAAAGGATTCGTGGGTCAGTACGGTTAAGTACTGGCAAGTGGATAAACCATACTCACAAGATACCGGCGTAACCAATCATCACAAGATACAAATTCTTTGGGTTCAACGGGAAGGAAAGGATTATTGCAAAGAAGCGGCAGCGGGCTGCACTAACTAACTTCAGAGACTCGATAGAACATCCGGCTAAAAGAGGGGGATAAGATAGCGTATCGTAACCAACTACAACTAACATCAAACAAACCCATCCTGGATCTCACCCCTTATCCAAAGAAGCAATCCGAGGATAACTCACGCAGTTGGATTAATGATGGTTCAAGTTATTGTGTCAATAAGACTATTACTAGTCAAGTTATCATTAGTTAGGTGTAAGTTGTTCTGAGTACTTGTTAGCCAGTACTTTCACCAAGTCATCCATAACCGCGGAAAACACGGCTTCTCGAGAAGATTTAACCCTACAGGGGTGCACCAATTTGGCCGTACACGTAAGAATAACCCGCCAGACGGGGATCAAACCCACCAAGCGAGGTACTCAACACAACCCAACTCTTCTTCGCATCAAGCCCAAAGAACCCCGTGAAGTTGAGCGCACGGCTAATCAAGCCCCACGAAGAAAAGGGGACCCTCATAGCACTCTAAGAACGTGTCTCTCTAAATGCCGACTACAAAAGTTCCACCCTGGCGCCAAGGGTTCGCACCTGCATATGCATGCGGCAAATGGAAAACCCGAACTAAATGAGGCGATTTGGACGAGATGCGAATCAAATCAGAATTGCGGGGGGCGCCCATACTCGCTTCCCACATGCGGTTAGTGCGCTCATCATGGATCAGTAGACAAGACCCTTTTCCTAATTTAGGGTCGACACTAGCAGGCCTCAAAACCACGCCGGGCCTCCTGCCGGTGCCTTATCATCAAATTATTATTACCCAAAACATTAACATGTTGTTGATTGAATTGAAACCCAACTATCAAACTAAACAGGTGATAAGACGGACAACAAGACTTGAGCGCAAACAACACTAAGCATGCAACTACGACACAAGGGCCAACAGGGTAAACAAACAACAGTTCATAGGAAGTGGGAGGAAGGGTATATTCATGGCTGCAAGGTAAACATATGATAGGATCGAGACACAAGCATCGAATCATAAGGCTAGAATAAGAACAACGGAAAGAATCGGTAACAAGTGATGAAAGGCAGCCATGTGGCAGCAAGTGAGTATACTTGCCTGGAATCCAGCAAGTAGAGGTACATCCGAAGAACTTGTCGTTGCTCACATCATCTCAACGTCCTATCCGCGAAGAAGCAACGAACCTCGAACAAACACCGGATGCAACAATTACTACTATGGCAAAAGATCCAGCATGATCAAGATATGTATGCATGACAAGTTTAAAGATGCATCAAAGATAAACTAGTTGACATGGTAAACATATTTAAATGGGCCCATATGCAATTTGGATTGCATATGGAAAAGCCCATGAATTAATGTTGAATTAAATGATCTACAAATACCCATCATGTGAGAGTTGATCAGGATGATGCATGGATGAGGAAAACAATGAGAAAACAACAATAGCTTCAATTTGAAATATTGTTTACCAAGTTTGGAAATTTATTTATTAAGTTATGAAATTTTGGCTTCTTAAGAGGTTACACATGCATTTGTTGTTTTCACCAATTTTAATTGTCCAAAATAGATAACAAAGTTCATATTTGAAAGGAACACAAAATTTTAGGTGGAAAACATGTTTCAATTATTGAAAAAGGAATTAGAATGAATTAATTATGAATTAAACAAGTTTAAACAAGATTTAATTGAATTTAATTCAAGTATGACTTTATTTGAATTTTTATTTGTTCAAAACATTAAATGAAATTCATATTTGGAAAGTTTATGATTTTCTGGTTTGAAAACATATTTTATATGTTCAAAAAGAATTTAATTTGACCAAGTTATGAATTTAGCAATTTTAAATGATCTAAACAAGGTTTCAATTATTTAACCAATTTTAATTATTCAAAACATGAAACAAAGTTTTTATTTGAAAAGGTGGTTCAATTTGGCATGGAAAACATATTTTATATGTGCCATTTGAATTAAATTTGAATTAGTTATGATTTTAATCAAATTTGTAACGAATTGTTTGAATTTGAATTTTGAAACAATTTGAAATGTTCAAAAGAGAAAACAAATGACTTAAACAGGTAGAGAATTAAATTTGGTTTGGAAAACATGTTTTATTTATTCCATTTGGATTTGATTTGAGGGATTTATGATAGTTTAAATTTCAGGGACCCAACTGTAAATTGCAGGGACCTGAAAGGAAGAAAAAGGAACGCAGATGGGCCCCTGGGGCGTTTTTCACCCAGTGCACCCTGGCCTGTGCCTCTGCAGTGCGGGCCAGTGCCACCGTGGCATGTGCGGAAGGTGAGGTGGCAGTGGGGGGGTCAATGACCCGTGGGCCTGGGCGCTGGCGAAAAACTAGAAAAAAAGGTGGCGCCTTTTGGCGCACTGGGGGGTCGAACTCGCGATGTGTTGCGCGCGCAAGAGGAGGCCGTGCCACTAGGCTAGGTGTGGGTTCTTGTCAGGTATGAGCTGCGAGCAAGGTTGAAGTGGATTTACTGTTGTGCGTTAACTGAACAAAAAGACCCGTTCGTTCTCTGACGGACGAACGGCAACGAGGCAGCAGAGAATTGCGGCGGCCACAGCGTGCTGGAGGGTGATGACTGCGTGCGTGTACGAGCCCGTGGTGAAGTGTGCAACGGCGTGCAGGGATGGGAGCCAGCTCCTCGCGAGCTCGTACCACGAGCGTGCATGGCGGACACCCATGGCGGCAAGCTTGGCCGGAAAAATACCCGCTCGACGGCGAGAGTTACAGAGCAGAGCAACAGATGGGAGAAGGCGCTCGGGGGGACGGGGTGCTCACCGAGGATCTCCTCGCTTGATGGACGGCCTCGGCATGGCGACGGTGACCGGGAGGCAGAGGAAGAAGACGGCGTCCATGGCGCTCCCGCGGGCGGACGACGGCGAGGAAGACAAGCTCGTTGGGAGCGCACCATGAAGTCCTAGCCCGATTCCTTGGGTCTACAGGGCGCAGTAGACGCCAGCGCACCGCCAGGACACGGTGGTAGGCCTTGGTGCGGCGAGCTCGGGGTTCCGGCCTTTGCAGACAACAGGCGGCAGAACAAAAAAATTCAGAATTTGGGCCCGAGAAGGAGAGTGCGAACAGAGTGGCTTCCACCGGGAACGGGAAGGAGTCGTCACCGTGAGGGGTTTGGACACCCGTGGCGTGCTCGGAGATGACGGCGTCGACGGTGAGGCAGTGGGGGGTGGCGCTCCGCTGTTGCTCCTTAGGTTCAGAGAACAGAGAGGAGGGAGGGGAACGAAGAGGATGGCGACGCTAGGGGAGAGGGGACAGGCTAGGGCGAGGGGGAGAGGAGGGTTTTTATGGAGGCTCGAGCTCGTACGGCAGAGCATCGGAGGGGGGGAGGAGATCATGCGGTGGTGGGGGGATGACAGCGACATGAGTTTTTCTCCTCTGCGTCCGTACGAGGAAGAAGAGAGAAGTGGGCTGGAAGAGGGAGGGGAAATGGGCTGTGGGTGGTTTGGTGGGCTGGGGGAAGAGGGGAAAGGCTGGTGGGCTGGCCTGCCTCCCCACATCTCACCTTTTGTTGTTTTTTATTTTTTTTCCTGCTTGCACATTTTTGTTTTTTTTTTCCTTTTTGGGTAGAAAAGAGAGAGAGAGAAAAGAATAGGGTTTGGGGTTTTTATTTTATGAATAAAATTTTATTAATTTGCAAATCAGTAAGTCAAAGCATGTTAACACTAACTTCAAAAATTTGACATGTTATTTGATTTGAATTTGTTAGTTGAAATTTCAAATAGGGTTTCACATAACTTTGATTTTTAAAATAAACAAGTTTTATTTAATAAGCTCAAACACTATGAAAACTTAGTGAGTTTAAAATGTTTGGAAGATTTTAATTTTTAAACCACAATTGGATCATGCCCAGTAAGAATGATTTTGAATTGAATTTGAATTTACCATTTGGGGTTTAATAAAAAGGAATTTCATTAACAGGCAAATTAAATAAATCAATTTCAAAGCTATTGGAAACAAATTGTTTAGTTTGCAATTTTTTTAGATTGGAAATTTTGGACATGTTAGAAAGTTTAAATTGGTTTGAACTTTTGAGTTGTTTTGAAAACAGGGTGCAATGCATATGATGCATGTGATGCAAAGCAAAAAGAAAAACAACCCACTTTCTAACTTAGGGGGAACACCCTAGGTGTTACAGACGACACCACTAACAAGGGATTGCGCCCTCGCAATCCACCTGCTAACCCAGGAGGGAAAAGAAGTTCGACTATCGATTCTTCATGCTTCCAGTTGATCTCCTCGACACCACTAACAAGAGATTCTTGCTCGGAGTGACGACGATGTTCTTCCACCAGGAATCTTCCGATGATCGAACCTATTAGGTTAAAGGCTCAGAAAACGTCCACCCACGGAGGATCCTAAAACTTTGAAAGATAGACAAGGGGGGAAGACTCCAAAACAAATAAGATGGGAGGGGAAATAGAATAGAGATAAGGAGAAAACAAGAAGCCTATTGAGATGTTTTTCCAAAATAGTTTAGCAGAAATAGTTTTTGACACTCTAGAAACACGACCGTTAGCGAGGTTATCCTACAGGCCTTGCGGACCCGTTGCTTCGATAACCATTCGTATCGAAACAATATCGGGAATCGGAAACCAGGCTCTGATACCATTTGTGACGCCCCGGGATCGGGCACTATGCAGATTCCAGCATTCCCGCCAAAATCCACATAATAACCGATTCCAGGTTGCCACTTGTGATAACATTACAACAGTTCACGAATATTCCGCAACAACAACAGAAAAGATATATACAAGAAGACTCAAACGAGTCAAGGATACAACTGATACAATACAAAGATCCAAATAACAGCGGAAGAAACAACATAGTGTCCGACTACGGACAAGATACAAATTGGACTAAGAGTCCTGAAGATAACCGAGAGCGTCCAATCCCTGCCCAGGCCAAGCCGGAGGGATTCCCAAGCTAACGTCGTCAGACTTCAAACCTGTTGACTGCAATGTTGAATATGCAGCCACGAAAAAGGATTCGTGGGTCAGTACAGTTAAGTACCGGCAAGTGGATAAACCATACTCACAAGATACCGGCATAACCAATAATCACAAGATACAAATTCTTTGGGTTCAACGGGAAAGAAAGGATTATTGCAAAGAAGCGGCAGCGGGCTGCACTAACTAACTTCAGAGACTCCATACAACATCCGGCTAAAAGAGGGGGATAAGATAGCGTATCGTAACCAACTACAACTAACATCAAACAAACACATCCTGGATCTCGCCCCTTATCCAAAGAAGCAATCCGAGGATAACTCACGCAGTTGGATTAATGATGGTTCAAGTTATTGTGTCAATAAGACTATTACTAGTCAAGTTATCATTAGTTAGGTGTAAGTTGTTCTGAGTACTTGTTAGCCAGTACTTTCACCAAGTCATCCATAACCGCGGAAAACACGGCTTCTCGAGAAGATTTAACCCTGCAGGGGTGCACCAATTTGGCCGTACACGTAAGAATAACCCGCCAGACGGGGATCAAACCCACCAAGCGAGGTACTCAACACAACCCAACTCTTCTTCGCATCAAGCCCAAAGAACCCCGTGCAGTTGAGCGCACGGCTAATCAAGCCCCACGAAGAAAAGGGGACCCTCATAGCACTCTAAGAACGTGTCTCCCTAAATGCCGACTACAAAAGTTCCACCCTGGCGCCAAGGGTTCGCACCTGCATATGCATGCGGCAAATGGAAAACCCGAACTAAATGAAGCGATTTGGACGAGATGCGAATCGAATCAGAATTGCGGGGGGCGCCCATACTCGCTTCCCACATTCGGTTAGTGCGTTCATCATGGATCAGTAGACAAGACCCTTTTCCTAATTTAGGGTCGACACTAGCAGGCCTCAAAACCACGCCGGGCCTCCTGCCGGTGCCTTATCATCAAATTATTATTACCCAAAACATTAACATGTTGTTGATTGAATTGAAACCCAACTATCAAACTAAACAGGTGATAAGACGGACAACAAGACTTGAGCGCAAACAACACTAAGCATGCAACTACGACACAAGGGCCAACAGGGTAAACAAACAATAGTTCATAGGAAGTGGGAGGAAGGGTATATTCATGGCTGCAAGGTAAACATATGATAGGATCGAGACACAAGCATCGAATCATAAGGCTAGAATGAGAACAACGGAAAGAATCGGTAACAAGTGATGAAAGGCAGCCATGTGGCAGCAAGTGAGTATACTTGCCTGGAATCCAGCAAGTAGAGGTACATCCGAAGAACTTGTCGTTGCTCACATCATCTCAACGTCCTATCCGCGAAGAAGCAACGAACCTCGAACAAACACCGGATGCAACAATTACTACTACGGCAAAAGATCCAGCATGATCAAGATATGGATGCATGACAAGTTTAAAGATGCATAAAAGATAAACTAGTTGACATGGTAAACATATTTAAATGGGCCCATATGCAATTTGGATTGCATATGGAAAAGCCCATGAATTAATGTTGAATTATATAATCTACAAATACCCATCATGTGAGAGTTGATCAGGATGATGCATGGATGAGGAAAACAATGAGAAAACAACAATAGCTTCAATTTGAAATGTTGTTTACCAAGTTTGGAAATTTATTTATTAAGTTATGAAATTTTGGCTTCTTAAGAGGTTACACAAGCATTTGTTGTTTTCACCTATTTTAATTGTCCAAAATAGATAACAAAGTTCATATTTGAAAGGAACACAAAATTTTAGGTGGAAAACATGTTTCAATTATTGAAAAAGGAATTAGAATGAATTAATTATGAATTAAACAAGTTTAAACAAGATTTAATTGAATTTAATTCAAGTATGAATTTATTTGAATTTTTATTTGTTCAAAACATTAAATGAAATTCATATTTGGAAAGGTTATGATTTTCTGGTTTGAAAACATATTTTATATGTTCAAAAAGAATTTAATTTGACCAAGTTATGAATTTAGCAATTTTAAATGATCTAAACAAGGTTTCAATTATTTAACCAATTTTAATTATTCAAAACATGAAACAAAGTTTTTATTTGAAAAGGTGGTTCAATTTGGCATGGAAAACATATTTTATATGTGCCATTTGAATTAAATTTGAATTAGTTATGATTTTAATCAAATTTGTAACGAATTGTTTGAATTTGAATTTTGAAACAATTTGAAATGTTCAAAAGAGAAAACAAATGACTTAAACAGGTAGAGAATTAAATTTGGTTTGGAAAACATGTTTTATTTATTCCATTTGGATTTGATTTGAGGGATTTATGATAGTTTAAATTTCAGGGACCCAACTGTAAATTGCAGGGACCTGAAAGGAAGAAAAAGGAACGCAGATGGGCCCCTGGGGCGTTTTTCACCCAGTGCACCCTGGCCTGTGCCTCTGCAGTGCGGGCCAGTGCCACCGTGGCGTGTGCGGAAGGTGAGGTGGCAGTGGGGGGTCAATGACCCGTGGGCCTGGGCGCTGGCGAAAAACTAGAAAAAAAGGTGGCGCCTTTTGGCGCACTGGGGGGTCGAACTCGCGATGTGCTGCGCGCGCAAGAGGAGGCCGTGCCACTAGGCTAGGTGTGGGTTCTTGTCAGGTATGGGCTGCGAGCAAGGTTGAAGTGGATTTACTTTTGTGCGTTAACTGAACAAAAAGACCCGTTCGTTCTCTGACGGACGAACGGCAACGAGGCAGCAGAGAATTGCGGCGGTCACAGCGTGCTGGAGGGTGATGACTGCGTGCGTGTACGAGCCCGTGGTGAAGTGTGCAGCGACGTGCAGGGATGGGAGCCAGCTCCTCGCGAGCTCGTACCACGAGCGTGCATGGCGGACACCCATGGCGGCAAGCTTGGCCGGAAAAATACCCGCTCGACGGCGAGAGTTACAGAGCAGAGCAACAGATGGGAGAAGGCGCTCGGGGGGACGGGGTGCTCACCGAGGATCTCCTCGCTTGATGGACGGCCTCGGCATGGCGACGGTGACCGGGAGGCAGAGGAAGAAGACGGCGTCCATGGCGCTCCCGCGGGCGGACGACGGCGAGGAAGACAAGCTCATTGGGAGCGCACCATGAAGTCCTAGCCCGATTCCTTGGGTCTACAGGGCGCAGTAGACGCCAGCGCACCGCCAGGACACGGTGGTAGGCCTTGGTGCGGCGAGCTCGGGGTTCCGGCCTTTGCAGACAACAGGCGGTAGAACAAAAAAATTCAGAATTTGGGCCCGAGAAGGAGAGTGCAAACAGAGTGGCTTCCACCGGGAACGGGAAGGAGTCGTCACCGTGAGGGGTTTGGACACCCGTGGCGTGCTCGGAGATGACGGCGTCGACGGTGAGGCAGTGGGGGGTGGCGCTCCGCTGTTGCTCCTTAGGTTCAGAGAACAGAGAGGAGGGAGGGGAGCGAAGAGGATGGCGACGCTAGGGGAGAGGGGACAGGCTAGGGCGAGGGGGAGAGGAGGGTTTTTATGGAGGCTCGATCTCGTACGGCAGAGCATCGGAGGGGGGGGAGGAGATCATGCGGTGGTGGGGGGATGACAGCGACAGGAGTTTTTCTCCTCTGCGTCCGTACGAGGAAGAAGAGAGAAGTGGGCTGGAAGAGGGAGGGGAAATGGGCTGTGGGTGGTTTGGTGGGCTGGGGGAAGAGGGGAAAGGCTGGTGGGCTGGCCTGCCTCCCCAGATCTCACCTTTTGTTGTTTTTTATTTTTTTTCCTGCTTGCACATTTTTTGTTTTTTTTCCTTTTTGGGTAGAAAAGAGAGAGAGAGAAAAGAATAGGGTTTGGGGTTTTTATTTTATGAATAAAATTTTATTAATTTGCAAATCAGTAAGTCAAAGCATGTTAACACTAACTTCGAAAATTTGACATGTTATTTGATTTGAATTTGTTAGTTGAAATTCAAATAGGGTTTCACATAACTTTGATTTTTAAAATAAACAAGTTTTATTTAATAAGCTCAAACACTATGAAAACTTAGTGAGTTTAAAATGTTTGGAAGATTTTAATTTTTAAACCACAATTGGATCATGCCCAGTAAGAATGATTTTGAATTGAATTTGAATTTACCATTTGGGGTTTAATAAAAGGGAATTTCATTAACAGGCAAATTAAATAAATCAATTTCAAAGCTATTGGAAACAAATTGTTTAGTTTGCAATTTTTTTAGATTGGAAATTTTGGACATGTTAGAAAGTTTAAATTGGTTTGAACTTTTGAGTTGTTTTGAAAACAGGGTGCAATGCATATGATGCATGTGATGCAAAGCAAAAAGAAAAACAACCCACTTTCTAACTTAGGGGGAACACCCCAGGTGTTACAGACGACACCACTAACAAGGGATTGCGCCCTCGCAATCCACCTGCTAACCCGGGAGGGAAAAGAAGTTCGACTATCGATTCTTCATGCTTCCAGTTGATCTCCTCGACACCACTAACAAGAGATTCTTGCTCGGAGTGACGACGATGTTCTTCCACCAGGAATCTTCCGATGATCGAACCTATTAGGTTAAAGGCTCAGAAAACGTCCACCCACGGAGGATCCTAAAACTTTGAAAGATAGACAAGGGGGGAAGACTCCAAAACAAATAAGTTGGGAGGGGAAATAGAATAGAGATAAGGAGAAAACAAGAAGCCTATTGAGATGTTTTTCCAAAATAGTTTAGCAGAAATAGTTTTTGACACTCTAGAAACACGACCGTTAGCGAGGTTATCCTACAGGCCTTGCGGACCCGTTGCTTCGATAACCATTCGTATCGAAACAATATCGGGAATCGGAAACCAGGCTCTGATACCATTTGTGACGCCCCGGGATCGGGCACTATGCAGATTCCAGCATTCCCGCCAAAATCCACATAATAACCGATTCCAGGTTGCCACTTGTGATAACATTACAACAGTTCACGAATATTCCGCAACAACAACAGAAAAGATATATACAAGAAGACTCAAACGAGTCAAGGATACAACTGATACAATACAAAGATCCAAATAACAGCGGAAGAAACAACATAGTGTCCGACTACGGACAAGATACAAATTGGACTAAGAGTCCTGAAGATAACCGAGAGCGTCCAATCCCTGCCCAGGCCAAGCCGGAGGGATTCCCAAGCTAACGTCGTCAGACTTCAAACCTGTTGACTGCAATGTTGAATATGCAGCCACGAAAAAGGATTCGTGGGTCAGTACAGTTAAGTACCGGCAAGTGGATAAACCATACTCACAAGATACCGGCATAACCAATCATCACAAGATACAAATTCTTTGGGTTCAACGGGAAGGAAAGGATTATTACAAAGAAGCGGCAGCGGGCTGCACTAACTAACTTCAGAGACTCGATACAACATCCGGCTAAAAGAGGGGGATAAGATAGCGTATCGTAACCAACTACAACTAACATCAAACAAACACATCCTGGATCTCGCCCCTTATCCAAAGAAGCAATCCGAGGATAACTCACGCAGTTGGATTAATGATGGTTCAAGCTATTGTGTCAATAAGACTATTACTAGTCAAGTTATCATTAGTTAGGTGTAAGTTGTTCTGAGTACTTGTTAGCCAGTACTTTCACCAAGTCATCCATAACCGCGGAAAACACGGCTTCTCGAGAAGATTTAACCCTGCAGGGGTGCACCAATTTGGCCGTACACGTAAGAATAACCCGCCAGACGGGGATCAAACCCACCAAGCGAGGTACTCAACACAACCCAACTCTTCTTCGCATCAAGCCCAAAGAACCCCGTGCAGTTGAGCGCACGGCTAATCAAGCCCCACGAAGAAAAGGGGACCCTCATAGCACTCTAAGAACGTGTCTCCCTAAATGCCGACTACAAAAGTTCCACCCTGGCGCCAAGGGTTCGCACCTGCATATGCATGCGGCAAATGGAAAACCCGAACTAAATGAAGCGATTTGGACGAGATGCGAATCGAATCAGAATTGCGGGGGGCGCCCATACTCGCTTCCCACATTCGGTTAGTGCGTTCATCATGGATCAGTAGACAAGACCCTTTTCCTAATTTAGGGTCGACACTAGCAGGCCTCAAAACCACGCCGGGCCTCCTGCCGGTGCCTTATCATCAAATTATTATTACCCAAAACATTAACATGTTGTTGATTGAATTGAAACCCAACTATCAAACTAAACAGGTGATAAGACGGACAACAAGACTTGAGCGCAAACAACACTAAGCATGTAACTACGACACAAGGGCCAACAGGGTAAACAAACAACAGTTCATAGGAAGTGGGAGGAAGGGTATATTCATGGCTGCAAGGTAAACATATGATAGGATCGAGACACAAGCATCGAATCATAAGGCTAGAATGAGAACAACGGAAAGAATCGGTAACAAGTGATGAAAGGCAGCCATGTGGCAGCAAGTGAGTATACTTGCCTGGAATCCAGCAAGTAGAGGTACATCCGAAGAACTTGTCGTTGCTCACATCATCTCAACGTCCTATCCGCGAAGAAGCAACGAACCTCGAACAAACACCGGATGCAACAATTACTACTACGGCAAAAGATCCAGCATGATCAAGATATGGATGCATGACAAGTTTAAAGATGCATAAAAGATAAACTAGTTGACATGGTAAACATATTTAAATGGGCCCATATGCAATTTGGATTGCATATGGAAAAGCCCATGAATTAATGTTGAATTAAATAATCTACAAATACCCATCATGTGAGAGTTGATCAGGATGATGCATGGACGAGGAAAACAATGAGAAAACAACAATAGCTTCAATTTGAAATGTTGTTTACCAAGTTTGGAAATTTATTTATTAAGTTATGAAATTTTGGCTTCTTAAGAGGTTACACAAGCATTTGTTGTTTTCACCTATTTTAATTGTCCAAAATAGATAACAAAGTTCATATTTGAAATGAACACAAAATTTTAGGTGGAAAACATGTTTCAATTATTGAAAAAGGAATTAGAATGAATTAATTATGAATTAAACAAGTTTAAACAAGATTTAATTGAATTTAATTCAAGTATGAATTTATTTGAATTTTTATTTGTTCAAAACATTAAATGAAATTCATATTTGGAAAGGTTATGATTTTCTGGTTTGAAAACATATTTTATATGTTCAAAAAGAATTTAATTTGACCAAGTTATGAATTTAGCAATTTTAAATGATCTAAACAAGGTTTCAATTATTTAACCAATTTTAATTATTCAAAACATGAAACAAAGTTTTTATTTGAAAATGTGGTTCAATTTGGCATGGAAAACATATTTTATATGTGCCATTTGAATTAAATTTGAATTAGTTATGATTTTAATCAAATTTGTAACGAATTGTTTGAATTTGAATTTTGAAACAATTTGAAATGTTCAAAAGAGAAAACAAATGACTTAAACAGGTAGAGAATTAAATTTGGTTTGGAAAACATGCTTTATTTATTCCATTTGGATTTGATTTGAGGGATTTATGATAGTTTAAATTTCAGGGACCCAACTGTAAATTGCAGGGACCTGAAAGGAAGAAAAAGGAACGCAGATGGGCCCCTGGGGCGTTTTTCACCCAGTGCACCCTGGCCGCGGGCCAGTGCCACCGTGGCGTGTGCGGAAGGTGAGGTGGCAGTGGGGGGTCAATGACCCGTGGGCCTGGGCGCTGGCGAAAAACTAGAAAAAAAGGTGGCGCCTTTTGGCGCACTGGGGGGTCGAACTCGCGATGTGCTGCGCGCGCAAGAGGAGGCCGTGCCACTAGGCTAGGTGTGGGTTCTTGTTAGGTATGGGCTGCGAGCAAGGTTGAAGTGGATTTACTGTTGTGCGTTAACTGAACAAAAAGACCCGTTCGTTCTCTGACGGACGAACGGCAACGAGGCAGCAGAGAATTGCGGCGGCCACAGCGTGCTGGAGGGTGATGACCGCGTGCGTGTACGAGCCCGTGGTGAAGTGTGCAGCGGCGTGCAGGGATGGGAGCCAGCTCCTCGCGAGCTCGTACCACGAGCGTGCATGGCGGACACCCATGGCGGCAAGCTTGGCCGGAAAAATACCCGCTCGACGGCGAGAGTTACAGAGCAGAGCAACAGATGGGAGAAGGCGCTCGAGGGGACGGGGTGCTCACCGAGGATCTCCTCGCTTGATGGACGGCCTCGGCATGGCGACGGTGACCGGGAGGCAGAGGAAGAAGACGGCGTCCATGGCGCTCCCGCGGGCGGACGACGGCGAGGAAGACAAGCTCGTTGGGAGCGCACCATGAAGTCCTAGCCCGATTCCTTGGGTCTACAGGGCGCAGTAGACGCCAGCGCACCGCCAGGACACGGTGGTAGGCCTTGGTGCGGCGAGCTCGGGGTTCCGGCCTTTGCAGACAACAGGCGGCAGAACAAAAAAATTCAGAATTTGGGCCCGAGAAGGAGAGTGCGAACAGAGTGGCTTCCACCAGGAACGGGAAGGAGTCGTCACCGTGAGGGGTTTGGACACCCGTGGCGTGCTCGGAGATGACGGCGTCGACGGTGAGGCAGTGGGGGGTGGCGCTCCGCTGTTGCTCCTTAGGTTCAGAGAACAGATAGGAGGGAGGGGAGCGAAGAGGATGGCGACGCTAGGGGAGAGGGGACAGGCTAGGGCGAGGGGGAGAGGAGGGTTTTTATGGAGGCTCGAGCTCGTACGGCAGAGCATCGGAGGGGGGGGAGGAGATCATGCGGTGGTGGGGGGATGACAGCGACAGGAGTTTTTCTCCTCTGCGTCCGTACGAGGAAGAAGAGAGAAGTGGGTTGGAAGAGGGAGGGGAAATGGGTTGTGGGTGGTTTGGTGGGCTGGGGGAAGAGGGGAAAGGCTGGTGGGCTGGCCTGCCTCCCCACATCTCACCTTTTGTTGTTTTTTATTTTTTTTCCTGCTTGCACATTTTTTGTTTTTTTTTTCCTTTTTGGGTAGAAAAGAGAGAGAGAGAAAAGAATAGGGTTTGGGGTTTTTATTTTATGAATAAAATTTTATTAATTTGCAAATCAGTAAGTCAAAGCATGTTAACACTAACTTCAAAAATTTGACATGTTATTTGATTTGAATTTGTTAGTTGAAATTTCAAATAGGGTTTCACATAACTTTGATTTTTAAAATAAACAAGTTTTATTTAATAAGCTCAAACACTATGAAAACTTAGTGAGTTTAAAATGTTTGGAAGATTTTAATTTTTAAACCACAATTGGATCATGCCCAGTAAGAATGATTTTGAATTGAATTTGAATTTACCATTTGGGGTTTAATAAAAGGGAATTTCATTAACAGGCAAATTAAATAAATCAATTTCAAAGCTATTGGAAACAAATTGTTTAGTTTGCAATTTTTTTAGATTGGAAATTTTGGACATGTTAGAAAGTTTATATTGGTTTGAACTTTTGAGTTGTTTTGAAAACAGGGTGCAATGCATATGATGCATGTGATGCAAAGCAAAAAGAAAAACAACCCACTTTCTAACTTAGGGGGAACACCCCAGGTGTTACAGACGACACCACTAACAAGGGATTGCGCCCTCGCAATCCACCTGCTAACCCGGGAGGGAAAAGAAGTTCGACTATCGATTCTTCATGCTTCCAGTTGATCTCCTCGACACCACTAACAAGAGATTCTTGCTCGGAGTGACGACGATGTTCTTCCACCAGGAATCTTCCGATGATCGAACCTATTAGGTTAAAGGCTCAGAAAACGTCCACCCACGGAGGATCCTAAAACTTTGAAAGATAGACAAGGGGGGAAGACTCCAAAACAAATAAGATGGGAGGGGAAATAGAATAGAGATAAGGAGAAAACAAGAAGCCTATTGAGATATTTTTCCAAAATAGTTTAGCAGAAATAGTTTTTGACACTCTAGAAACACGACCGTTAGCGAGGTTATCCTACAGGCCTTGCGGACCCGTTGCTTCGATAACCATTCGTATCGAAACAATATCGGGAATCGGAAACCAGGCTCTGATACCATTTGTGACGCCCCGGGATCGGGCACTATGCAGATTCCAGCATTCACGCCAAAATCCACATAATAACCGATTCCAGGTTGCCACTTGTGATAACATTACAACAGTTCACGAATATTCCGCAACAACAACAGAAAAGATATATACAAGAAGACTCAAACGAGTCAAGGATACAACTGATACAATACAAAGATCCAAATAACAGCGGAAGAAACAACATAGTGTCCGACTACGGACAAGATACAAATTGGACTAAGAGTCCTGAAGATAACCGAGAGCGTCCAATCCCTGCCCAGGCCAAGCCGGAGGGATTCCCAAGCTAACGTCGTCAGACTTCAAACCTGTTGACTGCAATGTTGAATATGCAGCCACGAAAAAGGATTCGTGGGTCAGTACAGTTAAGTACCGGCAAGTGGATAAACCATACTCACAAGATACCGGCATAACCAATCATCACAAGATACAAATTCTTTGGGTTCAACGGGAAGGAAAGGATTATTGCAAAGAAGCGGCAGCGGGCTGCACTAACTAACTTCAGAGACTCGATACAACATCCGGCTAAAAGAGGGGGATAAGATAGCGTATCGTAACCAACTACAACTAACATCAAACAAACACATCCTGGATCTCGCCCCTTATCCAAAGAAGCAATCTGAGGATAACTCACGCAGTTGGATTAATGATGGTTCAAGTTATTGTGTCAATAAGACTATTACTAGTCAAGTTATCATTAGTTAGGTGTAAGTTGTTCTGAGTACTTGCTAGCCAGTACTTTCACCAAGTCATCCATAACCGCGGAAAACACGGCTTCTCGAGAAGATTTAACCCTGCAGGGGTGCACCAATTTGGCCGTACACGTAAGAATAACCCGCCAGACGGGGATCAAACCCACCAAGCGAGGTACTCAACACAACCCAACTCTTCTTCGCATCAAGCCCAAAGAACCCCGTGCAGTTGAGCGCACGGCTAATCAAGCCCCACGAAGAAAAGGGGACCCTCATAGCACTCTAAGAACGTGTCTCCCTAAATGCCGACTACAAAAGTTCCACCCTGGCGCCAAGGGTTCGCACCTGCATATGCATGCGGCAAATGGAAAACCCAAACTAAATGAAGCGATTTGGACGAGATGCGAATCGAATCAGAATTGCGGGGGGCGCCCATACTCGCTTCCCACATTCGGTTAGTGCGTTCATCATGGATCAGTAGACAAGACCCTTTTCCTAATTTAGGGTCGACACTAGCAGGCCTCAAAACCACGCCGGGCCTCCTGCCGGTGCCTTATCATCAAATTATTATTACCCAAAACATTAACATGTTGTTGATTGAATTGAAACCCAACTATCAAACTAAACAGGTGATAAGACGGACAACAAGACTTGAGCGCAAACAACACTAAGCATGCAACTACGACACAAGGGCCAACAGGGTAAACAAACAACAGTTCATAGGAAGTGGGAGGAAGGGTATATTCATGGCTGCAAGGTAAACATATGATAGGATCGAGACACAAGCATCGAATCATAAGGCTAGAATGAGAACAACGGAAAGAATCGGTAACAAGTGATGAAAGGCAGCCATGTGGCAGCAAGTGAGTATACTTGCCTGGAATCCAGCAAGTAGAGGTACATCCGAAGAACTTGTCGTTGCTCACATCATCTCAACGTCCTATCCGCGAAGAAGCAACGAACCTCGAACAAACACCGGATGCAACAATTACTACTACGGCAAAAGATCCAGCATGATCAAGATATGGATGCATGACAAGTTTAAAGATGCATAAAAGATAAACTAGTTGACATGGTAAACATATTTAAATGGGCCCATATGCAATTTGGATTGCATATGGAAAAGCCCATGAATTAATGTTGAATTAAATAATCTACAAATACCCATCATGTGAGAGTTGATCAGGATGATGCATGGATGAGGAAAACAATGAGAAAACAACAATAGCTTCAATTTGAAATGTTGTTTACCAAGTTTGGAAATTTATTTATTAAGTTATGAAATTTTGGCTTCTTAAGAGGTTACACAAGCATTTGTTGTTTTCACCTATTTTAATTGTCCAAAATAGATAACAAAGTTCATATTTGAAAGGAACACAAAATTTTAGGTGAAAAACATGTTTCAATTATTGAAAAAGTAATTAGAATGAATTAATTATGAATTAAACAAGTTTAAACAAGATTTAATTGAATTTAATTCAAGTATGAATTTATTTGAATTTTTATTTGTTCAAAACATTAAATGAAATTCATATTTGGAAAGTTTATGATTTTCTGGTTTGAAAACATATTTTATATGTTCAAAAAGAATTTAATTTGACCAAGTTATGAATTTAGCAATTTTAAATGATCTAAACAAGGTTTCAATTATTTAACCAATTTTAATTATTCAAAACATGAAACAAAGTTTTTATTTGAAAAGGTGGTTCAATTTGGCATGGAAAACATATTTTATATGTGCCATTTGAATTAAATTTGAAATAGTTATGATTTTAATCAAATTTGTAACGAATTGTTTGAATTTGAATTTTGAAACAATTTGAAATGTTCAAAAGAGAAAACAAATGACTTAAAAAGGTAGAGAATTAAATTTGGTTTGGAAAACATGTTTTATTTATTCCATTTGGATTTGATTTGAGGGATTTATGATGGTTTGAATTTCAGGGACCCAACTGTAAATTGCAGGGACCTGAAAGGAAGAAAAAGGAACGCAGATGGGCCCCTGGGGCGTTTTTCACCCAGTGCACCCTGGCCTGTGCCTCTGCAGTGCGGGCCAGTGCCACCGTGGCATGTGCGGAAGGTGAGGTGGCAGTGGGGGTCAATGACCCGTGGGCCTGGGCGCTGGCGAAAAACCAGAAAAAAAGGTGGCGCCTTTTGGCGCACTGGGGGGTCGAACTCGCGATGTGCTGCGCGCGCAAGAGGAGGCCGTGCCACTGGGCTATGTGTGGGTTCTTGTCAGGTATGGGCTGCGAGCAAGGTTGAAGTGGATTTACTGCTGTGCGTTAACTGAACAAAAAGACCAGTTCGTTCTCTGACGGACGAACGGCAACGAGGCAGCAGAGAATTGCGGCGGCCACAGCGTGCTGGAGGGTGATGACTGCGTGCGTGTACGAGCCCGTGGTGAAGTGTGCAGCGGCGTGCAGGGATGGGAGCCAGCTCCTCGCGAGCTCGTACCACGAGCGTGCATGGCGGACACCCATGGCGGCAAGCTTGGCCGGAAAAATACCCGCTCGACGGCGAGAGTTACAGAGCAGAGCAACAGATGGGAGAAGGCGCTCGGGGGGACGGGGTGCTCACAGAGGATCTCCTCGCTTGATGGACGGCCTCGGCATGGCGACGGTGACCGGGAGGCAGAGGAAGAAGACGGCGTCCATGGCGCTCCCGCGGGCGGACGACGGCGAGGAAGACAAGCTCGTTGGGAGCGCACCGTGAAGTCCTAGCCCGATTCCTTGGGTCTACAGGGCGCAGTAGACGCCAGCGCACCGCCGGGACACGGTGGTAGGCCTTGGTGCGGCGAGCTCGGGGTTCCGGCCATGGCAGACAACAGGCGGCAGAACAAAAAAATTCAGAATTTGGGCCCGAGAAGGAGAGTGCGAACAGAGTGGCTTCCGCCGGGAACGGGAAGGAGTCGTCACCGTGAGGGGTTTGGAAACCCGTGGCGTGCTCGGAGATGACGGCGTCGACGGTGAGGCAGTGGGGGGTGGCGCTCCGCTGTTGCTCCTTAGGTTCAGAGAACAGAGAGGAGGGAGGGGAGCGAAGAGGATGGCGGCGCTAGGGGAGAGGGGACAGGCTAGGGCGAGGGGGAGAGGAGGGTTTTTATGGAGGCTCGAGCTCGTACGGCAGAGCATCGGAGGGGGGGGGAGGAGATCATGCGGTGGTGGGGGGATGACAGCGACAGGAGTTTTTCTCCTCTGCGTCCGTACGAGGAAGAAGAGAGAAGTGGGCTGGAAGAGGGAGGGGAAATGGGCTGTGGGTGGTTTGGTGGGCTGGGGGAAGAGGGGAAAGGCTGGTGGGCTGGCCTGCCTCCCCACAGCTCACCTTTTGTTGTTTTTTATTTTTTTTTTCCTGCTTGCACATTTTTTGTTTTTTTTTTCCTTTTTGGGTAGAAAAGAGAGAGAGAGAAAAGAATAGGGTTTGGGGTTTTTATTTTATGAATAAAATTTTATTAATTTGCAAATCAGTAAGTCAAAGCATGTTAACACTAACTTCAAAAATTTGACATGTTATTTGATTTGAATTTGTTAGTTGAAATTTCAAATAGGGTTTCACATAACTTTGATTTTTAAAATAAACAAGTTTTATTTAATAAGCTCAAACACTATGAAAACTTAGTGAGTTTAAAATGTTTGGAAGATTTTAATTTTTAAACCACAATTGGATCATGCCCAGTAAGAATGATTTTGAATTGAATTTGAATTTACCATTTGGGGTTTAACAAAAGGGAATTTCATTAACAGGCAAATTAAATAAATCAATTTCAAAGCTATTGGAAACAAATTGTTTAGTTTGCAATTTTTTTAGATTGGAAATTTTGGACATGTTAGAAAGTTTAAATTGGTTTGAACTTTTGAGTTGTTTTGAAAACAGGGTGCAATGCATATGATGCATGTGATGCAAAGCAAAAAGAAAAACAACCCACTTTCTAACTTAGGGGGAACACCCCAGGTGTTACAACGTTGCAGCGGGAATCACTTTTAGAAATTACAGTACGTAAACAAAAGGCTATAACACGTATGATATATTAAGTTATCTAAATTTTTTTTGTCATAGTCATGATACTAAATTTAATCGATGTAAAATGAGTGTGCATTAAAAATTATTAACGTGCACAATTGAATTGTTGAAAAAATGGATGATAAATAAGTTGCATATAAATATTGATAGATATTACTCTCTTCGTTCATTTTTGTAAGTCATTTCAATTTTGGCCACATTCATTGTAAAATGACTGAATCTAGACTTATTTTGTACATAGATCCACTCAGTTTGCTATGTATGTGGTCGCAATTGAAATGATAGTTAGTGTGTCTTATAAAACTGGACGGAAGGAGCAGTGAATATGACATGGATAATTGATTGGCTAAGACGATGGATGTTGTGGATATCTTGTATGTTGAGATAGAAAAATTATAAATGCATCTTCGTGTGATTTTGTATTATAAGATATTAGAAGGATACCCCGGGCCTTGCAACGGGAATATCCTTTAGAAACTATATTGCGTAAATAAAATATATCATGATAAATTTATTTGTCTAAAGAAATATGCAAAATTCGGTTTGTCATAGTCCATATACTAAATGTATTCACTATGAAATAAGTGTGTATTAAAAGTTATTAACATGGAAAATTAAGTTGTGAAAAATAGGATGACATGGAATTTTCATGTAGAGATTAATAAATACTAGACTGTAAGCGCACTTCGCCGCTCCGTCTTCATGACATGGTTATTGAGACACATGTTTTGGTGTTTATGTTTGAACGTCATGGTGCACCCAATTTGTGTGAACATAACTAAAACGTGTTTTTAAACAGAAAATGGTTCATGTGAGCGAAACTAAAACAAAAAATTAACTACAATAATTAAACATAAATCACTTTTAAACAACAATGATGAAACATTAACTCTATTATGCAAGCAATAACTCTACCATAGTTTAATATGCAATAGTCTGGTGTGTTGTACTTTGTCCGGGAAAAGCAGAGAAATGTCTTGTATCAAGTGGCGTGAGTCAGAATTTGAATGAAGAGTACTATATTATGACAATACCACTTCTCAACATAAAAAGTCGTGCACTTGATTTACACCGATATGGGGAAGCAGGTCCTAAAAGAACAAAATTGCTGCTTACACTCTACAAACAACAAATAATGGAGCTAAAAAATACCTAGTGACCTGCCCCTAAAGCTTCATTTCCCTAGAGCTAGCTCTTTGGCAAGGTAGCTGAGGGCTAAAGTGTTATGCCATTGTAAAAGGGTGCGGGTAAGCGGAAGTTTCCACCGAAGATTCTGTGAGCAAGACATGATTAGCTTCTGAAATATGTAGATTAGAGCATAGGTAAAGAGAACTGCCCTAATCCAGCATCAGAACTACTATGTTAATTGTTAAAGAAAATTTACTATTGCCTCGATGATTCAAGTATGATTACTATGTGTTGATAAAAGAAACCAACGCTATTTCACCTTGTTAACATTTGATGGGCTTAAATAAACAAGGGATAGTTTCCAACTTCAAGAGAAAAAAATACGCATGACTCTTGATAGTGAGAGTGTAGTGTCATTAGGCGTCTAAAACAAAAGTAATATAACTTCAAATACATGGGTAGTTTTCTTTTAACCTGACAAAGATTTAAAAGGGACAAAGAAAGCAAATAGGGGTCCAAGCATACTGAAGGCAACAACATGACTATAAATTCTAAAGCATATTCAATGTAGCACAATAAATATACACGTGTCAAAATCTGTCTTTTTTTTTAGATTTCAAAATTTGTCAATGACACGTCGCACATTATCCAATAAAGTGAACACACAAACTCCACAACCAGCTACAAAAGAAAACTAAGAGAGAAAACAGTAACCATGTCCCACCCTTTATTGTTCTCTTAAATGCCAGTCATGAGGTGAGTTTGCAAATTTCATTTCTATTTACACATTCCAACAAAGAAAAACGTATTAGAGAAAAATGGCATATGTTCATCACTTCCCCACATAAAGATACATAAAGTTTTGGTTTTATGTTGGAACTGTTTGCACCGACATAGTATCTGTAACCAAATGAATCTGTCCAACCCAAACCACCAGGAACCAACCTGACACGGTAAAGTCAAGATGATATTCTTAAGATCCCCAATACACATAGATCACCAAATACTTATTTACATGTGCATTAGAGTTTGAGAAAACAATATTATCAAAGGATGGAAAATAGTTTCCCCGAAATTCAGAACCGCGCTAGATCCAGAAAAAGCAAAGAACTAAACCAACAATGGAACAACAGTGGCGGACCAGGGGGTATGCCATGTATGGCCTAATTGCATTTGACAGACATCCGATCAATTCTGATCTCATTTGGGGCTTTCCATGCGCATAACACACGCATGTCAGGCTATGCATGCACCGATTAATCCTTGCCACACATAGAGCTAGTAAATTACATAGCCAGCTAAGGGCTATGCCAATGCATTGTTTCTTAACCGTATCATAGGAGCATTAAAAATTGAAGAACCTACTTGTCCAATGAATTTTCTTTTAGATGTTGTATCTAAATTTAATGATATGGTGCTCATGTATGTATATGATAGGACAATTAGCTATTTTTTCCTAGGGTGACGTGCAAAGTTGTATCTTAGCTAAGATACAAACTCACTCTCTCTTTTCATTAAATAATGTAACACACCCGCAAATTACCTATGAAACCGTGCGAAGGGCGTCTCCAATGTAGAAATAAAGGAGACCTTAATAAAAAAGGTGGTCTTAAGACTCTCCCTTATACATTGTAGCACTAGATTTTAATCTAAAAATATTAACACCCACCCATACCACTATGGCCTTGCCATAAGAAATTTAATAAAGCAAAACAATGTTTCTCTCACATACTTTACAAGTGTCGAGACATCGTAGTAAGGTTCATGGGCGGGGGTGCCATAAGCCTACTGGTAGAACCGCGGGGGGGGGGGGGGGGGGGGGACGTGGAAGTACTGTAAATGAGAATACCGAGTTACCCAGGTTCGGTACGTTGCAACTAAGGCGACGTTCCTACTCCTGCAATTTCACTAAATTAGGGCTGAAGCATGAAGTATACAAAGTATAATTGTGAGAATGGTTTCGCTAACTCAGCGAGGATCAACTTCTTGGTGAGATGGCTTCTAGCTAAGTTCAGATTCTATATTGTTCTTTGCTCCCGTCCGGCTTTATATAGATAGACGGACTAGGGCTTACATGAAAGAAACCTAAAAGACTACGGTAAGTATCTTGTCTTGGAAAGTAAGGCATCCGGCTTCTTCTCCAAGCCGAACCATGATTGGGCCATAGTCCGGGTTCTTCTAGAATCCGGCTTCCTGCGCGCCAGCTTACTGGGCCGCCCAATGGAATTTGTTCCATTACCTACGGGCCACCCTGGTAATCCGACCTTTGGCCACTGTTAGATACACCCCTATTTGGCATATATCCGATAGTAGCCCCTAAGAAGAATTGAGACTTCATCGCGCTGCTCGTTGTAGAATTGTATTCTTTTCAGGAATATCGATTTTGTCTTGATTCTTCTTTTAGTAAAAATTTTCAATGCCAAACTCGGATTTACCGAAATCCGGCTTCTCTTCCAGGAGCCTTAGTGGAGAAGGAACCTGTGACGCTAGCGGTGAAATTTTGCTCACGTCACGGATGTTTGAGTTCAGTCAAAAGACTGAAACCATACCTCTGACAGATTCTCGCGTGGGAAACGAGGAGATAGCAATAATCACCTCGCCCCCTCGTTTCCTGGATTTTTCAGGCGTTACAACGTCGTGCATCCAACGGCTAAATGAGCCGTTAGAGCCGATCTCAACACGTCCTGGCTATAAATAACCGCCTTGGGGTCTCTGGTTTCCCTTCCGCAACATCTTATTCCTCAAGCCCCAGAGTCCAGCGCACTGCCACTCCCAGACCTCAAGCGACCGTAAATCGAGAGAAAACCTTGTCACATCCCAATTTTGGAATACCTGTTAATACAGTTTTTTTTGCTAATTGCTTTACTAATAAACCTTGGTTGTGTTTGTTTGTGGTTGTTTAAGTGCAACCAAACAAACTAATTTTATAAACTTACATGGCTAAGAAATTGAAAACAAAATATTCAACATATTGTTCCAATGACTTTGGCAATGTTTTCTAAAGTAAATATTGATCAAAGAGTTTTCCAAAAACATCTTATGAATCCAATACTTGTTGAATATTATTACAAGGCCTAAATTAAGAAAGAGGAAAACACTTAATAAATTTCCATAAAGGATTATCAGAAAAAGAGGCATTCTTAAATGCTTCACCAAAATATTATCAAATGTTTTTCCAACCTTGCAAGCTTAGAAACAAAGGTATTAGAGAGCATTGACTTGCTATCTCTAGTCACATAAATATTTTGGCAAAGCATTGTTAAAGAAAAGCCAAGTGTCTTATTAAATAGAAATTCCAATATTTCCAGAAACAGAAAACTAAAACAAGTTACTTCTGGAAACTTTCATCAAATGATCTGAAATTCATACCATTGCTTCCTTATATCAAATAAGGAACACACACAAGAGGAGACCAAAAATTGAATCCTTTAAAGTCCTGAAAACATGGTTTTTCTCCACAGCAACAATTGGGATTTTGAACAAGTTTGTTCTACAAACTTTTTCCAAATGCCATGAAATAAATACCACATGCTCTATATCATAAATAAGGATGAAAACCAAAAGGGCACAAGTTTTTGAATAATTTAAGTTGTCAAAAAACCCTGTTTTCTTGACAGCACCTTTTTGAAATTTGAACAAGTTTGTTCTATGAAGTAACTCTAAATGACTTGAATTTTCTACCACATAAGGAACACATCAAATAAGGAAAGTGTGCCAAAAATTAGCATTTTTGGAAGCTCCTAAGTAGGTTAATAAATTCAATGTCCATTTATGTAAGAATTCAAATTTAAACAACTTTGAATTATAAAGTTTCACCAATTGAGCCAATTTTCATATATGTTGTACATATCAACTAATTAGAATTTTGGGCAAAAGGAAATTAATTGTTGACTTTGTTTGCTTGGTGAAAACATCCATTTTCAGAGAGGACAGGGACCCACTTGTATTTTTCCAGGGACTTAAATGTAATCCTAGTCACATGGTGTCCTTCTTCTTCCTGTAGATGACGCCATGGCTGCCCATGCTTCCTTAGCTTCGAGTAGAAGGCTCCTAGTTGCTTAAAAACCCCTCCCATGTGCTCTACCTGCTCCCTCTCTCCCCTCCCCTCGAAGTCTCTCTCTCACTGTACCAAAAAGGCCCAAAAACGAAAAACCGAACCCTAGCCGAAACATGGCCGCCGTCGATTCGGCCGATAGGGACCACGCCGCCGGTCGCCGTTCGCACTATCGCCTCCGCCTCGTCGTTGTGGTGCTTGGTGCGAAGGTAATCGAGCCGAGGCGCGGCAGGGTGGCCGCGCCATCCTCGTTCCTCTCCGAGCTCGCCGAACTCCGGCGAGGGATCGCCGCGCCCTCGAGCCTCCTCCGCCTTCTCCGTGTCCTCCATGACATTCGTGGTGAGCAAGGGAAGCTCCCCGTCGCTTTTTCCCCCTCTCTAACGCCCTAATACGCCGCCGTGCCGTGCGAGTTCTCCGGCCGCCGCCGCACGCTGTCGCCGCCGCCTTTCCGGCCCGTCCCGGGAAGCGAGGCTGCGCTCTTTAGCTTCCTCTCGTCGAGACCCTTGCGTGGATGCCCTCAAATCTCGAAATGGTTGTTTTAATCGCCGGTTGCGGACTTCGCCGGAGTTGTCTCCGCCGGCGGTGACGTCTTGGTGATGCAACGCTCGCGTCAGCAAGCCTTGACCCCGCGCGGTGAGGTCAAACCTGCTGGTGGCCCTCGCTGTGCCGCGTGGCAGCCAGCGTGGCGGCCTGGCCCGCGGGTCAGCGAGTGCGGGTAGATCTGCCGCGGTAGAATTTGTCCTAGCCGGCCCAAGAACCAGATCTGGCCCATGTGTTGCTCTTTTTCCATTTAAATTTTTACAGAATGAAGCCTGTTTACTTTAGGCTCAAAAAGGCAACTTAAAATATGAATTTGACCAAACTAAAATTCACAGTGGTACCTCAACTAAATCTAAACCACCTCCACTTTGTAGATCTACATTTGGATGAATGGATTTGAAATGAAAAATGTTTTGGTAACAGCTACCAGAAACACCAAAATGAGAACCATTTTAGTTTTACAACTCAGAATGAAGTGAGGCCAATTGCATTGGAAAGCCCTTGAAATTATCTAACAGGAGCAATTAACCTCGTTTCCAAATTCATTGTATTTTTGAAATGGCATGAAATTTGGTAAAACACCAGAGAGCACTTTGGTGATTTTTATAAAATAATTAAAAATGATTTTTGATGCAAACTCAATTGGATGGTCTTGTACATGTTTAGGACTATCCAAAACTAGAAGGGATTAATTTTTAGAGCATCCTAGAAAATTTGGTGGACAGATCTTTGTTTTGCTTATTTCTGCCATTTTGGCATTTTAAGTAATTAAATTGAGCTATTATATTTTTGTGTTTCCATATTGTTTTCTAGCATGTACAAGTTGTGTGAACTTGTTTTCTAAGTGTTACTTAGCTATTTTATCATGTTAGAATGTGTGGACTTGAGTGGAGAAGCAATAGGATTTTTGTTATTAACATATGATTATTCTCTAGTAATACTTGCATAGCAATTTTTGATTGATTAACTTTGTGTGCAAGTGATTGAATTGTTTGTTGAGAGATTAGATACAGCACCATGTTGATACTTAGTTTGTGTTGTTATCACCTCTGATAGCTTGTTTTTGATTTGGTAGAAAAGCATGAGTAGCTTAATCAATTACTATGAGAATGTTTGGAAAAATTCCCTCATGTGTGGAATTTTTGGTATTAATATTTGTGGTTGCATAGCCACATATTTTTGGGTTGTATCCATAGGTCCAGTAGCATTTTGATAAGTTTGTTATGAGTACTTGACCCCTAAAGTTTTCACATGTGTGAAAATAATAGCATGAGTAACATGGTCTTGCTTATTTTTAGCAGCCTATTATTTTCTGCTAGTATTGTTATTGCACTAGGTGCTAGTTTAGGTTTTTGCTAATTGTTGTCAAGTGTGACCAGAGGCTTTGTGACCTCTTAATGCTTTGTTATGCTAGTGGAACACCCACTGGTTTCATTGCATTTTTGGTGGAAACATTATTTCCCCCACACTAGATGTGTTTCTTTTCTATATGTTTTGAGTAGATCTTTAAATGCTTTTTAGGCTTATTGCTAGATTAATTCTCATGAAACTAGTACCATTTAGGTACTGTTATTTTAGTTATAGCACCTCTAGATACTTGGTGCTTGTGTTTGAAATAGATTTAAATAGAAATGCTTAAAGTCTAAATTTCATACTAGGATATTCATGTATGCTTTTTGTCTTGTTTTACCTTAGGGAAAAATATGAATCTTTGGTGTGGAAACCAGAGGATGGAATGTCCTTGTAGCATTATTATCTTAGGGTTTTCACCTCTGATAGGTTTCCTCTTAAGTGGCATAAAAGCATGAGTAACACTTGGATGACTAGGAATTAATCTCCTCACATGTGTAGCCTTTTAAGCATAGTTTTTCCTTGTTTCCTAGCTATGCTTTTTATGTTATTTTGTGGATTCCAGTAGAAATTATGGTACTGGTTAGAGGAGTATTTTACCTCTGCTAGCTTGCACACTTGTGCATAAAATTAACTAGTGTAGCCTAAACTAGTCTAGTATTTTTCCTAAATTTTCTACTAGTATGAGTAGGAGTTTTTGGGTGCTTGTTTGTTTGTTTTGAGCACTTTTATAAAAGTGACCAGAGGCTTATTAACCTCTTGGTGAGCATATTTGCTAGTGGAACACCCACTGGTATGTTTGCCTCATGGTGGAAAAGTAGGTTTGACTTGTTGTCATGAACCTTTTTCACCACTTAAATATTTTAGCAAATTATATGTGCTAGCCATAGAGATTGTTGGGGAAGTTTTTAGACATAAAAATGTGTTTTATGTGACACCCTACTGTCTAGTAACATGTGCTCTACCCCACTGGTCCATGGTGTTCTTAACTAAAAATCATTGAATTGGCCACACATAAACACTAGGAAAAAAGCAGACTTTTCAACTATAGTTTTTATGCCAATTTTTCTTAAGGGAAAAATTGAGAACTTGGGTGGTACTTCTTGATTGCTTGCTGTATGTATTACTTGTAGCCTTGTTTGCCTTGTTTGGTTCTGAATGTGTGTCCTTTATTCTCTTTTTACGGCGTTAGAAAAACGAAGAGGAAGGAAGTGTCGTGAAGCTCTGTTTCAAGTTCCAGTCACTCCAACAACCAGGGACACAAAGAGATACCAGGCAAGCCATCCTGATTGCTTGCTGATACAATACTTATCATTATCTATCATGCATGTTTTACCTCTGAAGTTTTACAAAAACTTGATTATCAAAACTATTTTTGATGTGGAATTTACTACTATACTATATTATAGGTTACTATCATGCCAATAGTTAAACTTGGTAATACCAAGCCCATAGGCCACCCTATGGTATTTATTACCATCAAATATACTAGTCCCTAAGTGGACACCCTAAAATTGTGATTCTACAAAACAAAGGCTTTACGGAAAAACCCGGAGAAAAGGCGGATCCTTGTTCTCCGGAGGAATGTGGAAGTGGTCATTTTTGAGAAGGTGGTGTTTTCAAAAATGACACATAACCTAGTCTTCGCCGGACAACCTTTACCGTACTGCCACCCTACCCCAACATGGGCACGGGGCTTAACTTGAAGTTTGTTCTTATTAGTGTGTGCTATCTCAATCGCTATAAGGGACGTCGTACCCTCGAACCGAATGTCGTCAAAACTCCCAATGTTGAGGCATATAAAGTGTGGGATTAATTTTCCCTCCGGATGCATCGGTTGAGTCTCCTGTCATGGCGATGTGCGACATGGTGCCGAGGAGATTAAAACTGAGAGATAGGCATATTCTAGCTTGAACATAGTGGATGGTTATGATCATATACCTGATGTTTACATACTGTTGTTACAGTCCGTGATTGTTCACGGGAGGTGTACTGGATCTGGTGGATGTGTACACCTCTGCAGAGTACAACTTTTTCGAAGAAGCCGCGTCCTCGGATATGGACAGTTGAATGGCCATGTAGCTAGCATTGTGTCAATGTTTTCGAAAAGAGTTTTTGAAAGGGAATCTTTGGAAAGGAAGTGTTGAACTTGTGAAGTTCGGAAAAGAATGGAAACTTATACCGTGGAGGTATCGTCGATGATGAAAAGCCAGATGATGTTATACAAAACAAAATGTTTTGCAAAGAAAACATTTTCTACTCTAAGCAAGAATTCTGGAAACTGATTCCAAGAAGTTTTGCAAAGAGAAAATATTCTTTAACAAAGTTTTACAAAAACTCTTGTACATGTGATATCTACAAGAGAAATAAAACTATATTATTTTATTTTCTTATGGAGTATCTTCTTCAACGAAGATACAGATAAACTTGACTGCAACTGTGGTGTCATCATATATGAACACCATTGATAGTGAACCATATTTATAGCTTACCTATTCCACCATATAAGCATACTTGCATGTTGGTAAGTGATATGATGGATGTCTTGCTGAGTACATTCAAATGTACTCATTATGGTTTCGCCCCTGGTATCTACTTATCAGATTTGGAGAAGGAGCCTCCAAAGGAGATCTATGAAGAGAAGTACGGAGTTGACGGCTTTGCGAACTAGGATCGTCTCCGGGTCAGCAGCCTGTAGGTTAAGGCGTGACTTGGGCTCAACTACGTTGTGTTTTATTTGTCTTCCGCTGTGTTTGTTAAGTTGCCTGCCCTTTTGGCAGCTGTGTTAAACTTGATCATGTGATCATTTGTGTAATACCTTTATGTATTCGTGTAATGGATGATGTATATCTGTGTGCCAACGGTGTATGTTGTTCACGACTGATCTTTCTGGGATCGTGAATGTATGCATACGTAGGGTTTCAGACTGCCGGTCTGGGGTCCTTACAGAGTTGGTATCAGAGCCATCCTGACCTTAGGAGACCTTAGTTAGCATGGACGTCAGATAGGAAAGAAAAGTATTTTGGAGTAAAAACCTATTTACTATCTAAATTATTTTTATCTAAGGGAATTTTAGTATATTTTCCCTCCTTATTATCTTTTCAAAAGATTCTAAATGCATATCAAGGGCGTCCTTGAACAGTGGTTCGAAGGGCGGGCCTTACAGAGTTAGTATCTCTCTCGGTTAAGAGTTATTTCTTACTTGTTTGCAACTGCCCCGCTCTGTTTTTGAAACATCTCTCGTAATTGAAGTTTCCTATCCAGAAAATAGTTGGAGTTTCAAAAACAGATTGTTGCATAAAGTTTTATCAAAACTTTACTTCTATTTTATCTTGTTTTTATACAAAAACTTTTATACTTGCCGATGCCCCGAGAAGACCAAAATAATTGCCTAAGCTCTACAGTGATGATGGTCAGAAGTAGATATAGTTCTTCAGCCACTTCTAGGATTTTGGATTAGTCTAGTTTGGAGTAATTTAGCGATGACTCCATGAGTCGCCTTCCCCGACGTAGCTCCAATGGGGCCTTGTTTGTGTGTTTTGGCTTACTTATGTGTGTCCGTAGGACTTTGTGCTGTTGTGTGGTGTAGAATTTGGTTCATCTAGGCTTCTATATGTTTGTGGGGTGCTCAAAATTTGCAGATTTGTGCTTGCCCCGCTCTTGTTTTTGAATCGCCTCGTGTTAAATTTTTGCAAGCAAAAATGTTTGTATAGTATTCAAAAACAAGAATTTGTTGCTTAGACTTATACTTGTTTTCGCTTCATAATGCGACCTGTCGTGAACCACCACCATTAATGAAAGCACCATTGGACCTAATAATAGAGGACCATCAAGCCACACGAACTGATAGCGTTGATACCAGTGATGCACTCCAACAAATAAAGCTCCAACAACGACAACCCTCAAAGAAGAAAAGGTGTGAATGCACCAACCACTACTGACCAAAGCCTCTATGTTTGTCTGTTTGCAAAAGAATCGTTTTGCTCTGTTGGCTAAATGTTGCACCTATTTATGTCCCTTTTTAAAAGACCAAACTAAAGAGATCCCTTTTTAAAAGAGTATACACCTCCCTCCTATGGAGAAAGGTGCAAAATAATTCTTCGCATGCCATGATGCGCAACCCCCTCAAAAGCCAATCCGAAGAGCACGATTAAATATTCGACGTACGATGACGCTAGTCGTATCTTGTCGGACAAACATATTAAATAGAAAGCTAACAAGACTAACATGTTTGGTATAATCTTAGGTTGACACCTAACCAAAGCATGTGAACTACTGACAACTCTTTCTAAACCAAGAAATTAAGTGACTTACGACACTTTTTAATCTAGTTGGTAAAAAGGAGAAGTCACGAGAAAAATTAAGATGATGATCTATTCGTTTACTAGTCAATAGGATATCATGTGTATCTACTTTGGAAACCAAATAGTAGTAGACGTTGTAAGTACTATGAAATTCAAGATTTATAAATAAAGTGAACGATGGAATGGATATAATAGATCAAGAAAACAGCAGTTTTCCTGTTTTTGTTTCTTTGAGTGCTCTTGATTGAAATAAATTTGTGTTTTATTCAATCTTGCTTCCTAACTTATATGGAGTTGTTAGGACTTGCTATTATGTTGTTTTATCACAATAAATCTACCCTAGAAAGTGTGTGCATGATTGGAAACTCGAATAAAAATGAATAGCATTTGTTACCTTCTAGTTTATTATTTGGATTGTTGAGTGGGCAAATCCTTATAGATTTGTTGTACCTAGATTTTTGTTATGGTTATAATAGATCCAGTACCATTTTGATATTGTTATTTATATGCTGTTATCTTCATTAACTTGCATGTGATCTTATAGCAAAGCATGAGTAACATTTGCTATTTTTCCAGTTTTTATTATTTGGAATTATTGTGAAAGCTAGATCTTTGTGTGAATGCTTTGATAAATTTTGTGCTATGATTTCATTGAGTCCAGTACCAGTTAGGTACTGTTATTTTGATGCTTGTACCTATGTTAGCTTGCATGTCTCTTAATAGTAAAGCATGTGTAAGCATTACTATCAGTATGCACTAGTATTGCTTCACTAGATTAAATAGCATTATATTTTTATCTTGTATGCAAAGTTTTTCATGAGTAATCAGAGGCTTAGTACCTATTTTTACTTGGTATTAGTAGGCCATAGCCCACTGGTCCCATTGAATTTTAGCTTGAGGATAAAAATCCCCAACCATACACCTGTGTGAAAATAGCATGTTTCACTATGTGATTGATTTCTATTTTCCACCATGGAAAATATAATTGTTTCTTTTCACCTATGAAAGTGAGAAGTTTATTTCTTATTAGTAAATACTAATATGTTTAGATGTGATACTTTTGTTAGCATAATATTCCTTAGGGGTATCATGTTAAGAAATGTCTCACTATCGTGTGCTGAAATTAAATTGTTCGCAAATAAAATAAATTCCTCTTGATTGGTAGATTGTTTGTGAATGATTTTAAATTGAGTGTATGGATTTTTGAGAAGGTTTAGATAACTTTTCATTACTTGCATAGCTACTGGTTGTGTGAGTTATACCTTGCTTGTTTGCTAGTAATTGGTTAAAGAAAACAGAAATTGCTAGAAGAAAATTTCTGCATGATTAATAGTTGTATCATGGGATTGTTTTGATTGTTTGTGCTTACTAACATGAGTAAGTTTTGTGTACTGCTATTAGGTACATTTATATTAATGACTTGCTTGTTTAAATTTAAACATCATGATAGCATTGTTTGCTTCTCTAGGGTGAAACTAGTTCACCACTAGAAAATGGTGATTTTTGCTCTAGTTTTACACTCTTTTTATTTTATGAGAGTATTTGTTGATATAGCATGTTTAGGAAGTATTACTTCTGTTATCATGCCATGAATTATTTAGTTACATGTTCTATGGTTATAGGATATGGTTATCTCGTATAGCATGCTGGTGTAGATTTTTCATACTAGTGTGTTATTTGTGCAGTCCTGTTTTTTTTTATGCCTGTGTAATAGGAGTTTTTATCTTGTGTGAAGATGGTATTTTAGAGTATCTTTATGATTGAATTCATTGGTTTTTAGCTACTGGTTGTTTGCTAATTTTTTCATGATTGATGGATTCCAAAACCTCTATTAAACAATAACCTAGTGAATAAATAGTCTATTCATCTGTGGTGTTGTCTGTTTGTTTATTGGATTTTGTTTAAATGTTTTACCTTAGCATGAGTTTATACTTGTGTTATGATTGTGCTTAAGAGTATCTTAAGAATCTAAAACATCCAACTAAAATCATGAACACTTTAAGTGATAGTTGCTTGTGGTGAGTAATAACCACTGCCATGAGTATTGTTCTGTCTGTTTGTTTTACCTTAGCAACCTAACCTTTGCACCACAAGCTATGTTTTTAGCTTCTTATATACCTTATTATGAGAGTGGTACACCACTCCATATGTTGTATGTAATATGTGGGATATACCTAGGAACTCATGTAAATAATTGACGGTATTTTTCCAGGTAGTTCTGCACTAACCTTAATTTTTGTTCAAACTAGGAAACAAAAGTTTTGGACCTAACACAGTGCTGGTGTATTTTTTTAAAATGAAGTTGCTAATTTAGGGTAGTACCCCACCTCCCAAGAAAAGTCAAAGGGGGGAAGCACCTTCACTCCAACACTAACATTGTGTTTGTTGGCCCTCCCTTAGTCCTCGCTTGTGAATCTCGGGGACGAGATTCTTTTTAAGGGGGGAAGACCTGTCACATCCCAATTTTGGAATACCTGTTAATACAGTTTTTTTTGCTAATTGCTTTACTAATAAACCTTGGTTGTGTTTGTTTGTGGTTGTTTAAGTGCAACCAAACAAACTAATTTTATAAACTTACATGGCTAAGAAATTGAAAACAAAATATTCAACATATTGTTCCAATGACTTTGGCAATGTTTTCTAAAGTAAATATTGATCAAAGAGTTTTCCAAAAACATCTTATGAATCCAATACTTGTTGAATATTATTACAAGGCCTAAATTAAGAAAGAGGAAAACACTTAATAAATTTCCATAAAGGATTATCAGAAAAAGAGGCATTCTTAAATGCTTCACCAAAATATTATCAAATGTTTTTCCAACCTTGCAAGCTTAGAAACAAAGGTATTAGAGAGCATTGACTTGCTATCTCTAGTCACATAAATATTTTGGCAAAGCATTGTTAAAGAAAAGCCAAGTGTCTTATTAAATAGAAATTCCAATATTTCCAGAAACAGAAAACTAAAACAAGTTACTTCTGGAAACTTTCATCAAATGATCTGAAATTCATACCATTGCTTCCTTATATCAAATAAGGAACACACACAAGAGGAGACCAAAAATTGAATCCTTTAAAGTCCTGAAAACATGGTTTTTCTCCACAGCAACAATTGGGATTTTGAACAAGTTTGTTCTACAAACTTTTTCCAAATGCCATGAAATAAATACCACATGCTCTATATCATAAATAAGGATGAAAACCAAAAGGGCACAAGTTTTTGAATAATTTAAGTTGTCAAAAAACCCTGTTTTCTTGACAGCACCTTTTTGAAATTTGAACAAGTTTGTTCTATGAAGTAACTCTAAATGACTTGAATTTTCTACCACATAAGGAACACATCAAATAAGGAATGTGTGCCAAAAATTAGCATTTTTGGAAGCTCCTAAGTAGGTTAATAAATTCAATGTCCATTTATGTAAGAATTCAAATTTAAACAACTTTGAATTATAAAGTTTCACCAATTGAGCCAATTTTCATATATGTTGTACATATCAACTAATTAGAATTTTGGGCAAAAGGAAATTAATTGTTGACTTTGTTTGCTTGGTGAAAACATCCATTTTCAGAGAGGACAGGGACCCACTTGTATTTTTCCAGGGACTTAAATGTAATCCTAGTCACATGGTGTCCTTCTTCTTCCTGTAGATGACGCCATGGCTGCCCATGCTTCCTTAGCTTCGAGTAGAAGGCTCCTAGTTGCTTAAAAACCCCTCCCATGTGCTCTACCTGCTCCCTCTCTCCCCTCCCCTCGAAGTCTCTCTCTCACTGTACCAAAAAGGCCCAAAAACGAAAAACCGAACCCTAGCCGAAACATGGCCGCCGTCGATTCGGCCGATAGGGACCACGCCGCCGGTCGCCGTTCGCACTATCGCCTCCGCCTCGTCGTTGTGGTGCTTGGTGCGAAGGTAATCGAGCCGAGGCGCGGCAGGGTGGCCGCGCCATCCTCGTTCCTCTCCGAGCTCGCCGAACTCCGGCGAGGGATCGCCGCGCCCTCGAGCCTCCTCCGCCTTCTCCGTGTCCTCCATGACATTCGTGGTGAGCAAGGGAAGCTCCCCGTCGCTTTTTCCCCCTCTCTAACGCCCTAATACGCCGCCGTGCCGTGCGAGTTCTCCGGCCGCCGCCGCACGCTGTCGCCGCCGCCTTTCCGGCCCGTCCCGGGAAGCGAGGCTGCGCTCTTTAGCTTCCTCTCGTCGAGACCCTTGCGTGGATGCCCTCAAATCTCGAAATGGTTGTTTTAATCGCCGGTTGCGGACTTCGCCGGAGTTGTCTCCGCCGGCGGTGACGTCTTGGTGATGCAACGCTCGCGTCAGCAAGCCTTGACCCCGCGCGGTGAGGTCAAACCTGCTGGTGGCCCTCGCTGTGCCGCGTGGCAGCCAGCGTGGCGGCCTGGCCCGCGGGTCAGCGAGTGCGGGTAGATCTGCCGCGGTAGAATTTGTCCTAGCCGGCCCAAGAACCAGATCTGGCCCATGTGTTGCTCTTTTTCCATTTAAATTTTTACAGAATGAAGCCTGTTTACTTTAGGCTCAAAAAGGCAACTTAAAATATGAATTTGACCAAACTAAAATTCACAGTGGTACCTCAACTAAATCTAAACCACCTCCACTTTGTAGATCTACATTTGGATGAATGGATTTGAAATGAAAAATGTTTTGGTAACAGCTACCAGAAACACCAAAATGAGAACCATTTTAGTTTTACAACTCAGAATGAAGTGAGGCCAATTGCATTGGAAAGCCCTTGAAATTATCTAACAGGAGCAATTAACCTCGTTTCCAAATTCATTGTATTTTTGAAATGGCATGAAATTTGGTAAAACACCAGAGAGCACTTTGGTGATTTTTATAAAATAATTAAAAATGATTTTTGATGCAAACTCAATTGGATGGTCTTGTACATGTTTAGGACTATCCAAAACTAGAAGGGATTAATTTTTAGAGCATCCTAGAAAATTTGGTGGACAGATCTTTGTTTTGCTTATTTCTGCCATTTTGGCATTTTAAGTAATTAAATTGAGCTATTATATTTTTGTGTTTCCATATTGTTTTCTAGCATGTACAAGTTGTGTGAACTTGTTTTCTAAGTGTTACTTAGCTATTTTATCATGTTAGAATGTGTGGACTTGAGTGGAGAAGCAATAGGATTTTTGTTATTAACATATGATTATTCTCTAGTAATACTTGCATAGCAATTTTTGATTGATTAACTTTGTGTGCAAGTGATTGAATTGTTTGTTGAGAGATTAGATACAGCACCATGTTGATACTTAGTTTGTGTTGTTATCACCTCTGATAGCTTGTTTTTGATTTGGTAGAAAAGCATGAGTAGCTTAATCAATTACTATGAGAATGTTTGGAAAAATTCCCTCATGTGTGGAATTTTTGGTATTAATATTTGTGGTTGCATAGCCACATATTTTTGGGTTGTATCCATAGGTCCAGTAGCATTTTGATAAGTTTGTTATGAGTACTTGACCCCTAAAGTTTTCACATGTGTGAAAATAATAGCATGAGTAACATGGTCTTGCTTATTTTTAGCAGCCTATTATTTTCTGCTAGTATTGTTATTGCACTAGGTGCTAGTTTAGGTTTTTGCTAATTGTTGTCAAGTGTGACCAGAGGCTTTGTGACCTCTTAATGCTTTGTTATGCTAGTGGAACACCCACTGGTTTCATTGCATTTTTGGTGGAAACATTATTTCCCCCACACTAGATGTGTTTCTTTTCTATATGTTTTGAGTAGATCTTTAAATGCTTTTTAGGCTTATTGCTAGATTAATTCTCATGAAACTAGTACCATTTAGGTACTGTTATTTTAGTTATAGCACCTCTAGATACTTGGTGCTTGTGTTTGAAATAGATTTAAATAGAAATGCTTAAAGTCTAAATTTCATACTAGGATATTCATGTATGCTTTTTGTCTTGTTTTACCTTAGGGAAAAATATGAATCTTTGGTGTGGAAACCAGAGGATGGAATGTCCTTGTAGCATTATTATCTTAGGGTTTTCACCTCTGATAGGTTTCCTCTTAAGTGGCATAAAAGCATGAGTAACACTTGGATGACTAGGAATTAATCTCCTCACATGTGTAGCCTTTTAAGCATAGTTTTTCCTTGTTTCCTAGCTATGCTTTTTATGTTATTTTGTGGATTCCAGTAGAAATTATGGTACTGGTTAGAGGAGTATTTTACCTCTGCTAGCTTGCACACTTGTGCATAAAATTAACTAGTGTAGCCTAAACTAGTCTAGTATTTTTCCTAAATTTTCTACTAGTATGAGTAGGAGTTTTTGGGTGCTTGTTTGTTTGTTTTGAGCACTTTTATAAAAGTGACCAGAGGCTTATTAACCTCTTGGTGAGCATATTTGCTAGTGGAACACCCACTGGTATGTTTGCCTCATGGTGGAAAAGTAGGTTTGACTTGTTGTCATGAACCTTTTTCACCACTTAAATATTTTAGCAAATTATATGTGCTAGCCATAGAGATTGTTGGGGAAGTTTTTAGACATAAAAATGTGTTTTATGTGACACCCTACTGTCTAGTAACATGTGCTCTACCCCACTGGTCCATGGTGTTCTTAACTAAAAATCATTGAATTGGCCACACATAAACACTAGGAAAAAAGCAGACTTTTCAACTATAGTTTTTATGCCAATTTTTCTTAAGGGAAAAATTGAGAACTTGGGTGGTACTTCTTGATTGCTTGCTGTATGTATTACTTGTAGCCTTGTTTGCCTTGTTTGGTTCTGAATGTGTGTCCTTTATTCTCTTTTTACGGCGTTAGAAAAACGAAGAGGAAGGAAGTGTCGTGAAGCTCTGTTTCAAGTTCCAGTCACTCCAACAACCAGGGACACAAAGAGATACCAGGCAAGCCATCCTGATTGCTTGCTGATACAATACTTATCATTATCTATCATGCATGTTTTACCTCTGAAGTTTTACAAAAACTTGATTATCAAAACTATTTTTGATGTGGAATTTACTACTATACTATATTATAGGTTACTATCATGCCAATAGTTAAACTTGGTAATACCAAGCCCATAGGCCACCCTATGGTATTTATTACCATCAAATATACTAGTCCCTAAGTGGACACCCTAAAATTGTGATTCTACAAAACAAAGGCTTTACGGAAAAACCCGGAGAAAAGGCGGATCCTTGTTCTCCGGAGGAATGTGGAAGTGGTCATTTTTGAGAAGGTGGTGTTTTCAAAAATGACACATAACCTAGTCTTCGCCGGACAACCTTTACCGTACTGCCACCCTACCCCAACATGGGCACGGGGCTTAACTTGAAGTTTGTTCTTATTAGTGTGTGCTATCTCAATCGCTATAAGGGACGTCGTACCCTCGAACCGAATGTCGTCAAAACTCCCAATGTTGAGGCATATAAAGTGTGGGATTAATTTTCCCTCCGGATGCATCGGTTGAGTCTCCTGTCATGGCGATGTGCGACATGGTGCCGAGGAGATTAAAACTGAGAGATAGGCATATTCTAGCTTGAACATAGTGGATGGTTATGATCATATACCTGATGTTTACATACTGTTGTTACAGTCCGTGATTGTTCACGGGAGGTGTACTGGATCTGGTGGATGTGTACACCTCTGCAGAGTACAACTTTTTCGAAGAAGCCGCGTCCTCGGATATGGACAGTTGAATGGCCATGTAGCTAGCATTGTGTCAATGTTTTCGAAAAGAGTTTTTGAAAGGGAATCTTTGGAAAGGAAGTGTTGAACTTGTGAAGTTCGGAAAAGAATGGAAACTTATACCGTGGAGGTATCGTCGATGATGAAAAGCCAGATGATGTTATACAAAACAAAATGTTTTGCAAAGAAAACATTTTCTACTCTAAGCAAGAATTCTGGAAACTGATTCCAAGAAGTTTTGCAAAGAGAAAATATTCTTTAACAAAGTTTTACAAAAACTCTTGTACATGTGATATCTACAAGAGAAATAAAACTATATTATTTTATTTTCTTATGGAGTATCTTCTTCAACGAAGATACAGATAAACTTGACTGCAACTGTGGTGTCATCATATATGAACACCATTGATAGTGAACCATATTTATAGCTTACCTATTCCACCATATAAGCATACTTGCATGTTGGTAAGTGATATGATGGATGTCTTGCTGAGTACATTCAAATGTACTCATTATGGTTTCGCCCCTGGTATCTACTTATCAGATTTGGAGAAGGAGCCTCCAAAGGAGATCTATGAAGAGAAGTACGGAGTTGACGGCTTTGCGAACTAGGATCGTCTCCGGGTCAGCAGCCTGTAGGTTAAGGCGTGACTTGGGCTCAACTACGTTGTGTTTTATTTGTCTTCCGCTGTGTTTGTTAAGT
Organism: Alopecurus myosuroides; assembly: GCA_028641055.1. Lineage (NCBI taxonomy): Eukaryota > Viridiplantae > Streptophyta > Magnoliopsida > Poales > Poaceae > Alopecurus > Alopecurus myosuroides. The sequence goes on along the minus strand of CM054063.1, from coordinate 291,377,983 downwards.
TGCCTGCCCTTTTGGCAGCTGTGTTAAACTTGATCATGTGATCATTTGTGTAATACCTTTATGTATTCGTGTAATGGATGATGTATATCTGTGTGCCAACGGTGTATGTTGTTCACGACTGATCTTTCTGGGATCGTGAATGTATGCATACGTAGGGTTTCAGACTGCCGGTCTGGGGTCCTTACAAACCTCGAGCCTCACATACTCGCCAGAGAAACCATTGGTGGTTCTTCCTCCCGGACGCTCCACCCGCAAATGGACATAAGAGACTCTCCTCATGCCACTGAGACCGCAAACGTCGACGTCGTACTCGAGGACCTCATTGACGACCTCGACCCCATCATCGGAACTCCTCCGCGCGCCTCAGCGAGCACACCGGAGGGGCCTGCGAGCGAGCCGGAGGGTGGGGATCTCAATCCCGCACGGGAACTATGCCGCCGCCCTCAGCCACCCCTCCTCCTCCTCTTTCCTTCCCCGATACAGAGGAGGGGGGAACCTCCACTCGCGACGGCGAGAACGCAGCTGCTGCCGCCACCGTCGGAGGCGGGGAAGACGAAGAAGGAGACACCGGAAACTGGAGCCACTTCAATGTGGCTCCGACTCTTCTTCCAGCCACGGAGAAAGACGGGTTTGTCGTGAAGGATAAATGGCGGATGGATGAGGACGACTCTGAGTCATCTCCAAAAGCGGGAGAACGGGTGATTCTGGCTTCTCATATCAATCGAGGTATGGGTTTTTTGCCATCCGCGTTTTTCATCCAGGTTCTCAACCGTTATAACACTCAACCTCACAATCTTCCGCCCAATTCCATTTTGTATTTAGCCGGCTTCCAGGCCATTTTAGAGGGTTACTTAGGGATAGAACCCCGCCTAGATTTTTTCTAGTATTGTTTGTACGTGAAACGCAACACCACCGAGGGTGTTCTCCCGATTTGCGGGACCATTTCCTTTAATCTCCGTAGGAATAGAGAGGAATGGTTTCCCAAAATCAAGACTTCAGAGTCCGTTAAATTCTGGGTGGGCTTTTTTTTCCTATCATTCGGATGTTCCGTATCCTGGAAGGATACGGGCATTCCGGCTTTCATCAATTCCGCGGCCACGCCCCAAGACAATTGGGTGTTGGATGCGGTCCAGGTTCCGCCTCGAGACCCGATGAGAATCAAAATACGGATTGCCAAAATGGTCTCTTCCACTTCTCCTCTGACTGGCATGGATACAGTTCTATGCTGGCTCGGGAGGAGGATTCAACTTCTCTCCTTCCGCGGTAGTCGTATTATGTGTGAATACACAGGCCCATATGATACAATGAGGGCGACAAAAACCTCCTTATCAAAGAAGGAGTTCAAAAAACACGTGAATCAGCTCGTCTCCACTCGTGATCAGTACGAGGAGAGCCAACAAATGTATCATGCTAAAAACACCGCTCCCAAGGTATGTTTTTGTCTTTCGGGGAATTTTCTGAGTTTTGTCGTTTCTCGGATGTTTCGATACTAATACGGGTTCTTTATTTCTTCCTCAGCTTCTTGATCTTCCTAAGATAGAAATTTCCACTGGCGACGAACTAGCTGCGATAAAAGCCAGCTTCTAGCCAGCTGGAGGGCGGAAACACAATCAGATCTCCTCTAGCCAAGAGGTGATTGATCTTGACGGAGTACCCATCGCTACTGCCGGGCAAAAAACCCAGATTTTCGCATTTGTATGGCTTTTGTTGCGTATTTCTATCTCGTATTTTCATCCTTTTCTCCTTTCTAGCCTTGCCCCTGTCTCCCTAAAGGGAAAAGGCAGGAAGATGCTGAAAGTTGTTGCCCTTAGGGGGCCAAAACCATCCCCTGCAACCGCCCCAGACACTCCATGGCAGCTGGAGAGGTAAACACGGATGTTGGGGAAGAATACCTCGTGCAGTCCAGCCAGCCTGTTGCATCCGACACAGATATGCGGGAAAGGGAGGAGACTGACCAAGGTGGACCTTCAAACCTTCCAAAGGAGGAGCCAATGCCTACCTTTGACCAGAAGTTTAAGGTAAAACAAGAATATTGTTTTGACGAACTCGGATATATTTATCCGTGGGCAATTTTTTTTCGTCCGAGCCCCTTGATTTTCCCTTGGCCAAAAGGTGGACTAATAGTATGGAATAATTACGTGTTCTCACCTCGCGAGGTTATGCAAGACCATATCCATCACATGGGGATTACCTTCGCGGAATACGCCAAGGAATTCTCCGAGAACTTACGCGGTTTGCAAAGGATGAGCAAGGTAATATCTCTAGCCCCCAAGTATTAATAGAAAACCATTCTTTTTGTTTTTGTCTTAATACTTTTTCCCTTATGCCTATTTGTTTTTGCCTAAGCAAACTTTTCCTTTGTATACTTTTCAGCAAACCGCCGAAAATATAAACGTGGAAGTTATTCAGAAGCTCACCATTAAGAACCAAGAAATAAAATCTCTTCTTGGTATCCTTAATGAGAAGGACTCGGAATTGACCGAGGTCCAAAAGCAGCTGAAGGAGGCAGTAGGTAGGCATGCTTTTTCAATCCTTGATTCTGTTTCTGAATTTTTCTAAGTATTTTTTCGAGTTTTTAACCCTTCATCTCTTGTTCTTCTCAGCTTCTTTGGCTAAGGCCAAAAAAATTGCTGAGGACGCTGGCAATGCCGAAACCCTCCGCTAAGAAAACTCATAGCTTTACAAAATGACTGTAAATCTCCAGAAAGATCTGTAGGCGAGCCAGCTGGCTCTTGGATTGGCCGAGTACCGAGCTTCCTCTCAAGCTGAGAAGGATAAGGGGACTATCCGAGATCTTGAGAATGCCCTCAACCAACACCTTGAAGAAGGCACTGAGATGGATAAAATTCTTGGTAAGTCTTTGTACTTTTACCAAGTTTTTTCTTATACTTTGCAAAATGCCTTCTTTTCATCCTTTTGTGTTTCCTAACTTTTTTGGTTTTCCTGACAGAAGGGAATCCTCTGCTAACTCGGATTGAAAGAATTCGGGCTTTCGGGACTTTCGTCATCGAGCTGAAAAATGATGGAATGCTACTTATCAACAACTGCATTCCGGACAAATAGCTAATACTCGGAAGTCAGCAAGCTCCCAGAGGCAGTTGCCAAGGTGGCAATTCAGCGGGAGTCTTGGCTCCAATCTGCCGCCCGTGGTGGTGTGCGCACGGCCCTTGTGCTAATGCGTATGCATTATACCGCCGCCAAATCCTGGTGCATCGCCACCGGTATTCCGCAAGGATACACAGAAGCTTAGCAGGCAGAGATCTTCGATTCTATCAAGGGGGGCCTCCAAGATAGCTCGGATGGTGTCTATCTCAACATTCTACCCGGAGGAAGAAATTCCGACAACTCCGGAGAACCCGAGCGACAATGACGAGGACGACAACGACGAGTTTGAAGATGTCGTCTAGTTCCTGCATAGCCAATTAGCCAAATAGAAAGCATTACTATTCTTATAGTTTAATCTTAATTTTAATGCATTCTATCTTTTGTATGAACAAGTTTTTATCCTTTGGAGTGAATTTTTAGTCTTTTCAAGTTTTTTAGAGTTTTAATTCATTTCCTTCTAAGTTCTCTGGTTTTGTATGCTCTAACTTTCCTTATTGTTGAAGTGGCTCGAAAGTATTCAATCTTCATGCAAAGTGATTGGGTTAAGACCTATTAGTCAAAACTCAGAATCATGGATTATACCTTGGCACTTTTACTTACTAATTCCAGTTACCCATCATACAAACAATCAAATATTACTTAGGAAACATAAGGAATTTGAAAAGTATGAACCTCAGGCACACATGCACAATCTGGGGTTCTTAAGCCTCCTTAGGCTAAAAAAACATTCGGATTATAACTCCCAGCACACAGGAAAAATTCGGGTTAACACTGAAGCAAATTGAAAGATCGCCGGTAAATAGATAAGATAGAAGTATGCTTTGATCAATAAGAACAAGACAAACAAAATTGCATGAATTACGTCAACTTTATTTCATGATCTCAATGATGTTTACATAGAATTGAACTAAGTGTAGAAGGGACGTAACTGCTGGATGCTCCATGGCCTATTTGTCTCTCCTAGTTCTACATCTATGTTTCTTTTTCTCTTGCGATTCGGATTTTTCGGGTCATCTTCCGTGTCTCGAATATCTACAAGGTAATATGACCCATTTTTCATAGTCTTGCTAATGACAAATGGTCATTCCCAGATTGGGGCTAACTTGTGGTTTCTGTCCTTTACCAATCTTAGCACCAAATCACCCTATTTGAAAGATCGGTGTTTGATTTTCCGACTATGATATCGTCGTAGCCCTTGCTGCTATATGGCGGATCTTTGTAACACTAGTTCTCGTTCTTCTTCTAGGATATCGACGACATCATGACGTGTAATTTCGGCATCCAAGTCATCGTATGCTTGCACTCTTGGGCTATCATGGATCATGTCCGTAGGAATCACTTCTTCAGCGTCGCAAACCAAGAAAAAGCCGTTTGCCCAGTTGATCTATTTGGCGTCGTTCAAATACTCCAAAGCACGGGATGTAATTCTTCTACCCATGCTCCAGCTGCTCTATGAAGAGGAGATTCGAGTCTAGGGCGTATTCCCTGCAGGATTGAATTATTCATTCGCTCAACCTGCTCATTGGATTGTGGGTGTGCCACATATGCAAGATCTAGGCGGATTCCTGTTTGTCGGCAATATTTTGCCAACTCTCCAATGGAGAAATTTGTCCCGTTATCCGTGATTATGCTATGTGGAATGCCGTATCGCATGACTATGTCAATGGAGAAGTTTCTGGCAGTCACACCGTCAAGTTTTTTGATGGGTTTAGCCTCCACCCACTTGGTATACTTATCCACTGCAACAAGTAGATGCGTAAGTTCACCTCTTGCAGTTTTGAATGGACCCATCATATCTAGCCCCTAGACCGCAAAGAGCCATGTTGTGGGGATAGTCTTGAGTGCTTGAGCCGGCCCATTGGTCTGCTTGGCGTAATACTGACATCCGGCACATGTATTCACTATATGCTCTGCATCTGTCTTGCCTGTGAGCCAAAAAAACCCCGCACGGAATGATTTTTTTGACTATGCTTTTTGATTGAGCATGATGTCCTCAATCTCCGGCATGGATTTCTTGCAGGATTTATCGTCCTTCTTCTGGTGAAATACATCGCTGAAAAATTCCGATAGTACCACGTTTATACAGGCAACCATTGATTACCGTGTATCCTTTGCATTGGTGTTTGATATGCCTTTGCACGACCTCGTGTGCTCCATCCGGCAACTTCTGATCAACTAAGAAGTCTAAGTATGGAATTGTTCAATCCGGGTTAACGAGCAAAACTTCTATTAACTCGGAAACAAGGGGATAGTCCACATCTTCTCCTTTTATTGATGGTTTGTGTAAATGCTGGACGAATACACCAGGTGGCAAGGTTTTTACCCTTTTCTAGCCCATGCGGGCTATGGCATCCGCGTTCCAATTTTCTTCCCTTTTGATGTGAAGTACTTCAAATCCTAGGAAGCAAATGACAAACTCGTCGGCTGTTCTTCGATATACGGCCATTATGGGGCTTTTGGAATCCCATGTTTGATTAAGCTGGTGCTATACTAAGTCCGAGTCACCGTAACAAAGTATATGTTTAACACCAATTTTTTGTGCAATATGCAAACTATGAAGCAATGCTTCGTATTCTGCCACATTGTTGCTGGCATTGAAGTGTATTTGTAATACATACTCCATTATGTCACCTTTTGGGGATTTTAGCACCACACCAGCTCTAGCACCTTCTTTCATTTTTGATCGGTCAAAATGCATGATCCAATATTCCGATTCCGGCATTTGTGTGTTTTCCATTGCTTCTGTCCAATCGGCTACAAAATCTGGCAACACCTGGGATTTGATTGTCGTCCGGGGTTGGTACTTAATGTCGAACGCGGCCAATTCAATGCCCCATTTGGCAACTCAGCTTGTTGCGTTCACATTGTTGATAATATCCCCTAGTGGTGCTTCGCTTAACACCATTATGGAATGTCCTTGGAAATAATGACGGAGTTTCCGGGATGCGAAAAATACGACATATGCCATTTTTTGATAATGTGGATACCTTTGTTTTGACTCGGAAAATACTTCACTGACGTAGTACACCGGATGTTGATCTGGGATACTTTGTTCGTCTTTCCGTCTTTCCATAATTATCACTATACTAATAACCCTGTTAGCTACTGTAAGGTACAGTAACATGGGTTCTTCGTCGTTTGGGGATGCCAAAATCCGAGATTTTAAAGTTTCTTTTAACTGGGTTAATGCTTTTTCCGCCTCTTCTGTCCATTCAAATTTGTCGGATTTCTTCAACAATTTGTGTAATAGAAGATCCTTGTCACCAAGCCGGCTTATAAACCTGCTTACAGCGGCTGCGGATCCCGTCATTCTTTGGACATCTTGTAGACATGTAAGTCTTTTGATGTTTAAAATTGTTTTGATCTTTTCCGGGTTTACTTCTATTCCTCTGTGAGCAACGGTAAAATCCAGAAGGTTTCCCGAGGGAACCCCGAATACACACTTTAATGGATTCAACTTCATTCTGTAAGTGCTTAAATTATCTTCAAGGAGTGTATCCTTTTCCTTGGAAATGACGGCAATATCGTCCACATAAACGTGTATGTTTTTGCCAATTTGACTATGCAAGCATCTTTGCATGCAACGCTGGTATGTTGCACCTGCGTTCTTCAGGCCAAAAGGCACGATTATGTAATATTATGTTCCGTATGGTGTTATGAAAGATGTTTTTATTTGGTCTTCTTCTTTCATGCGTATTTGATGGTACCCGGAATAAGCATAAAAAAAGCTCAGAGCCAGCAGCGGAATTTATTATTTGATCAATTCGCGGTAATGCAAACCTATATTTTGACACAATTTGTTCAAACCGGTGTAATCTATACACATCCTAAGAATAATACTATCCTTCTTCAGGACTAATACTAGGTTCGCAGACCAATCAATATGTATAACTTCCCGGATAAAATCAGCTGCGAAAAGCCGGATAAATGCCATGCCGATGGCCTTCCGTCTTCTTCCATCAAAACGACGGAGACCTTGTTTGACGGGTTTTGATCCTAGAATCACCTTCAATTGGAGCTCAGCAAGTTCTATGGGTACACCTGGCATGTCAGCAGGACACCAAGCAAAAATATCCCAGTTCTCACGGAGAAACTTGAAGAGCATGCTTTCCTATGCGTCAGTCATTCTCGTTCCCACAACGACATACTTTGTTGGATCTTTGGGATCCAGGATAACCTGCTTTGTGTTCTCCGAGGCTTTGAAGCTATATGCCGGCTTCCGGCTTTCTTTTCCTGCCGGCAATTCTGTCGGCGATACTTCTTTAGCCAGTTCCTTCAGCTTTTTCTTCCTTATTACCTATTCGGCGCAAAGGGCGTTTCCTTTTTCTAGCTCATTTGCTAGTTTGAAATCTCCTGAGATGGTGATTACTCCGCCTTTCAGCCCCGACATCTTTAGCTTGTTGTAGATGTAGCATGATCTTGACGAAAGCCGGGCGTCCGAGTATTGCTTGATACACGCTTTCAAATGGGACAACCTCGAACGAAATCCTTTCCTGACGGAAGTGTTCTCTCTTACCAAAGGCAACATCTAGGGAATTTCTCCTAGGGACTATGCTTGTCTACTAGGGACAATGCAGTGGAAACGTACATTGCTATGCTTGAGCTGGGTCTCAAGAAAATGCAACTGTTTTAATGTACTTAAGTACATGATATTGATACTGGATCCTCCATCCATCGGCACTCTTTTGAGCCTAGTGTTTTCCACAATAGGGTTTACTACAAAAGCGTGTGTGCCGGGTTCTGGGATATTTCCGAGATGTTTCGACTGATCCCAGGTAATTTGGCGTATTTGAATACTTCAAGTACTTAGGTGTTGGAGGTATCACCCGTTGCTTTCTCGAAGTGTTTGCTTTGCCTGTTTGGCCGAGGGAGTTGCCAGGAAAGTTAGGTTACATTCTCCTTCAACTCTCGGTAATTTGGGTTTGCCTTTTCGCTACTTATCTTGGATTTTATCACAGTGTCAGACTCGCTGTCTTCTTTTTCAGCTTCCGTTTTTTGCTTATTGAACCTCCTTTTGGAATTCTTTCCCTTACTCCCGGATCCTACAGTTCCCTTCACGTGCTTATTAAGCCGACACTGCGCATTGGTGTGGGTAGACTTCCCAAATTGCGAATGGTGGACACAGTTTTTCGACTTAATCTTTTCCCACTCTGTCGGATACATGCCAATTAGGGGTACATCTGACGTTGGCCAAAGGCCGGATTACCAGGGTGGCCCGCAGGTAATGGAACAGAATCTATTTGGTGGCCCAGTAAGCTGACACGCTAGAAGCCGGATTCTAGAAGAACCCGTATTACGGCCCAATCAGGGGCGAATTTATGGGGTAGGCTTCGATAGGCTCAAGCCTACCCTCCAATTTTGCAGATTTTTTTTAGTATATAAGCTTCTGTACATATGCAATGAACAAGAAGGCAAGAAATCATGTCGTGGACGTCCTCGTTTGGTGTCTTCCAGCGAGGCAGCGAGCAACCAAATATATTAGGCTTAAGGCCCAGCTAGCTAGCCGTGTAATATTGGCCCATGTGGGAATCGTAAAAGCAAGCTAGGCGTTTGGGGAAAAAACTAGAGAAAAGGCACAGGCACGCACGATCGTCTAGATCAGTTTCCTGATTTTCGTTTGGCTTTCCCGTGTTTCCTGCTGCAACCCTCACGACTCGAGTCACGATCGCCATAACCGGCCGCCGGCCAGCGACGAACACTTGAGGAAAGGCGGCGGAGATCAAGGATGCCGGACGGGGATGAGCGCGGCAACAAAGGAAACGCAAACTCTCGTGTGGACGGCGGCGAGCGGGAACGCCAAAAGCGGCCGGCAACAACACAATCGCCAGTGGCCGGCGAGAGCAAGCAGGAGGGTAGTGGGAAGGCCAAGAAATTAAAAGGTACATGTTTCACAATACCTTAGATAGTCAGATTGATGATTGCTTTTTGCCGATACTTCAATCTTGATAGATTGATTACTGATATGTCAAGCTTTATGAAATTTATTTATCGGCTTAGAGTTTGAACTGATTACTTCTGTCATGTAAATCTTTATTTGTTCACATATTTGAAAGGTACAAGCAAGCAAGACTTGCGTAAATATTTCCCAAGCAGTTCAAAGAATACTGTGCCTGAACTTGATACTCCAACTAATGTGCCTGAAGTTCTTGCGTCCGAAGTTACCGCGCTCGAAGTTATTGTGCCCCTGTCAGATTCCCCAACGGTCAATGTTGATGCGAGCACAAGTCAACCAAAAAGGCCTCATGTAGAATTTGATCAGAATGAGATATTTGGTGATCCAGCACGCCGGAAACAAATAGAAGAGTATCCTAATGAGGTTCGAGAACAAGTAAGAAGGCAGTATTTATCGAATGGTCCAACTCGAGCAACCGGTCATGTCTTTCCACAAACATTAGATGGCACAATACATAGGTCATTTCAGCCGCAATGGTTCGACAGATTCGACTGGTTGGAATACAGTGTGGAAAAAGATGCTGCTTTTTGTTTCTATTGTTTTCTTTTCAAGAGCTCAGCGCAAGCCAACACATTTGGAAATGATGTATTTACAAAAGAGGGATACACACGTTGGAAGACAGCTCTTGCTGCTTTTGAAAAGCATGTTGGTGGTCCAGGTAGCTTCCACAATATTGCAAGGGGTGAGTGTGAGGATTTCAAAAATCAACGCTCAAGTGTGTCTAGTAAATTTTATAAGCAATCAAAGGAATCTGAAATTACATACAAAATTCGTTTGACTGCCTCATTAGATTGTGCAAGATATCTCATAGCACAAGGGGAAGCTTTTCGTGGCCATGATGAATCATCTACTTCCATCAATAAGGGTAATTATAAAGAGTTGTTGGAATGGTACAAAGATAAAAATAATGATGTGAAGGAGGCATTTGAAAAAGCTCCTGGTAATTGTCTTATGATTTCTCCAGATATTCAAAAGGATCTTGCAAAATGTTGTGCGGAGGAAGTTACAGCCGTGATTATGAGTGAAATCGGACAGAGGAAATTCTCTGTTCTTATTGATGAGGCTAGAGATTCATCTATAAAGGAGCAGATGGCAGTGATTGTGAGGTTAGTTTTTTTTTTGCATTAGTACTACCATGAAACGATATCGATTGTTGTGTTCTTGTATTTGTGTAGTTTTAACTTCTCTAGTTTGTGTAATGCAGATTCGTAAACCATCAAGGGAAGGTCATGGAGAGGTTTCTTGCAATTCACCATATTTCAAATTGTACATCTATTGCATTGAAGGAAGCTCTGGTTCATGTGCTTGATAAACATGATTTGCCTATTTCTAGGCTACGTGGCCAAGGGTACGATGGAGCTTCCAATATGAGAGGAGAATTCAACGGTTTGCAGAAACTGATTCATGATGATAATCCATATGCTTTCTATGTTCACTGTTTCGCTCACCAGTTACAGTTGGTTGTTGTCACAGTTGCCCAATGCAGTAGTTGTATTGCTAATTTCTTCAATTATGTTCCTTTAATAGTGACTCAGGTGAGTGCATCTTGCAAGAGGAAAGATGCTTTGCTTGCAAAGCATCAAGATGTATTATTGGATAAATTAGAGAAAGGTAAGATTTCAGCTGGAACGGGGTTGAATCAGGAATCTGGCCTAGCTAGACCAGGAGATACTCGATGGGGCTCGCATCTCAAAACATTGCTTCGTATATATCAAATGTGGGAGGCGGTGGTGGACATGCTAGTGGTTGTTAATGGAGATGCTCGTGAACACTCAAGTCATGGTGGAGCTGGGGGTTTGATAAAAGTAATGGAATGCTTTGAATTCGTATTCATCTTGCATTTCTTAATAACTTTGTTGAGCATCACAGATGAGCTATCAAAAGCACTCCAGAGGAAGGATCAAGACATTGTTGAAGCTTGTGGCTTGATCTTGGATGTGAAGGAACGCTTGCAACATATGAGGGATAGTGGGTACGAGCCTTTACTAGATCAAATCAAAAGCTTCTGTGAGGAATATAATATTGATGTGCCAAATATGGAAGATCTTGTTCGACCTATGGGTCAATCTACGCGCACCAAACATAAAATAAGTCAGCATCACTACTTCAAAGTCAACATTTTCAATGCTGCTATTGATGCAACTATCACGGAGATGAATCACCGCTTCAATGAAGTCACCTCTGAGTTATTGGTATGCATGGCTTGTCTTGATCCAACTAACTCTTTCTCTAAGTTTGATTCTAATAAACTTGTTCGGCTTGCTGAGATATATACCGAGGACTTTACTATGGCTGATCGTATGTTGTTGAGAAATCAGCTCCAAACTTTTATTATCAATATTAGAAGGAGTGCAGAATTCCATGGATGCCGGGATATTAAAGAGCTTGCTCAATTAATGGTTGAAACAAGGAAAGATAGAATATTCCCATTGGTATACCGCCTCATTGAGTTGATATTGATCATTCCCGTGGCAACAGCGTCTGTTGAACGAATATTTTCCGCGATGAAAATTATCAAGACAGATTTGCGTAACAAGCTGTCAAATAAGTGGTTAAATGACTTAATGGTGTGCTACACCGAGCGGGAGATATTTAAAAGTATTTATGATGATAAGATCATTAAACGCTTCCAGGCTATGGGACCTCGCAGAGGACATTTGCCTAGAGAGAGAATTGTAGTGCCTCAGCATCACTAGTAAGTTTCATTTATTTTCAATGCTACTACATCTCTTATACGTACATTACTGTCTTACTAATATTTGTACTCTATGTAGATGGTTGGTTGATGGCTGATGCTGGTTCGACGCATTTTTGAGGATGTAGTCTTTATTATTAAGGTATCTGTGTATTTTTAATGACTCGTTCTATTTTTCATTTTTTGGGGTGTATTTCAATTTGAATTATCAGCGTCATATTCGTTCTTTTTTTGGATTAGTTCCGTGCTATAGGCTTTCAGCCTACCCTTTATTTTTTTCCTGGATTCGCCACTGGGCCCAATCATGGTCCGGCTTGGAGAAGAAGCCAGATGCCTTACTTTCCAAGACAAGACACTTAACGTATTCTTCTAGGTTTCTTTCCTGTAAGCCCTAGTCCATCTATCTATATAAAGCTGGACGGAAGTAAAGAATAAGGGAGAATCTCAACTTAGCTAGAAGCCAACTCGCGGAGAAGTCGATCCTCGCCGAATTAGCGAAACCATACTCATAACTGTACTTTGTATACTTCAGGCTTCAACCCTGATTTAGTGAGATTACAGGAGTAGGCACGCCACCTTAGTTGCGACGTACCGAACCTAGGTAAACTCGGTGTTCTCGTTTACAGTATTTCCACGTCCCCCCCGCGGTTCTACCAGTAGGCTTATGGCACCCCCGTCCATGAACCTTACTACGACGTCTCGACAGTTGGCTCCCACCGTGGGGGCATCGACGTCGGGAGTTACTTTTCGAGCGGGAATACTCGGCGGAATCGGAAGTAAAATAACTGTTGGAAGCCTGGAATCCGACGGAGACGTCGGACGCTTCCTCGACAATGGATCGTACATGCCAGCACGGAATCATCTGGTAAGTACCCGCGTTTTACCGATTGGATCTATTAATATTTTCATCGGATTAACATCAGAAGCAATGGGATTCCATGGTGGAAGTAAATTGATCCCACTCGCCCTATACCCAATTGATGAAGGCTATAATGTCGGACTTTGCTCAGACCTGCCTTATTCTTACGAAGAGGAGGATCAAGCTCATCTAGCCGCATATCGCCAAAACACTTCTGGATTTTCTACCTCTTCGGAGATGCCCGCAACCAGATCCCACTTCATTGGCATGGTGCAGTCTGAAATTGCTGAAACCACGAAAGAAGAAAATCCAGTGGAAAAGGCAGAAACTCACGATCCCACAAATAAAGTGGAAGATCCGACATCCGTCGACCAGATGACGAACTTGGAAGCCGACTTTGTTTTAGCTGCTACAGAAGCAAGGCTAGAGTCGGAACCCGAATCTGAAGACATAGATTCCGAAGATGAAGAAGAAGACGCTTTCGAAAGAAAGGTCAAATTCATGCGAGGGACCTTCCACAAAGTACTCATGGCAAAACCAACTGGAAACTCGGACGCTGAGGAAGAGGAAGATCGCAAAACCCCTCCACCAGAGGACATGGACGATGAAGAGGAAGAAGAGGGATAAGTTAGTCCAACTTACCCTGACGTCAGAGAATTGACGAAAGATGAGCCTAACAAAAAAACCCATCTTCCAAGAAGAAAGAGAAATCCTCCAGAAAGCTGCTATCCAAGTTACAAAAGAAAAAGGAAAAATTGGCAGGTATTGCCAACCAAAACCTGGAAACCGGAGGAGGCAGCGGGCTGAAATCTGCGGATAATAAAAATTATAAAATCCCTATTCCACAAATGTCGGAAGAGGAAAAGATCGATCTGATCCAAACCCCGGTTGCACGTCACGAACCACCGGAAGGGCTGGAAGCCAGAAGGCAAGCCCTTATGCGGCCGAAGCAACACTTATTTCGGTCTCAGGAAAATCTCCTCAAAGCCCAGGCCGTTGTAAAGGAAAAACAGGAAAAAATTGAGGAATTCGAGCGCCGGAATATGTCTGGGATAAAACCCCCAAGATTACCTGGAATTTCAAAACGGGATGTACTTTCAGCAAAAGAACGGCTTGAAAACCCTTCTTTGCAAAGGCAGGTTAACAACTGAAATGCTAAGGGAGAACACATCTACAAAACCGTAGCAGAAAAAACAGAAGCCGCGTTCGCCATCCTTAATGATGATCTGTATTCAAAGGAAGAAAAGCAGCAGGGAGTGTATGCTTTCCTCGGAAAAGCATTACAACAGCAAAAACAATGCCAAGCATGTTCAGGCAAGCTATGTGATGACTCAGCCTTGTGCAAAACTGCCACGTGCGCCACCGGTGCACCTGACCGAGGTGAACCCGGAGATTCAGGCGATTCTAAGGAAAAGAAGGGAGACCCTAAAAAGGACAAGAAAATCCCCGAAAACAGAGACGCAACATCCAAAACGGGATCCTATGTGCCGAAAGATGGAAATAATCCCCGTGACAACAAGGAACGGAAGGAACAAAACGGGAAGACGACAAAGCAATGCCGCCTTCGAGACGCTCAACCAATAAAGCCGGAAGATATGACAATTCTCATAGGCGTGAGAGATCCCGAACCCCTCCAAGGAACAAATAAAGACCAAGGAGTAGAACTCCGCCTCATTCTAAAGGACATTATATCGGAAGAAATAGGGATAATCCTATAAAAGCGCATTCACATAAAAATGGACCAGAACGGAGCAGATCCCCTTCTGTTCATTCAGCTGGAAGGTATTCCGCACACGTCGATAAGACGGAAAGAGACGATTTGTATTTCGGACCAAAGTGTTTCACTGACATGATCCGGAGAATCAGTCTACATTCTGGCTTTGCCAAAGTTGGTCCAACTTATCAAAAGTATACCGGAAGTACAAACCCGGATACATGGCTCTCAGATTACTATACTGCCGTTCAGATCAACAAAGGTAGAGACTTAGAGGTTGTAAAATCCCCCCCCTAATGTTGCTGGATGGAGCCAAAGATTGGTTTAACAGGCTTTCGTCAAGAATAGTAGACAGCTGGGAAGATATGGCTAGAGTATTTTCTCAACACTTCCCGGGTACGTATAAACGCCCTAAGATTATTAACCAGCTGAACCGCTGCGTCCAGTATGAAGATGAGTCGTATGTCGAATTCATCTCAAGATGGACTGCAATGAAGAATAGTTGTTCTGGAGTGAGTGATGTACAAGAAATGCATGCTTTCATCAATGTCCTAAAACTCGACCTCGTACCATTCATGGTTGGTTCGAAAGAGCACAAAGATCTCGGATCTATGCTTACCACCGCCAATGAGCACACAACGGCTGAAGACGATCTAAGGGCGAGAGGCGGAAACATTGATTCTTTGGTTCAGGCCACAAAAGCATCTCGTTCTGAAAAGAAGGCCACTCCAGAGGCACAGCCAAAACCCAAAGAAGTAAATTTAACCTTTAGAAAAGAAAATGGCAGCAGATGGAAGGGCATAAACACAAAACCCATCTCCTACTCTAAGGAAGAGTGGGAAAAGATTAAGTCGGAAAACTGTGTCCACCATTCGCAAATTAGGAAGCCTACCCACACCAATGCGCAGTGACGGCTCAATAAGCACATGAAAGGTACTATAGGATCCGGGAATAAGGGAAAGAATTCCAAAAGAAAGTTCAATAAGAAAAAGCCGGAAGCTGAGAAAGAAGACAACGAGTCTGCCACTGATGAAAAATCCAGGAGCAGCAGCGGAAAGGAGAACCCAAGTTCCCGAGAGTTGAAGGAGAATGTAACTTAACTTTCCTGACAACTCCCTTGGACAAACATGCAAAGAGAACACTTCGAGAAATCAACGCGGTGATACCTCCAACACCAAAGTACTTGAAGTATTCAAATACGCCAATTACCTGGGATCAGTCAGATCATCACGGAAATATGCCAGAACCCGACACACATGCTTTGGTAGTAAGCCCTATTGTATAAAACACTAGGCTCAAAAGAGTGCTGATGGATGGAGGGTCCAGTATCAATATCATGTACTTAAGTACATTAAAACAGTTGCATTTCTCCGAGACCCAGCTCAAGCACAACAATATACGCTTCCACGACATTGTCCCTGGTAGACTAGCACAGTCTCTAGGAAAGTTTTCCCTAGATGTTACCTTTGGTAAGAGAGAACACTTCCGTCAGGAAAGGATCTCATTCGAGGTGGTGCTGTTCGAAAGTGTGTATCATGCAATACTCGGACGTTCGGCTTTCGCCAAGTTTATGGCAAGATCATGCTACATCTACAACAAGCTCAAGATGCCGGGGCCAAAAGGCAGAATAATCACCATCTCAGGATATTTCAAGCTAGAGAATGAGCTACAGAAAGGAAACACCCTTTGCGACGAACAGGTAATAAGAAAGGAAGAGCTGAAGGAACTTGCTAAAGAAGTATCGCCGACAGGAAAAGAAAGCCGAAAGCCGGTAGACATCTTCAAAGTCTCGGAGAACACAAAGCATGTTATCCTGGATCCTAAAGATCCGACAAAGTTTGTCGTTGTAGGAACAGGAATGACTAATGCATAGGAAAGCGTGCTCATCAAGTTCCTCCATGAGAAATGGGATAATTTTGCTTGGTGTCCTGCTGACATGCCAGGTGTACCCAGGAAACTTGCTGAGCACCAATTGAAGGTGATTCTAGGATTAATACCCGTTAAAAAGGGTCTCCGTCGTTTTGATGGAAGACGACGGAAGGCTATTGGCAAGTAAATTACCCGGCTTTTAGAAGCTGACTTTATCTTGGAAGTTATACATACTGATTGGTCTGCGAACTCAGTATTAGTCCCGAAGAAGGATAATATTATTCTTAGGATGTGTATAGATTACACCGGTTTGAACAAGTTGTGTCCAAAAGATAGGTTCGCATTACCGCGAATCGGTCAAATAATAGATGCCACTGCTGGCTCTGAGCTTTTATACATTTTGGATGCTTATTCCCGGTACCACCAAATACGCATGAAAGAAGAAGACCAAATAAAAACCTCTTTCATAATACCCCACAGAACATACTATTACATAACCATGCCTTTTGGCCTGAAGAATGCAGGTGCAACATGCCAGCGTTGCATGCAAAGATGCTTGCATTCTCAAATTGGCAAAAATATACACGTTTACGTTGACGATATTGCTGTCGTTTCCAAGGAAAAGGATACACTCCTTGAAGATTTACGAGAAACTTTTGATAATTTACGCACTTATAGAATGAAGTTGAATCCATTAAAGTGTGTATTTGGGGTTCCCTCAGGAAAGCTTTTGGGTTTTATCGTTTCTCACAGAGGAATAGAAGTAAACCCGGAAAATATCAAAGCAATTTTAAACGTCAAAAGACCTACATGTCTAAAAGATTTCCAAAGAGTGACGGGTTCCGCAGCCGCTGTAATCAGGTTTATAAGACGGCTTGGTGATAAGGCTCTTCCACTATACCAATTGTTGAAGAAATCCGACAAATTTGAATGGACAGAAGAGGCGGACAAAGCGTCAACCCAGTTAAAAGAAACTTTGATGAAAGCTCCGGGTTTGGCATCCCCAAAAGACGAAGAACACATGTTACTGTACCTTACATCAACTAACATGGTTATTAGTGAAGTGATAATCGTGGAAAGACGGAAAGACGAACAAACCATCCCAAATCAGCATCCGGTGTACTACATCAGCGAGGTATTTTCCGAGTCAAAACAAAGGTATCCACATTATCAAAAACTGGCATATGGCGTATTTTTTGCATCCCGGCAACTCCGTCATTATTTCGAAGGACATTCCATGACTGTGGTAGCAAAGCACCACTAGGGGATATTATCAACAATGCGGACGCGACAGGCCGAGTTGCTAAATGGGGCATTGAATTGGCTGCGTTCGACATTAAGTACCAACCCCGAACGGCACTCAAATCCAAGGTGCTGGAAGATTTTGTAGCCGATTGGACAGAAGCAATGGAAAACACACCAATGCCGTAATCGGAATATTGGATCATGCATTTTGATGGATCCAAAATGAAAGAAGGTGCTGGAGCTGGTGTAGTGCCAAAATCTTCAAAAGGTGACATAATGGAGTATGTATTAAAAATACACTTCAACGCCAGCAACAATGTGGCAGAATACGAAGCATTGCTTCATGGTTTGCATATTGCAAAAGAAATTGGTGTCAAGCGTATACTTTGTTACGGTGACTCAGACTTAGTACAACTTGAGCCCAACCAAACATGTGATGCCAAAAGCCCCATAATGGCCGAATATCGGAGAACAGTCGACGAGTTTGCCATTTCCTTCTTAGGATTTGAAGTACTTCACATCAAAAGGGAAGAAAATTGGAACGCGGATGCTTTAGCCCTCTTGGGCTCAGAAAGGGTAAAAACCCTGCCGCCTGGTGTATGCATCCAACATTTACATGAACCATCAATAAAAGGAGGAGATGTGGACTACCCCCTAGTTTCCGAGTCAATAAAAGTTTTGCTCGTTAACCCGGATTGGACAATTCCATACTTAAACTTCTTAGTTGATCAGAAATTCCCGGATGGAGCAGACGAGGTCTTGCAAAAGCAGATCAAGCGCCGATGGAAAGTATACACGGTATCAATGGTTTACTATATAAACACAGTACTATCAGAATTTTTCAGCGATGTATTTCGCTAGAAGAAGGACGGGAAATTTTGCAAGAAATCCATGCTGGAGATTGCGGTCATCATGCTTAGTCAAAATGCATAGTTAAAAAGGCATTTCGTGCCGGGTTTTTCTGGCTCACAACCAAGATAGATGAAGAGCACATAGTTAATACATGTGCTGGATGTCAGTATTACGCCAAGCAGACCAATATGCCGGCTCAGGCACTCAAGACTATCCCCATAACATGGCCGTTTGCGATCTGGGGGCTAGTTATGATGGGTCCATTCAAAACTGCTAGAGGCAGACTTACACATCTACTCGTTGCAGTGGATAAGTATACCAAGTGGGTGGAAGCGAAACCCATCAAAAAACTTGATGGTGTAATTGTCAGAAATTTTGTAATTGACATAGTCATGCGATATTGCGTTCCACATAGCATAATCATGGATAACAGGACAAATTTCTCCATTGGAGAGTTGGCAAAATATTCCCGACAAACGGAAAATCCAACTAGGTGTTGCATCTGTGGCGCACCCACAATTCAGTGGGCAGGTTGAACGAATGAATAGTTCACTCTTGCAAGGAATACGCCCAAGACCCGAATCTCCTCCTCACAGAGCAGCTGGAGCATGGGTAGAAGAATTACCTTCTGTGCTTTGGAGTATTCGAACGACGCCAAATAGATCAACTGGGCAAACGCCTTTTTTCTTGGTTTATGGCGTTGAAGCAGTGCTTCGTACGGACATGATCCATGATAGCCCAAGAGTACAAGCATACGATGACTCGGATGCCGAAAATGCACGTCAGGATGCCGTCGATCTCTTAGAAGAAGAACGAGAACTAGTGTTGCAAAGATCCGTCATTTATCAGTATGGGTTACGACGATATCATAGTCGGAAAATCAAACACCGATCTTTCGAAGTGAGTGATTTGGTGCTAAGATTGGTACAAGACAGAAAACACAAGTTAGCCGCAATCTGAGAAGAACCATTTGTCATTAGCAAGGCTATGAAAAATGGGTCATATTACCTTGTCGATATTCGAGACACGAAAGATGACCCGAAAAATCCGAATCGTAAGAGAAAAAGAAACATAGATGTAGAACTAGGAGAGACAAATAGGCCTGGGAGTATCGAGCAGTTACATCCCTTCTACACTTAGTTCAAATTCTATGTAAGCATCATTGAGATCATGAAATAAAGTTGTCGGAATTCATGCATTTTTGTCTGTCTTGTTTTTATTGTTCAAAGCATACTTCCGTCTTGTCTATTTCCCAATGATCTTCCAATTTGTTTCAATTTTAACCCAAATTTTTCCTGCATGCTCGGAGTTATAAAACTGAGTGCTTTTTAGCCCGAGGAGGCTTAAGAACCCCAGATTGTGCCTGTGTGCCCAAGGTTTCATACTATTCAAATCCCTTATTTTTCCGAAGTATTATCTGATTGTTTGTGTGTTGGGTCACTGGAATTAGTAAGTAAAAGTGCCAAGGTATAATCCATGATTCCGAGTCCTGATTGATAGGTCTTAACCCAGTCACTTGGCATGAATATTGTATACTTTTGAGCCACTTCAACACTAAGGAAAATTAAAACATACAAACCAGAGAACTTAGAAGGAATTGAATTAAACTCTAAAAAACTTGCAAAGACCTAAACTTTACTGCAAAGAATAAATAATTGTTCATACAAAAGATAGAATGCATTACAATTGATATTACATTGTAAGAACAGTAATGCTTTCTATTTGGTTGACTGGTGATGGCTCCCAAGTGTAGGAGATCAATCGTAGTCTTTGATGGGAAGTATTACCCAAATTTGTAGTTCGACTCAGTGGGAACACAAGAATACCGGTGAGACTTTAGCAATTGGGACGTCACTCCCAACCACACCTGTGTATCAACAAACTTGCAGCGAGAGTGGTGAGTGTAATAATGCAGTGAAAGTAAACAAACAGAAAGTAAATGGAGAGCAAGTGTTTTCCCAGTTTTCATCGGAAAAGAGTGAAAGTAAACCAGAGACTAAAACGCATGCATGAGGTGACAGCGGGGTGTTGCATGGATAAGATTGATCATGTAATAATGTTTTGCTAGTAGCGGGGCCTTTCTCTATCTCAGTTTTATGTAGGTGTGTGTTCCGTAAATTATTGTGCGTACTAACCAAGAGAATTTGCACAAATCCTATTGTCCTACCTACCCATTTCACCGGGGCCAATTTGGAACTACATGTAATTAAGGTCTACCCTTTCGAATAGCCTGGACCAACGCATTAACACTCCATGAACACACATAATCCTCAAACTAGAACATATCCCCCTTGTTTTCCCTAGCTGTCACTTTAGGGTTCGCAGGTTCAACATAATAGCAGGTAATACACATTGCAGATATATACCAAACTCAAATATATGATGTAGCAATGTAAGTTCAGTACTGAAATCATGCCACTTGGGCCGTAGTAACAAGCATTAAGCCTAGCAATAGTGCATCAACATAAGACATAAGAATTCTCAAGACAAACCCCTAGATCCCGCATACCGGGTAGCAATTACATGATCAATCTCATCCAAAACCCCTCACACCTCACATGCCTACAACAACTACTCACACATGGAGGGGTGATGGAGCTCATAGTTGATGGAGATGATGGTGGTGATGATGATGGTGACGAAGCCCCTCGAATTCCACCTCCGGGGGTGAAATCCCGGATCAATCTGACTCCGAAATCGAAGATCGTGGTGGCGGCGGCGCTCCGTTTCGCGAACAGCCCTCCCCTTCGAAACCCGTCAGTTTCTTGTATATATGGAGGGGTACGTCGAAGACCTAGCCGGAGTGGGCCATCTGGGCCCAAAAGGGGTGACCCCACGCGACCAAGGAATCTGGCCACGTGTGGGGCCCCCTTTTGGCCCTCGGGTGGCCCCCCGGCCCCATCTGGTGCTCATTCCCCTTCTTTTCCATAAAAAGTTACGTGGTTTTCGTCCCGTGTGAAAAGTCCTGCGAAAATAGACGGAAAGAAGACTTTTGCTAAAAACAGCGTCAGATTCTGCAGATTTATTCAATTATGGGGGGACTCCGGAGAAAAATACGATGCAAAGTGCTTGGAAAAGTAGATGCATTTTGGGTGCATCAACTCCCCCAAGCTTAGCTCGTTGTTTGTCCTCGAACAACTCAAACGCGGTGCAGAAGCGATAAAAACTTTGGCAAGAACTTTGCATTGCATATGCATCATCAATTAATACTAGCAAATACTCAAGACATGATTCCTGTAACAAGTAGCAAAATACTAGCAAGTGTGCATCTACTCAGTGTTGAAGCATATATACTTGTTGCAATAGAAATAACATGAAGTGTTAATACTTGAATGAGTTTGCTCAATTGTAGACATAAACAAAGGCTTGTGCATCGCTAATGATTGAATCATATCAAGATTTTTGAGATCTCTGATTCTTTCATATGTTGACAAGTAAAATCATTGTGCTTACTACCTTGCTCTCAGTTTTGCTAAAGCATTAATTTTTCATTTTGATTCTTATGCTTGACAAACTACAAGTTGAAAGCCTCATGCCCCTTAAAAGTGAAGCCCCGCACCATGATTACTCAACTCTAGATTCCTAATAAGCCTTGTACAATCATTGTAAGTATTAATGACATCATAGAGAGCAGCAATTGGGGTACCTCTTGCCCCATGACATGGAAACCAGCCATGTCAAAATGGCAAGACAAACAAATTTAATGGACTCATTATCCTTTTTTATTTTATTCACTATATGCATAGCTTCTTATTTTATTATAGGATATGTTGCGGAGTCCATTCTAGCTATAAGTAAATTTCCACAATGATATCGCATGGCTTGGGTTAGCGGCCCAATGCGTCGCTCTAATCATATATACTTACTCATCAAGACTTACTATTCCTCTACCTCATTTCGGCATGACAGGCATCCACAGTTAAAAGAACATGATATCAACTTGAATATAGAATTCTTAGTGCAGCGTTGAAAGTTTTCCATGTGATACACATTTAGACTAACCCCCAACCATAAGTTCGTCAAGCATAAGACTCCACTTTTATCATTCATGAAATTTTCTCTTTTAATTCTTTCCTTGGTTGGAAAGTTCAGTAAGCACAATGGGATGCGTAAACCTTTGCTTAAGGCTACAATTATTCAATCCATCATCCAAGTAATGACACTAAACAATATTTCAGTTGCATCAGAATATATTCTACTAAACCACAGAGAAGATAAACAATGGCTATTATGTCACTAAGTGTTAAGGGAATCATAAGGTGTGCACTTGCTGTTATTAAAAAGCATACATAAGCACGGCAAAGGTGTCATACCTTTCATCCCTTCAAGCACATTATCATATCATTGTTGTTCTCCTCTCCCCACTTGAACTGCTCAATAAAAACTCAAATCTTGCTATAAAAAGTTACTGCATTCAGCAATTTGTTTACCTACCTAAACACCTCAAAAGTTTCTCATGTTTTACAGAGGTGAAGGCCATAAAAAGTTGCAGTAGTGATTAAAATTTCAGCTCAAACGGAGTCACAAGTAAAGATTAAAGCATATAACAGTGAACATATTTCAGCAATTCCTGCAGCTCCATATTTATACTAAACTCAAGAAAACAAAAATCTTTTTGTGATTTTTGATTTTTAGAAACATAATGTAAATAACCAGAAGTAAACTAGCTAACAAATAACAAAAATATTTTTGTGTTTTTCAGATTTAAAGAACATAAAACAACAAATAACATGCAAGTGATATAACACAACGAATGAGGAGGGAGAGAAATACTCCCCCAAGCTTGTGATCAAGCTAGTATCCTGGGTGGTAATCATGTCCACCACTCGACGAACCTCCCTGGAAGAAGGATGGATCCTGCCATGCCTGTGCTCCAAGGTGTGGTTCAGGGAAGCCCCATGGATATGCCATAGGCGCCTGGTATTGGGGCTCCTCCTATTGTTGCTCTTCTTGTTGTGGCTCTTCTTGCACAGTCCACTTTGTCTCCCTGTCAAACAAGTCAGCACAAGGGAGCCTAACAGACACAATGTGCCCATTAGAATCCTTATCGCAATATGAAAAATATTCTTTCTCAGCCCTGCTCATATCCATGCGAAAAAGTAAACCAAAAACCAGCAGTCGAGACTCATTTACCATGGTACCCAAGTTATCATTAAAACCTCGTTCTGCCATAATGTATTCATGGATTAAAGTGGCAATGGCACCAACATATAAAGGAGTTTTATCCGTGCCATTCCTACTCACAGCTAAATGCAAAGTTCTAGCAAGTATGGTTCCCAGGTTATATATAGGTGTTGTATTTTCCATTGCACATTTTAATAAATAGATCATAGGACCAGTGCAAGCAGAAGTGTTATCCCTAGCAAGGAATCCTCTAGCAAGAAACAATGCAAAATATCTAAGGCCCGGGTGTTGGATGCATGTGAGCTTGCCTCTATTCATTCTTTCAGGAATATTTTTAGCAATGCTACGCCAGAATGTGACAAGTTCCTCTCTAGAATCAGCATATGTTTCATCCCATAACCCCGTAGTTGGTACACGTATAGCCTTACAGAATTCCTCTAATGACATGACTAAACGCTGCCCCCTCATTGTAAATTTAATGACAAAAGTAGCTAGAGGAGGGTTCTTAGACTTACTTTTCCGGTGCACCACCGGTCCCTCAAACCTGAATGTAGAGAGGAATTCCCTCGAGAGTTCCACATATGTGTTGCGTGGATGGCGTGAGAACTCAAGCAGCCCCGTAGTTGCAGCAAAGGCTTGGAAATCTTCAGTAATCCCCCAATGTTCAAGAACTTCGGGGTCTTGCCATCTTGTGGTATGGACACGCAGATTTTCACCTGCAAAAACCAATTCATCCTCCCATAACTGATTATCATCATGATTGTTGGACACCCTTGATTCTCTTCTCCTTGTCCTTGAGGACATCCCAAGCAATGCCTTTCCCTTGTTCAGCATGTTACCTTGCTGTACCAAAATAAAATTCAACAAAAATTAAATTGTATCACTCTAAAACATTGCTAAGGCATCCATAACTAGTCCTCTAATCAATATCATGCATCCATATCAACTAGAAAACTTAAATTCATGGAGTTCATAGACATAATAGGTGACACCTAGTGCAGCAAAATACTTCATACACAAAGCATGGGAGCAAAAAGTAATTGGACGAGTGAAGGAGTTACATACCAAGGAGTGATTCCATCAAACAGATTTGAAAAATCTGCCTCAAATGTGGAGATCGAGGATTGACGGAGAAACAGAGCACGGGAAAAATGGAGGAGATGAATTGGGGTTGGTTTTCGGTCGAAAGGGAGCAGATGAGCATTGGATGGGCCCCAGCATCCACTTGTGGCCAAAAATGGGGTATCCCACGCGGCCAAGGAATCTGGCCACATGGAGTTACCTATTTTGGCCCCTGATGGCCTGCTGGTGCTCCCCCACTGGCTGCTGGTCCCTTCGGGCAAAAAACTGACCCCCTAATTTTTCTGGAATTTTACGTGAAACTTTTCTACAGAGAATTTCTAAAACTTCATATTCTGTGATTTCTGATTCTAATTTTTTTAATACTATGTCTATGTCTCATAATTTTAAAGCAAATAACATAAAAAAAATGCAATTTAAATGTTTGTGAATCATGCCTTTATCATTTCCACATTAGTAATGAGGTTGATCAGGTCTCATTAGCAACATGTAAAGAATATAGCTCATGATTCTTATTATTACTTATTATAAAACAATAAATCAAGTTACCTCATATTTG
Organism: Alopecurus myosuroides; assembly: GCA_028641055.1. Taxonomy (NCBI): domain Eukaryota; kingdom Viridiplantae; phylum Streptophyta; class Magnoliopsida; order Poales; family Poaceae; genus Alopecurus; species Alopecurus myosuroides. The sequence continues at coordinate 291,352,928 of CM054063.1, read as the reverse complement.
ATTGGAATGGTCCCAATCATCAATATTTCATACCTTGGTGCTGGAGGTGGTATAGGTATTTCAATGCTACCAATCTTAATGGAATTTATTTGTATAGAATTCACACTTGTGCTCATACTTGTAACATGTTTCTTCTTGGGAAAATAAATAGTGTGCTCTTTGCCTTTAATATTAAATGTCACTTTGCTCTCAGTGCAATTTATCGCAGCTCCTGCAGTATTCAAAAAAGGTCTACCAAGAATAATAGATAGATTATCATCTTCAGGCATTTCTAATATAACAAAATCAGTAGGTATCAACTCATTAGCAATAGAGATGGGAACATCCTCACATATTCCTATAGGTACAACAGTTGTTTTATCAGCCATTTGTAAAGATATTTCTGTTGGAACTAGTTTGTTCAAATTAAGCTTCTTATATAGTGAGAAAGGCATAACACTAACACCAGCTCCTAAATCACATAATGCATATTTCACATAGGCTTCTTTAATTTTGCAAGGAATAGTAGGAATACCAGGATCTCCACGTTTTTCAGGCAATTTCCCTTTAAATGAATAATCAGCAAGCATAGCAGTAATAGCATCAATAGGTATCTTTCTTTTATTAGTGACAATATCTTTCATGTATTTTGAATATGGAGGATTCTTAATAGCATCAATAAGTGGAATCTCTAATTTCATATTCTTAATCATATCATAAAATTGCCCATACCTCTCTTCATCTTTTGTTTTTGATACCTCTTGGGGATATGGAATGGGTCTTTGTACCCATGGATCCCTTTCTTTACCTTTATCTTTATCTTTATTTGGTTTCTTCTTCTTCTTGGTCTTCTCAATAGGAGGCTGAGGATCCTCCTTACTAGCAACTTCTTCATTATTATCATCATGTTGTTCAATATCAGGTGGAGATGATTCTTCTTCTTCATTATTATCATCCTCAGTTTCAGCATCAGAAATAGAAATATCCTTGTCTTGCTCATTGGAGTCATCATCATGCTCATTTTCATTGGGAGATTTTCCTGCAAAAGATTTATCTTTAAGAGCAATTTGCTCTTTTCTTTTAGGATGATCATCAGGATAATCAGGATCCTGGGTGCTTGCACCTCCCCTTGTATTAACTCCACATAATTGTTTTTGTTTATTCAGATTTTCATACAATTGATTTTGTAAATAAATCATTTGCTCAACTTGATTGTTCATCATTTCACAATGTTTAACAATTCTTTTAACTTCCCCTACACTAGCATTTAAATTTTCACGGAGGAAATTAATTTTTAGATGGTTTTCCATGATAGTCATTCTAATTTTACGCTCCTCAGGATTATCATGATAAGAAAAATTGTTAGCATAAGAGACATCAACAGGAGGTGTTACCTCCTCATTACCTTCCATAGGGAGTATAGAGTTCACTTGAATTGGAAAGCATGGTTCATCAGTAGGAAGTTTAATACCCATTTCAGATAATTCCTTGAGATGAGAGGTTTTAATTCCCTTCTCTTTAATATCCTTGGAAGCTTCAGCCATTGTTTCTTGGTTCAATTCGAGTATACCTCCTTTCTTCTCTGGGAGTGTCTCATTTTTATCTATCTCCTCAATGTTCCAATCAGCTTCATTCTCGAGAATAGACTCCAGTAATTCAATTGCTTCATCAACACTTCTGTCCCTAAAGATATTCCCTGCAATACTATCAAGGTAGTCTCTTGTTTCCCCCATTAGTCCATTATAGAATATATCAAGCAATTCATGAGGTTTAAAACCATGACCAGGACATTTCTTACACATTTTACCAAATCTCCCCCAAGCTTGGGGTAGGCTCTCTTTCTTATCTTGTTTAAAATTGCCAATTTCAACAGTTAATGCATGTATCCTTTCAGCAGGAAAATATTTATTGAAAAACAATTTCAAGCATTCTTCCTTACTAGTAATACATGCAGGTCCTAAACGATTATACCAAACTCTAGCATCTTCACCCAAAGAAAAAGGAAACAATTTTAAGAATAAATAATGTTGACGGATTTCATCATTTCAAAATGTAGTAGATAAAGCATGCAATTCAGCAATATGATCAAGAGGAGACTCCTCATCCTTTCCACAGAATCTATACTTCTCAACTATCTCAATTATCTCAGGATTAACATTGAATTCATAATCTTTATCTCTAATTCTAATAGCTGGGCCACACAAATTCCTAGTAGCAGCAAAACAGTTTCCAAGAGATGCATCATCATAAATAGAGAGTTTATCAAGTTTTGTATAATCAGGTGATATAAAGGCCTCAATAAATGCTTCTTCTTCTTCTTCAGAAGAGGCCCCATATTCATACTCTCTATGAGTCTCATTTCTTTCTAGCTCAAGTTCTACATTTTCATCTACAGAAGATTCAGGAGTTTTAGTTGTTTCAGGTGTTTCATTTGCCTCAGGTGTTTCAATAGTTTCAGGAATTTCAGAAGCTAGTTCTTTGTCTACATTATCAAGTGTTTGATCATTTGATGTACTAGTAGACATTTTTGACAATGGTGATTTACCAGCTATTCCTTTCTTTTTCTTAGCAGCCACAGTAGAAACAATACTAGGTGAAAAATTTGGTCTACTAGGCAAATCATTACCAGAACGAGTAGTCGAAGGCATTACCTCCTTCGAAGTGTCCTTTCCCTTTCCCATTGTAGGGAACAAGAAAGTGCAGCAAGTAGACAATAACAAGTGGTCTTACCAATAAAGCTAGGCTCCCCGGCAACGGCGCCAGAAAACAGTCTTGATGGCTCCCAAGTGTAGGAGATCAATCGTAGTCTTCGATGGGAAGTATGACCCAAATTTGTAGTTCGACTCAGTGGGAACACAAGAATACCGGTGAGACTTTAGCAATTGGGACGTCACTCCCAACCACACATGTGTATCAACAAACTTGCAGCGAGAGTGGTGAGTGTAATAATGCAGTGAAAGTAAACAAACAGAAAGTAAATGGAGAGCAAGTGTTTTCCCAGTTTTCACCGGAAAAGAGTGAAAGTAAACCAGAGACTAAAACGCAGGCATGAGGTGACATCGGGGTGTTGCACGGATAATATTGATCATGTAATAATGTTTTGCTAGCAGCGGGGCCTTTCTCTATCTTAGTTTTATGTAGGTGTGTGTTCCGTAAATTATTGTGCGTACTAACCAAGAGAATTTGCACAAATCCTATTGTCCTACCTGCCCATTTCACCGGGGCCAATTTGGAACTACATGTAATTAAGTTCTACCCTTTCGAATAGCCTGGACCAACGCATTAACACTCAATGAACACACATAATCCTCAAACTAGAACATATCCCCCTTGTTTTCCCTAGCTGTCACTTTAGGGTTCGCAGGTTCAACATAATAGTAGGTAATACACATTGCAGATAGATACCAAACTCAAATATATGATGTAGCAATGTAAGTTCAGTACTGAAATCATGCCACTTAGGCCGTAGTAACAAGCATTAAGCCTAGCAATAGTGCATCAACATAAGACATAAGAATTCTCAAGACAAACCCCTAGATCCCGCATACCGGGTAGCAATTACATGATCAATCTCATCCAAAACCCCTCACACCTCACATGCCTACAGCAACTACTCACACATGGAGGGGGTGATGGAGCTCATGGTTGATGGAGATGATGGTGGTGATGATGATGGTGACGAAGCCCCTCGAATTCCACCTCCGGGGGTGAAATCCCGGATCAATCTGACTCCAAAATCGAAGATCGTGGTGGCGGCGGCGCTCCATTTCGCGAACAGCCCTCCCCTTCGAAACCCGTCAGTTTCTACTCAGTGTTGAAGCATATATACTTGTTGCAAAATACTAGCAAGTGTGCATCTACTAGCAAGGTTAGGAAACACAGAAGGATAAAAAGAAGACATTCTGCAAAGTGTAAGAAAAAACTTGGTAAAAGTACAAAGACTTACCAAGAAGTTTATCCATCTCAACGCCTTCTTCAAGGCGTTTGTTGAGGGCATTCTCAAGGTCCCGGATAGTCTATCCTTCTCAGCTTGAGAGGAAGCTCGGGACTTGGCCAATCCAAGAGCCAGCTGGCTCGCCTCCAGATCTTTTTGGAGCGTTACAATCATTTTGTAAAGCTCCGAGTTTTCTTTGCGGAGGGTTTCGGCATTGCCAGCGTCCTCAACAATTTGTTTGTCCTTAGCCAAAGAAGCTGAGAAGAACATGAGATGAAGGGTTAAAAACTCGGAAAAAGACTTACATAAATTCAGAAACAGAATCAAGGATTGAGAAAATATGCTTACCTGCTGTCTCCTTAAGCTGCTTCTAGACCTCGGTCAATTCCGAGTCCTTCTCATTAATGATTCCAGGAAGAGATTTTACCTCTTGGTTCTTAATGGTGAGCTTCTATAAACTTCCACTTTTATATTTTCGGTGGTTTGCTGAAAAGTATAACAAAGGAAAAGTTTGCTTAGGCAAAAAAAAGCAAGTATAAGGGAAAAAAGCATTAAGACAAAAACAAAAAGAATGGTTTTTGTATTAATAGTTGGGGGATAGAGATATTACCTTGCTCATCCTTTCCAAACCGCTTAAGTTTTCGGCGAATTGCTTGGTGTATTATGCGAAGGTAATCCCCATGTGGTGGATGTCGTCTTGCATAACCTGGTGAGGCGAGAACACGTAATTATTCTGTACTATTAGTCCGCCTTTTGGCCAAGGGAGAATCAAGGGGGCTCGGGCGAAAAACTTTTTTGCCCACGGATGAATATATCCGAGTTCGCCAAAACAGTCTTCTTGTTTTACATTGAACTTCTGGTCAAAGGTAGGCATTAGCTCCTCCTTTGGAAGGTTTGAAGGTCCGCCTTGGTCAGTCTCCGCCCTTTCCCGCACATCCGTGTCGGATGCAATAGGCTGGCTAGACTGCAAGGGGTATTCTTCCCCAGCAGTCGTGTTTTCCTCTCTAGCTGCTATTGGAGTGTATGGGACGGTTGCAGGGGATGGTTTTTGCGCCTAGAGGCGGCAGCTTTCAGTTTCTTCCTGCCTTTTCCCTTCAGGGAGACATAGGTAAGGCTAGAAAAGAGAAAAATATGAAAATACGAGATAGAAGATACGCAACAAAAGCCACACAAATGCGAAAATCTGGATTTTTATCTAGAAGTAGCAACGGGTACTCCGTCAAGATCAATGACCTCTTGGCTAGAGGAGATCTTCTTGCGTTTCTGCCCTCCAGCTGACTAGAAGCTGGCTTTTAGCGCAACTAGTTTGTCGTCAGTGGCAAGCTCTGTCTCAGGAAGATCAAGAAGCTGAGAAGGAAATAAATAATCTGGATTAGCATAAAATATTCTGAGAAACGATGAAAACTCGGAAAATTCCCCAAAAGACAAAAACATACCTTGGGAGTAGGGTTTCTGGCATTATACATTTGTCGGCTCTCCTTGTACTGATCACGTGTAGACACGAGCTGGTTCACACGCTTATTGAGTTCTTTCTTCGATAAGGCGGATTTCGTCGCCCTCATTTTTTTTTGTCTCGGCTCGTGTATTCACACATAAGCCGACTACCACGGGAGGAGAGAGGTTGAACCTCCGTCCAAACAAGGAATGTACTGTGTCCATGCCGGTTAGAGGAGGGGTCGAGGAGACGAGTTTCGCGATTCGTCTTTTGATTCTCATCAGGTCTGGAGGCAGGACATGGACCGTGTCCAACGCCCAATTGTCTTGGGGCGTAGCGGCGGAATTGATGAATGGCGGAATTCCCGTCTCCTTTCCAGGATAGTGAACATCCGCGTGGTAAAAGAAGGAGCCCATCCAAAACTTGACGGACTTCGAGGTTTGGATTTTCGGAAACCATTCTTCCCTAAACCTACGAAGGTTAAAAGAGACGGTCCCGCAAATTGGGAGAACACCCTCAGTGGTGTTGCGTTTCATGTTGAAACAATACTGGAAAAATATCTAGGCAGGTTTCTATCCCTAAGTAACCCTCGAAAAGGGCCTGGAACCTGGCTAAATACAAAATGGAGTTGGGTGGAAGGTTGTGGGGTTGAATGTTATAATGGTTGAGAAACTGGATGAAGAACGCGTATGGCGAAAAACCCATACCTCGATTCATATGGGAAGCGAGAATCACCTGTTCTCCGGCTTTTGGAGTTGGCTCAGAATTGTCCTCATTCACCCGCCATTTATCCTTCACGACAAACCCGTCTTTCTCCATGGACGGAAGGAGAGTCGGAACCACATTGTAGTGGATCCAATTTCCGGCGTCTCCTTCTTCGTCTTCCTCGCCTCCGGTGGTGGCGGCAACAGCTGCGTTCTCGCTGTCGCGAGTGGAGGTTTTCCCCTCCTCATTATCGGGTAAGGGAGGAAGAGAAGGAGTGTCCGGGGGCGGTGGCATAGTTTCGGTAGCGGGATTGAGAACCCCACCCGCCAGCTCGCTAACAGGCCCCTCCGGTGCGCTCAGAGAGGCGCGCGTAGGAGTTTTGATGATGGGGTCGAGGTCGTCAATGAGGTCCTCGGGTACAACATCGATGTTTACGGTCTCGGTGGCGCGAGGATAATCTCCGGTCTCCATTTGCGGGCGGCGCGGCCGGGAGCAAGAACCACCGATGGTTTCTCGGTGAGGATGTGAGGCTCGGGGTTTTCTCTCGGTTTATGGTCGCTCGAGGTCCGGGAGTGGCAGTGCGCTGGACTCTGGGTCTCGAGGAAGAAGATGATGCAGAAGGGAAACCGAAGACCCCGAGGCGGCAATTTATAGCCAGGGCGCATTGAGATCGGCTCTAACGGATATTTTAGCCGTTGGATGCGCGACGCCTGTAATGCCTGAAAATCCGGGAAACGAGGGGGCGTGGTGATTATTGCTATCTCCTCGTTTCCCGCGCGAGAATCTATCAGAGATATGATTTCAGTCTTTTGACTGAATCGAAGCGTCTGTGACGTCAGCAAGATTTCATCGCTGGCATCACAGGTTCCTTCTCCACGAAGGCTCGTGGAAGAGAAGCCGGATTTCGGTAAATCCAAGTTTGGCATTGAAAAACTTTACTGAAAGAAGAATCAAGACAAAACCGACATTCGTGAAAAGAATACAACTTTACGACGAGCAGCGCGATGAAGTCTTAATCCTTCTTGGGGGATACTGCCGGATATATGACAATTAGGAGTATATCTGACATTGGCCAAAGGCCGGATTACCATGGTGTCCCATAGGTAATGTTACAGAATCCATTGGGTGGCCCAGTAAGCTGACGCGCAGGAAGCCGAATTCTAGAAGAACCCAGACTATGGCCCAATCATGGTCCGTCTTGGAGAAGAAGCCAGATGCCTTACTTTCCAAGACAAGACACTTACCGTAGTTTTCTAGGTTTCTTTCCTGTAAGCCCTAGTCCGGCTATCTATATAAAGCCAAACGGGAGAAAAGAACAAGGGATAATCTCAACTTAGCTAGAAGCCAACTCGTCGAGAAGTTGATCCTCGCCGAATTAGCAAAACCATACTCTCGACTTTACTTTGTATACTTCAGGCTTTAGCCATGATTTAGTGAGATTCTAGGAGTAGGAACGCCGCCTTAGTTGCGACATACCGAACCTGGGTAAACTCGGTGTTCTTGTTTACAGTACTTCCACATCCCCCTACGGTTCTACCAGTAGGCTTATGGCACCCCCGTCCATGAACCTTACTACGATGTATTTTCCCACTCTTCCTTAGAGTAGGAGATGGGTTCTGTGTTTTCGCCCTTCCATCTGCTGCCATTGTCTTTTTCAAAGGTTAAATTTACTTCTTTGGGTTTCGGCTGTGCCTATGGAGTGGCCTTGTTTTCAGAACGAGACGCCTTTTTGGCCTGAACCAAAGCATCGACGTTTCCGCCTCTCGCCCTGATATCGTCTTCAGCCGTTGCATGCTCATTGGAGGTGGTGAGCATAGATCCGAGATCTTTGTGCTCTTTAAAACCAACCATGAACGGTACGAGGGCGAGTTTTAGGCCGTTGATGAAAGCATGCATTGCTTGTACATCATTCACTCAAGAACAACTATTCTTCATTGCAGTCCATATTGAGATAAAGTCGACATACGACTCATCTTCGTACTGAACACAACGGTTCAACTGGTTAATACTTTTAGGGCGTTTATACGTACCCCGGAAGTGCTGAGCGAATACTCTAGCCATATCTTCCCAGATGTCAACTATTCTTGACGGAAGCCCGTTGATCCAATCTCTCGCTCCATCTAGCAACATTAGGAGAAGAAATTCCATAGACTCTAAGTCTGTCCCTTTGTTGATCTGAACGGCGGTATAGTGATCTAAGAGCCATGTGTACGGGTTTGTACTTCCCGTATACTTTCGATAAGTTTTACCAACTTTGGCAAAGCCAGAATGTAGACTGATTCGCCGGATCCTGTCAGTGAAGCACTTTGGTACGAAATACAAATCGTCTCTTTCCGCCTTATCGACTTGTGCGGAATACCTTCTAGCTGAATGAACAGAAGGGGATCTGCTCCGTTTTGGTCCATTGATACGCGAATGCGCTTTTTCAGGATTATCTCTATTTCTTCCGATATCATGTTCTTTGGAATGAGGCGGAGTTCTACTCATTGGCCTTTATTTGTTCCTTGGAGGAGTTCGGGATCTCTCACGCCTATGAGGATTGTCGTATCTTCCGGCTTTATCAGCTGGGCGTCTAAGAGGCGGCATTGCTCTGTCGTCTTTTCGGTTTTGTTCCTCCCGTTCTTTATTGTCACAGGGATTATTTCTGCCTTTCGGCACAAGAGATCCTGTTTTGGATGTTGCGTCCCTATTATCGTAAATTTTCTTGTCCTTTTTAGGATCTTCCTTTTTTTTCTTAGAATCGCCTGAATCTCTGGGTTCGCCTGGGTCAGGTGCTCCAACGGCGCACATGGCAGTTTTGCGCAAGGTTGCATCATCGTGTAGCTTGCCTGAACGTGCTTGCCCTCGCTGTTGTTGTTGTAATGCTTTCCCGAGGAAAGCATACACTCCTTGCAGCTTTTCTTACTTTGAATACATGTCGTCATTAAGAATGGCGAACGCGGCTTCTGCGCTTTCAGCTGCCGTTTTGTAGATGCGTTCGTCCTTTGCATTTAAGCTATTAACCCGCCTTTGCCAAGAAGGGTTTTGGATCCGCTCTTTTGCTCGCAATACACCCGGCTTTGAAATTCCGGGTAATCTTGTAGATTTTATCCCGGACATTTTCCGGCGCTCAAAATCCTCAATTTCTTCCTGTTTTGCTTTTACGGCAGCCTAGGATTTGAGGAGGTTTTCCTGAGACCAAAATAAATGTTTCTATTGCCGCACAAGGGCTTGCATTCTGGCTTCCAGAACTTCGTGGTTCGTGACGTGCAACCGGGGTTTGGATCAGATCGATCTCGTCATTTTTCGACATTTGTGGAACATGGATTTCCTGATTTTTCTTCTTCGCAGATTAAACACCGCTGCCTCCTCTGGTTTCCAGGTTTTGGTTAATATCTGCTAATTTTTCCTTTTTCTTCTGTAACTTGGAAAGCACCTTCCTGGAGGATTTCTTTTTCTTCTTGGAAGATGGTTTTTTTTGTTAGGCTCATCTTCCGTCAATTCTTTGACGCCAGGGTAAGTCGGACTAACTTCTCCCTCTTCTTCCTCTTCATCGTCCCTGTCTTCTAGCGGAGGGGTTTTGGGATCTTCCTCTTCCTCGACCTCCGAGTTACCAGTCGGTTTTCCATGCGTACTTTATGTGAGGTACCTTGCATGGATTTGACGTTTCTTTCGAAAGCGTCTTCTTCTTCATCTTCAGAATCTATGTCTTCAGATCCGGGTTCCGACTCCAGTCTTTATTCTATAGGATCCAAAATGGAGTCGTCTTATGAGTTCGTCGTCTGGTCGACGGATGTCGGATCTTCCACTTTATCTGTGGGATCGTGATTTTCTGCCTCTTCCACGTGATTTTCTTCTTCCGTGGTTTCAGCAATCTCAGACTGCACCATGCCAATGAAGTGGAATCTGGTTGCGGGCATCTCCAAAGAGGCAGCAAATCCAGATGTGTTTTGGCGATATGCGGCTATATGTGCTTGACCCGCCTCTTCGTAAGAATAAGGCAAATCTGAGCAAAGTCCGGTATAATAGCCTTTCATCAATTGGGTATAGGGAGGGTGGAATAAATTTACTTCCACCACGGAATACCATTGCTTCTACTGTTAATCCGATGAAAACTTTAGTAGATCCAATCGGTAAAACAAAGACAGTTACCAGATGATTCCGTACTGGCATATACGATCCGTTGTCGAGGAAGCGTCCGACGTCTCCGTCGAATTCCAGTCTTCCGACAATTATTGTACTACCGATTCCACCGAGTATTCCCGCTCGGAACGTAACTCCCGACATCGCTGGCCCCACGGTGGGCGCCAACTATCGAGAAATCGTAGTAAGGTTCATGGACGGGAGTGCCATAAGCCTACTGGTAGAACCGCGGGGGCCAACATGGAAGTACTGTAAACGAGAACACCGAGTTACCCAGGTTCGATACGTCGCAACTAATGCGACGTTCCTACTCCTGCAATCTCACTAAATCAGGGTTGAAGCTTGAAGTATACAAAGTACAGTTGTGAGTATGGTTTCACTAACTCGGCGAGGATCAACTTCTCGGCGAGTTGGCTGCTAGCTAAGTTCAGATTCTATATTGTTCTTTGCTCCTGTCCGGCTTTATATAGATAGCCGGACTAGTGTTTATAGGAAAGAAACCTAGAAGACTACGGTAAGTATCTTGTCTTGGAAAGTAAGGCATCCGGCTTCTTCTCCAAGCCGAACCACGATTGGTCCGTAGTCCGGGTCCTTCTAGAATCCGGCTTCCTGCACGCCAGCTTACTGGGCCGCCCAATGGACTCCGTTCTATTACCTGCGGGCCACCCTGATAATCCGGCCTTTGGCCACTGTTAGATACACCCCTATTTGGCAATCCAACAAGTGATTCATAGTAATACAGATGTTTATCATGATAAAGAAACTTCGTTATCACTGATACATCCAAAACGTATCTATAATTTGTTAGTGTTCCATGCTTGTTCCTTATGATTGCTACTTGTTTTTATCATGTTTTTACTATATTTTAGGTTGTTTTTTGAACTAACCTATTAACCCAGTGCCTAGTGCCAGTTAATATTTTCTCTTGTCGTTTTGTTTCAGAAAATTTGTGCAGGAAATATGCGCAAAAAGTTCTAAAATTTCCTAGAAGCTATTTTTTTTCTCGAAACAAAGACAGAGCCTAAAGGAGATCCACAAGGGTGGGCCCCACCACTCAAACAATGCCATGGCGCGGGCGGGCTCTTCGCCGCGCCTTCCCATTGCTTGGTTGCCTCGGGCACCGCCTTGGGTCGCATGTTCGCCCATAAATATTCCCTTGACCTAAAACTGGTAGCCCTCGAAGGATTTTTTCCAAAAACGGGTCCGAGATCCACCACCATCCGAAACCCTAATTTGAGGGACATAAGTTCCTGTTCGGCCAGCCTGTCAAAAGGTGGATTCATAATCGGAGGTTTCTTCATCACCATGTTTGTCTCCCTGGTGATGCGTGAGTAGTTCATCCTTGGACTACGGGTCCATATCAGTAGCTAGATGGTGATCTCTTCTCCTTGTGCTATCATGCCACGGTCTTAGACTCCTAACATGATCAAGATCATTCATATGTAATTGCTACGTGTTGTGTTTGCTGGGATCCGATGAATCATGACATTATGAGCAGTTTGTTCATGTCTTTTATTTGAGCTTAACTTATATCTTGCTAGTGTTTAATATGTTCTTGCACAATCTCCGATGTGTATGGATACTCTGGCCAAGTTGTTGTATGCATCTCCAAGAGGGAGTTTTATGATAGATAGTGGGTTCATGCCTCCTTGTTGACTGCGTTCGAGTGACAAAAACGTGAATGGGAGAGGATGTGATGTTTTCATTAAGGGGAAAACATTGGTGGTGTTGTTTTACCGATGAGAATTATTTCTTACATTATGTATTAATTTTAATGCGATTGTATGTTTCTTGAACCTTAATATCAGAGAGATTTGCTAGATAGCGTTCTTGAGGTGGACTATTAGATATAGATACATGTTTGATAGCGATCTATATGTCTTGACGTAATGCCTACATGATTAGAACCCGTTAATTATATCTTGTCATAATATCATGGTTGTGGCCTCATGATTTGTTAATTGCCTAGCTGTAATTTGTTTACCCAATGGAGAGACACCACTAGTGAAACTATGCCCCCGGTCCATTCTTTTGCATTGATTACAACCATGTTTACGTGCTTTTCATCATCATTTGCTCATTGTTCCGTTTTACTTTTCATCTCGAAACACACGATACGTTTAATACTTTCGTTTACAACATGACATGGAGCTTGACAACCTTCCTGGAAGTTGGGAGCGAGGGGAGTTTGTATTTGTGTGCATTTCCACGCTTTTTGACGCGCTAGACAACAAGAATTGATTGAAATAGTTTGAAATCCTACTAGATTGGTAACCTTGGCTCTCTCTCTCTCCCTCTCTCTCTCTACCTCTTTCTTTTCCTCTCTCCCTCTCTCTCCCCCCCCCTCTCTCTCTAGTCATGTTTTGTTTGTTTGGTTTTCTCTTTATAAAAAGTACACACACAAAATTAGTTTTTCGGCTTTTAGTCTTTTTCCTATTTTGTTAGTTTACCTTGTTTTATCTTGCAAGTATGGGTTCATATGAGAACACCAACCTTTGTGACTTTACAAATACCAATAATAATGATTTCATATGCACACCAATTGCCCCACCAGCCTTCAAGAAGATTCTTATGAAATTAAAGCTGCTTTGTTGAATCTTGTGATGAAAGAACAATTTTCTGATATTAGAGAAGATGCTACCTATAATTTAAATAACTTTGTTGATTTATGTGATACGCAAAAGTATAAATAGGTAGATGGTGACATTTTTAAGATGAAACTATTCCCTTTCTCATTAAGAGGAAGAGCTAAAGAATGGTTATTGTCTTTACTTAAAAATAGTATTGATTCTTGGACTAAGTGGAAAGATGCTTTTATTAGAAAGTATTATCCACGTGGAAAAAATATACAGCTGAGGAGTAACATTATGAACTTTAGACAAAATGATAATGAACATGTTGCTCAAGCTTAGGAAAGAATGAAAATTGTGGTTAAGAATTGTCCCACACACGGATTAACTACGTGGATGGTTGTCTAAACTTTTTATGCAGGATAAAGTTTTTCCTCAAGGAATTTATTGGGTTTAGCTGCGGGAGGAACCTTTAGGAATCTTACATTAGGGGCAGCACACAAACTCTTGGATGATTTGATGACAAATTACTCTCAATGACACACAGAAAAAGCTCCAACGGGTAAAAATGTAAATTCTGTTAAGAAGATCTCTAGGTTGAATGATAATGTTGATATGATTGTTTCTATGTTTGCTGATCCTACTAATCATGCTTTGAAATCTCTGTTTGCTCAAGAAAAAGACCGAGTTGATGTGAATTTTATTGCTAGAAATATGTTCCTTCGAATATTGTTATTAATCCTGAGAACTGTAGTCGTGGTAGATTTGGAGGAAAGGCTAGCGAACGGTACAATGGTGGTGGAAACCAGAGATGGCCGCGTAGATTGTCATCGGTATGATTGTGGATTCCTAGGAAACAAAAACCAATCCATGAATATAACTCTCAAGAAGCAAAATTGTAATGACAATAATTAAGACTTAAACATCAGATCTAACTATCCATGGCTTTCTTGTGAGAAACATTCTTCAGAATTCACTTCCAAATCAGGAAAACGACGCCATACCTTTGAACTCTTGCTTTCGTTCTTAGCGGTTATCGTCGAGATTGGCGTTGATGGTAGACGCTAGGTACCAGGTTGTGGAATGAGATATTAGGTGGATTGGCAACAGGTATAGTTGCGAATTCATATAAATCAGAACTTGATACGACGAGTTGACATATCAAAGGGCAGTGTTAGATTTGTTGTTCACTAAGGCGTGATGTCGGAGACATTGTACATAATGATTGGGTTTGAGCGGGAGTGTTATTGAGTTCTTTGGGGTGGTGAGGAGGCCAAGGGAGGACGAGAAGGGAAGAGGGGGAGCGGGCTGAGGATTAAGTTGGCGGTGAACTGTGTTTTTATAGGTAGGATACCATTGAAATAACATGCATTTTGGGTTATAAATCTTGTTTCCAGTATTACTAGACACCAAGATGCGGTGCTGCTGCTGCCGATTATTGTTGGAATCAATCGGACTCCATGAAAGATATGGCTATCTGGAATAGTGATCAGAGGGTGGAGAGAAAGCAAGTCTTGGACCCCGGAAGAGAAGGGGTCGGAGTCGGTGCAGCAGCCAGCAGGAACGAGAGAAGAGCTGAAAAGATGCTGCTGCTTGCAGCACGATGACCACACAACGAGATGGGGATTCCCCTTCCCCTCTCACAACTCACAAGCCTAAAAATCATACATTAAACTTAGGCCAATGATAACAACATCTGAATACTACACGAACATTATCAGCCAACCAGAAATAGTGTATCCATTCATCAGTAATCTGTGTTCATCCCAATCACAAACTTGACACCACAGCTGAAGCGTCATCAAAATTTAAAAACAACATTTTTGCGGTTTCTCACGACCTTAACGAAAAATTCGCGCAGATAAAAACAACAACAACATGAGGATTCAACCTCTGAAGGCACTAACACACGATTACGTTTCCCAACGGTTCCATGTTGTGATGACCACTACTGGTTTCAGCCGCCTGAAGGCTCCCAACTTCCGGAGTTTTAACTGCAGTTTTGCATCAGGTGTCCTTCTATTCTTCTTCCTCTGCCTTCTTCTCAAGCTCCACCATCATATTGGCAGCTGCAGAGTACCTCGCCTCGCGTGGGGTCGGACAAGGACCACCAGCAATGCTCATATCAAAATCAGGGCATGTGAGATGTACACTGGCACGGAACATTCCTGAAAAAAAAGGGAAAATGAATAGTGAAGAAGTGCTCAAAACAATGTGTGAGAGCTCTGGAAGGGAGACAGTGCTAGTAAATCAAACAGAAGTTACTAGTTACTGCTAGCTGCAGACCTAACCAGTTCATCACAAGTGATTGCAATGATATTGCTAGAGGTGATCTCTAATAAAGCCTACATGCCACACACATGTCTCTAGTAACCATCTGCAGAACCCTGACATTAAATACACCCAACACTTCAACTGACCTACTTGTATGATATTCTTAATTCGTACGCTTATATGGTCCAAGGACCCAATGCTTGCCCATGCATAAAAATAAAAAGATAGAAGTAAATATATACCATCTGCCACTGAAGGTAATATTATGTATCTTGGGAGTATCCACTCGCACTTATTGCAGATCTCATCAAGCTCCTGCATTGACAAGTGTCAAATCCAGGTGGCTCTTAAAAATTCTAATACATCAGTTCTGCTTGAATTTTCTTACCTGGCATTTATTATTGCGTCCCTGGAATATCTCCTTCAGTCTCTTCCTCTTACTGCTCATGGTTTGACCGCCATCTCCAGAGCAAGATGAATTAGCAACTTCTGTCATATTGGAGCAACTTCCTCTATATTTGTCTACTATTGACAGCACTTTGCGTGTCATCTTCCCTTCTGCATAAGGTTAAAACATGATGAGTACTATAAATATGGAACTGATATAGAAAAAACTTGACAAATCTTGTCACACTTCCACTGGACGATTTGTTCGTCACAAAGTGTGGTGGACGATTCATCCACAATGAAAAGTGTGTCACACCATCACTTAGCACAGAAATTTTGCAAATGTATGGCTGCTAGACAAACATTACCATTCAAGATTGTCTGCATGTCCATATCACATTGAATACTTCGTTCTTGAAGTATAAATTCCTTGTGAAGCTGAAACAAAGAGAGAACAGCATGAGTTCACATCGGCTTCTCAGGTAGACAGCATCAGTTTGTCCAAAAGAGAAGCCATATAACATACAATTTCATCCCGTATTTTCCGAATTGGTCGTAGTAAATCATAGAACTGATCATCATTGTTCTCAGTGACGTCACCTTCAATGAAATCCGGAACACATAGGTCAAGAATTTGAATGAAAAATAACTAATAATAGGAAAAACAAGCTGTCTTGGGTGGTTTATCGCTACCTGACTTTTCCTTCACTTCCATATCATCGTGTTCCAGATCATCATTCCTGATTGCAGGATCAATATGTGCCTGATACAACAGTTAGTTTATTAAGTTGAAGCAGAGTAAATAAAACACTGAGAAACTTCGCCTACACATCAGGCACAACTGTTAGCAAAGACTGGCCTAACTTATGACTGGTATTTGGTCTCCAAAAGATGTTATGATCACTAGATCATACTGTAGACGAGACAATGCTCGAGTCAGAAACTGGCCTATGAAAAGGATAAATACTTCTTTGGTTGACTGAGCATGGACAGAGTTGCTCCTCTCTTTATACAGAGGTAATTAAACCCTAACAGTAGGGTTTAATCTTAACCCATTGATCTTTCCTAACAATAAGGATAATCTTCACTAGTAAGATGCTCTTAATTAACGGGATGTTGTTCCTTATTTGGTAGGATTGGACTGGGTAGCTTCCTCCCCCTCACCCTACTCCACAATAAGTGTGCTCTATCACACTTTCCAAAACATTCACGTGGCAATATGCGAGATGCCCCAACTCCATATTCCTTATAGTAATAGAGCGTGTAGGAAAACACAAACAAATAGAAGAAATCACAACTAACATCACAATAAAATTTATATGGATAAGGACGGAACCATAAAATTTATATTATTACCAGGTCATCATATTTGAAGTTTTTACTTCTATTTCAGAGGGTGTACTTGCCCAAATGCGCGCTACTATTGTAGTTTTTCAAAAATTTCAAGCTGTAATTTATCTTACCATTGCAGGAAATACTTCTTGGGGCATATTGTCACATATAGACTGCTTCTTGTTCTTGTCCACTTGTCCACCTAAAGTTTATTGTATCAGAATACTAATAATAATTGATGGATCGGTAATATCTAAATACGGTTAGAATGACTCACCAGATTGTAGGAGTCCTGAAGTTTCGACATCAGCAATTATTATGTGGCTGTCACCATCTGGACCCACTGCTTCTGAAACCATAGAGGCTTCAGCTTTGGTTTTTCTAGCTCTCTTGTGCTTACTGATGCTGGAGTTCTGGTTGCTATTGGAACCAGTTTCTTTTATTGCTCTTTTGTTTTTCTTTGGAGTTGACACTTCAGTCATTTGTTTTCCCATCTTAGACATGCTATTCTCATCTTGCTCTTCCATTTTTTTATCTATCACAGAGTGCAATCCATGTCGGGGGTCAGCAGATTGTAGGAGTCCTGAAGTTTTGACATCAGCAATATCTGACTCACCAGATTGTAGGAGTCCTGAAGTTTTGACATCAGCAATTATTATGTGGCTGTCACCATCTGGACCCACTGCTTCTGAAACCATGGAGGCTTCAGCTTTGCTTTTTCTAGCTCTCTTGTGCTTACTGATGCTGGAGTTCTGGTTGCTTTTGGAACCAGTTGCTTTTATTGCTCTTTTGTTTTTCTTTGGAGTTGACACTTCAGTCATTTG
Organism: Alopecurus myosuroides; assembly: GCA_028641055.1. Classification (NCBI taxonomy): domain Eukaryota; kingdom Viridiplantae; phylum Streptophyta; class Magnoliopsida; order Poales; family Poaceae; genus Alopecurus; species Alopecurus myosuroides. The sequence continues at coordinate 291,335,366 of CM054063.1, read as the reverse complement.
TTTTCCCATCTTAGACATGCTATTTTCATCTTGCTCTTCCATTTTTTTATCTATCACAGAGTGCAATCCATGTCGGGGGTCAGCAGGCCATTTCCTGAAACAAGTCAAGTGTTACAACCAATTACCACCATACTCGGCAAGTTCGACTGCCCTAGTTTAATGCATAAATAGCTGACAACAATTCTTATGTTACCTGTGGAGGAGTTCAGAAAGAATCTCCTTGTACGGAAGGATGTGATAGTACTCAACTACAGATGTTGTTTTCAGGAACGGATCATTTACAAATATCGGACCGGTCATACTATCAAAGAAAAAATAAGAAAAATGTCAGTATCATTGAGAAATAGTAAAAGCTAGCAATAATACAGCATCGATCAAATCGTCATCATTTTAGAGGAAAATGGTCAAAAATAAATAAACATGATTTACGCAATAAGCACAAGCAGAACAACAACACATATACATGGATGCGTTGCTTCCAGATTAAAAAAAAAGGAAGATCTAGAGCGAAGCAACTTGTACCGACATGTTATGGAATAAATGTGTTATTAAGCAAAGCCACGCAATTTAAAGGGTGTCACTTTCCACCAAAATGTACCATACAATGGTCCCATTCTATAAATAAACTGAAGGAGTGGTTGATCAAGGATCTAACCTATAATCGTAGAACTATCTAGTTGGTAAAAGCAAACCTGTTAATCAACTCTTCTAAAGATATTTCCACAAGGTCGCTCTTCATGGTTTGCTTATACTCCACAATGAACAACTTGGTAGTCGTCCTTTCTTTACTTAATGAGTATGCCAAAGCATTATCAAGAACAAGCAAGTCTGAGCCCTTCATACCTAGTAAGACAATAAGTTTACGATAATGAGAAGCAAACAGTGGATAGGTGGATCATATAGAAAATTCACAAATTATTAACAGAATCAAGTTAATGTATCACACTTTTACACGATCATATTTACAGAAACATATAAATATTGTTCTCTAGCAAACAATGATTTCCCAAGTTATTTTCAGTCTGCTAATTCATAAATTAAATCTAGTTTCATTATTAACAGCTTGTACATAACCAAAACAAATTAGAGGAACAGTGCCACAATAAATAATTAACAAATGTTCTTTGCTCGTGTTATTGTTTTGCCTGAGTAAATAGTTTTACGCAGAAAGCAAGTGAGGGGCACGTTTTTGGGGTACATTCATGCACTTGTTCTTGTTTTCTGTAAAGCAAGTGTACGACTCAAACTCATTTTTTGGGTTCATTTGCAGTTCAAATTTAGTACAATTTGGAACTGTAACTCAAGTAAACCTCTGTTTACAAAATTAACGGAAACTCTGATCCACACTCTTCTTCTTGTCGTGGTCAGTATGTTTCAAGAGATGAAAAATATATTTTGCAATACTACTAATAACCTGATCCAAGTGAGGAAACCACGCTAACTAAAAACTGAAAACTGCAGATATGGACGTGTAACTTAAGGAATGTAGTGATAAAAACCGACCTGTTCTACGCTCCACCTCCGATAATGCTAGCTGTTGAAGCAGAAATGATCCATCCAAAGCACTTAAGGTTCTTCCATTTGTTGATTCTGGGCCTGCTGGCTGGTTGGTACTGTGTGAAATACCAGCTTCTGCATCATATTCCTTTTCTATTATTGAACAGACACCCTGGGTGTCAGCACCATACTGAATCAAACATTTTTTCCTTGTAGGGTCCAGAAGAAGCACAGCAACTTTCGCTATCGGCCACATTGCCACGTCTGGATAACCTTTAGTTGCGCCGAGTTCTGCAGCGATCTCACAAGCTTCTATTGCTTTTCTTTCAGTAATAGATAAGGTCCCATGCTTTCCGGAATCATTCTCACGCTCATGGAGCGTACTCAAGTATGGGAGCAAATCTTCTCCAACAGAAAGAGATGCGCACACAAAAAAACGCTGGGCATCAGCGAAAGCAAGCTGCGGAAACATCTTCCTGTGGTAGTAATTGTACAGAACCATGGCCGTGTGAACCTGCGAAACCATACAACTACAATGGTAAAATTGACAGGGAAAATAAAGTAATACAACTACAATTGTACACCAAGGGGCATTGTTATGACGCATGGATAGCAAAGGAAAATAAAGTAATACAACTAGGATGGTAAATTGACAGGGAAAATGTAAGCATGACCTGGCAAGTAGTACAATCCAACAGACCAGATCAATCATTGCATTGACAGACCAAAAACATATATTTAGCAATCCCCGTCCAATCCCGTCTGAATTCAAGAGAAATTTGAACATTTCTGCTACAGTGTACGGTTCCTACAAGTACTTGCATCTGAACAAGAATTTGGCAGATCACAGTTTCTCAGATTTCTACTGACAGGTTGACAAGAGAAGTACAGAAACTAAAGAGGCGTTCGCGGCTTGCCTTTGCTGCCTAGCGGCTGCTCCACCGCCGGCAAGGCGTGCGACCCCGTGGCGCCGCCCATAGCTCCGCCTGCAAACATCCACCTACACGACGCACCAGCCGCCAAGCAACCGGCTGTCTGGCCGCCGCCGCGTACACTGTTCTACGGAGTACATCTTTTTGTGAGGGTTCAACTCAACAGTGTGCTCTGCCCTGTACGAGGCCGCCATGATTCTCAGTTAAGCCTGGACAATTGGGCCTCCAACGTGCACGTAGAAGCCCACCATCTTGCCACAAAGGCAACCCACCGTTTTTAAAAAAAAAACCTCCGCCACCACCACCCCGGCCGACGCTTCTCCCGGCGCCTCTCCTACTATCTACCAGCTACGACAATGGAGACTAACGGGCGAGGAATTCTACCAACATGGATTGACCGATGCTACAGACTATATACACAACACAGCTAGCGACCGATGCTCACCTGCTGCGCGACGGCGCGCTGCTTCTCGGGCGTCATGTGTCGCGCGTCCTGCGAAGCGCGGCGCGGTAGCACCGGACGCACCAGGTGATCGACGACCAGCATCACCGCGTCCTCCATGTGCACCAGCACCTCCATCTCATTTCCACCTCCTCCGCCGTCAGACATACCGCCCCGACTACACAATTCTCCGAGCAAACGGGTCGATCTATAGGTTTTGGGATTCTGTGCGGCGGTGTGACTGGGTGGCTGGCTGGCCCTGCGATGGGTTTTTGTAGGGAGAGACCGAGAGAGAACACACAAGCGGTGGGTGGAGAGAGCTAGAATTGGAAAGGATCGAACGCACGAAAGTGGTGGGGCTGAGGACGTCCGATCCGCCGTCCGCTGCCAGTGTCCTCCGCCGTCCATCGCCGTGGTCAGAGTGGGCAAGCGTTGAAGAGGGACAGCTCTCTGCTTTGCTCTGTTTCCATTACGGATTGTTTTCTCCAGCTCAGGGGTCTCTGATACGATGATTAGGTTGCCATTTCCCAAAACGAGATTCGACACGGGGCGCACAACTAGTTCCACGGAAAATAAATACATGGATGCGAAACGAGAAGGAAACAATACGCAAGATTCAGTTTCCTCACTAGAGCCTACGGTACTACGTTTAATTTCCAAATAAGAAAGTTTTGGTATGTCATTGTAGCCTACCAAAATGTTTAATGGTACAATTTTAGAATAGAGATAATGATTACAGTTAAGATATATACTCGCATAAAAATACTTATTAAAAATAACCAAACAATGAAAATAATTTGAAACACATGAAGCAAAAATAAGGCAAAATGAGGAACATTATAGCATAAATCAGACACGAAATGGAGTAGTGCTGCGAATGGTTTGATGAGATTACCGAAGCGAGAGATGATGGCTCTAAACCCACGAGGCTGAAGCGCCTTGCCGCCTGGGAGCAATCTAGCTTCTTATCATCACAATCTACATCTTCTTTCATTGCCACTTCTTCCCAAAGACCGGTCCTCGTTGCGGGTTCATGTTTATCGCTCCAAGGAATAAGTTGAGCCCCTCTAGGAACACTCACCTTGTCACCACAATCAATATCTTTCTCCATCTCCACTTGAAGCGACTGTTCATTTTCTACCGGAGTTTTAAGTTGAGCCCCTCTAGAAACCGGCAACTTATTACCACGACCTATATCTTGTTTCATCACCACTTCTTCCACATGTATGTTTTCTATTGACGCTTTAAGTTGCCCCTCTTTCGGAGTATCCACGAACTGACGTACTTGTTTGGATGCTCCAACCATATTTTCATCACAGCCGGTATCAATACGTGAGTACTTTTGATACCATTTTGATGGAGTGGTATTGAGGTCCACAACAAGATCAAGCCCTCCGTCCGACTCCACGTGGAACTCGAAGGAAGGCTTTGAACGATTTTCTGGCATTTTACAACATGGACCATGAACTTATCTTATCCGTGATATTTTCACCTGCTTTAATTCGTGATATTGTAAGAGGGCTAAGAAACATACCTCTTGGAGCCTTAGCTTGATTTTCTTTCAAGGACTTCGTATCATTTAATCTCGATGTTGCACCGCGAGTTTTCATCGCAACATTAGGAGCAGCTACAATATCGTTAGCTTTCTTGTCACGGGATATGCCCGGGGAGCTTTTCGTCCAAGTGTCGCGAGAATTCCGAGTCTTACGCATTTGTGCTTTGTATTGTTGAAACAATATGCCTCCCTGATTCATAGGAAAATAGAAGAACAATACATGAATATGAAATGTTTCTTTTATGGACTATTCATTCATTTTATTCAAATGAATGGAGAAATGAATAATTAAAATATTTTAATATATCTCAATTAAAGAAGGGACTATATGAACTTTACAATCTATCTTTGACAAAAGTTTGTGTGACAAACCTTTTTATATAGAACCAAAATGTTAAAATGCAATACAACACTCAACAGACAATATAATATTATATACAATCACAACTTCTACCATCGTGTAATGTGTCATTGGGTCCATGCATGCAATTGTCACAGCAACTTGACGACAATCCCACCTATGATTATAATATGGAATCATCATAAATATTCTTGTCGGTAAGCATATATTGGGCTGCACTGCATGTGTTTATGTGAAATAATTATCAATATAAAAAAATGTGGCCAATTTCAAGAACCAACTGATCACGATATGTACATATCAGATCACAAGAACTTTGTTCAAGTACACACATACGTAAGTACTTGGATTAAATATGACCCATTGTATGTTTTCCTATGCCCTCGTTGCCAGTTTGTCCTGCTTTTGGTGGCCCTTGGGACTTAGGAGGTGCAACGGACCACAACTCCTCATCAACGAAGAGTTTTGTTCTTTTATTGGAGAGTTTCGGTATATTCTTCGGGGTGGAGAGGTGATGGTGACATTCTGAAATAAAAATAAGGTCCTTACTGCTTTTGTGATGCGCCTAGCGCTAGTAGAGGACACATGAAGTTTTGTGTTCGATGGTTCTCCTAGGACTGGTTAGTTTTCGTGTTCAATGGTGTGCTTAGGGGTCTGGTGTTCCGATCTAGGTTTTGCATCATTGGCAATAGTTATTAGTGCCATATTGAGGGATCAACTTGGGACTTATGTTCTTCAATTTAAGAATCATCTTGTCTTTCTGCTCTCAATCATGTTGAAAGTTTGGCTGCAAAAATGGTTGAAACCAAGAAGCACTTGGTGTTTCCATTGGTTTACAAGCTTATTGAGTTGGCTTTGTAATTGTTCGTGTCATCTGCATCTATCGAGTGAGCTTTCTCAGCAATGAAATTATTAAGTCCAAATTACGCAACAAGATAAATGATGATTGGTTCAATCACTCGATGATATGCTACACCGAGAAGGAAATATTCAAATCGTTGATGATGTCACTATTATTCAACGGTTTCATTTTAAATCTCGTAGAGGGGTTTTGCCAAGACATTATTAGTGTTTTAGAGGTATGTTTCACACTTTATAATCTGAATAGCTTTTACAAATATACGAACTAGTAATTCTTACTTTCTTTTTTAATATTGCATGTTCTGTTTTGGGGTGTTTGAATGGACATTTGGATATCTCGGTTTATGTTCATGGCTTATATTGTCTAGAGAGCTTTAATTTTCATATTCTTAGCTATATATTATATTGTTCCGTACTTAAATTTGCATTATATATATTTAATATTCGAGTATGTTATTCAATTTTTCTTACTTAGCTCACGGCCGCCTCGTTTCCTATTTTTTCCTTGCTCCGCCACTGGTTATTACTTTAGTGCGCTAGCCCTTTGGATTCTTAACACAAGGCCTCCTCATCTATCGAATACAATAAGCTATACTACGGCAAGCATTCCCTTGATCCAGTGACAGTGGGCAACGATAGTGGTGCATCTTCGGCTCACTTTGGAGCTCGTAGTCGTCCTTGGGTGGTCTAAGGAGGTATTTATAATTATTATTAATTTTAGGGTCAATTGTATTGTTGTTGATGATTATTAATTGTTTAGTGGACCATTTTGCAAAACTAAGTCTTCAATACCATTTGAAGAAGGGAATTATTTTTTCTTTCGGTATTAGGATCCTCAAAATGAAAATAAAGACTAATAGATACAAATAAATGGCGGGGCTATAGAAGAAAAATATCTTACCACAAAATCCCCAACTAATATTTGAACTACTAAATCTAGGAGTACATCGCAAAATAAGCAACATGAAAATGGATAGACATAACAATGGAACTTCAAGATTGGGAACAGATGACTTCATTGTGAGGATTATCCTCGAGAATTCATTACCAGATCAAAAACACCATGGCATACCTTTGAATGTTGTTATTGATCTTGATGGTTGTAGTCCTCGTAGATGTAGAGGAGACGCCGGCGACTACTATGATGGTATTGGAAACCAGAGATGACCAGGTAGATTACTGGTGGTACGATTGCGGATACCTAGGAATCCATAAATCAAAAGAAGCAATGGAAGAATCACAATAATTAACACTCGGACAACAGATCTAACTATCCATGACTTTCTCGTGAGAATAACATCCTTCAGAATTCACTACCAAATCATAAAGACAGTGACATACCTTGAAATCCTGCTTTCGTTCTTAGCAGCTATGGCCGAGATTGGCGTGGAGCGGAGACGCCAGGTACTGGTGTGTGGGTAGTGTAATGAGATATTAGGTAGATTGGAAACATGTATTGTTGCGAATTCCTATGAACCAGATCTTGAGAAGAGTTGACCTATCAAATGGTAGGATTAGAGATGTTGTTTTCTAAGGTGTGATTTTGGGAGACATGGTACATAGCGATGGGGTTTTGAGAAAGAGTGTTACCGAGATCTAAGGGGACGAGGAGGAAAAGGGAGGATAAGACAGGATGAAGGAGATGGGGGAGGGGGTTGAGGTGTTAGTTGGTGGTGTAATGTGTCTCTTATAGGCAAGATACTATTAGAAACGCGTGCATTTTCGAATTCTAAATCACATTTCCTTTTGTTTTTACACCTCAAGAAAGATACAGAGAATATTTTTTAATAATACCAACTTGGAAATATCCAGGGAGGGATTCCATGATGGGCACATCCACCAATTAATAGCATTGAATATAAAAAGCATGTGACACCCTGGCAGTCCCCCACTATAAAAGCATTTGACATATTGTGATGGATACATATGACATCGTAGTAGAAAATTCCCTTAATTTTTTGTTCATGGACAGGCTTTCGCAAGTAGATTTGAACAAAAAAAAACTTGTGTCACCGTGGCACTCGATCACTAAAATAGCAATGTCGATTAGTCATTTTGACAAGTCCCTCGGATGATCCGGTAGGGTTTCGATTAAGAGAACGTCTAGGTGCTGGTGACAATCGTCGACTAACAGGGGGCACGATTTACCCAGGTTTGGGGCCCTCGTAGAGGTAAAACCCTTACTCCTGCTCTTGCGATCTGCATTACGAGTAGATCGGTTACAATGGTGGGTGCTCAAGTCGAGAGATTGATCGCGAGCTCAAGGTTGTGGTCGTGAAAAGTAGATTGGATCCCCCTCGGCGGTTCTCCTAACCTTTTATAGGTGGCTAGGTCTCAAATCGTGTCCGGGGGGGGGGGGGTTACAAACCCTAGTTCTAGGTCGGTAGGAGCTTTCCTTCTTGACCCACAAGTCTTGCGGCTGGGCTTCTGTTGGGCCTTCTAGAACCGCGGGATAGCACCTCCCTTTGGGCCTAGGTCTTGGGACTTGGACCGGGTAGTCTCACCGGATAGGTCCAGGAATCATCCCCACGTCAGTAGCCCCCGAGTGTTTATTCGACTGAGAACAGTCGGGTAAGCACTCAAATTTCGTTCTTGGATTCTTCGACTGGTCATTCAATCGCCTGGTTTTGAGAACGTATACCCTTTGCGCGACGCGCTCACGTACTCGAGCATCGAGTGGTAAATGTGCCTTGTGTTGGCTGTTTTCGCAGAAGGATGCGGCTCAGTCGCTTGGCTCTCCCGAAAGATCAGGGTCAATTAATTGCATCTGGGGCAAAGACAGTTCTGGCCTACACGAATTCGAGGCCTCCGACTCGAATCCGGTGAGGTGATCATTGCGACTGGGCCGTGGAGGTTTTATCGAGTCGAACTTAACCTTTAAAAGGGGTACCGGCGCGTCCGCTAGGATTTTTTTCGTGTTGTTGACACGGAAATTTTACTGGAGGACGCAGCTCGAGTGCTATTCGAGGCCCACAGGAGAGATCCTTGGGTCTTACCTTCGTACTCGAAAGAATACGGCGTCCAGATGTGCCTAGTCGTCCGAACGATCCAGGATAAAAAGATGTGTAAGTACATCGTGAGGTAGAGTTGCGAGAGCCGCATACTCGCAATTTTACCTTGGTCGCACTATAAGTGTTGTCTTCTGCATTTCTTCGAGTGAGGTCATACCTCTTTTTTCTGGTCTTGTGCGAAAGAGATTTTCGCGTTATGAAGTCTTGTACAAAATAAGTTTTTTATGTCAATGTCTTTATACAAAAGAGATTTCGTGTTAGAATGCCCATACGAAAGTAAATTCGTGTTAGGCTGTCCATGCGAAAGAAATTTCGCGTCTTGATGCTCACACGAAAGAGTTTTTCGTGTCGTGAGGTGTTCAATGACGTCACCGCGCACTTGCCTGCACTTGCCTGCTCCCGATGGGACGTGACGAAGTGGGGCAGAGCGCGCGGGCCCACTTTGGCAGCCTTTTGACAGGAAACGAGCGGTCGTGCTCCGGTTGATCCGCTGGCCGCGCTGTAAATACGCATGATCTTTTCGTCAAAGATCGTGCAAGGGTAACTACCCCTATCTCTTCGTTTCCGCTTCGCATGTGGCGGCTGCGATGAATGCCACGTTTGCGGATCTATGGCTCAGATTGGCCTGGCATGGGTATAAGTACTGTGCCTTAGGGGAAAGGTAAATTTCCCGGCTCTTATTCATCTTCCTCCTTCCTCGCGCACACCTTCTTCTCCGTTCTCCGTGAACACCAAGCACTCTCCAACGGCTGGAGCAAAGAAGCGCGGCGCCGCTGCGGCGTCTTCCAAGGACGTGGCGAGCGCTTCTGCGGCGTCTCCCGCGAAGAAGACGGGCGACTAGAGCGCAGCGAACACCACCAAGAAAAGCATCGTCGAGAAGCAGAGGGAGGGGTTGCTTCCTCCGGAGAATTCCAGGCGCATGTGCATGTCCATGAAGAAGGAGGAGACGCCCAACCCCCTCTCCACCAAGCGCGTTGCCTTCTCGGAGCATATCTCCCGAGGTTTGTTTTTCCCCCTCCACCCATTTCTTGCCGGGCTGGCATACAGCTGCACGACCTTCCTCCGAACGCGATTCAGCACATTTCGTGCTTTATCGTGATTTGCGAGTGTTTTCTGGGCATCCGCCCGCACTGGGGGCTTTGGAAGGCCATCTTCAAAGTGCGGATCTTCCTGGAGAAGGCGCAATCAGGCAAAAGAATCGGCGAGCCACTGAGGACCGGTGGATTTGGGATTCAGGCGAAAAAGGACATCCCCTACTTGGAGATGCATTTCGTCGATTCGGCCCAGGGGTGGCGCCGAAAGTGGTTCTACGTCGTGGATGACAGCGCGGGTGGCGTCCCCGAGTACCAGACATTCGCCGTTTTGAACCGGCGGAAGTCTTGGCTGCATTCACTCTCAGCCGAAGAAGGCAAGGTCATCGCCCCTCTACTCGCAAAGGTGGCGCGCTTCCGCGAGAAGGAGCAGGCGACCCTGCTAAACGGAATACACCTGGCGGGTGTGTTTCTGCGCTAGAGGATCCAGCCCCTTCAGGAGAGGTCGACTCCCATGTGAGAATACACGGGCGTCGACGACTCGAGCCGTGTATGCGACGATATTCTCTCGAATGCTAAATTCGACAAGAAGATCGTGGCCATCACCAGTTTGAAGAAGGGAGAGGGCTACTCGACGTGCCCTCTCAACCCATTCGAAGCAGGGAATACTCCTCCGGCTGAGGTGAGTTCCTTATTCTTCTCTTTTGCCTCTTATTTCTCCTAGTTCGGGTTTTCGTCGATTGAAAACTCTTCTTCGTTTTCTCTTTGATTTTGTAGAGTCAGAGCGTGGCAACGTGTTACCCACCAGTTTCTGTAGACGATGTCTCAGATCTTTTGGCGAGTAACGTTATAGCCCCTCCCGAGACCAGCGTCGCGGATGCTGATTCGAGCTTCGAACGGGATGATGTGGAGGAGGAGGAAGATTCGGATAACGAGCAGCTTCGTCACCACAAGCGCCGCAAGCAGAAGAAGGAGGAAGTCACCTCTAAGGACAACTCCTTGGGTGATGCTCCCATCGAGGAAGCTGAGCCTCTTCAGGTGACTCCTCTTAACGTGCTTCCTCCCGTGATTCGTCAATCGAAGATCTCCACCGCCTGGAATCCCGATAACCTTGACGATGATGACGAGGATGAGTAAGTGCCACAGATTATATCCTTTTTCGTGAATTTTCTTCCTTTCCTTCCGTTTTTTCTTTTTTAGATTTTATCTTCTGCAGCAATCTTGCGACCATCAGTGCGGGCCAGTTTACTTCCTCGATTCCGTCTGTGAAGAGGAAGGAGGCCTCCACGGATCCCATTCCAGCTGCAGACCTCACTCGAGGACCGCCGAGCCTGGCGAAGGCAGCCGAACTTCTGGAGTACGGGATGCCCGTCTTTGCGAGTGGACGGCCTGCAGATGCTGGGGCGTCAGCGAGCAGGGAGGTCTCTGGTAGCTCGGCGGATCCCTTGTCTACCTCTCAGGGCAAGGTAAAGCCTGTTTTTTTTTCTTGCGACATGCCTTGCTTGTTTATCCTTTATCGGATGCACGACAGTGCTCCCGATGGGAGTAGCCTCCGAGTCTATGATCAATTGCTTGCAGTTGGCCATGGACTCAAGTCGATATTTTCTTTTCTGGTTTGTTTCCTGATTTTGTTTTTCATCGGGTCCACGCAGTGCTCCCGATGGGAGTATCCCCCGAGGCTATACTTGACTGTATACAGCCGTGTATAGGCTCAAGTGATATCTCTCTAACTTTTGCTCCGGATTTTCTCATGCCCTTCTTGATTCCCTCGCTGCTTTCGGGCGTCGAGTTCTTTCGGCCGAGGCGGATTGTGCTTCTCTTGGGGGGAGCGCGACCAGCTTGTCCAGGGTAGCCTCTCCCTTCAAAGTAAGTTGGCACGCACCTTTTGCCTTCACCGTTTCTTCCTTCCTGCGATTGTTGTTTTAATCGCGTCTTTTGTACTGCAGATGAGGTTAACCGCTTGAATTCTGAGAAGGCAGAGGCTTCCTCTCGGGTGAAAACCCTTGAGATGAAGCTGGAGTCCACCCGAAAGGAATTGGAGTCCACGCACAAGCGCTCGACCGACAGTCTCGCGGAAGCCCAGGAAGCTCTGAAGCAGCTGGAGGAGGCGGGCGTGAAGCACGACAATGATCTGGTCGGTGTCCTCCGTCCCTTGGCCCATAAACTTGCTGGTGAGTCACGTTTTAACTTCCTTCGACTATGGCTTGTCTTCTTTTTCTCATGTTTGTTCTGTCTCTGTTTTAGACACCATTGGAGTTGGGTTAAAGCTTCCCGGAGAGATGTGACGCGACGCCCTCTCTTACTCGTGTGCCCACATGCAGGAGCATGCGAACAAGGCATGCTTCCTCATCCGCGATGCTACCCAAGTGCTGACACAGCTACACAAACGTCTGCTTGTGGATGTGCCGGTTCCGCCTACTCTGAGTGGCCTCCTGCGAGTTTTCCTAAGCGAGGATGATCCCCTCCAGGAGTACTCTTTTGCGCATACCGAGTGTGGGGCCAAGACGGCTATTCAGTTTGCCCTGGCGCATGGCGTCTCGGGTGACCTGGAGAAGGTGTTCTCAGAGCTTCCACAAAACTCGCTGGGAAAAAGGTAGCGCTCCGTCCTTTTGGCGATCGTGCAGAGGAGCTTGCGAAGATGCTCTCCATGGTAGTCTCCCGTGCTAGGAGAAAAGGACAGCCTGCTACGAGTGGAGCTACCTCTGTAGTTCCTTAAATTAATTCATGTTTCGGTATGCTTTCATGTGTAATGAACATTGGGATATATTCCCGTACTTTGTTTTGTCCAATCGAGATGTTTTAGAAAGTGTCAGCGTTTTATCATAGCGCCTTACTTTGTATTCTCCCAATGGGAGTATCCCCCGGTCACTCGAAGATATTTGGTGACACATCATCGAGTGGGGTATGGTCATGTCTTCTAAAACTTCATTGTTCTTTCCAGGTGGTGGATTCCAGCGGAGATTCGTCGAATGGAGCTGCTACTTCGTCGGAGCCATTGGTTGTGGCTGCTAGTATGCTGGCTTCACTTCGTGACCGTGTTACGGATGGCGAGCGTAAGCTCAAGGCTCTGCGAGGCGTGGCGGATGTTGCTAAGTCAAAGCAGAAACTTGCTGCAGAGGATGGGCAATTTGTAATGGAGGAGCTGGCGAGCGTTGCGAACGCATGCTCTGTAAGTTTTGCGAGCCCCCGAGTAATTTTTGTTGATTCCTGCTTTTATTTTGACGCGCTTGATATCCGTGCAGTTGTTGAGCCTCATGGGGTCTGCGAGGGTCACTAGGTTGACAATCACATTGTTCATGAATCGAGCAGTTCTAAGCCTCACGCGAGTGATTTCTGGTCCGACCGCAACCGAGGTTTTATCTTGGTACCCTGAAGTATTGGGCTAGTCAGGCATAACTTTTTGTTGAATCTTGTCGGGAGGCCCTCTCTTCCGTCCATCGGGCGTTTTATCCCTTTGGCGTTCTTCCATATAGCTTGAGTGGCTTGCTGAGGATGTTTCGTCGAGTGGGTGACGTTCGAGAGTATGTGCGTCAACAACTCATTTGCGGTGCTCAGGTGGCGCTTGCCTTTGTGCGTCTGTGGAATCCTGTAATCAACTTCAATTCTGTGGCGCAGCTTCCTGACATCCAAGGGCCACCTATAGACTTTGTGCCTCATTATGAGGTTGTGCGACCTGCCGCGGAGCGAATTATTCGAATGACCGCTGCGGAGACTGAGCGACTGCTTCAACAGGCGGCTGCTCGTCAATAAGTGTAGTTTGTAAGGTGTAAATACCTTGTGTGTTTTGTCGTAAGGTGTTCAATGACTTCACCGCGCACTTGCCTGCACTCGCCTGCTCCCGATGGTGATGCTAGTTTGTCGTAGCCCCCGTGTGTTGGGGGTGTGACCTTTTGTTTAGCATGTAAAGAAAATAAAAATAAGCGGTAAAGATTGCGATTGGATAGTCTTTGTAGCTATGGTTGAGAAACCATGTTTTTATTAAGATGGCTGAGAAGCCATGTATTTGCTCGAGCTACAATGTGGCTTATATAGCCTTCTTTCTTGCGAATAGGATATTAAATCCTAAGGGTAGAACTTGCGAATGTGTACCACGTTCCACGGGTTGGAGTAGATGTCGCCTGTCTTCGGGTTCTTCAAGCGGTAGGCACCTCCTGGGATAACTTCGTGTATGATGAAGGGTCCTTCCCATGGTGGATCTAGCTTGTGCCCCTTGATTGGCAATACCAGGTCTCCTACCACGAAGGATCTGTGGCGTATGCGGTGACTATGGTGTTTGCGCAGCGATTGCTGATAGACTGCAGATCTTGCGAGTGCGATGTCCCTGATCTCGTCCAGCGCGTCCATGTCTTCTGCGAGTGCCTTGTTGGAGGTTTCTTCACTGTATGCGACGACTCGTGGGGAGCTGAACTTGACATCCTCGGGTAGCACGGCGTCAGCTCCGTATGCCACGAAAAATGACGTGTAGTTTGTGGATCGATTTGGTGTTGTTCGCAGGCTCCATAACACCGATGGTAGTTCTTTGGCCCAATGCCCTGTGATGGTGCAGATCGTGCACTCGTTGGGAGACTCCAAGAGGAGGGTGTGATGAGGACAGCGGTAGGAATTCTCCCCTTAGTTAAGAACAAAAGTTATCAATCCAGTAGGAGAAAGAGGACCTTCGGAAGGTTGATGCCACTGACGGTGGTGATGTCGCTTCACCAGTGTCAGCAACAACGTGGAACCTACACACAACACAACCAAAATACTTTCCCCGATGGTACAGTGAGGTTGTCAATCTCACCGGTCTTGCTGAAAACAAAGATTAGAAGTACAGTGTGGAAAACAGTGTATTCTTGCAGTAAGTAAAGAAAGCAGCAAATTGTTGTGGTTTTTTTTACAGTTGGGAAAATGGACTGGGGTTCATAGGTTTACTAGTGGTGTCTCTCCAAAAAAGATAGCATGATGGGTGAAAAAATTACACCTAGGAAATTGACAAATAGAGGTTGCACCGTAGTGCACATTATAGCATGATGACTACTATGAAATTTAGTGCGGGCATTACAACAAAATACATAGACCGAAATCCATCTGCATCTATGACTAATAATCCCCCCTCAGGTTATCATCCGAACCCCCTTAGGTATTAAGTTGCAAGCAACAGATAACTGCATTAAACAATGTGTGTAATGTAAGCAATGATTATACACACGGGTATACTCACACCGCTGTTTTCTCCCTAGTGGCAACAACACATCCTCCCCCGTCACATTTCTGTCACTCGAGCACAGGCGAAAAGGAGGCATGAACCCACTATCTAGCATAAATACTTCCTCTTGGAGTCACTAGCAACTACTTGGACAGAGGAACCACTAGCAAAGGAAAGCATGCAAGATCACAAATAAGATATGCAATAAAGACTATAATCAACTTGGCATAAGTTCAATATTCATCAGATCCCAGCAAACACATCATATAGAATTACATAACATCAATCTCGATCATGATAGACAGCTCACGAGATCTAAACATGGAGGCATATGAGGAGAAGACAACCATCTAGCTACTGCAATGGACCCATAGTCCAGGGATGAACTACTCACGCATCACTCCGGAGGCAGGCATGGTGATGTAGAAGCCTCCGGTGATGATTTCCTCTCCGGCAGGGTGCCGGGAGAAAGCTCTAGAACCCCCTTGATCTAGGGTTGACGACGACCGCGGCTACGGAACTTTTCGGGGATATTTGATCAGGTTCTTAGGGTTTTCCATCCGGGGGGAATAAATAGGCGAAAGGGTAAAGCCGGTGGTGGCCTAGGGGCCTCACACCTATAGCTGGCGCGGCCAGGGGGCGCGCCACCCTATGGTGTGGCCCCTGGTGCCCGTCTTCGACTCTCCTTCGGTCTTCTGGATGCTTCCGGGGAAAATAGGCACTTCGGGCTTTGTGAGGTCCAATTCCAAGAATGTTTCTAGAACAACTTTTCTGAAACCAAAAACAACAGAAAACAGGGAACTGACACATGGCATCTTGGTAATAGTCTAGTCCCGGAAAACGTATAAAAATGCTATAAATAAGGGAGAAAACATGTAGCAATTGGCATAATATCATCATGGAGCATCAGAAATTATAGATACGTTGGAGACGTATCAAGCATCCCCAAGATTAGTTCCTACTCGTCCTCGAGTAGGTACGCGATAAAACACAATAATTTCTGAGGTGACATGCTACTATCATAAACTTGATCATTATAATGTAAAAGCATATGTATGCTGAGATCATAGAACTTCAAACACAAACATGATAAATAGAACTTTAATAATAAAGCATAGCAATCACTTTGCATCATGAAGAGTATCTTAAATAAAGGATCATGGATAATAATGCAAAGAAAGATAAACGTTTGTTTAAGGTATAGAGAAAGCATGGAAAAGTGGGATTTGCTAGTCCTTAAGAGTGGGACAAAACATAAATGCCAGGACACTTTCAAAGTTCATGAGGAAGACTAGAACAAATAATTTAAGAACAAATAATATCACATTATGAAGTAATTATTGATGTTTATGGGACAAATGCACATAGAACTCAGAATGGCAAAAATGCTCTCTCAGCTGTGCATAAAGTTAGAAGATGGAGACTCAACATAAAAGTAAAAGAAAGGCCCTTCGTAGAGGGAAGCAGGGATCACTCATGTGCTTGATATTTTATTTTATTAAGCAGAGATATTAAAAGTTTGACACTCCTCCCATCCATCTTTCACAAACCATGGATAAACGATGCCTCGGGTGCCTGCCAACAATCACATTCCGTGGAGGAGTGTCTATATTTTAGAAGAGGCGTATGTTAATGTCAACGAATGGTAAACAGATAATACAGTACGTCACAAGCTAACTGAATTCACAAGAGCGGCTCCCATGGTGAAGGACGCAACTGGTGTAGAAGGTTATCCCTCTTTCTCTTTTGTTTACACAATTATGCTTTGACTGATAAATCAGGGACAAAAATAGTGAAGAGAATGTGTTTGTATTAATTTGGGGCTGGGCACCCCGCTGCCAGCTCTTCTATCAGTTGGATAAGCGGATGAAGCCACTAGTCCAGGGTGTGAAATCCAATCAACAAGTGATATAAAGATTCTCTATTGACGTCCTCATGATAAAAAACAAGAACACAAAACATGAGTAATTTTGAAAGTTTTAAAGGTAACACATGAGCAATTTTACTTGGAGTGGTAGTGAAATTCCACATGTAGGTAGGTATGGTGTACACAATGGGAAAACTTTGGTTTAAGGGAGTTTGGATGCACGAGTAGAATTCCATACTCATTACATGTGGAGGCTAGCAAAAGACTGGGAGCGACAAATCAAGAGAGCATAAGAGCCATAATAATGCACAACGACATAAGCATCATTAATTAAAGCATAAGCGGTATCACAAGTTCAAAAACTAAGTGGTCATTGAGGCTATTCGTGACTGGTTTGTAGTCATAAACATGGTGTGAGCATGCGCCAACTCAACAAAATAAAACATTCGAAAGAGAATACCATATATTGATGCTTTACTATGACAAGAACAACTTATGAATCTTTCAAGACATATTAAATGCTCTCAGATATTTAAGGCTATTCATGCTACTCAATAACCACAAGGCTTTAAAACTAAAATAACATTTAGCATGGCATGGAAAAGTTCTAGCCACAGTCTATACAAGATTCTACTAGCACTGTTATAAATTCTACATCAAGAAGCAGTTTCTTTTCCCAACAAGCACCATACAATATATGTTTTAACAAAAAAACTCTTTATGATACATCAATCAAAGATGAGAGTACTCATATAACACTACTAAAACTAGCAGCTCTGATAAGAGATGCATGCAAAACAGGAGCTACATAAATGTAGGAGCCAGACAGAGATTAAGAATACAACGTATTCTCATGAAAAAGCGGAGCGTGTCACTCTCCAATAAAAGAATTCTGGGGTCCAACCAAGCTTATTGTAAAAATAAAAACAAACTGAAAGCAAAAATAAAATACGCTCCAAGTAAAGCACATAAGGTGTGACCGAATAAAAATATAGTTTGACTAGAAGTTACCTGATAATTTGTTGATGAAGAAGGGGATGCCTTGGGCATCCCCAAGCTTAGACGCTTGAGTCTTCTTGGAATTTGATGGGATGTACCACCGGGGCATCCCCAAGCTTAGGCTTTTCACTCTTCTTGATCACATCATATCATCATCTTCTCTTGACCCTTGAAAACATCCTTCACACCAAAATTCTCACAATCTTCATTAGCAACGTTAGTGCAATCGAAATAATAAATCCACATGGTTTAGTATCAACACAAGACTAGCACTCGAAGAAACATTAGCTACTGTCACAACTTCTTTTAAAACTCTTTTTTCTCAAAAGAACACCAAAAGAAAGAGATTAAGATGCAAATGCAATAATTGGCAGAAATCTGTCAAAACAGAACAACAGGTAAAGATCGATTTTTTCGAAAATCTTCTGTTGCTCAAATCAAAAAGTGGTCAACTAAGAAAAGTTGCGTATATAGCCCAGGATTAAGAAAAAAAAGCTCAGGTCATTTTGAATTTGCTGTGATTTTATACGTATTTAACCATGGACAACAGAAATCTGTTTCCTGCGCAGAAATCCGAAATATAGTCTCAACTTTCCACTAGAGGCTTTACTTGGCTCAACAAAAAGACAAAATAAAAGATACAAAGGGGTTTCTAAGGAAATAGACAACACCCAGGTGCAAAGCACACAAAAGAAAACAAAGGAAAACTAATTGAAAACTGAGAAATAAAACGGGTTGTCTCCCGGTAGCGCTTTTCTTTAACGCCTTTCAGCTAGACATAGAAAGAAACTCAAGTATTTTCAAGTGAAGAAGCATCAACATCATAACTTGCTCTAATAATATAGTCAAAAGTTAGCTTCATCCTCTTTCTAGGAAAGTGTTCCATACCTTTCTTGAGGGGGAATTGATATTTAATACTCCCCTCTTTCATATCAATAATAGCACCAATAGTTCGAAGAAAAGGTCTTCCCAAAACAATAGGACAAGAAGCATTTCATTCAATGTTCATAACAACAAAATCAACAGGGACAAGTTTATTGTTAACCATAATAAGAACATCATCAATTCTACCAAGAGGTTTCTTCTTAGCATTATCAGCAAGATGAACATCAAAATAACAGTGTTCCAACGGTGGTAGATCAAGCATATCATAAAGCTTTTTAGGCATAACAGAGATACTAGCACCAATATCACACAAAGCATTGCAATCAAAATCATTTACTTTTATCTTAATGATAGGCTCCCAACCATCATCTAATTTCCTAGGGATAGATGTTTCAAATTTCAACTTTTCTTCCCTAACTTTCATGAGAGCATTGGTAATAGGTTTAGTAAAGGCCATATTCATGGCACTAGCATTGGGACTTCTAGCAAGATTTTGTAGAAACATAATAACTTCAGAGATATTGCAATATAAAAATCAAAATTATTATCATCCAAAGTAATGTGACCATTATTTCCTACACCTTTAAAAATTTCAGCACTTTATTAGCAGTAGTTTCCGCGATTTGAGGCAATTTAGCATTTTTCACCGAAGTAGTAGGGAATTTATTTACACAAACTACTTTACGATTGATAGTAGGAGGTTTACTAGCACTTGGAGCTTCAGTTTTACTAGTGGTTGTGATAGTGCAAACTCTAGCAATATTATTCTTCCTAGCCAATTCATCTTCTCTTTCCCACCTAGCACGTAATTCAGCCATCAACCTAACATTATTATCTATTTGAACTTGGATGACATTCAAAGTTTTACTTTGTTTAACATCTTGTGGCAAAAACTTTAGTTTTATAAAATCAACATCAATAGTTAGGCTATCTACTTTAGAGGCAAGATCATCTATTTTACCAAGCTTTTCCTCAACAGATTTATGAAAAGCAGTTTGTGTGCTAATAAATTTTCTAAGCATGTTTTCAAGATTAGAGGTAGAGCTTTTATTATTATTGTAGGAATTGCCATAAGAATTACCATAACCATTATTAGGAGGACATGGCTTATAATTGTTTCCACCAAAATTATTTCTATAAGAATGGTTGTTAAAATTATTATTTCTAATAAAGTTTACATCAACATGCTCTTCTTGAGCAACCAAAGAGGCTAAAGGAACATTATTTGGATCAACTTGAGCTTTACCATTAACAAGCATAAACATAATAGCATCAAGCCTTTCACTCAAAGAGGAGGTTTCCTCAACAGAAATTACCTTCTTACCTTGTGGAGCTCTCTTAGTGTGCCACTCTGAATAATTTATCATCGTATCATCAAGAAGCTTTGTTGAATTGCCCAAAGTTATGGACATAAAGGTACCTCCAACGGCTAAATCCAATAGGTTCCTTGAGGAGAAATTCAGTCCTGCATAAAAAGTTTGTATAATCATCCAAGTAGTCAGTCCATGAGTGGGACAATTCTTCACCTTAGTTTTCATTCTTTCCCAAGCTTTAGAAACATGTTCATTGTCAAGTTGTTTAAAATTCATTATGTCGCTTCTCAGGGATATAATCTTAGCAGGAGGATGATATTTTCCAATAAAAGCATCTTTACACTTATTCCATGAATCAATACTATTTCTAGGCAAAGATAGCAACCATTCTTTAGCTCTTCCTCTCAAAGAGAAAGGAAATAATTTCAGTTTAATAATATCTCCATCCACATCTTTATATTTTTGCATCTCACATAGTTCAACAAAATTATTAAGGTGGGCAGCAGCATCATCAGTACTAATACCAGAAAATTGCTCTTTCATATCAAGATTTAATAAAGCAGGTTTAATTTCATAGAAAGCAACCGTAGGGGCAGGTGGAGCAATAGGTGTCCAAATAAAATCATTGTTGTTTGTGCTAGTGAAGTCACACAACTTAGTATTGTTGTTTGTGCTAGTGAAGTCACACAACTTAGTATTCTCAGAGGAACTCGTTTTAGCAGAATAATAGCAAGCAAATAAATAACAGCTAAAAAGTAAACTAATTTTTTTTGTGTTTTTAATATAGAGAAGAAAAACAAGACAAAATAAAAACAAGACAATAAACAAAATAAAGAGGTTGAGAGTGAGAGATATCCTTGCCAGAAGACTTCTTCCTCCCCGGCAACGGCGCTATAAAAAGTCCTTAATGGTGCAGATCGTGCACTCGTTGGGATACCCCAAGAGGAGGGTGTGATGAGCACATCGGTACGAGTTTTCCTCTTAGTTAAGAACCAAGGTTATCAATCCAGTAGGAGAAAGAGGATCTTCGAAAGGTTGATGCCACTGACGGTGGTGATGGAGCTTCACCGGTGTCAGCAACAACATGGAACGTGCACACAACACAACCAAAATACTTTGCCCCAACGGTACAGTGAGGTTGTCAATCTCACCGGTCTTGCTGAAAACAAAGATTAGACGTACAGTGTGGAAAATGGTGTATGCTTGCAGTAATTAAAGAAAGCAGGAAATTGTTGTGGTTTGTTTAACAATGTGGAAAATGGACCGGGGTTCATAAGTTCACTAGTGGCGTCTCTCCATAAAAGATAGCATGCTGGGTGAACAAATTAGAGTTGGGCAATTGACAAATAGAGGTTGCACTGTAGTGCACATTATAACATGATGACTACTATGATACTTAGTAAGGGCATTACAACAAAATACATAGACCGAAATCCATCTGCATCTATGACTAACAAACCACCCTCGGGTTATCATCCGAACCCCCTTAGGTATTAAGTTGCAAGCAACAGATAACTGCATTAAACAATGTGTTTAATGTAAGCAATGATTGTACACGCGGGCACTCACACCACTGTTTTCTCCCTAGTGGCAATAGCACATCCTCCCCCGTCACGTTTCTGTCACTCGAGCACAGGTGAAAAGGAGGCATGAACCCACTATCTAGCATAAATACTCCCTCTTGGAGTCACTAGCAACTACTTGGCCAAAGCAACCACTAGCAACGGAAATCATGCAAGATCAAAAATAACATATGCAATAAAGACTATAATCAACTTGGCATAAGCTTAATATTCATCAGATCCCAGCAAACACAGCCTATAGAATTACATAAGATCAATCTCGATCATGACAGGCAGCTCACAAGATCTAAACATTGATGCATATGAGGAGAAGACAACCATCTAGCTACTGTTATGGACCTTTAGTCGAGGGATGAACTACTCACGCATCACTCCGGAGGCAGGCATGGTGATGTACAAGCCTCCGGTGAGTATTTCCTCTCCGGTAGGGTGCCGGGAGATAGCTCCAGAACCCCCCTGATCTAGGGTTGACGACGACGACAGCTGCGAAACTTTTCGGGGGGTATTCGATCAGGTGCTTAGGGTTTTCCATCCGGGTGGAATAAATAGGCGAAAGGGCAAAGGAGGTGGAGGCCTGGGGGCCCCACACCTATAGCTGGCGCGGCCAAGGGGGTCGCGCCACCCTATGGTGTGGCCCCCTGGTGCCCGTCTTGGACTCTCCTTCGGTCTTCTGGATGCTTTCGGGGAAAATAGGAACTTCATGCTTTGTGGGGTCCAATTCTGAGAATGTTTCTAGAACAACTTTCCTGAACCAAAAAACAACAGAAAACATGGAACTGGCACTTGGCATCTTGTTAATAGGTTAGTCCCGGAAAACGTATAAAAATGCTATAAATAAGGGAGAAACATGTAGCAATTGGCATAATATGATCATGGAGCATCAGAAATTATAGATACGTTGGAAACGTATCACCCTGCTGCTGGGTGTAGCCGGGTAAGAAGCCGCTTATTTAGGCCAGCCGAAACTAGTCCGTTGGATCATCCAACTTGGCCGTTAGTTTGCGTGTGAGCTACCGAGGCGAAGCTGAGAGTTATTCCTTTTTTTCCTTGTAGAAGTCCTGAGTTTCTTTGGCTGTGAAGTTGGTCCCATTATCTGTGATGATGTTGTGTGGGACACCGAACCTGCAAACGATGGAGTCGAGGAATCTCACGGCACACTCAGCGTGCTGTGATGTGACCGGCATAGCCTCTATCCATTTCGTGAATTTGTCGACTGGTACCGGCAGGTGGGTGTATCCTCCGGGTTTTGATTTCCGCAGTGGTCCCACCATGTCTAGCCCCCATTGAGCAAAGGGCCAGGCAATAGGGATCATGTGGAGTTTTGTGTCCGGTGCGTGTGGCTTGGGCGTGAACTTCTGGCAGGTGGTTCATCTGTCGACGAGATCTTTAACGTCTCTGGCTGTCGTGAGCCAGTAGAATCCTGCTCGAAAATCTTTTCCCATGATTGCTCTCCAGCTTGCGTGGTGCCCGCAGTTGCCTTGGTGTATGTCACGGAGCAGCTCCTTTCCATCCTCGGGTGCGATGCACCTCTGGAGTACTCCTGATATACTTTGCTTGTATAGTTCTCCTTTGATCACCCGGAAGGATTTACTGCGTCGTACTATCTGTCTAGCCACGCAAATGTCTGCTGGGAGCTGTTTATTGGACAAGTAGTTGAGGTATTTCTGCGTCCAGGCTGGCTCGACCAAGAAAACTTGCCTTGAGATGTTATGAGTGAGCTCGATGAGGGCAATTTGCGGGCTGCCTTCCGTTTCCGCTGCTGTGGGTGCCTCTGCTGCCTTTTTGACCTTGACTGATCTTTTGCTTATTTTATCGAAGTAGATTCCTGGAAGAACATGGGCGTTTGTGGATCCTATGTTTACCAGTCTGTCTGCTTGTTCATTGCTTGATCGCCCTATGTGCTTCAGCTCACATCCCTTGAAACTTCCTTCGAGTAGGTTGTACATGCATGTCGCGATAAGCGATCATGTTATCCGCAACAGCGTCGCACTCCTTGATCGTGTGTTGCACGATAAGATTGGAGTCTCCGTATATCATCAGTCGAGTGGCTCCGCAAGCGATCGCCATCTTCATGCCGTGTAGGAGCATCTCGTATTCTGTCGGGGGGTTACCCCCGAGTAGGGGTAAGGCAAGTGGTAAAAGGCAAAGGTCATTGTACTGTTGGCCGGGTTGGTGGCTACCCGGTACCCCTCTACCCGGTAGTCTCTATCCGGTCATAAGTATTGAAGACCAAGAGAAGATATTGAGCAAGGTTGAATTCGTCCGGATAGCGGTCAAGTGGTCCGAGTAGAGGGACTGCGTTCCTACTCGGGCAAGAAGTCAATGGAGCCGTTCTGACAAGGGATCCCGCGTATCCTGCATCCGTACCAGCGTGCGGTTCAACTTACGGAGCGCGTGATTATCTGCGCTACGGCGTGACTACAGTGAGGTAGGCGCCTGTCAAGTCCTATCACTGACAGAGGGGACATGACAGGTATAGGGGCCTACTCTATCTCACTGACATGGTGGACAGGTCCCATCTCCCGAACGGCGCGACGACTTCCCGCACCCGCGTCAGCGAGAAGCCGGAGGCGTGTGCTGTCCTGCAGTGGGCATGTCCCATCAAGTGTACCTTATAGTCTTTCTTTATTCGGTTGGGCACCAGTATATAAGGTGCACTGCCCCCTCCTGCGCGAGGGACGTTTCTTGAGTTCACATTTATTACAAGAGACAACACTAGAGCTAGAGAGAACAGCCGAGTGGCTACTCGGCCAAGAGGCATACTTTGTACTGTGGCTACTCGAAGATCACACATATAGAGAGAGAGGCAGGAGTAGGGGTGTTACCTCCACACGAGGGCCCTGAACCTGGGTAGATCTTGTTGTTTGCAGTGCTAGAGATACCTTACGTGCGGCCACTCGCCGTGCGATCCCTCCCCGGATACCTCCAGCGTCCATCGGCCCCAACACTTTAGCCATCCTATGGCATCTGCCGTGATACCACCACGACAGTTGGGGCCCACCGTGGGGCTACCAGCGGCGCTGGCTGGAGTTCATGTTCGGACGGGACTCGTTTCTGCTACGGGGGAGCGCGTGGTCTGTGGCCTTGTCCACATATTCGGCTCCTTCGACTTCGTCACCGACAACGCCGGAGATTTCGGCGGTAGGCCCATGCCGGCAGGCGGCTCGGTGCTCTCCTTCGGCACGCATCTGGTCTACATCGCCACCACCGTCATCCGCGAGTTCCCGGAGGAGGTGCTCGTCGCGGAAGATCCTCCTGCTGTACTCGCTGCCCGCGGGAAGCCTTCTGGCTGCTCTGCGGACAACGTGGAGGTGATGATGACAGGCCCGGCTATTGATGCCGGGAAAGGCGCGACCGCTACCGCGGGAGTCATCGAGGAACCTTCTGGCCCAAGTACTGGCCCAAGGGTTCACAAGCCCTACGACGCGCCCCACAACATTCCGGGTTACGTGCCTCCTTCCACGACTACGACGATACCGGAATCCGCCGTGCGGATGGGCATGCCGCCTCCCACCGAGCTTGAGCTCATGCCCATGAGGGTGCAACTCGAGCAACAGCGTCAAGCGCTACTCGTGGAGTCCCAGGAGCTGGAGAAGGTTAGGCTTGAGCTGAACCTAGATCAAAATGAGTACAACAGGACCCACGGCTTTACTCCTGTGCTTAGGAAGCCTAGCAAGCTAGGCGCTACTCGTCGCAACTTAGGGGCTGAGATGGCAGTAGTTGGTGGGGCTGCTAGCCAGTCTGCTAGTTTAGACACTGCTACAAGGCCCAAGTATAGTACCCCCGCCAAAACTCTTAGGGCTGCAGAGGCAGTGGCTGCTGAGTTGCCGCATCTCGCTGGCGACGTGCGCGCTAGGCAGCAGGATAGACTCAAACGAGCTGGTGCTAGAGGCTGCTAGGCAGAACGATGAGTTCCGGAAAGCCAATCCGTGTGCTGGCGCTTCTCAGGTTGTGCACTCGCATGCGGTCAGATCTACGGATCAGGCCTCATCACCGATCCCTGGTAGTGAGAGGAACCAGAGTGTGAACTCGGGGAAGAGCAAACAGATGCATGTGTACGACCCGGCTGTCGCCGCGAAACAGCGCGCTGTGCCGCGGAAGCCCGGTCAGAAACACAACACTGCAGGATCAGGCTATCAAGCCAATAAAGCTCACAACAAGAGGCAAGAAGGAGACCATGCATGACCTTCTCCGCGTCCTGCCGCCCAGCCTACTCGGCAGAGGACGCAGCAGCCAGCGGCAGCACAGCCGCGTGCGGCTGCGCCAGCAGCCAACCCGGTGGTGCAGCCCGCAGTTGTGCAGGAGAACCGCTACGATGATGGGTACTCAGCGATGGGGCTAGCCGGCTATGCTGACCCACGAGATGTCACTGACCGTATGGGTGACCGCATGTTGGAGCCCAGTGATCCAAGATACAAGCTGGACCGGATCAATCAGTCTGCGCAGCTCGAGAACAGGGGGGCACCTGGCCCAGATTGCTTTGGTCGCCGCATCATGGAGGAGCCCTCCGTGAACCATTTTCAGCTGGCTAGGGGGACGAAGTGCTATGATGGCAGCACCAAGCCGGAAGACTGGCTAAGCGACTATGTTACCGCTGTGCACATTGCAGGCGGCAATCGGAGATGGGCTATGCGATATGTCCCGCAGATGCTGGAGGGCCCTGCTCGGACTTGGCTCAACAACTTGCCCAGAGATAGCATCAATTGTTGGCCAGATTTCTCGGAAGCCTTCATCAGCAACTTCACCAGCACGTACAAGAGGCCGAATAGGCCGCAGCAACTGTCCGCTTGCAAGCAGCGGGAAGAGGAGACTGACCGCGAGTACCTTACTCGGTGGAGCACTTTGAGGAACACCTGTGAGGGTGTGAATGAGGCCCAGGCCATTACTTGGTTTGCTCAAGGCTGCAGGCATGGCAGCATGTTGTGGCAGAAGCTGTAGAGAGAGATGCCGAGTACGCTCGCCGAGACGATCAAGATTGCAGATATGTATGCACTCGGTGACCCTACTTAGCCTCTGCTTGATTCTCCTGAGCCGAGAAGGAAGCACCAAGACAGCGGCAGGCGCAATGACTTCAGAAACAAGCGCAGAGGTGAATGCGGTGACTACGGCTGCTGGGGGTAGCCAAAGGCAAAAAACTGCTGGGGCCCAATACGGGCAGAACCAGAATCAGGGCCAAGGCATCAAGAAGCCATACAATGCTCCCCAGCAGGGTAGCGGCAACCCGGATCCAGCTCCGAGCTTTATCTTTGAGAACATGAAGGTTGGGCCATGCAGCTTCCATACTCGGCATCCGAGTAGGCCAGCCAACCACACTACCCGGCAGTGCAGCTGGTGGGACCAAATCAAGAATGAGGACGCTGTTCAGCTGCCTCCTCCTCCTCCTCTGCCACCTGCGAATGCCAATGTACAGCCTATTCGGGTAGCTGCTCCCAGGCCTGCAGTGTTTCCAAGAAGGGAGAACGTGAATCAAGTGGCTCACGGAGCCAACCGCAACTACAACAACGACAACCGCAACTTCAACAACAACAAACACAACAACAACAACAACAACAACAACAACAACAGGAACAACGACAACAACAACAACGGCAACAATGGTGGGGGAGACCGCAACCAGTACCAGGAACACCACGAGAGCTACATGATCTTCACGACCGAGCCAGCCGACAAGCAGTCACTGCACAGGCGTGCAATGGAGGTAAATGCTATGATCCCGGCCGTGCCTCACTACCTGCACTGGTGCAACCAAGAGATCACTTGGTCCAGAGCTGATCATCCCAGGGTGATGCCCAACCCGGGTAGCTATGCTCTGGTGGTGGATCCCACTTTCTTGGGAACCCAGAAGAATGTCAGGTTCAGCAAGGTGCTGATAGATAACGGCAGCAACATCAACATCATGTACCGGGATACACTGGAGAAGCTCGGCCTTGCCGAGAACATGTTGCTACCCAGAAGGACCACATTCCATGGCATTGTGCCGGGAGTATCTTGTGCTCCAATCGGCCGCATCTGGGTGGATGTCTTTTTCAGAACCAGGGAGAACTGCCGCACCGAGAGCCTGCTGTTTGAGGTGGTTGATCTTCAGAGCCCCTACCATGCTCTACTCGGTAGGCCTGCCTTCAGCAAGTTCATGGCCTCAACCCATGCTGCCTACCTGAAGATGAAGATACCTGGTCCCAATGGATTCATCACCATCTCGGGTGATTACAAGCGTTCCTTGGAATGCGCGTCTGCTAGTTCTCAGCTGGCGGAGTCCATGGTCATTGCTGCCGAGAAGAAGAAGATACACGAGGTGGTGGCTTTGGCACAAGCAGTGCAAGTCGGTGCGCCTGGCATGCTGAGTTCCCAGTACGGAACTGCATTCCAAGCGTCCCAGGAGACAAAGAAGGTCTAGGTCGATCCTGAGTTCCCAGACCGTGTTGCCATCATTAGCGCCAAGTTGGGAGAGAAATAGGAAAGCGAGCTCATCCACTTCCTCCGTGAGAATCGGGATGTCTTTGCATGGTCCAATGAGGATCTGCCGGGCGTCCTGAGGGAGTTGATTGAGCACTCGCTGCATGTGCGGCATGATGCCAAGCCGGTGAAGCAGGCTATGCGCCGCTTTGGTGATGAGAGGAGGAAAGCTATCGGTGATCAGATCACCAAGTTGCTGATAAGCAACTTTATCATGGAGGTATTGCATCCGGACTGGCTAGCCAACCCGGTTATGGCTGAGAAGAAGAAGGAGGACCCCAAGGCCGATACCGCATGGCGCATGTGCGTGGACTACACCGACCTGAACAAGGCCTGCCCCAAGGATGCATTCCCGCTACCCCGCATAGATCAGGTGATTGATTCCATGCTGGTTGTGAGCTTTTGTCTTTCATAGATGCCTACTCTGGTTTTCATCAGATAGCTCTCAACCCGGATGATCAAATAAAGACTGCCTTTATTACCCCGTATGGGGCTTATTGCTATCGTGTCATGTGCTTTGGGTTGCGGAATGCTGGGGCTACCTATCAGAGATGCATGCAGAAATGCTTGCATGATCAAATTGGAAAAAATGTGCAGGTGTACGTAGATGACATTGTCATCAAAACAAATAAAACACATACTCTGCTTAGTGATATTGAGGAAACCTTTGCCAACTTGCGCAAGTACAAGATGAAGTTGAATCCGACTAAATGCACCTTTGGCGTCCCGGCTGGCAAGCTACTCGGCTTCTTGGTATCCAGTCGAGGCATTGAAGCCAATCCTTCAAAGATAAAAGCTATAGAGAGCATGTCTTTGCCGAGATCACTGAAGGATGTGCAGAAATTCACTGGATGCTTGGCTTCTCTGAGCCGCTTCCTGGGCAGAATGGGCGAGAAGGCCTTCCCTCTTTATAAATTGATGAAGAAGAGTGACAAGTTTGTCTGGACACCACAAGCTGATGTAGCATTCAAGGAACTGAAGGCCATGCTAGGTAGCGCTCCGATCCTGGCTAGTCCGCTACCCAAAGAGCCAATGTTGTTGTACATTGCGGCAACCAACCGAGTAGTCAGTGCGGTGATTGTGGTGGAAAGAGAAGAGGAAGGCAAGATTGTGCAGCGGCCAGTGTATTTATCTCAGTGAGGTGCTATCCAGCTCCAAGCAGAACTACCCGCACTACCAGAAGATGACTTACGGTGTGTATCTGTGCGCCAAGAAGCTGAAGCACTATTTCTAGGAGCATCCCATCACGGTGGTGAGCTCTGCTCCCATCTCGGATATCATGGGTAACAAGGAGGCAAGCGACAGAGTAGCCAAGTGGGCGATCGAGCTAGCCGCGTACGCTCCACTGTACGCGAGAAGAGAAGCCATCAAGTCACAGATTCAGGCGGATTTTCTAGTGGATTGGGATGAGGTGCAGTATGTGCCTCCCTTGCCGGAAACCAACTACTGGAGGATGCATTTTGATGGCTCCAAAGTGAAGGAAGGCCTTGGTGCTGGCGTAGTGCTTACGTCACCCAAGCGAGATCAACTCAAGTATGTGCTGCAGATTCATTTCAAGGCATCTAACAATGTGGCCGAGTATGAAGCCGTGGTACACGGCTTGAAGGTAGCCAAGGAGGTTGGCGTGCATCGTGTCATCTGCTATGGCGACTCGGATTTGGTGGTGCACCAGGTATCCGGCACCTGGGATGCTCTGGATGCCAACATGGCATCATATCGGTTTCTGGTGCAAACCATGACTGGCTTCTTTGAAGGATGTGAGTTCCAACATATACACCGAGCAGAGAATGACGCAGCTGATGAATTGTCTAAGTTGGGATCTTCTCGGCAGTTCATCCCGGCTGGGATTGCCTTGGAGCATTTGAGAAAGCCATCTATCAAGCCATCCCCCAACTCGGAGTCTATATTCGTTCCTTCTCTGCCAGGCGACGAAGCCGTTCCAATGGAGATTGACTGGGAGGCTACAAAAGATAACCCGGGGACTGCCGTCTCCAACCCGGGGACTGCTCCATTCAACCCGGGGACTGTCGCATTCATCGAGGGGGTCCTTGCCGAGTGCTCGGGGACTCGAGGACTCGTCTCCAACTCAGAAGAGGTCTTGGTGGCTGATCCAATGGAAGTGGACGAACCGGTGTTTCCCACACGGGAGACACCGAGTTGGGCTCTGCCCATATTATCCTTTCTAACGGATGGCACCTTGCCAGGGGATGAGGTTACAGCCAGGCAAATACAGAGAAGATCCAAGGGCTACACTGTCCTCAACAACGTGCTGCATAGAAGAAGTCCTACTGGCGTGCTGCAACGCTGCGTTGAGCCAGAGGAAGGAGAAGAAATTCTTGTGGAGATACACCAGGGGGAATGCGGGCATCAGGCCTCTTCTCGGGCTCTGGTCAACAAGGCTTTCCGGCATGGTTTCTTTTGGCCCACTGCCTTGAAGCAAGCGGAAATATAGTGAGAAAGTGCAACGGCTGCCAGAGATTTGCAAGTAAGATTCATTTGCCATCTTCCAAGTTGAAGACCATTCCCATTACTTGGCAATTTGCTGTTTGGTGTTTGGACATGGTGGGTCCTTTCAAGCCAGCTAGAGGCAACATGACTCACATCTTGGTCATGGTTGACAAATTCACCAAGTGGATTGAGGTCAAGCCTATTCGGAAGTGTGATGGAGCCACAGCTGTGAGTTTCCTAAAGGATGTGATCCTGAGATACGGCTACCCGCACAACATCATCACTGATAATGGCACAAACTTTGCTGAGGGTGCTTTTGCGAGATTCTGCAAGGAGAAGCGGATTCGGCTAGATGTTGCATCTGTTGCGCATCCGGCCTCAAATGGGCAAGTTGAAAGAGAAAATGGCATGGTGCTATCCGGCATAAAGCCAATGCTGATGGAGCCATTGCTGAAAACACCTGGGTGTCGGCTGGACGAGTTTGCCGGCGGTGTTGTGGAGTCTAAGGACTACCCCTAACCGATCAACCGGATACACACCATTCTTCCTGGTATATGGATCTGAGGCCGTGTTGCCCACTGACCTAGAGCATGACTCGCCCCGAGTAACTCTCTACACTGAGACGGAGGCGAGAGAAGCTCGAGAAAATGACGTTGACCTGCTAGAAGAAGCAAGAGAGTTAACTCTATCACGTTCAGATGTGTATCAGCAAAACTTGAGGCGTTATCACAGCCGGAAAGTGAACCCAAGGGTTTTCCGAGAAGGAGACATGGTCCTTAGGCTCGTGCAGCGCACAGCCGGGATGCACAAACTGTCCCCTCCGTGGGAAGGGCCTTTCATTGTGAGCAAGGCTCTACACAATGATGCCTACTATCTAGTTGACGCACAGGCACCCCAGAAGAACATGCCGGATAGAGCTGGAGAGGAATCTAAGCGCCCCTGGAATGTAGCTCTACTCCGCCGTTTTCATTCATGAGCAGAAAGTTGTATGTATCTCCTCAACCGATTTAAAATTCTAGTAGGCACTCCAAATTCAAACTCGGGGACTGCCCTTGTCCAAATTTGTTCTCTGTTGTTCTACTCTGTTTTACTTTGTCTACTCGGTTGCTCTACTTAGAATTTCATAAGAAAATCTAGTAATGTGTTTAAACCTAAGGGCCAACTCTTCGACTCTGCTGCTGTCCGCAACCCGGCTTCATAACAAGCAAGAGAACAAGCCAAAGGTCAATGAGCACATGAAAAATGGCTGAGGAGAAGAGGGGTGCAGCAACCGAGTAGAGTGTTCTTTACTGTTTTTGTTGTCTTTTTTCGGCTAAGTGGTGGGCAGCGTTGCTATGAATTTTTCTAAGTGGCTAAGTATTTGAAACTCAAACTTTGAAATCTTGTGACTCGACTACCAAAAAAGCCACAAGTGGCAGGTAAGAGCTGAGACGCAAAGAGAGAGTGGATAAAAAATGCAACTCGGGGACTTGCATATTAACGCAACCCGGCATTGAGCCAGAGTTGCTAAAAAGTTCAACTAAAATAAAAACTGAGTAGCAACGAACATAATTGTTTTGGTTACATATGCACCCGACATCCCGGGGATCTGATAAGAGTTTGGAGATAAAAGTTTTGCAGGGATTACACGGCAGTGGAGCCCGTGTTGTCAGCATCGGTGTTGACGGAGGCAGTCTGATCGGAGGTTGCGGTGGTCGCGGAGATGGGGTCCGTTGCTGAGCTGGAGGCTGTAGTAGACTGGGAGCTGGGCATCGGGTAGACACCAGTTGCGCCCAACTCGGGAGCTGGCTGCTGGATCACCATCTCGGTGGTGATAGTGGCCTCCTGAGTGGCGGGCTGCGGCTGCTCGACACCCGCGTTGGCAGTCAACTCGGATTCCTCCGTGTTGCCCTGCTGCTCGGTTTCCTCAGCCTCCTTGGTCTCCTCCTGCTCGGCTCCCTCATCTCCGGCACCCTCCTCATCGTCATCGTCTTCATCACCGTCCTCATCATCATCATCTTCTGGCTCGGTGTCCGGCTCGGGGAGGCCGTCGATGTAGACGCTGGTCTCGGCGTAGGAAGCGACCTCATAGGCCACCTCTTTTCGGAGAGCAACGCAATCCGAATCGTCGGTCCACTTGGAGTCTTCTCGGCGCTCGCGGATCTTTTGGAGGTCCAGGTTCTCATACCAACTCAAGACGAAGTGCAGCAACTCGTCAGCTCCTGCCCGAGCTGCGGAAGCCCGCCACTTCTTGAGCTCTACCTTGACCTCGTCTAGATGGTCAGCAATCTCACGGAAAGTTTCCGGGACCTCCTTCTCGGGCCAGAAAAGCTTGTGAAGCTTGATACCAGTGGACACCATGGAGGTGCCCAGGCCCTTGAGGGAGCGGATCTGCGTCTTGATGCTGAGAAGGTAGTCGTTGATGGTGGAAGTATTGTCATAGGAAGACCGGCGGCAGCCCTGGCCTGTCGTGCCTTCTCCATAGCGGGCACGCCAGCGGAGCGGAGTTCCGGGAAGATATCTTCGTAAGGAACTAGGTTGAGTCAGAAGCAGAACCGAGAAGAAGCAAGACCGAGAAGAAGTAAAACAAAGAAGAAGAAAGGGGGAGCAGCAACTCACATTCCATTTCAACCAGCAGTTGCCCCAGCTTGAGCTTCCAGTCATTCTCGTCTGAGATGTGCCTGTCTTCAATGCGACGTGATTCCGTGATCTGAGTAACAAGAAGCCGGTTATGTTGCTTCAGCATTGAGATCTCCATCTCGAGTGTTTTCTTCTCAGCCTTGGCGGTCGTCTCGATTTTATTCTTCTCGTCAACGTGATTGATGGCGGTTTGGAGTGCGGCCTGGTGATCGAGATGGAGCTTCTCGTTTTCCGCCCTCTCAGCAGCGCGCTCCTTCTCAATCTCTACTTCTCGGGTGTCCAACTGCTGCTGCACCTCGGCAGGCATAAGGCAGTTCAGGTGTTGCTCTCGGAAGTTCTTATACTCTTCTGCGAGAAGAACAACATTGTCAGCAGAGTAACCAGATAAGTAAAAGGAAACAATTGCAGAGAAGAGGGAAAGAGGCTCACCTTCCAGAGTTTGGATCTTGCTTTGGGCAGAGGCAGCAAAGACTTCGCAGTCCTGATGTCTGTCCATCAAGTCCTTGAGCTTGCCTACAGAGAAATCAGCAATGAAGAAAAAAGCAAACACGTGCGTAAACACAAAACGCACAAACTGAAATGCAGAAAGCTTACCTTCAATTTCTGAGATCTGGAGAGTGCGGTCCAGAGTCAGCTTTTCCATCGCCTTGCTGTCTTTCTTGTCGGCTTCAAGAGCCGCGATACGATCCTTAGCGATGCGGTGGTTCCAGAGAAGCCGACGGAAAACCCCAGTCCTCTTCTGGACGCTATTCTGCAGAGAAGAAGAGAAAAAGTGTAAGTCTTTTGGGAAATTTGTCCCGAGTAGATGTTAACTCGGTTGAGTCTTCAACTACTCGGCCCGAATCTCGGGGACTGGGGGAATTACTAAGAGGAAAAGAGAAAACGAGAAGAGAAGGAAGAAACCGGCACCTCGAAAAAGGCAAGAAGGAGAACAAACACTTACGGCGTAGCCCTGCTCAATGTCCTCAATGTTCTTGCGCATAACAAAGAGCTTCCCGACAAGGGTGCAGGCAGGGCTGGCAACCGTCATGGCGACAGAACCAACATCAACTTTGTTCCAGTCGAGGCGGTAGTGGTTGATCTCGCCCAGCTCCATACGATTCCATTTTGGGTTGCCATGTGCCTGGCTGTTCCAGGCCTGATCGACCAAGATGGCAGTGAGGCCTTCTCCTTCAATTTCGTCATCTTCTTCGCCGCGCGAAAAGAGATCAGGAGTAGCTGCCTTCTTCCCCTTGGACTTAGTGGTTCCCACAGCTTGACCTTCCTTGAGAATGGCTAGTCGCTTCTCTCCCTTGGATAGCGGGATCTTGTGCTGCTGCGACAGGGCCATCATGTACTCGGGGAAGGCAGCGCTCCGCTTCTCGTCAGGGCCAGTGGTAACCCCGGAGGCAGCCGGGTTGGTGTTCGAACCAGAGGGAACAAGTGTAAGCTGGGTGCTCTTCACCTGCTTCCGGGACGGCTTGCCCTGCGGCTTGGGGGGCGGCATCTGCTGCCCAGCCTGCGAAGCATTGCGCTTCGGCTGTATCCGGATGGCCTCGCTCTTGATAATCTTCTTGGCGCTTGGAGAAGTGGCAGGCCGAGAAGGCGGTGGTACTTGCAGAGTAGGTTGAGGAGGTATCGGTGCTGATTGAGTTGGTGGGGGAGTTGGTGCACGGGGTGGAGTCACCTGTGGAATTGGCGGCACTGGTGGCTGGCTACCCGGTGCAGCATCCGGCTGCACTTGGTCTTGATGGGTGAGCTCCACCATGTCTTCTTCTACCCGCTGCTCTGCAGCAGGGTCTGGCCTTGTGTCAACTGTGTCATCTACCCGCGGCCGGCCGCGGGATCATCTTGAGCGGCAGCGTTGGTGTCTTGCTGCTGCTCGGGGTTGGTGTCTGGCCGCTCCAAGGCGGCATCATCTCCTTGCTGCTCGGCAATGTGCTCAGTGTTTTCCCCAGCTGATGCAACTGGGGGAGATGACGGCGTCTCGTCGTTGGCAGCTTCCCGAGCAGTTGGCCACACGTCAGGCGGCGACTGCTCCGTGGTGAGGTCTATTTCTACCCTGGCGCCGTCGTTCTCGGCGCCAGCATCTTCTTCTTCATCGACTGGGAAGGACGCACGCGCCCTTCCCAGTGTCCTTTGGTCTTCGTCATCATCCGAGAGATGAACAGTCTCTTCTCGGGGCGTAGTTGTATGTGTCTGAGGAGCGGACGAGGTAGCGGCATCAGCATCAAGAGCCGCGCTGGAAGTAAGAGTAGTACAAAGTCAGAAAGCAGAGAAGGGAGTCAAGGGAATGATGCAACAAGAAGCATCAATAAGTTAAGATTACTCGGAGGAACACTTACCCTTTGCGGGTAGGGGCTTTCCTCTTCTTGGAAGCGCCAGTCTTGGGCACGACTGTCTTCTTGGCCTTCTTGGAGGCAGGTGCCTGGGCACCATTGCCAACTCTCTTCCGAGTGTTGGGAGCGGCCACCAAAATCGGATCGACGACCAGGACTTCATCCTCGTCATCCAGCTCAGGATCCTCTGCAGAGTAGAAGAAGAAGGGAATTACAAACAAGCAAGGAAAGAGAGGCAAAGCAGATTGCTGGCAAGCAGAGAGGTGAACTCAATCACCTTCGTCATCTTTGAACCAATCCCGAATAGACGCATCAACTCGGGACTTACCAGGCTGATTGGCGTGAGGGATGCAAAGGGTGTCTTGGGTGTCGTAGGCGGTTGCGTCGTCCTCTTCTCGGTGCTTGGACCAGTTGGCCTCGAAGATCTCGTTGTCTTCTTCTCACTGGCGATCGATGTGCTGTAGAGGCAAACATGAAGCACAGTGAGTTGGGTTCTCGTTTAAAGATTTCTACTCGGGATAGCATGCAAACACAAAGCATATTTAGCTAAGGATTTCTACTCGGGATAGCATGCAAACACAAAGCATATTCAGCTAAGGATTTCTACACGGGACAGCATGCAAATACAAAGCATATTAGGCTGAGTAATCCTACCCGACACGGCATGCAAACACAAAGTATATAGAGCCAAAAGGATAAGTGTGATGACCTACTCGGTGCAGCATGCAAAGATTAAGCATACAAAGCTGAGAGACTACCTATTCAGTATCAAGGTGCAAACACAAAGCACAGAACACTAACCTGTTCAATGGGCTTGAGGCGGATATACGGCACGAAGCCGTACGCCCAATTGTCAGAGAGTGAGGTCTGCATGATGGACCTGGCCCATATAGCCACCTCAGCCTTGCTGAGCTCAAACGTCGTTGTCCTTGTGCAGTCACGAGGTCCTCCCATGTGGCACATCTTGTGCGCCCGGTGCTGGAGCGGGAGTACCTGGCGTGATATCCAACACGCGATGGGATCGTCCAGAAGAAACCCTTCCGAGATCAACTCGGTCAGGCGTCGCTCAACCTGGAGGACGTCCGGGATAGTCTTCTTGGGGTCGTAACCCCAGTGCTGCCCGATGGGCAGTGCATTCTTGAATTTTGGGAGCCCTATCCGGTCTTCGATAGGCTTCCCCTCTTCGGCAGCAACATTCTTCACATAAAGGAAACCGCGCTGCCACTTGCGCACGGTCTTCAGTCCTTTGACTCTCGGGTGGTGCCCGGTCTTGCGCTGCAACATCAGGGCGCTACCCGTCTGGGTCATCGCGCGAGCATTCTCGGTGTTCCCAGGATCGGGAACACTTTGTTTGCGAAAGAAAAAGTATCTTGCCCATGTGTGGATTGTCGGGTTGACACCTAAGAATGCCTCACACACGACGGCGTGTATGCATAGCATGAGGATGGCGTTTGGTGGAAGGTGATGCGGCTGGAGGCCGAAGTGGTTGAGGAACTCGGAAAGGAAATTGGAGATGGGAAGGCCAAAGCTAAGTTTGAAATGGGAGAGAAAGACGACGTACTCGTCCTTGTCGGGTTTCAGGATGATCTCGGTACCTGGATGCCTGCAGACGACGCCTGGAGGGATGCGGCGCGTGTTGACAAGCCACTGGCAGTCCTCAGCGGTGACATACGAGCCCTCCCAGCTGACTCGGGCGGCAGCATCCTCGTCTCCGCGCGGAGCCATGGAGGATAAGTTGTTGATCGGAGAAGAAGAGCTCGTGAAGGCGAGGATGGCGGTGATGACGCGCCGGAATGCTGATGCATGTAAAATGCATAGATGAATTTTGCATATTTTCACATGGTTTTCTATTACATATTGCATCATATAAGGGTATAATTCAATGTTTTATAGTATTTTGGGGTTATATTACAAAGTCCCCCAACTTTTATGGAATTAACCCTGCCTGTCAGAAACCCCGTTTTCTATATTTTTGACGTTTCAGGGGGCAAACTTCCGCGAAATCACCTGAAAATCTGTGGGGGTCATTTTTTTGGAGGGAGAAGACTTGCGGGCGAAGGATCCACGAGAATTGGGAAAGGAGGACCAAAAGAGGACCCTCCACGCGGCCAGATTCCTTGGCCGCGTGAGAGGCCCCCTTTTGGCCCCTGTGGCCCCAATTCCTCCCATCTTCGACTTACCGACTCCGTCTTGACCTAAAACCGACTATAAAAAGGGTCCCCCGTACCCTTACGGAGAGGAGCGCCGCCGAAACACCGAAACACCGAAACATAGACCTGGAGTTCCAGATTGGAGGGGAAAACTCCGGCGGGGCGCCGCCGGTGTGATCTCCTATCCCTCCAACATCGTCTCCATCGACATCTCCATGAAGAGGGAGTAGTCCGCCCCAGGGCTATGGGTTTGTGGAAGAAGCACTTGTATCTCTCTCTCTATGTGCTTCACTAATTAGATCCGTATGAGCTGCCTCACATGATTACGGGCACCGTTGTAATTCCTATGTGGTGGATCTTTTCTATGAGTTATTGAATCTGAGATTGCAATTGTTTCTCTTGAGTTATTTGAGTATATGTATCTTATTTACCCCGTTCTTATTTGCTAGCTTTGATCAATCTAGTTCTTGAGAGCGTGTGTGGGGTGATGGGTGCATTAGTTGGAGTAACGGGGGGTGGCTAGTGCTGTGAAAGTGACAGAAGTTCAGCGATCCACTTAGGTTTTGTTAAACCTTTCTTAGTTACGTCACTAGGGATAAAAAGGAGTACCTTGTTACCGGGGATTTGAAGTGACACTAATCAATCTCCATGACTAGATCTAGCAATTTCTTACTTCAACTTCATGTCACGTTGCTTAAAGCTATACTCTGGTTTTTCCTTAATTATCGAGGTGTTATGATTTATTTCGCATCTTGGTGGAGTATAAGAGGGATCAATATGACCGTAGAGATCTCTATGCTAGGACGTGATGCCCATATGAAAGTGCTCAATGTTAAACATGTTATTGTAATCTCACATGTATTTTTTTATGTCCACCGTCTACTACTTTATTTGAGAGAATGCAAGTGTGAAACCATGAACCCCGGTCCTATTTTAATTATAAGAAAACACTCTAGTTACATTGCTGCAATTTACTTTACTTGCACTTTACTTTACTTGCATCTCCAATTCGAATTTACATTATCTCCATCACCACTTGCATCACAAAAATACAAAAAAAATCCATTGCATATTTATTTTCTCATTTGCATTTAGTAGTAGATTTAATTATTGCACATTTACTTTCAGTTTTGCATTGCAATTTAGAAGTCTCACACCTTGTGCTTGACAAGCACTTGGTGAGGTTGAGGGCACAAAACTCTCTATTTGTTTGCAGGATCCTGGAGGAAGCTTGGAAGACAACAGCTGAAATACTGGCTCCCCAAGAGTTCGATATAAACCCTCGAGTCACCCTCGTGGGGAAGAAGGCTTGCCACTAGCTACACACTCTGCACTTGGAGTCTCAACCTAGCCATCACTCGGCTGCGGTCTTCACCGTCATCTTCATTGAACTCGGCCTCCTCGTCCTCCTCATCTTCGTCAACATCAGTATCCGGCTCGGTGGGGCCGTCGATGTATTGGTTAGTCTCATCATAGGAGGCAAGCTCGTACGCCACTTCCTTTCGGCGTAGGACGCACTCAGGCCGCTCAATCCACTTGGAGCCATTTCTGCGGGCGCCAATCCTGTCAAGGTCCAGATTCTCATACCAGGAGAGGATGAAGTGGAAGGTCTCGTCAGCTCCAGCCCGGGCTGTGGAAGCGCGCCATTTCTTCAACTCATCCTTGACATGATCCAGGTTGGCTGCCATGTCGCTGATGGTGTCCGGAATCTGGCGCTCTGGCCAGAACAGCTTGTGAAGCTTCATCGCAGTAGAGACCATGGAGGTGCCCAGACCTTTGAGGCCTGCAGCCCGGGTCTTGATACTCAGAATATGATCATCAATGCTGGCGGCCTGGTCTATATCAAGACCGGATGTTGCCCTGGCCCTCCTAGCCTTCTCCACAGCAGACTCAGCGGCTTCATGAAGATCCGGGAAGGTATCTGGATCAGGGCACGCTAGTTTGTATCAGAGAGATGAACCGAGACGAAGAAAAAGAGAAATCGAGTAAGAGAAAGGCAGAAAGGCAAAAAACTGAGTAAAGTGAAGGGTAGTGAGAAATTACTGTTCAATTCTAGGACAACAACCCCTAGTCGGGCCTTCCAGTCAGCAGCAAGTCGGACACGGCGCGAATCATTGAGCATAGTCTCGAGAGCCTGATTTCTCTCTTTCAGAGATGAGGTCTCCTTCTCGAGTTCCTGCTTCTCCTTGGCAGCCTGTTTCTCTATTGCGTTCTTCTGCTCAACAACAGTGATTGCAGTCTTGAGCGCTTCTGCGAGCTCAAGTTGGAGCTTCTCAAATTCCGTCTTCTCGGTTTCCCGCTCCTTCTGCAGTTCGGCCTCTCGGACCTGTACTTGGTGGTGTGCTTCAGCTGGGGTGAGGCACTCCAGGTGCTGCTCTCGGAATTTCTTGTATTCTTCTGCGGATAGAGCAGCAAGTTAGCAAGGTAAGCAAGCAGTAGGAAGCTAAGTGAAGAGAACAGAGAAGGATTAGCCCACCTTCTAGAGAGGAGATCGTACTCTGTGCTGAGGCAACCATGACCTCGCAATCTTGGTGCCTCTCGACCAGAGCCTTGAGTTCACCTGCAGAGAAGACAGTTTTAGCAAAAAGCAGAAAAAGGGCGTAAACAAAAAACGCACAAACCGAAATGCTAGAAGCTTACTTTCAATGGAGGACAGCCTGATGGCACTGTCCATGGCGCTCTTCTCCACAGCGTCCATCTCGCTCTTCTTGTACTCCAGCTCCCGGTTCCTATCTCGGACCTGTCGGTGCGACCACAAGAGCTGGCGGAAATTCTTGGTCTTGTCCTGGATGCTATCCTGCAGGGAAGAAGGAAATTTGGTGAGTTTGGAAGATTTAGCCTGAGTAGATGGCAACTCGGTTGAGCTTTACCTACTCGGCCCGAATCTCGGGGACTGGGTAGTAGATACAAGGAAGAGAAGTAACGAAGAAATCTGGCAACTCAGAAAAGTCAAAAGAAGAAAGGTACTTACCACATAGGACTTTTCGATGTCTTCGGTGTTTTTGCGCAGGACAAACATCTTGCCAGCCAGGGTGCTGCTGCATCCGGCCATGGCCATGCTAACAGGGCCAATGTCAGCCTTGTTCCACTCCTGCCGGTAATTGTCGAGGTTTCTCAGCTCAACACCATCCCATGCGGCTTGGTCGAGTTTTTTGCTGTCCCAGGACTTTTCGATGAAGCCTACTCGGTCGAGGATAGCTGCTTCGCCTTCTGTGGGGAGCTCCTCGTCATCCTCGTCGCGGGAAGTGATTTCTTTGATGGTCAGGGAGTCACTTTTCTCCTTGGTTCCGGAACGGGCCACGACCCTTCTCTCTTTCAGAGAAGCTAGCCGCTCACACTAGTACAGATAGCCTCATCTGTGGCGCACCATTTGGCCACAGGGGTGCGCCACAGAACACACGCCATTAAAATATTTTCTGTGGCGCACCACTGCCCTGCGCCACAGAAATAGTTGATTCTGTGGCGCACCACTGCCCTGCGCCACAGAAATAGTCGATTCTGTGGCGCATCCCCTCCTGGTGCGCCACAGAAATAGATGCGCCACAGAAAAATCTGCAGTATTTTAAAATTTAAAATGTTTCTGGTATAAATACAGGTATATTATAGTATTTATACAG
Organism: Alopecurus myosuroides; assembly: GCA_028641055.1. NCBI lineage: Eukaryota > Viridiplantae > Streptophyta > Magnoliopsida > Poales > Poaceae > Alopecurus > Alopecurus myosuroides. The sequence goes on along the minus strand of CM054063.1, from coordinate 291,294,239 downwards.
TTTGAATACAGGCAGTGATATTTGACTAATATATAACATAGAAGTGATATTTGACAAAGATATAAGTCACACATTACTCGATGATAACATAATGTACAATAGTGATACATAGTGCAAAAGTATCGAATTTTGTTCAAATTAAGTGATAGTCAAACATCATCGAACATGCCACCACATAGTTCATCGAACATGCCACCACATAGTTACTCGATAAGGCCTAAGCTAAGATGAAATAGACTACAAGCACGGCGACGATGGTGAGCAATAACGGTAGCTTGATGGAGGTCTTCATCTTGTTCTTCTGTTTCGACTAGTGGTCCCTCCACTTCGCAACCGCCTCGTGTCTAGTCTCGTATCCTTTATAGCATTTGCCGCTGAACTTGTCCACCTATATTTTATAGTCCTTCCACTCGTCATAGACTCCTGGAACCCGAACCTCGAACACCACGTAGTACGTCATCTATATAGATAGACACAAAGCATATTAGTAAGTAATGCAAAAAACAACTAAGGCATATATGTTCACCAAAAACAACTAAGGAAACAAAAATAAACATCAAAGATATACAACATAAAGCTAGGCCTAAGTTTAGAGCTAACTAATAGTAGCTAGCTAGGCCTAAGTTTAGAGCTAACTAATAGTAGCTAGGCTTATATAAGTTAAGCAAATTTTGTTAAACAAACTAATAGTAGCTAGCTAGGTACACCTCGATCAACGATACCTCTTCTGGAGAGGCGCCGGAAACGGCTTATATAAGTCTTTCGTCATCCACGTCCTACGATCAGCCTGCCGCTCTAGGCGTTCCTGGATATCCCTCTGGCATAACCCTATGGGTTGGTTTAAGAACCCTCCCTTTTTGTTGACATCTTCAATGATTATCTCCGATAACTTGACTTTGATGCGATGAAAATCTTGCATAAGATCATCCTGTGAGATTTCCCCCGCCATTTTGTTGGACCAGTCTCGGAGTTTAGAAGGATGATTCATATTATTTGCATCGCGGACAATCCCTTTGAGGTGATGGAGGGCATAGAAGGCCTCCTTCGTGCTCCAAGCCGGCTGCTTGATGCAGGGAAACTCGGTCACGTGCTTGAACCAGTATTTGCCAGTAGCCGGCCTGATACATTCTTGTTTCTTTTCGAATGTGCCTCCATTTTGGGCGTAGCCATTTATAGCCTCATCGAGAACACCCCTTATTCTGGTGTAGTCTTTCCTCTTCGTCTTATTCGACGAGTCGAAGTACTGGGAAAGTGACCACTTTGGGCAAAGCACGATGAGTGTGCAGTATGTGTCCCTGCTCAACACATGCAATTGAAACCAGGATAAGCAATGGATGAAATCTAGAAAAAAAACATTAGCTACGACGGTCGCGAGACTTACTCGGGAAAGACAGGCAAAAGAATGTCCCTCTTGTTCTCACTGTTTCTCAACATGAAGCTCTCGAGGTACTTCACTGCCTTGGTCCGTGTACTTGATCCTTCCTCCAGCTGGCTATCACGCATGTAGTAGGGATCCGCTACCATAACGTACGGGGGTAACTCTCGCTGGATCTGCAGCTGAGCATTGAGCGCGTATAGGCGGACCAAGTTATAGTCCAGCCGTCTCGAGTGAAACAGATTGAAGATATCCTCGTACGCTATGAAGAACAGTCCCGCGGGGTCTTCATGGACGAAGTACGGGCCCTCTGGCACCTTGACCACGAACGCCGGGTAATTTGGAGACTCGTCTGTAAGAAGGAGGCCCTCTAGCATCACGATAATGTTCTGCAATGTGAGCATTGGTCCAGTTGCCCCGTGTATCTCGTCCGGACCCAGTATCGGTTTCCCAGCTTCATGCAAGCGGGTCAAGCCATCCTTACGGGGTCGTACCACGGCGTCGGACAAGATCTTAGTAGGATGGCCCTTTTTAGCAGGTCTCGTCCTAATTTTCTTGCTGGCGGTGGCCTGATCTGCTGCGGGAGCTGGGGGTGCTCGGGGCGACCCTACGACTGTCTTATGCAGTGTGCCAGGGCTGAATACTGTACCCTGCTGGAAGGTCAGGCCCTGTGTGACTTCAGTACGCCTAGGTTGATCGTCGTGACTGCGGAAGGCTTCATCGTCACGATCCATATCAGGCATGTACCTATCTTGGCTGTAGCCCGTGTTGAGGTAGGCACTGATGTCGACATTGTCATCGTAATGATAGTCATCGACACCGGCTCCAGCAAGCGCCATGTCCACGTCCTTTGGTGGTGACGGCGGCTGTGATGCCGGCGGTTGAGGCACAACTGCATTTGATGATCTTTTGGCCGGTCGTTGCGGCATATTTCCCAACAACACTTGGTGCCTTGTGGTGGTGGAAACAACCGCCGATTCCTTCTGGGTGGTGGTGGCGACGACTACCGTTTCCTTCTGAGAGGCGACGGCCTTGGGTGCTGTCTGGAGGGCTCTTTGCTTCGTGGGCCGGACGATCTTATTGAGCGGGGCCATAGGGGATGTGGCGCCGATCTTGCGCTTGATCACAAGACCCCCCCAAGACGAACCTGGCTCTTCGGCCATTTCATCACCCATGTGGTGCACTCTCCAAGGACCAAGTTGTCCTCCTCGTCACAACCTGGAGGTTGAAAGGGGGGAGGACGTCACGATACTCCGTGACTACGTTGGCCAACTTCACCTTCATCACGTTCTCGTCCATTCGAGAGTGGTGCATAGTGCGTTCCATGGGTTGTATAATAGTGCCGGTAGCAACATCCACCAATTCTCCGCCGGGCACCACACGATGCAGGAGTACGCAAGGTTCGTCCTGTTGGGCAACATATCAGGCATCATGAGATGGCAGTCATCTTGAGAAGGCGTAGTTAGATCACGACTAACTAATTAGTTACCTTGGTGATGGCGTCGAGCTCGGCGGGTGTCGAGACAAGGGCGACGGTGCCGGCGGCCGGCCCATCATTCTTCGGCATTGCTGCGGAAGGGGGCGCCAATGCGACCAGAAGGAACGGCGTCTGGGGGGTCACCTGTTCCAGCGGCACTTGCTGGTTCATGCTTGAGTTGTTGCCGACGAAGGTGGGCAGATGGATCGGTCCAATTTGACCCCCCGCATTCCAGGCAGCTAACCCCTCCATCAGCCCAGCGGGGATGACTTCCTTGAGCCTCTCATCCACTAATCTATTGAGCGTGTCGGGGTCCATCTCTCTGCTCTCAAGTTTCTTCTCTAGAGCCGCCATCTTCTTCTTCAGCTCCTCGACCTCCTCATCATCCTTAGTCGATGTCGTCTTCCTCTTCTTTCTCGACGAATTGGCATCTGATGCGTAGTACTCGGCTACCTTCATGTTTAGCCCAAAGCCGGAGATACGGCCAGCTGACGTCGGCGGGGCATCCAACGGCCTTTTCTTGTATGCGTTCGTCGCCCTGTTGAAAGGCGTGTCCCACCGATCCGTCGACCCTTCAGACGAGTGGCCAGATTTCCGCAACTCCCTCTCCTTCGGACAAAAGGAAATTAAGGTGAGCCCATTTGGCTTCATTATCTAATTATTAGATCAATGCAATATACATGTACTTGAGATATATGTGTCCTTACCAAATGTTTCTCGAATTCCTTCACGTCCTGGTCTTTCATCACGAATTCCCCCGTCTTCCAATCTAAGAAGTACCGGGACCGGACAAAGTTCCTAACCTGTATATCCGTGATTTTGTGCCAGGGGTTATCTTTTCCGAGACGTTCCATCTCGCGGCCATCCTTCTCCCAAACGGTCTGTTTTCCTCGGTAACCACCGCTTCCGCAATGTTGGACCCCTATGTTTTGCTCCCGCATATCCTGCCCCCATTTTGTCCATTTTTTACACTCCTCGGTGTTCATGTACGTCTTCAGTATGTCGAAATCTTCTTTCACGAGCGTCGGGTCTTTGCGACTGATCTCCTCCCAGCTTTTACCGCAATCTTCTTCTTCATCCGGGATTTCCAGCTGCTCAAGGCGGTGCTCATCTTCGTGATGGCTAAAGAGTCCACCTTTTTGTTGAACGGCTCCGGGAAAGTGTATCGCTGGTGAAGCTTCTTTAGGAGGATTTCGACCAAAGCCACGTTGTCGCTGCTTCTAAGGTCCGTCGTGTTGATCGACATGCTTTCCCTTATGATGCACCCTAGTTGCATGCCGTACCCTGAGGCAACCGCTCGAGGCGCCAATGGTAGGCCACTTGGCGAGACCTCGGTGATTGTATCAGTGACGTTGGTGAGCACTTGCGGCGTACGATCCTTCCTTGGCGCCTGAGTCTTGTTCTTCGCATCGGTCGTCGGGGCGGCTTCGCTGCTACCACCAGCCGCCGTGCGGTCAGTGCCGCCACCATCGGTGCTGTCATCAACCTCTTCCTCCAAGTACCCCCAATCAACAGCAGCGTCGTCCTCCCGGACCTCTTCCTCAATGCCGGTTGCAGCGTGGGCATCCCAGCCCTCTTCCTCGGCACCGGCTTCGGGCATGGACCCGTGCTTGGAAGTGCCCGACATGTTTCTGTAATAACATTCAAATTTGATTTTTGAGTTGGATTTCAAATTATTCAATATAAACTACTTGGTTATCATTCATGTATGAGTTATGATTCCTAATCTAGGTATGAAATCAAGAAACTCTACTTCTTGTACAATTCATGTATGAGTTATGATTCCTAATCTAGGTATGAAATCAAGAAACTCTACTTCTTGTACAATTAGTCCACGTTCCAGGTTCTATCAAGAAACAACAAGTATTATGGAATTACTTGCTTTGCATCAGCTAGGATTGTTCATGCTTGATTTGCATCAGCTAGGATTAAACCGATGAATCTATTTAGTGTTCCTAGTATATACATGAGACAAACCGATGTCTAAGTTCCAGTGGACATGATTGCAAGTTCAGAATGCTACATTTTAGTTTTTCTCATAGTAAGCCTGCATGAATTCTATCAAAAATACAATAGAGATGCGCTTCTATATACTACCGAGTACTTTGACTTCGGGCGGTTCCCGTGAGACCGCACCAGCTACATGAAAACACGCGAGCATTGCATGTGTCTCCATTGACTTCCTCGGCATCTCTTCCCAACTCAGTGCATGTCAGTTGATTCGTAATTTTACTAGCTACACGCATATGCATGGAGGATTAGTTCCTGCAAAATGCAGCACCTTCATCTGCATGGCGGGTTCCTCTTTGTTTTTCGTGGTAGAAACACTACATGACTTTTTTTCTTGGCATATTGATTTGTGCAGAGGGAGGGAGCCGTTCTTGCCTCAGATTCCAAGAAGCTACTTAAGGATCAAGTACAGTTCCACCTCTTCTTTTTCTGTTAATTTATCTGATTTTTTTTGCCTCGATTAATTATCTCTTGGAGTACTGCATTTACCTTTTTAAGCGTATCCAAATAAGGAGGCTGTCAGGCCTAACCAGCTGAGATCGAAGCAATGCTTCAAAGTTGAAACATATTTGTTTGTTACTACTGGCAAAACACTACTAGCATGCTGCATGCAACAGAGCCTTGCAGGGCTATGCTCATATATAGAACACATGAGTAGGTATATATATGTGTGTTGTGTGCCTCTCTATCGCTCCCTAGCTACTGCCTAGTATGTGCGTCTGCGTGTGGGGCTGTTTTTGTGTAAAGCTATAGCATTGTTAGTGTCTGAGTGAGATGCTAGCTAGACGGTGCGTGCCCTAGAAAAAAACGGGGGACTCCTTCACCTACCATGCATGCATCACTGAAAGCTATGCACCATCCTCACCTCACCATATGGAAGCATCAAGTAGAGCTTTCGAGTGTGTGCGTTTGCGCCATGAGAGAGAAAGAGAGAGCTAACCACAACAAGCCTGAAGCTATAGAGTTCCTCCCATAATGCATATATACAAGTTCAAACTATGTATATGCTTACCCCCCAAAAAAATGCTTGGGTTGTATGTGCAGTTATGCACACACAAGTCACCACCAGCCTAACATCAGGATTATAATTAACGTTGGGACGAGGCATATGCGTAATGTAATTCATATTAGTTCCAAAATTTAGCAGTCTTAGTTGATCTTTTCAGAACTAAATGGTGGGTACCCCATACAGGGGACCTAGAGTGACACAAGAGTGGGGGCAAAAAAATTAAGTCGGGGAACTTAATATGAATATTACATTTTTTTAATATAAATGATTGTAAGGAGTACAAATAGAAGAATATATCACTGAAATAAATTCATTTCCTAGAATCGGTTAGTTGGTCATATATCATAAGCTATTTTCGAAATTTGTCACTGCAATACCTTCAGTTGAGTTAACTGCATATGATTTTGGAAGGAACGTTGACTTATGTAAATACTTGGCATGCAGAAACATATCCATCCCAACTGCAACTTTGCCTCTTATGAAAATTCATGAATTTTACCCCTAGAATGCTTTAGAAACCAAAATAGGTTTAGAATTCAACTAACAAGCTCATCACAACATTAATGGGCGTTCAGTATATGACCATGAACTACATCATCACAAAGCTAATTCTATTGCTAACTATCAGCATGGCTTCTATCAATCAGCATGCAATGCATGCATGCACGATGTAGTAGAATGATTGCCCAATTCATCATGCATGTCGATGTAGGAGATGTTTTATTCCTATTAAGAATTTTCATCCGGTCCCTAATGGGCCTAGCTCAAGCGACACGACGCATGACAATTCTTTCTTGTTATTTCATTTGCAAAGATGCCATTCATATAAATATTTCCAGGGTCAACTTTGTCTCTTCCAATCAACTGTATATAATAATTTTTTTTTGAACAAAAACTGTATATAATAATTAAGGACGTTCTTAACCATATTTGAGCCCCCTCATTTCTGATCTCTGTTTTAAGGCTAGTTTCTTTCTCCTAGGTCTATTTCCTAGTTTCCATATAGGTCATGTTCTAGTACTATTTCCAGTGAAACAGAGAATAGAATAGCTGGCATGGAACAGACAAAGCTACTAAGTATAAAATTCATAGAAAATTTGGGCATGACTTTTGCTAATTTTACTAAGTCTAGGAGTGCCAGAAATTCGCTCGGAAGGAAATGAATCAACTTCCCCGTGAAACATTGGCATCTCAAAAAGAAAAACCTGCACAAAAATTCTACTGAAGGCTTAAAGCTCTTATAGTTGTTGCTATGAACACCAGAATTAGCTGTATATGGACTAAACAGGCATTATCAGCAGTTGATCACCCAAATGTATCAGACCTGAATGTGGTCGGTCACATTCATCCAACAAGTCTATTCTTTGATGGATATTTTTGGTAGAATGCAAACAATTCGTAACTGAACCGGAAAATTCTCTTCACCATCACTTTCTGTCAGAAAGACATGACTGGTACTAGCACTAACTATGAACGGCGACCTGATACAGAAACACTAACTATGACTGGTACTAGCACTAACTATGAACGCACCACAAATGTATCAGAAACACGTACTGATACATTTCTGTATCTGAATTTAGCAAGCGACAGCGACCGTGTTGCAAATCTGAACTTAAGGCCAATCTTGTTGTACTCACGGATTAAGTGTGGTATTTGCGCAATAGGCTAAGATTAAGAATATAGTTTGTGACCCGCTAATTAGTTGGACAGTGAGAAAACCTGCATGAGCATGAATGGGTTGACCAATTTTCCAACAGAGAAGTATTAAATCCCGACTGTATTTCGTGAGTACTTCACAGCATGTGTGCCACTCCTAATCTCTGAATCCCGATCGATCAGGAATCTGATTTTGTGCAGACAATCGATCTGAATTTCGCAAAAAGAAACCAAGAAAGCAGAGGCTAAACACCAACAACGAGCACACTGCCAAAATCAAAAACTTTGAATATCAGGGCAACGGGGCGGGGCGAGCAGCGAAATGACCTGGCGCGGGGCAAGGCACCTCGGTGGGGCGAACGGCGATGGCGACGGCTCCCTGCTCCCTGCTCCTTCAAAGGCAGCACGGACTCGAGGATGGAGACGGCTCCCTGCTCCCTGCTCGTGCACCTCGGTGGACGGCGGCGCGTACACGGACTGGAGGACGGCGGCGCGTGAACGGCAGCCAAGACCTGCTCCTCCAAAGGTAGCACGACGGTGAGCGCGAGGGAGAATCGAAGAAGAGGGCTAGGGTTCGTCGTCGCACGAGGGAGAGAAGGAGACGGGGATCGAATTTTTGCTAAGTGTGGACGAGAAGCGCGCGGGTCCACATGTGATCTGCTGAGAGGCATATTCTGCGGCGCACCCCGACCCCGTGCGCCACAGAATTATTAGAATTCTATGGCACATCTTGTAAGGCATGCACCACAGAATGTCTTGGGCGTTTTCTGTGGCCACGTGCGCGGGGCCACATGTCATTTGCTCGAACAGAATTCTATGGCGCATGGCTTACAACATGCGTCACAGAATTGCGTGGATAGATAAATAAAAAAACCAAACGCTGTACAGTGACAAATCTGTATTAGTAGCCCATTGGTACAGCTGTGAAGTAAATAACTTAGTGCCATGGGTTCGAATCATGGGATTGCCCATCATTTTATTAATATTTTATTTAATTATAATTAAAGAACGAAAACATTAAATTACAATTAATTAAAAAAGAAGTGATTGTCTCACATACATATGCACATATATAAAGAAGTGCTCGTCTCACATACACATACACATGCACATATATATAGAAAAAAGTGCTTGTCTCACATACACATACACATGCACGTATATACACACAATAGTCTTCTTAATTTGTCTCGATCGGTTCCGATCTAGCTTAATTAGCGTCTCTTGCCCTTTTTGTTGGCGACTGAATATTTTATGCCGGCCACCTTGAGATTTCTTCGCGTGAACGGACAACCGTGGGTAGGTAGGGATGTCTTCCTTCTTACTTTACCAGTAGGAGGCATGTCGAAGTGCTTGTCGAACTCCTCCTCGATCTTCGGATCACCGGTCTTGTCCAAGTCTTCCTCGTTGGCGTCTCCTTCCATTCCGATGATGCTCCTCTTGCCCCTCCTCACGACAACACGGCTAGGCCTTGACGGGTCGGTGATGAAGAAGCATTGGTCAACTTGGCTAGCGAGTACCCATGGCTCATTTTTCGCGGATGCGTTCTTCGATATGGCATCGGGTATAACCATTGTGGTGAAATACCGTCCTTCTTTCTTGACATTCTTGGCCCATGTCACACGGAACATTGGCACCACCGTCTCTCTGCAGTAGTTGAGCTCCCATATCTCCTCGATCTTTTCGAAGTATCTTTCCTTGACATTAGTCTCGTCATCGCCATATGATAGCATAGTTACTCCTGAGTTTTGATTTTCGCTACTCATGTCCTTGTCCTCGGTGGAGAATCTGTAACCGGAGATGTCGTACCCCTGATAGGTCCTTACGTTCTGCCCGGGGCCCTGTGATAAGATGTATATGAGTTTTTCATCTTCCGTAGAAGGCATTTTTCTCTGTGCTTCAATCATTTGACTTTGCTTGAACCAACGCGTGAAGCCGGAGTTATGCTCTTTGGTTACGTCTCCCATCTTCCTCGGCCCGCCCATTTCGATATAATTATGGTTGATTAAGCTTTTGTGCTCTTCCACGAAAGGCTCGATCAATTTTAAGTGTTGTAGCGCGACCCGGTGAGCCCTTTCAAAGTCGTCGCGTCGTTTTTGAATGCCGACATGGACGTCGCGGCAGCCCTCGCGGTGACCGACTCCGGTGAGCCTGCCGAGGTGCGTCCTAGTGGACAGACCGACATCCTGGTCGTCTTCATTGCTTAGGTAATTGTCGCAGAAAGAGATGCACTCGTTGGTTAGAAATCCTTTGGCCATGCTTGCGTCTGGACGGGCCCTATTGCGAACGTATCCTTTCAGGACACCATTCTGCCTTTCCATCGGCATCATGTAGTGCAGGAACGTTGGGCCGAGATGCCTGATGTCATCAACGACATGGAGAAGGAGATGGACACATATATCACAGAATGCCGGCGGGAAGTAAATCTCGAGCTCGCATAGTATCACCACGATCTCATCCTGTAGCATCTTGAGCTGCCTCACGCCGATCGATTTCCGGGTGATAACGTCGAAAAATTTGCAAAGGCCAAACAACGTATCACGGACATGCTCGTCCATTATCCCTCGGATCGCAACGGGAAGTATCTGCGTCATGAGCACATGACAATCGTGAGACTTCATCCCAGTGAACCTCTTCTTCGCTAAGTCCAGATATCTGCTTATACTCCCTGAGTATCCATGAGGAACTTTGACTTCTAGGAGGCACCTGAAAAACTGCTCAAGCTCCGGCGGACTCAATATGAAGCAGGCAGCAGGAAGCACCAATGTGTTCTTCTTAGCCTTTTTTCGGGGACGTTGAGTCCCTTCCGTCTTATCCTCATCGTCATCATCATCATCACTATCGGCGGGGACCTGTAGATTTTTTCTAATGCCAAAATGTTTCAGATCGTATCTTGCTTTCGGCCCATCCTTGGACTTTTCCGAATTGCAAATAGTGCCAAGCAGACTCTCCGTAACGTTCTTCGTAATGTGCATCACATCAAGGCTATGAGGCGTGTGGAGGACCGGCCAGTACTCCAAGTTGTGGAAAACAGACCTCGCTTTCCATACACCCAGCCGCGGCTCTGGCTTGGGTCGCTTCTTTCCCGGCGAAGGGCACTCGTCCCAATTTTTCAGAAGCTCGTCGATTTATGCGCCGCTCCTCGTGCGCGGGGCTCCATCGGGCTCGTCTTTACCATTGAACAACTCACCGCGTTTTCTCCATGGGTGATCCAGGCGAAGCCACCTTCAAGCCCCTGGGTACACGGTTTTCGAAGACCCAGGATCACTTGGTAGCTGGAGATGCGGGGTCCCGTCCATGCACTTCACGCAGCCGCAGAATCCGTGGCCGACCTGGGCAGATACATACGCATAACCAGGATAGTCTGTGACCGTCGTGAGAAACACGGCTCTCATATGGAAATAATCTCTAGTGTACGCGTACCACGTACGGGGTGGCGTCTTCCACAACATGACTAACTCGTCTTTCAGCAGCCCGAGATACAAATGCATGTCGACACCTGGTTGTTTCGTCCCCTGGATGAGAATACTCAAGTGTATATACTTTTGCTTGGTGCACAGCCACGGAGGTAGGTTGTAAGGCCATACAAACACGGGCCAGCTGCTATGTGTGCTACTCTGGTTGCCGAACGGATTGAATCCGTCGGTGCTCATACCCAGTCTGACGTTCCTCGCGTTGCCCCCGAAACTCGGGAAAGCTATGTCCAATGCTTCCCACTGGGCAGCGTCTGCAGGATGTGTCATGATATAGCCCTTCTCCGGATCTTTTTCCGGCTTCTCCCTTTTCGCGTGCCATTGCATTAGCTTTGCTTCCTTAGGTTCCACGTAGTACCGTTGAAGACGGGGAGTGATAGGAAAGTACCATACCACTTTTCGAGCAATTTTCTTGTTGTTGGTTCCACACTTGTATCGTCTGTGGCCGCACTTCGGACATGTGGTTGTGTCCTTGTATTCCCCCCGATAAATTACACAATCATTGATGCAGGCGTGAAATTTTTCGTGAGGTAGGTCAAGAGGGCAAACGACTTTCTTAGCCTCGTTGATACTGCTTGGCAATGTGTTCCCCTCCGGAAGGCGATCGTGCCAGAATTTCAAGTTCTTGTTGAAGCTCGAGTCGGTCCATTTGTTTTGCGTCTTCATCTTCAGAGCAGCAAGCGTTACATGCAAGCGCGTATCCTCGGGGCGGCACCCAGGAAACAACAGAGTCACCCCGTATATCTCCATTTGCGCCAGCTTGGCTTTCTCCCTAGCTGCAGCTATGTCGTTGCTCGTCTCCTTAAGCAGCAGATCCTGAACATGAGAGTCCCGCAAGGCAGAAATTAGCGGGGTCTCCGTGTTCACGCCTTCATCGTCATATCGATCTTCTCCGCCGACATATCCTTCTTCATGATGATCTTCTTCGCCGTCATTTCCTTCGTCACCTCGCTCGCCCTCTTCTTCGTGCACACCTTTTGCTGCCGGCGGTGCCACGTGGTTGCGGTCGTCAAAGAAACCGCGTCTGAGAAGGTGCTCCTCCAATTGTCCGGAATCAGGGTCAATCCAGCGCACGAGTTTGCATGATCGACACGGACATCTTATCTGTCACATCCCAATTTTGGAATACCTGTTAACACAGTTGTTTTGCTAATTGCTTGACTAATAAACCTTGGTTGTGTTTGTTTGTGGTTGTTTAAGTGCAACCAAACAAACTAACTATATAAACTTACATGGCTAAGAAATTAAAAACAAAATATTCAACATATTGTTCCAATGACCTTGGCAATATTTTCTAAAGTAAATATTGATCAAAGAGTTTTCCAAATCTATCTTATGAATCTACTACATGTTGAATATTATTCCAAGACCTAAATTAAGAAAGAGGAAACACTTAATAAATTTCCCTAAAAAGTTTATCAGAAAAAGTGGCATTCTTAGATGCTTCACCAAAATATTATCAAACGTTTTTCCAACCTTGCAAGATTAAAAACAAAGGTATTGGAGAGCTTTGACTTGTTATATCTAGTCACATAAATATTTTGGCAAAGCATTGTTAAAGAAAAGCCAAGTGCCTTATTAAATAGAAATTCCAATATTTCCATAAACAGAAAACTCAAACAAGTTACTTCTGGAAACTTCCATCAAATGATCTGAAATTCATACCATTGCTTCCTTATATCAGATAAGGAACACACACAAGAGGAGACCAAAAATTGAATCCATTAAAGTCCTGAAAACATGGGTTTTCTCCACAGCAACAATTGGGATTTTGAACAAGTTGGTTCTACAAACTTTTTCCAAATTCCATGAAATAAATACCACATGCTCTATATCATAAGTAAGGATGAAAACCAAAAGGGCACAAGTTTTGAAATAATTTAAGTTGCCAAAAACCCCTGTTTTCTTGACAGCACCTTTTTGAAATTTGAACAAGTTTGTTCTATGAAGTAACTCTAAACGACTTGAATTTTCTACCACATAAGGAACACATCAAATAAGGAATGTGTGCCAAAAATTATCATTTTTGGAAGCTCCTAAGTAGGTTAATAAATTCAATGTCCATTTATGTAAGAATTTAAATTTGAACAACTTTGAATTATAAAGTTTATCCAATGGAGCCAATTTTCATATATGTTGTACATCTAAACTAATTAGAATTTTGGGCAAAAGGATTTAAAATTTAAACTTTGTTTGATTGGTGAAAACAGGCTTTTTCAGAGAGGACAGGGACCTAGTTGTAAATACCCAGGGACCAAAATGAAATCCGAGTCACCACCTTCTTCTACCTCTAGCTCTCTGTAGATATACAGAACACCTATGCCTTTCCTTCGATTGGAAGGAATCCTTGGGGATAAAGAGGCCCCCCATGTGCTTGTCTGCCCACATGCCCCCCTCTCTCTCCCCTCAAGCATCCTCTCTCTCTCACTGTACAAGGAACCCCAAATCGGAACCCTAGCCCGAAAAAGCTCACAATCGATTCGGCCACAGAGGACCTCGCCACCGGTCGCCGTGGTTCCCATAGCCTCCGCCTAGTCTTGCTGAGCGCCCCTGCGAGAGGAATCGAGGCGGGATGGCGCCAGGAGCCCGCGCCGTGCATTTTCGTCTTCGGGGCCGGCGAGCTCCGGCGAGCTATTCACGCCGCCACGAGCTTCCTCCTCCCTAGCCGAGCCCTCCATTGAGCTCGTGGTAAGCAGGAGACCGTCCCCTACCTTTTTCCCTCTCCCTCTCGCGCTAGAGCGACACCGTGCCGTGGTCGTGTTCCGGCCGCCGCCGCGCCACCGTCGCCGCCGCACTCCGGTGCATCCCAGGAAACGAAACTGCCACCGTTGGGTTCCATGTGTCGTGTACGTCGCGTAGGTGTTTAGGAATCGAAATTTGGCGTCCGATATCGACGGATTCGAGCTCGCCGGAGGCCTCTCCCGCCGGCGTGACGTCATGGTGACATCGGGATCGCGTCAGCGAGTCCTTGACCCCGCGTTGGGCTAGTCAAACTGGCTGGTGGGGCCGCGCATCGCCCGCGTGGCTGCCCGCGTGGCAGATGGCCCACGAGTCAGCGGCTTAGGGTAGATCTGCCGCGGTGAGATTAGCTCCTGGCCGGCCCAATTAGGAGATCTGGCCCAGGACAGTTGTTTTTCCAGTTTATTTTTGACAGAATGTTGCATGTTTACTTTAGGCTCTAAAAGGCAACCTAAAAGATGATTTTGACCAAACCAAAATTCACAGATGTAAAGCAACTAAATCTGAACCACCTCCAACTTGTAGATCTACATTTGGAGGGATATATTAGAAATGAAAAATGATTTGGCAACAGGTACCAGAAACACCAAAATGAGCACCATTTTTATTTCACAACTCAGAATGAAGTGAGGCCAATTTCATTGGAAAGAACTTGCAATTTCCTAACAGTAGCAATTAACCTTGCTTCCAAATTCCAAGTATTTTTGAAATGGCATGCAAATTGGTAAAACACCAGAGAGCACTTTGGTGATTTTTATAAATTAATTAAAGATGAATTTTGCTTCAAACCAAATTTGATGGTCTTGTATATGTTTAGGACTATCCAAACCTAGAAGGGTTTAATTTTTAGAGCATCCTATAAAATTTGGTGGACAGATCTTTGTTTCACCTGTTTCTGCCATTTTGGCATTTTAGCTAATTAATTGTTGTGATTATATTTTTGAGTTGCAATATTGTTTTCTAGCATGTATAAGTTGTGTGAACTTGTTTTCTAAGTGTTACTTAGCTATTTTAGCATGTTAGATTGTGTGGACTTGAGTTGAGAAGAAATAGGATTTATATTAATATCATATGTTCATCTCTAGTTTATTACTTGCATATAATTTTTGAATGATTAATTTGTGTGCAAGTGATTGCATTGTTGTGGTGAGATATTAGATTCAGTACCATGTTGGTACTTATATTTTGTTAGTATCACCTCTGCTAGCTTGTATTTGAGTTGGTATAAAAGCATGAGTAGCTTAATCATTAGTATGAGAATGTTATGGAAAAATTCCCTCATGTGTGGAATTTTTGACATAAGAATTTGTGGTTGTAAAACCACATATTTTTGTGTTGTATTCATAGGACAAGTAGCATTTTGATAAGGTTGTTATGAGTACTTGACCCCTAAAGTTTTCACTTGTGTGAAAATAATAGCATGAGTAGCATTGCCTTGCTTATTTAAGCACCCTATTATTTTCTGCTAGTATTGTTATTGCACTAGGTGCTAGTTTAGGTTTTTGCTAATTGTTGTCAAGTGTGACCAGAGGCTTTGTGACCTATTAATGCTTTGTTATGCTAGTGTAACACCCACTGGTTTCATTGCATTTTTGGTGGAAACATTATTTCCCCAACACTAGATGTATTTCTTTTATATAGTTTCACAACTAATGAGTGCCTAGTATTTTTGCTTTGGGAATTTTTGTGCTAAACAAAAATGGGTATGCTTCTGTTTGTAAGTGGTTGTAATCATGTGTGGCTTGCTAGGAAAAATCCATCTTTGGAGTGTTGTTTGATTCCTCTAGTAATGCTATTTTTATTACCACTAGTATGTAGGAGTTGCCCTGCAAATTGATACATTGTTTTGCTAAATGGGATATTTTTTGTTATAGCAAGTATAGATATTTTTCACTACTGTTTTTGTGACATGGACCCTCTGGTTGTATTTCAATTACTTGATTGAAATGCATCCATTGATTCTTCATGTTTAAGTAGTACTAGTTTCCTTAGCAGTTGTTGTGTTAAATTATTTTTTCCTGCCAACTTGTGTTTGGTAGATATGTGTGTATCCTTGCATGAGGACATGTTTTCATTTTCCATTATGATAACATGGTTCCTTGTTTGCATTTTAACACTTTACTTATTATGCATGCTTGCATAGCAAACTTTTAGTAGAAACATGTCTATAGGATTCCTCCTTTTTAGTCATAGTTTCTATTGTTCTCACTATGAGAAATTGTGTGTTTTGTGATGAGTCTATTACCTTGTTACACTTATGTAGGCTCACCGATTTGTAAAGGTAACTTTTGCAAATCATGTGTATTATTTATTCTTGTTATGAATTTAGGCTTAGCAGAGTAGCTACCTTATTCTTTTTGTGGTTTGGTTGATAGACCCATTGCCATGATTAATGTGGTGCATGTTTGATACACTTTTAGTAGTCTCACCCTTGTGAAACTAAGTTTATTTTGGGTTTATTAATATCTTGGTATGAGAGTGGCACACCCACTGAATCCATGATATTAAGGTTGTGAGATATGTCCCTCCAACCTTAAGTTGTCTTATTAAGTGGCATTTATGTCAAGTGTGTTTGTTTGATTGTTTGCCTCCATTATAATTGTGTGATTGGTTATTATTAGATTTCCTTGCTGTATGTATTGTTATGTATGGTTGCTTGCCTTGATTGGTTCTGAATGTGTGTCCTTTATTCCTTTTACGGCGTTAGAAAACGAAGAGGAAGGAAGTGTCGGGAAGCTCTGTTTCAAGTTCCAGTCACTCCAAAACCAGGGACACAAGGAGATACCAGGCAAGCCATCCTGATGCTTGCTGATACAATACTTATCATTATCTATCATGCATGTTTTACCTCTGAAGTTTTACAAAAAACTTGATTATCAAAACTATTTTTGATGTGGAATTTACTACTATACTATATTATAGGTTACTATCATGCCAATAGTTAAACTTGGTAATACCAAGCCCATAAGCCACCACATGGTATTTATTACCATCAAATATACTAGTCCCCAAGTGGACACCCTAAAATTGTGATTCTACAAAACAAAGGCTTTACGGAAAAACCCGGAGAAAAGGCGGATCCTTGTTCTCTGGAGGAATGTGGAAGTGGTCATTTTTGAGAAAGTGGTGTTTTCAAAAATGACACATAACCTAGTCTTCGCCGGACAACCTTTACCGTACTGCCACCCTACCCCAACATGGGCAAGGGGCTTAACTTGAAGTTTGTTCTTATTAGTGTGTGCTATCTCAATGTGCTATAGGGGATGCGATCCTCTGAACCGAATGTCGTGGAGACATATAAAGTGTGGGATTAATTTTCCCTCCGGATGCATCAGTTGAGGCATCCTGGCTTGGCGGGGATTAGCTCGGTGCCGGGGATGTGGTAAAACTCAACTGAGAGATAGGCATATTCTAGCTTGAACATAGTGGATGGTTATGATCAGATACCTGATGTTTACATACTGTTGTTACAGTCCGTGATTGTTCACGGGAGGTGTACTGGATCTGGTGGATGTGTACACCTCTGCAGAGTACAACTTTTTCGAAGAAGCCGCGTCCTCGGATATGGACAGTTGAATGGCCATGTAGCTAGCATTGTGTCAATGTTTTAAAAAAGGAAGTTTTTGAAAAGGGAATTTTTGGAAAGGAAGTGTTGAACTTGGGAAGTTCAGAAAGGAATGGAAACTGATACCGTGGAGGTATCGTCGATGATGAAAAGCCAGATGATGTGATACAAAACAAAATGTTTTGCAAAGAAAACCTTTTCTACTCCAAGCAAGAATTCTGGAAACTGATTCCAAGAAGTTTTGCAAAGAGAAAATATTCTTTAACAAAACTTTACAAAACCTCTTGTACATGTGAGATCTACAAGAGAAATAAAACTATATATTATTTTTCTTCTGAAGTATCTTCTTCAACGAAGATACAGATAAATCTGACTGCAACTGTGGTGTCATCATATATGAACACCATTGATAGTGAACCATATTTATAGCCTACCTATTCCACCATATAAGCATATTTGCATGTTTAGTAAGTGACATGATGGATGTCTTGCTGAGTACATTCAAATGTACTCATTATGGTTTCGCCCCTGGTATCTACTTATCAGATTTGGAGGAGGAGCCTCCGAAGGATATTTATGAAGAGAAGTACGGAGTTGGCGGCTTTGCGAACTAGGATCGTCTCCGGGTCAGCAGCCTGTAGGTTAAGGCGTGACTTGGGCTCAACTACGTTGTGTTTTTAATTGTCTTCCGCTGTGTTTGTTAAGTTGCCTGCCTTTGTGGCAGTTGCTTAAACTTGATCATGCGATCATTTGTGTAATACCTTTATGTATTCGTGTAATGGATGATGTATTTCTGTGTGCCAACTGCGTATGTTGTTCACGACTGATCTTTCTGGGATCGTGAATGTATGCATACGTAGGGTTTCAGACTGCCGGTCTGGGGTCCTTACAGAGTTGGTATCAGAGCCATCCTGACCTTAGGAGACCTTAGTTAGCATGGACGTCGGATAGGAAAGAAAAGTATTTTTGAGTAAAAACCTATTTACTATCTAAATTATTTTTATCTAAGGGAATTTTAGTATATTTTCCCTCCTTCTGATCTTTTCAAAAGATTCTAAATGCATATCAAGGGCGTCCTTGAACAGTGGTTCGAAGGGCGGGCCTTACAGAGTTAGTATCTCTCTCGGTTAAGAGTTTATTTCTTACTTGTTTACAACTGCTCCGCTCTGTTTTTGAAACCTCTCTCGTCTTTGAAGTTTTCTGTCCAGAAAATAGTTGGGGTTTCAAAAACAGATTGTTGCATATTATTACCTCTCTCAGTTAAAAAGGTTTATCAAAACTTTACTTCTAGTATCTTGTTTCTATCCAAAAAATTTTATACTTGCCGATGTCCCGAGAAGACCAAAATAATCGCATAGCTCTACAGTGATGATGGTCAGAAGTAGATATAGTTCTTCAGCCACTTCTAGAATTTTTGGATAAGTCTAGTTTGGAGTAATTCAGCGATGACCCCATGAGTCGCCTCCCCCGACGTAGCTCCAATGGCGTCTTGCTTGTGTGTTTTGGCTTGCTTATGTGTGTCCATAGGACTTTGTGCTATTGTGTGGTGTAGAATTTGGTTCATCTAGGCTTCTATATGTTTGTGGGGTGCTCAAAATTTGCAGATTTGTGCTTGCTCCGCTCTTGTTTTTGAATCGCCTCCTGTTAAATTTTTGCAAGCAAAAATGTTTGTATAGCATTCAAAAACAAGAATTTGTTGCTTAGACTTATACTTGTTTTCGCTTCATAATGCGACCCGTCATGAACCACCACCATCTCCCCCACAATTAATGAAAGCACCGTTGGGCCTAAATAGAGGACCATCAAGCCACACGAGCTGATAGCATTGCTACCAGTGATGCACTCCAACAGATAAAGCTCCAACAACGACATCCTTTAAAGAAGAAAAGGCGTGAAGAAAACCAACCAATACTGACCTAAACCTCTATGTTTTGTCTGTTTGCAAAAGACTCTTTTTACCTTGTTGGCTAAATGTCGCACTTTTTTTTATGTTCCCTTTTAAAAGACCAAACAAGAGAGATCCCCTTTTAAAAGTTATATACCTCCCTCCTCTGGAGTAAGGTGCAAAAGAAGTCTCCACATGCCATGATGCGCAACCCCCTCAAAACCCAATCGAAAGAGCACAATTCAATATTCAACGTATGACGCTAGTCGTATCTTGTCGGACAAACATGATTAAATAGAAAGCTAACAAGACTAACATGTTTGGTATAATCCTAGGTTGACACCTAACCAAAGCATGTGAACTACGGACAACTCTTTCTAAACCAAGAAATTAAGTGACTTACGGCACCTTTTAATCTAGTTGGTAAAAAGGAGAAGTCACGAGAAAATAAGATGATGACCTATTCGTTTACTAGTCAATAGGATATCATGTGTATCTACCTTGGAAACCAAATTTTAATAGACATTGTAGGTACTATGAGATTCGGGTTTTAGAAATAAAGTGAACGATGGAATGGTTGTGATAGATCTAGGAAACAACAGTTTTCCTGTTTTTGTTTCTTTGTGTGCTCTTGATTGAAATAAATTTGCGTTTGTTCAATCGTGCTTCCTAACTTATATGGACTTGTTAGGACTTTTTATTATGTTGTTTTCTTACAATAAATCTACCCTAGAAAGTGTGTGCATGATTGGAAACTCGAACAAAAATGAAATAGCATTTGTTACCTTCTAGTTTATTAATTGGAAGTATTGTGAGAGCTAGATCTGTGTATACTTTCTTAGTAAATTTTGTGCTATGTGTTCTTTGAGTCAAGTAACATTTAGGTACTGTTATTTTGATGCTTGTACCTATGTTAGCTTGCATGTCTCTTAATAATAAAGCATATGTAAGCATTGCTATTAATTTGCACTAGTATTGTTTCACTAGATTAAATAGCCTTATATTTTTATCTGGTATGCAAAGTTTTTCATGAGTAACCAGAGGCTTAGTACCTATTTTTGCCTTGGTATTAGTAGGCCATAGCCCACTGGTCCCATTGTGTTTTGGCTTGAGGATGAAAATCCCCAACCCTACACATGTGTGAAAATAGCATGTTTGACTATGTGATTGATTTCTATTTTCCACCATGGAAAATATAATCGTTTCTTTTCACTTATGCAAGTGAGAAGTTTATTTCGTATTAGTAAATACTAATATGTTTAGGTGTGATCCTTTTGTTAGCATAATATTCCTTAGGGGTATCATGTTAAGAAATGTTTCACTATCGTGTGCTGAAATTAAATTGTTCACAAAATAAAATAAATTCCTCTTGATTGGTAGTTTGTTTGTGAATAATTTAAAAGTGAGGGTATGGATTTTTGAAAAGGTTTAAATAACTTTTCATTACTTGCATAGCTACTGGTTGTGTGAGTTATACCTTGCTTGTTTGCTAGTAATTGTTTAAGAAAAACATAAATTGCTAGAATTAATTTCTGCATGTTTAATAGTTGTATCATGGGATTGTTTTGATGTTTGTGCTTACTAACATGAGTAAGTTTTGTGTACTGTTATTAGGTACACTTATATTCATGACTTGCTTGTTTAAGTTTAAACATCATGATAGCATTGTTTGCTTCTCTAGAGTGAAACTAGTTCACCACTAGAAAATGGTGATTTTTGCTCTAGTATTACCCTCTTTTTATTTTTTTAAGTATATGTTTGATATAGCATGTGTAGGAAGTTATTACTTCTGTTATCATGCCATGAATTATTTAGTTTCATGTTCTATGGTTATAGGATATGATCATCTCTTATAGCATACTGGTGTAGATTTTTCATACTAGTGTGTTATTGGTGCAGACCTTTTTATGCCTATGTAATAGGAGTTTTTATCTTGTGTGAAGATGGTATTTTAGAGTACCTTTATGATTGAATTCATTGGTTTTTAGCTACTGGTTGTTTGCTAATTGTTCATGATTGATGGATTCCAAAACCTCTAATAAACAATAACCTAGTGAATAAATAGTCTATTCATCTGTGGTGTTGTTTGCTTGCTCATTGGATTTTGTTTAAATGTTTTACCTTAGCATGAGTTTATACTTGTGTTATGATTGTGCTTAAGAGTATCTTATTAAACTAAAAACATCCAACTAAAATCATGAACACTTTAAGTGATAGTCGCTTGTGGTGAGTAATAACCACAACCATGGGTTTTGTTCTGTCTGTTTGTTTTACCTTAGCAACCTAACCTTTTTGCACCCACAAGCTATACTTTTAGGTTATTATATACATTATTATGAGAGTGGTACACCACTCCATATGTGTTATGTAAGATGTGGGAAATAGCTAGGAACTCTTGTAATAATTTACGGTACGTTTCCAGGTAGTTCTGCACTAACCTTAATTTTGTAGTGACGTTATCAGAAATTTTAAAAATTGGCGGTTGAGTGAATTGATAATTAGAGATTTTCTGAAAGACGGGTGTTTGGATCTAAGGTTTTAAGTATGACACCCAACTCCCGTGAAAATAATTTGCTAATTTAAGGGAAGTATCCCACCTCCCAAGAAAAGTCAAAGGGGGGAAGCACCTGCACTCCAACACTAACATTGTGTTTGTTGGCCCTCCCTTAGTCCTCGCTTGCGAATCTCGGGGACGAGATTATTTTTAAGGGGGGAAGACCTGTCACATCCCAATTTTGGAATACCTGTTAACACAGTTGTTTTGCTAATTGCTTGACTAATAAACCTTGGTTGTGTTTGTTTGTGGTTGTTTAAGTGCAACCAAACAAACTAACTATATAAACTTACATGGCTAAGAAATTAAAAACAAAATATTCAACATATTGTTCCAATGACCTTGGCAATATTTTCTAAAGTAAATATTGATCAAAGAGTTTTCCAAATCTATCTTATGAATCTACTACATGTTGAATATTATTCCAAGACCTAAATTAAGAAAGAGGAAACACTTAATAAATTTCCCTAAAAAGTTTATCAAAAAAAGTGGCATTCTTAAATGCTTCACCAAAATATTATCAAACGTTTTTCCAACCTTGCAAGATTAAAAACAAAGGTATTGGAGAGCTTTGACTTGTTATCTCTAGTCACATAAATATTTTGGCAAAGCATTGTTAAAGAAAAGCCAAGTGCCTTATTAAATAGAAATTCCAATATTTCCATAAACAGAAAACTCAAACAAGTTACTTCTGGAAACTTCCATCAAATGATCTGAAATTCATACCATTGCTTCCTTATATCAGATAAGGAACACACACAAGAGGAGACCAAAAATTGAATCCATTAAAGTCCTGAAAACATGGGTTTTCTCCACAGCAACAATTGGGATTTTGAACAAGTTGGTTCTACAAACTTTTTCCAAATGCCATGAAATAAATACCACATGCTCTATATCATAATTAAGGATGAAAACCAAAAGGGCACAAGTTTTGAAATAATTTAAGTTGCCAAAAACCCCTGTTTTCTTGACAGCACCTTTTTGAAATTTGAACAAGTTTGTTCTATGAAGTAACTCTAAATGACTTGAATTTTCTACCACATAAGGAACACATCAAATAAGGAATGTGTGCCAAAAATTATCATTTTTGGAAGCTCCTAAGTAGGTTAATAAATTCAATGTCCATTTATGTAAGAATTTAAATTTGAACAACTTTGAATTATAAAGTTTATCCAATGGAGCCAATTTTCATATATGTTGTACATCTAAACTAATTAGAATTTTGGGCAAAAGGATTTAAAATTTAAACTTTGTTTGATTGGTGAAAACAGGCTTTTTCAGAGAGGACAGGGACCTAGTTGTAAATACCCAGGGACCAAAATGAAATCCGAGTCACCACCTTCTTCTACCTCTAGCTCTCTGTAGATATACAGAACACCTATGCCTTTCCTTCGATTGGAAGGAATCCTTGGGGATAAAGAGGCCCCCCATGTGCTTGTCTGCCCACATGCCCCCCTCTCTCTCCCCTCAAGCATCCTCTCTCTCTCACTGTACAAGGAACCCCAAATCGGAACCCTAGCCCGAAAAAGCTCACAATCGATTCGGCCACAGAGGACCTCGCCACCGGTCGCCGTGGTTCCCATAGCCTCCGCCTAGTCTTGCTGAGCGCCCCTGCGAGAGGAATCGAGGCGGGATGGCGCCAGGAGCCCGCGCCGTGCATTTTCGTCTTCGGGGCCGGCGAGCTCCGGCGAGCTATTCACGCCGCCACGAGCTTCCTCCTCCCTAGCCGAGCCCTCCATTGAGCTCGTGGTAAGCAGGAGACCGTCCCCTACCTTTTTCCCTCTCCCTCTCGCGCTAGAGCGACACCGTGCCGTGGTCGTGTTCCGGCCGCCGCCGCGCCACCGTCGCCGCCGCACTCCGGTGCATCCCAGGAAACGAAACTGCCACCGTTGGGTTCCCTGTGTCGTGTACGTCGCATAGGTGTTTAGGAATCGAAATTTGGCGTCCGATATCGACGGATTCGAGCTCGCCGGAGGCCTCTCCCGCCGGCGTGACGTCATGGTGACATCGGGATCGCGTCAGCGAGTCCTTGACCCCGCGTTGGGCTAGTCAAACTGGCTGGTGGGGCCGCGCATCGCCCGCGTGGCTGCCCGCGTGGCAGATGACCCACGAGTCAGCGGCTTAGGGTAGATCTGCCGCGGTGAGATTAGCTCCTGGCCGGCCCAATTAGGAGATCTGGCCCAGGACAGTTGTTTTTCCAGTTTATTTTTGACAGAATGTTGCATGTTTACTTTAGGCTCTAAAAGGCAACCTAAAAGATGATTTTGACCAAACCAAAATTCACAGATGTAAAGCAACTAAATCTGAACCACCTCCAACTTGTAGATCTACATTTGGAGGGATATATTAGAAATGAAAAATGATTTGGCAACAGGTACCAGAAACACCAAAATGAGCACCATTTTTATTTCACAACTCAGAATGAAGTGAGGCCAATTTCATTGGAAAGACCTTGAAATTTCCTAACAGTAGCAATTAACCTTGCTTCCAAATTCCAAGTATTTTTGAAATGGCATGCAAATTGGTAAAACACCAGAGAACACTTTGGTGATTTTTATAAATTAATTAAAGATGAATTTTGCTTCAAACCAAATTTGATGGTCTTGTATATGTTTAGGACTATCCAAACCTAGAAGGGTTTAATTTTTAGAGCATCCTATAAAATTTGGTGGACAGATCTTTGTTTCACCTGTTTCTGCCATTTTGGCATTTTAGCTAATTAATTGTTGTGATTATATTTTTGAGTTGCAATATTGTTTTCTAGCATGTATAAGTTGTGTGAACTTGTTTTCTAAGTGTTACTTAGCTATTTTAGCATGTTAGATTGTGTGGACTTGAGTTGAGAAGAAATAGGATTTATATTAATATCATATGTTCATCTCTAGTTTATTACTTGCATATAATTTTTGAATGATTAATTTGTGTGCAAGTGATTGCATTGTTGTGGTGAGATATTAGATTCAGTACCATGTTGGTACTTATATTTTGTTAGTATCACCTCTGCTAGCTTGTATTTGAGTTGGTATAAAAGCATGAGTAGCTTAATCATTACTATGAGAATGTTATGGAAAAATTCCCTCATGTGTGGAATTTTTGACATAAGAATTTGTGGTTGTAAAACCACATATTTTTGTGTTGTATTCATAGGACCAGTAGCATTTTGATAAGGTTGTTATGAGTACTTGACCCCTAAAGTTTTCACTTGTGTGAAAATAATAGCATGAGTAGCATTGCCTTGCTTATTTAAGCACCCTATTATTTTCTGCTAGTATTGTTATTGCACTAGGTGCTAGTTTAGGTTTTTGCTAATTGTTGTCAAGTGTGACCAGAGGCTTTGTGACCTCTTAATGCTTTGTTATGCTAGTGTAACACCCACTGGTTTCATTGCATTTTTGGTGGAAACATTATTTCCCCAACACTAGATGTATTTCTTTTATATAGTTTCACAACTAATGAGTGCCTAGTATTTTTGCTTTGGGAATTTTTGTGCTAAACAAAAATGGGTATGCTTCTGTTTGTAAGTGGTTGTAATCATGTGTGGCTTGCTAGGAAAAATCCATCTTTGGAGTGTTGTTTGATTCCTCTAGTAATGCTATTTTTATTACCACTAGTATGTGGGAGTTGCCCTGCAAATTGATACATTGTTTTGCTAAATGGGATATTTTTTGTTATAGCAAGTATAGATATTTTTCACTACTGTTTTTGTGACATGGACCCTCTGGTTGTATTTCAATTACTTGATTGAAATGCATCCATTGATTCTTCATGTTTAAGTAGTACTAGTTTCCTTAGCAGTTGTTGTGTTAAATTATTTTTTCCTGCCAACTTGTGTTTGGTAGATATGTGTGTATCCTTGCATGAGGACATGTTTTCATTTTCCATTATGATAACATGGTTCCTTGTTTGCATTTTAACACTTTACTTATTATGCATGCTTGCATAGCAAACTTTTAGTAGAAACATGTCTATAGGATTCCTCCTTTTTAGTCATAGTTTCTATTGTTCTCACTATGAGAAATTGTGTGTTTTGTGATGAGTCTATTACCTTGTTACACTTATGTAGGCTCACTGATTTGTAAAGGTAACTTTTGCAAATCATGTGTATTATTTATTCTTGTTATGAATTTAGGCTTAGCAGAGTAGCTACCTTATTCTTTTTGTGGTTTGGTTGATAGACCCATTGCCATGATTAATGTGGTGCATGTTTGATACACTTTTAGTAGTCTCACCCTTGTGAAACTAAGTTTATTTTGGGTTTATTAATATCTTGGTATGAGAGTGGCACACCCACTGAATCCATGATATTAAGGTTGTGAGATATGTCCCTCCAACCTTAAGTTGTCTTATTAAGTGGCATTTATGTCAAGTGTGTTTGTTTGATTGTTTGCCTCCATTATAATTGTGTGATTGGTTATTATTAGATTTCCTTGCTGTATGTATTGTTATGTATGGTTGCTTGCCTTGATTGGTTCTGAATGTGTGTCCTTTATTCCTTTTACGGCGTTAGAAAACGAAGAGGAAGGAAGTGTCGGGAAGCTCTGTTTCAAGTTCCAGTCACTCCAAAACCAGGGACACAAGGAGATACCAGGCAAGCCATCCTGATGCTTGCTGATACAATACTTATCATTATCTATCATGCATGTTTTACCTCTGAAGTTTTACAAAAAACTTGATTATCAAAACTATTTTTGATGTGGAATTTACTACTATACTATATTATAGGTTACTATCATGCCAATAGTTAAACTTGGTAATACCAAGCCCATAAGCCACCACATGGTATTTATTACCATCAAATATACTAGTCCCCAAGTGGACACCCTAAAATTGTGATTCTACAAAACAAAGGCTTTACGGAAAAACCCGGAGAAAAGGCGGATCCTTGTTCTCCGGAGGAATGTGGAAGTGGTCATTTTTGAGAAAGTGGTGTTTTCAAAAATGACACATAACCTAGTCTTCGCCGGACAACCTTTACCGTACTGCCACCCTACCCCAACATGGGCAAGGGGCTTAACTTGAAGTTTGTTCTTATTAGTGTGTGCTATCTCAATGTGCTATAGGGGATGCGATCCTCTGAACCGAATGTCGTGGAGACATATAAAGTGTGGGATTAATTTTCCCTCCGGATGCATCAGTTGAGGCATCCTGGCTTGGCGGGGATTAGCTCGGTGCCGGGGATGTGGTAAAACTCAACTGAGAGATAGGCATATTCTAGCTTGAACATAGTGGATGGTTATGATCAGATACCTGATGTTTACATACTGTTGTTACAGTCCGTGATTGTTCACGGGAGGTGTACTGGATCTGGTGGATGTGTACACCTCTGCAGAGTACAACTTTTTCGAAGAAGCCGCGTCCTCGGATATGGACAGTTGAATGGCCATGTAGCTAGCATTGTGTCAATGTTTTAAAAAAGGAAGTTTTTGAAAAGGGAATTTTTGGAAAGGAAGTGTTGAACTTGGGAAGTTCAGAAAGGAATGGAAACTGATACCGTGGAGGTATCGTCGATGATGAAAAGCCAGATGATGTGATACAAAACAAAATGTTTTGCAAAGAAAACCTTTTCTACTCCAAGCAAGAATTCTGGAAACTGATTCCAAGAAGTTTTGCAAAGAGAAAATATTCTTTAACAAAACTTTACAAAACCTCTTGTACATGTGAGATCTACAAGAGAAATAAAACTATATATTATTTTTCTTCTGAAGTATCTTCTTCAACGAAGATACAGATAAATCTGACTGCAACTGTGGTGTCATCATATATGAACACCATTGATAGTGAACCATATTTATAGCCTACCTATTCCACCATATAAGCATATTTGCATGTTTAGTAAGTGACATGATGGATGTCTTGCTGAGTACATTCAAATGTACTCATTATGGTTTCGCCCCTGGTATCTACTTATCAGATTTGGAGGAGGAGCCTCCGAAGGATATTTATGAAGAGAAGTACGGAGTTGGCGGCTTTGCGAACTAGGATCGTCTCCGGGTCAGCAGCCTGTAGGTTAAGGCGTGACTTGGGCTCAACTACGTTGTGTTTTTAATTGTCTTCCGCTGTGTTTGTTAAGTTGCCTGCCTTTGTGGCAGTTGCTTAAACTTGATCATGCGATCATTTGTGTAATACCTTTATGTATTCGTGTAATGGATGATGTATTTCTGTGTGCCAACTGCGTATGTTGTTCACGACTGATCTTTCTGGGATCGTGAATGTATGCATACGTAGGGTTTCAGACTGCCGGTCTGGGGTCCTTACATTATCTGCCGCCTGTTGCACCGAATCATGTCCGCCTTCGCGTCTTTCTTGTATCTAGCGATTCGAGCAGAGCTCATTTCTAATACCATGGTTGCCTGCACAGACATATAGAGAGCAGAAAATTAGAACCACAACATGCAGAGTCGCCGGAAAAATTCGGCATGACCTCTCCTATAAGTAGGACATATGGGGTGCAAAAGTTTGCCGAAATGGAAGTGAATCAACATTTTGGCAAACATCCATGCACCATGACCGCCCGCGCGCGCGTGACAATCGGTCCACCTGCACATGCATGACAAGCACCCATACACATCGATCGATGGCCACACGAGACATGCACCTCCAACTATACTCACCTAGTAGATTCGATACCGAGAGGCGAAACCGGAGTATAGATGGAGGTTATTAGGCCCCTCAACAACAAGAAACTTCACCAACAATTATACATCGAAAAAATAGGTTCACCTACCAAAAAAGGAGAATTAAAGGTGTAAAATTGGAGTGGAGAGAAGGGGGAGGCGAGTGAGCAATATCCACTTGGAATGAAATGAGTGGGGGAGAGGAGTGTAGCCTACAATCTTTATGTGCACAGTACACCTTTTCTGTGGCGCACCCGCACATAATTCTGTGGCGCACTCAGATGCGCCACAGAATATGGCATTTCTGTGGCGCGGCTCAGTAGTGCGCCACAGAAATGCCATATTCTGTGGCACACCAGTAGGAATGCGCCATAAAAATGTGGCTTCTGACATCCAGTCCAATGATTGGGGTGGGCCCCACATAGTTTCTGTGGCGCTCCTCTCTTCCATGCGCCACAAAATTAGAAATTTCTGTGGCGCACCAGTGGCCATGCGCCACAAAACTATTTTTCTATGGCGCACGCATTAAGGATGCGCCACAGATGCTGTTCAATAGAATGGCACTTCTCTACTAGTGTCAGCCTCCTTCGACATCTGGATCTGGTGCCATTCCTGCAACTGGACCCAGTACTCTGGGAGGGTAGGAGGTTTCTTGGGGTCGCTGGCGCCTGAGCCGGGATAATACTTCTCTGCAGGTCCAAACTGGATGTTGGTCTGTACAAGCCTGGTGTTCGGGTTGGGGGCTTTCCGGGCCTTGTTAAGTGGCCAATTGGCATTCTCAGGTGGCGGCTGCTGTTGTGCGGGTTGCCCACCTGGCTGGCCGCCTGGCTTCTGGGGCCCTGATGGCTGGAGGGACAGCTGCTGTTGCCCAGCTTGCCGCTGCCCGGTTGGCTGCGAACCGCTCTGTGACGCGTTGCGTGGGGGTTGCTTTCTGGTTGGTTCTGGAGCCGTCTTGACTGTGGAAGGCGCAGGAGCTAGCTGCTTCTTGGTGGAAGGCGCAGGAGCTAGCTGCGGAGGCGGCGCCTGTGGCTGGCTAGCCGGCGCAGCATCCGGCTGCACTGGATCTTGGCATGGTGGCTGCTCCTCAGCTCGGTTCTCTGCAGGTGGGGTCCTTGGCCTCTCCACCGAAGGATCTTCTACCCGCTGCTCGGCAGTAGGGTCTGGCTGCTCCACAGCAGTGTCATCTTGCTGCTGCTCCGCAGCAGGGTCTGGTCTCTCCTTGACGACGTCGTCTTGCCGCTGCTCGGCAGAGTTGTCAATTGTCTCCTCAGCGGAGGTAGCTGGAGGAGTTGGTGGCCTCTCGGTGTTGATGGCATCCTGGGAAGCGTGCTGCGCGCTGGGCTGCGGCTCCTCCAGGGTGCGCTCGGTCTCCATATCGGCGCCAGTGTTCTGGGCGTCGCGGTCTTGTTCTTCTCGGAGGGGGGGAGGACTCCTGCGTCCTGCCCTCTGGTATGTGATGCACCCAAAATGCGTCTACTTTTCCAAGCACTTTGCATCGTATTTCTCTCCGGAGTCCCCTCATAATTGAATAAATCTGCAGAATCTGACGCTGTTTTTAGCAAAAGTCTTCTTTCCGTCTATTTTCGCAGGACTTTTCACAGGGGACGAAAACCACGTAACTTTTTATGGAAAAGAAGGGGAATGAGCAACAGATGGGGCCGAGGGGCCACCCGAGGGCCAAAAGGGGGCCCCACACGCGGCCAGATTCCTTGGCCGCGTGGGGTCACCCCTTTTGGGCCCAGATGGCCCACTCCGGCTAGGTCTTCGACGTGCCCCTCCATATATACGAGAAACTGACGGGTTTCTAAGGGGAGGGCTGTTCGCTAAACGGAGCGCCGCCGCCACCACGATCTTCGATTTCGGAGTCAGATTGATCTGGGATTTCACCCCCGGAGGTGGAATTCGAGGGGCTTCGTCACCATCATCATCACCACCATCATCTCCATCAACCATGAGCTCCATCACCCCCTCCATGTGTGAGTAGTTGCTATAGGCATGTGAGGCATGAGGGGTTTTGGATGAGATTGATCATGTAATTGCTACCCGGTATGCGGGATCTAGGGGTTTGTCTTGAGAATTCTTATGTCTTATGTTGATGCACTATTGCTAGGCTTAATGCTTGTTACTAGGGCCCAAGTGGCATGATTTCAGTACTGAACTTACATTGCTACATCATATATTTGAGTTTGGTATCTATCTGCAATGTGTATTACCTGCTATTATGTTGAACCTGCGAACCCTAAAGTGACAGCTAGGGAAAACAAGGGGCATATGTTCTAGTTTGAGGATTATGTGTGTTCATGGAGTGTTAATGCATTGGTCTGGGCTATTCGAAAGGGTAGACCTTAATTACCTGTAGTTCCAAATTGGGGTGAAATGGGAAGGTAGGACAATAGGCTTTGTGCAAATTCTCTTGGTTAGTACGCACAATAATTTACGGAACACACACATACATAAAACTGAGATAGAGAAAGGCCCCGCTGCTAGCAAAACATTATTACATGATCAATCTTATCCGTGCAACACCCCGCTGTCACCTCATGCCCGCGTTTTAGTCTCTGGTTTACTTTCACTCTTTTCCGGTGAAAACTGAGAAAACACTTGCTCTCCATTTACTTTTTGTTTGTTTACTTTCACTGCATTATTACACTCACCACTCTCGCTGCAAGTTTGTTGATACACAGGTGTGGTTGGGAGTGACGTCCCAATTGCTAAAGTCTCACCGGTATTCTTGTGTTCCCACTGAGTCGAACTACAAATTTGGGTAATACTTCCCATCGAAGACTACGATTGATCTCCTACACTTGGGAGCCATCAAGTCTGTTTTCTGGCGCCGTTGCCGGGGAGCCTAGCTTTATTGGTAAGACCACTTGTTATTGTATACTTGCTGCACTTTCTTGTTCCCTACAATGGGAAAGGGAAAGGACACTTCGAAGGAGGTAATGCCTTCGACTAGTCGTTCTGGTAATGATTTGCCTAGTAGACCAAAATTTTCACCTAATATTGTTTCTACTGTGGCTGCTAAGAAAAAGAAAGAAATAGCTGGTAAATCACCATTGTCAAAAATGTCTACTAGTACATCTAATGATCAAACACTTGATAATGTAGACAAAGAACTAGCTTCTGAAATTCCTGCAACTATTGAAACACCTGAGGCAAATGAAACACCTTAAACAACTGAAATTCCTGAATCTTCTGTAGATGAAAATGTAGAACTTGAGCTAGAAAAAAATGAGACTCATAGAGAGTATGAATATGGGGCCTCTTCTGAAGAAGAAGCATTTATTGAGGCCTTTATATCACCTGATTATACAAAACTTGATAAACTCTCTATTTATGATGATGCATCTCTTGGAAACTGTTTTGCTGCTACTAGGAATTTGTGTGGCCCAGCTATTAGAATTAGAGATAAAGATTATGAATTCAATGTTAATCCTGAGATAATTGAGATAGTTGAGAAGTCTAGATTCTGTGGAAAGGATGAGGAGTCTCCTCTTGATCATATTGCTGAATTGCATGCTTTATCTACTACATTTGGAAATGATGAAATTCGTCAACATTATTTATTCTTAAAATTGTTTCCTTTTTCTTTGGGTGAAGATGCTAGAGTTTGGTATAATCGTTTAGGACCTGCATGTATTACTAGTAAGGAAGAGTGCTTGCAATTGTTTTTCAATAAATATTTTCCTGCTGAAAGGATACATGCATTAACTGTTGAAATTGGCAATTTTAAACAAGATAAGAAAGAGAGTCTACCCCAAGCTTGGGGGAGATTTGGTAAAATGTGTAAGAAATGTCCTGGTCATGGTTTTAAACCTCATGAATTGCTTGATATATTCTATAATGGACTAATGGGGGAAACAAGAGACTACCTTGATAGTATTGCAGGGAACATCTTTAGGGACAGAAGTGTTGATGAAGTAATTGAATTACTGGAGTCTATTATCGAGAATGAAGCTGATTGGAACATTGAGGAGATAGATAAAAATGAGACACTCCCAGAGAAGAAAGGAGGTATACTCGAATTGAACCAAGAAACAATGGCTGAAGCTTCCAAGGATATTAAAGAGAAGGGAATTAAAACCTCTCATCTCAAGGAATTATCTGAAATGGGTATTAAACTTCCTACTGATGAACCATGCTTTCCAATTCAAGTGAACTCTATACTCCCTATGGAAGGTAATGAGGAGGTAACACCTCCTGTTGATGTCTCTTATGTTAACAATTTTGCTTATCATGATAATCCTGAGGAGCGTGAAATTAGAATGACTATCATGGAAAACCATCATAAAATTAATTTCCTCCGTGAAAATTTAAATGCTAGTGTAGGGGAAGTTAAAATAATTGTTAAACATTGTGAAATGATGAACAATCAAGTTGAGCAAATGATTTCTTTACAAAATCAATTGTATGAAAATCCGAATAAACAAAAACAATTATGTGGAGTTAATACAAGGGGAGGTGCAAGCACCCAGGATCCTGATTATCCTGATGATCATCCTAAAAGAAAAGAGCAAGTTGCTCTTAAAGATAAATCTTTTGCAGGAAAATCTCCCAATGAAAATGAGCATGATGATGACTCCAATGAGCAAGACAAGGATATTTCTATTTCTGATGCTGAAACTGAGGATGATAATAATGAAGAAGAAGAATCATCTCCACCTGATATTGAACAACATGATGATAATAATGAAGAAGCTGCTGGTAAGGAGGATCCTCAGCCTCCAATTGAGAAGACCAAGAAGAAGAAGAAACCAAATAAAGATAAAGATAAAGGTAAAGAAAGGGATCCATGGGTACAAAGACCCATTCCATATCCCCAAGAGGTATCAAAAACAAAAGATGAAGAGAGGTATGGGCAATTTTATGATATGATTAAGAATATGAAATTAGAGATTCCACTTATTGATGCTATTAAGAATCCTCCATATTCAAAATACATGAAAGATATTGTCACTAATAAAAGAAAGATACCTATTGATGCTATTACTGCTATGCTTGCTGATTATTCATTTAAAGGAAAATTGCCTGAAAAACGTGGAGATCCTGGTATTCCTACTATTCCTTGCAAAATTAAAGAAGCCTATGTGAAATATGCATTATGTGATTTAGGAGCTGGTGTTAGTGTTATGCCTTTCTCACTATATAAGAAGCTTAATTTGAACAAACTAGTTCCAACAGAAATATCTTTACAAATGGCTGATAAAACAACTGCTGTACCTATAGAAATATGTGAGGATGTTCCCATCTCTATTGCTATTGAGTTGATACCTACTGATTTTGTTATATTAGAAATGCCTGAAGATGATAATCTATCTATTATTCTTGGTAGACCTATTTTGAATACTGCAGGAGCTGTGATAAATTGCACTGAGAGCAAAGTGACATTTAATGTTAAAGGCAAAGAGCACACTATTTATTTTCCCAAGAAGAAACATGTTACAAGTATGAGCACAAGTGTGAATGCTATACAAATAAATTCCATTAAAATTGGTAGCATTGAAATACCTATACCACCTCCAGCACCAAGGTATGAAATATTGATGATTGGGACCATTCCAATCAAATATGAGGTAACTTGATTTATTGTTTTATAATAAGTAATAATAAGAATCATGAGCTATATTCTTTACATGTTGCTAATGAGACCTGATCAACCTCATTACTAATGTGGAAATGATAAAGGCATGATTCACAAACATTTAAATTGCATTTTTTTATGTTATTTGCTTTAAAATTGTGAGACATAGACATAGTATTAAAATTTTTAGAATCAGAAGTCATAGAATATGAAGTTTTAGAAATTCTCTGTAGAAAAGTTTCTCGTAAAATTCCAGAAAAATTAGGGGGTCAGTTTTTTGCCCGAAGGGACCAACAGTGATGGGGGGATAGTAACCCGGTAGACCAACTTCAAGGTGTAACCCGGCCCAAACGTCAATTGGATAAGATCCGGCTAAGGGTAAAGGAAACTTCTGGAAGGCCCAAGGTTTGTAGGCCTCGTAACCCGGATTGTGGGTTACGGTAAGGAAAGTTAGGGTTTGCAAGTAGAAGTTCGAGTAGGACTCAACATGTACCTTGGAGGCTAAGCCAGGGGGGGAACGGTGCTTTATAAACCGGCCCCTAGGTTTAGTTCGCTAGAGATTCAAGTCATAGTTGTATCACCAATTATTGAGTATCCAGTATAGTTCATATTCGAGATCCGGCGAGTTGCTTTCCGGTTCTTAGATCGCTTTTTGCCATGCCTTCCTTCGAGCTAAACCCTCTCCCAAATACCTCTGTCGACTTGCCCCAAGATCAGTTACCCCAGGTAACATCTGCCGTGATTATCCCACGACAGTTGGCGCCCACCGTGGGGCCTGCGTCCAAAGGTGTTTACATCACGGGAGAAGCTCGGAAGAGCATGAAGAACCTCATCATCGGTGAGATTTACGTCGACGGCCAGGGAGAGAAGATGGTGGACGATTCCGGCTGGGGGCCAGAGTCGGATCACCTCGAAGCCGGATCCGTCGTGACAATCGGCCGCATCAACGTCTTCATCGGTATGGTATGTACTTCCGGCTCGAATCCTGACAATCTTGGATCTGATTCTGTGTCAGGAGAAGCTACCTACATTCAATCGGAAAGAGAAGAATCGATCGGAACAACAGGTCAGATAAAAGAATTCGCCGAGAAGTGGGAACAGTCGGAAGAGTTGGTATGGACCCCGCGCGATCGGGTAGAGAGAGAAGGTGATACCGAGTCTATCCGGGATCTATTGGAGGATCGATATGAGGAGGAAAACAGCGAAGAAGAACGGCATGAATTCATGCCAAGCATCACGCACCGGGTTGCGGTCTACACGGCTCCCGCGGCCAACGTAAATCAAGAGAGCGTGACCGCGGCCGCAGTCGGGACGGCTCAGGCATTGAATCAGCAGCAGGGTACAACTGACCCGGTTCTGGTCCGGGTTGAGGGAGAGTCGGCATCGGTTACCAGTCGCGCACCGGAGGAGGAGATGCGGGCAAACATGTTCGGATTCCAAGCAAACCGGACACCGGGGGCGGGTCCTTCGAACCCGCGCCACCCGGCCCTGTTCGATAACAATTTGATTTTAGATCCAACCGTCCTCGCTACAGTGATCACTCCAGAGAATGCGGTGGAGCGGGTCAGAGAACTGGATGTGGCCCGTCGCGCATTGGAGCAGCAAAGAAGGCAAGTGGAAGCAGAGAGACAGGGGATGGCCACACGGCAGCGCGAGTTGGATGCGTTAGAGACTCGGCTCCGGGAGGAAACGTCTAGAGAGCATCAGAGGCACCAAACCAGGCTGCCAGCAACGGGCGGGGTTATTAATCCGGCAGCTCTGTTTATCACACCCCAGGATCAACCAATCCCAGCGGTAAACCAGGGAACCGCACCACCACCAGCGACGGCAGTTAATACAGCGGGAATACAGCCGGCAAATGAGCAGGCCGGGTTACTCCCACCGCAGGCTAGAATTGCACCCGGCAATGAGTTACCACCATCATCACGATTTCGCACACCAGCAGGTCATTACAACAATCCCATGGACAACGTATATGCAGCGACACTCGCCTTGAATCAGATCCCTTTGAGAGAATCGCCCCATGCGGAAGTAACCCGGCGAGCGATCGATCTACTACACACCGCGGTGGCACAGCAAGCCAACTATCCAGACCATAGAAGCGGGATGCATGGGACACCATACCCCAGTCAGCAACAGGGCAATATTCAAACAAATTCAGCACGGCGGAGGGAAGAGCAACAGCAAATGCCGCCCCCACCTCATATCCAGACAGCACCAGCAGCACCGGCGGCGCAGGCGATTGTGGACAGCTCCAGGGCCAGAAGGGCCGGGGCCGGATCTATAGCACATGAGTTACCGGTGGCGCCGCACCCCGTGGCACCCCCCGCCGGGTCACATGTTTCCCGAGTAAGACCAGCCTCAATCACCCTGGCGGGACCAAAGTGTCTCTCGGACGACATCAGAGCGGAACCTTACCCGGAAAAATTCAAAGAGCCAGGGAAAGTAGTAAATTATGAGCCAACAATGGATCCAGAAACATGGCTGAGCAGTTACGAGATGGCGATGTCAATTCGCAATGCATCCGAGAATCTTCAAGCCAAGTTCATGTACTTAATGATGTCAGAGGGAGCAGCAAAGTTATGGTTCACCAATCTGCCGGAAAAGTCGATCAAATCCTGGGAAGAATTAAAAACCGCATTTGTCAAGCACTTCCATGGAACGTGCCGAAAGCTGTTTACTATTGACGATCTAGAACGATGCGTTCAGAAGAAGGGCGAGTCAGCGCGCAGCTGGGTACGCCGGGTTATGGAGATACTCCACTCATCCACAGATATTCAGCCCAAGGATGCGCTACAAGCTATGGCGAAAACATGTAAGTACGTTCCTTTAGTGCAAAAGTTAACTCGCATGAAATCTAGCAGGAATGCAGCGGAGGTAACAATGGGAGAATTAATGGATGCGTGCAACAAACACGCCGCAACGGACACCACAGAGGAGGAAATTGATGACAAGAAAGCAAAAACAAACACAAGTAGCAGTGGGAGAACCGGCAATGGATCGGCGCCAAGTAATAATGGAAATAGCCAGAACAAGCGCCCGTTTGAAGGGAATTCCGAGTTTGTAGCTAACACGGAGGCCGGGTCTTCAAGACCCAGATCTGAAGGGAATTTTAATACTGGAAACCACAGTGGGGGACATTACCAAGGACCTCCAAGACCAAGTAACAGTTGGGACATATTTAGGATGGCATGCCCGAAGCATAGCAGGAACGGCAAGCCGGCTAATCACTCCTTGGAGCAATGCGCCGACCTACAGAGATGGAAGAATGAGGAAGTAAATAGAGCCATGCGAGGAGCGGGTCGGGGAGGAGGCCCGGGTCCAGGTGGAAATTTGGGCAACGGTCCACCCCCAGCCGGTAACCCGGCAGCAGGGAATCCAGGCAATAATCAAGGGGGAGCAGGAGGTTTTCAAGCTAACCCCAAACAGTTGGGTCAATATCACGTGCACACTACTGGAGGCTCTAACAAGGATAAAAAGATATTGAAACAGGCGGTCAATTCAGTCTCTTCCGCCGTTCCAAGATATTTGAGGTGGTCAGAACAGGAGGTAACTTGGAGCAGAAGGGATCACCCGGACAGAGTTGATCACCCGGGAGTTTTAGCATTGGTAGTGGCACCACAGGTCAATGGATACGAGCTGAAAAAAGTCTTGATGGATGGAGGAAGTAGTATCAATATCCTATACTGGGAAACTTTTCTGCGCATGGGCCTAAAGGAATCTCAGTTGCAAAAGAGTACAACAGTTTTTCACGGGATAGTGCCGGGTCATTCGGCGTGCCCCGAAGGAAAAGTGGCGTTGGAAGTAGCTTTTGGGGAGTCAAAGGACAATTATCGAGTCGAGTGGCTTACTTTTGAGGTGGTTAAGTTGCGCAGCCCCTATCATGCATTGTTTGGAAGGCCGGCTTATGCTAAGTTCATGGCGAGACCATGTTATGTGTATCTACAGCTGAAAATCCCGGGTCCTAAGAAGACCATTACCATACACGGGAATCGAGACATAGCGGCCGAATGTGATGAAGGAGATGCGGCAATGGCTGAGAAAGCCTGCAGGAAAGAGGAGCTCAAGCACTACCGATCGCAGGTGGACCTAGAGGAAAGGACAATGTCAAAAAGGCCGACTTCTGAAGGGAATAAAGCAAAAACTAGGACAGAACAAGATCCTAAGATGGTGGGCTTCGTCAGGAGCGATCCTTCCAAGCTGACTGACAGGGAAGAGGAAGCCATACCGCCATCTATGGCTGATCGTGCCACAAGGACGACATACCCGGATTGGCTAACAAACCCGGTACTCATCATGAAAGGAACTAGCGAATGGAGAATGTGCATCGGCCATGCCAACGCGAGGCCGATTCTCAGGAATAACTAAAGCAGTGTAACGGACAGCAGGTTTCATACGCGCTCTTTTCCTACCCAGGGTACCTAAGGGGACTGGAAGGTTTTTAATGAGGCGGCCTGCTGACTCAAACTTTTCATATCAATAAAAGAGATGGTTTTCAAGTCTTATCATGGTCTTTGCTTCAGTTGCAAGTAAGTTAATGTTTGTTATCATCAATACATCAGTATCATCAAAATACGTTGCACGTACATAGGTCTTTGGGAATTGAGCTGCTTAAATAGTAGTCACAAACCCGGAGACCCGGCCTTGATGCCTATGAGTTATGAGGGCCGATTACTCGCAAGACGAGTGCGGCTGCAATCTTATAACCGGACGAAGGAGCCAAATTTCTTGGTTATTCTTAATTAAGCTCGATGTGACTCGCAACAAAGTGGCATGATCTGTTCACTTACGATTACAATCAAACTATGCAGCCCAATGGGACCTGCTTGACCCTGTTTTTCGTATAGATGCAACAACATGATATCCACGCGAAAGCCGGCTTACAGTACAAGATAATCAAAAGGGTCATCTAAACCACAAGTCCATGCAGAGTACAAGGCTAAAATAGCCAGAAACTCAACAAGTATTAAGCATGACTTCAGTATTTACGTGAATGGCTATTGGTTGTCAGCTTGGTAAAGAGCGGTTTGCCATCTGAGAAAGGCCACGCCCCCTTGGCTCGTACTTTGGGTCATGGGGACTGGGGACTTCGAAACAGAAGCAAACTGTTTAGTTACTAAAGCTCGAAAACCTTGGCTACCGGAACTTGGGGACTTAAAGAAAAGCCCTCTTATCAAAACCCACGATATTCGGTCAACCGAGTCTCGAAAGGGGAATCGAAAATAAACAATCAAGTATCGAGAATAATCTTAAAACAAGGATCGAGGTTATCAAAAGCCGGGAAAGGCACAAAGTTATCAAGCACAAAATCACAGTATCAGTATCCATGGTGCACAGGCGCACTGCCAAAATCATATCAGTTTTTAAAGCACGAAATACTAGACATTATCCTACTCAGCATCCTGGGAATGGTCTTCCGGGTCTGCGTCCTGGACCTGCTCCTTGGCCTTTCCAGCAGCTTTACCCGGACTCTTTGTATCAGGACGAACAGTTGGAGGAACAGCTGGTGTAGAGGAAGACGGCCTTAAGCCTAACTCGGCTTCTCTCTTCGCAGCTTCCTCTTTCCTCCTAGCCAGGTCGGTTGCCCATCTTTCCAGCATGTCAAAGGGAGGGGGTGCCTCCGCTAGAATAGTCTTGCCGTCAGAATCGTACGCGCTCATGATTGTGTCCAGGTCTATCTTATCGGCCAAGGCAGTAGCCGGGTGGCGTACGTCGGATTGTATAACCTTGAAGTCCTTGGGTGTAAACTTGATCCCGTCAGCCTTGAATTCTGGAAACCCGGATGTTACCTTTGCCGGGTCAAGCTTAGGAAAATAAGCTTTCGCCAGAGTGAAGGCCCGGGTCATGCCGATTCGGCACGACGAACGCTTCCATATTTCAATCCATCCAGGCACGGTTGAAAGGGCTTGCATAAGGTTCTCTTCGCCTGGATATACCTCGGAAGGCCATTTCACGGCGTCCAGTAAAAGCTTTGTGCCGGCAAAAAACGTCCGGAGAACAATCTTTAACGTTTTAGTCTGAGCAATGGCATTATCTTCTGGAGCAGCAAGGTTAGCACCTGCAATTGGTACACAAGAAATTATATCAATAAAATCGACTATCGCAGCAATAAGGTAGAAGGATGCAAGTTAGTCGCAAACAAAAACTTACTTAGCAAAATGCGATAAGTGTCCGCGACCTGGTTCGACAAGTTCTTCAGCGTAGTTTGGGCATCATTGTACTTCTTTTTGTATTTGGAGGCGTTCTTTTTCAAAGTCTTCATCTCCGCCTCAAGGGTTTCTCGGCGCTTCACTTCAGCAAGCAGGAGCTGCTCGGTCTTGAGTAGCACCTCATCTGACCGAGTAATCTCCGCCTGCGAAGAATGAATGAAAATGTAAGATGGATATCATGACAAGCCGAGTATTATATGAAGTACCGAGCGTAATTACAGCAAGTTACGCTCGGAACTTGGGGACTGGGTGTATAGTAAGAAATACCAAATAAAGTTACCTGATGTGCTGCGGCCATACGCTCTAGGATGTTTCCCTCTGAAGCCTTCATGGCGAGGAGAGCGCTCATCAGCTGGTTAAAATCAGCGTTACCCGAGTTAGAGGGCTCGGGTGCCTGGGAAGTTGGAAAAGGAGTTTTTCTTGTAACAGGAGGCGGCACCCGGGTCATCCGAATGTCGGAGTCTGGTCCCCCTCCCGCGTTCGAGGCTGCCCCCTTTTCCTTCTCGCTCGCGTGCGAGGCTATTGGATACCCGGTGTCTTGCCTAGCCAGTTCTGTTGGCGGCGCTCGCTCATCGCCGGCTGTGGTGAAAGCACCGTCAGTCGGATTATTTTCAACCCGGTCCTCAACCTCCGTGTCTTCTTGGTCACTAACAACGGCTGTGGCTCTGTAGAAAGTGCGAAGGTACGGTTAATCCATGATTATGAAAAAGGCGATAAAAGTTTGGTATAGCATCAGGAAAAGGACTTTACCCGAGGTTCACCGGGAAGTCCGAGGGAAAGCCGCTGCTAGACCCGGAAGATACTGAAAAATACCAAGCAAAGTGTCAGATTACTTTGTGAGGGAATGTTTGGGAAAAATTCTTGTGTATGGTGAATACCAGTATGTCGAACTGGAGGCGATGAGGTACCCGGGTTAAGGGTCTCGTTACCCGGATTGTTCCGGGTCACTCTACGTTTGGGCGCAGGTGGCTCCTTCGGTTAGGACCCAAGGGATGATGACAGGATTAGCTCGTGAATGATATCATGGAAACGCAAAATTAAGCACAAGGAAATGAAATGAAACCTGGAAAACGATTCCTTGGGGCTTTCTTTTGGATCCGGCTTTAATTGCTGGCTCCGGTTCATCTTCATCACTAGCAGACTCCACCTTCCCGTCCGTTTCTTCCTCCTCGTCTTGGTCTTCTTGTTCTGAAAGTAATCAAGATTATAGTGTGGAAATAAGAAGTAGGGCATGACGTATTCAAGGGGACTAAGTATGTGCCTTCGTCTGAGTTAACGGCATCCCCTTCTTCTTCCGGGTCTCCGGAGTTAGGAGGAGTACCTGCCTTCCA
This sequence comes from Alopecurus myosuroides, assembly GCA_028641055.1. Classification (NCBI taxonomy): domain Eukaryota; kingdom Viridiplantae; phylum Streptophyta; class Magnoliopsida; order Poales; family Poaceae; genus Alopecurus; species Alopecurus myosuroides. The sequence continues at coordinate 291,252,758 of CM054063.1, read as the reverse complement.
GAAGTCACTGTCGGCCTGAGGTGGAGACGCCAGAGCAAGGATCAACAATTGTATCAAGAGGAACGAATAAAATTAAAACTGGTTAGAATTAGGTCCTTACCGCGGGGGCCGGGTTCTCGAGGGTGAAAGGTTCTAATCCGGATATGTTCCGGATCACCTCGAGCTTTTCCGTCAGAAAGCCCTTGATTGTTTTGTTGGCATCACTAGGAGCGAAATTGCTGGTGGAGTATCGGATCGGGTCTGTGGTTTGCCCCGAATATTCGCACATCAGTTTTGTGAGAATGGAGTTGGCTTGGATGCGGAAATCGACCCAAGTCTTCACCAGGTTAAGCCCGATGAGGCCTTGGGCAGAAAGGATGGAGATTCTGGCTAATAGAGGTAGGATTTCTTCTCTTTCCGGGTCAGGGGCAAACCCATTGAAGGCTTCGGAAATATCAAGTTGACCCTCCGAGTAACCCGGCAACTTATTTTCGCCGGGTGGGGAGGTGTCCTGGCAGTAAAAGTATGAGAGCTGCCAGTGCTTTACGTGGGAGTTGAGGGTGAGAGGAGGCATTAAGGAGTTCTTGCGGCGTTGGATGGAAACCCCGCCGCAAGTAAGAAGTGCACCGTCGCCGCTTTCGCGGCACGGTTTGCACTGGAAGAGTTCGACGAAGAGGGCCAGACTTGGCGGAGTGCACAAGTAAGACTCGGAAAGAACGATAAAATGAGTGATGTTTAAAACGGAGTTGGGTCCTATGTCGAAGATGCGAAGGCCGTAATGGCTTAAAACATCGCGAAAGAAAGGGTGACCCGGAGGCCGGAAGCCCCGGGTCACATGTTCAACAAAGCATATTACCTCGTTTTCTGCCGGAGTGGGCCGAGTTTCGTTACCCGGCACCCTCCAGTGGATAATTTCTTGAGGGGGGAGAACCCCTAACTCGACCAATTCTTCTAATTTGGCCTTGGTGACCGAAGATCGCGCCCAGTTGGCAGATATAGAGTTCGTGGTCTTGGCCTTAACCGGCTGCTTTCCTTGCCTCTTGGGCGCCATAGGGTTGACCTGAAAAAGCGTCAACAGAAAGGATGTGAGCAATAAAACACGGAAACGGTCAGTTGACTGAGCGCTGGTAAGCGGTGTCAAGGTAACCCAGAAGTTAGACATGATCCGGGTATTGCTTTGCTAAAGCAAGGTACGAATTTTCCGGGTGTCGCACGTTATTGCAAAACTTGTAGGATTTTATGCATGGATAAGTGTTTGAGGAGAGTAAGCAGTCGCCCGCACATCTATTGTGGGCAATTAAGCCGGAAAGGAAAGATTTTCCGGATAATATGAGCAAAGGCGGAAAATTTAGGTGACCCGAGCTTAGATTGGGAATTCCATTTCTAAAATTATGGCCAGTTTAATAATTACAAGTGGTAGGAGAGTGAATTAGACTGTGTACCTTGTCTATTTGAATGAGCTAAAGTGGACCCTACTAATTTAATTCGGCACGATCCGAGAAATCGCGGGCGGCTAGATTTAGATCTAACTTAAGGGAAAATTGAGAAATTGCGAGGATGAGTTAGAGGATGTGAAGGACTTGCCGAGGGGGATTGAAGCGCAGCTTTTCGGAGGCAAATGGCGCAAGTTTGGTGCCCTTTCGCGGTTTCTGGCGGGCAAACTGGAGGTTTGACGGCGGATCTGGGCGGCGGAGCGAATCGCGCGGTGGCGGAGCGCAAACGGTGGCGAATGGGCTCCGGTGATACGCGCGGGGCTTCCGTGGTGGTGCGCTGAGAGTTCGAACTCGAAAGGAGGAAGGAAGAGGAATGGGGGAAATAGGCCGTTGGAGTTAGGGTTGCGCTCAAGGGTGTATTTATAATGGTTTGGGTGGTACAGCCTAGCTCAACGGGCAGAACCCGGGAAATACGGAGTGACGATTGCCCATTTTGAAATTTGCGGAACGTACTTTAAAGCATGAAGGGAGAAGTTCGGATGAAAAGGAAAGGGAGATTTCCTCTTTGGTATCATAATTAATTATCGAGAAAAGTGTGAAATCATGGAGTTTTCTATTAAGACCCATACTTTGAAAATTAGGGAAAGCCTTTGAAGGAGAGCCGGGTTACTGCCTGGACCCCATGAAGTTGGCCCCAGCCATTCGTCAAAGTGTTGTGACTCGGCCTCCATGTGCTTGTGCGTTTGATATTTCTGCAGGGAATAGCCAGCGCTTCGAAGAATGAATCTCGGAAGCCCAAGCTATTCTGGGGACTACTGATGGGGGGATAGTAACCCGGTAGACCAACTTCAAGGTGTAACCCGGCCCAAACGTCAATTGGATAAGATCCGGCTAAGGGTAAAGGAAACTTCTGGAAGGCCCAAGGTTTGTAGGCCTCGTAACCCGGATTGTGGGTTACGGTAAGGAAAGTTAGGGTTTGCAAGTAGAAGTTCGAGTAGGACTCAACATGTACCTTGGAGGCTAAGCCAGGGGGGGGGGAACGGTGCTTTATAAACCGGCCCCTAGGTTTAGTTCGCTAGAGATTCAAGTCATAGTTGTATCACCAATTATTGAGTATCCAGTATAGTTCATATTCGAGATCCGGCGAGTTGCTTTCCGGTTCTTAGATCGCTTTTTGCCATGCCTTCCTTCGAGCTAAACCCTCTCCCAAATACCTGTGTCGACTTGCCCCAAGATCAGTTACCCCAGGTAACATCTGCCGTGATTATCCCACGACAAACAGCCAGTGGGGGAGCACCAGCAGGCCACCAGGGGCCAAAATAGGTACCTCCACGCGGCCAGATTCCTTGGCCGCGTGGGATACCCCATTTTTGGCCACAAGTGGATGCTGGGGCCCATCCAATGCTCATCTGCTCCCTTTCGACCGAAAACCAACCCCAGTTCATCTCCTCCATTTTCCCGTGCTCTGTTTCTCCGTCAATCCTCGATCTCCACATTTGAGGCAGATTTTTCAAACCTGTTTGATGGAATCATTCCTTGGTATGTAACTCCTTCACTCATCCAATTACTTTTTGCTCCCATGCTTTGTGTATGAAGTATTTTGCTTCACTCGGTGTCACCTATTATGTCTAAGAACTCCATGAATTTAAGTTTTCTAGTTGATATGGATGCATGATATTGATTAGAGGACTAGTTATGGATGCCTTAGCAATGTTTTAGAGTGATACAATTTAAATTTGTTGAATTTTATTTTGGTACAGCAAGGTAACATGCTGAACAAGGGAAAGACATTGCTTGGGATGTCCTCAAGGACAAGGAGAAGAGAATCAAGGGTGTCCAACAATCATGATGATAATCAGTTATGGGAGGATGAATTGGTTTTTGCAGGTGAAAATCTGCGTGTCCATACCACAAGATGGCAAGACCCCGAAGTTCTTGAACATTGGGGGATTGCTGAAGATTTCCAAGCCTTTGCTGAAACTACGGGGCTGCTTGAGTTCTCACGCCATCCACGCAACACATATGTGGAACTCTCGAGGGAATTCCTCTCTACATTCAGGTTTGAGGGACCGGTGGTGCACCGGAAAAGTAAGTCTAAGAACCCTCCTCCAGCTACTTTTGTCATTAAATTTACAATGAGGGGGCATCGTCTAGTCATGTCATTAGAGGAATTCTGTAAGGCTATACGTGTACCAACTACGGGGTTATGGGATGAAACATATGCTGATTCTAGAGAAGAACTTGTCACATTCTGGCGTAGCATTGCTAAAAATATTCCTGAAAGAATGAATAGAGGCAAGCTCACATGCATCCAACACCCGGGCCTTAGATATTTTGCATTGTTTCTTGCTAGAGGATTCCTTGCTAGGGATAACACTTCTGCTTGCACTGGTCCTATGATCTATTTATTAAAATGTGCAATGGAAAATACAACACCTATATATAACCTCGGAACCATACTTGCTAGAACTTTGCATTTAGCTGTGAGTAGGAATGGCACAGATAAAACTCCTTTATATGTTGGTGCCATTGCCACTTTAATCCATGAATACATTATGGCAGAACAAGGTTTTAATGATAACTTGGGTACCATGGTAAATGAGTCTCGACTGCTGGATTTTGGTTTACTTTTTCGCATGGATATGAGCAGGGCTGAGAAAGAATATTTTTCATATTGCTATAAGGATTCTAATGGGAACATTGTGTCTGTTAGGCTCCCTTGTGCTGACTTGTTTGACAGGGAGACAAAGTGGACTGTGCAAGAAGAGCCACAACAACAAGAGCAACAACAGGAGGAGCCCCACTACCAGGCGCCTATGGCATATCCATGGGGCTTCCCTGAACCACACCTTGGAGCACAGGCATGGCAGGATCCATCCTTCTTCCAGGGAGGTTCATTGAGTGGTGGACATGATTACCACCCAGGATACTAGCTTGATCACAAGGTTGGGGGAGTATTTCTCTCCCTCCTCATTCGTTGTGTTATATCACTTGCATGTTATTTGTTGTTTTATGTTCTTTAAATCTGAAAAACACAAAAAATATTTTTGTTATTTGTTAGCTATTTACTTCTGGTTATTTACATTATGTTTCTAAAAATCAAAAACCACAAACAAATTTTTGTTTTCTTGAGTTTAGTATAAATACGGAGCTGCAGGAATTGCTGAAATATGTTCACTGTTATATGCTTTAATCTTTACTTGTGACTCCGTTTGAGCTGAAAATTGAATCACTACTGCAACTTTTTAAGGCCTTCACCTCTGTAAAACATGAGAAAGTTTTGAGGTGTTTAGGTAGGTAAACAAATTGCTGAATGCAGTACCTTTTTATAGCAAGATTTGAGTTTTTATTGAGCAGTTCAAGTGGGGAGAGGAGAACAACAATGATATGATAATGTGCTTGAAGGGATGAAAGGTATGACACCTTTGCCGTGCTTATGTATGCTTTTTAATAACAGAAAGTGCACACCTTATGATTCCCTTAACACTTAGTGACATAATAGCCATTGTTTATCTTCTCCGTGGTTTAGTAGAATATATTCTGATGCAACTGAAATATTGTTTAGTGTCATTACTTGGCTGATGGATTGAATAATTGTAGCCTTAAGAAAAGTTTTACGCATCCCATTGTGCTTACTGAACTTGCCAACCAAGGAAAGAATTAAAAGAGAAAATTTCATGAATGATAAAAGTGGAGTCTTATGCTTGACGAACTTATGGTTGGGGGTTAGTCTAAATGTGTATCACATGGAAAACTTTCAACGCTGCACTAAGAATTCTATATTCAAGTTGATATCATGTTCTTTTAACTGTGGATGCCTGTCATGCCGAAATGAGGTAGAGGAATAGTAAGTCTTGATGAGTAAGTATATATGATTAGAGGGACGCATTGGGCCGCTAACCCAAGCCATGCGATATCATGGTGGAAATTTACTTATAGCTAGAATGGACTCCGCAACATATCCTATAATAAAATAAGAAGCTATGCATATAGTAAATGAAATAAAAAAGGATATTGAGTCCATTCCATTTGTTTGTCTTGCCATTTTGACATGGGCTGGTTTCCATGTCATGGGGCAAGAGGTACCCCAATTGCTGCTCTCTATGATGTCATTAATACTTACAATGATTGTACAAGGCTTATTAGGAATCTAGAGTTGAGTAATCATGGTGCGGGACTTCGCTTTTAAGGGGCATGAGGCTTTCAACTTGTAGTTTGTCAAGCATAAGAATCAAAATGAAAAATTAATGCTTTAGCAAAACTGAGAGCAAGGTAGTAAGCACAATGATTTTACTTGTCAACATATGAAAGAATCAGAGATCTCAAAAATCTTGATATGATTCAATCATCAGCGATGCACAAGCCTTTGTTTATGTCTACAATTGAGCAAACTCATTCAAGTATTAACACTTCATGTTATTTCTATTGCAACAAGTATATATGCTTCAACACAAAGTAGATGCACACTTGCTAGTATTTTTGCTACTTGTTACATGAATCATGTCTTGAGTATTTGCTAGTATTAATTGATGATGCATACGAAATGCAAAGTTCTTGCCAAAGTTTTTATCGCTTCTGCACTGCGTTTGAGTTGTTCGAGGACAAACAACGAGCTAAGCTTGGGGGAGTTGATGCACCCAAAATGCATCTACTTTTCCAAGCAATTTGCATCGTATTTCTCTCCGGAGTCCCCCCATAATTGAATAAATCTGCAGAATCTGACGCTGTTTTTAGCAAAAGTCTTCATTCCGTCTATTTTCGCAGGACTTTTCACAGGGGACAAAAAACACGTAACTTTTTATGGAAAAGAAGGGGAATGAGCACCAGATGGGTCCGGGGCGCCACCCAATGGCCAAAAGGGGGCCCCACACGCGGCCAGATTCCTTGGCCGCGTGGGGTCACCCCTTTTAGGCCCAGATGGCCCACTCCGGCTAGGTCTTCAACGTACCCCTCCATATATACGAGAAACTGACGGGTTTCGAAGGGGAGGGCTGTTCGCGAAACGGAGCGCCGCCGCCACCACGATCTTCGATTTCGGAGTCAGAATGATCCGGGATTTCACCCCCAGAGGTGGAATTCGAGGGGCTTTGTCACCATCATCATCACCACCATCATCTCCATCAACCATGAGCTCCATCACCCCCTCCATGTGTGAGTAGTTGCTGTAGGCATGTGAGGTGTGAGGGGTTTTGGATGAGATTGATCATGTAATTGCTACCCGGTATGCGGGATCTAGGGGTTTGTCTTGAGAATTCTTATGTCTTATGTTGATGCATTATTGCTAGGCTTAATGCTTGTTACTAGGGCCCAAGTGGCATGATTTCAGGACTGAACTTACATTGCTACATCATATATTTGAGTTTGGTATCTATCTGCAATGTGTATTACCTGCTATTATGTTGAACCTGCGAACCCTAAAGTGACAGCTAGGGAAAACAAGGGGGATATGTTCTAGTTTGAGGATTATGTGTGTTCATGGAGTGTTAATGCGTTGGTCCGGGCTATTCGAAAGGGTAGACCTTAATTACCTGTAGTTCCAAATTGGCCCCGGTGAAATGGGCAGGTAGGACAATAGGCTTTGTGCAAATTCTCTTGGTTAGTACGCACAATAATTTACGGAACACACACCTACATAAAACTGAGATAGAGAAAGGCCCCGCTGCTAGCAAAACATTAATACATGATCAATCTTATCCGTGCAACACCCCGCTGTCACCTCATGCCTGCGTTTTAGTCTCTAGTTTACTTTCACTCTTTTTCGGTGAAAACTGGGAAATCACTTGCTCTCCATTTACTTTTTGTTTGTTTCATTTCACTGCATTATTACACTCACCACTCTCGCTGCCAGTTTGTTGATACACAGGTGTGGTTGGGAGTGACGTCCCAAATGCTAAAGTCTCACCGGTATTCTTGTGTTCCCACTGAGTCGAACTACAAATTTGGGTAATATTTCCCATCAAAGACTACGATTGATCTTCTGCACTTGGGAGCCATCAGTATGTCATCCCCTTCATCGTTGGAGAGCTCCACGAATTCTCGAATGGGCTTTCTCTTCCTCCGGGGAGCTGGTTCGTTGGTGGCATCAGCGTCGAGGGCGTCACTGAAGAAATATAAACAGAAAAGAAAGAAGATCAGAAAGAGCACAGAGAAGGAAGCCAGGAAGAAAACAAAGTAAATGGCAAAGGCATAGGATCAACTCGGAGGCATTTACCCATCAACAGTGGGGCGCTTCTTGCGCGGGTTGGGCTTGTTTCCTGGCTTCTTCTTGATCTTCTTGGCAGGGGGCTCCAGTGCCCCGCTATCCGTCCTTTTCCTGGTGGTAGTGGGAGCGGCAACGGACACAGGAACCACATCCAATGGTTCCTCTCCCTCCTCCAGGTCCGGTTCCTCTGTAGTTGAAAGAAGCAAAAGATCAGAATAGGGAAGAGAAAATGATCAAAGCGCGCGGCAAGAAAGCAACAAAGGTGAACTCGGTCACCTTCTTCATCCTCTGACCAGTCCCGGATAGAGGCGGCAACGCGGGACTTACCGTCCTGACCAGCACGGGGGATACAGAGGGTATCCTGGATGTTGTATGATGTCGCATCATCTTCAGTCCGGTCCGCGTGCCAGTTCCTCTCGAAGATGGGATCGTCTTCCGTTTTCTGGCGGTGGATGTGCTGAAAGTGCAAACATAAAGCATAATGAGTTGAATCTCAACAGGGTAGATATCCTACTCGGTCTAGCGTGCAAGCATAAGGCACAAAATGCTAAAGACCAGAGGAGGCAAACGAGTAATGGTTCTACTCAGTCTAGCGTGCAAACACACAGAATGCTAAGGGCTCTAGGAAAAATAAAACAGGGAAGGCGCTACTCTGAACAACATGCAAGCATGAAGCATATCAAGCTAAGTACTAATAAAGGAGTCCTATTCGGTACGGCGTGCAAGCATAAAGCATATGAAGCTGAGTACTAGCAAAGGAGATCTACCCGGCGTCGAGTTCAAACATTAAGCATACAGAGGAAGAAACTCACATAGGGGATTGGTTTAGTGCGGCTATATGGCACGAAGCCGTAGTACCAATTCTCGGTGAGGGTGCTCCGCAGGATGGACTTGGCCCAAATCGCCACCTCAGCTCTGGTGAGCTTGAAGGTGGTCATCCGGGTGCAGTCACGGGGGCCACCCATGTAGCACATCCTGTGTACCCGGTGCTGAAGCGGGAGTACTCTGCGCTCCACCCAGCAGGCTATCGGATCATCCTGAAGGAGTCCTTCCTTCACCAGCTGCTCCAGGCGCCTGTCTACCTAGACGACATCAGGTTCCGTCTTCTTGGGGTTATACCCCCAATTCTGTCTCGTAGGAAGGACATTCTGGAACTCGGGGAGCCCAATCCTGTCCACGGCCTTCTCTCCTTTTGCAATAGGAGCATTCTTCACATAGAGGAAACCCCTCTGCCACTTGCGGACGGTCTCCAATCCGAGTACCCGTGGGTGGTGCCCAGTGCTACACTGCAGCATCATAGCGCTACCCGCCTGGGTCATCACGCGTGGAACTAGGGGATTGGAATACTCTGCTGGCGGAGAAAGAAGTATTTGGCCCACGTTTGGATGGTGGGGTAAACTCCTTGGAAGGCCTCGCAGACGGCGGCGTGGGTGGACAGCATCACGATGGCATTTGGGGGCAAATGGTGCGGCAGAAGGCCGAAATGACGGAGAAAGTCTTGGAAGAACTTGGAGATGGGGAAGCCAAGACCTCGCTTGAAGTGGGAGAGGAAGACGACATACTCACCGGCTTCGGGATCAGGGACGATCTCTTCGCCGGGAGGGCGGCAGATGACACCGGGAGGGACGCGGCGGGTGTTCACTAGCCACAGACAGTCGGCGGCGGTGACATCTGATACCTCCCAGCCGGCGCGCGCGGGCGCCATCTCCTCCTCGTGGTCTCCGGCGAGGTTATCGAGCTCCATGGTGGTGCGGTCGACGAAGGAACGGCCTCGTCGAGGTTGAGGACGACGACGAGGACAGAGGCGCGCGAGAACCTTCGCTCTTTCTCTGTCTCTCTCTTCGCTCTCAGTGCGGCGGTGCGCTGCGAGCTCACGGTGGCGCGGTGCTCTGCTGCGGAGGCGGAGGCGGAGAAGGAGCGCGAGTTGGGGAAAGGTGCGAGGAGAGAGACGATAGAAGCGGCCCGGGGGTATTTATCCCGCCGTAACTGCGGTTACTGAAACGGGATCGATCGTGGCTGAGATCGTGCGGTGTGGGGGTTAACTGCCTGTTAGAAACGCACACAGCGCGATATGCGCGCGTAACGGGCGCAGTTAATCCCATGACGTGGGTCGTGGGCTCTCGAGTACACAGGCGAGGTGACACAACGGACCGTGGGTCCCAGCTGCAGTGATGGGCGCGTTGCACACAGTAACGCCATAACCGAGGCGTCGGGGGCGCGGTTGCGTGACACATGCCCTCCCTGGACGCGCAAAGATGGATTTGCGCTGGATCGAGCGGGAGCGCGTTGAAAATTTCGCTAAGTGTAAGTTCTCGGCAGAGCTCTGCGTGGCGCGGACTACTCGGCGCCGAGAAGATTTCTCCCAAGACCATAATCAGAGAAGTTCGAGTAAGGACTGTGAGTGTCCGAGTGGAGGAGCAACTCGGCCACACTGCTTCACGGAGGAAATTTGTTTTAAGCTGGCAGGGCCCAACGAACAAGTTCACTGGACTCTACCAGCTTCGGGGACTAATGTCGGGGGGCTACCCCCGAGTAGAGATCAAGGTACTGTTTGCCGGGTAGGCGGCTACCCGGTATCTGGTAGACGCTACTCGGTGATAAGTGTTGAAGGCCAAATGAAGATAATAAGGAAGATCAGAATCAGCCGAGCAGAGCTCGGGGGGTCCGAATAAATGGGCAGCAATCCTACTCGGGCACAAAGTCAATGGAGCCGTTCTGACGAGATCCCGCGTATCCCGCAGCCGTACAGGCGTGCGGTTCAACTTACAAGAAACATGATTATCCGCGCTACGGGGTGGGTACAGTGAGTGTGGGCGTCTGTCATGTCTTGTCACTGACAGGGGGGACAGGACGTGTCAGGGGCCTACTCTGTGAGACTGACAGGGTGGACAAGTCCTGTCAGCCGGACGGCGCGGCGACTTCTCGCAACGGTGTCAGCGAGAACACGGAGGCTTGCGCCGTGGTGGCAGTAGAGATGTCGTATCAAGTACTTTTATCATTGTTTACTCGCTGGGTACCAGTATATAAGGTGCCCATCCCCCTCCTGCGCGAGGGACGTTGGCCCGGAGAGCATTTATGCCAAGAGCTAGTATTAGAGAGAGAGAGAGAGAGAGCAAGAGAGTGGCTACTCGGCTGAGAGACTAGTTTGTACTGTGGCTACTCGGTCATACTATATACAGAGAGGTAGGCAGGAGTAGGGGTGTTACTTCCACACGAGGGCCCCGAACCTGGGTAGATCTTGGTGTTTGCCGTGTTTCTAAGCACGTCTATGTGACGTGCTATCCCTCCCCGAATACATACATCGTCCATCGGCCCCAAACTCAAGCCACCCTATGGCATCTGTCTTCTCCACACCACGACACTCCCGGTAGGGTGCCGGGGAGAGCTCCAGAACCCTCCCGATCACGGATTGACGATGACGGCGGACTCTGGTGTTTTTCGGGGAAAAGTGGGATATATCAAGGGTTTACGCCTCGGCGGGAATAAATAGGCGAAAGGGCAGAGGCGGTGGAGGCCTGGGGGACCGCGGAACCCTATGGTGTGGGCCCCCTGAGGCCCCCCCTCCGGGTCTCTTCAGGACTCCGTGGAACCTCTGGGATTTCTAAGACTTCAGGACTTCGAATTTTCCAATTCCGAGAATATTTCCAGAACAACTTTTCTGAAACTAAAAACAGTAGAAAACAGGGAACTGGATCTGTGGCATCTTGTGAATAGGTTAATCCGAAAAATCGATAAAAATGACACAAATTGTATAGCAAACATGTGGGAAATAACATGAAAACAACATGGAATATCAGAAATTAGGGATACGTTTACGACGTATCAATATCCCCAAGATTAGTTGCTACTCGTCCTCGAGTAGGTAAATGGTAAAAACAAATAATTTCTGAGGTGACATGCTACTAACATAAACTTGATTATCATAATGTAAAAGCCTATGTAAATTGAGATCATAGAAATTAAACACAAACATGATAAATAGAACTTTAATAATAAAGCATAGTAATCACTTTGCATCATGAGAAGTAACTCAAATAAAAGATCATGGAAAACAATGCAAAGAAAGGTATATGTTTGTTTCAAGTATAAAGAAAGCATGGCAAAATGGTATTTCGCAAGTGCTTAAGAGTGGGACAAAACATAATTGCTAGGACACCTTCAAAGTTCATGAGGAAGACTAGAACAAATAATTAGAGAACAAGCAATAACTCATCATGAATCAATTAATATGTTTCTTGGACAAATGCACATAAAACTCAGAATGGAAAAAATGATCTCTAAACTGTGCACAAAGTTAGAAGATGGAGACTCAACATAAAAGTAAAAGAAACGCCCTTCGCAGAGAGAAGCATGGATCACTCATGTGCTAAAGATTTTATTTTATTAATAGATGTATTAAAAGTTTGACACTCCTCCCATCCATCTTACACAAACCATGGCTAACCGAATCCTCGGGTGCCTTCCAACAATCACATACCGTGGAGTGTCTACATTTTGGAAGATGTATGCTAATGTCAACGAATGGTAAACAGAAAATATAGTACATCACAAGCCAACTAGATTTCACAAGAGAGGCTCCCATGTGAAGGACGCAACTGGTGTAGAAGGTCATCCCTTTTTATCTTTTGTTTACACAATTATGCTTTGACTGATAAATCATGGGGGAAAATATTGAAGAGATTTTGTGTTTATTATTTGAGGCTGGGCACCCCGCTGCTAGCTCTTCTATCAATTGGATAAGCGGATGAAGCCACTAGCCCAGGGTGTGAAATCCAATCAACAAGTGAGATAAAGATTCTCTATTTACGTCCTCATGAGAAAAAACAGGAAGACAAAGCAGGAATAATTTTGAAGGTTTTAAAGGTAACACATGAGCAATTTACTTGGAGTGGCAGTTAAATACCACATGTAGGTAGGTATGGTGGACACAGCGGAAAACTTTGGTTTTAGGGAGTTGGACGCGCGAGTAGAATTCGATACTCAATATAGGTGGTGTCGAGACATCGTAGTAGAGTTCATAGACGGGGGTGCCATGAGACTACTAGTAGAGTCGTGGGGGAACGTGGAAGTACTGTAACGAGAACACCAGGTTTACCCAGGTTCGGTACGTCGCAACTAAGGCGGCGTTCCTACTCCTGCAATCTCACTAAATCAGGGTCGAAACCTGAAGTATACAAAGTACAATGTGAGTATGGTTTTACTAACTCGGCGAGGGTAATTCTTGGCGAGTTGGCTTCTAGCTAATTGTTGTTATCTCTCTTCTCTCCCATCCGGCTTTATATAGATAGCCGGATTAGGGCTTACAGAAAGGAAACTAGAAGACTACAAAAAGTATCTAACTTGGAAAGTAAGAAATCTATCTTCTCCTCCAAGCCACACCACTTTGGGCCATGGTCCGGGTTCTTCTAGAATCCGGCTTCCTGCGCATCAGCTTACTAGGCCACCCAATGGACTGCAATCCATTACCAACAGGCCACCCTGGTAACCCGTTTCTTAGGCCAATGTCGTACATACTCCTAATCGGTTATATCCGACAGTAGCCCCGAAGAAGGATTAAGACCTCATTCTACCGTCCTCTGTCTATTAGCATTCTTTCGGAGAAATGTAGGCGTTTTGTCTTGATTCTTCTTTCACCAAAATCTCTTCACCCATAACTCGGATTTTACAAAAGTCCGACTTTTCTTCCACAAATCTTCGCGGAGAAGGAACCTCGTGACATCAGCGATGAAATCATGCTGATGTCACAGACGTTTGGGTTCAGTCAAAACCCTGAAACGTATCCTCTGACAGATTCTCTCGCGGGGAACGAGGACATAGCAATTATCACCCAGTCCCCTCGTTTCCCGGAAAATTCGGGCATAACACGCCTCGTGCATCCAACGGCTAAAATAGCCATTGGATCTAATCTCCGCGCGCCTGGCTATAAATAGCCGTCTAGGGGCCTCCGTACTTTCTTCCGCTTCTTCTTCCTCCTCGAGCTCGCAGCTCCCTATCATCTAGCAACCAGAGTCTGAGCATGAGAGTGAACGCAGAGAGCTTAGCCCCCAAGCCCTTTCCCCGGAAAAAATCATCAGAGGTTCAAGTTCGCGTCCGTGCCGCCAAAAAATGGTCGACGGAGATTCTCCCCGTGCCTCTGATGGGGCGACGCCACCGTGGACATCAAGAGTATCATCAACGACATGGACCCCCTCCTCGACTCCCCAGTTCGCACCACAGCAAACGCACCGGAGGGGGCCGCCAATGAGTCGGCCCGCGGGGATCTGCCTCCCGTGGCAGGAACATGCCTCCATCAACGTCCACTGCTCCTCCTCCGCCTCCTTCCTCCGAGCCTGTGGAGGAAAATGCTACTCACGGCGGTGAGGATGTTTCCGCCTCCGCCACCGCCGGAGGTGAAGACGAGGGTGAGGATAATCCCGGGAATTGGAGCCACTGCAATGTGGTTCCTTCCCTTCTCCCGACATTGGAGAAACAAGGGTTTGTGGCAAAGGGGAAATTGCGGGTGAACGAGGACGACACCGAGCCGTCTCCGGAAACCTGCGAGCGGGTTCTCCTAGCTGCTCATATCAATCAAGGTATAGGTTTCCCACCTTCCGCCTTCTTTTTCCAAATCCTAGATTACTATAGGATTCAGCGTCACAACCTACCACCAAACTCCATTCTTTACTTAGCTGGCTTCCAGTCCCTTTTCGAGGGTTACCTAGGGATAGAACCCCGCCTGGATTTCTAGCAGTATTGTTTCTGGGTTAAACGCAACCCTTCTCAGGGCGCCCTTCTGACTTGTGGAACCATTTTCTTCACCCTCCGTAGGTTTAGGGAGGATTGGTTCCCCAAGATCAAGACTTCCGATTCCGTCAAGTTTTGGACAGGCTCGTTCTTTTACCATGCGGATGTATCGTTTCCTAGAAAGAAACGGGTATTCCGCCTTTCATCAATTCCACGGCCACTCCCCAAGACAATTGGGTGGTGGACGCGGTCGAGGTTCTGCCTCCGGACCCGATGAGGATCAAGAAACGAATCGCCAAACTCGTTTCCGCCACTCCTCCGCTGACCGTCATGGATACCATCCTTTGCTGACTCGAAAGGCGGATTCAACCACTTTCATATCGCGGAACCCGGCTTTTGTGAATACACGGGCCCAGACGACGCGATGAGGGAAACAAAATGCTCGTTCTTGATGAAAGACTTAAGGAAACGTGTGAACCAGCTGGTTTCTACTCTTGATCAATACAAGGAGAGCTAGCAAATGTATCAAGCCGGAAACCCCGCTCCAAAGGTACAGCTCTATCTCTTTGGGAAATTTCTTGAATCTTCTTTTTCTCGGATGTTTTTTATTCTTATCCGGTATTGTTTCTTTTGACAGCTTCTCGATCTTCCTGAGGCTGAACTTGCTACCGATGAAGAGTTGGATGTGCTTCGTACCAACTTCCAGTCTGGAGGATTGAAGCGCAAGAAGCCATCCACCACTCAAGATGTCATCGATCTTGACGGGGTGGCCGTCGCTACTTCCAGGTAAGAACCCGGGTTTTTTCATTTCTATGATTTTTATTGCATGTTTTCAGTTTCTCGGAATCTCATTTCTCGGACTTTTCCTTTCTTTTCCTTTTTATCCTTGCCCCTATTACTTTGAAGGGGAAACGCCGGAAGAAGCACAAGGCTGCTGCTCATAGAGGAGCAAAGTCGTCTCCCGCCGCAGCGCCAGACACTCCAACAGCGGCTGGGGAAGACAACTCGGCTGACTCGGATGCGAGGGAAAGGGCAGTGCCGGATGAGGGTGGGCCTTCGAACATCCCGAAGGAGGAGTCATCCCCAATTTTGACAACGAGTTCAAGGCAAAACAAGAAGAATGTTTTGACGAACACGGCTATATTCATCGGTGGGAGAAAAAAAATACTTCGCTCGTGCTCCCTTAATCCGTCCTTGGCTGCAAGGCGGACTTATTGTTAGGAATAATTAAGTGTTCTTGCCTCGCCAGGTCATACAAAACGGCCTTTTCCATGTTGGAATTACCTTCGCAGTATATGCTAAGAAATTTTCCCAGAATCTGGCGGCCTTGCAGAAAATGATCCAGGTAAATACCTCTAGCCCTCAAGTGTTAAGAAAAATGTATTATTTTTGACTTAATGCTTTTCTATTATGCCTGCTTATTTTGTTACTTAAGCGACTTTTCCATTATCTATGTTTCAACAATCTCCCGAGACCATAAAATTGGAAATTTTCAACAAGCTTACCATCAAGAACAAGGAGGTTAAAACTCTCCTTAGCATTCTTGATGATAAAGACTCGGAGTTGGCCTCGGTTCAGCAACAGCTGAAGGACTCAGCAGGTAAATGTTTTTCTCATCTGTACTGCTGTTTTTTCTAGGTCTTTGTCCTAGTATTGATCTCTTTATTTTTTACTCTTTTCAGCTTCTTTGTCCAGAGCCAAAAAAATTGCTGAAGATGCTAGCAATACCGAGAACCTCCAAAAGGAAAATTCGGAGTTTTACAAAATGACGGTAAATCTTCAGAAGGATCTAGAGGCTAGCCAACTGGCTACTGGCATTTTCGAGTCCAAGGCTTCCGCCCAGGGCGAGAAGGACAAAGCAACCATCCGGGATTTGGAGAACGCCCTTAACCAACGCCTTGAAGATGGCGTTGAGGTGGATAAAATCCTGGGTAAGTTTTTTGTTCTTTTACCAAGGTTTTTCTTGTACTTTAATATCTCGCCTTATTTTTTTCTCCTTCTGTGTTTTTCTAACCATTCTTGGTTTCTTCCAACAGAAGGGAATCCCTTGATTACCTGGATTGATAGAATCCGGGCTTTCGGGAATATCTTTGCCAACCTCAAGACCTTGGGGATGTTGCTACCTTCTCGACAAGGCTGAAGAGTTCTCGGAAGTTAGCAAACTTCCGGAGGCGATAGAAGAGGTGGCAAACCAGAAGGAGTCCTGGTTCCGCTCTGCTGCTCGCGGTGGTGCGTGCATGGCCCTTGGGCTGATGCATATGCACTATACCACCGCAAAGTCCTAGCGTGTCACTACCGGTGTCCCTCAAGGATACACGGACGCCCAGAGAGCCGATATTTTTGAGTCTGTCAAGGGGCATGCCACCAAGATAGCTCAAATGGTGTCGATCTCAACGTTCTACCCAGATGAAGAAATTCCGGCAACTCCGGAGAACCCCAGCGACAGCGACAAGGAGGACTCGGATTCTTCTGACGCTGCCTAATTCCTGCATAGTTGGCCATGGCATAGAAAGCATTACTATTTTTGAATGTAATATCATTTGTAATGTGATCTATCTTTTGTATAAACAAGTATTCACCTCTTTTGAAGTAAAATTTCTAAGTATTTGCAAAGTTTGTTCTGGGTTTTAATTCATTTCCTTCTAAGTTCTCTTATTCGTATGCTTTAACTTTCCTTAGTGTTTGAAGTGGCTCGAAAGTATTTAATCTTCACGACAAGTTACTGGGTATGGACCAATCAGTCGAAACTTGGAAACAAGGATCATACTTAGGAACTTTTACTTACTAATTCCAGTGACCCAACACACGAACAATCAGATAATACTTAGGAAACAGTGAGGAATTTTGGAAAATTATGAAACTCGGGCACACAGGCACAATCTTGGTTTCTTTAGCCTCCTTAGGCTGTGAAAGCATTCGGTTTTTTAACACCGAGCATGCAGGCACAATTCGGGTTAACATTGAAGCATTTTGAAAGATCATTGGGAAATAGATAAGACAAACTTATGCTTTGAATAAGTATAACCAGATAAAACAGAAATGCATGAATTCCGACAAATCTATTTCATGATCTCAAAGATGTTTACATAGAAATTTAACTAAGTGTAGAAGGGACGTAACTGCTGGATGCTCCAGGGTCTCTTTGTCTCTCCCAGTTTGACATCTATCTTTCTCTTTCTCTTGCGATTCGAGTTTTTAGGATCATCTTCTGTATCTCGAATATCTACAAGGTAGTATGATCCATTTTTCATAGCCTTGCTAATGAAAAATGGTCCCTCCCAAACTAGGGCTAATTTGTGCTTCCTTTCCTGTACCAATCTTAGCACCAAATCACCTTCTTTGAAAGAATGATGTTTGATTTCCGACTATGATAACGTCGCAGTCCTTGCTGATAAATGGCGGATCTTTGTAGCACAAAATCTCGTTCTTCTTCTAAGAGATCAACGGCGTCATGTCGTGCATTTTCGGCATCCGACATATCATATGCCTGCACTCTTGGGCTATCATGGATCATGTCCGTAGAAAGCACTGCTTCTGCACCATAAACTAGGAAAAAGGGTGTTTGCCATGTTGATCTATTCGGCGTTGTTCGAATACTCCAAAGTACGGAAGGTAATTCTTCTACCCATGAACCAGCTGCTCTATGAAGAGGAGATTCGAGTCTTGGGCGTATTCCTTGCAAGATTGAGCTATTCTTTCTTTCAACCTACCCACTGGATTGCGGGTGTGCCACATATGCAAGATATAGGCGAATTCCCCTTTGTCGGCAATATTTTTCCAGCTCTCCAATAGAGAAATTTGTCCCGTTATCCGTGATTATGTTGTGTGGAATGCCATATCGCATGACTATGTCAATGACGAAATTTCTAGCCATAACACTGTCAAGTTTTTTGATGGGTTTTGCTTCCATCCACTTGGTAAACTTATCCACTGCGACGAGTAGATGTGTAAGTCCGCCTCTTGCAGTTTTGAACGGTCCCATCATATCTAGCCCCCAGACTGCAAATGTCCATGTTATGGGGATAGTTTTGAGTGTTTGGGCTGGCATATTCGTCTGCTTGGCGTAATACTGACATCTGGCACATGTATTTACTATTTCTTCTGCATCTGTCTGGCTGTGAGCCTGAAAAAAACTGAACTGAATGCTTTTTTAACTATGCTTTTTGATTGAGCATGATGTCCGCAATCTCCTGCGTGGATTTCTTGCAAAATTTCTTGTCTTTCTTATGGAGAAATACATCGCCGAAAAATTCTGATAGTACTGCGTTTATACAGGCAACCATTTTATATTTGAGTAGAGCATTTAATTCTAATTGGAAAACATACTTTATTTGTTGAAATTGGATTTTAATTGAGAAAGTTATGAATTTAGCAAATTTAAATGATTTAAACAAGGTTTAAATTATTTAAGAAATTTTAATTATTCAAAACATGAAACAAATTTTATATTTGGAAAGGTGGGTCAAAATAGCATGGAAAACATATTTTATTTGGGTTATTTGAATTAAGTATGAATTATTTATGGAATTAACCAAAATTAAGAGGATTTGTTTGAATTTGAAATTTGAATGCATTTGAAATATTCAAAACAGAAAACAAAGGCTTTGAATAGTTAGAGAATTAAATTTGGTTCAAGAAACATATTTTATTTGCATTATTTGGATTTAGGAAATAAAAGTTATTATCATTTTGAAATTAGGGACCAATCTGTAATAACAGGGACCTAAAAGAAAGAAAAGGAATGCAGATGGGCCCCTGGGGCGTTTTTCACCCAGGGCACCCTAGCCTGGGCCTCTGCAGTGCGGGCCCATGCCTCTGTTGCGTCCACGTGGGCGTGTGTGCGCAGCTAGGTGGCAACAGGGGCCAATGACTGGTGGGCCATGCGCGCGCGATGGGAAAAATAGGAAAAGGGGGTGCGTCCTGGGGATCGAACCCAGGATCGATGCGTGCGCGCGGGGAAGCAGAACCACTGCGCTGCTGCTGCTTTTTGGTTCAGATACGGAGGCGTTTATTTTTCAGACAAAAGGCCAAGCCTTGCGCCATCTGACGAAACTGAAACCATATTTAGTTCGTCGGCGACAGACAGCGATCTCGAGCTGCTGCTGCTGCTGTTTGATTCGAGCGCGTGGGTGTGCTTGCCGGTGTGTGCGTCGTGCGTGCATCGGGCGTGTGGAGGCGGACAGCTAGGAGCGGGAGGGAGAGAGGAAAGAGGGAGGCGCTCACCTGCCGTTGAGGAAGCAGATGGCGACGGTGCAGCAGCGGCTCCGGCGACGGCGCGGCCTCCCTGGTTGCTCCCAGCATGCGGCGAGGGAGCGAGGGGCGAGGTGGAACCACCACGGTTCCATCCCCGTGGTTGGCTCGGCTTGGGGGGAACCGTGGAGACGGCGAGCGGCCATGGTCTGACGGCGGGCTCGGTGGGTGCAGGGAAGAAATCAGAGAGAGAGGGAGGTGGGAGAGAGGAGAAAATGGCGGCGCCGTGGAGGGGAGGGGGTCTAGGGCAACCAGGGTGAGGGGTGGCATTTTTATGGAGGGCACCGAGCTCGTACGGCGCATCATCGGAGGGGGGGGGGAGATTGATCCTGTGGTGGTTGGGGGGTTCCTACTTCTGTGACGTAAGGAGGAAGAAGACGACAACAACGAAGGGGTACCGGGCCCAAAAGGAGGGGTGGTGGGCTGGAACAAAGGGCTGTGGGTGGGCTGTCTCCCCCACAGCTCACCCTTTTCTCGTTTTTATTTTTCTTCCTCTTTTTTTTTGTAAGTAGGAAAGAAAAGAGAGAGGGAAAAGGATAGATTTTTGGGGTGTTTATTTTAGGAATAATTTTTATTAATTTGCAAAACAGTGAGTAAAAGCAATGTTAGCATTGATTTCAAAATGTGAAATATTAGTTTGATTTTAAATGGTTAGTTGAATTTCAAATATTACTTTGATTTGGAATTTTTGGAAATAAACAAGTTTATTTAATAAGCTCAAACATTTATGAAAACATCATTGAATTTAATTGTTTGCAAGAATTTAATTTTTAAACCCACAATTGGATCATGTCAATTATGAATGAATTGATTTGAATTTTAATTTGCCATTAGGGTGTTGATAAAAAGGAATTTTTTAGCTAATAAGCAATTTAAATAACTTCAAACTATTGGAAGCAATTTGAGTTGTTTTAGTTTGCAATTTTTAATTATAAATTTTGGACAATGTTTGAAAGTTTAATTTGGTTTGAATTTTTGAGTTGTTTTGAAAAACATGGTGCAATGCATATGATGCATGTGATGCAAAGCAAAAGAAAACAAACAACTTTCTAACTTAGGGTAACACCCCAGGTGTTACAGACGACACCACTAACAAGGGATTGCGCCCTCGCAATCCACCTGCTAACCCGGGAGGGGAAAGAAGTTCGACTTTCGATTCTTCATGCTTCCAACTGATCTCCTCGACACCACTAACAAGGGTTTCTTGCTCGGAGTGACGACGATGTTTTTCCACCAGGAATCTTCCGATGATCGAACCTATTAGGTTAAAGGCTCAGAAAACGTCCACCCACGTAGGATCCTAACACTTTGAAAGATAGACAAGGGGGAAGACTCCAAAACAAATAAGATGGGAGGGGAAATAGAATAGGGGTAAGGAGAAAACAAGAATCCTATTGAGATGTTTTCCAAAATAGTTTAGCAGAAATAGTTTTTGACACTCTAGTAACAACGACCGTTAGCGAGGTTATCCTACAGGCTTTGCGGACCCGTTGCTTCGATAACCATTCGTATCGAAACAATCTCGGGAATCGGAACCAAGGCTCTGATACCATTTGTGACGCCCCGAGATCGGGCACTATGTAGATTTCAGCATTTCCGCCAAAATCCACATAATAACCGATTCCAGGTTGCCACTTGTGATAACATTACAACAGTTCACGAATAATCCACAACAACAACAGAAAAGATATATACAAGAAGACTCAAACGAGCCAAGGATACACTGATACAATACAAAGATCCAAGTAACAGCGGAAGAAACAACATATCGTCCGTCTATGGACAAGATACCAATTGGACTAAGAGTCCTGAAGATAACCGAGAGCGTCCAATCCCTGCCCAGGCCAAGCCGGAGGGATTCCCAAGCTAACGTCGTCAGACTTCAAACCTGTTGACTGCAATGTTGAATATGCAGCCACGAAAAAGGATTCGTGGGTCAGTACGGTTAAGTACTGGCAAGTGGATAAACCATACTCACAAGATACCGGCGTAGCCAGTCATCACAAGATACAAATACTTTGGGTTCAACGGAAAGGAATGGATTATTGCAAATAAGCGGCAGCGGGCTGCACTAACCAACTACAGAGACTCACTACAACATCCGGCTAAGAGAGGGGGATAAGATAGCGTATCAAAACCAACTACAACTACTCACCAAACAAACCCATCCAATGTTACCCCCTACTAAGGAAGCAACCCAAGGATAACTCACACTGTTGGATTAAGGATGGATCAGGTTATTGTGTCAATAAGACTATTACTAGTCAAGTTATCATTAGTTAGGTGTAAGTTGTTCTGAGTACTTGTTAGCCAGTACTTTCACCAAGTCAACCATAACCGCGGAAAACACGGCTTCTCGAGAAGATTTTTACCCTGCAGGGGTGCACCAATTTGGCCGTACACGTAAGAATAATCCGCCAGACGGGGGATCAACCCACCAAGCGACGTACTCAACACAACCCAACTCTTCTTCGCATCAAGCCCAAAGAACCCCGTGCAGTTGAGCGCACGGCTAATCAAGCCCCACGAAGAAAAGGGGACCCTCATAGCACTCTAAGAACGTGTCTCCCTAAATGCCGACTACAAAAGTTCCACCCTGGCCTGGGTTCGCAAGATCATGCATGCGGCAAATGGAAAACCCGAACTAAATGAGGCGATTTGGACGAGATGCGAATCGAATCAAATTGAGGGGGGCGCCCATACTCGCTTCCCACATGCGGTTAGTGCGCTCATCATGGATCAGTAGACAAGACCCTTTTCCTAATTAGGGTCGACACTAGCAGGCTTCAAAACCACGTCGGGCCTCCTTCCGGTGCCTTATCATCAAATTATTATTACCCAAAACATTAACATGTTGTTGATTGAATTGAAACCCAACTATCAAATTAACAGGTGATAAGACGGACAACAAGACTTGAGCGCCAACAACACTAAGCAAGCAACTACGACACGAGGGCCAACAAGGTAAACAAGCAACAGTTAATAGGAAGTGGAAGGAAAGGCTATATCATGGCTGCAAGGTAAACATACGATAGGATCGAGACACAAGCATCGAATCAACAGGCTAGAATAAGAAAAACGGAAAGAATCGGTAACAAGTGATGAAAGGCAGCCATTTGGCAGCAAGTGAGTATACTTGCCTGGAATCCAGCAAGTAGAGGTACATCCACAGAACTTGTCGTTGCTCACATCATCTCAACGTCCTATCCGGGAAGAAGCAACGAACCTCGAACAAACACCGGATGCAACAATTACTACTACGGCAAAAGATCCAGCATGATCCTATTTTATATGCATGGCATGGCAAGATGCAACAGGGGAAACAACTTAAGCAATTTAATCGGAACCGGAGTCCGGAGAAATAGGAATTGGTTCAAGTTGTTTAGGTAACCATCAATTTAAATGTTGATTAGCATGGCAAACAATAAAGTAGATGAGTTAGGCAATTTAAATGGAATGGGGCAACAGTTGGAATTAATTAGCCCACACATTCCATATGTTGTCATATAGATGAACATGCATAACAAAATGGTAAGATGCACAATGCAAGATGCAAACAGGGACATGAATGGCATGAACATGTTAATGACATGAATCTGATTGGAAAACATATTTTAATTGTCCAATTTGGAATTTATTTGAGCAAGTTGCCAATTTAACAATATTAAATGAATTAAATGAGGAATTAAATGTTGCATCAATTTTAATTGTTCAAAACAGTAAACAAATTTTATATTTGAGTAGAGCATTTAATTCTAATTGGAAAACATACTTTATTTGTTCAAATTGGATTTTAATTGAGCAAGTTATGAATTTAGCAAATTTAAATGATTTAAACAAGGTTTAAATTATTTAAGCAATTTTAATTATTCAAAAAATGAAACAAATTTTATATTTGGAAAGGTGGGTCAAAATAGCATGGAAAACATATTTTATTTTGGTTATTTGAATTAAGTATGAATTATTTATGGAATTAACCAAAATTAAGAGGATTTGTTTGAATTTGAAATTTGAATGCATTTGAAATATTCAAAACAGAAAACAAAGGCTTTGAATAGTTAGAGAATTAAATTTGGTTCAAGAAACATATTTTATTTGCATTATTTGGATTTAGGAAATAAAAGTTATTATCATTTTGAAATTAGGGACCAATCTGTAATAACAGGGACCTAAAAGAAAGAAAAGGAATGCAGATGGGCCCCTGGGGCGTTTTTCACCCAGGGCACCCTAGCCTGGGCCTCTGCAGTGCGGGCCCGTGCCTCTGTGGCGTCCACGTGGGCGTGTGTGCGCAGCTAGGTGGCAACAGGGGCCAATGACTGGTGGGCCATGCGCGCGCGATGGGAAAAATAGGAAAAGGGGGTGCGTCCTGGGGATCGAACCCAGGATCGATGCGTGTGCGCGGGGAAGCAGAACCACTGCGCTGCTGCTGCTGTTTGGTTCAGATACGTAGGCGTTTATTTTTCAGACAAAAGGCCAAGCCTTGCGCCATCTGACGAAACTGAAACCATCTTCAGTTCGTCGACGACAGACAGCGATCTCGAGCTGCTGCTGCTGCTGTTTGATTCGAGCGCGTGGGTGTGCTTGCCGGTGTGTGCGTCGTGCGTGCATCGGGCGTGTGGAGGCGGACAGCTAGGAGCGGGAGGGAGAGAGGAAAGAGGGAGGCGCTCACCTGCCGTCGAGGAAGCAGATGGCGACGGTGCAGCAGCGGCTCCGACGACGGCGCGGCCTCCCTGGTTGCTCCCAGCATGCGGCGAGGGAGCGAGGGGCGAGGTGGAACCACCACGGTTCCATCCCCGTGGTTGGCTCGGCTTGAGGGGAACCGTGGCGACGGCGAGCGGCCATGGTCTGACGGCGGGCTCGGTGGGTGCAGGGAAGAAATCAGAGAGAGAGGGAGGTGGGAGAGAGGAGAAAATGGCGGCGCCGTGGAGGGGAGGGGGTCTAGGGCAACCAAGGTGAGGGGTGGCATTTTTATGGAGGGCACCGAGCTCGTACGACGCCTCATCGGAGAGGGGGGGAGATTGATCCTGTGGTGGTTGGGGGGTTCGTACTTCTGTGACGTAAGGAGGAAGAAGACGACAACAACGAAGGGGTACCGGGCCCAAAAGGAGGGGTGGTGGGCTGGAAGAAAGGGCTGTGGGTGGGTTGTCTCCCCCACAGCTCACCCTTTTCTCTTTTTTATTTTTCTTCCTCTTTTTTTTTTGTAAGTAGGAAAGAAAAGAGAGAGGGAAAAGGATACATTTTTGGGGTGTTTATTTTAGGAATAATTTTTATTAATTTGCAAAACAGTGAGTAAAAGCAATGTTAGCATTGATTTCAAAATGTGAAATATTAGTTTGATTTTAAATGGTTAGTTGAATTTCAAATATTAGTTTGATTTGGAATTTTTGGAAATAAACAAGTTTTATTTAATAAGCTCAAACATTTATGAAAACATCATTGAATTGAATTGTTTGCAAGAATTTAATTTTTAAACCCACAATTGGATCATGTCAATTATGAATGAATTGATTTGAAATTTAATTTGCCATTAGGGTGTTGATAAAAAGGAATTTTTTAGCTAATAAGCAATTTAAATAACTTCAAACTATTGGAAGCAATTTGAGTTGTTTTGGTTTGCAATTTTTAATTATAGATTTTGGACAATGTTTGAAAGTTTAATTTGGTTTGAATTTTTGAGTTGTTTTGAAAAACATGGTGCAATGCATATGATGCATGTGATGCAAAGCAAAAGAAAACAAACAACTTTCTATCTTAGGGTAACACCCCATGTGTTACAAGTTACTAGCATCTACTTGGAAAGAGCCTCTACTAATAACGAAGAGCATGCAAGATCATAAATAACATATATACATGAAGATAATATGATAGATTGATAGACATAGTATTCAACATTCATCGGATCCCACCAAACACAACATGTAGCATTACATAAATAAGATCTCCATCATTTGAGGCAGCTCACGAGATCTAAACATGAGGCATAAATTTGAGGAGACAACCATCGATGAACTACTCACGCATCACCTCGGAGGAGGGCATGGTGGTGTGGACCCCTCTGGTGATGAATTCCCCTCCCGGTTGGGTGCTAGAACCCTCCCGATCTCGGGATGACGATGACGGCGGCCTCGGGTGTTTCTCGGGAAAAAGTGGTATATTTTTAGGGTTCATATATTGGGGGGATTATATAGGCGAAACATCGATGGTAGAGGGCACCTGGGGGCCCAGACCACTCCAAGCGCGGCCAGGGGGCGCGCCACCCTATGATGTGGCCCCTCTCCGGGTCTCTTCGGGACTCCATGGAACCTTCGGGAATTCTAAGACTTCCCGGCTTCGAATTTTCCAATTCCAGGAATATTTCCAGAACAAATTTTCTGAAACTAAAAACAGCAGAAAACAGGGAACTGGCTCTGTGGCATCTTGTTAATAGGTTAGTCCCGGAAATCGATAAAATTAAAATAAAGTGTATAGAAAACATGTGGGGAATAACATGAAAAAAACCGGGAACATCAGAAATTAAGGATACGTTTATGACGTATCAATTGCGAGGCCATTTCTACTGAGTGATGTATCGGAAAGGTTAAGGTGGAAACGAGAGACGCGAGTTTACCCAGGTTCGGCCCCTCTATTGAGGGTACAACATCCTCCTGCCTTTTTACTATCGACGAATCAAGGTCTCGATTACAAAGGGTGATTCTGACTTCCGATGACTAGAGAGATATTACTATCTGCTAGAACTTGTTTTGATATTCCCCTAGGGTCTCGCCTTATATAGTGGAAGAGTCCTCCGGGTTACAAGGTGATCCGGGTTATGCCCGTTGTTGGAGTCCTAGCATGGTCATGTCTTCATGATTCTTCGTCCGGCTTATTCTACAAACCGGACGCTCTCGTCCGGCCTTGGGCCTCCGCACTTGTTTCCCGGGCCCTGGCCAGGTCTTCTTTTGCTTCCGGATTATGCCTAAGCGTAACCCGGGTCTTCATTTTCTTGTTGGTTACCTCATAAACAGCTTCTCTCAGTTATAAACCAGATAATGAAATAGGAACCGGTCAAAGCATTTTCCGGTTTATGTGGGTGGTAGGTAAGGCTCCCCCTTACCTATTCCCACAACATTATCCCTCAGGTTAACATAAAAACTTAAGATCAAACTTACAATGTTCACGTTAAGCTTTCCTAGGGAAATCTTAGATGCGAATCTGTTAGTTCCAGAAATAATCATCCAAAATATCTCATCCGGATTATTCGGGGATCATCTTTATCTCCAGGATTATATCCTTCTGTTTTTGACCTTGGAAAGATAACCTCGCGATTTCATCTCCAATATCTCAGGAACCGAAAATATTTCAGTTTATCCGGGATTTTTCTCCACGCATTAAGTGCATTTTCTCGAAGAATCTTTGATTTATCCTTCCGCCTTTGTAGATTCAATCTTCTTCTAATTTTCGAAAAAGATTAATCCTTGGGGTCCTTTATGTAAAATTGCCAGCTAACCATATGTTTAGGGATCACACCTATAAATAGCCCCAGGGGCTCCACCACGATCATCTGCATCCTGCGCCTCCCACTGCGTCTTCTTCCTCTGGAAAAAGATTAAGAGTTCCTTCCTCTCGCTTGCACCACCGTGGATGGAGCTTCGCCGATGTTCACCTAGCTATGGTGAAGGAGAAGAGCTTGGCCTCGAGGGCCACAGGAACCGGCAAGAAAAAGATAATCGGCGGCGCGTCCGGCTCTGCAGCCAAAATCAACAGGGGCATGCTGCAAGTTAACTAGTGCAAGTCAGAAATGACTCAAGGCCGGCTCCAAGAGATGGAAGACTCTGGTTTTCTCCCAAAGGACATATCCTGGCGTGCTCCCGGAAACGAGATCCGGCCCGAGCCTGGGCCGGGTGAGATACGTGGGTTTCGTCCGCCCGGTTCACGTTTCTTTCGCCGGCTCTTATAGTATTACGGCCTCCACATTCAGGATCTACCCCCAAACTCCATCCTTAATGTTAGCAACTTTGTTGTCCTTTGTGAGGATTATCTCCAAGTAGTACCCAATCTAGATCTTTTCCTAGAATATTTCTACTATAACAAACAGCCGGTAGTTGCTGGGGGTGACCTGACCCACTGCGGTAGTGTTTCTTCCAGATACGAAAGGATATTTCTTATCCGGGTATCCCATTTTCTAGCCACCCAAAACTCTGGCAGAAAACATTCTTTTACTGCAAAAACACTTCTCATGTTGATGAACCGGCGCTATCGGGTTATCATCCCGAATGTGTTGTTTACACAAGCACTATGAATTCTTATGCTAAGTCGGCTGATCGAGCCAAGACTAAAACCCTTCTCAAACACGTAACCTCCTTGATAGTTCATGGGTTAACCGGTTTGGACCTACCCATACTTGGGTAAACCGGTGCATTCAACCTCTTAGCATTTGGAATCGGCTGCTCCATCTGTATTCCAGTTTATCAGACCCTATGAGGTATTCTGAGTCACCGGTCTCAAAATCTGATATGGTGGCTGCATTGAAAGATCTGGTTGGAATAAATAAAGATAGGTTCTTTGATGTTGGTCTTGCAGCATTTTCCTCCTCCAAGCTGGCTCCTCCTGTAAGTTTATCCTTTCATGAGTTACTTTTACTCCGTGGACTGAAGTTTCATCAATGTTAACCCGGCTTATTTCTGGTTTACAGCTTTTGGATGCTTTCTGGGTTACCACCGACGAACCTACTTCCCCTCCTAAAGATGATGAATATGAAGAGCGAAGTGACGAAGAGGATGAGGTTTCTGAATTTGACTCCCATGGTCACTTGCATAATCAATTTGCTGATGTTGGTTACTTGCAGGATGAGCCGGTTTAGGACAGGGGGCTGCGTCCCAAGAGGCACCGGATCTCAACCCCACTACTCCCATCACTGGCTCTAATGTTCTAGTTGATAAAGATTCCCCTATGACCAACAAGAAAAGCCGGCAAGCTGTTACAAAGGTGCCTATTTCTAGATTGTTCAAAACACCTTTGGCCCCGTCCTCACATATGAAGAAAACGCAGGATGACGAGGATACCAGCAAAAGGAGGAGAACCCGGAGCTCCGGCTCAAGCGATTTACAAGCAGGTTTGCCTGAGAATACTCCTTCCCGCCGGGTTTCCAAGGCTCGAGTTTCTCCTACCGAGTCACATCCTTTGGCAGGGAAAATCCGTCCTGAGTTGAGTCATACTTTTCATACAGATTCCCCCAACTTGACGAGATTCCCATGAAGTTAACTTGCTATTGGTTCCATGTGTATCGTGTGATTTTCCTCTGTCATATTTGACTATTCGGTTTTCCATTAATTTAATTATACCTTATTGTTGCTTATTTTGGCGTTTATAATTAACCTAACAAGGCACATAAAAAGTATAATCTCATAAATGGGTTTATGGGTCCCCTAGTACTCAGTAGACAATATAAGAGCGTACAGTGAAGGTCAAGAGCACAGGAAGGCCCGGAGTTATGTCGAATGTGCTCACAGGAGATTGAGACCACTGACCACCTTTTACTTCATTGTGTTAACTCCATAAAGGTGTGGTGGAGATGCTAAAATAGATGGAGAATCCAAATTACAAATCCCACAAATCAGGATAGCTGAGAAAATTGGAGGCTGGATGTAAGGAACCGCTTCAAGGAAAAGCAAAGGAAAGTTGTGACTCTTCTATCACGCTGGTTTGCTAGAGCATCTAAGGAATGTCAAATTTTTTGGTAACATGAGTCAATGCTTCAAAGAGTATGCACTAGCGGCGAAAATTGCTGAAGACATGAAGCTTTGGGTGGCGGCTAGAGCTGGAGCAGGAGACCTAGTGTTTGAGTAGTCTCTTAGAGCTGTAATAGTGTGAGAGGGGTGCGAGACAGCCGAGCTGTTTGCTGTCGGCTTCTATTGTATGTAATTCTATCTTTCTATAAAAAATACGGTATACAATTGCATACCCTAAAAAAAAGAGCAAGTGACAACACGAAAACATAGTAAATTGTGTGAGTTCTTTTAAGTTTGCCTATACACATTCTATAGATTGAGACATTTGTCGTGCCCTATTAAGACACCGAAGTGCACACTCGCTACCATCTTAACTCAACAAAACAAATTCGATGTGCCAGTTAGAAAATGAACACACACTCATCCACTAACTTAACTCAACAGCATAAGTAAAGTGTATATAATTTGCACAAATAAAGAAAAATGGCGCAGCGAAGCGCGCCAGGTCCTTCTAGTATGCCTTAATTTTGAATAAGTTGGTTCATAATACATGCTATATGCCTGTCCTATTTTCGAAGCAACACCCCATAAAATGTATATTATCCGCAACCAAACTATATTTGTAACCAACCGGTAAACGATCTCATATTCGTATCTACTAATCTGGAAATTAAAAAAGGGTTGCGGACATGGTTTCACTACTATTCAACCGTATCCACTCCGTTTTCACTCCTATAACAAACAGCCACAACAGGCTTGCAAATTTTCTGGCCACTAAGGTTTCAAATGGGATTCAGTAGCCACCATGGGGGCAAACACTACGAAATCAACAACACAAGATATGTGCCATGTTTTATTTCATTTACAAGAATACGATTCCATGACAAGCCACAAGCACGACACAAATTATAACTGCAGAGACAAAGTGACAATCAAACAATTCCGTCTCAGGGAAGGAAAGTAGACTAGTTTCTACTAGTATGAACATGAGTAAAGAAAGAAGACGAACGTAAGAGAATCCTCCTGTGACGAAGTGCTCAAACCTAGCTTCTCAAGACTTTCGACACGGGGATACACCATGTCAGTTGAGCTCAAAGTTCTCGTTTCAGCGAAAACCCAGTCTTGGTCACAACTCCTTCAGATATCAAATACGTCATCATACATTCCAGATTCTGAGCCCACATCATCGAAATCATCCAAATCGTCAAACTCAGCATCCTCGTCATCCGTGACCACATCCAGCAGATCATCGTACATATCAACCTCAAAATCAGAACCGTAGTCGTCCGCGGTGCTGGCAATGTATGCTCGGTACTTGAAATCGGAGATGGGATCATGAGGAAGCTTCAGGTTTGCAATCCTAGCACACCTAGATTTCATAGCATCATCCATTCGGAGGTTGAAGCACTGGCGTATGTGAAGGGACTGAAGGTGGGGCCAACGGCCAAGGATCGCCATCAGTCCATCATTAGTCAGGTTGTTCCCAATCAGCTGAAGGTCTCGGAGCATAGGCATATTGTTAGCAATCCCTAATGCTTCTGTGTCATCATCCATGCCCTCCTCATAGGCTACGAGCCCCCTGTCAACGACATTCCATCGCTCGTTCAACCTAAAGCATTTCAGTCGTGCACAGGCTTTGCAAACTGACTCGCACACATTGCCATAGAGTGAGCAGAATGTAATATCCAGCTCTTCCAACTGAGGAAAGCCCAGAACTGCCTCTGGCGTCGGTCGGCGTGTTCTTGAGAAGAAGCTCTTGAACATGAGGGTCCCGCACGGCTGAAGTTAGCGGAGTTTTCATTTCCTCGTCTTCTACATGTTGTAGATCACCATGACTCCCTTTTTCTTCATAGTTGTCACCGTCGGCAGCCTCTTCGTCCTCTCAATTGCCATGTTCAGACTCTTCCTGGTCATCTTCACATGTCGCCGCCCCATTGGTCTCGACGTGATCATCGTCTTCATCATCATCCATCCACTTAGTGTGGCCCTCCATGAAACTATACCTGAGCAGGTGCTTCTCCACATTACCAGAATCTGGTTTGAACAAGGACACTGACTTGCATTTTCGACACGGACACTCTATCTCGGTGCGGTTGTTTCAATGCATGTCGGCCATCGTGCGTTGCGCGTATCTATGCACCACGCTTGTCCTCATCGCAATTACCATTGCTACAAAAGGAAAGAGAGGTTTCATTAACTAGATCCGGTTTTCGCGGAAAATTTCGGCATGACCTTTTCTACAGAAGGTGTAACGCGGAGCGCCAGAAATTTGCCGAAACGGAAATGAATCAACATTTCGGCAAAACATTGGCAACTCATCCTCATGGCAACACAATAAAATGCAAAATAGATCGAGTTCTCCTCCACCAACGAATCTCACGCACCTATTAAGATGACACACAATGCAAAATATATAGACGCGATGACGACGTCAAAGATCACCAGAGAGACGACCGATAAGAGAGTGATAGATCTAGAATTAGCTAGTGGTGCATTTGTGGTGTGATATAGTGTCCGGAGTAGATCTAGTGGAGAGATTTGGAAGAGGGAAAGTGGGGTAGCGTACTAGCTAAAATTTATCAAACTTGATTGGTTAGATTAGCTAAAAAATGGTGGAGGGGTGTGGGGGATTGAGCTTGGAGCACTAATGGGTCGAGTTTGGAGTAGGGAATGAGTGAGTGTGGTGGATAGGGGTGGTGGTGGGTGGCTGGCCGCACTTATTGAGGCCAGAAGTTACCACAGGCGAACATGTTTCCTTATGCGCCTACGGTATGGGGTGCTACCCCAAGCTAGGGTTACCACAGGTGCTTTTTGTTTTATTCACCAGCGCTACGGAGCTTTAGCGCAGGCAAAATAGTCAAGATTCGCCTGCGGTAGAGGCACAATGCTAGGGGGTGGTGGTGGGGTGCCCTGACACCTTTTACCCCAGGCGCATTTGCTTCTGGTTCGTTTAGGGTAACGTACTTACCCAGGCGCATATGCTTCTTGTTCGCCAGCACTAATTAGCGTAGCTGCATGTCCTCCTCTGTTCGCCTGGGGTAATGCATGATGCTATAAGCATTTCTCTAGTAGTGTGTTGTTGCCATTAGGGAGAAAACAACAATGCTTTGTCTAAGGATGATATTATTGTTTACATTACACACTTTTCTTACTGCACTTATCTATTGCTTGCAACTTAATACCCAACGTTTGTTCGGATGATATTCGGAGGGTAGTTTATTAGTCATAGATGCAGTTGGATAACGGTCTATGTATTTTGTTGTAATGCCGGCATGAATCACATAGTAGTCTTTATGTCTTGCATATGCACTACGGTGCAGACTTCATTTGTGTAACATCCCAGTGTTTGGGAGGTTATAAGGATCTAAATTTAATATGTGCATTTGCAAAGCATGCATCTAAAAGTACGGGAAATTTTGGCGCGAAAGTTTAAACGAATCAAAGTGACCAAAGTTTCACTTGACATGATGAAATAGGTCTAGTTCATCTAGTCATGAGTACATTTGGAGTGATCTTTATAACATTGTATCTTTACAAACCAAATCATTTGATTACACAAACCATCATTGGTTGTGATTAACACAAATTCTTAACAACCTTAACCACAAGTCTATAAGTGACTTGGGATAATTCACTACCTATCTAGAACTCAAACAGGGGCGAGTATCCAAATCTCATAACTAATGACCACACTTCCACAAGTTAGTAATGCTTGGTGGAATAATCTTATCAACAAATATTTTAGACTCTCAAAAACATGAACTACTTAAGTTATCAATCAATCTACACAACATCTTTGTAAATCATCCCATAACAACTAAGTGAACCCTCACAAGTAAATAACAAAGGTTCAACAGAACACAAGTGATACAAACAAGTGTTAACCCAAGTCCCACAAGTGGGAAGTAACTTAATTATCATTAATAATATATTTATCGAATATGTACATATCTCCTCAACCATAAAATAAGTATCTAAAAGAAGAAATAAATCTTCTTAAACTACTTTAAAACCTTGATTATCACATATGATCTTTCCAAACCTCTATGTCTGTATCATGAATACAAATGAATAATATGAAATCACAACATGACACTCTGAGTAACCAACTAACAACTATGACATAAGTCAGTAAACCCCAATAAACCTTCACATGCTCATTGCTTTAACATATTATATAAGTGAGCATATGAAACATTAACACATCAATGAACCATTAGAGCAATTACTATTAAGTCATCATTCCATAAGTATTCCACATCTCCACTCAAATTCAATAAATCAAGTATCCCTGGATACAAGTCATGCATAACAACAAGTATAACCTCTATAAGAGGAATTGAATGGAAAGCTAAGTAAAACTATCATGTGTGAGTCAAGTACATATCTTTTGGGAAATAAAATAAGAAGTATATGGAAGGATAGTAAAAGCATGAACTAACTCTTAAATCAAGATCTTTCTACTCTGTTTAGATTGTCTTGTTCCCCAATCCTCTCCAAGATAATCTGCAAGAGAAGAAACCACAAGACAGGAGGAACTACAACATGAAGATTCTCAAGAAGATTATTTAGAGTGTACTTGAAGTGCTATTATATTATATTATAAGAGTACTTGGAAACTCTTATATATTGATCTGATCTTATTAACTCTCTTGAAAGAGTGTGATACCCCAATGTTAGTGTTATATAGAAGTAGTTTGATAACAAGACTAGCTACCTTGTTAACAGATCACTTTTGTATACTCAAACAATTGAGTGTCATACACAAACAAACAGAATACTGAATCACCTAGAACATCTCAGCCTATTGTATATGATTAGTAATTAGGAGGCAAGTCTGATCCACTTGTTAACAAATTCTTCTTATATGCATATGGTAACTTGATGTCATTAAATAAACCCATATTCATTTATAATCCTCTAAGTAAAATCCTTGATTGGAGTTACTGGCTGTTTTCACCACCAGGGTGAGATAATTGAGAATGGAATCCCAGAGATGCTCTTACTGGCAAGTGATAAAGGTGATAACAGAAGACTAGTGACAACTAGAGAAAAGAACATCAAGCAAATGAAGAGAGAAATAGCAACACTACCTCAGTAAGGGAGTATAAGAAATTATCCAGTCAATCTTTAGGATTTATTAGGGAACCATTAACCTCTGTCAAACCCATCAGAGATGAAGAGCTCATAATAATGTCTTAGATGAAAACAATTCTCAAGTATGAAATAATAACAAAATCATTACATCCACATGTCTTGATATGTGGAGGTAGGTGAAAACAAGATTAATACCTTGTTTTCCAAATCCTTTTCATATGTAAGACTAACAGATGATAACAAAAATCCATCTACTTATAACCATATAAATTATGACATGATCTATAACAACATGAGATAACATCCATATTTGGAACCTATGTGGAACACAAGTAAATAAGATTTCACAACCACACATGTTTTCCATTTGATAAAGTACTGAAAACAGCAAACCTAGAATATACATATCTCAATAAAATGTCAACCAATCTTGCTCAGAGTTCCAAACAGGAAAATAGCAAGGTCCATGAAAGAGATCAAATCCATTTCTTACTCAATGGCATTTGGTATGTCATGGAACAAAATACCTTAATTGGATGCATTTCATCACCATCTGTAAAAACACTACTCACTAGTGTTACCAAACTATTTTCCATAAGGGACTACACCTAAAAAAATGTCCAACTATTATAGACCACCTTGGTATCCACAATATGGAGTGTGTACTTTTCTTAAACAGGCTTTACCATAATTTTTAAAGTCATTAAATAAATTAAAAGAGGAGAAAACAAGAAAATCACTTAATCTAGCACCCTAAATAAAAAATATAAATATTCTTCAAATTCACCAAAACAAAATATGGTGAGTTGTAGAATTTGATAAGGAATTCAAATATAATTTTTATTAATTTTTCTGTTCACAGAAAGGCCCTGAAAACAAGTGTTTTTAGTTCAGTTATAAGACAAAAGGACCTAGTTAAAAAAATTAGAAACTATAGGGGGTTATTGAAAATTCGCATTTCTTTTCCTCTTTCTTCTTCCTCTGCCAGAAGGCAGAGGAGAACGTCGCCGTGTCGATCTCGCCGCTGCCACCTCCTCTCTGCTTGCTAGCTGTGGAGGATAAGACCCAGGCCGAGAGGCCGTGCCTCACTTCTTCTCCTCGCTCGCCTGCTCTCTCTCTACTCGAACCCGAAGAACAAACCTAACCCTAGTTGTACGGCCGCCGCTCGCCGCCGTCATCTCCGGTCACCTCGAGTGGAACTGAGGCCACCATCGGGTGCGCCGTGCTTCCCTCTATCCCTCCACCAATCCACGCTTGCTGGGAAGGCCGGGAGACATGGTATTTGGCCGTTCCCTTTGCTCTCCGCTCCGGCCGCCGTGGAAGCGCGTCGTCGATTCCGTCCACCTCCGTCGCAATTGAAGCCACCGGAGGACGCGCCTAGGTCTCCTCTTCCTCCTCGAGCAGCCACGCTAGCTGGGATGGCCCGAATTCGTCGAATTGCATCGTCTTCTCAAAGTCCGGCCGCCGGGTTCAGAGCAAGCTCTCGTCGCCGTCGAGTCCTCTCCGACCACCTCGACCACTTCTTTGTATTCCTGGTGAGCTCCTGGTCACCTTAGAGCATTCCATTAAGGCCGGTGCGGTCGTATCCGTCGTCGTCGTCGATCATCAGCATCCACCGCCGCAGTAGGTCATCGCCGGAGTAGCTCCGGTGGTCAACTACCGGCGGCGCCGCTACCAAAGTGCTCACCGTAGTCTCCTCTACCCGCTGGTACATAGGAATCGAAGAATAGCGCGAGGAATCGCCCAATTGCTCGAAGGATTTAGCCACTGTGACCATTGCTGTCATCAAGCTGATGTCAGCATGGTGTCATAAATGCTTTTCTTTTCTTTTAGTTTTATTTTTGATTTAAAATTGATTATGACAGGTGGGTCCCACCTGTCAATTTAAATAGGGCAGAAATATTTAAAATTTGATAAATCAAATAACTATTAAAATACTTATCAGAAAAATATGAGAAAAATATGGAAAGGTTTAGAAAAATATAATCTAGATGTTTATCAAGTTTCCAAAAATGTTTGATAAAGTTTAAAATTAAACATTTTCTGAATTAAATTAAATCATTTAAAATTAAGAAAATAATAAATAATTCATAAAATCAGAAAAATACAAGTTATATACCAAAATGCTCCAAATGATTAATACAACTCATCTATGATGTTTAGAAGGTCATTTGACCAAGTTTTTATGTGTGCAATATTTGTCTAATCATTTAATTCATTTTAAATCAATAAATTAATAACTTATTCAAATATTTTCAGAAAGTATTAAATGAGATATCAAATTAAAGAGCAAAGCATTTCCAATTCAAATATGTTAAACATAAAACATTGGTTCAACTTATAAAATTGTTTTAAAGGACATAATGGAAATTCTATAATATACCATTATAACCATAAACAATTACCATAAATATTATTTTTCTAATTAATAAAACACCCATGTTTTCACATCTACTAAACCTATCATCACATGTCACTAGCAAGTTATGTGATGATAGAATTGGTTTTATTAGTTACTCCTTTTCCATTCAACCCTAGACATAAGCCCTACACTTTAAAAATATAAAATAAAATATGACTGTTATCTTTGTAATAGTTGTTTTTCATGTGTTGTTATTTTGTTATCTAATCAAGTAATAAACCCTTCTACCTAAATATGATAACAATTGTTTGCTAAGTAAAAGTGAAACACATGTAAGTCTAAAAGAAACAATAACCATATCACCACAAGTAATTAACCATTCACCTAAAACCTGTGTGATTACGATATCGTTTCAAAAGTGGCTTACACTTGTAAGCTGGGGTGTTTTCCAGGGTATTTCACGATGCATCTCATTACTATGCATATATCATCTTGCCAGTGTTTTCTGTAGTCCTTACCGGGACTACTTTGCAATCTTTCAGATGTTTGGATTTCTCTACGCGACCCTCGAACCCCGAAGACCTGGATTATTATTGTCATTATTTCAATCTCAGGCAAGTTCATCACTTGTTCATATCCTTTGCAGTACTTCATAACAAACTAATTGCAAAAACCCTATCGTCTTATCACCTACTCCCAAAAGAATGCATGATCCTATTTTTATAATAATATGACTAATTGAATGACTACCCGAGTGGTAGTGTTCTGTTTGGTGGGCGGATGGAACCATGGTAAGATGAATAGGTCAAAGGAAGGTTCCATCTGCATGGGAAAGTATTACCTAGGAATTAACAACAAATGCCGTCAGGATTCTTGCGCCGTAAATTCGCGTTGACCATGGATCTTCTATGGGGGGAGTAAGTCAACCGTGATACTTTTCTCGTTCGCATGTCAACGGACGCGCCAGAGACGTACGCTGTAGGTCTTGCGAGACTACATGCACATGGGTGGGAGCCCTTACGTCCCACGGACTCTGGGGTCTATGAGTGTCTGCCAGGGGCGCGTAGATCTCCATCGTGAGGGGTGGAATCAGGCGTTCAACCTGCTGGCAGAAATGGGTGGGCATGCGTTGTGCGGAGAAGCACGGTTTGGCTTGGACCAACAACCGGGCCCCACACCTGAGTGGGAGTGGACAGGAATGTACACCTGGTTGTGCAACATGGTCTTGGTCGTCCATGGGTAAAGTAACGCACCTCTGCAGAGTGTAAAAGGATGTGGCATGTTACCCCTTGTTCCGGGAAGGAGCTGCGAACGCCGCAGGAAAGGCAACTCCATGAAAGTTCTAATCCTGTGAAGAATGGCGGGCATAGTTTTCAGAATTAAAAGCAACCTCTTGAAGAAAGATTTACAAAAACCTTGCATTACTTTATGACTCTTTCGAGTCTAAAGCTGTAGTTAGTGCATCAACCACCCACTATATATCATGAACTTGCTGAGTAACGCTCGTTACTCATTCTATCCCGTTTGACCCCTTGCTTAGAGTTGAAGCCCTATTGAAGTCGTCATCGAGAAGGCATCGCTGCCTAAAGGAGCTACGTGGAATGATCTACTACTTAGTCGATAAATTATCATCATCAACAACACTGGTGGGCGAGAAAGATATCAAGGTGTTGGTAGAGTCCATTCTTGGACTTAGTTGTTATAAGCCATAGATTAGGGCTGACATCAGCCGTAGTTGATTAGTTCTGAGCTAGAGTTCTTCTCCGGCTTGGAGCTTCGAATTGCTTCTTCTGATGTTTCTTTTGCAGGAGATCTTCTTGATTCATGAAGGAGATTCTCAAGATTTTGTAATGAGGTTTGTATCCTTTAGTTTTACCTGGACCCGCTGTGTTTCTGTTGTACCACTCTGAGAGATCTAATATTCACGGATAAGTCCTTCTGTGAGTATTATGTCACCGACTTGCGCACTACACATGCAGTGGTGTGCTGGGTCATCACAGGTGGTATCAGAGCGAAGCGACCTTAGGTTTAAAACCTTTCAGGAGATCTGTAGGTTGGTAAAGACTATAGGAAGCCATCTTATCTAAACCCTATTTCCTACAACTATGAGAATCATTCACTTGTGAATGATATAATCATACTTGTATAGAATTTTCTTACTCAACTTGAGTAAATCTACTTATCTATTTCTTAATACCTAGGTATGAATAGTTACAAGTCTAGCATGTATCAGTGTTATTGGGAAAAAGAGTGTTCTGACATAGTCAGAGATGCTTAAGTCAAAGTGATGATTACCCATTCGATGAATGAATAGGATGGAGTAGAACATGGTATAGATGTAGTATAGGAGTCAATCAGAAGGTACATTTGAGAATCATGAAGAGTCATTGGATCATGGTAACTATGGGATATTTACCATATCCTTTGTTGTCAAGTCTAGAGGTGAATTAGTATAGTATAGTATGGAATTAGGAGAAGGCATAAGCATTGATGGAAGCTACATTACTACTCCTACGATGTGATCAACACCATGAAGGATCAACAGATACCATGAGCAGCTGATCATAATCAAGATGAAGTACTTCAATTGATATGGTACCTAGTTCTATAGGGAACCAAGTTAGACAACAACTACTATATGATCAATTTGTCTTGGTTTATTCCATTGCACTAAGGCATGCAATTGGAGTAATTACCTAGGCAAAGAGTGGTTGTGTAGAATAGGACTGCAAGGTAATATATACCTACTTGTAGTGTATAGCATTTAAGAGCCTTGGTACTTGAGATGTTCTACTCAAAGTACAATTATTTCACAGGCTTTTGATGCATGAGTGATAAATGCATTTGGGATTTATTGGATCTTATTTGGATCTTTGAGTGACTAGATCTGTACATGAAGTTGGAACTTGATGTGCAAATGCATGTGCAGACATTGAGTTCTATCTTGATGTTACTGGTCTAGAGGGTAAAGGATTAGAATGAGAGCGATCGGAGTAATCAGCAGATGGAACAATCACAACAGCTCTGGAAGACCAGGAAGGCAAGAAGGCAGAAGACAATAAAGCCAATGATGGGAATGGACCACATTCACATCTTGTTTGGAGTTGGTGAGCTACTACATCAACACATGGTGAGCTACCACAAAACATGCCAGGAAAATAACATGGGTAGTTATATCTTAGATGGAAACCTGTAGAAGTTTGATGAATAAACTTATAGAATTGTCCCATAGAAGTCAAAACCCAAAGATATAGAAGAACCATAGGTAGTAACCAATGGAATAGGTTATAGTCACCTATAGGAAAGAGTAAAACTCGAGGAAACTCGAAGATATTTTCACTAATAATTGAGTCTAAGTGAGTGTACACTACTTTGTACAAGTTTCTTTGAAAATTCTTTATCTTGAGACCATTAGACTGAACCCAATGGAGTCCTAAACATAGTCAATATCCAGTATACCGGAAGAAGATAATTGGTTATTCATCACTTGGTGGATAGACCAAATGTTCTTCAGAAAGTTGTGAGAGGTAGGAAACCATACCCATTCATCGGAGAATGAAACTTGGTATCCACTATATGGTGGAAATACCACGTGTTCTTCGTGAGACCATTAGGAAGGTCTAGTAACAAGACAGAGTTGTCCTAACAACTGGCATACTATTAGATTATCATACAAGACAGTGGAAGGTGAACAATCAAGACAAGAGGATACACATGTCAAGGTCAACACAAGAAACAGATGCGAAGATTCAACGGTCTACAGAAGTTCTCTCTACCTATCTTTACGTGAGAGAGGTTGAACTTCGGGACGAAGTTCTTGTTAAGGGGGAGATACTGTAACATCCCAGTGTTTGGGAGGTTATAAGGATCTAAATTTAATATGTGCATTTGCAAAGCATGCATCTAAAAGTACGGGAAATTTTGGCGCGAAAGTTTAAACGAATCAAAGTGACCAAAGTTTCACTTGACATGATGAAATAGGTCTAGTTCATCTAGTCATGAGTACATTTGGAGTGATCTTTATAACATTGTATCTTTACAAACCAAATCATTTGATTACACAAACCATCATTGGTTGTGATTAACACAAATTCTTAACAACCTTAACCACAAGTCTATAAGTGACTTGGGATAATTCACTACCTATCTAGAACTCAAACAGGGGCGAGTATCCAAATCTCATAACTAATGACCACACTTCCACAAGTTAGTAATGCTTGGTGGAATAATCTTATCAACAAATATTTTAGACTCTCAAAAACATGAACTACTTAAGTTATCAATCAATCTACACAACATCTTTGTAAATCATCCCATAACAACTAAGTGAACCCTCACAAGTAAATAACAAAGGTTCAACAGAACACAAGTGATACAAACAAGTGTTAACCCAAGTCCCACAAGTGGGAAGTAACTTAATTATCATTAATAATATATTTATCGAATATGTACATATCTCCTCAACCATAAAATAAGTATCTAAAAGAAGAAATAAATCTTCTTAAACTACTTTAAAACCTTGATTATCACATATGATCTTTCCAAACCTCTATGTCTGTATCATGAATACAAATGAATAATATGAAATCACAACATGACACTCTGAGTAACCAACTAACAACTATGACATAAGTCAGTAAACCCCAATAAACCTTCACATGCTCATTGCTTTAACATATTATATAAGTGAGCATATGAAACATTAACACATCAATGAACCATTAGAGCAATTACTATTAAGTCATCATTCCATAAGTATTCCACATCTCCACTCAAATTCAATAAATCAAGTATCCCTGGATACAAGTCATGCATAACAACAAGTATAACCTCTATAAGAGGAATTGAATGGAAAGCTAAGTAAAACTATCATGTGTGAGTCAAGTACATATCTTTTGGGAAATAAAATAAGAAGTATATGGAAGGATAGTAAAAGCATGAACTAACTCTTAAATCAAGATCTTTCTACTCTGTTTAGATTGTCTTGTTCCCCAATCCTCTCCAAGATAATCTGCAAGAGAAGAAACCACAAGACAGGAGGAACTACAACATGAAGATTCTCAAGAAGATTATTTAGAGTGTACTTGAAGTGCTATTATATTATATTATAAGAGTACTTGGAAACTCTTATATATTGATCTGATCTTATTAACTCTCTTGAAAGAGTGTGATACCCCAATGTTAGTGTTATATAGAAGTAGTTTGATAACAAGACTAGCTACCTTGTTAACAGATCACTTTTGTATACTCAAACAATTGAGTGTCATACACAAACAAACAGAATACTGAATCACCTAGAACATCTCAGCCTATTGTATATGATTAGTAATTAGGAGGCAAGTCTGATCCACTTGTTAACAAATTCTTCTTATATGCATATGGTAACTTGATGTCATTAAATAAACCCATATTCATTTATAATCCTCTAAGTAAAATCCTTGATTGGAGTTACTGGCTGTTTTCACCACCAGGGTGAGATAATTGAGAATGGAATCCCAGAGATGCTCTTACTGGCAAGTGATAAAGGTGATAACAGAAGACTAGTGACAACTAGAGAAAAGAACATCAAGCAAATGAAGAGAGAAATAGCAACACTACCTCAGTAAGGGAGTATAAGAAATTATCCAGTCAATCTTTAGGATTTATTAGGGAACCATTAACCTCTGTCAAACCCATCAGAGATGAAGAGCTCATAATAATGTCTTAGATGAAAACAATTCTCAAGTATGAAATAATAACAAAATCATTACATCCACATGTCTTGATATGTGGAGGTAGGTGAAAACAAGATTAATACCTTGTTTTCCAAATCCTTTTCATATGTAAGACTAACAGATGATAACAAAAATCCATCTACTTATAACCATATAAATTATGACATGATCTATAACAACATGAGATAACATCCATATTTGGAACCTATGTGGAACACAAGTAAATAAGATTTCACAACCACACATGTTTTCCATTTGATAAAGTACTGAAAACAGCAAACCTAGAATATACATATCTCAATAAAATGTCAACCAATCTTGCTCAGAGTTCCAAACAGGAAAATAGCAAGGTCCATGAAAGAGATCAAATCCATTTCTTACTCAATGGCATTTGGTATGTCATGGAACAAAATACCTTAATTGGATGCATTTCATCACCATCTGTAAAAACACTACTCACTAGTGTTACCAAACTATTTTCCATAAGGGACTACACCTAAAAAAATGTCCAACTATTATAGACCACCTTGGTATCCACAATATGGAGTGTGTACTTTTCTTAAACAGGCTTTACCATAATTTTTAAAGTCATTAAATAAATTAAAAGAGGAGAAAACAAGAAAATCACTTAATCTAGCACCCTAAATAAAAAATATAAATATTCTTCAAATTCACCAAAACAAAATATGGTGAGTTGTAGAATTTGATAAGGAATTCAAATATAATTTTTATTAATTTTTCTGTTCACAGAAAGGCCCTGAAAACAAGTGTTTTTAGTTCAGTTATAAGACAAAAGGACCTAGTTAAAAAAATTAGAAACTATAGGGGGTTATTGAAAATTCGCATTTCTTTTCCTCTTTCTTCTTCCTCTGCCAGAAGGCAGAGGAGAACGTCGCCGTGTCGATCTCGCCGCTGCCACCTCCTCTCTGCTTGCTAGCTGTGGAGGATAAGACC
Source organism: Alopecurus myosuroides (assembly GCA_028641055.1). Classification (NCBI taxonomy): domain Eukaryota; kingdom Viridiplantae; phylum Streptophyta; class Magnoliopsida; order Poales; family Poaceae; genus Alopecurus; species Alopecurus myosuroides. Next base: position 291,209,337 of record CM054063.1, on the reverse strand, counting down.
CAGGCCGAGAGGCCGTGCCTCACTTCTTCTCCTCGCTCGCCTGCTCTCTCTCTACTCGAACCCGAAGAACAAACCTAACCCTAGTTGTACGGCCGCCGCTCGCCGCCGTCATCTCCGGTCACCTCGAGTGGAACTGAGGCCACCATCGGGTGCGCCGTGCTTCCCTCTATCCCTCCACCAATCCACGCTTGCTGGGAAGGCCGGGAGACATGGTATTTGGCCGTTCCCTTTGCTCTCCGCTCCGGCCGCCGTGGAAGCGCGTCGTCGATTCCGTCCACCTCCGTCGCAATTGAAGCCACCGGAGGACGCGCCTAGGTCTCCTCTTCCTCCTCGAGCAGCCACGCTAGCTGGGATGGCCCGAATTCGTCGAATTGCATCGTCTTCTCAAAGTCCGGCCGCCGGGTTCAGAGCAAGCTCTCGTCGCCGTCGAGTCCTCTCCGACCACCTCGACCACTTCTTTGTATTCCTGGTGAGCTCCTGGTCACCTTAGAGCATTCCATTAAGGCCGGTGCGGTCGTATCCGTCGTCGTCGTCGATCATCAGCATCCACCGCCGCAGTAGGTCATCGCCGGAGTAGCTCCGGTGGTCAACTACCGGCGGCGCCGCTACCAAAGTGCTCACCGTAGTCTCCTCTACCCGCTGGTACATAGGAATCGAAGAATAGCGCGAGGAATCGCCCAATTGCTCGAAGGATTTAGCCACTGTGACCATTGCTGACATCAAGCTGATGTCAGCATGGTGTCATAAATGCTTTTCTTTTCTTTTAGTTTTATTTTTGATTTAAAATTGATTATGACAGGTGGGTCCCACCTGTCAATTTAAATAGGGCAGAAATATTTAAAATTTGATAAATCAATAACTATTAAAATACTTATCAGAAAAATATGAGAAAAATATGGAAAGGTTTAGAAAAATATAATCTAGATGTTTATCAAGTTTCCAAAAATGTTTGATAAAGTTTAAAATTAAACATTTTCTGAATTAAATTAAATCATTTAAAATTAAGAAAATAATAAATAATTCATAAAATCAGAAAAATACAAGTTATATACCAAAATGCTCCAAATGATTAATACAACTCATCTATGATGTTTAGAAGGTCATTTGACCAAGTTTTTATGTGTGCAATATTTGTCTAATCATTTAATTCATTTTAAATCAATAAATTAATAACTTATTCAAATATTTTCAGAAAGTATTAAATGAGATATCAAATTAAAGAGCAAAGCATTTCCAATTCAAATATGTTAAACATAAAACATTGGTTCAACTTATAAAATTGTTTTAAAGGACATAATGGAAATTCTATAATATACCATTATAACCATAAACAATTACCATAAATATTATTTTTCTAATTAATAAAACACCCATGTTTTCACATCTACTAAACCTATCATCACATGTCACTAGCAAGTTATGTGATGATAGAATTGGTTTTATTAGTTACTCCTTTTCCATTCAACCCTAGACATAAGCCCTACACTTTAAAAATATAAAATAAAATATGACTGTTATCTTTGTAATAGTTGTTTTTCATGTGTTGTTATTTTGTTATCTAATCAAGTAATAAACCCTTCTACCTAAATATGATAACAATTGTTTGCTAAGTAAAAGTGAAACACATGTAAGTCTAAAAGAAACAATAACCATATCACCACAAGTAATTAACCATTCACCTAAAACCTGTGTGATTACGATATCGTTTCAAAAGTGGCTTACACTTGTAAGCTGGGGTGTTTTCCAGGGTATTTCACGATGCATCTCATTACTATGCATATATCATCTTGCCAGTGTTTTCTGTAGTCCTTACCGGGACTACTTTGCAATCTTTCAGATGTTTGGATTTCTCTACGCGACCCTCGAACCCCGAAGACCTGGATTATTATTGTCATTATTTCAATCTCAGGCAAGTTCATCACTTGTTCATATCCTTTGCAGTACTTCATAACAAACTAATTGCAAAAACCCTATCGTCTTATCACCTACTCCCAAAAGAATGCATGATCCTATTTTTATAATAATATGACTAATTGAATGACTACCCGAGTGGTAGTGTTCTGTTTGGTGGGCGGATGGAACCATGGTAAGATGAATAGGTCAAAGGAAGGTTCCATCTGCATGGGAAAGTATTACCTAGGAATTAACAACAAATGCCGTCAGGATTCTTGCGCCGTAAATTCGCGTTGACCATGGATCTTCTATGGGGGGAGTAAGTCAACCGTGATACTTTTCTCGTTCGCATGTCAACGGACGCGCCAGAGACGTACGCTGTAGGTCTTGCGAGACTACATGCACATGGGTGGGAGCCCTTACGTCCCACGGACTCTGGGGTCTATGAGTGTCTGCCAGGGGCGCGTAGATCTCCATCGTGAGGGGTGGAATCAGGCGTTCAACCTGCTGGCAGAAATGGGTGGGCATGCGTTGTGCGGAGAAGCACGGTTTGGCTTGGACCAACAACCGGGCCCCACACCTGAGTGGGAGTGGACAGGAATGTACACCTGGTTGTGCAACATGGTCTTGGTCGTCCATGGGTAAAGTAACGCACCTCTGCAGAGTGTAAAAGGATGTGGCATGTTACCCCTTGTTCCGGGAAGGAGCTGCGAACGCCGCAGGAAAGGCAACTCCATGAAAGTTCTAATCCTGTGAAGAATGGCGGGCATAGTTTTCAGAATTAAAAGCAACCTCTTGAAGAAAGATTTACAAAAACCTTGCATTACTTTATGACTCTTTCGAGTCTAAAGCTGTAGTTAGTGCATCAACCACCCACTATATATCATGAACTTGCTGAGTAACGCTCGTTACTCATTCTATCCCGTTTGACCCCTTGCTTAGAGTTGAAGCCCTATTGAAGTCGTCATCGAGAAGGCATCGCTGCCTAAAGGAGCTACGTGGAATGATCTACTACTTAGTCGATAAATTATCATCATCAACAACACTGGTGGGGGAGAAAGATATCAAGGTGTTGGTAGAGTCCATTCTTGGACTTAGTTGTTATAAGCCATAGATTAGGGCTGACATTAGCCGTAGTTGATTAGTTCTGAGCTAGAGTTCTTCTCCGGCTTGGAGCTTCGAATTGCTTCTTCTGATGTTTCTTTTGCAGGAGATCTTCTTGATTCATGAAGGAGATTCTCAAGATTTTGTAATGAGGTTTGTATCCTTTAGTTTTACCTGGACCCGCTGTGTTTCTGTTGTACCACTCTGAGAGATCTAATATTCACGGATAAGTCCTTCTGTGAGTATTATGTCACCGACTTGCGCACTACACATGCAGTGGTGTGCTGGGTCATCACAATTTGTGTCAATTGCCCAGTTGTAATTTGTTCGCCACACATGTTATTTATTTTTCACGGAGAGACACCAGTAGTGAACCATGGACCCCGGTCCTTTTTCCTCATACTGATAAACACCTACTGCTTTCATACTGTTACTACTGTTTTCATACTGTTATCCTACTGTTTTCCACACCATACGTTTAACCTCTTTGTGTTCAGCAAAACCGGTGAGATTGACAACCTCACTGCTTCGTTGGGGCAAAGTGATTTGATTGTGTTGTGTAGGTTCCTCGTTGTTTCTGAACCGGTAGTGCGCCCTGCCATCTAAACTGCTTCACCTTCTAAAGTTACTCCTTCCTCCTACTGGTTGATTAAACCTTGGTTTTTTCCTGAGGGAAACTTGCTACTAAGCTCTTCATACCTTCCTCTTGGAGTCTCTGAATGAACGTGTGTATCACGTGCATCACGGGTCAATAGTAGTAGCTAGATGGTTGTTTTCTCCACTTTATGCCTCATGTTTAGATCTCGTGAGCTGCCTCACATGATCGAGATCATCTTATTGTAATTCTACATGTTGTGTTTGCTGGGATCCGATGAATATTGAATGCTAGGTCTCTTGATTATCAATCTATCATGTTATCTTCATGTGTATGTTATTTATGATCTTGCATGCTCTCCGTTGCTAGTAGATGCTCTGGCCAAGTAGATGCTAGTGACTCCAAGAGGGAGTATTTATGCTCGATAGTGGGTTCATACCTCCTTTGAATCTGTTCTTGAGTGACAGAAATGTGACGGATGGAGGATGTGATGTTTCCATTAGGTAGAAAACAACTTTGTTCACATTACACACTTTTCTTAATGAGATTATATGTTGCTTGCAACTTATACTCAATGTTTGTTCGGATGATATTCAGAGGGTGACGGTCTATGTATCGGAGGGTGGATTATTAGTCATAGATGCAGTTGCATGACGGTCTATGTATCATGTTGTAATGCCCGCATGAATCACATAGTAATCATCATGTCATGCATGTTTCAATATCTATCAATTGCCCAACTGTAATTTGTTCACCACACATATTATATATCTTTTATGGAGAGACACCACTACTGAACTGTGGACCTCGGTCCATTTTCTCATACTGATAATACAACCACTGCAATTACTGTTTCCACTATTTTCACCCACTGCTACTACTGTTTTCATATTGCTTTACTACTGTTTTCCACACCATACATTTAACCTCTTTGTTATCAGCAAAACCGGTGAGCTTGACAACCTCGCTGCTTCGTTGGGTCAAAGTGGATTAATTGTGTTGTGTAGGTTCCACGTTGCTGCTGAACCGGTAGTGCGCCCTACCACATAAACTGCACCAACCTTTAGAGATTGCTTGTCCTCCTACTTGTCGATTCAACATTTGGTTGTTTTCTAAGGGAAAACTTACCGCTACAGTCTTCACAACCTTTCTCTTGGGGTTTATCAACGTCAGCCATGAGGTTCCAAGGAAGTTGTATCGTTTAAGCTTGATGTTGTTCCACAAGTGTTAATTGCAGCATCAAGATTACGTACATTGTGGACATCTTTATTGTCACAAGCTTTCACCGGGAAGATTTTGTTCCGCTTGCACGAGAATTTTGAGTGTTACACATTTGTGCTTTGTATTGTTGAAACAATATGCCTCCCTGATTCATATGAAAATAGAGGGACAACAAAAGTACATGAAAATTTTCGTTTATGGAACTAATCAGTGGAGAAATGAATAATTAAAATGTTTTCTTCAATTTCAATTAAAGAAGGGACTGCATGAAATTTACAATCTTTTTGTGACAAAAGTTTGTGTGATAAAGTGATATCATTATTATAAATGGGAACAAAATGTTAAAGACAAATAGTACAACGCACAACGCGAAAATCTAATGTTCCATACAATCAAAACTTCTAAAATTGCTTATATGCGATTGGCCGTTACATTTAGAGCAATTTTAAAGTTGAAACCATGTTTCATGTAAATATGCCCTAAAGGCAATAATAAGTTGTATTATTCTATATTTCTATGTTCATGATTAAATTTATTGTTATGTGTTGTAATTGTGTTAGTTCCAAATAACGCGTTTTCGGAGGAAAATCGTAATACATGTGTGGAATAATAGACACCATTTAGATATTCCCAGTCTCATCTCTAAGAATGGTTCATATATTATTGATAGTCTTTGTTTCCTGACTATGTGGCAAATGTAAAGTGTTGTGAGGTTGCTGATGATATATGGGATTGGAGTTGTTGGAGAACAACGATGATGGTAGACCCAATTGATATACCAATGAAACATATCATCAATATTGTTATTGGTAGTTTCCTAGTTTAAGTATTATTGTTATCATAAAATCGTTTGAATATAAGGCGTATATAACGCTGGTTACAATATGGACGTGACATGGACCTCCAAACGTTACTCTGTAACTAACGATTGCAAAATTGCTCTTTCGTTCTTACCAGATAGTATGTCAGTGTTCTATATGACGTAGCTATGTGAATTACTACTCTTGGCGATGGAGAGGTAGACTCTGGTCCCACTCATTTGTTATGATGTTCGTCATCATATGGCCATACAAGTGATAAAATATTTGATCATAAAGTATATCAGTGACATGGGATGTGTAAAGGAGTACATGCCGGGTAACGAGGATAACATAATTGTTTAACCTCGGGCTATGTAAACTATCGATAAGAGGTACCATAAGTGATTCATAGTAATAGAGATGGTTCTCATGATAAAGAAACTTTGTGATACTAATACATCCAAGACGTATCTATATTTTTTTATTGTTCCATGTTTGTTTCTTATGATTGCTAAGTGTTTTTATGATGTTTTTACAATATTTTAGGGTGTTTTTTTGAACTAACCTATTAACCCAGTGCCTAGTGGCAGTTACTATTTTCTCTTGTCGTTTTGTTTCAGAAAAGTTGTGCAGCAAATAAGCGCGAAAAGTTCTGAAATTTCACGGAAGCTAGTTTTTTTCTCGGAACAAAGACAGAGCCTAAAGGAGATCCATAGGGGTGGGCCCCACCACTCAAGCAATGCTATGGCACAGGTGGGCCCTTCGCGACGCCATCCCATCGCTTGGTTGCCTCGGGCACCGCCTCGGGTCGCCTGATCGCCCATAGCAGTAGCTATATGGTTGTTCTATCCACTTTTTACCTCATGTTTAGATCTTGTGAGATGCCTAACATGATCAAGATCATCTTTATCTAATGCTACATGTTGTGTTTGCTGGGATCTGATGAATGTTGAATGCTATGTCTCCTGATTATCAATCTATCATGTTATCTTCATGCTTATGTTAGTTATGATCTTGCATGCTCTCCGTTGTTAGTAGATACTCTGGCCAAGTAGATGCTATTAACTCCAAGAGGGAGTATTTATGCTCGATAGTGGGTTCATGCCTCTTTTGCATCTGTGCTCGAGTGACAGAAACGTGACGGATGGAGGATGTGTTGTTGACATTAGGGAGAAAACAACAATGTTTTGTCTAAGGATGATGTTATTGTTTATATTACACACTTTGCTTACTGCAATTATCTGTTGCTTGCAACTTAATACCCAACGTTTGTTCAGATGATATTCGCAGGGTGGATTATTAGTCATAGATGCAGTTTGATAACAGTCTATTAATTTTGTTATAATGCCTGCATGAATCACATAGTAATCTTTATGTCTTGCATATGCACTACGGTGCAACCTTCATTTCTGTCAATTGCCCAGCTGTAATTTTTTCACCATACATGTTATTTATCTTTCACGGAGAGACACCACTAATGAGCTGTGGACCCCGGTCCTTTTTCCTCATACTGATAAACCCCTACTCCTTTCATACTAATATTACTTCTTTCATATTGTTCTCCTACTGTTTTCCACACCATACGTTTAACCTCTTTGGTATCAGCAAAACCGGTGAGATTGACAACCTCACTGCTTCGTTGGGGCAAAGTTATTTGATTGTGTTGTGTAGGTTCTACGTTGCTTCTGAACTGGTAGTGCGCCCTGCCATCTCAGCTGCTTCACCTTCTGAAGTTACTCCTTTCTCCTACTGGTCGATTCAACCTTGGTTTCTTTCTGAGGGAAACTTGCTACTGTGCTCTTCATACCTTCCTCTTGGGGTCTCCCAACGAACGTGTGTATCACGCGCATTAAGCTAATTTTCTGGCGCTGTTGCTGGGGAGGAAGAGAATTTCTGCAAGGAGAGTCTCTCACTTCCAATCTATTTACTTTGTTTTTGTTTTTCTTATTTTATTTTTCTTGTTTGCTTATCTTTATCAAAAACACACAAAAAAATTAGTTCTTATTCTAGCTGTAGTTTTATTCCTGTTTATAATCTTGTTAAAATTACTACTCCTGAGAGCACTAAGTTGTGTGACTTTACTACCACCAACAACAATGATTTCATTAGCACACTTATTGCTCCACCTACTCCTACTGCTAATTTTTATGAGATTAAGCCTGCTTGTTAAACCTTGTTATGAGAGAGGAATTTTCTGGTGTTAGTACTGATGATGCTCCTGACCATCTTAATAATTTTGTTGAACTATGTGAGATCCAACAATATAAAGATGTAGATGGAGACATTATTAAACTGAAGTTGTTTCCTTTCTCTTTGATAGGAAGAGCTAAAGAATTGTTGCTACTCTTTGCCTAGAAATCGTATTGATTCTTGGACTAAGTATAAAGATGCTTTCATTGGAAAATATTATCCTCTTGCTAAGATTATTTATTTAAGAAGTAGCATTATGAATTTTAAGAAACTTCATAGTGAGCATGTTGCTAAATCTTGGGAAAGAGTGAAATCTTTAGTGAAGAATTTTCCCACTCATGGACTGACTACTTGGATGTTCATCCAAACCTTTTATGCATGACTAGATTTTTCTTCAAGAAACCTTATGGATTCAGCTGCTGGAGGAACCTTTATGTCCATGACTTTGGGGCAGCAACAAATCTTCTTGATAATACGATGGTAAATTATTCTGAATGGCATACCAAGAGAGCTACAACTGGTAAGAAGGTAAATTCTGTTGAAGAAACCTCCTCTTTGAGTGATAGACTTGATGCTATTATGTCTATGCTTGTGAATGGTCATGCTCCTATTGATCCAAATAATGTTCCCTTAGCCTCTTCGGTTGGTCAAGAAGAGAATGTTGATGTGAACTTCATTAAAAATAATAATTTCAACAACAATGCTTATAGAAATAATTTTGGTAGCAACAATTATATGCCATATCCTCCTAATAATAGAAATTCTTATGGTAACTCCTATAACAGCAACAAAAGTGTACCCTCTGATCTTGAGAACATGCTTAAGAATTTTATTAGTACACAAACTGCTTTCAATAAGTCTATTGAGGAAAAATTTGGAAAAAATGATGTTCTTGATTCTAAAGTTGATAGCCTTGCTCTTGATGTTGATTTCCTGAAACTAAATTCTATGCCTTATGATGTTAAGGAAAGTAAAACTTTAAATTCCATCCAAATTCGAGTTGATGATAATGTTAGAATGTTAGCTGAATTGCATGCTAGATGGGAAAAAGAAGATGAAATAGCTAGAAAGAATAATATAGCTAATGTTTGCACAATTACCACCACTAGTTAAACTGAAGCTTCTCATGATAGAAAACCTTCTACTATCAATGGTAAATTAATTGGTGTTGGAAACACTCCCACTTCTGCTATGAAAAATGCAAAATTGCCTGAAACTGATAAAAATGCTCCTGATGAAAGTGCTGAAATTTTTAGAAACATGGGAGAAAATAGTCCCCTTACCTTTGCTAAAAATTATCTTAACTTTGATTATTGCAACATAACTTAAGTTATTAAGTTCTTACAAAATATTTCTAGTTGTCCTAATGCTAGTGCTATGAATATGGCTTTCACAAAACAGATTACAAATGCTCTCATGCAAATTAGAGAGGATGAATTAAGATGTGAAGACTCTATCCCTAGGGAGCTAGATGATGGTTGGGAACCTATTATTAAAAATGAGAGTGAATGATTTTGATTGCAATTCTCTATGTGATCCTGGTGCTAGTATCTCTGTTATGCTCAAGAAACTTTACGATATTCTTGATTTACCACCATTGGAACCTTGTTATTTGGATATTCGTCTTATTAATAATGTTAGAAAGAAACCTTTGGGGGGAGATGACGATGTTCTTATCATGGTTAATAATAATATTGTCCCCGTTGATTTTATTGTCTTCAATATTGAATGCAATGCTTCTTGTCCAATTGTTTTGGGAAGAGCTTTTCTTAGAACTGTTGGTGCTATTATTGATATGAAAGAGGGGAATATTAAATTTCAGTTCCCACTCAAGAAAGGTATGGAACAATTTCCCAGAAAGAAAATGAAGTTTCCTTTTGATTCATTTATTCGAACAAGTTACACTTTGGATGCATGTTCATCAAAAATACTTGATTCCAATTTTTTGGCCCTAGTTAAAAGGCGTTAAAGAAAAGCACTTCTTGGGAGATAACCCATGGTTTTATTTTTGCATTGTTTTTCTCTGTTTTCTTTGAGTCAAGGGGTTGTATACTTCTGTAGCAACTCCTTTGTATCTTTATTTTTCATATTTTAGTAGTGCCAAGTAATGTTTTTGACGAGAGTTGGAGTTGGTTTTCGGATTTCTACGCAGAAAACAGAATTTTGCTGTCCATCGTAAAAAATCGTGAAAAATCCAGGAAGATCAGAATGATCTGAAATTTTTGTGCTTATTCCTCGGCTAATTCCGCCACTTTTTCTTTCTTTAGGTTTTTCGATCTGAGCAACGTAAGTGCCTCGAAACAATTCTTCTTTACAGGTTGTTCTGGTTTGGCCAGATTCTGCCATTTTTGTTGCATTGGCTCTTTTGCGATGTCAAGTGGATTTCTTTGCTTCACGAAACATCAGTAGCTGTAGCTAATATTTAAAATTATCAATAGCACTTGTGCCATACTGAATCCATGGATTTTTATTTGTTGCACTAACCCTCTAATGTGAATTATTGTTTGAGTATGGTGTGAAGGAAGTTTTCAAGTGTCAAGAGAAGAGGTGATATATGTGATCAAGAAGAGTGCAAGGTCAAAGCTTGGGGATGCCCCCGTGGTTCATCCAAGCATATTTTTAGAATACTCAATCATCTAAGCTTGGGGATTCCCAAGGCATCCCCTTCTTCATCAACTATCTATCAGGTCACTTCTCGTGAAACTATATTTTTATTCGGTCACATCATATGAAGTTTACTTGGAGCGTATGTTTGTTTTTCTTTTGTTTTCTTTTGTTCTCTTTTCTTCCTTGCTGAAATAATATAACTGGACCTAGCACCCTTGTTTGAATACTTTCTATACTAGTATTCTTAGTTTTTCTTTTAGTTACTGAAAAAATCATGTTCAGCTCTTGTTTTCGTTGCATCTCTTATTCAGAGATGTTAGTTTTAATAGTGTTTTGTGAGTACTCTCATGTTTGCTTGCTGTAGCATGTAGAGAATTTTTGTTAAAATATATTTTGTATGGTGCTTGTTGGGAAAAGAAACTGCTGCTTCAAATAGAATTTTTAACGGTGCAAGTAGAAGCTTGTATAGACTGTGGCTAGAACTTTTTCATATCATGCTAGATGTTATTTTAGTTTTAAAGCCTTGTGTTTATTGAGTAGAATGATTAGCCTCAAATAGCTGAGAGTATTTAATGTGCCATTGAAAGAATCATGAGTTGTTCTTGTCATATTGAAGCATAAATTTGCGGTATTCTCCTTTAAATGTTTTATTTGGTTGACTTGGCGCATGCTCACACCATGTTTATGACTATGAAGCAGTCACTAATAGCCTCTATGATCATTTAGTTTTAGAATTTGTGGTATCACTTATGCTTTGATTAGTGATGTTTATGTCTCTATGCATGATTGTAGCTCTTATGCTCTCTTGATTTATCGCTCCCGGTCTTTTGCTAGCCTCCACCTGTACTGAGTATGGAATTCTACTCATGCATCCAACTCCCTAAAACCAAAGTTTTCCTATTGTGTCCACCATACCTACCTACATGTGGTATTTAACTTCCACTCCAAGTAAATTGCTAATGTGTTACCTTTAAAACCTTTAAAATTATTCCTACTTCGTGTTCCTGTTTTTGCTCATGAGGGCGTAAATAAAGAATCTTTATCTCACTTGTTGAATGGATTTAACACCCTGAACTAGTGGCTTCATTCGCTTATCCAATTGAGAGAAGAGCTGGCAGCGGGGTGCCCAGCCCCAAATTAATACACACAAAATCTCTTCACTATTTTTGCCCCTGCTTTATCAATCAAAGCATAATTGTGTAAACAAAAGAGAAAGAGGGATGACCTTCTACACCAGTCGTGTCCTTCACATGTGATCCGCTCTTGTGAAATCTAGTTGGCTTGTGACGTACTATATTTTCTGTTTACCATCCGTTGACATTAGCATACATCTCCAAAAATATAGACACTCCTCCATGGTATGTGATTGTTGGCAGACACCCGAGGACTCGTTTAGCCATGGTTTGTGTAAAATGGATGGGAGGAGTGTCGAACTTTTAATACCTCTATTAATAAAATAAAATCTCTAGCACATGAGTGATCCATGCTTCCCTCTGCGAAGGGCCTTTCTTTTACTTTTATGTTGAGTCTCCATCTTCTAACTTTATGCACAGTTGAGAGAGCATTTTTTCCATTCTGAGTTTTATGTGCATTTCTCCCAGAAACATTATTAATTGATTCATGATGTGTTATCGCGTGTTCTCTAATTATTTGTTCTAGTCTTCCTCATGAAACTTTGAAGGTGTCCTGGCATTTATGTTTTGCCCCACTCTTAAGGACTTGCGAAATATCATTTTGCCATGCTTTCTCTATACTTGAAACAAACGTATATTTTTCATTGCATTGTTATTCATCATCTTTTATTTGAGTTACTTCTCATTATGCAAAGTGATTGCTATGCTTTATTATTAAATTTCTATTTATCATGTTTTTGTTTAAGCTCTATGATCTCAGCTTACATATGCTTTTACATTATGATGATCAAGTTTATGTTATTAGCATGTCACCTCAGAAATTATGTGTTTTTATCATTTACCTACTCGAGGACGAGTAGGAACTAAACTTGGGGATGTTCATACGTCATAAACGTATCCCTAATTTCTGACGTTCCATGTAGTTTTGATGTTATTTCCCACATGTTTTCTATACACTTAATGTCATTTTTACTGATTTTCCGGACTAACCTATTGACAAGATGCCACAGAGCCAATTCCTTGTTTTCTGCTGTTTTTAGTTTCAGAAAAGTTGTTCTGGATATATTCTCGGAATTGGAAAATTCGAAGCCCGGAAGTCTTAGAAATCCTGGAGGTTCCATGGAGTCCTGAAGAGACCTGGAGGGGGGGCCTCAGGGGGCCCACACCATAGGGCGGGGCGACCCCCCTTGGTCGCGCCAGGGGGTGTTGTGGGGCCCCCCAGGCCTCCACCGCCTCTGCCCTTTCGCCTATTTATTCCCCCTGAGGCGTAAACCCTAAAAAGATCCCACTTTTCCCAGAAAACACCTGAGGCCGTTGTCACCGTCATCCTGAGATCGAGAGGGTTCTGGAGCTCTCCCCGGCACCCTGCCGAGAGGGAAATTCGTCACCGGAGGGGTCTACACCACCAGGCCCTCCTCCGAAGTGATGCGTGAGTAGTTCATCCCTGGACTACGGGTCCATAGTAGTAGCTATATGGTTGTTCTATCCACTTTTTACCTCATGTTTAGATCTTGTAAGCTGCCTAACATGATCAAGATCATCTTTATGTAATGCTACATGTTGTGTTTGCTGGGATCTGATAAATGTTGAATGTTATGTCTTCTGATTATCAATCTATCATGTTATCTTCTTGCTTATATTATTTATGATCTTGCATGATCTCCGTTGTTACTAGATACTCTGGCCAAGTAGATGCTAGTAACTCCAAGAGGTGGTATTTATGCTCGATAGTGGGTTCATGCCTCCTGTGCATCTGTGCTCGAGTGACAGAAACGTGGCGGATGGAGGATGTGTTGTTGCCACTAGGGAGAAAACAACAATGCTTTGTTTAAGGATGATGTTATTGTTTACATTAAACACTTTGCTTACTGCACTTATTTGTTGCTTGCAACTTAATACCCAATGTTTGTTTGGATGATATTCGGAGGGTGGATTATTAGTCATAGATGTAGTTGGATAACGGTCTATGTATTTTATTATAATGCCGGCATGAATCACATAGTAATCTCTATGTCTTGCATATGCACTACGGTGCAGCCTTCATTTGTGTCAATTGCCCAGTTGTAATTTGTTCACCACACATGTTATTTGTCTTTCACGTAGAGACACCACTAGTGAACCGTGGACCCCGGTCCTTTTTCCTCATACTGATAAACACATACTGCTTTCATACTGTTACTACTATTTTCATATTGTTCTCCTACTGTTTTCCACACCATACGTTTAACCTCTTTGTGGTCAGCAAAATCGGTGAGATTGACAACCTCACTGCTTCGTTGGGGCAAAGTTATTTGATTGTGTTGTGTAGGTTCTTCGTTGCTTCCGAACCGGTAGTGCGCCCTGCCATCTCAACTGCTTCACCTTCTGAAGTTACTCCTTCCTCCTACTGGTCGATTCAACCTTGGCTTTTTCTGAGGGAAACTTGCTACTGTGCGCTTCATACCTTCCTCTTGGGGTCTCCCAACGAACGTGTGTATCACGCGCATCACGGGTCCATAGCAGTATCAAGATGGTTGTTTTCTCCACTTTATGCCTCATGTTTAGATCTCGTGAGATGCCTCACATGATAGAGATCATCTTATTGTAATTCTACATGTTGTGTTTTCTGGGATCCGATGAATATTGAATGCTATGTCTCTTGATTATCAATCTATCATTTTATCTTCGTGTGAATGTTATTTATGATCTTGCATGCTCTCCGTTGTTAGTAGATGCTCTGGTCAAGTAGATGCTAGTGACTCCAAGAGGGAGTATTTATGCTCGATAGTGGGTTCATACCTCCTTTGCATCTGTGCTTGAGTGACAGAAACGTGACGGATGAAGGATGTGATGTTTCCATTAGGGAGAAAACAACTTTATTTACATTACACACTTTGCTTAATGCGATTATCTATTGCTTGCAACTTATACTCAACGTTTGTTCGGATGATATTCAGAGGGAGGATTATTAGTCATAGATGCAGTTGGATGTCGGTCAATGTATCGGAGGGTGGATTGTTAGTAATAGATGCAGTTGGATGACGGTCAATGTATCCTGTTGTAATGCCCGCATGAATCACATAGTAATCATCATGTAAGGCATGTTTCAATATCTATCAATTGCCCAACTATAATTTGTTCACCACATATGTTATATATCTTTTATGCAGAGACACCACTAGTGAACTGTGGACCCCGGTCCATTTTCTCATACTGATAATACAACCACTGCAATTATTGTTTTCACACTCCTACTACTGTTTTCATATTGCTTTACTACTTTTTTCCACACCATACATTTAACCTCTTTGTTATGAGAAAAACCGGTGAGATTGACAACCTCACTGTTTCGTTGGGGCAAAGTGAATTGATTGTGTTGTGTAGGTTCCACATTGCTGCCGAACCGGTAGTGCGCTCTACCACATCAACTGCACCAACCTTCGGAGATTGCTTGTCCTCCTACTGGTCGATTCAACCTTTGGTTCTTTTCTGAGGGAAAACTTGCCGTTACACTCTTCTCAACCTTTCTCTTGGGGTTTACCAACGCCAGCCATGAGGTTCCAAGGAAGTTGTATCGTTTAAGCCTGATGTTGTTCCAGAAGTGTTAATTGCAACATCAAGATTACGTACATTGTGGACATCTTTATTGTCACAAGCTTTCATCGGGGAGATTTTGTTCCGCTTGCACGAGATTTCGAGTGTTACACGTTTGTGCTTTGTATTGTTGAAACAATAAGCCTCTCTAATTCATATGAAAATAGAGGGACAATAAAAGTACATGAAAATTTTCTTTTATGGAACTAATTAGTGGAGAAATGAATAATTAAAATGTTTTCTTCAATTTCAATTAAAGAAGGGACTGCATGAAAATTACAATCTTTTTGTGACAAAAGTTTGTGTGATAAAGTGATATCATTATTATACATGGAAACAAAATGTTAACGACAAATAGTACAACGCACAACGCGAAAATCTAATGTTCCATACAATCAAAACTTCTAAAATCGCGTATATGAGATTGGCTGTTACATTTAGAGCAATTTTAAAGTTGAAACCATGTTTGATGAAAATATGCCCTAAAGGCAATAATAAGTTGTATTATTCTATATTTCTATGTTCATGATTAAATTTGTTGATATGTGTTGTAATTGTGTTAGTTTCAAATAACGCGTGTTCGGAGGAAAATCGTAATACATGTGTGGAATAATAGACACCATTTAGATATTCCCAGTCTCATCTCTAAGAATGGTTCATATATTATTGATAGTCTTTGCTTCCTGACTATGTGGCAAATATAAAGTGTTGTGAGGTTGCCGATGATATATGGGATTGGAGTTGTTGTAGAACAACGATGATGGATAGACCCAATTGATATACCAATGAAACATATCATCAATATTGTTATTGGTAGTTTCCTAGTTTAAGTATTATTGTTACTATAAAATCGTTTGATCATAAGGCGTATATAACGCTGGTTACAATATGGACGTGACATGGACCTCCAAACGTCACTTTGTAACTAACGATTGCAAAATTGCTCTTTCGTTCTTACCAGATAGTATGTCAGTGTTCTATATGACGTAGCTATGTGAATTACTACTCTTGGCGATGGAGAGGTAGACTCTGGTCCCACTCATTTGTTATGATGTTCGTCATCATATGGCCATACAAGTGATAAAATATTTGATCATAAAGTATATCAGTGACATGGGATGTGTAAAGGAGTACATGCCGGGTAACGAGGATAACATAATTGTTTAACCTCGGGCTATGTAAACTATCGATAAGAGGTACCATAAGTGATTCATAGTAATAGAGATGGTTCTCATGATAAAGAAACTTTGTGATACTAATACATCCAAGACGTATCTATATTTTTTTATTGTTCCATGTTTGTTTCTTATGATTGCTACGTGTTTTTATGATGTTTTTACAATATTTTAGGGTGTTTTTTTGAACTAACCTATTAACAAAGTGCCTAGTGGCAGTTACTATTTTCTCTTGTCGTTTTGTTTCAGAAAAGTTGTGCAGGAAATATGCGCGAAAAGTTCTGAAATTGCACGGAAGCTAGTTTTTTTCTCGAAACAAAGACAGATCCTAAAGGAGATCCACATTGGTGGGCCCCACCACTCAAGCAATGCTATGGCGCATGTGGGCCCTTCGTGAAGCCTTCACATCGCTTGGTTGCCTCGGGCACCGCCTCAGGTCGCCTGTTCGCCCATAAATACCCCCTTCACCCGAAACTGACAGCCCCTGGAGGATTTTTTTCAAAACAGCGTCAGGGATCCACCGCCATCTGAAACCCTAATTCGAGGGACATAAGTTCCTATTCGGCTAGCCTGTCGAAAGGGGGAATCATAATCGGAGGGTTCTTCATCACCATGTCTGTCTCCCTGGTGATGCGTGAGTAGTTCATTCTTGGACTACGGGTCCATATCATTAGCTAGATGGTGATCTCTTCTCCTTGTGCTATCATGTCACGTTCTTGTGAGCTGCCTAACAGGATAAGATCGTTCATGTGTAATTGCTACGTGTTATGTTTGCTGGGATCCAATGAATCATGACATTATGGTCAGTTTGTTCAATGTCTTTTATTTGAGATTCACTTATATCTTGTTAGTTTTTTAATATGTTCTTGCACACTCTCCGATGTGTATGGATACTCTGGCCAAGTTGTTTTATGCATCTCCAAGAGGGAGTTTTATGATAGATAGTGGGTCCATGCCTCCTTGTTGACTGCGTTCGAGTGACAGAAATGTGAATGGGAGAGGATGTGATGTTTTTACTAAGGGGAAAATGGTGGTGTTCTTGTTTTACCGATGAGAATTATTTCTTACATTATGTATTAATCTTAATGCAGTTGGATGTTTCTTGCAACTTAATACCAGAGAGATTTGCTGGATAGCTTTCTTGAGGTGGACTATTAGATATAGATACATGCTCGATATCGGTCTATATGTCTTGATGTAATGCCTACATGATTGGAACCCGTTAATTATATCTTGTCATAATATCATTGTTGTGGCCTCATGATTTGTTAATTGCATATATGTAATTTGTTAACCCAATGGTGAGACACCACTAGTGAAACTATGCCCCCCCATTCCATTCTTTTGCATTGATTACAACAATGTTTACGTGCTTTTCATCATCACTTGCTCGTTGTTCTGTTTTACTTTTCATATCGAAACACACGATACGTTTAATACTTCTGTTTACAGCAAGACATGGAGCTTGACAACCTTCGTGGAAGTTGGGAGCGCGGAGAGTTTGTGTGTGTGTGCATGTCCACGTTTTTTGACGCGCCAAACAACAAGACTTGGCTCCTTGACCGGGGAAACTCCCATGGTTCTACATCACACCTTCCACTTGGGGATTAACCAACTTCACTAGACATTTAGTTTTTTCACTTTTAGTCTTTTTCCTATTTTGTTAGTGTACCTTGTTTTACCTTGCAAGTATGGGTTCATATGAGAACACCAAGCTTTGTGAATTTACAAATACCAATAATAATGATTTAATATGCACACCAATTTCCCCTGCCTTCAAGAAGATTCTTATGAATTTCAACATGCTTTGCTGAATCTTGTGATGAAAGAACAATTTTCTGGTATTAGAGAAGATGGTACTTATAATTTAAATAACTTTTTTTGATTTATGTGATACGCAAAAGTATAAACAGGTAGATGGTGACATTTTTCAGATGTAACTATTCCCTTTCTTATTAAGAGCAAGAGCTAAAAAATGGTATTGTCTTTAATTAAAAATAGTATTGATTCTTGGACTAAGTGGAAAGATGCTTTTATTAGAAAGTATTATCCACCTGCAAAAATTATACAACTGAGGAGTAACATTATAAACTCTAGACAAAATGATAATGAACATGTTTATCAACCTTGGGAAAGAATGAAAACTATGGTTACGAATTGGCCCACACACGGATTAACTACGTGGATGGTTGTCTAAACTTTTTATCCAGGATTAAATTTTTCTTCAAGAAATTTATTGGGTTCAACTACAGGAGGAACCTTTAGGAATATTACATTAGGGGCAGCACACAAACTCTTGGATGATTTGATGACAAATTACTCTCAATGACACACAGAAAGAGCTCCAACAGGTAAAGATGTAAATTCTGTTAAGAAGATCTCTACGTTGAATGATAATGTTGATATGATTGTTTCCATGCTTGCTAAACAAGTTTTGTATTGATCCTAATAATGATCCTTTGAAATCTCTGTTTGTTCAAGAAAAATATTGAGTTGATGTGAATTTTATTGCTAGGAATAATGTTCCTTCAAATATTGTTATTAATCCTGAGAACTGCAGTCGTGGTAGATTTGGATGAAAGGCTAGCGACCGGTACGATGGGGGTGGAAACCATAGATGTCCGGGTAGATTGTCATTGGTATGATTGTGGATTCCTAGGAAACAAAACCAATCCATGAGTATAACTCCTAAGAAGCAAAATAGTAATGACAATAATTAAGACTTAAACATCAGATCTAACTATCCATGGCTTTCTTGTGAGAAACATTCTTCAGAATTCACTACCGAATCAGGAACACGACGCCATACCTTTGAACTCTTGCTTTTGTTCTTAGCGGTTATCGCCGAGATCGGCATTGATGGTAGACGCTAGGTACCATTGTGCAGGTTGTGGAATGAGATATTAGGTGGATTGAGAACAGTATAGTTGCGAATTCATAGAAATCAGAACTTGATACGACGAGTTGACATATCAAAGGGTAGTGTTAGATTTATTGTTCACTAAGGTGTGATATCGGAGACATTGTACATAATGATTGGGTTTGAGCGGGGGTGTTATTGGTTTCTTTGGTGGTGGTGAGGAGGCCAAGGGAGGATGAGAAGGGAAGAGGGGGAGCGGATTGAGGAGTAAGTTGGCGGTGAACTGTGTTTTTTATAGGGAAGATACCATTTAATAACATGCATTTTGGGTTATGAATCTTGTTTCCAGTATTACTAGACACCAAGATGTGGTTCTGCTTTTTCCGATTATTGCTGGAATCGAACTCCATGAAAGATATAGCTATCTGGAATGGTGATCAGAGGGTGGAGAGAGAAAGAAAGTCTTGGACCTCGGAAGAGAAGGGGTCGTAGTCGGCGCAGAATCCAGCAGGAAGGAGAGAAGAGCTAAAAAGATGCTGCTGCTTGCAGTACGATGACCACACAACGAGATGGGGATTTCCCTTCCCCTCTCACAATTCACAAGTCTAAAAATCATACATTAAACTTAGGCCAATGATAACAACATCTGAATACTACACGAACATTATCAGCCAAGTAGAAATAGTGTATCCATTCATCAATAATGTGTGTTCATCCCAATCACAAACTTCACACCACAGCTGCAGCGTCATCGAAATTTAAAAACAACATTTTTGCGGTTTATCACGACCTTAACGAAAAATTCGCGCAGATAAAAACAACAACATGAGGATTCAACATCTAAAGGCACTAACACACGATTACGTTTCCCAACGGTTCCATGTTGTAATGACCACTACTGGTTTCAGCCACATGAAGGCTCCCAACTTCCAGAGTTTTAACTGTAGTTTTGCATCAGGTGTCCTGATATTCTTCTTCCTCTGCCTTCTTCTCAAGCTCCACCATAATATTGGCAGCTGCAGAGTACCTCGCCTCGCGTGGGGTCGGGCAAGGACCACCAGCGATGCTCATATCAAAATCAGGGCACGTGAGATGTACACTGGCATGGAACATTCCTGAAAAAAAAGGAAAATGAATAGTGAAGAAGTGCTCAAAACAACATGCGAGAGCTCTGGAAGGGAGACGGTGCTAGTAAATCAAACAGAAGTTACTAGTACTACTGCTAGCTGCAGACCTAACCATTTCATCACAAGTGATTGCAATGATATTGCTAGAGGTGATCTCTAATAAAGCCTACATGCCTCACACAAGTCTCTAGTAACCATCTGCAGAACCCTGACATTAAACACACCCAACACTTCAACTGGACTGCTTGTATGATATTCTTAAATCTTACGCTTATATGGTCCAAGGAAAAATGCTTGCCCATGCATAAAAATAAACAGATATGGGTAAATATATACCATCTGCCACTGAAGGTAATATTACGTATCTTGGGAGTATCCACTCGCACTTATTGCAGATCTCATCAAGCTCCTGCATTGACAAGTGTCAACATTCGAGGCGGCTCTTACAAATTCTAATACATCAGTTCTGCTTGAATTTTCTTACCTGGCATTTATTATTGTGTCCCTGGAGTATCTCCTTCAGTCTCTTCCTCTTACTGCTCATGGTTTGACCGCCATCTCCAGAGCAAGATGAATTGGCAACTTCCATCATATTGGAGGAAGTTCCCTTATATTTGTCTCCTATTGCCAGCACTTTGGATGTCATCTTCCCTTCTGCATAAGGTTTAAACATGATGAGTACTAGAAATGTGGAACTCATACGGAAACACCTTGCCATACTTCCAATGGACGATCTGTTCACCACAAAGTGTGGTGGACGATTCGTCTACAATGAAAAGTGTGCCACACTACAACTTAGCACATGAATGTTGGAAATGTATGGCTCCTAGCCGAACATTACCATTCAAGATTGTCTGAATGTCCATATCACATTGAATACTTCGTTCTTGAAGTATGCGTTCCTTGTGAAGCTGAAACAAAGAGAGAACCGGATGAGTTCACATCAGCTTCTTAGCTAGAAAAAAGTTATAGCAAATATGCATCGCTGTCTAAAAGAGAAGCCATATAACATACAGTTTCATCCCGTATTTTCTGAATTGATCGTAGTAAATCACAGATCAGATTATCATTGTTCTCAGTGACGTCGCCTTCAATGAAACCGGGAACACATGGGTTAAGAACTTGGATGGCAAATAACTAATAATAGGAAAAACAAGTTGTCTTGGGTGGTTTATCCCTACCTGACTTTTCTGTCACTTCCATATCATGGCATTCCAAAGCACCGTTCCTGATTGCAGGATCAACAAGTGCCTGATACAACAGTTAGTTAATTAAGTTGAAGCAGAGTAAATAAAACACAGAGAAACTTGGCCTACTCATCAGGCACAACTGTTAACCAAGACTTGCCTAACTTATGTCGGGTATTTGGTACTGACCTATGAAAAGGATAAATACTTCTTTGGTTGATTGAGCATGGACAGAGTTGCTCCTCTCTTTATACAGAGAATAATTAATCCCTAACAGTAGGGTTTAATCTTAACCCATTGATCTTTCCTAACAATAAGGGTAATCTTCACTAGTAAGATGCTCTTAGTTAATAGAATATTATTCCTTATTGGTGGGATTGGACCGGGTCGGCTTCCTCCCCTCACCGTACTCCACAAAAAGTGTGTTCTATCACATTTTCCAAAACATACACGTGGCAACATGCAAGATGAACCAACTCCATATTCCTTATAATAGTAGAGTGTGTAGGAAAACACAAACAAATAGAATGAAGCACAACTAACATGACAAGAAAAATTGTATGGGTAAGGACGGAACCATAATATTTATAATTATTACCAGATCATCATATTTTAAGTTTTACGTATATAACTATTTCAGAGGATGTATGTGACTCTAATGTGCGCTCCTATTGTAGTTTTTCAATACTTTCAAGCTGTAATTTAGCTCACCATTGAAGAAAAGACATCTTGGGGCATATTGCCACATATAGACTGCTTCTGTGTTTTGTCCTTATCCACTTGTCCACCTAAATTTTATTGTATCAGAATACTACTAACGAATGATGGATTGGTAATGTATAAATATGGTTAGAATGACTCACCAGGTTGTAGGAGTCCTGAAGTTTCGACATTAGGGATTATTATGGGGCTCTCACCATCTGGACCCACTGCTGCTGCAACCATGGAGGCTACAACTTTTCTTTTTCTACCTCTTCGGGTCTTGCTGATGCTTGAGTTCTGGTTTCTATTGGCACCCGTTGCTTTTATTGCTCCTTTGTTTTTCTTTGGAGTTGACACTTTTGTTATTTGGTTTCCCATCTTGGACATGCTATTCTCATCTTGCTCTTCCATTTTTTCATCTATCACAGAGTGCAATCCATGTAGGGGGTCAGCAGGCCAATTCCTGAAACATGTCAAGTGTTACAACCAATTACCATCATACCTGGAAAGTTCTACTGCCCTAGTTTAACACATAAATAGCTGAGAACAATTCTTATGTTACCTGTGGAGGAGTTCAGAAAGAATCTCCTTGTATGGAAGAATGTGATAGTAGTCAACTACAGATGTTGTTTTCAGGAACGGATCATTTACAAATACCGGACCAGTCATACTATCAAAGAGAAAAAGCTGAAAAATGTCAGTATCGTCGAGAAACAGCAACAGATAACAATAATATTGCACCGAGCAAATCGCCATCATTTTAGAGGAAAATGGTAAAATATAAATAAACATGATCTACGCAATAAGCACGAGCAGAACTATCTAGTAGATAAAAGCAAACCTGTTAATTAACTTTTCTAGAGATATTTCCACAAGGTCACTCTTCGTGGTTTCCTTATACTCCACAATGAACAACTTGGTAGTCGTCCTTTGTTTACTTAATGAGTATGCCAAAGCATCGTCGACAACAAGCAAGTCCGAGCCCTTCATACCTAGTAAGACAATAAGTTTACCATAATGAGAAGCAAACGGTGGATAGGTGGATCATATATAAAATGCACAAAATATCAACAGAATCAAGTTAATGTGTCACAATTTTACACTGTCATATTTACAGAAATATAAATATCGTTCTCTAGCAAACAATGATTTTCTATTTGTTCATGCACAAGTGAATTAACCATTATAGTGTCCCAAGTTATTTTCAGTCTGCTAGTTCATAAATTAAATCTAGTTTCATTATTAACAACTTGTACACAACCAAAACAAATTAGAGGAACAGTCCCACAATAAATAATTAACAAATGTTCTTTGCTCGTGTTATTTTTTTGCCTGTAAATAGTTTTACGCATAAAGTAAGTGAGGGGCACATTTTTGGAATACATTCATGCACTTGTTCTTTGTTTTCTGTAAAGCAAGTGTACGACTCAAAATCATTTTTTGGGTTCATTTGCAGGTCAAATTTAGTACTACCTCAGATCCGAACTAAGTGTCGCCAGAGGACTACTAGGCCAATACAAATTCGTTCAGAGCCGCCGACAATATTTTCGGATCGGAGGGAGTACAATTTGGAACTGTAACTCAAGTAAACCTTTGTTTACAAAATTAACGGAAACTCTGATCCACACTCTTCTTCTTGTTCGGGTCAGTATGTATCAAGAGATGAAAAATATATTTGTCAATACTACTAATAACCTGATCCAAGTGAGGAAAACACGCTAAATAAAAGCTGAAAACTGCAGATATGGATGTATAACTTAAGGGATGTGGTGATAAAAACCGACCTGTTCTATGCTCCACCTCCGTTAATGCTAGTTGTTGAAGACGAAAAGGTTCATCCAAAGCACTAAAGGTTCTTCCATTTGTCGAGTTGGTACTGTGTGAAATACCAGCTGCTGCATCATATTCCTTTTCTATGATTGACCAGACACCCTGGGTGTCAGCACAATCCTGAATCAGACATTTTTTCTTTGTAGGGTCCAGAAGAAGCACAGCAACTTTCGCTATTGGCCACATTGCCACGTCTGGATAACCATCAGTTGCGCCAAGTTCTGCAGCGA
This sequence comes from Alopecurus myosuroides, assembly GCA_028641055.1. Taxonomy (NCBI): domain Eukaryota; kingdom Viridiplantae; phylum Streptophyta; class Magnoliopsida; order Poales; family Poaceae; genus Alopecurus; species Alopecurus myosuroides. The sequence continues at coordinate 291,185,110 of CM054063.1, read as the reverse complement.
TCTCACAAGCTTGTATTGCTGCTTTGTCAGTAACAGATAAGCTCCCATGCTTTCCGGAATTGTTCTCGCGGTCATGGACCATACTCAAGTATGGCAGGAAATCTTCCCCAACAGCAAGAGAAGCGCACGCAAAAAACCGCTGGGCATCAGCGAAAGCAAGCTGCGGAAACATCTTCCTGTGGTAGTAATTGTACAGAATCATAGCCGTGTGGACCTGCGAAACCACACACCCGCGTGATGAGTTAGCAGCTAGCCGGTTATATAATACAAGCCTTATATGCAAGGAGAAAAGGAATAAAAAAACACACTACATCTTTACACAAACAAAGCACATAAGAGCATTTCATGGAATTTTCATGAATAGCAAAGGAAAATAAACTAATACTCCTACATACAACGGTAGATTGACAGGGGAAAATATAACCATCCACCCATCGCTCCGTCTCTAAACAACCATCCTCCGCCGCCGCCCATCGCTCCGCCTCCAACCATCCACCTATACACGACGCACCAGCCGCCGCTACTGACGCCATAGTTCTTGGATGTGTTGGAATATATGTCGAATATGTGTACGAGTAGGGCTACGCTAGGACTTGTAATTAAACGGAAGGTTAGGTGTTTGAGTCGGACACGTGTAACCTGGCCTAATATATAAATGCACCGGGAGTAGACCAAATAGACACGACGAAATCTGGTAGACTAGACACAAGATCACGAGGGGACGGTCCGGCGCCCGTGGCAGGGGCGGCCGGACCGGCGTGGCGTTGAGATCTGGTGCGTCTGTATTGCCTCGGCAGGCTTATCGTCGATGACGACTTGATAGCAGCAGGCGCGCAAGGGAAACCGGCGGCATGTGCCGGCGACCAAGGCGGCCGGTGCAGCGGTATCGATGGGGAGGTGCGCCCATAGTCATGCCCCGCAGATGTAGCCGAGTTCGCCGAACTGCGTTAACAAATCTCGGTGTCGTCATCATGCTGTGATTGCTTGATCCTCGGTAGATCTACAGTGTGCCTACGATTTGTAACAAGTGGTATCAGAGTGGGGTTCGAAGGCCGGATTGTTGATCTAGAGGAAGGACGACGAAGCCCAACCGCGGATAAATCATGGTGAACGCGGAGATCGCGAATCGCAGGATTTTTGGCGGCCGTCGAAGATCGTCGTATGAGTAGCAACCGGACTCGACGAGATTGGAAGCAGTTGGTTGGGCACACGGATCGATCTGGTCGATCGCGGTGCGCCAGGCTCGCGAAAGCAGCGGCGCGTGATGCGCTTGAGGCAGATAGGGCCGATGGCAATTACGCGAGCTAGCCATGTGGGCAGACCAAGGCAAGATCGAGCTGACCCTTGCATGCAAGAGATTTGTTAAAGGAAAAAGTAGATGTGTCAGATGTGTAGCAGGCATGCCATCGTGAGTTAAAGAAAAAAAAGGAAACTATCCAGAAACTTGGAGTGTACGTGAAGTGAGATGGTACATGGCTTTCAAAGCTTTGCAATCTGCACAGGGAAGGTACCAAGGAGTGTACGGATTATTTCAGGTTTTCTTACTCGTTGCACCGGTGGTGTACGGGATGGCTGCGGGGCAGATACAGAAGATGCGGAGTCGCAAGTTCACGAGAAGATTGACAGGGATTGGCAGTATATGTCAAGTTGATCAAGATGGACTGATGCGGTGAGCATGACGCGCGCATAAGGTTCCGAGTAGCCTGAAGTGCGGCGTGTGAGGGATCATGCAACGACAAGACGTCGAGCAATGCACATTGGTGCTTGGCTGATACGGCGCGAGGTGGAGCATGGTTGCAGTCGGATACGTTCGACTGGGTTGGACTGGTCAGTCTGACGGAACAGAATACGGTGAAGATCGGCGATGACGACGTAGGAGCGTGACGGCTGATGGTGTCCGGATTCTGTGGCGTGAAAACACGTGGCGCATGCCTGAGGGGTGCGTGCTTCAACATGCAATGGCGCGGGGTTGGTTCAAGATGGCGTACGCATGAGATCTTGAGGTCGACGGGGCGCGGGGTGGACTGATCATCTACCATGGAGTCATGTTGAAGTTGGAGATGGAGTCTAAAGATTCCACTCAGCTGATGGAGGGGGCTACGGCGTAAGATATCGGAGAGTCGAAGTCTAGTCAGCGGGAAGGCGAGAAGCACGTTGGTCGGACTGGACGTCACGGTTCGAGAGATGCGTGGAACTCGGCATCGGTCGGGTATGACTGATGGTTATCTGCAGTGGGGCCTGAGATGGTGTGGGTTAGCGACCCTTGAGATCTTGGCCAAGATTGTGGATGCTCGACGCGGTAATAGCGGCGAGGTGTGCGGTAAGCACGGGACACGGCGATGGACCAGGGCACGGACGGTCGGACATGAGGTTTGACATGTGTGCAGGGGTTCTGAAGCAGTGTTGGCGAGTACCAGGTTCGAGTTGGTGACTGGGTCTATCGGGATTGACATCAAGTGATGGACATGAGTCGGCCATAGAGAATCTGCGAAAGCGGTGATGAGACAGTTGTCAATTTGACTGGAGATGACTTAAGGCAACGGCGAAATTTCTTCAAGGTTTCGGAGATGCAGTCAACAATAGCGAGAATGATGAGCTCAGGTAACTCTTATTTGTGACACCTAATATGTGAGTTGTTCACTTTCACATGGATCAAGGACGAGGCTACCAAGGTGACGATGCAACGGCGTTGTCGATATGGTGACTTTATGATCGTTGTGTGATGGCGGTGGACGGATACTCCGGAGAGTTGGGAGCACAAGACAAGAGTGAGGAATAACTTAATTTTCGTGGGAGCATTGACTGTGGTGAAACAAGGAAGGAAGTACGGTTGCAGCTGGAGTCATATGGAGTAAGTGAGTAGCAGCTGAGCTCATGATTAATGGTTCAAGTCTAGGTATACAAAGATTCGGCATGACGGCTTCAAGATGGCGAAGGGCATATTCGCCAAGGTGGAGTTTGTTGAAATATATGTCGAATATGTGTACGAGTAGGGCTACGCTAGGACTTGTAATTAAACGGAAGGTTAGGTGTTTGAGTCGGACACGTGTAACCTGACCTAATATATAAAGGCACCGGGAGTAGCCCAAATAGACACGACGAAATCTGGTAGGCTAGACACAAGATCACGAGGGGACGGTCCGGCGCCCGTGGCAGGGGCGGCCGGACCGGCGTGGCGTTGAGATCTGGTGCGTCTGTATTGCCTCGGCGGGCTTGTCGTCGATGACGACTTGATAGCAGCAGGCGCGCAAGGGAAGCCGGCGGCATGTGCCGGCGACCAAGGCGGCCAGTGCAGCGGTATCGATGGGGAGGTGCGCCCATAGTCATGCCCCGCAGATGTAGCCGAGTTCGCCGAACTGCGTTAACAAATCTCGGTGTCGTCATCATGCTGTGATTGCTACAGTGCGCCTACGATTTGTAACAGGATGTGCCTGGACGATTTACTCTCTTTTTTCTAGGGGAATCCTGGACGATTACTGTGCGTTGCATCGCATTTGGGCCTCCAACGTGCGCGTAGGCCCACTACCTCGCCAAAAGGGAAACACGTTACCGCCAGTCCGCCACCACCTCGCATCCTAATTCTAAAAATTAAAAAAAAAAACTCGCCTCCTCCTCAGGCCGACACCACGGGCTCCTCACCGGGACACGCCCAACGGCGGCGAGGCCTGCTTCCCACTATAGCCGGCACCAACGGCGACAATGGAGACGAGCATGCCTCCATTCCCACGCAAAATGAAGCTAACGAGCGTGCATTTCCACGCATCCCAGCGTGAATTATAGCTACCAACAATTCGACCACCATGGATTGATCCCAACCATTAACCAAAAGAGCCACGTACGGTACGTCCTAGGCTACATACAGGCTATACAACACAGCTAGCGACCGATGCTCACCTGCTGCGCGACGGTGCGCTGCTTCTCGGGCGTCATGTGTCGCGCGTCCTGGGAAGCGCGCCGCGGAAGCACCGGACGCACCAGGTGCTCCACGACCAGCTTCACCGCGTCCTCCATGTGCACCACAACCTCCACCTCATTTCCTCCTCCTCCGCCGCCAGACATACCGCCCCGACTACACAACTCTGCCGAGCAAACGGGTCAGCACGGCTCGATCTCTCGGGTATGGGATTCTGTGCGGCGGCGGCGGCTGGGTGGCCGATGGGTCGGGGGATTTTTGTAGGGAGAGAGAACAGAGAAGTGGTGGGTGGAGTGAGCTAGAAGTGGAAAGAGCTGAGGACGACCGATCCGCCGTCCGCTGCCAGTGTCCTCCGCCGTCCATCGCCGTGGTCAGAGTGGGCAAGTATTGAAGAGGGACAGCTCTCACCTTTGCTCTGTTTCCGTTACGATTGCTTGCTCCAGCTCAGTGTCTCTGAAACGATGGGGCCACCGATGCGATGGCTTGGTTGCCATTTCCCAAAATGAACTTCGACACGCGGCGCACAACGAGTTCAAGAAAAAATAAAACTATAGGCTAAATCGGATGCGAAACGAGAAGGAAACACAGGCAAGATTCAGTTTCCATACTACCTACATTCCAATTTCCAAATAAGAAGTTTTGGCAGGTTATTTTGGCCTACCAAAATAGCTTACTACTATTTTAGAATAGAGATAATGCTTACTATTAAACTATACTCGCAAAATAATGCTTATTAAAGATAACCAAATAATGAAAATAATTTGAAACAAAAAAACAAGGCAAAAGGGGGAACACTATAGCATAAATCAAACACGAAATGTAGTACTAGGAATGGTCCGATGAGATTACCGAAGCGAGAGACGATGGCTCTAAACCCACGAGGCTGAAGTGCCTTGCCGCCTGGGAGCAATCTAGCTTCTTATCATCACAATCTACATCGTCTTCCATTGCCACTTCTTCCCAAAGACTGGTCCTCGTTACGGGTTCATGTTTATCGCTCCAAGGAATAAGTTGGGCCCCTCTAGGAACACTCACCTTCTCATCACATTCAATATCTTTCTCCATCTCCACTTGAAGCGACTGTTCATTTTCTACCGGAGTTTTAAGTTGAGCCCCTCTAGAAACCGGCAACTTATTACCACGACCTATATATTGTTTCATCACCACTTCTTCCACATGTACTTTTTCTATTGACGCTTTAAGTTGCGCCTCTTTCGGAGTATCCATGAACTGACGTACTTGTTTGGATGCTCTAACCATATTTTCATCACAGCCGGTATCAGTAAGTGAGTAGTTTGGATACCATTTTGATGGAGTGGTATTGAGGTCCACAACAAGATCAAGCCCTTCGTCCGACTCCACGCGGAACTCCAAGGAAGGTTTTGAACGATTTCCTGGCATTTTACAACATGGACCATGAACTTATCTTATCCGTGATATTTTCACCGGCTTTAATTTGTGATATTGAAAGAGGGCTAAGAAACATACCTCTTGGAGCTATAGCTTGATTTTCTTCCAAGGAATTCATATCATTTAATCTCGATGTTGCACCGCGAGTTCTCATCGCAACATTAGGAGCAGGTACAATATCGTTAGCTTTCTTGTCACGGGATATGCCCGGGGAGGTTTTCCTCCTAGTGCCGTGAGAATTCCGAGTCTTACGCATTTGTGCTTTGTATTGTTGAAACAATATGCCTCCCTGATTCATAGAAAAATAGAACAGTATGAAATGTTTCTTTTATGGACTATTCATTCATTTTATTCAAATGAATGGAGAAATGAAGAATTAAAATATTTTAATATATCTCAATTAAAGAAGGGACTATATGAACTTTACTATCTATTTTTGACAAAAGTTTGTGTGACAATTTTTTTATATAGAACCAAAATGTTAAAAAGCAATACAACGCTCAACATACAATATAATATTATATACAATCACAACTTCTGCCATCGTGTAATGTGTCATTGGATCTATGCATCCAATTGTCACAACAACTTGACGACAATCCCACCTATGATTATAAAATGGAATCATCATAAATATTCTTGTCGGTAAGCATATATTGGGCTGCACTGCATGTGTTTATGTGAAATAATTATCAATATAAAAAAATGTGGCCAATTTCAGGAACCAACTGATCACGATATGTATATATCGAATCACAAGAACTTTGTTCAAGTATTCACAGCTATTTTCTTGCATTATATATGTTAAAGAAATAACTAAGTTTCCATCATCTAGGCACAAAATGCATCGCTCGTCAACACACATACGTAAGTATTTGGATTAAAGATGACCCATTGTATGTTTTCCAATGCCCTCGTCGCCAGTTTCTCCTGCTTTCGATGGCCCTTGGGACTTTGGAGGTGCAGCGTACCACAACTCCTCATCAACGAAGAGTTTCGTTCTTTTATTGGAGAGTTTCAGTATATTCTTCGGGGTGGAGGGGTGATGGTGACATTCTGAAATAAAAATAAGGTCCTTACTGCTTATGTGATGCGCCTAGCGCTAGTAGAGGACGCATGAAGTTTTGTGTTCGAGGGTTCTCCTAGGACTGGTTAGCTTTCGTGTTCAATGGTGTGCTTAGGGGTCTAGCGTTCTGATCTAGGTTTTGCATCATTGGCAATAGTTATTAGTGTCATACCGAGGGATCAACTTGAGGCTTATGTTCTTCAATTTAAGAATCATGTCGTCTTTTCTGCTCTCAATCATGTTGGAAGTTTGGCTGCAAAAATGGTTGAAACCAATAATCACTTGGTGTTTCCATTGATTTACAAGCTTATTGAGTTGGCTTTGTAATTGTTCGTGTCAACTGCATCTGTCGAGAGAGCTTTCTCAGCAATGAATTATTAAGTCCAAATTACGTAACAAGATAAATGATGATTGGTTCAATCACTCGATGATATGCTACAATGAGAGGAAAATATTCAAATCGTTGATGATGTCACTATTATTCGACGGTTTCATGCTAAATCTCGTAGAGGGGTTTTGCCAAGACATTATTAATGTTTTAAAGGTATGTTTCACACTTTATAATCTGAAAAGTTTTTACAAATATATGAACTAGTAATTCTTACTTTCTTTTTTAATACTGTAGGTTCTGTTTTGGGGTGTTTGAATGGACATTTGGATATCTCTTCTTATATTGTCTAGAGAGCTTTAATTTTCATATTCTTAGTTATATATTACGTTGTTCCGCACTTAAATTTGCATTATATATATGAAATATTTGGGTATGTTATTCAATTTTTCTTACTTAGCTTACGACCGCCTCGTCTCCTATTTTTTCCCGGCTCCGCCACTTGTTATTACTTTAGTGCGCTAGACCTTTGGAGTCTTAACACAAGGCCTCCTCGTCTATCGAATACAATAAGCTCTACTACGGCAAGCTTTCCCTTGCTCCAGTGATAGAGGGCAACGATAGTGGTGCATCTTCACCTCGCTTTGGTGCTCGTAGTCATCCCTAGGTGGTCTAAGGAGCTATTTATAACTAATATTAACTTTAGGGTCAATTTTATTGTTGTTGATGATTATTAATTGTTTAGTGGACCATTTCGCAAAACTAAGTCTTCGATACCATTTGAGGAAGGGAATTTGTTTCTTTCGGTATTAGGATCCTGGAAATGAAAATAAAGAATACTAGATACAAATAAATGGCGGGGCTATAGAAGAAACAAATCTCACCACAAAATCCCCAACTAATATTTGAACTACTAAATCTAGGAGTAGATCACAAAATAAGCAACATGAAAATGACTAGACATAACAATGGAACTTCAAGATTGGGAACAAATAACTTCATTATGAGGATTATCCTCGAGAATTCATTACCAGATCGAAACACCATGGCATACCTTTGAATGTTGTTATTGATCTCGATGGTTGTAGTCCTCGTAGATGTAGAGGAGACGCCGACGGCTATTATGATGGTATTGCAAACCAGAGATGACCAGGTAGATTACTGGTGGTACGATTGTGGATACCTAGGAATCAAAAATATTACATGTAATCCATAAATCAAAAGAAGCAATGGAAGAATCACAATAATTAACACTTGGACATCAGATCTAACTATCCATGACTTTCTCGTGAGAATAACATCCTTCAGAATTATGTTTCAAAAAAAAACATCCTTCAGAATTCACTACCAAATCATAAAGACGGTGACATACCTTGAAATCTTGCTTTCGTTCTTAGCGGCTATGGCCGAGATCGGCGTGGAGCGGAGACGTCGGGTACTGGTGTGTGGGTAGTGTAATGAGATATTAGGTAGATTGGAAACATGTATTGTTGTGAATTCCTATGAATCAGATCTTGAGACGAGCTGACCCATCAAACGGGAGAATTAGAGATGTTGTTTGCTAAGGTGTGATTGTGGGAGACATGGTACATAGAGATGGGGTTTTGAGAAAGAGAGTTACTGAGATCTAAGGGGACGAGGAGGAAAAGAGAGGATAATACGGGAGGAGGGAGATGGGGGAGGGGTTTGAGGGGTTAGTTGGTGGTGTACTGTGTTTCTTATAGGCAAGGTACCATTAGAAACATGTGCATTTTTTAATTCTAAAGCACGTTTCCTTCTGTTTTTACACCTCAACAAAGATACGGAGAATATTTTTTACTAATCCCAACTTGGAAATATCCAGGGAGGAATTCCACGATGGGCACATCCACCAATTAATAACACTAAATATAAAAAACATGTGACACCCTGGCACTCCACCACTATAAAAGCATTTGACATACTGTGATGAATACATAGGACATCGTAGTACAAAATTCCCTTAAATTTTTGTTCATGGAAAGGCTTTCGCAAGTAGATTTGAACCCAAAAAACTTGTGTCACCGTGGCACTCGATCACTAAAATAACAAGAAAGTAGATTTTTACAGTGGTATATTACAAAATTTTATCGTGGTAGGTACTTCATGGATCGACACTTGTTAAATCAGTGGTAGGTGAATGCAACCTAAATTACTAGATTGCACATGATGTTTATAGTAGGTCTGATGGAAACGTTGGTAAACCCCAAGTAGAAGGTTGTGAAGAGTGCAGCGGCAAGTTTTCCCTCAGAAAAGAAACCAAGGTTGAATCGACCAGTAGGAGGACAAGCAATCTCTGAAGGTTGATGCAGCTGAGGTCGCAGGGCGCACTACCAGTTCAGCAGCAACGTTGAACCTACACAACACAATCAAATCACTTTGCCCCAACGTAGCAGTGATGTTGTCAATCTCACCGGTTTTGCTGAACACAAAGAGGTTAAACGTATAGGGTGGAAAACAGCAGGAAATCAGTATGAAAGCAGTAGCAGCAGTATGAAAGCAGTAGGTGTTTTATCAGTATGAGGAAAATGGACCAGGGGTCCACAGTTCACTAGTGGTGTATCTCCGTGAAAGATAAATAACATGTGTGGTAAACAAATTACAAATGGGCAATTGACAAAAACGAATGTTGCACCGTAGTGCATGTGCAAGACATAAACATTACTATGTGATTCATGCGGGCGTTACAACAAGGTACATAGATCGTCATCCAACTGCATCTATGACTAATAATCCACCCTCTGAATATCATCCTAACAAACGTTGGGTACTAAGTTCCAAGGAACATATAATCGTAGTAAGCGAAGTGTGTAATGTAAACAATAACATCATCCTTAGAAAAAGCATTGTTGTTTTCTCCCTAATGGCAACATCACTTCCTCCATCTGTCACGTTTCTGTCACTCGAGCACAGATGCAAAGGAGGCATGAACCCACTATCGAGCATAAATACTCCCTCTTGGAGTTACTAGCTCTACATGGCCAGAGAATCTACTAATAACGAAGAGCATGCAAGACCATAAATAACATATGCATGAAGATAACACGATAGATTGATAATCAGAAGACATAGCATTCACCATTCATCAGATCCCAACAAACACAACATGTAGCATAACATAAAGATTATCCCGGTCATGTGAGGCAACTCACGAGATCTAAACATGAGGTACAAAGTGGAGAGAACAACCATCTATCTACTGCTATGGACCAGTAGTCTAGGGATGAACTACTCACGCATCACTTCGGGAGGAGGGCGTGGTGGTGTAGACCCCTCCGGTGATGAATTCCCCTCCAGGAAATGTCGGATATATACCGATAGGGGTATATCCGGTATTCTCCTAAAGAGCCAGATTACCATAGTGGCCTGATTAGTAATGGATCACAGTCCATTAGGCAGCCCATTAAGCTGACGCACAGAAGCCGGATTCTAGAAGAACCCGGACCACGGCCAAAGTGGTGCGGCTTGGAGTAGAAGGCGGATTCTTGCTTTCCAAGTTAGATACTTACCATAGACCTAACCTGACTATCTATATAAAGCCGGACGGGAGAGAAGAAAGACACAGACAATAAGCTAGAAGCCAACTCGCCGAGAAGTTGATCCTCGTCGAGTTAGCAAATCCAACTCACATTGTACTTTATATACTTCAGGCTTCAGCCCTGATTTAGTGAGATTGCAGGAGTAGGAACGCCGCCTAGTTGCGACGTACCGAACCTGGGTAATTTTGGTGTTCCTGGTTGTCGTACTACCACGTCCCCCCACGTCTCTATCAGTAGTCTCATGGCATCCCCATCTATGAACTCTACTACGATGTCTCGACAGTTGGCGCCCATCGTGGGGCCAGCGACGTCAGGCGTTATGTTTTGATCGGGGATACTCGGCGGAATTGGCAGTACCATAACTGTCGGAAGCTTGGAATTCGACAACGACGTCGGGCGCTTCCTCGACAATGGATCATACATGCCAGCACGGAATCATCTGGTAAGTGCCTATGTTTTACCAATTGGATCTGCAAACATATTTATCGGATAACTGCAGAAGCAACGGGATTCTCTGGTGGAAGTAGATTTATCCCACCCGCCCTATACCTAGTTGAAGAAAACTATGATGCCGGATTTTGCTCAGATCGCCAATATCGTGCTGAAATTGCTGCCTCTCCGGAGATTCCTGCAATCAGATCTCACTTTATCGGCATGGTGCAATCCGAGGTCACCGAAAACACGGATGAAAACAATCCCGTGGAAGAGGCAGATGAAAACAATCCCACAGTAGAGGTGGAAGATCCGACACCCGTCGATGTGACGACGAACTCGGAAGCCGACTCTATGCTAGCCACCATTGAGGCGAGATTGGAGTCGAAACCCGGATCGGAAGAGCTCGATTCCGAGGACGAAGATGAAGACGCTTTCGAAAGAAAGGTCAAATCTCTGCAAGAGAGATTCCATGAAGTGCTTATGGCAAAACCGGCCGAAAACATGGATGCCGAAAGCCAGGAAGACCCTCAAACACCTTCGCCAGATGAGGAAAGAGAGGACGGTGAAACCAGTCCAATTTACCCTGATGTCAAGGAATTGACAAAAGATGAACCTGGTAAAAAACCTCCCTCTTCCAAGAAGAGAAACAAGACTGCCAAGAAACTCCAGTACAAACTCCGGATGAAAAAATTGGCGGATACCGCTGATGAAAACCTAGAGGTAGGAGGAGGAAGCGGAGTCAAGCCAGCGGAGAAGAAAACGAAGGAGATCCTTGCTCCACCAATGTTAGAACAGGACGAACGTGATTTACTTCGAACTCCAGTGGGACGCCACGAACCCCCTGAAGTGCTAGAAGCCAGGAGACAAGCTCTCCAACGGCAGCAGCAACATCTATTCAGAACTCGGTAAAACCTCCTAAAAACCCAGGCTGACATTAAGTTGCAGCAGGAAAAATTGAGTAGTACGAATGAAGGAATATATCTGGCATAAAACCTACAAGGTTACCCAAAATTGCAAGAACGGAAGTATTGCCGCCAAAGGAACGGTTCCAAAACCCTTCCTGGCAAAAGCAAGTAAACGACATTGATGCCAAGGGGGAACCTGTATACAAAACCGCAGCAGAAAACGCGGAAGCCGCATTCGCCATCCTCAATGATGATCTGTATTCCAACGACGAAAAGCTTCAAGGGGTGTATTCTTTCTTAGGAAAGGCATTGCAACAGCAACGGCGAGGGCAGGCAAGATCAGGGAAGTTGCATGACGACTCGGCCCTATGCAAAACCGCCACATGCGCCGCTGGAGCACCTGGACCTGGCGAACCTGGAGATTCAGGCAATTCCAAAGAGAAGAAAGAGGATCTGAGAAAGGACAAGAAAGTTCCAGATCATAAAGATGCAGCGTCCAGGATAGGATCCCATCCGCCGAAAGGTGGAATTAATCCCCGAGATTGGGAGGAACAAAACCGGAAAGACAGAAAAACAATGCCGCCTCTGAGACGCCCTGCTGAAAAAGCCGGAAGATATGACATTCCTCACAGGCGTGAGAGATCCCGTACTCCCCCTAGGAATAAAGAAAGGCCAAGGAGTAGAACTCCACCTTATTCCAAAGGACACGACACCGGTCGAAATAGGGATAACCCCGGAAAAGCGCACTCGCGCAACAATGGAAAAGAAAGGAGCATATCCCCTTCTATCCATTCAGCCGGCAGATATTCCGTTCAAGCTGATAGAGCGAAAAGAGATGATCTATACTTTGGACCTAAGTGTTTCACTGACAGGATCCGAAAAATAACCCTACATTCTGGCTTTGCCAAAGTTGGTCCAACATATCAAAAATACACCGGGAGTCCAAACCCGGATACTTGGCTCTCAGACTACTATACAGCCGTCCAGATTAACGAAGGGACAGACCTAGAGGCGGTAAAATTCCTCCCCCTAATGTTGCTGGACGGAGCCAGAGACTGGATCAACGGGCTTCTGTCAAGAACCGTGGATAGCTGGGATGATATGGCTAAAGTTTTCACTCAGCATTTTCGGGGAACATACAAACGCCCCAAGAGCATCAACCAGCTAAACCGCTGCATCCAGTTTAAAGATGAGTCATATGTCGACTTTATCTCAAGATGGACTGCAATGAAAAACAACTGCTCTGGAGTAAGTGTTGTACAAGCAATACATGCTTTCATCAATGGTTTAAAACCTGGCCTTGTGCCGTTCATGGTTGGTTCAAAGGAGCACAAAGATGTCGGATCTATGCTTACCACCGCCAATGAGCACACAACGGCTGAAGACGACATAGGAGCGAGAGGTGGAAATATTGATGCTTTGGCTCAGGCCAAAAAGACGCCTCGTTCTGAGAAAAAAGCTACTCCAGAAGCACAGCATAAGCTCAAAGAAGTTAATTTAGCCTTTGGAAAGGATAATGGCAGCAAATGGAAAGGAAGTAACACAGAACCTATCTCCTACTCAAAGGAAGAGTGGGAAAAGATTAAGTCGGAAAACTGTGTCCACCATTCGCAATTTGGGAAACCTACCAATACTAATGCGCAATGTCGGCTTAATAAGCATATGAAAGGCACTGCAGGATCCGGGAACAAGGGGAAAACTCCAAGAGGAAGTTCTCAAAGCAAAAGCAAGAAACTGAAAAAGAAGACACTGATAAAAAAATCCAGGAACAACAGCGAAAAGGCGAACCAAAATTCCCGAGAGTTGATGGAGAATGCAACTTAACTTTCCTGGCAACTCCCTCAGCAAAGGTGGCCAAGAGGACACCTCGAGAAAAAAACGCGGTTGTTCCACCAACCCCCAAATTCTGGAAGTACTCGAACACACCAATTACATGGGATCAGTCTGATCACCCCGGAAATATTCCAAAACCCGGCACACAAGCTCTAATTGTAAGCCTTATTGTTCAAAACACTAGGCTAAAAAGAATGCTGATGGATGGAGGGTCCAGCATCAATATAATGTACCTGGATACATTGAAGCATCTGTGAATCTCCGAGACCCAACTCAATCATAGCAACATACGTTTCCATGACATCGTTCCTGGTAGTCAAGCACAATCCCTAGGATAAATTTCCCTAGATGTAACCTTTGGAGAAAAAGAGCATTTATGACTGGAAAAAATCTCCTTCGAGGCCGTGCCGTTCGAAAGTGTATACCATGCAATACTCGGACGTCCAACTTTCGCCAAGTTCATGGCAAGATCATGTTATATCTATAACAAACTGAAGATGCCAGGGCCAAAAGGAGGAGTAATCACCATAACGGGAGACTTCAAATTGGAAAACGAGCTGGAAAAAAGAAACGCCCTTTGTGCAGAAAAAGTAATAGCGAAGGAGGAATTGAAGGAGCTGGCAAAAGGAGTATCGCCTACAGAAATGCTGGCAGGGAAAGAAAGCCGGAAGCCGGCAGATAGTTTCAAAGCTTCCGAGAATACAAGACAGTTTATCCTAGATCCCAAAGATCCGACAAAATTTATCGTAGTGGGGACCGGGATGACCTACAAATTGGAAAGCACGCTCGTCAAGTTCCTCCATGAGAACCAGGATATTTTTGCCTGGTGTCCCGCGGACATGCCGGGTGTACCCAGGGAACTTGCTGAGCATCAACTCAAGGTGATTCCAGGATCTAAACCCGTCAAACAAGGTCTCCGTCGATTTGACGGAAGAAGACGGAAGGTTATTAGCAAGGAAATTATCCGGCTTTTAGCAGCTGATTTTATCCGGGAAGTTATACATACTGATTGGTCTGCGAACCCAGTATTAGTCCCGAAGAAAGATAGTATTGTTCTTAGGATGTGTATAGATTACACCGGCATGAACAAATTGTGTCCAAAAGATAGGTTCGCGTTACCGCAAATCGACCAAATAATAGATGCCACTGCTGGCTCTGAGCTTTTATGCTTTTTGGATGCTTATTTCGGGTACCATCAAATATGTATGAAGGAGGAGGACCAAATCAAAACTTCCTCCATAACCCCGTATGGAACATACTATTACATAACCATGCCTTTTGGCCTAAAGAACGCAAGTGGAACTTACCAGCGTTGCATGCAATGTTGTTTGCATAATCAAATTCGCAAAAACGTTCACGTTTACGTGGACGACATTGTCATCATTTCCAAGGAAAAAGATACACTCCTTGAAGATCTACGAGAAACCTTCAAAAAATTGCGCACTTACAAAATGAAGTTGAATCGATTAAAGTGCGTATTCGAGGTTCCCTTAGGAAAACTTGTAAGTTTTATCGTTTCTCATAGAGGAGTAGAAGTAAACCCGGAAAAGATCAAGGCAATTTTAAACATCTCAAAGCCTACGTTCTTAAAAGACGTACAAAGATTGACGGGTTCTGCAGCCACTGTCAGCAGGTTTATAAGCCGACTAGGAGACAAAGATCTGTCATTATACAAATTGTTGAAGAAATCCGACAAATTTGTATGGACAGAAGAGGCGGACAAAGCATTAACCCAGTTAAAAGAAACCTTGATGAAAGCTCCGATTTTGGCATCGCCAAAGGACGAAGAACCCATGTTACCGTATCTCACGGCAACAAACAGGGTTATTAGCGCTGTGATAGTTATGGAAAGACGGAAAGAAGAGCAAAGCAGAGCAGATCAACATCCAGTGTATTATGTCAGCGAAGTATTTTTCGAGTCCAAACAAAGATATCCACACTATCAAAGCTGGCATGTGGCGTGTATTTTGCATCTCGAAAACTCCGCCATTATTTCCAAGGACATTCCATAACAGTGGTAAGTAAAGCACCACTAGGGGATATTATCAACAATGCGGGCGCAACAGGCCGAGTAGCCAAATGGGGCATCGAGTTAGTTGCGTTCGACATTAAGTACCAACCCCGGACGGCAATGAAATCCCAGGCGTTGGCAGATTTCATCGCTGATTGGACAGAAGCAATGGAAAACACACCAATGCCGGAGTCGGAATATTGGGTCATGCACTTTGACGGATCCAAGATGAAGGGAGGCACTGGAGCTGGTGTAGTGCTAAAATCCCCAAAAGGAGATACTATGGAGTATGTATTACAAATACACTTCAACGCCAGCAATAACGTGGTAGAATACGAAGCTTTGCTTCATGGCTTGCACATTGCAAAAGAAATAGGTGTCAAACGCATACTATGCTATGGTGACTCAGATTTGGTACAACATCAGCTCAACCAAACATGGGACGCCAAAAGCCCCATCATGGCCGAATATCGGAGAACGGTGGACGAGTTTGCCATTTGCTTCCTGGGATTTGAAGTACTTCATGTCAAAAGTGGATAAAACTGGAACGCGGATGCATTAGCCCGCATGGGCTCGGAAAGAGTTAAAACCCTACCACTAGGTGTGTTTGTCCAACATTTGCATGAACAATCGATAAAAGGTGGAGATGTTGACTATCCTCTCGTTTCTGAGTCAATTGAAGTCCTGCTCGTTAACCCGGATGGGACAATTCCATATTTAAACTTCTTAGTGGATCAGAAATTCCTGGATGGACTAGACGAGGTCTTGCAAAGACAGATAAAACGTTGATGCAAAGGATACACGGTAATTAATGGTTGCCTGTATAAATGCAGCACTATCGGAATTTTTCAGCGATGTATTTCGCCAGAAGAAGGCCGAGAAATACTGCAAGAAATCCATGCATAAGATTGCGTACATCATGCTCAATATAAAAGCATAGTTAAAAAAGCATTCCGTGCAGGGTTTTTCTGGCTAACAGCCAAGACAGACGCCGAACATATAGTAAATACATGTGCCGGATTTCAGTATTACGCCAAGCAGACGAATATTCCAGCCCAAGCACTCAAGACTATCCCTATTACATGGCCATTTGCGGTCTGGGGGCTAGATATGATGGGACCATTCAAAACTGCAAGAGGTGGACTCAAACATCTACTCGTTGCGGTAGATAAGTATACCAAGTGGGTGGAGGCGAAACGCATCAAAAAGCTTGACGGTGTGACTGCCGGAAATTTCATCATTTGACGTAGTCATGAGATATGGCGTTCCACACAGCATAATCACCGACAACGGGACAAATTTCTCAATTGGGGAGTTGGCAAAATATTGCCGACAAACGGGAATATGCCTAGATCTTTCATCTGTGGCACACCCACAATCCCATGGGCAGGTTGAAAGAATGAATAGCTCAATCCTGCAGGGTATACGCCCAAGACTCGAATCTCCTCTTCATAGAGCAGCTGGATCATGGGTAGATGAGTTACCTTCTGTGCTTTGGAGTATTCGAAGGACGCCAAATAGATCAACAGGGCAAGCTCCATTTTTCCTGGTCTATGGCGCAGAAGCAGTGCTTCAAACGGATATGCTCCATGATAGCCCAAGAGTGCAGGCTTACGATGACTCGGATACCGAAAGTGCACGACAGGATGTCGTTGATCTTCTAGAAGAAGAACGAGAACTTGTACTTCAAAGATCCGCCATTTATCAGCAAGGATTACGACGCTACCATAGTCGAAAAATCAGACACCGTTCTTTCAAAGAAGGTGACTTAGTACTAAGATTGGTGCAAGAAAGGAAGCACAAGCTAGCCCCAGTTTGGGAAGGACCATTTGTCATTAGCAAAGCTGTGAAAAATGGATCATACTATCTTGTAGATATTCGGGATACGGAGGATGATCCCAAAAGACCGAATCACAAAAGAAAGAGAAAGATAGATGTCGAACTAGGAGAGACCAAAAGACCCTGGAGCATCCAGCAGTTACGTCCCGTCTACACTTAGTTCAATTTCTATGTAAACATCTTGGAGATCATGAAATAAAGTTTCCGGAATTCATACATCTATATTTTTACATGTTTATTATAGTACAAAGCATACATCCGCCTTATCTATTTCCCAATGATCTTTCAAAATACTCAATGTTAACCCGAATTGTGCCTGCGTGCTCGGAGTTAAAAAAACTGAATGATTTTCGGCCTAAGGAGGCTTAAGGAAACCCAGATTGTGCCTGCGTGCGTGAGTTTCGTACAAAATTCCTTACTTTTTTCTCTAAGTATTATCTGATTGTTTTTTTATGTTGGGTCACTGGAATTAGTAAGTACAAATGCCTTTAGTAAGATCCATGTTTCCGAGTTTCGACTGATTGGTTATACCTAGTCACTTGGCATGAAGATTATGTACAATCGAGCCATTTCAAACACTAAGGACAGTTAAGACATATAAACCAGAGAACTTAGAAGATAAAGGAATAAAAACCCGGAAAACTTGCAAAGACTTAATAATTTACTGCAAAAGCGGAGTATTTGTTTATACAAAAGAATAGATAGCATTAAAATAAGGGTTACATTGTAAGAACAGTAATGCTTCTATTTTCCTATCTTCTACCCAGGATTCAAGAAGCTTCTTCGGCATCCGAGTCTTCGTCATCGCTGCTGGATTCCTCCGGAGTTGTCGGAATTTCCTCCTCGGGGTAGAAGGTGGAGATATTCACCATGTTGGCAATATTGGTGGCGTGGCCTTTGATCTCATCAAAGATACTGGGCCACTGAGCATCTGTGTGTCCTTGAGGGATACCGGATGCCACGCGCCAAGATTTGGCAGTGGGGTAATGCATATGCATGAGCCCAAGGGCCATGGGTGCACCACCACGAGCCGCGGAGCAGAACCAAGACTCCTTGCGGTTCGCCACCTCCACGATCGCCTCTGGAAGTTTGCTAACTTCTGAGAACTCCCCTGATTTGTCGGGAATGTACTTATTAATAAGTAACATTCCCGAAGCCTTGAGCACGGTGAAGACTTTCCCGAAAGCCCGGATTCTCTCGATCCGAGTAAGCTGGGGGCTACCTTTTGTTTCAATCAACAAACAAATGTTAGGAAAAACAGAAGAAGGGAAAAAAGGGAAAATCCGGTAAAAGTCAAAATACTTACCGAGAATCCGGTCCATCTCCGTGCCTTCCTCCAGGCGTTGGTCAGGGCATTCTCCAGGTCCCTGATTGTAGCTTTGTCTTTATCGGCCTGGCTGGAAGCCTTAGACTCGGCAATACCAACAGCTAGTTGGCTGGCCTCCAGGTCCTTCTGGAGCTTCACAGTAAGCTTGTGAAGTTCCAGGTTTTCTCGGCGGAGGTTCTCGGCATTGCCGGCATCTTCAGCGATTTGTTTCGCTTTCGCCAAAGAAGCTGAAAAGCAAGTAAAAGGAAGAGTTATAAACTCGGAGAAATTACTTAGAAAAAATTACGAATGAAAGCAGAGAAATAATTGCCCTGCTGATTCAGTCAGCTGCTGCTAAACGGATGCTAGTTCTGACTCCTTATCTGCAAGAATGTTAAGAAGGGTTTTCACCTTCTTGTTCTTGATGGTAAGTTTACTGAAAACTTCCACGTTGATTTTTCAGCAGTTTGCTGAAACACGGAAAAGAGACAAAAATGCTTAAGTTAAGAACAAGCATAGTAATGGTAAAAGCATTAAGTCAAAAGTATACATTTGTCTTATTGCTTGGGGGATATAGATATTACCTGGCTCATCTTGGTCAAGTTCGCCAAGTTTTCGTTGAACTCTTTTGCATAGTCTTCAAAAAGAATTCCGACATGGCAAAGACCGTCCTGGATGACCTGCCGAGGTGAAATACAAAGTTATTCCTAACAATAAGCCCGCCTTGCGGCCAACGACGGATTAAGGGTGCTGGAGCGATTATTTGGTCGCCCACGGATGCATATATCCGTGTTCGTCAAATGGCTCTTCCTTTACCTTGAACTCTTTGTCGAAAGTTGGAATGGGTTCCTCCTCTGAAGCAAGAGAAGGACCACCCATTTCCGCCACCATCCTTTCCCTCGCGTCCGGCTCGGACGCAATGGGCTGGCTGATCTGCAGGGGTTCCTCCTCCCTAGCAACCATGTTTTCCTCCGCAGCTGCGATCGGAGTGTCGGGAGCGGCAGCAGGAGAAGGCTGTGTTCCCCTCCGGGTAACAGACTTATGTTTCTTCCGCCTTTTTGGCTTCAATTTTGTTGGAGCCAAGCTAGAAAGAAAATATCCGAGAAGTTAGAATTCTGAGAAAAGAAAAGAAAATTCCTGCGACAAAAAGCCGAGAAAAAAGAAACCTGGATGATTTACCTGGAAGTAGCGACGGGAACTCTGTCAAGATCGATTATTTCTTGAGTAGCGGAAGGCTTCTTGCATTTCCGTCCGCCTGCAAAGTTAGCACGCATTGTGTCTAACTCAGCATCCGTCCGCCTCAGGTAGATCGACAATCTGTAAAAAAGACAAAGTTTGAGTTAAAGCGAATATCCGACAAAGAAGAAACGTAGAACCAAAGCCCAAAATGAAGAACCATACCTTTGGAGCCGGGTTTGTCGCTGTGTACATTGGCCGGCTTTCCTCATATTGGTCGCGTGTTGCAACATACTGGTTAACGCGTTTCCTCAAATCTTTTGTCGTCAAAGATTTGTTCGTTGCCCGCATTGCGTCTTCGGGTCCCGAGTACTCGCACATGAGCCGGGGACTGCGGTGGGCCAGAGGCTGAATCCGCCTTTCTAGCCAGCATAGGACTATGTCCATGCCAGCAAGTGGAGGAGACGCGGAAATGAGCTTGGCGATGCGCCGTTTGATCCTTAGCAGATCCGGCGGCAGGGTTTGAACTGCGTCCACTGCCCAGTTGTCTTGGGGAGTGGCAGCGCAGTTGATCAAAGGAGGAACTCTCGTTTCCTTTCCAGGAAACGGGACATCTTCGTGGTAGAAGAAGGAACCCGTCCAAAACTTGATGGATTCCGAGGTTTTTATCTTGGGGAACCAGTCCTCCCTAAACCTACGGAGGGTGAAGGAAATGGTTCCACAAGTCGGGAGTGCGCCCTCAGAAGGGTTTCGCTTAACCCCGAAGCAATATTGCCAAAAATCTAACCTAGGTTCTATTCCTAGATACCCTTCAAAGAGGGTCTGGAACCCGGCTAGATAAAGTATGGAGTTGGGAGGAAGGTTGTGGGGTTGAATGTTGTAATGGCTTAGGACTTCGAGGAAGAAGGCAGAAGGCGGATATCCCATACCTCTGCTAATGTGCGAGGTGAAGAGAACCCTTTCTCCGGCTCTCGGCATTGGCTCGGAGTCTTCCTCCTCGTGCCGCCATTTGCCCTTCAGGATTAACCCTTCCTTCTCCATTGTAGGAAGGAGGGAAGTAACCAAGTTACAATGGCTCCAATTCCTGGACATTTCCCCTTCTTCCTCCGCTCCGGCAGCGTCCGCGGCAGCGAGTTCCTCACCGACGAGGGTGAGCTTCTCTTCTGCTGTCTCGGTGGTGAAGGGCGGAGAAGGCGCGACAGATGACGACGCCCCGTTTTCGGCCGCGGGAGGAGGATCCTCGCGAGCCAACACACCGGTAGTTCCTTCCGGCGCGCTCGCGGCGGCGCGGCCGGGAGAATCCACTTGAGGATCTATGTCATTGATGATATTGTCGATGTCAACGGCGACGATGTTTTCCTCTACGGGGCGCGGTGAATCGCCGGTAGCCATTCTTGGGCGGCGCGGGGAAGATCCGGAACCTCCAATGATGTTTTCCGGGGACGGTTCGGGATGCACGGGCTCTTCTCACACTTGCAAGCTTTGGCTCGAGAGCAATGGTGTTTGGGGGCTGGAAGATAGAGTGAGAGTGGAAGGGCAATCGGAGAGCCCGAGGGCGGCTATTTATAGCTGGAAAAACATTGAGATGCGCCACAACGACTCTTTTGACTGTTAGATCTTCAACGCGTGTCACACACCGGAAAATCCGGGAAATGAGGGGACGAGGTGATAATTGCTATCTCCTCGTTTCCCGCGAGAATCTGTCAGAGATACGTTTCAGGGTTTCACAGTGAACCCGACGTCCCTGATGTCAGCATGATTTTATCGCTGACGTCAGGAAGTTCCTTCTCCACGAAGGATCGTGGAAAAAAAAGCCGGATTTTGACAAATCCGAGTTTCGCGTTAAGCATGATTTGAGAAAAAGAAGAATCGAGACGAAGCGCCAACATTTCTCGGAAAAGAATGCAAATTGACGAAAGGTGGCAGATTGCAGTCTCAATCCTTCTTGGGGGCTACTGTCGGATATATACCGATTAGGGGTATATCCGGCATTGTCCTAAAGAGCCAGATTACCAGGGTGTCCTGATTGGTAATGGATCACAGTCCATTAGGCGGCCCAGTAAGCTGACGCGCAGAAGCCGGATTCTAGAAGAACCCGGACCACGGCCCAAGTGGTGCGGCTTGGAGTAGAAGGCGGATTCTTGCTTTCCAAGTTAGATACTTACCGTAGTCTTCTAGGTTTCCTTTCTGTAAGCCCTAACCCGGCTATCTATATAAATCCGTACGGGAGAGAAGAAAGACACGGACAATAAGCTAGAAGCCAGCTCGTCGAGAAGTTGATCCTCGTCGAGTTAGCAAATCCAACTCATATTGTACTTTGTATACTTCAGCCTTCAGCCCTGATTTAGTGAGATTGCAGGAGTAGGAACGCCGCCTAGTTGCGACGTACCAAACCTGGGTAATTTTAGTGTTCCTGGTTGTCATACTACCACGTCCCCCCACGTCTCTATCAGTAGTCTCATGGCACCCCCGTCTATGAACTCTACTACGATGTCTCGACAGGCAGGGTGCCGGGGAGAGCTCCAGAACCTCCCGATCTCGAGATGACGATGACGGCGGCCTCGGGTGTTTTTCGGGATGAAGTGGTATATGTTTAGGGTTTACATCTCGGGGGGTATAAATAGGCGAAAGGGCAAAGGTGGTGGAGGCCTGGGGGGCACACACCACCCCATTGCGCGGCCAGGGGCGCGCCACCCTATGGTGTGGGCTCCCTGTGGCCCCACTCCGGGTCTCTTCGGGACTCCGTGGAACCTTCGGGAATTCTAAGATTTTCGGGATTCGAATTTTCCAATTCCGAGAATATTTCCAGAACGACTTTTCTGAAACTAAAAACAACAGAAAACAGGGAACTAGCTTTGTGGCATCTTGTCAATAGGTTAGTCCAGAAAATCGATAAAAATGACATAAAGTGTATAGCAAACATGTGGGAAACAATAAGAAAACAACATGGAACATCAGAAATTAAGGATACGTTTATGACGTATCAACATCCCCAAGCTTAGTTCTTACTCGTCCTCAAGTAGGTAAACGATAAAAACATATAATTTGTGAGGTGGCCTTCTACACACATAAACTTGATCACCAATAATGTAAAAGCATAAGTAAGCTGAGATCATAGAACTTCAACACAACAATGATAACTAGAATTTTAATAATAAATCATAGCAATCACCTTGCAACATGAGATGTAACACAAAAAAAGATCATGAATAACAAAGCATTGAAAGTTATATGTTTGTTTCAAGTATAGAGAAAGCATGGCAAAGTGATATTTCGCTAGTCCTTAACAGTGGGACAAAACATAAACGCCAGGACACCTTCAAAGTTTATAAGGAAGACTAAAACAAATAAGTAGAGAACACGCAATATCACATCATGAATCAATTAATAATTTTTTTGTGTGACAACTGCACATAAAAGTCAAAATGGCAACTATGCTCTCTCAACCGTGCATAAAGTTAGAAGATGGAGACTCTACATAAAAGTAAAAGAAAGGCCCTTCGCAGAGGGAAGCATGGATAAAATGTTCTAGAGCTTTTATTTTATTAAACAGAGGTATAAAATGTTTGACACTTCTCCCATCCATCTTACACAAACCATTGCTAACTGAATCCTCGGGTGCCTGCCAACAAACACATATCGTGGAGGAGTGTCTATTTTTAGGGAGGTGTATGCTAATGTCAATGAATGGTAAACATAAAATACAGTACGTCACAAGCCAACTAGACTTCACAAGAGTGGCTCCCATATGAAGGACGCAACTTGTGTAGAAGGTCATCCCTCTTTCTCTTTTGTTTACACAATTATGCTTTGACTGATATATGAGGGGAAAAATAGTGAAGAGAAATTGTGTTATTAATTTGGGGCTCGGCACCCCGCTGCTGGCTCTTCTATCAATTGGATAAGCGGATAAAGCCACTAGTCCAGGGTGTGAAATCCAATCAACAAGTGAGATAAATATTCTCTATTCACGTCCTCGTGAGCAAAAAAAGGAACACAAAATAGGAGTAATTTTGAAGGTTTTAAAGGTAACACATGAGCAATTTACTTGGAGTGGCAGTTAAATACCACATGTAGGTAGGTATGGTGGACATAATGGGAAAACTTTTGTTTTGGGGAGTTTGATTGCACGAGTAGAGCTCATACTCAGTACAGGTGGAGGCTAGCAAAAGACTCAGAGCGACAAATCAAGAAATCAATAATGGCCATAATCATGCATATCGACATAAACATAATTAATAAAAACATAAGTGGTATCACAAGTTCAAAAACTAAATGATCATGGAGGCTATAATTGACTGTATCATAGTCATAAATATGGTGTGAGCATGCGCTAAGTCAACCAAATAAAACATTCAAAGGAGAACACCACAAATTTATGCTTCAATATGACAAGAACAACTCATGATTCTTCCAATGGCACATTAAACACTCTCAGCTATTTGAGGCTAATCATGCTACTAAATAACCACAAGGCTTTAGAGATAAAATAACATCTAGCATGATATGAAAAAGTCTAGCCACAATCTATACAAGCTTCTACTTGCGTCGTTAAAATTTCTACTTCAAGCAACAGTTTCTTTTCCCAACAAGCACCATACGAATCATGCTTTAACAAAAACTCTCTAAATGATACAGCAAGCAAACATAAGTACTCACATAACACTAATAAAATTAACATCTCTGAATAAGAGATGCAATGAAAACAAGAAGTTTTGCAGCAACTAGGAGAAAAACTAAAAATACAAGCATAGCAAGTATTCAAACGAAAAAACTGATAGTGTCTCTCTCCCAAACAAAGAATGCTAGGGTCCAACTATATTATTGCAGCAAGGAAAACAAAAGAAAACAAACAGACGCTCCAAGTAAACTTCATATGATGTGACCAAATAAAAATATAGTTTCACAAGAAGTGACCTGATAAATGGTTAATGAAGAAGGGGATGCCTTGGGAATCCCCAAGCTTAGATGCTTGAGTATTCTAAAAATATGCTTGGATGAACCACGGGGGCCTCACCAATATTTGACCATGCACTCTTCTTGATCACATATATCACCCTCTTCTCTTGACCCTTGAATACTTCCTTCACACCACACTCAAAGGTTTAGTGCAACAATTAAAAATCCATTCGTTATGTATGGTGATGTCTACACACGCTTCTATTCTTGTAGACAGTGTTGGGCCTCCAAGTACAGAGGTTTGTAGAACAGCAGCAAGTTTCCCTTAAGTGGATCACCCAAGGTTTATCGAACTTAGGGAGGTAGAGGTCAAAGATATCCCTCTCAAGCAACCCTGCAATCAAGATAAAAGAAGTCTCTTGTGTCCCCAACACACCCAATACAATTGTCAATTGTATAGGTACGGTGCACTAGTTTGGCGAAGAGAGAGTAAAAGGCAAGTAATATGGATGGTAATAAGTGATAATAGCAATCTGAAATAAAAATGGCAGCAAGCAAACATGTAGTAGCACATACGGAAAACGGTGTTTCAATGCTTGGAAATAAGGCCTAGGGATCATACTTTCACTAGAGGACACTCTCAACAATGATCACATAATTGAATGCATAAATATCATCTCTTCACTATGCTACTCCGAACCACTCTCCGGTCGGATAATGAACACTAATCATTGCGTAGGGCTTTAACAACACTCCTCAAGTCTATATTCCCTCTCTAGGGCACCCCAATGTCACTACGAGCGCCATAAATTAGTACTAAACAAACGCCACAATTTCATAGGTTCATCTTCCAACACAAGATATAAATATCATGTTAAACCACACGGAGCACACATTGTCACCTTTACCCCATGATCAAAGTGTTTAAGGAGATAACAAAACCACTTGAGTAGCATAGCAGATGAAGATCAATCTACATATTCAACTAGATTACAAAGCTCATGATCACATATAGATCACACCATGGGAGAGAGAGATGAACCACATAGCTACCGGTAGAGCCCTCAGCCACGGGGGAGAACTACTCCCTCCTCGTCATAGGTGACAGCAGCGGCGATGGAGATGGCGGTGGAGTCGAAGGAGATGGCTTCCGGGGGCACTTCCCCGTCCCGGCAGGGTGCCAGAACAGAGATCTATCCCCCGAAACTTGTAGGTGGCCGCGGCGGAGCTACGGATGGATTTTGTGGAAAAGGTCGATTCCCCTGGGGTTTATGCATCGGGGGCTATATATGGGCGAAAGGGCGATGCCGGGAGGTGGCCAGGGGGCCCACACCACTAGGTGGAGCGGCCATGGAGGGCCAGCGCCACCCCATGGTGTGGCCACCCTGTGGCCCCCCTCCGGGGCTCTTCGGGACTTCTGGAAGCTTCCGGGACTTTTAGGACTTCTGGCTTTTTAATTTTCCAATTCTGAGAATATTTCCAGAACAACTTTTATGAAACTAAAAACAGCAGAAAACAGGGAACTGGCTCTGTGGCATCTTGTTAATAGCTTAGTCCCGGAAAACGTGGAAAAATGACGTAAAGTGTAAGGAAAACATGTGGGAAACAACATGAAAACAACATGGAACATTAGAAATTAGGGATATGTTTATAATCTATCATATGGTACAAGTTCTATTGATACTTCTAAACATAAGCTACATCCACTGATATTTCGTGAAGCAAGGAAATCCACTTGACATCGCAAAAGAGCAAATGCAAGAAAAATGGCAGAATCTGTCAAAACCAGAACAGTCTATAAAGACGAATTTTTTCGAGGCACTTACGTTGCTCAGATTGAAAAACATAAAGAACTAAAAAGTTGTGTAATTAGCCGAGGAATAAGCAAAAGAAGTTTCAGGTCATTCTGATATTTGTGTGAATTATACGATTTTTTACGGTGGACAGTAGAAATCTGTTTACTATGCAGAAATCCAAAAAACCAACTCGAACTCTCGTCAGAAATCTTACTTGGGACTACTAAAACTTGAAAATAAAGATACAACGGAGTTGTACATAATTATACGAACCCTTGACTCAAAGAAAACAGAGAAAAAAGCAAAAAATAAAACCATGGTTTATCTCCCAAGAAGTGATTTTCTTTAACGCCTTTTAGCTAGGCCCAGAAAAGTGGATTCAAGTATTTTTCAAATGAATAAGATGCTCACATAAGAAATATGAATTAAGAAAAAGAGAGAATAGTCTAACTAACTTCCTATGCATAGGAATCATTAAAGAAATAAATTAAATAAGCTCAAACTAGAAATCATGGGAAGGTAGAACAAGAGCAATTTCAAAACTTTCAACAAAAAGAGAGGTGTTTTAGTAACATGAAAAATTCCTACAACCATATTTTACTCTCTCATAATAAGTTCCAGTAGCTTCACGAACAAACTCAACAACATAATTATCACATAAAGCATGTTTTTCATGGTGTAAAAGCACACAATTCATATCAAGCTCCAAAACATTTGGATCAAAATTTGAAGTCAGCTCCTCTTTTTTCCCACTTTTAGCAATAGCAAAACAACATGATTGATGACTCATAAAAGGTATGGGACACATTATAGCAATCATATTTTCAGTAGCATTATAATTTATAACATCAAGTAACATAGGACCATCATAAAGAGCATTATCATATAAATTTTCTAAACGAACTTCCTCATTATCATGCATATCAATAGTTGGAACAAATAGAGGATTATCATAGGATTTATCAAAGTAGCATGGCTTATCATAAATAACAGTAGTAATATCATTCTCACAAGTTTCATTCATAGTAGTATCAAGGTCACAAGTATAGCAAGTATCAACTTCATAAAAAAGGGCTATTTCAAAAGAACCAATAGGACCATCACAACTATAAGTTAAATAGTTACTCTCATTGGAAGGTAGACATGGGTATCTCCATTCGTCCTCCTCTTTATCAACACTATCCTCCTCATTTTCATCCAATGAGCTTCCAGTTTCAGCAGTTTCTTCTTCCATAGGTTCCTGCAAGGCATTAGTCTCTCCCTTTGGGGGAGAGAATCTATTAAGATAATCAAGTATGTATTAGTTACAATCCTTGTAATTATCAAAGCAATATTCAAATATAGCATAAATCTCATATTTATAAGCTGCATCATGAATACTTTCAAGGAAATAGGCAATTTTGAATGCGCCCTTCCAAGAAATAAATTTTTCAATTTGTTCCACATCATAAAATTCATAATTTCCCTTAACATAAGAAGATATGTTAACATTATCATTATACTCACATTGAAAAGGGATGCGTTTATACCTCCAACATCAACAAAAATTATCAAAGAAATAAGTAACATTATAAGTAGAACACAAGTTTCTAGCATAGTCATGCAGTTTATTGATTTGTTCCAATAAGTGTTTCCCTTTTTGTGACAAGCGGTGTTCCTTATAATAATTGTGTTGTTCATCTGTGAACCCACCTTGCCTATAAGGTCTAGTTTCGAAGACATCAACCATTGATAGCAAGCATAATAAAGCAAAAATAACAACTAGAATAAAAAGTAATTTTTTGTGTTTTTTATATCGATAAGCAAACAAGATAAAATAAAAAAACTAAGAAAAACTAAAACAAGGTAAAGAGATTGGAAGTGAGGGACTCCCCTTGCAGAAATTCTCTTCCTCCCCGGCACCAGCGCCATAAAAATTGATGGTGCAGGAGTTGACGAGGGAGTGGTTGCTTCTTGATGACATTGAAATCCCTCGCAACGGCGCCAGAAAACTTTGATGCAAACGTTGTTAAACCCCAAGTAGAAGGTTGTGAAGAGTGCAGCGGAAAGTTTTCCCTTAGAAAAGAAACCAAGGTGGAATCGACCAGTAGGAGGACAAGAAATCTCTGAAGGTTGATGTAGCTGAGGTGGCAGGGCACACTACCGGTTCAGCAGCAACGTGGAACCTACACAACACAATCAAATCACTTTGCCCCAAAGTAGCAGTGAGGTTGTCAATCTCACCGTTTTTGCTGAACACAAAGAGGTTAAACGTATGGTGTGGAAAACAGCAGGAAAACAGTAGCACCAGTATGAAAGCAGTAGGTGTTTTATCAGTATGAGGAAAATGGACCGGGGTCCACAGCTCACTAGTGGTGTCTCTCCGTGAAAGATAAATAACATGTGTGGTGAACAAATTATAGCTGGGCAATTGACAGAAATGAAGGCTGCACCGTAGGGCATATGCAAGACATAAAGATTACTATGTGATTCATGCGGTCATTACAACAAGATACATAGACCGTCATCAAACTGCATCTATGACTAACAATCCACCCTCGGAATATCATCCGAACAAAAGTTGGGTATTAAGTTCCAAGCAACAGATAATCGCAGTAAGCAAAGTGTGTAACTTAAACAATAACATCATCCTTAGGCAAAACATTGTTGTTTTATCCCTAATGGCAACATCGCATCCTCCATCCGTCACATTTCTGTCACTCGAGCAAAGATGCAAAGGAGGCATGAAACCACTATCGAGCATAAATACTCCCTCTTGGAGTTACTAGCATCTACTTGGCCAGAGCATCTACTAATAACGGAGAGCATGCAAGATCATAAATAACATATGCATGAAGATAACATGATAGATTGATAATCAGAAGACACAACATTCAACATTCATCAGATCCCAGCAAAAAGAACATGTAGCATTACCTAAAGTTGATCCCGATCATGTGAGGCAGCTCACGAGATCTAAACATGAGGCACAAAGTGGAGAGAACAACCATATAGCTACTGCTATGGACCCGTAGTCCGGGAATGAACTACTCACGCATCACTTCGGAGGAGGGCATGGTAGTATAGACCCCTCCGATGATGAATTCCCCTCCCGGAAGGATGCCAGGGATAGCTCCAGAACCCTCCAGATCTCGGGATGATGATGACAGCGGCCTCGGGTGTTTTTCAGGACGAAGTGGTATATGTTTAGGGTTTATGTCTCGGGGGGTATAAATAGGCGAAAGGGTAAAGGCAGTGGAGGCCTGGGGGGCACACACGACCCCATTGCGCGGCCAGGGGCGCGCCGCCCTATGGTGTGGGCCCCCTGTGGCCCCACTCCGGGTCTCTTCGGGACTCCGTGGAACCTTCGGGAATTCTAAGATTTTCGGGCTTCGAATTTTCAAATTCCGAGAATATTTCCAGAACGACTTTTCTGAAACTAAAAGCAACAGAAAACAGGGAACTGGCTTTGTGGCATCTTGTCAATAGATTAGTCCGGAAAATCAATAAAAATGACATAAAGTGTATAGCAAACATGTGGGAAACAATAAGAAAAAAAACATGGAACATCAGAATTTAAGGATAAATTTATGACGTATCAAGGTCTCACGGTGGATACTGGTCAAGCGCGCCTGGCGTACTGGTCATGCTCTTCTCGCTAACAGGTATCTCCCACCACCGCCGGGTGTCCTTTATCTCTCGCACTCCATGTATCCCCAAATCAAACTTCGTACAAGGCCAGTGTTGGTCCCCCGCCCCCGAGATGAATCATTAGCTGTGTGCGATAGAGGCGACTGTCAGGGAGGCGACGAAGGAGAAACTACTAAGGCAGCTAACAGCAACACCAATATGGAACATGCGGTTGACAACGGAATTATAAGTTCCCCGCGTCGCCCTACAAAGCTAACTCCTCCTCGTCCAGAGATGGGATCGTGTGCCCGTTTGTTGGTTCGATTGGAGGCTCTCGACGAGGACGAGTTTGGTTCGTAGGGAAGCAGCCATCCCAATAGGTTTGCCGCCGATGTCCTAGACTGCATGATGTTTGGGATTTATTTATTTTTTGCTCTAGGGGCTTTTGGTTCTTTGATGGCAGTCCCGGGGTCGTTTCCATTTTGCTCGTTGCAGCAGCCTTCTTGTCAAGCTGGGATGTTGGCGTATGTGTCGACTCTTATACAACAGTTTCAGTATCCAATGACGATGTTCGGGATGGTGCCCTTTTGTATGTACCCTCCTTTTCAGCGACGACCGTCTCTCTCGCCGGTACGAGGGCGGGGCAGAATGTGAACGAAGCTAAGAGGAAGAAGAAGAAGGTTAGGCAGCGACAGCAGCCGTTCTAGCAAACTTTTCAACCTATGTAGCAGCCTTTGGTAATACAACAATCAAAGTAGCCAACGTCTCAATTGCAACAGATCTTATTCCCTCGGTCGTCAGTATATCAGCAGGGACAGGCTAGCTATCTACCTCTAGCACCCTCCGGAGTGGAGACACAGATGCTGGTGATGTGAGGTAGTGGGGAGGATTTGGTTCCTTCGGCTGCTGATAAGATCATGGTTACCGGTAAGGGTAATATATCCACTAAGTATTGGATGCGCTCGATTGATTCTCATGCTACTAAATATTGTCCAGTGCAGCATACTGTATTTTTTCTGATAATGGGGCACATCCAACACTCAGATGCCCGACTGTTGGGCTTCCAAAGCCTATAGTTTTTACTTTAGGTGATGGTATGGATGGGACACTTTTTCTGCAGTTCCCTGATAGTGTTTATAAGGGTCATCTGGCACCGAAGATCTCCCACATGGCCCTCGCTAAGAATGTGGGTGATTCTGTGTCAGAGGAGGCCATTGATACGTCCATTTTGCATCACTATTTTATATTGTAATTTTATGTTATTCATCGATATATTTCATATTATGATGCATTACTTATGTTATTTAATATTATTTTGCATATTTCATAATTAATGGAGAATAAACACCGGGACCAGAAAGCTGATGGAAAAAACACCGTCAAGATACCCTATTTCTGAAAATCAAAATAAGAAGAAGGGGGGATAGGAGGACTTCTATAAGTCCAAAGGAGGAAGCCAGCCACGAGGAGAGCCGGAGGGGGCCCACACCACCAGGTTCCCCCTCCCCTTGGTCGCGCCGCTAGGTGGTGTGGCCACCCTAGGCCACCTCTGGACGCCTCCTTTCGAGTACTTGACCCCCAGGGAACCCTAAGACATGGAGAACCATCAAGGAAATATTCCGCCGCCTCCTCGGGGTGGAAAACAATAGAGAGAAAAAAATCTTTCCGGCAGGGAGAAATCTGCCGGGGAAATTCCTCTCCGGAGAGGGGAAATAATCTCCATCGTCACTGTCATCGCTCTGGGCATCATCAAGATCATCATCGTCATCATCCTCATCACCAGCACCATCATCCCCACCGTACACCTCCATCCCGCTGTAACAATTAGGGTTCGATATCGTTGTTTTCCATTAGATCTCTCTCCCGGTGTGGATTACTTGTTACTAGTTGATGCTTGTGAGATTTATCGGTGTTTGCACTTTATGACCATATTGTTATTCATCATTATATCACCTCTGAATATGATCCATATGATGTCTTGTGAGTAGTTTGTTTAGTTCTTGAGGACATGGGAGAAGTCAAGATGTTAGTACTAGAATTATGTTGAAGTAATATCTAATGGTTTGTTATTTAAGTTGTGGTGTTATTCTTCTAATGGTGTCATGTGAACGTAGACTACATGACACTTCACCTTTATGGGCCTAGAGGAATGCATTGTGTATTTGTCTACTAATTGTGGGGTTTCCGGAGTGACAGAAACCTAAATCCCCGTTAGGAAACCGATGCATGAGGGAGTGTAGGATCCCACAGTTTAAAATTATGGTTAGATTTATCTTAATTACTTATTGTAGTTGCGGATGCTTGCAAGGGGTTCAATCACAATTATGTATTATTCCTAGTTGGGAGGTGCGTTAGCATAGGTTCACCCACACAACACCTATCAAAACAAAGTATATTAATCAACTGTATGAAACGAAAGCGCTTGACGAAGTTCCCATGTGTCCTCGAGAATTTTTGGTAATCATAACTAAAACAACCAGCTTGTCCTTTGCTCTGAAAACGATTGGGCCACTCGCTGAAATTATTATTATTGTCTTTTATTTACTCGCACTTTATTTATCTTCTATATCAAAACCACCAAAAACATGTCTGCTAGTGTTTATAGTGAATCCTCTATCCAACCTGCTTCTCAACACCTTCTGCTCCTCCTTGGGTTTGACACGTTTATTTATCAAAAGTAGTACGATACACCCCCTATACTTGTGGGTTATGAAGACTATTTTCTGGCGCCGTTTCCAGGGAGTGAAGCTCTATTGGTAAGTGGAATTGGTAAGAGAAACTTTTATTATGAGTGTTGTTTTTATTTCTTTCTACTACTTTATTTTACTATGGAAAATACATTTGGGTCTCTATTTAAGAGTACTGCTACTACTGCTAATGTAGTAGACGATCCACTGTCCGCTCAATTGTATCCGTTTAAAATACCTATGAAAATTGTTGATTGTGTTATGGATAACTGCTATTTTATAGATGGAACTGTCCATCCCGGTGATCGTTTACTCTTTGTACATGACTTATGCGAGTTATTTAGGTGTTCAGGTATTACAATGGACCAAGTTAAGAGGAATTATTCTCTTTATCACTGAAGCGTAGAGCTATGCAATGGTTTAAAATGCTGAAGAATGGTTAATCTATTGGATGGGAGGAAATTGTACCTCTCTTTTATTCTAAATGTTATCCTCCCAATGAGATTCATACAGATCGGAATCAAATATATAATTTCTGGCCTCAAGATGGAGAGAGTATTTCCCAAGCTTGGGGGAGATTGAAGTTATTAATTCTCAAATGTCCCATTCATGAGCTCCCCCGTAATATTGTTATTAATACTTTTTATGCAAGGCTTCCTCTTCAAGATAAGGATTTATTTGATGCTCCTTGTTCTATATCATTCACACGTATGAAGGAAGAAGCTAAATGGGATCTTCTTGACCATATTCAAGAAAACCCTGAAGGATGGCAGAATGAAAAACATACAAAGTCAGGTATAAATTATGATTATGAATTCATTAAAGCTTTTACGGGATCCGGTGATTTCCATAATGTTAGTGTTGTTAGTGGTCTTGACTCTCAAATCTTTGCAAATTGTTTTACGGTCTTTGCCTCCTATCTTGATATTCCCAAAAAGGAGTTGAGCAAGTGTCATGCACCTTATAAAGATATTCTTCATGCTAGAAATATAGAAGTGCATGTTGTTAACCTGTTGGGCCTGAACCTTATATTGAGAAAATGCCTTTTCCTGCTAAGGTAAAGGAACATTCTATTTTAGTTAGTGTGGTTAACAAAAGTATTAAGATATCTATGAACCTGCTGAACAGATAACTGTAGAGCCTACAGTAGCTATATTTAAAGACCTTGTCTCTGAAAATGTACAAGATGGACACATTATCTTCTGTGAGGATGCTTCTAATGTTGTTTCACATCCTAGTAGAGATAGGAAAACTAGCAACCCTGTGCTTTCTGTTAGGATAGGTGATCATTGCTACTATGGTTTGTGTGATATTTGTGCAAGTTCTAGTGCTATTCCTTATGAGCTTTATAAAGAAATTATGCATGAAATTGGTTCTTGCCAACTTTAAGATGTTGATGTGGTTATTCAGCTTGCTTATAGAGAAACTATCTTTCCGATTGGTATTGTTAGAGATGTGGAAGTTTTATGTGGTAAAACTAAATATCATGATGATTTTCTAGTACTAGGTACGTCTTCTAGTAAAACTTGTCCTTTCATTTTTGGTAGACATTTATTTAATACTTGTGGTGCTGTTATAGATTGTAAGAAGGAGAAAATATTGACTAAATTTGATGGAAAACCTTATGAGTTTAATTTTTCCAATTTGCTCGATCTCCATATGAATCTGAATAGCCTAATGAAGAATTTAGAGTAGAACAGCTTGCATCTATTGCTCATGCACCTAACAATGCTTTGCAGCAATACATGGAGGACCACGAAAGTGAGGTCTTTATGGAAGAAAGAAATGAGATTGACTATATTATTCTTCGTCAACCAGTGATACTGAAACATAATTTACCTGTGGAAGATTTGGGTACCACATTACCACCCAAGGAGGATCTGGTTTTGGATTAAAAACCTTTACCTAATGATCTTAAATATGCTTATATTGATGAGAAGAAAACATATCTTGTTATTATTAGTTCTAAACTTCCAGGTAAAGAAGAGGAAAGGTTATTGGAAATATTGAAGAAACACCGTGGAGCTATTGGATATACTCTTGATGATTTGAAAGGGATTTTCCCTACTATATGTGAGCATGTTATTTATATTGAACCAGATGCAAAGCCAGTATTTGAACATCAATGTCGGTTAATTCCTAAGATGAATGAAGTGGTAAGAAATGAGGTACTAAAGCTCCTTGATGCTGGCATTATTTATCCTATTGCTGATAGTAGATGGGTAAGTCATGTTCATTGCGTCCCTAAGCAAGGAAGAATGACTGTTGTGCCTAATGTAATGAGCTTATTTCTCAAAGAGCACTAGTTGGTTATAGAATGTGCATTGATTTTACGAAAGTTAACAAAGTCACTAAGAAGGATCATTATCCTTTACCTTTTATTGATCAAATGCTAGAGAGGTTGTCTAAGAAAATTCATTTTTTTCTTTCTTGATGGTTTTTCTGGGTTTTCTCAAATTGTTGTTAAGAAACAAGATCAAGAAAAACAACCTTTACTTTTCCGTATGGAACTTATGCTTATAGACGTACGCCTTTTGGTTTATGTAATGCTCCTGCTACGTTTCAAAGATGCTTGTCTACTATTTTTCATGGTTTTTGTGAAGAAATTGTGGAAGTATTCATGGACGATTTATTCGTCTATGGAACTTCTTTTGATAACTGCTTGCACAATCTAGATAAATTTTGGCAGAGATGTGAGGAAACTAATATTGTTCTTAATTGTGAGAAATGTCACTTTATGGTAAATGAAGGAATTGTTCTTGGACATAAAATTTATGAAAGAGGTATTGAATTTGATAGAGCTAAAGTGGAGCAGTAGAGAAAATTCCCTGTCCCAAGGATGTTAACGGTATTCGTAGTGTTCTTGGTTATGCTGGCTTTATAGGAGGTTTATTAAAGATTTCACTAAAATATCAAATCCTCTTACTAATCTTCTTCAAAAATACGTACCTTTTGTTTTTTATGATGATTGCAAGGAAGATTTAAAACTTTAAAGAAGGCTTTAACTACATCTCCTATTGTTCAACCACCTGATTGGAATTTTCCTTTTGAAATTATGTGCGATGCTAGTGATTTTTCTGTTGGTGTTGTTCTTGGACAACGAGTAGATAAGAAATTGAATGTTATTCATTAGGCTAGTAAGACTCTTGATGCCACTAAAAGGAATTATGCTACCACTGGAAAAGAGTTCCTAGCTGTATTTTTTGCTTGTGATAAATTTAGACCTTATATTCTTGATTTGAAAGTCACTATTCATACTGATCATGCTGCAATTAGATACCTTATCGAAAAGAAAGATGCTAAGCTAGGCTTATTAGATGGGTACGTATACAAGAGTTTGATTTGCATATTACGGATAGGAAGGGTGCTGAAAATCCTGTTGATGATAATTTTTCTAGATTGGAAAACATTGCTTATAACCCTATTCCTGTTAATGATAGTTTTCCAAATGAACAACTGGTTGCAATAGAAGTAAACTCGCGAGATGATCATTGGTATGCAGATTATGCTAATTTTATTGTTTCCTAGTACTTGCCTCCAACATTTACACCTCAGCAAAAAAAAATTCTTTTATGATTTGAGGCATTATTTTTGGGATGACCCACACTTATATAAAGAAGGAGTAGATGGTATTATGCAAAGATGTGTTCCAGAATATGAACAATAAGAGATATTGAGAAAGTTTCATGGTAGTGCTTACGGAGGACATCACGATCGAAATAGAACCACGCAAAAGGTTCTACAATCAGGTTTCTATTGGCCTACTCTCTTTAAAGATGCACGTAAATTTGTTTTATCTTGTGATGAATGTCAAAGAGCTGGTAATATTTCTAGATGTAATGAAATGACTACGAATTATTCTCTTGTTATTGAACCTTTTTATTGTTGGGGATTTGACTTTATGGGTTTGTTTCCTCCTTCGAATGGTTACACTCATATTCTTGTTGATGTTGATTATGTTACTAAATGGGTAGAAGTTATACCTACAAAGAGGGCTGATGGTGAAACCTCTTTAAAAATTCTTAAAGATGTTATTTTCCCTAGGTTTGGTGTGCCTAGATATCTGATGACTAATGGAGGTTCTCACTTTATTCATGATGGTTTTAGAAATACCCTTGATAAATATGATGTTAATCATAGAATTTCTTCACCTTAACATCCTCAAACCAATGGACAAGTAGAATTATCAAATAGAAAATTTAAATCTATCTTGCAAAAGACTGTTAATAAATCTAGGAAAAATTGATCTGATAAGTTGAATGATGCTGTATGGGCTTATAGAACTGCTTATAAAAATCCTATGGGTATGTCTCCTTAAAAAATGGTTTATGGAAAAGCTTGTCACTTGCCTTTAGAATTAGAACATAGAGCTTATTGGGCTGTGAGAGAACTAAATAGAGATTTTAAACTTGGTGGTAGGAAAAGAATGCTTGACTTAAGTTCTTTAGATGAATGGAGAAGTGAAGCCTATAAAAATGCTAGCCTCTTTGTCCTGGTGTTTTCACGGCAAGTGTCCTCTTCTGAGAACTAGATTGCTGATGCGAGTGTAATACACGTTCGTTGGGAGACCCTAAGAGGAAGGTATGAAGAGCACAGTAGAAATTTTCCCTCAGAAACAAACCATGGTTGAATCGACCAGTAGGAGGAAGAAGTAACTTCGGATGGTTGATGCAGCTGAGATGGCAGGGCGCACTACCGGTTCAGCAGAACCATGGAACACAACACAATCAAATCACTTTGCCCCCAACGAATCAGTGAGGTTGTCAATCTCACCGGTTTTGCTGAACACAAAGAGGTTAAACGTATGGTGTGGAAAACAATATGAGAACAGTATGAAAATAGTTGCAGCAGTATGAAAGATTAGGAGTTTTATCAGTATGAGGAAAATGGACCGGGGTCCACAGTTCACTAGTGGTGTCTCTTCGTGAAAGATAAATAACATGTGTGGTGAACAAATTACAGCTGGGCAATTGACAGAAATGAAGGCTGCACCATAGTGCATATGCAAGACATAAAGATTACTATGTGATTCAGGCGGGCATTACAACAAGATACATAGACCGTCATCCATCTGCGTCTATGACTAACAATCCACCCTCCGAATATCATCCGAACAAACGTTGGGTATTAAGTTCCAAGCAACAGATAATCTCAGTAAGCAAAGTGTGTAATTTAAACAATAACATCATCCTTAGGCAAAACATTGTTGTTTTCTCCCTAATGGAAACATCGCATCCTCCATCCATCACATTTCTGTCACTCGAGCATAGATGCAAAGGAGGCATGAAGCCACTATCGAGCATAAATACTCCCTCTTGGAGTTACTAGCATCTACTTGGCCAGAGCATATACTAATAACGAAGAGCATGCAAGATCATAAATAACATATGCATGAAGATAACATGATAAATTGATAATCAGAAGACATAGCATTCAACATTCATCAGATCCCAGCAAAAATAACATGTAGCATTATATAAAGTTGATCCCGATCATGTGAGGCAGCTCACGAGATCTAAACATGAGGTACGAAGTGGAGAGAACAACCATATAGCTACTGCTATGGACCCGAAGTCCAGGGATGAACTACTCACGCATCACTTCGGAGGAGGGCATGGTCATGTAGACCCCTCCGGTGATGAGTTCCCCTCCCGGAAGGGTGCCGGGGAGACGTCGAGAACCCTCCAGATCTCAGGATGATGATGACAGTGGCCTCGATTGTTTTTCGGGACGAAGTGGTATATGTTTTGGGTTTACGTCTCGGGGGGTATAAATAGGCGAAACGGGAAAGGCGGTGGAGGCATGCGGGCCCACACCACCCCATGGGGCGGCCAGGGGCCGCGCCGCCCTATGGTGTGGGCCCCCTGTGGCCCCCCTCTGAGTCTCTTCGAGACTCAGTGGAACCTTCGGGAATTCTAAGATTTTCGAGCTTAATATTTCCAATTCCGAGATATTTCCAAAACAACTTTTCTGAAACTAAAAACAACACAAAATTGGGAACTGGCTTTGTGGCATCTTGTTAATAGGTTAGTCCCAGAAATCGATAAAAATGACATAAAGTGTATAGCAAACATGTGGGAAACAACATGGAACATCTGAAATTAAGGATAGTTTTATGACGTATCAACATCCCCAAGCTTAGTTCCTACTCGCCCTCGAGTAGTTAAACAATAAAAACACATAATTTTTTAGGTGACATGCTACCAACATGAACTTGATCATCAATAATGTAAAAGCAGATGTAAGCTGAGATCATAGAACTTTAACACAAGCATGATAAATAAAAATTTAATAATAAAGCATAGCAAACACCTTGCATCATGAGAATTAACACAAATAAAAGATCATGAATAACAATGCATTCAAATTTGTACGTTTGTTTCAAGTATAGACAAAGCATGGCAAAGTGATATTCCGCTAGTCCTTAAGAGTGGGGCAAAACATAAATGCCAGGAAACCTTCAAAGTTTATGAGAAAGACTAGAACAAATTATTTGAGAGCAAGCAATAACACATCATGAATCAATTAATAATGTTTCTGGGGCAAATGCACATTAAAATCAGAATGGCAACTATGCTCTCTCTACTGTGCATAAAGTTAGAAGATGGAGACTCAACATAAAAGTAAAAGAAAGGCCCTTCGTAGAGGGAAGCATGGATCACTCAAGTGCTAGAGCTTTTATTTTATTAAACAGGGGTATAAAAATTTTGACACTCCCCCCATCCATCTTTTACAAACCATGGCTAACCGAATCCTCGGGCGCCTGTCAACAATCACATACAGTGGAGGAGTGTATATTTTGAGGAAGGTGCATGCTAATGTCAACGAATGGTAAACAGAAAATACAGTACGTCACAAGCCAACTAGACTTCACAAGAGAGGCTCCCATATGAAGGACGCAACTGGTGTAGAAGGTCATCCCTCTTTCTCTTTTCTTTACACAATTATGCTTTGACTTATAAATCAGAGGCAAAAATAGTGAAGAGAATTTGTTTGTATTAATTTGGGGCTGGGCACCCTGCTGCGAGCTCTTCTATCAATTGGATAAGCGGATGAAACCACTAGTCCAGGGTGTGAAATCCAATCAACAAGTGAGATAAAGATTCTCTATTTACGTCTTCATGAGCAAAAACAGGAACACAAAACAAGAGTAATTTTGAAGGTTTTAAAGGTAGCACATGAGAAATTTACTTTGAATGGCAGTTAATTACCACATGTAGGTAGGTACGTGATGCGTGGGAACGCACGTTCGTTGGGAGACCCCGAGAGGAAGGTATGAAGAGTGCAGCAGCAAGTTTTCCCTCAGAAAGAAACCAAGGTTTAATCGACCAGTAGGAGGAAGGAGTAACTTCAGAAGGTGAAGCAGCTGAGATGGCAGGGCGCACTACCGGTTCAGAAGCAACGTCAAATCACTTTGCCCCAACAAAGCAGTGAGGTTGTCAATCTCACCGGTTTTGCTGAACACAAAGAGGTTAAACGTATGGTGTGGAAAACAGTAGGAAAAGAGTATGAAAACAGTAGAAGCAGTATGAGAGCAGTATGAAATCAGTATGTGATTTATCAGTATGAGGAAAAAGTACTGGGTTCCACA
Source organism: Alopecurus myosuroides (assembly GCA_028641055.1). Taxonomy (NCBI): domain Eukaryota; kingdom Viridiplantae; phylum Streptophyta; class Magnoliopsida; order Poales; family Poaceae; genus Alopecurus; species Alopecurus myosuroides. Next base: position 291,144,749 of record CM054063.1, on the reverse strand, counting down.
GTTCACTAGTGGTGTCTCTCCGTGAAAGATAAATAACATGTGTGGTGAACAAATTACAACTAGGCAATTGACAGAAATGAAGGCTACACCGTAGTGCATATGCAAGATATAAAGATTAATATGTGATCAATGCGGGGATTACAACAAAATAAAGAAACCATTATCCAACTGCATCTATGACAAATAATCCACCTTCCGAATACCATCCGAACAAACGTTGGGTATTAAGTTGCAAGCAACAGATAATTGCAGTAAGCAAAGTGTGTAATGTAAACAATAACATAATCCTTAGACAAAGCATTGTTGTTTTCTCCCTAATGGCAACAACACATCCTCCATCTGTCATATTTCTGTCACTCGAGCACAGATGCAAAGGAGGCATGAACCTACTATCGAGCATAAATACTCCCTCTTTGAGTTACTAGCATCTACTTGGCCAGAGCATCTACTAGTAAAGGAGAGCATGCAAGATCATAAATAACATATGCATGAAGATAGCATGATAGATTGATAATCAAAAGACATAGCATTCAACATTCATCAGATCCCGGCAAACACAACATGTAGCATTACATAAAGATGATCTCAATCATGTGAGGCAGCTCACAAAATCTAAACATGACGCATAAAGTGTAGAAGATAACCATCTAGCTACTGCTATGGACCTGTAGTCCAGGGATGAACTACTCACGCATCACTTTGGAGGAGGGCATGGTGGTGTAGACCGCTCCGGTGATGAATTCCCCTCCCGACAGGGTACCGGGAAGAGCTCCAGAACCCTCCCGATCTCGGGATGACGATGACGGAGGCCTCGAGTGTTTCTCGGGAAAAAGTGGTATATTTTTAGGTTTATATATCGGTGGGATTATATAGGCGAAAGAGCGATGGCAGAGGGCACCTGGGGCCCAGACCACCCCCAGGCGCGGCCATAGGGCGCGCGCCACGCTATGGTGTGGCCCCTCTCCGGGTCTCTTCGGGACTCCGTGGATCCTTCGGGTATTCTAAGACTTTCGAGCTTCAAATTTTCCAATTCCGAGATATTTCCAAAACAACTTTTCTGAAACTAAAAATAGAAGAAAATTAGGAGTTGGCTCTATGGCATCTTGTTAATAAGTTAGTCCCAGAAATCGATAAAAATGACATAAAGTGTATAGCAAACATGTGGGAAATAACATGAAAACAACATGGAACATCTGAAATTAAGGATACGTTTATGAAGTATCAACATTTCCAAGCTTAGTTCCTACTCGTCCTCGAGTAGGTAAACGATAAAAACACATAACTTTTTAGGTGACATGCTACCAACATGAACTTGATTATCAATAATGTAAAAGCATATGTAAGCTGAGATCATAGAACTTTAATACAAGCATGAGAAATAAAACTTTAATAATAAATCATAGCAATCACCTTGCATCATGAGAATTAACACAAATAAAAGATCATGAATAACAATGCATTGAAAGTTATACGTTTGTTTCAAGTATAGAAAAAGCATGGCAAAGTGATATTTCGCTAGTCCTTAAGAGTGGGGCAAAACATAAATGCCAGGACACCTTCAAAGTTTATGAGGAAGACTAGAACAAATAATTTGAGAGCAAGCAATAACACATAATGAATCAATTAATAATGTTTCTGGGACAAATGCACATTAAACTCAGAATGGCAACTATGCTCTCTCAACTGAGCATAAAGTTAGAAGATGGAGACTCAACATAAAATTAAAAGAAAGGCCCTTCGTAGAGGGAAGCATGGATCACTCATGTGCTAGAGATTTTATTTTATTAAACAGAGGTATAAAATGTTTGACACTCCCCCCATCCATATTTCACAAACCATGGCTAACCGAATCCTCGGGTGCCTGCCAACAATCACATATAGTGGAGGAGTGTCTATTTTTAGGGAGGTGTATGCTAATGTCAACGAATGGTAAACAGAAAATACAGAACGTCACAAGCCAACTAGACTTCACAAGAGCGGCTCCCATATGAAGGACGCAACTGGTGTAGAAGGTCATCCCTATTTCTCTTTTCTTTACACAATTATGCTTTGACTGATAAATCAGAGGCAAAAATAGTGAAGAGAATTTGTTTGTATTAACTTGGGGCTGGGCACCCTGCTGCGAGCTCTTCTATCAATTGGATAAACGGATGAAGCCACTAGTCCAGGGTGTGAAATCCAATCAACAAGTGAGATAAAGATTCTCTATTTACGTCTTCATGAGCAAAAACAGGAACACAAAACAAGAGTAATTTTGAAGGTTTTAAAGGTATCACATGAGAAATTTACTTGGAGTGGCAGTTAATTACCACATGTAGGTATGTATGTGATGCGTGTGAACACATGTTCGTTGGGAGACCCCAAGAGGAAGGTATGAAGAGTGCAGCACAAGTTTTCCCTCAGAAAGAAACCAAGGTTTAATCGACCAGTAGGAGGAAGGAGTAACTTCACAAGGTGAAGCAGCTGGGATGGCAGGGCGCACTACCGGTTCAGAAGCAACGTGGAACCTACACAACACAATCAAATCACTTTGCCCCAACAAAGCTGTGAGGTTGTCAATCTCACCGGTTTTGCTGAATACAAAGAGGTTAAACGTATGGTGTGGAAAACAGTTGGAAAAAAGTATGAAAACAGTAGCAGCAGTATGAGAGCCGTATGAAATCAGTATGCGATTTATCAGTATGAGGAAAAAGGACTAGGGTCCACAGTTCACTAGTGGTGTCTCTCCGTGAAAGATAAATAACATGTGTGGTGAACAAATTACAACTAGGCAATTGACAGAAATGAAGGCTACACCGTAGTGCATATGGAAGACATAAAGATTACTATGTGATTCATGCGGGCATTACAACAAAATACATAGACCGTTATCCAACAGCATCTATGACTAATAATCCACCCTCCGAATATCATCCAAACAAACGTTGGGTATTAAGTTGCAAGAAACAGATAATTGCAGTAAGCAAAGTGTGTAATGTAAACAATAACATAATCCTTAGACAAAGCATTGTTGTTTTCTCCCTAATGGAAACAGCACATCCTCCATCCGTCATGTTTCTATCACTCGAGCACAGATGCAAAGGAGGCATGAACCCACTATCGAGCATAAATACTCCCTCTTGGAGTTACTAGCATCTACTTGGCCAGAGCATCTACTAGTAAAGGAGAGCATGCAAGACCATAAATAACATATGCATGAAGATAGCATGATAGATTGATAATCAAAAGACATAACATTCAACATTCATCAGATCCCAGCAAACACAACATGTAGCATTACATAAAGATTATCTTGATCATGTTAGGCAGCTCACAAGATCTAAACATAAGGTACAAAGTGCAGAGAACAACCATCTAGATACTTCTATGGACCCATAGTCCAGGGATGAACTACCCACGCATCACTTCGGAGGTGGGCATGGTGGTGTAGACCCCTCCGGTGATGAATTTCCCTCCCGGCAGGGTGCCGGGGAGATCTCTAGACCCTCCCGATCTCGGGATGACGATGACGGCGGCCTCGTGTGTTTTTCAGGGAAAAGTTTGATATATCGAGGGTTTACGCCTCGGCGGGAACAAATAGGCGAAAGGGCAGAGGCGGTGAAGGACTGGGGTACCGCGGAACCCTATGGTGTGGGTCCCCTCAGGCCCCCCCTCCGGGTCTCTTCGGGACTCCGTGGAACCTCTGGGATTTCTAAGACTTCCGGGCTTCGAATTTTCCAATTCCGAGAATATTTCCAGAACAACTTTTATGAAACTAAAAACAGTAGAAAACAGGGAACTGGCTCTGTGGCATGTTGTGAATAGGTTAATCCGGAAAATCGATTAAAATGACATAAAGTGTATAGCAAACATGTGGAAAATAACATTAAAACAACAGGGAACATCAGAAATTAGGGATACGTTTACGAAATATCAACATCCCCAAGCTTAGTTCCTACTCGTCCTCGAGTAGGTAAACGATAAAAAAAAATTCTTGGGTGACATGCTACTAACATAATCTTGATTGTCATAATTTAAAACCATATGTAAGCTGAGATCATAGAACTTAAACACAAACATGATAAATAGAACTTTAATAATAAAGCATAGTAATCACTTTGCATCATGAGAAGTAACTCAAATAAAAGATCATGGATAACAATGCAAAGAAAGATATATGTTTGTTTCAAGTATAAAGAAAGCATGGCAAAGTGGTATTTCGCAAGTCCTTAAGAGTGGGAAAAAACATAAATTCTAGGACACCTTCAAAGTTCATGAGGAAGACTAGAACAAATAATTAGAGAACAACCAATAACACATCCTGAATGAATTAATGTTTCTAAGACAAATGCACATAAAACTCAGAATGGCAAAAATCCCCTCTCAACTGTGCATAAAGTTAGAAGATGGAGACTCAACATAAAAGTAAAAGAAACGCCCTTCGCAGAGGGAAGCATGGATCACTCATGTGCTAGAGATTTTATTTTATTAATAGAGGTATTAAAAGTTTGACACTCCTCCCATCCATCTTACACAAACCATGGCTAACCGAATCCTCGGGTGCCTGCCAACAATCACATGCCGTGGAGGAGTGTCTACATTTTGGGAGATGTATGCTAATGTCAACGAATGGTAAACAGAAAATACAGTACGTCACAAGCCAACTAGATTTCACAAGAGCGGCTCCCATGTGAAGGACACAAATGGCGTAGAAGGTCATCCCTCTTTCTCTTTTGTTTACACAATTATGCTTTGACTGATAAATCATGGGCAAAAATAGTGAAGAGATTTTGTGTGTATTAATTTGAGGCTGGGCACCCGGCTGCCAGCTCTTCTATCAATTGGATAAGCGGATGAAGCCACTAGTCCAGGGTGTGAAATCCAATAAACAAGTGATATAAAGATTCTATATTTACGTCCTCATGAGCAAAAACAGGAACACAAAGCACGAATAATTTTGAAGGTTTTAAAGGTAACACATGAGAAATTTACTTGGAGTGGCAGTTAAATACCACATGTAGCTAGGTATGGTGAACACAGTGGAAAACATTGGTTTTAGGGAGTTGGATGCGCGAGTAGAATTCCATACTCAATACAGGTGGTGTCGAGACATCGTAGTAGAGTTCATAGACGGGGGTGCCATGAGACTACTTGTAGAGTCGTGGGGGGAACGTGGAAGTACTGTAACGAGAACACCGGGTTTACCCAAGTTCGGTGCGTCGCAACTAAGGCGGCGTTCCTACTCCTGCAATCTCACTAAATCAGGGCTGAAACCTGAAGTATACAAAGTACAATGTGAGTATGGTTTGGCTAACTCGGCGAGGGTACTTCTCGGCGAGTGGGCTTCTAGCTAATTGTTGTTATCTCTCTTCTCACCCGTCCGGCTTTATATAGATAGTCGTATTATGGCTTACAGAAAGGAAACCTAGAAGACTACGGAAAGTATCTAACTTGGAAAGTAAGGAATCTATCTTCTCCTCCAAGCCGCACCACTTTGGGCCATGGTCCGGGTTCTTCTAGAATCCAGCTTCCTGCGCATCAACTTACTGGGCCGCCCAATGGACTACGATCCATTACCAACAAGCCACCCTGGTAACCCGGCTCTTAGGACAATGCCAGACATACTCCTAATCGGTATATATCGGACAGTAGCCCCGAGAAGGATTAAGACCTCATTCTGCCGTCCTCTGTCTATTAGCATTCTTTTGGAGAAATGTCGGTGTTTTGTCTTGATTCTTCTTTCACCAAAATCTCTTCACCCATAACTCGGATTTTACCAAAGTCCGGCTTTTCTTCCACGAATCTTCGCGGAGAAGGAACCTCGTGACATCAGAGATGAAATCATGTTGATGTAACGGACGTTTGGGTTCAAAAAAACCCTGAAACGTATCCTCTGACAGATTCTCTCGCGGGAAATGAGATAGCAATTATCACCACGTCCCCTCGTTTCCCGAAAAGTTCGGGCGCAACACGCGTCGTGCATCCAACGGCTAAAATAGTCGTTGGAGCTAATCTCCGCGCGCCTGGCTATAAATAGCCGTCTAGGGTCATCCGTACTTTCTTCCGCTTCTTCTTCCTCCTCGAACTCGCAGCGCCCTAGCATCTAGCAACCAGAGCCTGAGCATGTGAGTGAACGCAGAGAGCTTAGCCCCCGAGCCCTTTCCCCGGAAAAAACCATCGGAGGTTCAAGTTCGCGTCTGTGCCCCTGAAAAATGGTTGACGGAGATTCTCCCCGTGCCTCTCACGTGGAGAGAGCCTCCGTGGACATCGAGAGTATCATCAACGACATGGACCCCCTCCTCGACTCCCCGGTTCGCACCGCAGCGAACGCGCCGGAGGGGGCCGCCAGCGAGCCGGCCCGCGGCCGCCATCAACGTCCACTGCTCCTGCTCCACCTCCTTCCTCCGAGCCTGTGGAGGAAAATGCTAGTCACGGCGGTGAGGGCGTTGCTGCCTCCGCCACCGCCTGAGGTGAAGACGAGGGTAAGGAGAATGCCGGGAATTGGAGCCACTACAATGTGGTTCCTTTCCTTCTCCCGGCATTGGAGAAACAAGGGTTTGTGGTGAAGAGAAAATGGCGGGTGAACGAGGACGACACCGAGTCGTCTCCGGAACCCGGCGAGCGGGTTCTCCTAGCCTCTCATATCAATCAGGTATGGCTTTCCCACCTTCCGCCTTCTTTTGCCAAATCCTAGATCACTATCGGATTCAGCCTCACAACCTACCACCATACTCCATTCTTTACTTAGCCGGCATCCAGGCCCTTTTCGAGGGTTACCTCGAGATAGAACCCCTCCTGGGTTTCTGGCAGTATTGTTTCGGGGTTAAACGCAACCCTTCTCAGGGCGCTCTTCCGACTTGCGGAACCATTTCCTTCACCCTCCGTAGGTTTAGGGAGGACTGGTTCCCCAAGATCAAGACTTCCGAGTCCGTCAAGTTTTGGACAGGCTCATTCTTTTACCATGCGGATGTACCGTTTCCTGGAAAGGAAACAGGCATTCCGCCTTTCATCAATTCCGCGTCCACTCCCCAAGACAATTGGGCGGTGGACGCGGTCCAGGTTCTGCCTCCGGACCTAATGAGGATCAACAAACGAATAGCCAAACTCGTTTCCGCCACTCCTCCGCTGGCCGGCATGGATACCATCCTTTGCTGGCTAGAAAGGCGGATTCAACCACTTGCATATCGCGGAATTCGGCTTCTGTGTGAATACACGGGCCCAGACAACGCGATGAGGGCAACGAAACACTCGTTCTTGAAGAAAGACTTTAGGAAACGCGTGATCCAGCTGGTTTCTACTCGTGATCAATACGAGGAGAGCTGGAAAATGTATCACGCCGGAAACCCCGCTCCAAAGGTATAGCTCTATCTCTTTGGGAAATTTCTTGAATCTTGTTTTTCTCGGATGTTTTTTATTATTATCCGGTTTTGTTTCTTTTGCCAGCCTCTTGATCTTCCTGAGGCTGAACTTGCTCAAGATGTCATCGATCTTGACGGCATGGCTGTCGCTACTTCCAGGTAAGAACCCGGGTTTTTTCATTTCTATGCTTTTTATTGTATGTTAATTGTTTCATGGAATCCTATTTCTCAGACTTTTCCTTTCTTTTCCTTTTTATCCTTTCCCCTACTACTTTGAAGGGGAAAACCCGGAAGAAGCACAAGGCTGCTGCTCACAGAGGAGCAAAGTCGTCTCCCGCCGCTGCGCCAGACACTCCAACAGCGGCTGGGGAAGAAAACTCGGCTGCCCGAGAAGAATAGAAATCCCTTGCCGTCCAGCCAGCCCATTGCAACTGACTCGGATGCGAGGGAAAGGGCGGTGCCGGATGAGGGTGGGCCTTCGAACATCCCAAAGGAGGAGTCATCCCCAATTTTGACAACGAGTTCAAGGCAAAGAAAGAAGAATGTTTTGACGAACACAGATATATTCATCCGTGGGCGAAAAAAATACTTCGCTCATGCTCCCTTAATCCGACCTTGGCCGCAAGGCGGACTTATTGTTAGGAATAATTACGTGTTCTTGCCTCGCCAGGTCATACAAGACGGCCTTTGCCATGTCGGAATTACCCTCGCAGAATATGCTAAGGAATTTTCCCAGAATCTGGCGAGCTTGCAGAAAATGAGCCAAGTAAATACCTCTAGCCCCCAAGTATTAAGACAAATGTATCTTTTTGACTTAATGCTTTTCTACTATGCCTGCTCATTTTTGTTACTTAAGCGACTTTTTCATTATCTATGTTTCAGCAAACTACCGAGACCATAAACATGGAAATTTTCAACAAGCTTACCATCAAGAACAAGGAGGTTAAAACTCTCCTTAGAATTCTTGATGATAAAGACTTGGAGTTGGCATCGGTTCAGCAACAGTTGAAGGACTCAGCAGGTAAATGTTTTTCTCATTTGTACTGCTGTTTTTTCTAAGTCTTTATCCGAGTATTGATCTCTTTATTTTTTACTCTTTTCAGCTTCTTTGTCCAAATCCAAACAAATTGCTTAAGATGCTGGCAATGCCGAGAACTTCCAAAAGGAAAATTCGGAGCTTTACAAAATGACGGTAAAGCTTCAGAAGGATCTCGAGGCTAGCCAACTGGCTACTGGAATTGCCGATTCCAAGGCTTCCGCCCAGGGCGAGAAGGACAAAGCGACCATCCGGGATTTGGAGAACTCCCTCAACCAACGCCTTGAAGAAGGCATTGAGATGGATAAAATCCTGGGTAAGTTTTTTGTTCTTTTACCAAGGTTTTTCTTCTACTTTAATAGCTCGCCTTATTTTTCTCTTTTTGTGTTTTTCAAACCATTCCTGGTTTCTTCCAACAGAAGGGAATCACTTGATTACTGATACGTCATAAACGTATCCCTAATTTCTGATGCTCCATGATCATATTATGCCAATTGCTACATGTTTTCTCCCTTATTTATAGCATTTTTATACATTTTCTGGGACTAACCTATTAACAGGATGCCAAGCGCCAGTACTCTGTTTTCTGCTGTTTTTGGTTTCAGAAAAGTTGTTCTGGAAACGTTCTCGGAATTGGACCCCACAAAGCCCGAAGTACATATTTCCCCGAAAGCATCCAGAACACCGAAGAGGAGTCGAAGATGGGCAACAGGGGGGCCACACCATAGGGTAACGCGACCCCCGGCCTGGCCGCGCCAGCTGGTGGTGTGAGGCCCCTGGCCTCCACCTACTTTGTCATTTTTCCTATTTATTCCCCCCGGATGGAAAACCCTAAACACCTGATCAAAATCCCGGAAAAAGTTCCGCAGCCGCCGTCACCGTCAACCCTAGATCAGGAGGGTTCTGAAGCTGTTTCCGGCACCTTGCCGGAGAGGAAATCAACACCGGAGGCTTATACATCACCATGCTTGCCTCCGGAGTGATGCGTGATTAGTTCATCCCTGGACTACGGGTCCATAGCAGTAGCTAGATGGTTGTCTCTTACTCATAAGCCTCCATGTTTAGATCTTGTGAGTTGCCTATCATGATCGAGATTGATCTTATGTAATTCTCTACGTTGTGTTTTTTGGGATCCGATGTATATTGACCTTATGCCAAGTTGATTATAGTCTTTATTGCATATTTTATTTGTGATCTTGCATGCTTTCCGTTGCTAGTGGTTGCTCTGGCCAAGTAGTTGCTAGTGACTCCAAGAGGGAGTATTTATGCTTGATAGTGGGTTCATGCCTCCTCATTGCCTTGCTCGAGTGATAGAAACGTGAAGGGGGAGGATGTGTTGTTTCCATTAGGGAGAAAACAGCGGTGAGAGTACCCGCGTGTATAATCATTGCTAATATTACACACATTGCTTAATGTGATTATCTGTTGCTTGCAACTTAGTACCTAAGGGGGTTCGAATGATAACCTGAGGGTGGATTATTAGTCATAGATGCAGATGGATTTCGGTCAATGTATTTTTTTGTAATGCCCGCACTAAATATCATAGTAGTCATCATGTTATATTGTGCACTACGGTGCAACCTCTATTTTTCAATTGCCCAGCTGTAATTTGTTCACCCAGCATGTTATTTTTATGGAGAGACACCACTAGTGAACTTATGAACCCTGGTCCATTTTCCACACTATTAAACAAACCACAACAATTTCCTGCTCTCTTTATTTACTGCAAGCATACACTGTTTTTCCACACTATACGTCTAATCTTTGTTTTCAGCAAGACCGGTGAGATTGACAACCTCACTGTACCGTTGGGGCAAAGTATTTTGGTTGAGTTGTGTGCAGTTTCCACGTTGTTGCTCACAACGGTGAAGCGCCAGCACCACCATCAGTGTCATAAACCATCCAAAGGTCCTCTTTCTCCTACTGGATTGATAACCCTGGTTCTTAACTAAGGGGAAAATTCCTACCGTTGTGCTCATCACACCCTCCTCTTGGGGTCTCCCAATGCAAGCATCAAGGATATTTTTTGGCGCCGTTGCTGGGAAGAAGGAAGTCTTCTGGAAAGGGGAGTCTCTCACTCTCAACCTCTTTATTTTGTTTATTGTCTTGTTTTTATTTTTGTCTTGTTTTGCTTCTCCGTATCAAAAACACAAAAAAATAGTTTTTACTCTAGTTGTTTTTTTTCTTTGTCATGCTTGTTGTCAATGTTTGATGTCTTTGAAATTAGATTTTATAGGCAAAGTGGGTTCACTGATGAACAGCAAAAACATTATAAGGAACACCGCTTGTCACAAGAAGGGATAAACTTATGGGAGAAAATTAATAAATTGCATGACTATGCTAAAAACTTGTGCTCTACTTATGATGTTACTTATTTCTTTGATAAATCTTGCTGTTGTTGGAGGTATAAACACACCCTTTTCAATGTGATTATAATGATAATGTTACCATATCTTCTTATGTTAAGGAAAATTATGAATTATATGATATGGAACAAATTGAAGAATTTATTGCTTGGAAGGGTGCATTCGAAATTGCTTATTTACTTGAAAGTACTGATGATGCACCTTATAAATATGAGATTTATGCTATACTTGATACTACTATGAAAACTTGTGAGAATTCTATTTCTATTGTTATTTATGATAATCCATGCTACTTTGATAAATCCTATGAGAATCCTCTATTTATTCAAACTATTGATATGCATGATAATGAGGAAGTTTTCTTAGAAAATTTATATGATAATGCTCTTGATGATGGTCCTATGTTACTTGATGTTATAAATCATAATGCTATTGATAATAGGATTGCTATAATGTGTCCTATACCTTTTATGAGTGATCAATCGTCTTGTTTTTCTATTGCCAAAAGTGGGAAAAAGAGGAGCTGATTTTAAATTTTGATCCCTCTATTTTTGAGCTTGATATGAATTGTGTGATTTTAAACCATGACAAACATGCTTTATGTGATAATTATGTTGTTGAGTTTGTTCATGATGCTACTGTAAATTATTTTGAGAGAGGAAAATATGGTGGTAGGAATTTTCATGTTACTGAAACGCCTCTCTTTTTGTTGAAAGTTTTGAAGTTGCTCTTGTTCTACCTTCCCATGATTTCTATTTTGAGCTTCTTTGATTTATTTCTTTACAAGATTCCTATGCATAGGAAGTGGGTTAAACTTAAATTTGTTTTATACTTGCTTCTCGATGCTCTCTTTTTCTTAATGCATATTTCTTATGTGATCAAGTGGTCATGGAGGCTATTCGTGACTGGTTTGTAGTTATAAACACGGTGTGAGCATGCGCCAAGTCAACCAAATAAATCATTCGAAAGAGAATACCATATATTGATGCTTTACTATGACAAGAACAACTCATTAATCTTTCAAATACATATTAAACACTCTCGGCTATTTGAGGCTATTCATGCTACTCAATAACCACAAGGCTTTAAAACAAAAATAACATTAATCATGACATGAAAAAGTTCTAGCCACAGTGTATACAAGCTTCTACTAGTACTGTTATAAATTCTACATAGGGCAGCAGTTTGTTTTGCCAACAAGCACCATACAAAATATGTTTTAACAAAAATACTCTTTATGATACAGCAAGCAAACATGAGAGTACTCAAATAATACTACTAAAACTCACATCTCTAATAAGAGATGCATGCAAAACATGAGCTAAATAAATGCAGCAGCTACAAAGAGATTAAGAATACAACGTATTCTCAAGAAAAAGCGGAGCGTGTCACTCTCCAATAAAAGAATGTTGGAGTCCAACCAAGCTTATTATGAAAGGAAAAACAAACTGAAAATAAAAATAAAATACGCTCCAAGTAAAGCACATAAGGTGTGACCGAATAAAAATATAGTTTCACTAGAAGTGAACTGATAATTTGTTGATGAAGAAGGGGATGCCTTGGGCATCCCCAAGCTTAGATTCTTGAGTATTCTTGGAATTTTCTTGGATGTACCACCGGGGAATCCCCAAGCTTAGGATTTTCAATCTTCTTGATCACATCATATCATCCTCTTCTCTTGACCCTTGAAAACTTCCTTCACACCAAAATTCTCACAATCTTCGTTAGCAACGTTAGTGCAATCGAAATAATAAACTCACATGGTTCAGTTTCAACACAAGTCTAACACTCAAAAAAAACATTAGCTACTGTCAAAACTTCTTTCAAAACTCTTTTTCTCAAAAGAACACCAAGAAAGAGATTAAGATGCAAATGCGATAAATGGCAGAAATCTGTCAAAACGGAACAGCAGGTAAAGATTGATTTTTTCAAACATCTTATGTTGCTCAAATAAAAAAGTGGTAAACTAAGAAAAGTTTCGTATATAGCTCAGGATTAAGAAAAAAAAAGCTCAGGTCATTTTGAATTTTCTATGATTTTTAACGGAATTAAAAGTGGACAGCAGAAATCTGTTTCCTGCGCGGAAATCCGAAATATAGTGTCAACTTTCCACTAGAGGCTTTACTTGGCTCAACAAAAACAAAAAAGAAAATATACAAAGGGGTTGCTAAGGAAATAGAAAATACCCAGGTGCAAATCACACCAAAGAAAACAAAGGAAAACAGAATGAAAACGGAGAAATAAAACGGGTTGTCTCCCAGTAGCGCTTTTCTTTAACGCCTTTCAGCTAGGCCTAGAAAGGTGGAATCAAGTAGATGCTCACATAATAAGTATGGATTGAAGCAAAAGAGAGCATCAAGAAGCAAGTATAAAACAAATTTAAGTCTAACCCACTTCCTATGCATAGGAATCTTGTAAAGAAATAAATCAAAGAAGCTCAAACTAGAGATCATGGGAAGGTAGAACAACACCAACTTCAAAACTTTCAACAAAAAGAGAGGTATTTTAGTAACATGAAAATTCCTACAACCATATTTTCCTCTCTCGTAATAGTTTTAAGTAGCATCATGAACAAAATCCACAACATAATTATCACATAAAGCATGTTTGTTATGGTCTAAAAGCACACAATTCATATCAAGCTCAAAAACAGTGGGATCAAAATTTAAAATCAGCTCTTCTTTTTTCCCACTTTTAGCAATAGCAAAACAAGATAATTGGTCACTCTTAAAAGGTATAGGACATGTTGGGAATATGCCCTAGAGGCCATCATGTATGATATAATTCCCAATGTATTCATAAAGTTATTAAGTCGTCCTTGTTTTGAACATCTAATATATGTCATTGAATATGTGATTCGATTGTGGAACTATGTATTCATGTTGTTCATACTAAATTGTCCTTGGTCATCAAGGTTGTGCTGGACACACACCCTAGACTAATGTGAGTGTTGGCTGATGACTCGGTTCCACTTGTCATGGGCATAGCGATGCCATTCCAACGTTCACAGACTTGGCTAAAGAGTTTAGCAAGTCGGACTGACCCATATTGAGATGCAACGAGCAAGCCGTCATTTGCATGTTTCAATCAATGTAATCCTTAGACCTGAGGTTGTCGCACAATCCGAGATGTGGATCACCGACTTAGGTTCTGTCAAACGATGTTCTGTGACAAGGCAGTTATAAAGGCAGAGTTCGGGTCGAATGAGAAGCAAGCTGCGTCATGTAGATAATCAAGATCGGATTTTGCCCCTCCGAATGGAGAGATATTCTCTGGGCCCTCTCGAGTTATATGATTCCAGAAGCATGGCCATGCGTGACTCAGTTAAGTGTTAACTGGGTCTGTTGACTACGAGTTAGTCAGATGAATCATATATCACAGACCGAGAAGAGAGTTGAGCTATTAAGGGATGACGATAAATCGCCTATAGTTTGACAAGGTATATCGTGAGGCAAAAGGGACTAAGATGAAAGTCACATTGAAAGGTATGTCGTCATGACTCTATGGCACTTGGGAGTCGGCACGTTCTGCTAGGAGCCACTACCGATTGATCGATTGAGAGTTGGACTCCAATCGTGTCCAAGTCACCATGAGCCTGCAGGGTCGCACACTTAAGAGCAGGAGCAAATGTATTGGTCGGGTTGGAACCGAACCGGAAATGGACTGAGTTTGTGAGTCGGACTCACAGAGGGAATGGGCCACAAGTGTTGTGAAGCCCACTACCATTCGCTATATAAAGAGGGGCGCAGGTTGCCCAGCGGGCACGTTACTCCACTCCCATGCGTTGGGAACCCTAGCCCCACTCAGTCCAGCCGTCGCACCGGACCTAGCAGTCCGCCGTCGGAGCTCCTCCTCGTACGTGTGGATACCGGCAGAGGTGTTGTACGTTCAGCACTTCGACGTTCACGGGATTTGATCGGCTGGATCGGATCGTGGGACTACACTGCATCGATTATCCGCACCTGCGCGTCTAGTGGTAATCCTCATGGCCTTCTACCTCGGCTAGATCTTGGAAGTACCGCGTAGAAAACTTTTCGTTTATCTCTACGCGATCCAACAGTGGTATCAGAGCGATAGCTTCTGGTTTTAGGCCCGAGATCCACACATATGTGATATGTAGTTAGCATTAGATGTGATCTAATTGCTGTTTTGGTGGTCGTTCTATAAGATAGATCGGTTTTGTACAAGGTTGATTGGATCAATCGTACTCGGGGTTAATGGATGATCTGGTTTCCGTGATCATACTGCTAAGGTCGTGGAACAACTTACCCCTACCGGTCGGTTTCCGCCATCGGGGTATACAGTGACACATAAATCCAGTTGTGGTGATCGAAGATCAAAGATTTTGATTGAATCGGAATACGGACCAGATTTGGGTAAAATCGTTTATCCGATGAAGAAATCCATGTTCGGGACCACCGGCTTCGTCCTGTCGTAGCGCCTTAGATATCGTTACGAGTTTCACAACGCCGGTAGATATCATCTCTATGCATAACTTGTTTTTGCAGGATGTTGTGAATGGTATGGCTTATATGCATGTGATGTGTGTAATCCATACGTGATCTGCGTATCATGTTTTGTCAGCCGGCTGGAGCCTAGGTGTTGTCATTTTATTGTATAACGGCATGCGTGTCGGATTCTCTATGTAATTTTTCATTTACTAGCTAGTGTCGCTTGTTGGAGAACCCGGATGACATGCAAGTCGATGTACAAGTCGGCTACATGGAGTAAGATGGCACGTGACAAGAGTTGGCACGAGTCGACTTACAAGCTTTATGGAGATGGAGATCGCCATGAAGAGATCCATACCATTTCACATTATAATTGCTTTATTTGTGTTATTGTTATGTCTCTTTTTACCTCTATTTAGATAGTTGGTAGATTTTTAATCCCTCAAAGAAGGTCTAGTCGGTTGCCCCGCCAGTGCTGCACCATCACAAGTCGGACATTCTTGGTAGTGGGATCATAAAATTGAGGTGCTACCAATTCTTTCTGATTAGGTGGGTTTGAGTCGGACTCTTACAGCGGAAGCACTTGGTAATCTAGACGAGTCCATCACAACGGTTGTGGGGCTCGGGGCAAGGTAGGTTGGGAGCCGGGGCATGTGATGCCACCCAACTAACACGAGTCGTATTGGATACGATTGGCAAGGTGTTGCCTACCTAGATCACTTAGCAACCATCGGAGAGGTGTTGGTTTTAGTGGGAGCATAAGTATTAAAGCGTTTAATATGCCGGCTCTTTTATGAATACATGTCTTAAGTGTTTTTGCATATTTTCTGTTGTAGATCAATGGCACCTAGCAACCTTCCTCGGTTGTCCACTTTTGCGTTGAGGTCAATTGGTATCGTAATCTGAGGATAGTCCTCAAGCATGACAAGAAAGAACATGTTCTAGAAACTCCACTTCCAGAAGAGCCTGATGATGATGCGACTGTCGCTGTCATGAATGCCTATCGTAAGACTAGAGATGAGTCTACGGAAACTAGCTGTCTTATGCTTGCACACATGGAATCGGACTTGCAGCAGAAGTTCGAGAATGTTGAGGCCTACGATATGATCGAAAGCCTCAAAAGTATGTTCCAGGCTCAGGCAAAGACCGAGAGGTATCAAGTCTCTCAAGCTTTGCTGGGCTGTAAGCTCAAAGACGGCGATCCACTGAGTACACATGTAATCAAGATGACGGGTTACGTGTAGTCTCTGGATCGGCTAGGCTTCCCCATTAACGAAGAGTTCGTTACTGATATAATTCTGAACTCTCTTCCTAGTGCGTATGGTCCG
Organism: Alopecurus myosuroides; assembly: GCA_028641055.1. Lineage (NCBI taxonomy): Eukaryota > Viridiplantae > Streptophyta > Magnoliopsida > Poales > Poaceae > Alopecurus > Alopecurus myosuroides. Next base: position 291,128,231 of record CM054063.1, on the reverse strand, counting down.
TTCATTTCGAACTATCACATGCATGGTATGGATAAGAAGATCACTGAATTACATGGGATGCTAAAAACGGCAGAGGCTGGTCTCAAGAAAGGCGCCAGTCAAGTGTTGATGGTGCATAATAAGTCTAAGTTCAAGAAGAGTTCTTGGACTAAGAATAAGAAGGATAAGTCAGGAGGCAACGCCCATGGCCCTGTCCAGAGCGCTTCCTCAAAGAATAAGCCATCTCCTACAGCCGAAGCCAATTGCTTCTATTGCAAGCATGATGGCCACTGGAAGAGGAACTGCACCAAGTATTTGGCTGATAGAGCCAAGAGTGGAGGTGTGACTTCCAACTCAGGTACGCTTGTGTGCAATGTTATAGACATTTATCTTGCTGATGCACCTAACAGTTCTTGGGTATATGATACCGGATTAGTTATTCACATATGCAATTCGTTGCAGGGACTGGTAAGAACTAGGAGCGTGGCAAGAGGAGAGGTTGATATTCGGGTCGGCAACAAGGCGAGAGTCGCTGCGTTGGAAGTCGGCACGATGCAACTTCATTTACCTTCAGGATTTTGATTGGAGCTGAATAATTGTTATTATGTTCCAGTGCTTAGTCGAAACATTATTTCCGCCTCATTTCTGATGAGACAAGGTTATGAGTCGAATATTAAGAATAATGGTTGTTCTTTATATTTGAAAGATATGTTTCATGGCTTTGCACCCGTTCAGGACGGGTTATTTATTTTAACTATTGATAGTGAATCGGTCTATAATATAAATGTGAAAAGGTTGAAACCAAATGATCTGAATATGACTTACTTTTGGCGTTGTCGGCTTGGTCATATAAGTTGGAAGCGCATGAAGAAGCTCCATGATGATGGACTTCTAACTTCGTTTGACTTAGTGTCATTCGAGACATGCGAATCATGCCTACTAGGCAAAATGACCAAGACACCTTTTGCAAGGAGTTGTGAAAGGGCGTCCGACTTGTTGGAACCAATACATAGTGATGTATGTGGTCCAATGAGCAAAACAGCCAGAGGTGGTTATGAGTACTTCATTACCTTCACTGATGATTTGAGTAGGTATGGATATATCTATTTAATGAAACACAAGTCGGAAGCCTTTGAGAAATTCAAGGAATTCCAGAGAGAGGTACAAAATCAACTCGGCAAGGAAAAAAGTTTCTACGGTCGGACCGTGGAGGCGAGTACATGAGCCATGAGTTTGATGACCATCTAAAGAGTTGTGGAATAGTTCCTCAACTCACTCCGCCGGGTACACCGCAGAGAAACGGTGTATCGGAACAGAGAAATCAGACCCTGTTGGACATGGTACGATCAATGATGAGTCGGACAGATCTACCTTTATCATTTTGGGGTTATTGTCTAGAAACTGTAGCGTTCACACTAAACAGAGTACCATCAAAGTCAGTAGAGAAGACGCCGCATGAGATGTGGACTGGCAAAAGGCCAAGTTTGTCTTTTCTTAAGATTTGGGGTTGTGAAGCATTTGTCAAGCGACATCAGTCGGACAAGCTCACACCCAAGTCGGATAAGTGTATTTTCGTGGGGTATCCGAGGGAAACCTTGGGGTACTACTTCTACAACCGAGAAGAGGGAAAAGTGTTTGTTGCTCGGAACGGTGTCTTCCTTGAGAAAGAGTTTCTCAGTCGGGGAGTCAGTGGGAGCATAGTGCAACTCTATGAAATTCGAGAGGAACCAGCTAGGGGCGAGTCGGCGAGGGCCTTGGAGGCTGAGCCAGTCGTGGTACCTACGCCGATAACAGCACCTGAACCACGGAGATCTGCCAGATTACAAAATGCTCGTGATGTTTTACTGTTAGACAGTAATAAGCCGGCAACTTATTCGGAAGCGATGGTGGGATCTGATTCTGAGTCATGGCTTGGAGCCATGAGATCCGAGTTAAAGTCCATGGATGAAAACCAAGTTTGGAATTTGGTTGATCTGCCTGACGGTGCAAGACCCGTCGAGTGCAAATGGGTCTTTAAGAAGAAAACTGATATGGATGGAAATATTTCGGTCTATAAAGCACGACTTGTCGCGAAGGGGTTCCGACAGGTTCAAGGAGTTGACTATGATGAGACCTTCTCGCCAGTAGCGATGCTTAACTCAGTTCGGATCATGTTAGCCATAGCAGCCTATTTCGACTATGAGATATGGCAGATGGATGTCAATACGGCTTTCCTCAATGGAAATTTAACTGGGGACGTGTATATGATACAGCCCGAAGGTTTTGTCGATCCAGCTAATGCTGACAAGGTATGCAAACTTCAGAAATCCATTTATGGGTTGAAGCAAGCATCTCGGAGTTGGAACATTCGCTTTGATGAGGTAGTCAAATCGTTTGTCTTCATCAAGAGCGATCATGATTCTTCTTTATACAAGAAGTTTAGTGGGAGCAAAGTAAATTTTCTAATCTTATATGTGGATGACATATTACTGATGGGATATAATGTCATGATGTTGCAAGAAACCAAAGAATCATTGGAAAAGAGTTTCTCAATGAAGGATTTGGGTGAGGCGACTTACATATTAGGAATCAGGATCTATAGAGATAGATCAAGGCGACTCATTGGATTGAGTCAGAGTACATATGTGGACAAAGTTTTGAAGAAATTCAAAATGGAAGAGTCTAAGAAGGGATTCTTACCGATGACCCATGGTATAAAACTTAGCAAGACTCAGTGTCCTTCGACGACTGATGAGCAAAGTCGGATGAGTATGATTCCGTATGCTTTGGCAATCGGATCCATCATGTATGCCATGATTTGTACTAGGCCAGATGTTTCCTATGCTCTAAGTGTAACGAGTAGATACCAGGCTGACCCTGGCGAAGCCCACTGGGCAGCAGTTAAAAACATCCTTAAGTACTTGAGAAGGATTAAGGAAATATTCCTAGTTTCTGGAGGTGATGAGGAATTCAGTGTAAAGGGTTACACGGATGCGAGTTAACTCACCGACTCAGATGATTCTCGTTCGCAATCTAGATACGTGTTCGTAATGAACGGAGGGGCTGTGAGCTGGAAGAGTTCCAAGCAAGATACCGTGTCTGCATCTACAACAGAGGCTGAGTACATTGCTGCCTCGGAGGCTGCAAAGGAAGTTGTTTGGATCAGGAACCTCCTTATAGATCTTGGTGTGGTTCAGGGCGCGTCCAATCCATTGGACGTATATTGTGACAACAATGGTGCTATCGCACAAGCCAAGGAACCTAGACAACACCAGAAGAACAAACATATACTCATGCGTTACCACCTCATTCGCCAGTTTGTCGAACAAGGTGATATCAAGTTATGCAAAATACACACGGACGCAAACATTGCAGTTCCATTGACAAAGGCGCTACCACAGCCAAAGCATGAGGCGCACATGAGAGGTATGGGCATTCGATGCCTAGGCATATGATGTCAGGATGATTGACTCTAGTGCAAGTGGGAGACTGTTGGGAATATGCCCTAGAGGTAATCATGTATGATATAATTCCCAATGTATTCGTAAAGTTATTAAGTCGTCCTTGTTTTGAACATCTGATATATGTCATTGAATATGTGATTCGATTGTGGAACTATGTATTCATGTTGTTCATACTAAATTGTCCTTGGTCATCAAGGTTATGTTGGACACACACCCTAGATTGATGTGAGTGTTGGCTGATGACTCGGTTCCACTTGTCATGGGTATAGCGATGCCATTCCAATGTTCACAGACTTGGCTAAAGAGTTTAGCAATTCGGACTGACCCATATTGAGATGCAACGAGCAAGTCGTCATTTGCATGTTTCAATCAATGTAATCCTTAGACCCGAGGTTGTCGCACAATCCGAGATATGGATCACCGACTTAGGTTCTATCAAACGTTGTTCTGTGACAAGGCAGTTATAAAGGCAGAGTTTGGGTCGAATGAGAAGCAAGCTACGTCATGTGGATAATCAAGATGGGATTTTACCCCTCCGAATGGAGAGATATTCTCTGGGCTCTCTCGAGTGATATGATTCTAGAAGCATGGCCATGCGTGACTCAATTAAGTGTTAACTGGGTCTGTTGACTAAGAGTTAGTCATATGAATCATATATCACAGACCGAGAAGAGAGTTGAGCTATTAAGGGATGACGATAAATCGACTATAGTTTGACAAGGTATATCGTGAGGCAATAGGGACTAAGATGAAAGTCACATTGAAAGGTATGTCGTCATGACTCTATGGCACTTGGGAGTCGGCACGTTCTGCTAGGAGTCGCTACCGATTGTTCGATTGAGAGTTGGACTCCAATCGTGTCCAAGTCGCCATGAGCCTGCAAGGTCGCACACTTAAGAGCGGGAGCAAATGTATTGGTCGGGTTGGACCCGAACCGGAAATGGAGTGAGTCTGTGAGTCGGACTCACAGAGGGAATGGGGCACAAGTGTTGTGAAGCCCACTACCACTCGCTATATAAAGAGGGGAGCAGGTTGCCCAGCGGGCACGTTAGTCCACTCCCATGCGTTGGGAACCCTAGCCCCAATCAGTTCAGCCGTCGCACCGGACCTAGCAGTCCGCCGTCGGAGCTCCTCCTCGTACGTGTGGATACCGGCAGAGGTGTTGTACGTTCAGCACTTCGACGTTCACGAGATTGGATCGGCTGGATCGGATCGTGGGACTACACTACATCGACGCGCTGCATCGATAATCCGCACCTGCGCGTCTAGTGGTAATCTTCGTGGCCTTCTACCTCGGCTAGATCTTGGAAGTACCGCGTAGAAAAGTTTTCGTTTATCTCTACGCGATCCAACATGACACATTATAGCAATCCTATTTTCAGTAGCATTATGATTTATAACATCAAGTAACATAGGACCATCATAAAGAGCATTATCATAAGATTTATCCAAGTAGCATGGATTATCATAAATAACAGTAGCAATATCATCCTCACAAGTTTCATTCATAGTAGTATCAAGGTCACAAGTATTGCAAGTATCAACTTCATCAAAAAGAGATATTTCAAAAGAATCAATAGGATCATCACAATTATGAGTTAAAGAGTTACTATCATTGGGAGGTAGACATTCTTCCTCCTCTTGATCATCACTCTCCTCCTCTTTTTCATCCAAAGAGCTTCCAGATTCAGCAATTTCTTCTTTCATAGGCTCCTGCAAGACATTAGACTCTCCCTTTGGGGGAGAGAATCTATTAAGATAACCCATTATGTAGTAATTACAATCCTTGTAATTATCAAAGAAATATTCAAGTATAGCATAAATCTCCTATTTATAAGGTGCATCATCAATACTTTCAGGCAAATAGGAAATTTCGAATGCACCCTTCCAAGCAATAAATTCTTCAATTTGTTCTACATCATATAATTCATAATTTCCCTTAACATAAGAAGATATGGTAACATCATCATTACACTCACATTGAAAAGGGAGGTGTTTATACCTCCTACAGCAACAAGATTTACCAAAGCAATAAGTAACATTATAAGTAGAGCACAAGTTTTTAGCATAGTCATGCAATTTATTAATTTGCTCCCATAAGTGTATCCCTTTTTGTGATAAGCGGTGTTCCTTATAATATTTTTGTTGTTCATCTGTGAACCCACTTTGCCTGTAAGATCTAGTTTGAAAGACATCAAACATTGATAGCAAGCATGATAAAGCAAAAAAAATAACAACTAGAATAAGAACATCACTTGAAAATACTTGAGTTGCTTTCTATGCTATAAAGTAAACTAATTTTTTTGTGATTTTAATATAGAAAAGAAAAACAAGACAAAAATAAAAACAAGACAATAAAAAAAAGAGGTTGAGAGTGAGGGACTCCCCTTGCCAGAAGACTTCCTTATCCCCGACAACGGTGCCAGAAAAATCCTGGTGCGTACTTGACGATGGAGTGGTTGCTTCTTGATGACTTTGAAATGCCCGGCAACGGTGCCAGAAAAATCCTTGATGCTTGCGTTGGGATACCCCAAGAGGAGGGTGTGATGAGCACAGCGGTAGGAGTTTTCCCCTTAGTTAAGAACTAGGGTTATCAATCCATTAGGAGAAAGAGGACCTTAGGAAGGTTGATTCCACTTACGGTGGTGCTGGCGCTTCACCTGTGTCAGCAACAACGTGGAACCTGCACACAACACAATCAAAATACTTTGCCCCAATGGTACAGTGAGATTTTCAATCTCACCGGTCTTGCTGAAAACAAAGATTAGACTTATAGTGTGGAAAACAGTGTATGTTTGCAGTAAGTAAGGAAAGAACGAAATTGTTGTGGTTTGTTTAACAGTGTGGAAAAATGGACCGGGGTTCATAGGTTCACTAGTGGTGTCTCTCCATAAAGATAACATGCTAGGTGAACAAATTACAAATCGGAAATTGACAAATAGAGGTTGCACCATAGTGCATAATATGACATGAAGATTACTATTATATTTAGTGTGGGCATTACAAAAAGATACATAGACCGACATCCATATGCATCTATGACTAATAATCCACCCTCAGGTTATCATCCGAACCCCCTTAGGTATTAAGTTGCAAGAAACATATAATTGCATTAAACAAAGTGTGTAATGTAAGCAATGATTATACACGCGGGTACTCTCACCGTTGTTTTCTCCCTAACGGCAACATCACATCCTCCCCCTTCACGTTTCTGTCACTCGAGCAAGGCAACGAGCAGGCATGAACCCACTATCAAGCATAAATACTCCTTCTTGGAGTCACTAGCAACTACTTGGCCAGAGTAACCACTAGCAACGGAAAGCATGCAAGATCACAAATAGCATAAGCAAATAAAGACTATAATCAACTTGGCATAAGAACAATATTGATCGGATCCCAGCAAACACAGCATATAGAATTACATAAGATCAATCCCGATCATGATACGCAGCTCACGAGATCTAAACATGGAGGCATATGAGGAGAAGACAACCATCTAGCTACTGCTATGGACCCGTAGTCCAGGGATGAACTACTCAAGCATCACTATGGAGGCAGGCATGGTGATGTAGAAGCCTCTGGTGATGATTTCCTCTCCGGCAGGGTGCCGGAAACAGCTTCAGAACCTCCTTGATCTAGGGTGGACGGTGACGGCGGATGCGGAACTTTTTCAGGATTTTTGATCAGGTGCTTAGGGTTTTCCATCCGGGGGGATTAAATAGGCAAAAGGGCATAGGTGGTGGAGGTCCAGGGGCCCCACACCACCCCCTGGCACGGCCAAGGGGGGTCGTGCCACCCCATGGTGTGGGCCCCCTAATGCCCCTCTTCGGTCTTCTGGATGCTTCCGGGGAAAATAGGACTGCCGGACTTCAAACTTTCCAATTCCGAGAATATTTCCAGAACAACTTTTCTGAAACTAAAAACAGCAGAAAACAGGGAACTGGCTCTGTGGCATCTTGTCACTAGGTTACTCCGGAAATCAATAAAAATGACATAAAGAAGGGAGAAAACATGTAGCAATTGGCATAATATCATCATGGAGCATCATAAATTAGGGATACGTTTATGACGTATCATTCATAAATGTATCCCTAATTTCTTATGCTCCATGATCATATTATGTAATTCTGTATGCTGTGTTTGCTGGGATCCGATGAATATTGACCTTATGCTAAGTTGATTATAGTCTTTATTGCATATGTTATTTGTGATCTTGCATGCTTTCCGTTGCTAGTGGTTGCTCTGGCCAAGTAGTTGCTAGTGACCCCAAGAGGGAGTATTTATGCTTGATAGTGGGTTCATGCCTCCTCATTGCCTTGCTCGAGTGACAGAAACATGAAGGGGGAGGATGTGTTGTTGCCATTAGGGAGAAAACAGCGGTTAGAGTACCCTCGTGTATAATAATTGCTTACATTACACACATTTCTTAATGTGATTATCTGTTGCTTGCAACTTAATACCTAAGGGGGTTTTAATGATAACCTGAGGGTGGATTATTAGTCATAGATGCAGATAGATTTTGGTCTATGTATTTTGTTGTAATTCCCGCACTAAATATCATAGTAGTCATCATGTTATATTGTGCACTATGTTGCAACCTCTATTTGTCAATTGTCCAGCTGTAATTTGTTCACCAAGCATGTTATTTTTATGGAGAGACGCCACTAGTGAACCTATGAACACCGGTCCATTTTCGACACTGTTAAACAAACCACAACAATTTCCTGCTCTCCTTATTTACTGCAAGCATACACTGTTTTTCCACACTATACATCTAATCTTGGTTTTCAGCAAGACCGGTGTGATTGACAATCTCACTGTACCGTTGGGGCCAAGTATTTTGGTTGAGTTGTGTGCAGGTTCCACGTTGTTGCTGACACCAGTGAAGCGCCAGCACCACCGTCAGTGGCATCAACCTTCCGAAGGTCCTCTTTCTCCTACTGGATTGATAACCCTGGGTCTTAACTAAGGGGAAAATTCCTACCGATGTGCTCATCACACCCTCCTCTTAGGGTCTCCCAACGCCAAGCATCAATTACCCGGATTGATAGAATCCGGGCTTTCAGGAATATCTTTGCCAACCTCAAGACTGTGGGATGCTGCTTGTGAACAAGTACCTTCTCGACAGGGCTGAAGAGTTCTCGGAAGTTAGCAAATTTCTGGAGGCGATAGAAGAGGTGGCAAACCAGAAGGAGTCCTGGTTCCGCTCTGATGCTCGTGGTGGTGCGTGCATGGACGTTGGGCTGATGCGTATGCACTATACCACCGCGAAGTCCTAGCGTGTCACTACTGGTGTCCCTCAAGGATACACGTACGCGCAGAGAGCCGATATTTTTGAGTCTGTCAAGGGGCATGCCACCAAGATAGCTCAAATGGTGTCGATCTCGATGTTCTACCCGGAGGAAGAAATTCCGGCAACTCCGGAGAACCCCAGCGACAGCGACGAGAAGGACTCGGATTCTTCTCACGCCGCCTAATTCCTGCATAGTTGGCTATGGCATAGAAAGCAGTACTATTATTTGAATGTAATATCATTTTTAATGCAATCTACATTTTGTATAAACAAGTATTCACCCCTTTTGCAGTAAAATTTCTAAGTCTGTGCAAAGTTTTTTCTGGGTTTTAATTCCTTTCCTTCTAACTTCTCTGATTTGTAAGCTTTAACTTTCCTTAGTGTTTGAAGTGGCTCGAAAGTATTTAATCTTCACGCCAAGTTACTGGGTATGGACCAATCAATCAAACATCGGAAACGTGAATCATACCTAGAAACTTTTACTTACTAATTCCAGTGACCCAACAGACGAACAATCAGATAATACTTAGGAAACAGTGAGGAATTTTGGAAAATATGAAACTCAGGCACACAGGCATAATCTTGGTTTCTTTAGCCTCCTTAGGCTGTGAAAGGATTCAGTTTTTTTAACACCGAGCATGTAGGCACAATACGGGTTAACATTGAAGCATATTGAAAGATCATTGGGAAATACATAAGACGGACTTATGCTTTGAATAAGTATAACCAGATAGAACAGAAATGCATGAATTCCGACAACTTTATTTCATGATCTCAAAGATTTTTACATAGAAATTGAACGAAGTGTGGAAGGGACGTAACTGCTGGATGCTCCAGGGTCTCTTTCTCTCTCCCAGTTTGACATCTATCTTTCTCTTTCTCTTGCGATTCGAGTTTTTAGGATCATCTTCTGTATCTCGAATATCTACAAGGTAGTATGATCCGATTTTCATAGCCTTGCTAATGACAAATGGTCCCTCCCAAACTGGGGCTAATTTGTGCTTCCTTTCCTATACCAATCTTAGCACCAAATCACCTTCTTTGAGAGAACGATGTTTGATTTTTCGACTATGGTAACGTCGCAGTCCTTGCTGATAAATGGTGGATCTTTGTAGCACAAGATCTCGTTCTTCTTCTAAGAGATCAACAGCGTCCTGTCGTGCATTTTTGGCATCCGAGTCATCATATGCCTGCACTCTTGGGCTATCATGGATCATGTCCGTAGGAAGCACTCCTTCTGCACCATAAACTAGGAAAAAGGGTGTTTGCCATGTTGATCTATTCGGCGTTGTTCGAATACTCCAAAGTATAGAAGGTAATTGTTCTACCCACGCACCAGCTTCTCTATGAAGAGGAGATTCGAGTCTTGGGCGTATTCCTTGCAAGATTGAGCTATTATTTCTTTCAACCTACCCACTGGATTGCGGGTGTGCCACATATGCAAGATCTAGGCGAATTCCCGTTTGTCGGTAATATTTTTCCAGCTCTCCAATAGAGAAATTTATCCCGTTATCCATGATTATGTTGTGTGGAACGCCATATCGCATGACTATGTCAATGACAAAATTTCTAGCCGTCACACCGTCAAGTTTTTTTGATGGGCTTTGCTTCCACCCACTTGGTATACTTATCCACTGCGACGAGTAGATGTGTAAGTCCGCCTCTTGCAGTTTTGAACGGTCCCATCATATCTAGCCTCCAGACTGCAAATGTCCATGTTATGGGGATAGTTTTGAGTGCTTGGGCTGGCATATTCGTCTGCTTGGTGTAATACTGACATCTGGCACATGTATTTACTATGTCTTCCGCGTTTGTCTTGGCTATGAGCCAGAAAAACCCAGCACGGAATGTTTTTTTAACTATGCTTTTTGATTGAGCATGATGTCCGCAATCTCCTGCGTGGATTTCTTGCAAAATTTCTCGTCCTTCTTCTGGCAAAATATATCGCTGAAAAATTCTGATAGTACTGCGTTTATACAGGCAACCATTGATTACCATGTATCCTTTGCATCGGCGTTGTATCCGCCTTTGCAAGACTTCATCTGCTCCATCCAGGAACTTCTGATCGACTAAGAAGTTTAAATATGGAATTGTCCAATCCGGGTTAATGAACAAAACTTCTACTGACTCGGAAACTAGAGGATAATCGACATCTCCACCTTTTATTGATGGTTCATGCAAATGTTGGACAAACACACCAGGTGGTAGAGTTTTCACTCTTTCCGAGCCCATGCGGGCTAAAGCATCCGCGTTCCAATTTTCTTCTCTTTTGATATGAAGTACTTCAAATCCTAGGAAGCAAATAGCGAACTTGTCCATCGTTCTCCGATATTCGGCCATTATGGGGCTTTTGGCATCCCATGTTTGGTTTAGCTGATGTTGTACCAAATCCGAGTCACCATAGCAAAGTATACGCTTAACACCTATCTCCTTTGCTATATGCAAGCCATGAAGCAATGCTTCGTATTCTGCCACATTGTTGCTAGCGTTGAAGTGTATTTGTAATACATATTCCATAATGTCACCTTTTGGAGATTTGAGAACTACACCAGCTCCAGCACCTTCTTTCATTTTGGATCCATCAAAGTGCATGATCCAATATTCCGACTTCGGCATTGGTGTGTTTTCCATTGCTTCTTTCCAATCAGCGTCAAATCTGCCAAAACGTGGGACTTAATTATCGTCCTCGGTTGGTACTTAATGTCGAACGCAGCCAATTCAATGCCCCATTTGGCAACTTGGCCGGTTGTGTACGCATTGTTGATGATATCCCCCTAGTGGTGCTTGGCTTACCACTGTTATCGAATGTCCTTGGAAGTAATGGCGGAGTTTCCGAAATGCGAAAAACACGCCATATGCTAGTTTTCGATAATGTGGATACCTTTGCTTAGATTCATAGAATACTTCGCTGACATAGTATACTGGATACTGATCTGGTATGCTATGTTCATCTTTGCACCTTTCCACGATTATCACCGCATTGATAACCCTGTTAGTTGCTGTAAGATACAGTAACATGGGTTCTTCGTCTTTTGGAGATGCCAAAATCGGAGCTTTCATCAAAGTTTCTTTTAACTGGGTTAATGCTTTGTCCGCTCCTTCTGTCCATTCAAATTTGTTGGATTTCTTCAACAATTTGTATAATGACAGAGCTTTGTCTCCAAGACGACATATAAACCTGCTCACGGCGACTGTAGAACCCGTCAATCTTTGGACATCTTTTAGGCACGTAGGTATTTTGATGTTTAAGATTGCTTTGATCTTTTCCTGGTTTACTTCTATTCGTCTGTGAGAAACGATAAAACCCAGAAGCTTTCATGAGGGAACCCCGAATACGCACTTTAATTGATTCAACTTCATTTTATAAGTGCGCAAATTTTCGAAGGTTTCTCGTAAATCTTCAAGGAGTGTATACTTTTCCTTGGAAACCACGACAATATCGTCCACATAAACGTTCAGGCCGGGCGTTCGGGTTACCCGAAATATTCGGATCGGGTTATTCGGGTTTTTAAAAATTCGGGTTATGAAAAATGATACCCAAAATTTAGCCAAAATAATAAGAACCCGACAATTCGGGTACCCGATAATTCGGGTTCGGGTTTTCCCGATTTACCCAAATAAGAGCATCACTTAAACAAATTTCTCAACGCATCAGAGTCGTAGATCCTAGAGAAGGACTTAGGCAGATCGATCGGAGCGGCGCTGCACCTGTACTCGCAGTATAGGGATCCCACCGGAGCAGCACTGCATCACAACATGCCGTTCACTCTAGGGAGGCAGCGCGCGCTGCGTTGTACCACAGTATGCCATCAAGGTAGGCAACGGGCGCTGGACTGTACCAGAGCATGCCGTCAAGGTAGGTGGCGGGCGCTGCATATGACCACAAGACGTCATCAAGGTAGGTAGCGGGAGGCGGCCGACATGTTGCAGCTCCTTGTCGTCTCATGCTAGGGCGGGTGCGGGGGGATGCGTGGAAGGTGACCGCGTGCAGGCGGCGGCCTGGTCAGGGTCTCGGTCAGTTCGTGTGCGTAAAGTTGAGCGATTGAGGCTTCGAGGCTTGCGGTCAATGATGCATTCTTGGGCTGTGCGGGAGTTTAATTCACATTGTTGGGCTATGCGGGATTTTAATTCATTGTAGTGGGATGAAATTACTTATCTATTTCGGGTTATTCGGGATGTTCGGGTTATAGAAGTATAAACCCGAATTTCCCATATAAAGTTCGGGTTTTTAGAATTGAAACCCGAATAGGTGCTCGGGTTTTTCGGGTTCGGGCTATTCGGATTCGGGTTCGGGATTTTCGGATTCGGGCTTCGGGTTTCGGGTTTTATGCCCAGCGTGAATAAACGTGCACGTTTTGGCCAATTTGACTATGCAAACACCGTTGCATGCAACGCTGGTATGTTGCACCTGCGTTCTTCAAGCCAAAAGGCATGGTTATGTAATAGTATGTTTCGTAGGGTGTTATGAAAGAGGTTTTGATTTGGTCTTCTTTTTTGATGCGTATTTGATGGTACCCGGAATAAGCATCCAAAAAGCATAAAAGCTCAGAACCACCAGTGGCGTCTATTATTTGATCGATTCGCGGTAATGCGAACCTATCTTTTGGACACAGTTTGTTCAATCTCATGTAATCTATACACATCCTAAGAATAATACCATCCTTCTTCGGGACTAATACTGGGTTCGCAGATCAATCAGATGTATTACTTCCCGGATAAAATCGGCTGCTAAAAGTCGGATAATTTCCTTGCCAATAGCATTTCGTCTTCTTCCGTCAAAACGACGGAGACCTTGCTTGACGGGTTTTGATCCTGGAATCACTTTCAATTGGTGCTCAGCAAGTTCCCTGGGTACACCCGGCATGTCCGCAGGACACCAGGCAAAAATATCCCAGTTCTCACGGAGGAACTTGATGAGCGCGCTTTCCTACGCGTATGTCATCCATGTCCCCACAGCGACACATTTTGTCGGATCTTTGGGATCTAGGATAACCTGCCTTGTATTCTCCGAGGCCTTGAAGCTATCTGCCGGCTTCCGAGTTTCTTTTCCTGACGGCATTTCTGTCGGCGATACCTCTTTTGCTAGCTCCTTCACCTCTTCCTTCATTATTACTTGTTCAGACCAAAGGGTGTTTCCTTTCTTTAGTTCATTCGCCAATTTGAAGTCTCCGGATATGGTGATTACTCCGCCTTTCGGCCCTGGCATCCTCAGTTTGTTATAGATATAACATGACCTTGCTATAAATTTGGCGAAAGCCGGACGTCCGAGTATTGCATGGTAAACACTTTCGAACGGCACCACCTCGAATGAGATCTTTTCCTAGCGGAAGTGTTCTCTTTTTCAAAAGGTTACGTCTAGTGAAATTTCTCCTAGGGATTGTGCTTGTCTGCCGGGAACAATGCCGTGGAAACGTATATTAATGTGATTGAGCTGGGTCTCGGAGATGCGTAAATGCTTCAATGTACTTAAGTACATGATGTTGATACTATATCCTCTATCCATCAGCACTCTTTTGAGCCTAGTGTTTTGAACAATAGAGCTTACGACTAAAGCATGTGTGCCGGGTTCTGGGATGTTTCCTGGATGATTAGACTTTTCCCAAGTGATTGGCGTATTTGAATACTTCAAGAACTTTGGGGTTGGAGGTACAACCGCGTTGATTTCTCGAAGTGTTCTTTTTGCCTGTTTTGCTGAGGGGGTTGCCAGGAAAGTTAAGTTACATTCTCCTTCGACTCTGGGGAACTTTACCTCGCCTTTCTGATGTTGTTTCTGGATTTTGTCATCAGTGTCTGATTCATTTTCTTCTTTTTCAACTTCTGGCTTTTTCTTGGTGAACTATCGTTTGGAATTCTTTCCTTTGTTCTCGGATCCTGCGGTGCCTTTCATGTGCTTATTAAGCCGGCATTGCACATTGGTGTGGGTAGGCTTCCCGAATTGCGAATGGTGGTCACAGTTTTCCGACTTAATCTTTTCCCACTCTTCGTTAGAGTATGAGATAGGTTCTATGTTCCTTCCTTTCCATTTGTTGCCATTATCCTTCCCAAAATTTAGGTTAACTTCTTTGGCTTTTGGCGGTGCTTCTGGAGTAGCTTTCTTTTCAGAACGGGGCGTCTTTTTTGCCTTAACCAAAGCATCGATATTTCCACATCTTGCTCTGATATCATATTCGGCGGCTGCATGCTCATTGGCGGTGGTAAGCATAGATCTGAGATCTTTGTGCTCCTTTAAACCAACCATGAACGGTACGAGGTCGGGTTTAAAGCCGTCGATGAAAGTGTGCATTGATTGTACATCACTTACTCCGGAGCAACTGTTCTTCATTGTTGTCCATCTTGAAATAAAGTCGACATACGACTCATCTTCAAACTGGACGCAGCAGTTCAGCTGGTTAATGCTCTTAGGGCGTTTGTGTGTACCCTGAAAATGGTGAGCAAGCACTCTAGCCAAGTCGTCCCATCTAACGATGGTTCTTGACGGAAGCCCATTGATCCAATCTTTGTCTCCATCCAGCAACATTAGGGGGAGGAATTTTACTGCCTCTAGGTCTGTCCCTTTGTTGATCTGGATAGCAGTATAGTAATCTAAGAGCCATGTATCCGGGTTTGTACTCCTGGTATACTTTTGATAAGTTGGACCAACCTTGGCAAAGTCAGAATGTAGACTTATTCTTCGGATCCTGTCTGTGAAACACTTAGGTCAAATTATAGATTGTCTCTTTCCGCCCTATCGATGTGCGCAGAATATCTTCCAGCTGAATGAATAGAAGGGGATCTGCTCTGTTCTGGTCCACTGTTGCATGAGTGCGCTCTTTCGGGATTATCCATGTTTCGTCCGATATCATGCCCTTTGGATTTAGGCGGAGTCCTACTCCTTGGACTTTCTTTGTTCTTCGGGGGGAGTCCGGGATCTCTCATGCCTGTGAGGGTTCTCATACCTTCCGGCTTTGTGAGGTGGGCGTCTCTGACGCGGCATTGCTTTGCCGTCTTTCCGGTTTTGTTCATCCCGTTCCTTGTCTCGGGGATTGTTTCCGCCTTTCGGCATGTGGGATCCTGTTTTGAACACTGCATCCCTGTTATCGGGGATTTTCTTGTCCTTCTTAGGGTCTCTCTTCTTTTCCTTAGAATCTCCTGAATCTCCAGGTTCGCCAGGGTCAGGTGCTCCAGCGGCACACGTGGCAGTCTTGCATAATGTCGAGTCATCATGCAACTTGCCGGAACGTGATTGTCCTCGCTGTTGCTGTTGTACTGCTTTTCCTAAGAAAGAATACACTCCCTGTAGATTTTCTTCCTTTGAATACAGATCGTCATTAAGGATGGCGAATGTGGCTTGTGCATTTTCTGCTGCAGTTTTGTAGATGCGTTCGCCCTTAGTGTTTAAATTGTTAACATGTCTTTGCCAAGAAGGGTTTTGGAACCGTTCTTTTGCTGGCAGCACATCCGGCTTTGCAATTCCGGGTAATCTCGTGGGTTTTATCCCGGACATATTCCGTCGTTCGAATTCTTCAATTTCCTCCTGCTTTGCTTTTATAGTAGCTTGGGCTTGGAGGAGGTTTTCTTGGGATCGGAATAGATGTTGGGCTTGCCTTCAGGCTTCCAGCACTTCCGGTGGTTCGTGAGGTCCAACCGGGGTTTTAATCAGATCGATCTCATCCTGTTCCGACATCTGGGGAATAGGGATTTCTTTTCTCTTCTCCGCTGGTTTTGCACCACTGCCTCCTCCAGTTTCCAGGTTCTGATTTGTAGTTTCTGTCAGTTTTTTCTTCTGTAACTTGGATAGCAGCTTCCTAGAGGATTTCTTCTTTTTCTTGGAAGATGGGTTTTTTTGCTAGGTTCTTCTTCCGTCAATTCTTTGACGTCAGGATAAGTCGGACTAACATCTTCCTCTTCATCATCCCTGTCCTCAGGCAGAGGGGTTTGGGGATCTTCATCTTCCTCATGGTCCGAGTTTCCAGTCGGTTTTGCCATGAGTACTTCGTGGAAGGTTCCCTGAATCGATTTGACTTCTCTTTCAAAATTGTCCTCATCTCCGGAATCTGCATCAGATCTGGGTTCGGATTCTAGTCTTGTCTCAATGGCAGCTAATACAGACTCGGCTTCCGAGTGTGTTGCCTGATCAGTAGATGTCGGATCTTCCACGTTTTCCGTGGGATTATGCTTTTTTGCTTCTTCCATAGGATTGTTTTCTTCCGTGTTTTCACCAATCTCGGGCTGCACCATGCCAATAAAGTGAGATCTGATTGCGGGCATCTCCGGAGAGGCAGCAAATTTACTAGTGTTTTGGTGGTCTGAGCAAAATCCGGTATCATAGTTTTCTTCAATTGGGTATAGGGCGGGTGGGATAAACTTACTTCCACCATAGAATCCCATTGCTTCTGTTGTTAATCAGATAAAGATATTAGTAGATCCAATCGGTAGAACGCATGCACTTACCACGTGATTTCGTGCTGGCATGTACGATCCATTGTCGAGGAAGCGTCTGACGTCACCATCGAATTTCAGGCTCCCTACAGTTATGGCGCTGCCGATTCCGCTGAGTATTCCCGCTCGGAACGTAACTCCCGACGTCGTTGGCCCCACAGTGGGCGCCAACTGTTGAGACATCGTAGTAGAGTTCATAGACGGGGGTGCCATGAGACTACTGGTAGAGTTGTGGGGGGAACGTGGAAGTACTGTAACGAGAACACCAGGTTTACCCAGGTTCGGTACGTCGCAACTAAGGCAGCGTTCCTACTCCTGCAATCTCACTAAATCAGTGCTGAAGCCTGGAGTATACAAAGTACAATGTGAGTATGGTTTCTCTAACTCGGAAAGGATCAACTTCTCGGCGATTTGACTTCTAGCTAATTGTTGTTATCTCTCTTCTCTCCCGTCCGGCTTTATATAGATAGCCGGATTAGGGCTTACAGAAAGGAAACCTAGAAGACGATGGAAAGTATCTAACTTGGAAAGTAAGGAATCCGTGTTCTCCTCCAAGCTGCACCACTTTGGGTCGTGGTCCGGGTTCTTCTAGAATCCGTCTTCCTGCAAATCAGCTTACTAGGCCGCCCAGTGGACTGCGATCCATTACCAACAGGCCACCCTGGTAACCCAGCTCTTAGTCCAATGCCGGACATACCCCTAATCGGTATATATCCGACAGGTGGAGGCTAGCAAAAGACTCGGAGCGACAAATCAAGAGAGCTTAAGAGCCATAATCATGCATAGCGACATAAATATCATTAATGAAAGCATAAGTGGTAACACAAATTCTAAAACTAAATGATCATGCCTGGTTCATAGTCATAAAGATGGTGTGAGCATGCGCCAAGTCAACCAAATAAAACATTCAAAGGAGTATACCACAAATTTATGCTTCAATATGACAAGAACAACTCATGATTCTTTATTAAACGCTCTGAGATATTTGAGTCTAATCATGCTACTCAATAACAATAAGGCTTTAAAACTAAAATAACATCTCGCATGATATGAAAAATTTCTACCCATATTCTATACAAGCTTCTACTTGCACCGTTAAATTTTTTACTTCAAGCAGCAGTTTCTTTTTCCCAACAAGCACCATACAAAATATGTTTTAACAAATATTCTCTACGTGCTACAGCAAGAAAACATGAGAGTCCTCACATAATACTACTAAAACTAACAGCTCTGAACAAGAGGTGCAATGAAAATTAGAGTTGAACGGGAATTTTTTGCAGTAACTAGAAGAAAAACTAAGAATACTAGCATAGCAAGTATTCAAATGAAAAAGCGGAGTGTGTATCTCTCCCAAAAAAGGATGCTAGGTCCAATTATATTATTGAAGCAAGGAAAACAAAAGAAAACAAAAAAACAGACGCTCCAAGAAAACTTTATATGATCTGACCGAATAAAAATATAGCCTCACGAGGAGTGACCTGATAGATAGTTGATGAAGAAGGGGATTCCTTAGGCATCCCCAAGCTTAGATGATTGATTCTTCTGAAAATATGCTCGTATTAACCATGGGGTAATCCCCAAGCTTTGACCTTGCAAACTTCTTGATCACATATATCACCTCTTCTCTTGACACTTGAAAACTTCCTTCACACCATTCTCAAACAGTAATTCGCAACTGAGGGGTTAGTGCAACAAATAAAAATCCATGGGTTCTGTATGGCACAAGTGCTATTGATACTTTCAAACATTATCTACAGCCTCTGATGTTTCATGAAGAAAATAAATCCACTTGACATCGCAAAAGAGCCAATGCAAGAAAAATGGCAGAATCTGTCAAAACCAGAATAGTCTGTAAAGCCGAATTTCTTAAAGGAAGTTAAGTTGCTCAAATAGAAAAACCTAAAGAACAAAAAAATTGCGGAATTAGCCGAGTAATAAACACAAACAATTTCAGGTCATTCTGATCTTCCAGGATTTTTCACATTTTTTTACGGTGGACAGCAGAATTCTGTTTTCCGCGCAGAAATCCGAAAACCAACTTCAACTCTCATCAGAAACTTTACTTGTCACTACTGAAACATGAAAAGAAATATACAAAGGAGTTTATACATAAGTATACAATCCCTTTACTCAAAGAAAATAGACAAAAACAGAGCAAAAATAAAACCATGGGTTATCTCCCAAGAAGTGCTTTTCTTTAAAGTCTTTTAGCTAGGCCCAGAAAAATGGAATCAAGTATTTTCAAGTGAAGAAGCATCCAAATCAATAATTTCCTCCAAAACCCCAATTTTAGCAATGGGTACCTTAGGCACCCCTGAAGATGATTCAACATGCAAATCACTTTTAGTTTCACTAAAAGTTTTATTAATTTTAAGCACATAAGGGTATTTCGGTTTAGGTGCCATGGGGACATGAATAAATTTTTTCTCTTTCCCCACAAACGGTTTCTCCCTTTTAAACATAAGAGCAGAAAAGGTTGAGTTTAAAGTTTCCATAGCCTCCTCTAATTTACCAATCCTCATATTTTGATTGTCATGGATATTGCTAACTTCTAGAACAGCGATTTTCTTGTTGATACTTAGTATTGATTCATTAACTTTACTAGCATTATCAAGGAACTTTGGCAAATTTTTCTCCATAGAGTTAGCTTTTTAATAACATCATCTAAAGTGATCTCAGTTTTAACATCATTAGTAGGTGGTGTTCCTACTAAACTTTAAATCAAATTACTGGCTTCCAAAGCACGTGTTCCCAGAAAATTACCGCCTGTAAGAGTGTCTAGAACATACCTATACCAGCTAGTAATACCAACATAAAATTCCTTAGAAGGATTAACGTGGAATATTTCTTAGTGCATCTATGATGAGCATCACTTATCCTATACCAAGCATCTTTCAAACTTTCTCCACCTTATTGCTTAAAGGAACAAACTTCAACTTCAGGAATACTCATTTTAGCAAGACTAAAAACAGGAATAAAACTACAGCTAGAATAAGAACTATTTTTTGTGTGTTTTTGATAAAGAGAAGCACACAAGACACAATAAAATAAGACAAGCAAAACTAAAACAAAGTAAAGAGATTGGAAGTGAGAGACTCCCCTTGCATAAATTCTCTTCCTCCCCGGCAACGGCGCCAGAAAATATGCTTGATGCGTGTGAACACACGTTCGTTGGGAGACCCCAAGAGCAAGGTATGAAGAGTGCTGCAGCAAGTTTTCCCTCAGAAAAAGGTTTAATCGACCAGTAGGAGGAAGGAGTAACTTCAGAAGGTGAAGCAGCTGAGTTGGAAGGGCGCACTACCGGTTCAGAAGCAACGTGGAACCTACACAACACAATCAAATCACATTTCCCCAACAAAGCAGTGAGGTTGTCAATCTCACCGTTTTTGCCGAACACAAAGAGGTTAAATGTATGGTGTGGAAAACAATAGGAAAACAGTATGAAAACAGTAGCAGCAACAGCAGTATGAAAGCAGTAGGTGATTTATCAGTATGAGGAAAAAGGACCGTGGTCCACAGTTCACTAGTGGTGTCTCTCCGTGAAAGATAAATAACATTTCTGCTGAACAAATTACAGCTTGGCAATTGACAGAAATGAAAGCTGCACCGTAGTGCATATGCAAGACAAAAAGATTACTATGTGATTCATGCGGGCATTACAACAAAATACATAGACCGTTATCCAACTGCATCTATGACAAATAATCCACCCTCTGAATATCATCTGAACAAACATTGGGTATTAAGTTGCAAGAAACAGATAATTGCAGTAAGCAAAGTGTGTAATGTAAACAATAACATCATCCTTAGACAAAGCATTGTTGTTTTCTCCCTAATGGCAACAACACATCCTCCATCTGTCACGTTTCTGTCACTCGAGCACAGATGGAAAGGAGGCATGAAACCACTATCGATCATAAATACTCCCTCTTGAAGTTACTAGCATCTACTTGGCCAGAGCATCTACTAATAAGGGAGAGCATGCAAAATCATAAATAACATATGCATGAAGC
Source organism: Alopecurus myosuroides (assembly GCA_028641055.1). Taxonomy (NCBI): domain Eukaryota; kingdom Viridiplantae; phylum Streptophyta; class Magnoliopsida; order Poales; family Poaceae; genus Alopecurus; species Alopecurus myosuroides. The sequence continues at coordinate 291,107,085 of CM054063.1, read as the reverse complement.
TAACATGATAGATTGATAATCAAAAGACATATATAGCATTCAACATTCATCAGATCCCAGCAAACACAACATGTAGCAATAAATAAAGATGATCTTGATCATGTTAGGAAGCTCACAATATCTAAAGATGGGGTACAAAGTGGAGAGAACAACCGTCTAGCTACTGCTATGGACCCATAGTCCGGGATGAACTACTCACGCATCACTTCGGAGGAGGGCATGGTGGTGTAAACCCCTCCGGTGATGAATTTTCCTCCAGGCAGGGTGCCGAGGAGAGCTCCAGAACCCTCCCGATCTCAGGATGACGATGACAGCGGCCTCGAGTGTTTTTCGGGGAAAAGTGGGATATATCTAGAGTTTACGCCTCGGGGGGAATAAATAGGCGAAAGGGCAGAGGCGGTGGAGGCCTGGGGCGCACACCACCCCCTGGCGCGGCCTAGGGGGGTTCCGCGCCACCCTATGGTGTGGGCCGCCTGAGGCTCCCCTCCGAGTCTCTTCGGAACTCCATGGAACCTCTCGGATTTCTAAGACTTCCGGGCTTCGAATTTTCCGATTCCGAGAATATTTCCAGAACAACTTTTCTGAAACTAAAAACAGCAGAAAACAGGGAACTGGCTCTGTGGTATCTTGTCAATAGGTTAGTACGGAAAATCGATAAAAATGACATAAAGTGTATATTAAACATGTGGGAAATAACATGAAAACAACATGGAACATCAGAAATTAGGGATACGTTTACGACGTATCAGTATGGTGGACACATTTGGCATACTTGTTTTTGGGAGTTGGATTGCACGAGTAGAGCTCATACTCAGTACAAGTGGAGGCTAGCAAAATACTGGGAGCGACAAATCAAAAGAGCAATAATGGCCAAAATCATGCATAGCGACAAAAACATCATTAATCAAAGCATAAGTGGTGCCACAAGTTCAAAAACTAAATGATCATGGAGGCTATTAGTGACTGGTTCATAGTCATAAACGTGGTGTGAGCATGCGCCAAGTCAACCAAATGAAACATTCAAAGGAGAACACCACAAATTTATACTTCAATATGACAAGAACAACTCATGATTCTTTCAATGGCACATTAAACACTCTCAGCTATTTGAGACAAATCATTCTACTCAATAACCACTAGGCTTTAGAATTAAAATAACATCTAGCATGATATGAAAAGGTCTAGCCATAGTCCATACAAGCTTCTATTTGCATCGTTTATAATTTTTACCAAATGCAGTAGTTTCTTTTCCCAACAATATAACATCCCAGTTTTTGCTACCAAAGGGTTGTGGTGTTGTGTTCATCTCATACATGCATGAAACAAAAATTTAAATCATGTTTTACCAATTTAAATTGTGAATTTAAATGGTTTGAGAAAAATACCACAAATGCTACTTGATATGGTTTTTAAAACTTTGCACTGAAAAATATTTCAATTTCACCAAACAATAACATGGTGAGGTTGGAAATTTCATAAGGTTTCCAAATATCTTTTTTTGCCAATTTTTCTGTTTACAAAAAGGTCGTCAAAACAAGGTTTTATGTCTGTTTTTCTAAAGAAAAGGACCTTTTGGCGATTTCCAAAAGTTCTAGGGGGTTTTCGTAATTCGTTTTTCCCTGTCTTCTTCCTTCTGCCAGAAGGCGAGCTGCTCGCCGACGGCACTGTGTGCCACCTCCTGCTTCTCTGCGCAGTTAAGAAGGTTGAGGACGTCTGGAGGCCGCCTGGATCGACTCCTCCTCGCACAATTTCCCTCACCTCGAGCTCTCCCTTTTCTCTCTAGTCCTTCACCCTAACCGAAACCCTACCGACGGCCGATGCTCGCCGCCAGCGCTACAGCCACTCCCGCTCCCTGACGCGGCCATCACCGACTCCGCCATCCTCCCCTCTACTTCCTCGTATATCCTCGCTTCACGGGACGTTTGGAATCAGGCGAATCGGGGTCGTCTTCCCCGCGGCCGGCGAGCCTCCTCCTCCGCCGATTCGCTGCCACGACTGCCCCTCCGGCCACCCCGGCCACTCCACGAGCTCTACCGCGACATGGTGAGCCTCCCCGTGCCATCCTTTTACCTCCTCCCCCACTGTAACTCCCGGCCGCCGTGCTCGTTGTCCCGCCGCCGCGGTGGCTGCACGCCGGCGAGCCTCCGGTGGGAATTCCCGGGCGGCGCGGCCACCAATACGCTCGCCTCCACCTTCTCTAGCTCATGGAGCATTTTAATTCGTGAAATTCCCGCGGAATCGACCGATTCTATGCTCAACAGAGGAGAGCTCCTCCGTGTGACCTGAGGATAACGTCACTATGATGTCATAAATCCAGTTTTTCTTATTTCCAGGAAATGTTTAAATAATTACAGAAAATGAATTAAAATTGAATAATTAATATCTTTATTTCTGTAACTCAGAAAATTATGAAAAATATATGGTTTTGTTCAGAAAATTGTTTCCAACCCAAAAATGTCATTTTCATACATGTTGGCAAACTTTAATTTTTAGCCATTTATTTAATGTTGTTTAATTCATTAAAAATGGAAAATTAAGATTTTATTCACTAAAATCAGAAAATTAAAAGTTATATGCCATTTTGCTCAAAATGACAAATGCAATCTGTTTATGGTGTTTTCAACCTCATTTGAGCAATTAAAATTGTACTCACTTTCAGAATTGTCCGAGATGCCCCTCCGGGGTCTAATTCGGGTTAATTTCAGTAAAATTGCATAATTGTCATACGAACCCTAGCAACCCTATCTTCATGTCTAGGGATTTATTTCAGTGCATTAACTTGCTCATGCATACATATTGCACATTGCATCGATGCCATGGTTGATTGTTCTTCTTTGTTTTCGGTGTTGTTTCCCCTTGATAGAATCCGACTCCGAAGTGAAGGCCATCAACTCCATGACGAATACTTGATCCTAACCGACAAGTCAAGCACTTATTCCTGAATACTTTATCTGGTTTTCTTGAAGCAAGGCAAGCATAACCTGTTATCTGCCCATATATGATTTCGAAAGACTTTTGATTCTCATACATTGCATTCGATTCCAATGTATCTTGTGTCAGTAGTTAGAGTTCTCCTATACCATGCATAGCCTAACTATCCTGATCCACTACTCCTAGCAGCCATAGGTTTGATTGTGTTCATCGCCAAAGCCTTAAATATGCTGTGCTTAGTCATACATGCTTGTTATCTCTGTTCCATCCGGTTGATGAATCAGAGTACGGAAGAATCTAGTATGATAGGATGTTGTGGAAAGTTAAGATCAGTTGTTTAACATGATTTAAAGGTGTGGATGACGAGACCACAGAGGGTCTGCGGTGGTTTTCTCGTTCATGCCCCTAGGAGCGAGTTCTCGTCTTCGAGCCAAGACGGAGCGTGCATCCACACGGGGCTTAGATTCCCCTCGATCTCAACTTGCCTAGTTTGTTCCATGAGTTGCCTAGTTCGGGCTTTCCATTTGGATTTGCGGGGATATCAAAACACTTTCAAAACTAGCATGTGGGGATGTATCGGCGCTCTGCGGGTAGGTAACCGTCGAGCATCGCGCACAACGATAGAGACCCGGCAGGAGATGGCCACTCCCTATTGGCGGTCCATCTCTACTCAGAGCAATTCATGGAATAGGCGAAGTAAGGGAAAGGTCGTGGTCAACCACCCTCTGCCGGCACTTCCCGAACTAGTGCTAACCCGGTGGCACTAAGAGTCGGTTGATATGTGTGGTTAAAGTTGTACACCCCTGCAGGGTTAAATCTTTTCGAAAAGCCGTGTCCGTGGTTAAGGACGACTTGGTGACGGATTCTGTGATCATAGACAACTTGAACGGAATGACTTAAACTTGCTGATAACGAATGAAGGATGCCTCCTCAGAGATGCCGAGAGGGGTTACCTTGTAGCATGAGTTACCGGAACAACTTGAGGTGGTGATCTTTGAAGCACGAGGTGCTGATATGACTTGGTGGATTAAAAAGATGATGATATCAGTAGTTGAGTAGCTTTTTCACCTGTTTTCAAAATACTCCATGAGACGTGCTATTTCTTCCTCAACTTGGAAAACAAAGATGGCTTTACGCAAAATAACCTTCATAACTCTTTCTAAAAGAAGCATATATATAATAGGTTAGCTAAGTCTTGTTGAGTACCTCCCGTACTCATGTTTGCTTCAACTTGGTTCAGGTGGAGTTCCTCAGTTCAGTGGTGTTTCGATGTGGACATCGACGAGTAGTTTGGGGTTCCCAGGTAGCAGCCTGGAATCTATGGGTTGGGACGTCGCCTTATGTTGTGGCCTCTTAGGCCTTTTTGGTTCTTGTTGATTAGAAACATAATTTGCCTTTCGTTGTCTGATGTAATGTTGGGTCGTGTGACCTCTGTTTGTAAGCTATACTCTAGTAACACCTGTTTAATAAATCTTCATGTTTAGAGTACTGCTTTGATCGGATGTTGGTTTCGAGCTCATTGTTATACAGTTTTGGCTATGCCTACATAGTTGTCGCAATCGAGGGGTTGTGGAGCCGATGATCCATGTCCGAGCCCGCCTGTCGATGTGATCGGCCTGGGGCGAGGTAACCCCAGTAACCCTCGATTGTTGTTGCACTTTCTGGACACATAGCAGCTCTGTATAACTTTGGTCCCGTTCCTTCAGTTTCATCCGACTGGTGGACGCTTGGGTATGCATAATTGGTTATGACTAGCATGGATACAAGGAGTAGTAGACCGGGGATCCGGACTACGTGCCGATGAATCCGGTCTGCCTGCCGTTGTTTGTTGCGGCCGGGGCTGGTAACCCTGAAGCCCTTGTGAGTCCATGGCTAGGAGCACATAACAGTATGCATATCTCTGGGTCCGGGGTCTGACAAAAGTTGGTATCAGAGCAGGACTGCCTGTAGGAAAACCTTACTGCTTGGTCGATGTTGAGTCTAGAGTTTGTGAAAACTACTTTAAAACTCCAAATGGATTGTGAAAAACCTTCTTAGGATTGTTTTTACTCCGTATCTGGTATTGCTCTAACTCTGGGTCTCCTTATCTGTTTTTGTTTGAAAAGGTTTTGCTATATCTTCTAGCCATTCAAAACTTAGGTGCCTTCTTTGGCAAGGACGTATTCTACCCAAGTTGACCTAGTGTTAAGTTTCTAGAGTCGTGTGTGTTCTGAAGTCCGTTTTCCTCTTGATTCATACTGGGAGATATCCTTTCCATCATAATCTCTCAGAGTTGTGTGGATTCCACATTCTTATATGTTTCAGAGTTCTAAATCGTGAACCTCGAGATCTTCTTTCCATCTCGAATGTATCCGTTATCTTCTGCCCAAACTCTTCCGGAGTTAAGTTGTCTTTTGAAAGATACTTCGTGATTGCTATTCGTAGTGTCCTTCAAGACACTAAGATAGTAGTTGCTTATTTCATTCGGTTTCTAACCCTTGGACTTGAACCAAAGGTCCCGGAATGCGCTGAGTTGTGGTGAGTTGAGTCATGTGGTTTCTTAACCATGTGAAGCTCACGCTACCAGTACAGGATGCTGACCTTTAACCCAAGTTCTGTTCCGTTGAATCCTGAGGAATCTGTTCTACCTCAGGATGGCTAGGTAATCTCAACTCCAATAGCTATAGGTTCTCTCTTGGAACCAAAAGGGATCACAACAAGAGTGGTCATCTGGAATTCCACATCTTTGTTCTTATTTCGTCTATACCAATCTTTTAGCATGGGTTTTACAAATGAGTATAACCCTGTGCTTCAACTTAATCTTAGGTTCTTCCCTGAGCATGATTCCACCCTTCAGTTGCTCTCAATCTCCATCCGTTGTTTGGAAACCAAGTTGCATATGTGTGTTGGATTCTTCCAACGCATTTTCTCTTGTTTTCTGTCAAAAATTCCACTTTGGGATGTCAGGAGAAACAAACTCCAGTACCTCGTTCATCTCCAGGACCAGGTCAAAGTTTTGTAATCCGCAGATTAAAGAAGTTTCATCAGCTTCCAATATGTTCCACCTTTGAGTATCGCACTCTTACATATCAAGAGGCTATTTTCAATTTCATGGCCTTATTGATGAAGTGATGCTCTCAGACGTCCTTAATCACCCTTCCTCCAAGTTTGAATGCTTGAAAATGAAGGGTATGTTCATCGACATGTGTATCAGATATTCTTAGCAATTCCTATTGCTTTGAAATATTTAAGAAACATTTGTATCCTTCTTAGCACTATTGGTCACCGGTCTCTACTTCAAGTTGACCGTGTTACCAAATCCGTTCATTCCGGTTCACATTCTTGGTCAAAGAGTTAGCTTCATGCCGAAGCTCTCAAGGCCATATCGGTTGCATTGAAAAGCAAGACTCATTTCCAAGTCCTGAGACATACCGGTAGGTTGTGATATTCTGGCTGTCTTTCTAGAAGTATCACCAGGTTTGTCACCTAACCGTGATGTTTAAATAAGGGGTAATTTGAAATACTCCTTTCTCCAAGGAACCCTGCTGGATATCCTGGACTAGTTGGTTGATCTTAAAACAACTTGGAGAGTTGAAAGGCAAAAGCTTTGCCTAACTTGATCCTTTGACAAGGGATGTCCAGTTCTCATTGATGTTGAAACAGGATAGTAACTCCTTTGCGGAAATGCTATCACACTACCTCTTGATTTGATTTGGGCTATCGTCAAATCGAGAAAAGATCCAAGGACTATCTTGATGGTGTTTCACTCATGGTGTTTTGTCGGGTACACCCTCATGTCCTTTATCCTGGACAATATTTTGCCATGTTCATGTAACATATGAATTCCTCTTCTTGGAGTATCTTGATAAGGGTGTTGTCGAGCCCATCGATGACATTCCTATTTCTCCAAGTTGCAAGAGGTTCATGTTGAATAATTGGCACTAATGTTGGAAACTTTCGAGAACCATCTTGGTGTCATTACTATGTTTGTGTTCTGGATGTTTGAAGTGACTTTCTCGGGTTCGTGTGCTTTTGGTGAAAGTTGTCGCCATGGGTTCGAGTAAAGTTTTCTTGTTCCCTCGGGAATAATCCCTCGGTCATGCACGTATGGTCTATTCTTGAGATGGTAGGTTGTTACTTACATTCCTAGAAGAGGTTTGTATCCACACCAAGCCACTGACTGATTATCCGTGAAAGAGAAGAAGTCTAAAAACTTCGTTATCTTTGTACCATCTTCCCAACAAGGACTCCGATGTGTTTCGTTGCAAGTAAACCATGTAGGTGCAACCATCTATCGCAAGTTGCTAATACATGAGTTTTGCAATCTCTCTCATCTTCTCGAGCTTGACATCGTAGTCTATATCTTGAGAATCTAGCATATGTATCTCGTTGGTAACCGGTGCAATCTCTTCGCTCAAACATACCGAGTCTAAGTTATCAACCCACTAACCAGAGCTGAATCTCAAGCAACAATGATGGTTGGTGTTTCCTCAAGGATTTTGACTTAGGTCCTTTCGAAAATCCGGCATGGTTAATGATGTGGTTGACACAATTAGCCGGAAGGCCTAATGTCATATATCTTTGAATCCGCAAGAACAGCCACTCTTCGTGAGAATTCTTGTGTGGCTCATTCTAACAAGTTTCCTTCCCGTTTTTCCAAACTAAAGTTCATCGTTCACTTGATCACCTACAGAAGGCTTGCATAAGCCTGACATTGGTATCTAGAACATCAAGGATAATTTGGAAGTTGATTCTTCCAATATCTCTCTGTAAACCCTCCAAACTTTTCTTTCAATGGAAACAAGTGCATCATGAGAACCATCTCGAGGTGTTTTGTAACCGCTATTGATCAATTCCCTTTTCAAGTTGTTTATACTTGAATTTCTGTTCATCTCACACATTGTGTGAATTTGTCAGTCACTTCAACCGTGGGATCTTAAACTATGTGGTAGATGTATTGCTACGTCCAACCCAAAATAGGAAAGAGATTCCCTATTCCTTCTGGTGTTTCAATCCTCGTTGGTTATCCATTCTTATGGTGTGACCAAGAATGCCTCCTTCATTACGGTGTTCCAACATCCTTTGGTTACTCATCTTCTGCCGTGAAGTAACATCCCGATCCTTGATAAGGATTTCAAGAAACCGTTATGGAATGGTTGAAAGTTCCGTTATCCTTCGTCTCCACTCCGAAGAGTGAACATGATCCTGTATCAAATTCTCTATAACGCACGATTACAGATTTTTCTCGTGTTTTTCCTCGTCCGTGGATATTATGTTTTGGTATCCAAGACAATCCTATCCATCTTGGTTTTCTGTTTGAAGAAACCTGATGTCATAAGTTGTTCACCCTTTCTTTTCCAAAAGGATTTAAAGTCTTGTGCAAAGCTCATATTCCAAATTCTTTCAAGAACCATCGTCCAAAAACTTGAAACCTTCTCTTGTTCCCTCCGTTATCTTGATGTGTTTCATGCTTGTTAACTCAACAGTTCTTTATGAACGTTCATGTCATGAGTTACCCATGAGATACTCGATCTTCGTGAAGCTCAATTCCTAAGAGTTTCCCTCTTACCTAAGGTGTAGCCAATCAACACTTCATGATGCTACGGATCAACCTCTTCGAGAAGAGAGTCGTAAGGTTCAAGAAGATCGTTCAAAACCGGTGTTCCTTCTTTCTTCTCCTTCGGGAATCTCGGGACGAGATTCTTGTAAGGGGGGTAGATTTGTAACATCCCAGTTTTTGCTACCAAAGGGTTGTGGTGTCGTGTTCATCTCATACATGCATGAAACAAAAATTTAAATGATGTTTTACCAATTTAAATTGTGAATTTAAATGGTTTGAGAAAAATACCACAAATGCTACTTAATATGGTTTTTAAAACTTTGCACTTAAAAATATTTCAATTTCACCAAACAATAACATGGTGAGGTTGGAAATTTCATAAGGTTTCTAAATATCTTTTTTGCCAATTTTTCTGTTTACAAAAAGGTCCTCAAAACAAGGTTTTATGTCTGTTTTTCTAAAGAAAAGGACCTTTTGGCGATTTCCAAAAGATCTAGGGGGTTTTCGTAATTTGTTTTTCCCTGTCTTCTTCCTTCTGCCAGAAGGCGAGCTGCTCGCCGACGGCACTGTGTGCCACCTCCTGCTTCTCTGCGCAGTTAAGAAGGTTGAGGACGTCTGGAGGCCGCCTGGATCGACTCCTCCTCGCACAATTTCCCTCACCTCGAGCTCTCCCTTTTCTCTCTGGTCCTTCACCCTAACCGAAACCCTACCGCTGCTCGCCGCCGACGCTACAGCCACTCCCGCTCCCTGACGCGGCCATCACCGACTCCGCCATCCTCCCCTCTACTTCCTCGTATATCCTCGCTTCCTGGGACGTTTGGAATCAGGCGAATCGGGGTCGTCTTCCCCGCGGCCGGCGAGCCTCCTCCGCCGCCGATTCGCTGCCACGACTGCCCCTCCGGCCACCCCGGCCACTCCACGAGCTCTACCGCGACATGGTGAGCCTCCCCGTGCCCTCCTTTTACCTCCTCCCCCACTGTAACTCCCGGCCGCCGTGCTCCCTGTCCCGCCGCCGCGGTGGCTGCACGCCGGCGAGCCTCCGGTGGGAATTCCCGGGCGGCGCGGCCACCAATACGCTCGCCTCCACCTTCTCTAGCTCATGGATCGTTTTAATTCGTGAAATTCCCGCGGAATCGACCGATTCTATGCTCAACAGAGGAGAGCTCCTCTGTGTGACCTCGGGATGACGTCACTATGACGTCATAAATCCAGTTTTTCTTATTTCCAGGAAATGTTTAAATAATTACAGAAAATGAATTAAAAATCAATAGTTAATATCTTTATTTCTGTAGCTCAGAAAATTATGAAAAATATATGGTTTTGTTCAGAAAATTGTTTCCAACCCAAAAATGTCATTTTCATACATGTTGGCAAACTTTAATTTTTGGCCATTTATTTAATGTTGTTTAATTCATTAAAAATAGAAAATTAAGATTTTATTCACTAAAATCAAAAAACTAAAAGTTATATGCCATTTTTCTCAAAATGACAAATTCAACCTGTTTATGATGTTTTCAACCTCATTTGAGCAATTCAAATTGTACTCACTTTCAGAATTGTCCGAGATGCCCCTCCGGGGTCTAATTCGGGTTAATTTCAGTAAAATTGCATAATTGCCATACGAACCCTAGCAACCCTATCTTCATGTCTAGGGATTTATTTCAGTGCATTAACTTGCTCATGCATACATATTGCGCATTGCATCGATGCCATGGTTGATTGTTCTTCTTTGTTTTCGGTGTTGTTTCCCCTCGGTAGAATCCGACTCCGAAGTGAAGGCCATCAACTCCATGACGAATACTTGATCCTAACAGACAAGTCAATCACTTATTCCTGAATACTTTATCTGGTTTTCTTGAAGCAAGGCAAGCATAACCTGTTATATGCCCATATATGATTTCGAAAGACTTTTGATTCTCGTACATTGCATTCGATTCCAATGTATCTTGTGTCAGTAGTTAGAGTTCTCCTATACCATGCATAGCCTAACTATCCTGATCCACTACTCCTAGCAGCCATAGGTTTGATTGTGTTCATCGCCAAAGCCTTAAATATGCTGTGCTTAGTCATACATGCTTGTTATCTCTGCTCCATCCGGTTGATGAATCAGAGTACGGAAGAATCTAGTATGATAGGATGTTGTGGAAAGTTAAGATCAGTTGTTTAACATGATTTAAAGGTGTGGATGACGAGACCACAGAGGGTCTGTGGTGGTTTTCTCGTTCATGCCCCTAGGAGCGAGTTCTCGTCTTCGAGCCAAGACTGAGCATGCATCCACATGGGGCTTAGATTCCCCTCGATCTCAACTTGCCTAGTTTGTTCCATGAGTTGCCTAGTTCGGGCTTTCCATTTGGATTTGCGGGGATATCAAAACACTTTCAAAACTAGGATGTGGGGATGTATCGGCGCTCTGCGGGTAGGTAACCGTCGAGCATCGCGCACAATGATAGAGACCCGGCAGGAGATGGCCACTCCCTATTGGCGGTCCATCTCTACTCGGAGCGACTCATGGAATAGGCGAAGTAAGGGAAAGGTCGTGGTCAACCACCCTCTGCCGGCACTTCCCGGGCTAGTGCTAACCCGGTGGCACTAAGAGTCGGTTGATACGTGTGGTTAAAGTTGTACACCCCTGCAGGGTTAAATCTTTTCGAAAAGCCGTGTCCGCGGTTAAGGACGACTTGGTGACGGATTCTGTGATCATAGACAACTTGAACGGAATGACTAAAACTTGCTGATAACGAATGAAGGATGCCTCCTCGGAGATGCCGAGAGGGGTTACCTTGTAGCATGAGTTACCGGAACAACTTGAGGTGGTGATCTTTGAAGCACGAGGTGCTGATATGACTTGGTGGATTAAAAAGATGATGATATCAGTAGTTGAGTAGCTTTCTCACCTGTTTTCAAAATACTCCATGAGACGTGCTATTTCTTCCTCAACTTGGAAAACAAAGATGGCTTTACGCAAAATAACCTTCATAACTCTTTCTAAAAGAAGCAGATATATAATAGGTTAGCTAAGTCTTGTTGAGTACCTCCCGTACTCATGTTTGCTTCAACTTGGTTCAGGTGGAGTTCCTCAGTTCGGTGGTGTTTTGATGTGGACATCGACGAGTAGTTTGGGGTTCCCAGGTAGCAGCCTGGAATCTATGGGCTGGGACGTCGCCTTATGTTGTGGCCTCTTAGGCCTTTTTGGTTCTTGTTGATTAGCAACATAATTTTCCTTTCGTTGTCTGATGTAATGTTGGGTCGTGTGACCTCTATTTGTAAGCTATACTCTAGTAACACCTGTTTAATAAAGCTTCATGTTTAGAGTACTGCTTTGATCGGTTGTCGGTTTCGAGCTCATTGTTATACAGTTTTGGCTATGCCTGCATAGTTGTCGCAGTCGAGGGGTTGTGGAGCCGATGATCCATGTCCGAGCCCGCCTGTCGATGTGATCGGCCTGGGGCGAGGTAACCCCAGTAACCCTCGATTGTTGTTGCACTTTCTGGACACATAGCAGCTCTGTATAACTTTCGTCTCGTTCCTTCAGTTTCATCCGACTCGTGGACGCTTGGGTATGCATAATTGGTTATGACTAGCATGGATACAAGGAGTAGTAGACCGGGGATCCGGACTACGTGCCGATGAATCCGGTCTGCCTGCCGTTGTTTGTTGCGGCCGGGGCTGGTAACCTTGAAGCCCTTGTGAGTCCATGGCTAGGAGCACATAACAGTATGCATATCTCTGGGTCCGGGGTCTGACAAACAAGCACCATACCAAATATGTTTTTAAAAAACTCTATAAATGATACAGCAAGCAAGCATGAGATTACTCACATAAAACTACTAAAAACTAATAGATCTGAATAAGAGATGCAATGAAAACAAGAGCTAAACAAGAATTTTCGCAACAGCTAGAAGAAAAACTAAGAATACGAGCATAACAAGTATTCAAACGAAAAAGCGGAGTGTGTCTCTCTCCCAAACAAGTATTATAGGTTCCAATGATATTATTTCAGCAAGGAAAGCAAAAAAACAGATGCTCCAAGTAAATTTCATATGATATGACCGAATAAAAATATAGTTTCACTAGAAGTGACCTGATAAATGGTTGATGAAGAAGGGGATTCCTTGGGCACCCCAAGCTTAGATGATTGAGTCTTCTTAATATTTTCTGGGATGAACCACGCGGGCATCCGCAAGCTTTGTCCTTTCACTCTTCTTGATCACATATATCACTTTTTCTCTTGACCCTTGAAAACTTCCTTCACACCACACTCAAAGAGTAATTCACATTAGAGGGTTAGTGCAACAATAATAAAATCCATGGGTTTTGTATGGGAAAAAGTTCTATTAACACTTTTAAACATTAGCTACAGTCACTGATGTTCCATGAAGGAAAGAAATCCACTTGACATCATAATAGAGAAAATGCAAGAAAAATGGCAGAATCTGCCAAAACCAGAATAGTCTCTAAAGACGATTTTTTTCCGGGCACTTACAATGCTCAAATAAAAAAAATAAAGAAAGAAAAGGTTGCGGAATTATCTGAGGAATAAGCACAAACAATTTCAGGTCATTCTGATTTTTCTGGATTTTTCACTATTTTTTACGGTGGACAGCAGAATAAAACCATGGGTTATCTCCCAAGAAGTGCTTTTCTTTAACGCCTTTTAGCTAGGCCTAGAAAAGTGGATTCAAGTATTTTCAAATGAATAAGATGCTCACATAATAAATATGAATTAAAGAAAAAGATATCATAAAGAAGCAAGTATAAAACAAATTTAAGTTTAACCCACTTCTTATGCATAGGAATCTAGTAAAGAAATAAATTAAAGAAGCTCAAACTAGAAATCATGCGAAGGTAGAACAAGAGAAACTTCAAAACTTTCAACAAAAAGGGAGGTGGTTTAGTAACATGAAAATTGTTACAACCATATTTTCCTCTCTCATAATAATTTCCAGTAGCATCATGAACAAAATCAACAACATAATTATCACATAAAGCATGTTTGTCATGGTCTAAAAGCACATAATACATATCTAGCTCAAAAGTAGTGGGATTAAAATTTAAAATCAGCTCCTCTTTTTTCCCAATTTTAGCAATATGAAAACAAGATGATTCATCACTCATAAAAGGTATGGGACACATTATAGCAATCATATTTTCATTAGCATTATAATTTATAACATCAAGTAACATAGGACCATCATCAAGAGCATTATCATATAAATTTCCTAAACAAACTTCCTCATTATCATGCATATCAATAGTTGGAATAAGTAGAGGATTATCATAAGATTTATCAAAGTAGCATGGATTGTAATAAAAAAAAGGTATGAGTTAAAGATTTACTATCATTGGGAGGTAGACATGGGCATTCTTCCTCCTCTTGATCATCACTCTCCTCCTCTTTTTCATACAATGAGCTTTCAGATTCAGCAATTCCTCTTCCATAGGCTTCTGTAAAGCATTAGTTTCCTTTGGTTGAGAGCATTTATAAATATATTTAAGAATATAACCATTTCCTTCTTTGTAATTATCAAAGAAAAATTCAAGTATAGCATAACTCTCATATTTATAGGGTGCATCATAATTATTTTTAGACAAATAAGCAATTTCAAATGCACCCTTCCAAGCAATAAATTCTTCAATTTGTTCCACATCATAAAGTTCATAATTTTCCTTAACATAAGAAGATATGTGATGGTGCAGGCCTTGCACTCGTTGGGAAACCCCAAGAGGAAGGTATGATGAGCACAGCAGTAGTTTTCCCCCAGAAAGAAACCAAGCTTTAATCGACCAGTAGGAGGAAGGAGTAACTTCAGAAGAATAGTGAAGCTGAGATGGCACGGTGCACTACCGGTTCAGCAGCTACGTGGAACCTACAAAACACAATAAAATCACTTTGCCCCAACGAAGCAGTGAGGTTGTCAATCTCACCGGTTTTGCTGAACACAAAGAGGTCAAACGTATGGTGTGGAAAACAGTATGAAAATAGTAGCAGCAGTATGAGAGCAGTGGAAGCAGTGGTTGTATTATCAGTATGAGGAAAATGGACCGGGGTCCACAGTTCACTAGTGGTGTCTCTCCGTGAAAGATAAATAACATGTGTGGTGAACAAATTACAGCTCGGCAATTGAAAGAAAAGAATGTTGCACCATAGTGCATATGCAAGACATAAAGATTACTATGTGATTGATGCAGGCATTACAACAAAATACATAGACAATCATCCAACTGCATCTATGACTAATAATCCACACTCCAAATATCATCCGAACAAACGTTGGGTATTAAGTTGCATGCAACAGATAGTCGCAGTAAGCAAAGTATGTAATGTAAACAATAACATCATCCTTAGACAAAGCATTGTTGTTTTTTCCATAATGGCACCAGCACATCATCCATATGTCACGTTTCTTTCACTCGAGCATAGATGCAAAGGAGGCATGAACCCACTATCGAGCCTAAATACTCCCTCTTAGAGTTACTTGAGGCAGCTCACGAGATCTAAACATGAGGCATAAAGTGGAGGAGACAACCATCTAGCTACTGCTATGGACCCCTCTGGTGATGAATTGCCCTCCCGGCAGGGTGCTGGGGAGAGGTCCAGAACCCTCCCGATCTCGGGATGACGATGACGGCGGCCTCGTGTGTTTCTCGGGACGAAGTGGTATATCTTTTGGTTTTACATCTCGGGGGGTGTAAATAGGCGAAAGGGCAAAGGCGGTGGAGGACGGGGGGCCCCACAACACCCCATGGCGCAGCCCGGGGGCACGCCGCCCTATGGTGTGGGCCTCCTGTGACCCCCCCCCCCTCCAGGTCTCTTCGGGACTCCTTGGAACCTTTGGGAATTCTAAGACTTCCCGGATTCGAATTTTCCAATTCCGGGAATATTTCAAGAACAATTCTGAAACTAAAAACAGCAGAAAACAGGGAACTGGCTCCGTGGCATCTTGTCAATAGGTTAGTCGGGAAAATCGATAAAAATTACATAAAGTGTATAGAAAACATGTGGGAAACAATAAGAAATCAACATGGAACATCAGAAATTAAGGATACGTTTATGACGTATTAATATGGTAACATCATCATTACACTCACATTGAAAGGGGAAGTGTTTATACCTCCTAACGCAACAAGATTTGTCAAAGCAGCAAGTAACATTATAAGTAGAGCACAATATTTTAGCATATTTATGTAATTTATTAATTTGCTCCCATAAGTGTATATCCCTTTTTGTGACAAGTGGTATTCCTTACAATATTTTTGTTGTTCTTCCGTGAACCCATCTTGAAAATAAGATCTAGTTTCAAAAACATCAAACATTGATAGCAAGCATGATAAAGCAAGATTAAAACAGGATAACAAAAATAACAACTAGAATAAGAACTAATTTTTTTGTGTTTTTGATACACAGAAGCAAACAAGATAAAATAAAATAAACTAAGGAAAACTAAAACAAAGTAAAGATATTGGAAGTGAGAGACTCCCCTTGCAGAAATTCTCTTCCTCCCCGGCAACGGCTCCAGAAAAATATCTTGATGCGCGTCTAACACACGTTCGTTTGTAGACCCCAAGAAGAAATTATGAAGAGCACAGTAGCAAGTTTCCCTCAGAAAGAAACCAAGGTTGAATCGACTAGTAGGAGGAAGAAGTAACTTCAGAAGGTTGATGCAGCTGAGATGGTAGGGCGCACTACCGGTTCAGCAGCAACGTGAAACCTACACAACACAATCAAATCACTTTGCCCCCAACAAATCAGTGAGGTTGTCAATCTCACCGGTTTTGCTGAACACAAAGAGGTTAAACGTATGGTGTGGAAAATAATATGAGAACAATATGAAAACAGTAGCAGCAGTGTGAAAACAGTGGAACCAGTGTGTGTATTATCAGTATGAGGAAAATGGACCGGGGTCCACAGTTCACTAGTGGTGTCTCTCCGTGAAAGATAAATAACATGTCTGGTGAACAAATTACAGCTGGGCAATTGACAGAAATTAAGACCACACCATAGTGCATATGAATGACATGAAGATTACTATGTGATTCATGCGGGCATTACAACAAGATACATAGACCGTCATCCAACTACATCTATGACTAATAATTAACCCTCCGAATATCATCCGAACAAACGTTGGGTATTAAGTTGCAAGCAACAGATAATCATAGTAAGCAAAGTGTGTAATGTAAACAATAGAATCATCCTTAGACAAAGCATTGTTGTTTTTCCCCTAATGGCAACAGCACATCCTCCATCTGTCACGTTTCTGTCACTCGAGCACAGATGCAAAGGAGGCATGAACCCACCATTGAGCATAAATACTCCCTCTTGGAGTTACTAGCATCTACTTGTCAAGAGAATCTACTAATAACGAAGAGCATGCAAGATCATAAATAACATATACATGAAGATAATATGATAGATTGATAGACATAGCATTCAACATTCATCGGATCGCACCAAACACAACATGTATCATTACATAAAGATGATCTCGATCATTTGAGGCAGCTCATGAGTTCTAAACATGAGGCATAAAGTGGAGGAGACAACCATCGATGAACTACTCACGCATCACTTCGGATGAGGGCATGGTGGTGTAGACCCCTCCGGTGATGAATTCCCCTCCCGGCAGGCTGCCGGGGAGAGCTCCAGAACCCTCCCGATCTCGGGATGGCGATGACGGCGCCCTCGGGTGTTTCTCGGGAAAAAGTGGTATATTTTTAGGGTTCATATATCGGAGGGATTATATAGGCGAAAAAGCGACGGTAGAGGGCACTTGGGGGGCTAGACCACCCCCAGGCGCGGCCAGGGGGCGCGCCACCCTATGATCTGGCCCCTCTCCGGGTCTTTTCGGGACTCCGTGGAACATTCGGGAATTCTAAGACTTCCCGGCTTCGAATTTTCCAATTCCGGGAATATTTCCAGAATAACTTTTCTGAAACTAAAAGCAGCAAAAAAAAAAGGGAACTGGCTCTATGGCATCTTGTTAATAGGTTAGTCCCGGAAATCGTTAAAAATGACATAAAGTGTATAGAAAACATGTGGGGAATAACATGAAAACAACATGGAACATCAGAAATTAAGGATACATTTATGACGTATCAATTGCGAGGCCATTGCTACTGAGCGATGTCTCGGAAGGGTTAAGTTGGAAACGAGAGACGCGAGTTTACCCAGGTTCGGCCCCTCTATTGAGGGTATAACCTACGCCTGCCCTTTTACTATCGGCGTATCAAGGTCTCGATTACAAAGGGTGATTCTGACTTACGATGACACGAGAGCTATTACTATCTGCTAGAACTTGTTTTGCTACGCTCCTAGTGTCTCGTCTTATATAGTGGACGAGTCCTCCGGGTTACAAGGTGATCCGGGTTATGCCCGTTATCGGAGTCCTAGCGCGGTCATGTCTTCATGATGCTTCGTCCGGCTTATTCTACAAACCGTACGCTCTCGTCCGGCCTTGGGCCTCCGCACTTGTTTCCCGGGCCCTGGTCGGGTCTGCTTCTGCTTCCGGGTTATGCCTAAGCGTAACCCGGGTCTTCATTTGCTTGTTGGTTACCTCATAACCAGCTTCTCTCGGTTATAAACCGGATAAAGAAATAGGAACCGGTCAGAGCATTTTCCGGTTTATGTGGGTGGTAGGTAAAGCTCCCCCTTACCTATTCCCCAACATTAGCCCCTAGGTTAACAATCAACACTTAAGATCAAACTTACGCTGTTCACGTTAAGCTTTCCTAGGAAAATCTTAGATGCGAATCTGTTAGTTCCAGAAATAATCATTCAAAATCTCTGATCCGGATTATTCGGGGATCATCTTTATCTCCAGGATTATATCCTTCTGTTTTTACCCTAGAAAGATAACCTCGCGATTTCATCTCCAATATCTCAGGAACCGAAAATATTTCGGTTTATCCGGGATTTTTCTCCACGCATTAGGTGCATTTTCTCGAAGAATCTTTGATTTATCCTTCCGCCTTTGTAGATTCAATCTTATTCTAATTTTTGAAAAAGATTAATCCTAGGGGTCCTTTATGTAAAATTGCCAGCTAACCCTAGGGTTAGGGATCCCACCTATAAATAGCCCCAGGGGCTCCACCACGATCATTCGCATCATGCGCCTTCCACTTCGTCTTCTTCCTCTGGAAAAATCTTGAGAGCTCCTTCCTCTCGCATGCGCCACCGCGGACGGAGCTTCGCCGACGTTCACCTAGCTATGGTGAAGGAGAAGAGCTTGGCCTCCAGGGCCACAGGAACCGGCAAGAAAAAGAAAACCGGCGGCGCATCCGGCTCTGCGGCCAAAATCAACAGGGGCATGCTGCAAGTTAACTGGTGCAAGTCAGAAATGACTCAAGGCCGGCTCCAAGAGATGGAAGACTCTGGTTTGCTCCCAAAGAACATATCCTGGCATGCTCCCGGAAACGAGATCCGACCCGAGCTTGGGTTGGGTGAGGTACGCGGGTTTCGTCCGCCCGGTTCACGTTTCTTTCGCCGGCTCTTACAGTATTACAGCCTCCACCTTAAGGATCTACCCGCAAACTCCATCCTTAATGTTAGCAACATTGTTGTCCTTTGTGAGGATTATCTCCAAGTAGAACCCAATCTAGATCTTTTCCTAGAATATTTCTACTGTAACAAACAGCCGGAAGTTGCTAGGGGTGACCTGACCCACTACGGTGGTGTTTCTTTCCAGAGATGAAAGGATATTTCTGATCCGGGTATCACATTTGCTAGCCACCCAAAACTCTCGCATAAAACATCCTTTACTGCAAAAACACTTCTCATGCTGATGAACCGGCGCTGCCGAGTTATCGTCCTGAATGTCTTGTTTACACAAGCACTATGAATTCTTATGCTAAGTCAGCTGATCGAGCCAAGATTAAACCCCTTCTCAAACACGTAACCACCTTGATAGTTCATGGGTTAACCGGTTTAGACCTAACCCATACTTGGGTAAACTGGTGCATTCAACCTCTCAGCATTTGGAATCGGCTGCTCCATCGGTATTCCGGTTTATCAGACCCTATGAGGTATTCTGAGTCACCGGTTTCAAAATCTGATATGGTGGCTGCATTGAAAGATCTGGTTGGAATAAAAAAAGATAGGTTCTTTGACGTTGGTCTTGCAGCATTTTCCTCCTCCAACCTAGCTCCTCCTGTAAGTTTATCCTTTCGTGAGTTACTTTTACTCCATGGACTGAAGTTTCATCAATGTTAACCCGGCTTATTTCTGGTTTACAGCTTTTGGATGCTTTCTGGGTTACCACCGACGAACCTACTTCCCCTCCTAAAGATGATGAATCTGAAGAGCGAAGTGACGAAGAGGATGAGATTTCTGAATTCGACTCCCTTGGTCACTTGCATAATCAATTTGCTGATGTTGGTTACTCGCAGGATGAGCCGGCTGAGCAGGAAGGTGCCGGTTTAGGACAGGGGGTGCGTCCCAAGAGGCACCGGATCAAGTTATTCCGGATCTCAACCCCACTACTCCCATCACGGGCTCTAATGTTGTAGTTGATAAAGATTCCCTTGTGACCAACAAGAAAAGCCGGCAAGCTGTCGCAATGGTGCCTATTTCTAGATTGTTCAAAACACCTTTGGCCCCATCCTCACATATGAAGAAAACGCAGGATGAAGAGGATACCAGCAAAAGGAGGAGAACCCGGAGCTCTGGCTCAAGCGATTTATAAGCAGATTTGCCTGGGAATACTCCTTCCCGCCGGGTTTCCAAGGCTCGAGTTTCTCCTACCGAGTCACATCCTTTGGCAGGGAAAATCCGGCCTCAGTTGAGTCATACTTTTCATACAGATTCCCCCAACTTGACGAGATTCCCATGAAGTTAACATGCTATTGGTTCCATGTGTATCGTGTGATTTTCCTCTGTCATATTTGACTATTCGGTTTTCCATTAATTTAATTATACCTTATTGTTGCTTATTTTGGTGTTTGCAATTAACCTGACGAGGGACGTAAAAAATATAATCTCATAAATGGGTTTATGGGTCCCCTGGTACTCAGTAGACAATATAAGAGCGTACACGGAAGGTCAAGAGCAAGTGCCGAATGGGCTACAGGAAGGCCCGGAGTTATGTCGAATGTGCTCACAGGAGATTGAGACCACTGACCACCTTTTACTTCATTGTGTTAACTCCAGATAGGTGTGGTGGAGATGCTCAAATAGATGGAGAATCCAAATTACAAATCCCACCAATCAGGATAGCTTAGAAAATTGGTGGCTGGATGTAAGGAACAGCTTCAAGGGAAAGCAAAGGAAAGTTGTGGACTCTTCTATCACGCTGGTTTGCTAGAGCATCTAAGGAATGTCAAAGTTTTTAGTAACATGAGTCAATGCTTCAAAGAGTATGCACTAGCGGCGAAAATTGCTGAAGACATGAAGCTTTGGGTGGCGGCTAGAGCTGGAGCAGGAGACCTAGTGTTTGAGTAGTCTCTTAAGAGTTATAATAGTGAGTGGGATGCGAGACAGCCGAGCTGTTTGCTGTCGGCTTCTATTGTATCTAATTCTATCCTTCTATAAAAAATACGGTATACAATTGCATACCCTAAAAAAAAGAGCAAGTGACAACACAAAAACATAATAAATTGTGTGAGTTCTTTTAAGTTTGCCTATGCACATTCTATAGATTGAGACATTTGTCGTGCCCTATTAAGACACCGAAGTGCACACTTGCTACCATCTTAACTCAACAAAAACAAATTCGATGTGCCAGTTAGAAAATGAACACACACACACATCCACTAACTTAACTCAACAACATAAGTGTATATAATTTGCAACAATAAAGAAAAATGGCGCAGCGAAGCGCGCCAGGTCCTTCTAGTATGCCTTAATTTTGAATAAGTTGGTTCATAATACATGCTATATGCCTGTCCTATTTTTGAAGCAACACCCCATAAAATGTATATTATCCGCAACCAAACTGTATTTGTAACCGGTAAGCGATCTCATATTCGTATCTGCTAATCTGTGGACATGGTTTCACTACTATTCGGCCGTATCCACTCCGTTTTCACTCCTATAACAAACAGCCACAACAGGCTTGCAAATTTTCTGGCCACTAAGGTTTCAAATGGGATTCAATAGCCACCATGGGGGCAAACACTACGAAATCAACAACTCAAGATATGTGCCATGTTTTATTTCATTTACAAGAATACGATTCCATGACAAGCCACAAGCACGACACAAATTATAACTGCAGAGACAAAGTGACAATCAAACAACTCCGTCTCAGGGAAGGAAAGTAGACTAGTTTCTACTAGTAAGAACAGGAGTAAAGAAAGAAGACGAACGTCAGAGAATCCTCCTGTGACGAAGTGCTCAAACCTAGCTTCTCAAGACTTTCGACACAGGGATACACCATGTCAGTTGAGCTCAAAGTTCCCGTTTCAGCGAAAACCCAGTCTTGGTCACAACTCCTTCAGATATCGAATACGTCATCATACATTCCAGATTCTGAGCCCACGTCATCGAAATCATCCAAATCGTCAAACTCAGCATCCTCGTCATCCGTGACCACATCCAGCAGATCATCGTACATATCAACCTCGAAATCAGAACCGTAGTCGTCCACGGTGCTGGTAATGTAAGCTCGGTACTTGAAATCGGAGATGGGATCATGAGGAAGCTTCAGGTTTGCAATCCTAGCACACCTAGATTTCATAGCATCATCCATTCGGAGGTTGAAGCACTGGCGTATGTCAAGGGACTGAAGGTGGGGGCAACGGCCAAGGATCGCCATCAGTCCATCATTAGTCAGGTTGTTCCCAATCAGCTGAAGGTCTCGGAGCATAGGCATATTGTTAGCAATCCCTAATGCTTCTGTGTCATCATCCATGCCCTCCTCATAGGCTGCGAACCCCCTGTCAACGACATTCCATCGCTCGTTCAACCTAAAGCATTTCAGTCGTGCGCAGGCTTTGCCAACTGACTCGCACACATTGCCATAGAGTGAGGAGCAGAATGTAATATCCAGCTCTTCCAGCTGAGGAAAGCCCTGAACTGCCTCTGCCAACCCTTCATTAGATACTTTATCACACAAACTGAGTTGAAGGCTCTTCAATGAGAATGATCTGCACCAAGATATGGCAAGTTTTTAAACAGCCCAAACCAATTAAGCTATGCCAAATCCCAACATGATATCTAGGCTTACAATAAGAAATATGAAAACATGTTTTCTAAGCTCACAACAAGAAATATCACTTGAACAAAAAGGAACTGACTAAGGGCCTCTTTGGATCACAGGATTTTGGAAACAAAGGAATAGGAAAAGTAGAGGATTCAGGTGCCATAACATCTCCAATCCTACGGAAAGCAAAACCATGGAAATGTAAAACAAAGAGCCTTTGGCTGCACCATAGGAAAAGTAGAGGAAATCCATGTATTAAATTGGGTAGGGTCCACGCGCTGGTGTTTTCCCCACTAGCGACGCCATATTCGGCAGCTGTTGTGGCGCCAGCGCCTCTTTTCGCGCCGTGAAAATTTCCAAGAGGTCAGAGCTAATGCCAAAATTCCTCTGGAATCGGCACCTTAGGAAGGGAATCCTTAGGAATCTTAATGTATCAATCCTGTGATCCAAACACATTACTTAGGAAACAATCAGGAGGAATGAAATCCTGTGAAAACCCTGTGAAATTCCTCCGATCCAAAGGAGGCCTAAAATAACCATGTGAAAGTAAAACATTCTATGCTGCCACATTAAAACTAATCTAAATAAAGTTTATAACGACAGCCAAATGCAAATGAACCAACATGCAATTCTCCATGTGACTTGATACCGTGTCTGAAATCTATATATCACACCTAGTCAAACAATGAGAAGAAGAGGACGACGAACAATGCTTCTGGCAGAAATAAAACTTGGTATTTCCAGCAAATTCAAACAAAAAGAGTGGGATCATTTTATTTTGACGCATTAAAAAATGAAGACACAACAAAAACGAAATATCAATTATGAGTAGCACTATACTTACCAAGCAAACAGATTATCACACGAATATAAAGTTATCAATAACTTGCACGCTTTACTTCAGACAGGGGATAAAACAGTTACAATAGCATAACAGAGGGAAGCTACTGACAGGTACATTCAAACAGGTTGAATCTTTTACTGCATCATTGTTGATTGATATTTAGTACTACGTGCTATAGATTAACAACTGAGGGCATCAGATGTGCATTCAAACAGGCCCTTCAATTTTTTTTATAATTAAATGTTATAGAGGAGGTCCCGACAGTACTAATAAATATGAACCCAAATTCGAGTACACGAGGACTTGAACCCAGTTGGTGAGCCACTCCAAACTTTAATTATCTTTATCAAATGTGCAGGCACATTAAGATATTCATCCTTAAGTACTTCAGTTATTTTGAAAGATTCTGATGGACTGGAGAAACTGGATAAAATGTGACAGTTCCCGAGGTTGCAAGTTTTTGGGTAATCTAAATGCAGGAGAGAAATGCGGAAGATGAGAAAGGTACTGGAAGATACATGAACCACCAGGTGATTAACAGAGAAGTCTGCAGCTACCAAAGGCAGGAGTGAAATGCTAAATTCCATCATGCATCAATCAAAGATCCCCCACACAAAAAATATCAGTATGAGTCAATCGTGTGGAGAAACTGCCTAGCTTTAGGAGATGGCGGCCAGAAGAAAATAGCGCATAGAACTATAGAAGTCCCTCAATTACACCAAAGCAGGTAAGAGTCAACCTACACCTTTATTTTCAAGTGTTCCTTACACACCAGTTGAAACAGAGGGAAAGGACATGTACCATGTCAGCCCTATGACTATCAACTAGCTCAGACCGTCAAAATGAATATATTGTTTCTATGATTCAACAATACAAGGATTTGAGTGTGTTGGTTAGAAATCTACCTTACAGCTACTAAATCATCAGAAGATAGTTGGCTGGAAACCAATCAGGGCGCGCTTGGATCGCTGGATTACGGCCGGAAACGGCCCGGAAAAATATATGGACCTTCCAACGTCCGTATATTTCCTACTAGGCTCCGTAATTTTTCACGGGAGGGGAAATACAAACAGTGAACCAAGCGGGCCCTCAATTTTCTTTTCAGATGGCCTTTTCCCCTGTAAAGTAACGTCTCCATGTTGACAGTCACCGATCCTAATATTTTTTAAGGGAACGACCCCAATATTCTATCAAAATAGCACACTGATACGGTGATACCCCCCATTCTGACAAGTTTCATAAAGCCTGATCTTCGCGAAGATAAGTGTTAACAGGCCAATCCCCTGGCCTCAGGGATAGCAAACCTTCACTATGCTACTCCATATACATGTTATGTGTTGCTTCACTGTCTGTCCCAAGCTACGGGCTAGACAGACTTTAGCAAGGTACACTGAGTCACACAAAGATGCAGGACTAGAGACATGTGATATATTCCAAGCATTTTACGGTTGAGTCCTGTTTTGGTCCGTTCAATTTTATTTGGTTACTAAGAAGTTTTTTTGGCACTAAAAAACTAGATTACCAAAACAAAAGGCTATTTAGATATTTTATACTAATCTGGGACGATTCAACCTCTCAAGCTATCAACATGCCATTCGATCCTAACCTAACTAACCCATAATCTTACGTACGGAATATACTGATTATCAATTAGACAATTTGAGAAGTTTTATTGCAACAAGTTCATTTCCACTTGATGAATCCATATAACCATCGATATGCCAGCTCTTCTTGTCAACACAATTCCTAGTGGATGGTTCACATCAAAAGGCACTACAAGATAATTTGAGGTTTAGACAGAGAACATGACCGAAAAAATGCAAAAATAAACTTCCTAATGGTTTTATTGAATGGTAAATTCCTAATGGTTGTTAAATCTAACTGCGGAATGTTCAATTTCCAGTCAAGAGTAAGCCTATATGGCAAACTAATTTTGATCAGCTCTGCCCTCTGGGTGCAGGCGGTGAAACTAAAGTTAAATCAGACCGTTCGTATATGGTCTATAGAACCGTAATTAACGAAAATAGTTGCCATCAAATGGAATAGATCGATATGTGGTAGGGAAATGAAAGCTGTTGCGACCTTTCGGAGATGTAGCGGAGGAGGCCGTCAGTGACGAAGGTGTCGGCCCAGAATGCCTCCAGGTTGCCAGCGGCGCGGTCAACGGCGGCGCGCGCCATCGCCTCGGCCTCCTCGGTCTCCATGAGATCTCCCTGGTGGCTCATGTCCAAACGGCGCCACAGCATGTTGTTATTCGCGGCAAGCCGGCGCCACGCGCAGCACACGAGCCCGGCACCCGCGAAGAGGTCGGACACATCCAGCTTCACGAACACCGCGGAGAGCGCATCTGACGGCATCTCGGCCCAGTCGCGGCTCTCCCCCTCGTCCTCCTCCATGGATGCGGGTAGAGAGCTAGGGTTTGCCAGAAGGGGGGAGAAGAAGAGGGTGGGGGGTTAGGTAGGAAGGAGATGCAAGGACGGAGGGACTTCACGCCTCAACAGTTCCCGCTATACGCTGATGGTTCACGTTTTCCTCACCGTTTGCCAGCGGTGAATTTACTGCTCTCTCTCGGACCAGCTTGTGCAGGTGGCTGTAGAAACAAAATAACGTGTATCCATGGTGGCTGGCCACTGAATCCTATTAGAGCAAGTTCAATATAGAGTCAAGGGTTGTCTATAAGACATTGACACGTCATTTATACTCCTCTCTATAGCCAATATGTACAATAGCTAGATGTAAGGTGTGTTATTTTATTTATGTATGACTCATCATTCATTCTCTAGAGCTGGCTCTTATCCTACAACCCACCTCTCTTCTCTCTCTTCCAACTCAGCAAAAATATTGTATTTAAATGCTTATAGCCCGCCTATGTCATCCTATTGTACTTGCTCTTATAAACCTCGGTGGCAGAAAAATTGCAAGCATGTTGCACCCTTCCTAAATATGGAAAGTATCTACGGGATGACATGGAATCAGTCGATTGGTTCAAATCCTGCACCCTTCCGTGATTCAAGGAACGTGATCCCACTCCGTTCCCTTCACGTAATCCCGTAGATGTGATCCCGTAAAAACAGTCCACGGGGCGGTGAAATGGGTGTTCCTAAATGCCGCTTTAAAAAAAGTTGAACAAATAATAAAAATGAATAAACATGATTTAAACAAAAAAATGAATAAAAGAAACAGAAAAATGGTGCCTAACAAAAAAAATTACACAAAAAAATTAGAAAAGGGGAAAAATAAAAAAAAATTGACCGACCGACGAAAATGGACCGACCCAACAGACGCGCCATTCAGGCGGCGGATGGAAAAAGTGCCGCTAACAGGCGGCAATTAGGATTTCCCCGGCGAAATTCAACTTGGGTGCCTGAATGGAGGCGATGTTGGGCCGACCCGTTTCGGCATTCGGAATTATTCTCCTTTTTTCCTATTTTTGTTTCTTTCCTGTGTTTCCTTTTTGTTTTTCTCTCTGTTTCTTTTTTCATTTTTTGAAATTGTTCAGCATTTGATAAAATGTTTTTCAGATTTTTTGAAAAATAGTTAGGTTTATAAATTTTGTTAAGATTTGACTTTGTTCAAACTGAGACTTGTTCAAACTAAAAAATTGCTCACATATAAAATCTCTACAAATTTTTAATCTGTTCACATTTTGATATGTTCAAACTTAAAAACGTTCATTTTTTGTTTTTTAAAAACCGTTCGAATTCAAATTTGTTCAAATTGAAAATTTGTTCATTTTAAAATTATTCAAAGTAAAAAAACATTGAAGATTATGAACGTTCAGATTTTGTTCTTTTTAAATATTCGTATTTAAATTTTTCATATTAATATAATGGTAAGACTTTAAAAAAACACAACTTAAAAATGTATAGTACTTTTTTTTATTGGGTAACATTTTGAAGCGGCCCATGAAAGTGATCCTTTGAGACGTGATGTGTGTGAACACACGTTCGTTGGGAGACCCCGAAAGGAAGGTATAAAGAGTGCAGCAGCAAGTTTCCCTCGGAAAGAAATCAAAGTTGAATCGACCAGTTTGAGGAAGGAGTAACTTCAGAAGGTTGAAGCAGCTGAAATGGCAGGACGCACTACCGGTTCAGCAGCAACGTGAAACCTACACAACACAATCAAATCACTTTGCCCCAACGAAGCAGTGAGGTTGTCAATCTCATCGGTTTTGCTGAATACAAAGAGGTTAAACGTATGGTGTGAAAAATAGTAGGAACAGTATGAAGCTGTATGAAAGCAGTATGAAAGCATTAGGTGTTTTATCAGTATGAGGAAAATAGACCGGAGTCCACAGTTCACTAGCGGTGTCTCTCCGTGAAAGATAAATAACATGTGTAGTGAACAAATTACAGCTGGGCAATTGCCAGAAATGAAGGCTGCACCGTAGTGCATATGCAAGACATAAAGATTACTATATGATTCATGCGGGCATTACAACAAAATATATAGACCGTCATCCAACTGCATCTATGTCTAATAATCCACCCTCCGAATATCATCCGAACGAACGTTGGGTATTAAGTTGCTAGCAACAGATAATCGCCGTAAGCAAAGTGTGTAATGTAAACAAGGCAAACTAAACACCGTTGTTTTCTCCCTAATGGCAACAGCACACCCTCCATATGTCACGTTTCTGTCACTTGAGCACAAATGCAAAGGAGGCATGAACCCACTATCGAGCATAAATACTCCCTCTTGGAGTTACTAGCATCTACTTGGCCAGATCATCTACTAACAACGGAGAGCATGCAAGATCATAAATAACATACATATGAAGATAACATGATAGATTCATAATCAAGAGACATAGCATTCAATAATCATCGGATCCCAGCAAACACAACATGTAGCATCACAAATAAGATGATCTCGATCATGTGAGGCAGCTCACGAGATCTAAACATGAGACATAAAGAGGAGAGTACAACCATCTAGCTACTGCTATGGACCCGTAGTCTAGGGATGAACTACTCACGCATCACTTTGGAGGAGGGCATGGTGGTGTAGACCCCTCCGGTGATGAATTCCCCTCCCGGCAGGGTGCCGGGGAGAGCTCCAGAACCCTCCCGATCCCGAGATGACGATGACGGCGGCCTCGGGTGTTTTTCGGGACGAAGTGGAATATATTTAGAGTTTACGTCTCGGTGGGATTAAATAGGCGAAAGAGCAAAGGCGGTGGAGGCCTGGGGGGGCCACACCACCCCTTGGCGCGGCCAAGGGGGCGCGGCGCCCTATGGTGTGGGCCCCCTGAGGCCCCCCTCCTGGTCTCTTTGGGACTCCGTGGAACCTTCGGGAATTCTAAGACTTCCGGGCTTCGAATTCTCCAATTCCGGGAATCTTTCCATAACAACTTTTCTGAAATTTAAAACAACATAAAACAGAGAACTGGCTCTGTGGCATCTTGTCAATAGGTTAGTCTAGAAAATCGATAAAAATGACATAAAGTGTATAGCAAACATGTGGGAAACAATAACAAAACAACATGGAACATCAGAAATTAAGGATCCGTTTACGTCGTATCAACATCCCCAAGCTTAGTTCCTACTCATCCTCGAGTAGGTAAACGATAAAAAACACATAATTTCTAAGGTGACATGCTACCAACATAAACTTGATCATCAATAATGTAAAAGCGTAAGTAAGCTGAGATCATAGAACTTTAACACAAACATGATAAATAGAACTTTAATAATAAAGCATAGCAATCACCTTGCATCATGAGAAGTAACTCAAATAAAAGATCATGAATAACAATGCAACAATAGATATACGTTTGTTTCAAGTATAGAGAAAACATGTCAAAGTGATATTTCGCTAGTCCTTAAGAGTGGGGCAAAACATAAATGCCAGGACACCTTCAAAGTTCATGAGAAAGACTAGAACAAATAATTAGAGAACAAGCAATAACACATCATGAATCAATTAATAATGTTTTTGGGACAAATGCACATAAAACTCAGAATGGCAACTATGCTCTCTCAACTATGCATAAAGTTAGAAGATGGAGACTCAGCATAAAAGTAAAAGAAAGGCCCTTCGTAGAGGGAAGCATGGATCACTCATGTGCTAGAGCTTTTATTTTATTAAACAGAGGTATAAAAACTTGACACTCCTCCCAACCATCTTTCACAAACCATGGCTAACCGAATCCTCGGGTGCCTGCCAACAATCACATACCGTTGAGGAGTGTCTATATATTAAGAGAGGTGTATGCTTATGTCAACGAATGGTAAAAAGAAAATACAGTACGTCACAAGCCAACTAGACTTCACAAGAGCGGCTCCTATAGAAGGACGCATCTGGGTATAAGGTCATCCATCTTTCTCTTTTGTTTACACAATTATGCTTTGACTGATAAATCATGGGCAAAAATAGTGAAGAGAGTTTGTGTTATTAATTTGAGGCTGGGCACCCCGCTGTCATCTCTTCCATCATTGGATAAGCGGATCAAGCCACTAGTCCAGGGTGTGAAAGTTCAATCAACAAGTGAGATAAAGTTTCTCTATTTACATCCTCATAAGCTAAAATAGGAGCACAAAACAGGAGTAATTTTGAAAGTTTTAAAGGTAACACATGAGCAATTTACTTTGGGGTGGTGGTTAAATACCACATGTAGGTAGGTATGGTGGACACAATGGGAAAACTTTGGTTTTGGGGAGTTGGATGCACGAGTTGAGCTCATACTCAGTACAGGTGGAGGCTAGCAAAAGACTGGGAGCGACAAATGAAGAGAGCATAAGAGCCATAATCATGCATAGCGACATAAACATCATTAATCAAAGGATAAGTGGTACCACAAGTTCAAATAAATAAATGATCATGGAGGCTATTCGTGACTGGTTCATAGTCATAAACATGGTGTGAGCATGCGCCAAGTCAACCAAATAAAACATTCAAAGGAGAACACCACAAATTTATGCTTCAATATGACAAGAACAACTCATGATTCTTTCAATGGCACATTAAACACTCTCAGCTATTTGAGGCTAATCATGCTATTCAATAAACACAAGGATTTAAAACTAAAATACATCTAGCATGATATGAAAAAGTCTAGCCACAGTCTATACAAGCTTCTACTTGCACCGTTAAAAATTCTACTTCAAGCAGCAGTTTCTTTTCCCAACAAGCACCATACAAAACGTGCTTTAACAAAAACTCTCTAAATGCTACAGCAAGAAATCATGAGAGGACTCACAAAAAACTACTAAAACTAACAGCTCTGAATAAGAGATGCAAGGAAAACGTGAGCTAAACAGGAATTTTTGCAGCAACTAGAAGAAAAACTAAGAATACTAGCATGGCAAGTATTCAAACGAAAAAGCGGAACGTGTCTCTCTCCCAAACAAAGAATTCTAGGATCCAACTATATTATTGCGACAAGGAAAACAAAAGAAAACAAAGGAAAACAAAAGAAAATCAAACAGACGCTCCAAGTAAACTTCATATGATGTGACCGAATAAAAATATAGCTTCACGAGAAGTGACCTGATAGATAGTTGATGAAGAAGGGGATGCCTTGGGAATCCCCAAGCTTAGATGATTTAGTATTATAAAAATATGCTTGGATGAACCACGGGGGCATCCCCAAGCTTTTACCTTGCACTCTTCTTGATCACATATATCACCTCTTCTCTTGACCCTTGAAAACTTCCTTCACACCGCACTCAAACAATAATTCGCATTAGAGGGTTAGTGCAACAATTAAAAATCCATTGGTTCTGTATGGCACAAGTGCTATTGATACTTTTAAACATTATCTACAGCCACTGATGTTTCTTGAAGCAAAGAAATCCACTTGACATCGCAAAAGAGCAAATACAAGAAAAATGGCAGAATCTGTCAAAACCAGAACAATCTGTAAGGACGAATTTTTTCGAGGCACTTATGTTGCTCAGATCGAAAAACTTAAAGAACAAAAAAGTTGAGGAATTAGCCAAGGAATAAACACAAAACATTTCAGATCATTCTCATCTTCCTGGATTTTATACGATTTTTTACGGTGGACAGCAGAAATCTGTTTCCTGCGCAGAAATCCGAAAACCAACTCCAACTCTCGTCAGAAACCTTACTTGGCACTACTAAAACATGAAAAGAAATACACAAAGGAGTTTCTACAGAAGTATATAACCCCTTGCAGAAATTATCTTCCTTCCCGGCAACGGTGCCAAAAAAGTTTCTTGATGCGTGTGAACACACGTTCGTTGGGAGACCCCAAGAGGAAGGTATGAAGAGTGCAGCAACAAGTTTCCCTCAGAAAGAAACCGAGATTGAATCGACCAGTAGGAGGAAGAAGTAACTTCAGAAGGTTGAAGCATCTGAGATGGCAGGGCGCACTATCGGTTCAGCAGCAACGTGGAACCTACACAACATAATCAAATCACTTTCCCCAACGAAGCAGTGAGGTTGTCAATCTCACCGGTTTGCTGAATACAAAGAGGTTAAACGTATGGTGTGGAAAACAGTAGGAACAGTATGAAGTTGTATGAAAGCAGTATGAAAGCATTAGGTGTTTTATCAGTATGAGGAAAATGGACCGGGGTCCATAGTTCACTAGCGGTGTCTCTCCGTGAAAGATAAATAACATGTGTAGTGAACAAATTACAGCTGGGCAATTGACAGAAATGAAGGCTGCACCGTAGTGCATATGCAAGACATAAAGATTACTATGTGATTCATGAGGGCATTAAAACAAAATACATAGACCGTCATCCAACTGCATCTATGTCTAATAATCCACCCTCCGAATATCATCCGAACAAACGTTGGGTATTAAGTTGCTAGCAACAGATAATCGCCGTAAGCAAAGTGTGTAATGTAAACAATGTAAACTAAACACCGTTGTTTTCTACCTAATGGCAACATAACACCCTCCATCCGTCACGTTTCTGTCACTCGAGCGCAGATGCAAAGGAGGCATGAACCCACTATCGAGCATAAATACTCCCTCTTGGAGTTACTAGTATCTACTTGGCCAGAGCATCTACTAACAACGGAGAGCATGCAAGATCATAAATAACATAGATATGAAGATAACGTGATAGATTCATAATCAAGAGACATAGCATTCAATAATCATCGGATCCCAGCAAACACAACATGTAGCATCACAATAAGATGATCTCGATCATGTGAGGCAGCTCACGAGATCTAAACATGAGGCATAAAGAGGAGAGGACAACCATCTAGCTATTGCTATGGACTCGTAGTCCAGGGATGAACTACTCACACATCACTTCGGAGGAGGGCATGGTGGTGTAGACCCCTCCGGTGATGAATTCCCCTCATGGCAAGGTGCCGGGGAGAGCTCCAGAACCCTCCCGATCCCGGGATGATGATGACGGCGGCCTCGGGTGTTTTTTGGGGCGAAGTGGAATATATTTAGGGTTTACGTCTCGGTGGGATTAAATAGGCGAAAGAGCAAAGGCGGTGGAGGCCTGGGGGGCCCACACCACCCCTTGGTGCGGCCAAGGGGGGCGCCCCGCCCTATGGTGTGGGCCCCCTGAGCCCCCCCGCCCTTCGGGTCTCTTCGAGACTCCGTGGAACCTTCGGGAATTCTAAGACTTCCGGGCTTCGAATTTTCCAATTCCGGGAATATTTCCATAACAACTTTTCTGAAATTTAAAACAACAGAAAACAGGGAACTGGCTCTGTGGCATCTTCTCAATAGGTTAGTCCAGAAAATCGATAAAAATGACATAAATTTTATAGCAAACATGTGGGAAACAATAAGAAAACAACATGGAACATCAGAAATTAAGGATACATTTACGTCGTATCAACATCCCAAAGCTTAGTTCCTACTCATCCTCGAGTAGGTAAACGATAAAAAACACATAATTTCTAAGGTGACATGCTACCAACATAAACTTAATCATTAATAATGTAAAAGCATAAGTAAGCTGAGATCATAGAACCTTAACACAAACATGATAAATAGAACTTTAATAATAAAGCATAGCAATCACCTTGCATCATGAGAAGTAACTCAAATAAAAGATCATGAATAACAATGCAACAAAAGATATACGTTTGTTTCAAGTATAGAGAAAACATGTCAAAGTGATATTTCACTAGTCCTTAAGAGTGGGGCAAAACATAAATGCTAGGACACCTTCAAAGTTCATGAGAAAGACTAGAACAAATAATTAGAGAACAAGCAATAACACATCATAAATCAATTAATAATGTTTTTGGGACAAATGCACATAAAACTCAGAATGGCAACTATGATCTCTCAACTTTGCATAAAGTTAGAAGATGGAGACTCAGCATAAAATTAAAGAAAGGCCCTTCGCAGAGGGAAGCATGGATCACTCATGTGCTAGAGTTTTTATTTTATTAAACAGAGGTATAAAAACTTGACACTCCTCCCAGCCATCTTTCACAAACCATGGCTAACCGAATCCTCGGGTTCCTGCCAACAATCACATACCGTTGAGGAGTGTCTATATTTTAAGAGAGATGTATGCTTATGTCAACGAATGGTAAACAGAAAATACAGTACGTCACAAGCCAACTTGACTTCGCAAGAGCGGCTCCCATAGAAGGACTCATCTGGGTATAAGGTCATCCCTCTTTCTCTTTTGTTTACACAATTATGCTTTGACTGATAAATCATGGGCAAAAATAGTGAAGAGAGTTTGTATTATAATTTGAGGCTGGGCACCCCGTTGTCAGCTCTTCTATCATTGGATAAGCGGATGAAGCCACTATTCCAGGGTGTGAAAGTACAATCAACAAGTGAGATAAAGATTCTCTATTTACATCCTCATGTGCTAAAACAGGAGTAATTTTGAAAGTTTTAAAGGTAACACATGAGCAATTTACTTTGGAGTGGCGGTTAAATACCACATGTAGGTAGGTATGGTGGACACAATGGGAAAACTTTGGTTTGGCGGAGTTGGATGCACGAGTAGAGCTCATACTCAGTACAGGTGGAGGCTAGCAAAAGACTGGGAGCGACAAATGAAGAGAGCATAAGAGCCATAATCATGCATAGCGACATAAACATCATTAATCAAAGGATAAGTGGTACCACAAGTTCAAATAAATAAATGATCATGGAGGCTATTCGTGACTGGTTCATAGTCATAAACATGGTGTGAGCATGCGCCAAGTCAACCAAATAAAACATTCAAAGGAGAACACCACAAATTTATGCTTCAATATGACAAGAACAACTCATGATTATTTCAATGGCACATTAAACACTCGCAGCTATTTGAGGCTAATCATGCTATTCAATAAACACAAGGCTTTAAAACTAAAATACATCTAGCATGATATGAAAAAGTCTAGCCACAGTCTATACAAGCTTCTACTTGCACCGTTAAAAATTCTACTTCAAGCAGCAGTTTCTTTTCCCAAAAAGCACCATACAAAACGTGCTTTAACAAAAACTCTCTAAATGCTACAGCAAGAAATCATGAGAGGAGTCACAAAAAACTACTAAAACTAACAGCTCTGAATAAGAGATGCAAGGAAAACGAGAGCTAAACAGGAATTTTTGCAACAACTAGAAGAAAAACTAAGAATACTAGCATGGCAAGTATTCAAACGAAAAAGCGGAACGTGTCTCTCTCCCAAACAAAGAATGCTAGGATCCAACTATATTATTGCAACAAGGAAAACAAAAGAAAATGAAACAGACGCTCCAAGTAAACTTCATATGATGTGACCGAATAAAAATATAGTTTCACGAGAAGTGACCCGATAGATAGTTGATGAAGAAGGGGATGCCTTGGGCATCACCAAGCTTAGATGATTTAGTATTATTGAAAATATTCTTGGATGAACCACGGGGGCATCCCCAAGATTTTACCTTGCACTCTTCTTGATCACATATATCACCTCTTCTCTTGACCCTTGAAAACTTCCTTCACACCGCACTCAAACAATAATTCGCATTAGAGGGTTAGTGCAACAATTAAAAATCCACTGGTTCTGTATGGCAAAAGTTCTATTGATACTTTTAAACATTATCTACAGCTACTGATGTTTCTTGAAGCAAAGAAATCCACTTGACATCGCAAAAGAGCAAATACAAGAAAAATAGCAGAATCTGTCAAAACCAGAACAGTCTGTAAGGACGAATTTTTTCGAGGCACTTATGTTTCTCAGATCGAAGAACTTAAAGAACAAAAAAGTTGAAAAATTAGCCGAGGAATAAGCTCAAACAATTTTAGATCATTCTCATCTTCCTGGATTTTATACGATTTTTTACGGTGGACAGCAGAAATCTGTTTCCTGCGCAGAAATCCAAAAACCAACTCCAACTCTCGTCAGAAACCTTATTTGGCACTAGTAAAACACGAAAAGAAAGATACAAAGGAGTTTCTACAGAAGTATACAACCCCTTGCAGAAATTATCTTCCTCCCCGACAACGGTGCTTGAAAAGTTGCTTGATGCGTGTGAACACACGTTCGTTGGGAGACCCCAAGAGGAAGGTATGAAGAGTGCAGCAGCAAGTTTCCCTAAAAAAGAAACCAATATTGAATCGACCAGTAGGAGGAAGAAGTAACTTCAGAAGGTTGAAGTATCTGAGATGGCACGGCGCACTACCGGTTCAGCAGCAACGTGGAACCTACACAACACAATCAAATCACTTTGCCCCAACGAAGCAGTGAGGTTGTCAATCTCACCAGTTTTGCTGAATACAAAGAGGTTAACATATGGTGTGGAAAACAGTAGGAACAGTATGAAGAAGTACGAAAGTAGTTTGTGTTGAGGAAAATGGACCGGGGTCCACAGTTCACTAGTGGTGTCTCTTTGTGAAAGATAAATAACATGTGTGGTGAACAAATTACAGCTGGGCAATTGATAGAAATGAAGGCTGCACCGTAGTGCATATGCAAGACATAAACATTACTATGTGATTCATGCGGGAATTACAACAAAATACATAGACCGTCATCCAACTACATTTATGTTTAATAATCCACCCTCCGAGTATCATCCGAACAAACGTTGGGTATTAAGTTGCTAGCAACAGATTATCGCCGTAAGAAAAGTGTGTAATGTAAATAATGTAAACTAGGTAAACACCGTTGTTTTCTCCCTAATGGCAACAGCACATCCTCCATCCGTCACGTTTCTGTCACTCGAGCACAGATGTAAAGGAGGCATAAACCCACTATCGAGCATAAATACTCTCTCTTGGAGTTACTAGCATCTACTTGGCCAGAGCATCTACTAATAACGGAGATCATGAAAGATAATAAATAACATAAGCATGAAGATAACATGATAGATTGATAATCAGAAGACACATCATTCAACATTCATCAGATGCCAGCAAACACAACATGTAGCATCACAATAAGATGATCTCGATCATGTGAGGCATCTCACGAGATCTAAACATGAGGCATAAAGAGGAGAGGACAACCATCTAGCTACTGCTATGGACCCGTAGTCCAGGGATGAACTACTCATGCATCACTTCGGAGGAGGGCATGGTGGTGTAGACCCCTCCGGTGATGAATTCCCCTCCTGGCGGGGTGCCGGGGAGAGCTCCAGAACCCTCCCGATCTCGGGATGACGATGACGACGGCCTCAGGTGTTTTTCGGGACGAAGTGGAATATATTTAGGGTTTATGTCTCGGGGGGATTAAACATGCGAAAGGGCAAAGGCGGTGGAGGCATGGGGGCCCCACACCACCCCCTGGCATGGCCAAGGGGGGGTCGCCTCCCTATGGTGTGGTCCCCCTGAGGCCCCCCCTCCGGGTCTCTTCGGGACTCCGTGGAACCTTCGGGAATTCTAAGACTTCCGGGTTTCGAATTTTCCAATTCCGAGAATATTTCCAGAACAACTTTTCTGAAACTAAAAATACTAGAAAATAGGGAACTGGCTCTGTGGCATCTTGTCAATAGGTTAGTCCGGAAAATCGATAAAAATGGCATAAAGTGTATAGCAAACAGGTGGGAAACAATAAGTAAACAACATGGAACATCAGAAATTAAGGATACGTTTATGACATATCAAGACGTTGCAAATCCCCCCCCTTCGCGGGATCCCCCTAGGACGCGCCTGGTGGGCCCTAGCAACCGCCTCAAGTCCCCCCTTCGCCTATAAATTTCCTTTTACCCTAAAAACATTGGGGGGGGGGGGACGGAGTTATTTTCCACAAAATATATAGAGAGACGTCGTCACCTCGAAAGTCCAATCTGGGATACTTCACTCATATTTGTAGAGAGTTTTAATATTGTCTTGCAATGCTCACATAGTTGTTTTCACCTCCAAGAGAGGCTTTATATGCTAGATAGTGGGTTCATGCATTCTTGTTCCCTACGCTTGAGTGACAGAAATGTGCGGAGGGTGGGAGGGATGTGGTGTTACCACTAGGGAGAAAACAACTGTGCTTTTGTCTATAGACGAGGATCACTGCTTACAATGCGTATTGATCTTAATGCATTTGTCTATTGCACACATAACAATCACTTCATTGTTGCAACTTAATACCAATGAATTTGTTGGATAACTTTCTTGAGGTGGACTTTCAGATATGGATGCTTACTGGATAGCGGTCCATATGCCTTGACGTAATGCCTACAATGTTAGAACCCGTGAACTATATCTCATCATAATAGTATTCTTATACATTCACAATTTGTCAATTGTCCAGCTGTAATTTTTTCATCCAACATGTTTGTTTTGTTTGGAGAGACAACACTAGTGAATCTATGTCCCCCGGTCCTATTTTCCTCATATTTGCAAACCTTTTTTAAGAACTTTTCATCATTGTTTTCTCGCTGTTTCATTTTTACTCTTATTGTTTTCCAAGACTATATACGTTTAATTCTCCTATTTTTAGCAAGACCGAAAGATTGACAACCTTCCGAAAAGTTGGGGCAAGAGAGAGTTTGTGCTTGTGTGCAGGTTCCACGCTTGGCCAACATCGATAAACAGCGTCGTTGATACAAGCAACCTTCTAGAAGACTACAAAGTCCTACAAGTTCGATAAACTCTGGTTCCACATTGGGGAAATTTTTTCGCTAGACTACATCATACGTTCTGCTTGGGGTCTCCCAATGAGCGTGTGATTACGCCAGCATCAAGTACTTTTTC
This sequence comes from Alopecurus myosuroides, assembly GCA_028641055.1. Classification (NCBI taxonomy): domain Eukaryota; kingdom Viridiplantae; phylum Streptophyta; class Magnoliopsida; order Poales; family Poaceae; genus Alopecurus; species Alopecurus myosuroides. The sequence continues at coordinate 291,068,559 of CM054063.1, read as the reverse complement.
GGATGCCGCTGCCAGGGACTTCTAGCTTGCTACAAGGTGATACGTCCAAAACGTATCGCCTTTTCTGAAAACTTTTGTTAATGTTTTCCTCTAAACTTGTGAGTTTTGGATACCACTAAAACGGACTAACGTTGTTTTCAGCAGAATTACCTTGGTGTCTCGTTTTTGTGCAGAAAAAATCAACTTTCGGGAAAATTCGTAGAAAAGATCCCATTGGTCCTAAAACACTAGAAGACCCCGGGAGCCAGGAGGGGGCCACAACACCTCCTGGCGCCCCCTTGGCCACGCCGCCGGGTGGTGTGGGCCAATCCCTCACCCCCTCGGACTCCCCTTTCGACTACATATGCCCCGTAACCTAAAAACTGAGGGGGGTTCGTCATATTCCACAGAAACACAATAGAGCGCCGCCGCCACCCCGAACCTCGATTCGGGGATCAGAAGTTCCTGTTCTGGCGCCCTACCGAGACGGTGATTCGAAGGAGATCATCGCCATCGACACCGCCACCTCTTCTCCATCAACCATCCATGATTCCCCCATCCATGTGTGGGTAAACACCGTTGTAGACTGAGAGGGATGGAAGGGACTAGATGAGATTGATCATGTAATAATGTCAGATTGTTAGGGCATAGTGCCTAGTATCCATTGTTAGTGTTTTCTACCGTTGTTGCAACTTGTTATGACTAATGCTTGTCACTAGGGCCCGAGTGCCATGATGTCAAATCTGAAATGTTATTGTTTCATGAGTATAATTATGTTTCTTGATCATATCTGCAAGTTGTTTACACATGTCATTGTTCGGAACCCGAGGCCCCAAAGTGACAGAAATTGGGACAACCGGAGGGGATGGTTGTGATGTGAGGATCACGTGTGTTCACGGAGTGTTGATACTTTGCTCCGGTGCTTTATTAAAAGGAGCACCTTAATTACCAGTAGTTTCCCTAGAGGCCCCGCTGCCACGGGTTGGTTGGACAAAAGATGTTGTACAAGTTTCTCATTGCGGGCACATATGACTATATTGGAACACATGCCTATGGTTTGCCTACATGTTTGATGCTTTATTATTATTATCTACAATGCCCGTGTTAGATTATTACATGACCTATGTTATCCATGCAACGCTCGTCCATGAATTCCCTCTATTCCTACGGTACTTCCCATACTGTTGTTTTCCGCGATTGCTACTGCTGTTATTTTATTACTACTGCTGCTATAAAACTATTACCACTGATAAATTGTTGCGAGCAAGTCTACTCTTAGGTGCAGCTGAATTGACAACTCAGTTGTTAAGGCATATAAATATTCTTTGGCTCCCCTTGTGTCGAATCAATAAATTTGGGTTTTACTTCCCTCGAAGACTGTTGCGATCCCCTATACTTGTGGGTCATCAAGACTATTTTCTGGCGCTGTTGCCGGGGAGCATAGCTTTGCTCACTTGATCATGATATTGTTTCGTGCAAGCCATTCATTATGGGCAATATTGAAAGTAAAGTATGGGCACCTAGAAGGGGGTGAATAGGTGCTACAACCAATTTTAACCTTTCTTTTACAATTAGGCTTGACACAGGTAAATTCTCTTGATAATGCAACTACGGTGACAAGGATAACATAATCACAATACAAGTATGAGTAAAGGGAGAAGGGAACGAGGTAACCGATGTGAAGCACGCGGAGACACGATGTAATCCCGAGTTCCTTCTTGTTAAGGGAGTACGTCTCTTTGGAGGGGTGTGAGCTCGCCACGAAGGCCTACTCAACGCCACAAATGGCTCGCCCTATTCTCCGATGAACCCCTCCACAAAGGCCTAGTCCACCTTCAACTATTGATCCCCTTTGAGGCGGGAATCGAATCCTTTACAAACAACTTGGGGCACACATCCACAACCAAATTGGGGGCTCCCAACAATCTTGAATCACCAACAAGTAGCAAGATGCCTAGGTTCTCCACAAGAGGAAACCCTAGGCTAGATCCCTCGAGATAGAGAGGGGGAATGAAGAACGGCTTGTGAAGATGAAGATCGGGGCCTTCTCCTTCAATCCTCCAAAGATCTTCGAGTTTGGTGGGAGGGATTGGGAGTTATTGTGGATTTGGTGAGCTCTTAAATGCTATTGAATGCCAAGGAGAAGAACTAGATCTCAAGGTGGAAGAGGAGGGGTATTTATACCCCCTCCTCAAAACTAGCCGTTTTGTAGGAAAAAGGGTACCAGAATATCCGGTTTGCAGATCTGCTCGAATCCGTTGACTCCAACCGGATTATCTGGTTGCCTTTGAATAATCCGTAACAAATAATCCGGCTCATCTCTGTCCCGCGCAGCCAACTGGACCGGATATTCCGGCTCCTCCGGAATAATCCAGTACAAATAATCTGGCTCGTCTCTGTTAGTTTTATCTTCAGTCCTTAGCCGTTTTCGAGCAAAATCTCCACAACCGGAATATCCGGTCTGAGATGAATAATCCGGTACCAAAAATCTGGCTCATCTCTCTCCCAAAAATGGACCAAAACTATCCTAACCGGAATATCCGGTTGCCTAGAATAATCCGGTTAGAATAATCCGGTTGACTTCTGTCCCAAATCTCTTAGGCCAATCTTATCTTTTCGGTGATCGATGCCGATGTTAAGTATAACACCTGCACACTAAACACCTCGATAAATAATGTATTTAGTATTGTTAACTAACATACAAAACACCGGGGAAAACGAAATGCACTTTTAATCTCCCCCTTTTTGGTGTTAGATGACAATACTAAGATTTGCAATAGAACCTTGACAAGAACATGTTTGAATCAAAATGGAAATGTCTCCCCCTACTTATATGCACATCTTTTGTTTGCCTCAAATGCAAAAAGTGCAAATAATGTATGGGGTGCAATTTCCAACAAGTAGCAAACATGCCAAAGTAACAATATCACAAATATGTTGAGAACAAGAGAGAAATATATACCTTGTGCGTAGAGATGATAATCAAGAATATCCAAGCACAACAATAGATAATATCCTCAACATATAAGATAGATAATCCATATAACCACTAACATAGAGATAATCCATGATAACCGATAACATAGTCTCACAACACATAGCACATAGTTTTGAACGAGACAATAAAACGAACAAAGTTCACGAAATAAGACTAAATGGACACACGATTTCAAGAAATGGTAAAAGCATACGCTTGTGCACGAAACCCATGCAAATCTCGTAGTCTAGAAGCTACTTCTCCCCCTTTGGCATCGAGACACCAAAAAGGAGAGAAACAACTGTGCTAACGTCCCAAGGAAGATCTAATCATCCGAATGCTCAGAGGACTCTCCTGCTTACGCGTCAGAAGCTCCCTCAGCCGCCCTCTCCAGATCATCTTCTGTCTCCTGATCCTCCTCCTCATCATCAACTGGAGCCCTGGAAGAAGTAGAAGTTGTGCGGAGAGCCTCCTCAATGCACTCACAAGGAGTGCGATCACCAGCAGACCACTGAGAATAAGACTGAGGAACAAGTGGAGCATGCAAATCACCAGTAGCACCACTCACGTGGTGAAGAATCTGACTCTGGGTACCGGACATGGCAGTGTCCCTGCAGTAGGCCTTGTACTGTTCCTTATGAATGTCCACCTTCATGCACAGCACATTGCGCTGAAACAAGGATAGCTTCCTGACATTGCGCAGAGTGGTGGAAGCAGGGTTAGCACTAGAAGTGGCCACACCCCCCGTAGAGGTACCACCCTCAGGTGGAAGAACGGGAGCAGCAGGTACGACCTTCTTCCTCTCTATGTATAGCTTCTTGACCTTGTGAGGCTCCATGGGTAACTCAGAGAAATCCCTCTTCATCACATCCTTGATCAGCATCAAGATATAAGGTCCATAGGAAATGGTGTTCCCACCAATCATAGCATTATACGACTCATGGTAGATAATGTCCATGACATCCACAGTATAAGAGTTTGAAGGATCCTCATCCTCCATGCACTGTTTAGCCAGCATAAGAAGATTGCACAATGGACTGGTGAGAGCATCATTGTTACCTCCACTCGGCATCAAGAAGGACCTGAAGATACGCACGAGCTGATCATAGAGAGGAAGAAGTCCCTCCAGCTTCCCAACAGTAAAACCAGGAGCATACAACTCTGCCATGTACCTCTCCCTCTGAGGTCTCTCCACCTCATGCACACGGTGAACAACTGGAGGGTGAGTGCTGTAACGGTAACCAAGTAGACGAGCCAGTCTGTGAAAAGGAATCTCACATGGAGTGGTCTGGGTCATCCACTTAAGGATGCAAACAGAGTCAGAGCTGAACACCAGAGTGGACATGAACTGAGTGACGAGTTCGGTGTTGTACGGGCACTGGGTCTCCATCGGCTTCACAAGACCGAATCTCTCAACAATACTGGTTGCATCTGCAAACTCTTCCTTATCCTTCATCACATGAAACTCGAATGGATGCATCTCACGGATAGGGAACCTGAAGTCACAGTAGATGTCTACATAGATATAGGACTGTTCCAGACACCAGAAACGAGCATCATCACAAGTACCGTCCCGAGGAGTGTTGTACCAATCCTTCTGCCAGATCAGAGTGTAATCCGGAACACTGATATCATTCCTATAGTTGGGCCGGGTATCTTTCTTATTCTTGGGCCTAAAGGATACAACCTTCTTGTGAGTGGCTTTCCGGGGAGGGCGGGAATCACCGGGATCCTCATCGCTAGTGTCCTTGTACGAGGGACGCTTGTGAGGACCCAACTTGCCAGGAAGAGAGCCACCTGCGAATGAGAGAATGGATAGAAAGCAATAGGGGTAAGTGCACATGTGTCAAGCAATGGAGGAAACATGCATAAAAACAATAGAAAATATTACAAGTAATGATCTAATAAGAATTCTAGCAAGGATCAAACATGGGCTGTTCTCAAACAGTACTGCACTCAGCCGGATATTCCGGTACAGAACTGAACCGGATATTCCGGTTCAAACCTGGACCGGATATTCCGGTGGTACGAAAACAACACAAGATTGATTCTAATCTAGATTTCAAAACTAGATCGGTGACAAGTGAATCTAAACTATTATATCTAGCATGCATAGGGTACCCTAGGGAGCAATTTCTACCAACCAATGTCAACAAAAACACGAATCCATGGATAGGTATGGTTATGTCACAAAGATTCAACGAGATTGAACATTAACGGTATCCATGGATGGAGATACTTGGATGGAAACGCTCCCGAGGACGAGGGGAACGGGATCTGGGCAAGAACTCGAAGATCCCGCGGAGGAAACGGCCTAGGAGGCCAAGAATCAACGCGGAGGCGTATGGGGTGGAGGAGAGGACTTGGGGAAGAAAGAGCACAAACTGCCTCTTCCCCGTCCCTGTCCAGAATAAGTGATGTTCGCCGGACCCGATATTTCGGTCCAAGTTTGGACCGGATATTCCGGTACAGCCGGATATTCCGGTTCAGAACTGAACCGGAAATTCGGTTGCCTACTGATTCGAATTTTCCTCGTCTCAATGGAATGACACAAGTGCTAGATGAGGTTGGTTTTAAGGTAGAATGTCTTAGGATAGAAACACCAAACTGAAAGTAGTGCTTATCCCTCTCAAAAGTAAGAATCAAACAAACAAACAAAAGACCAATTGAGTGAGATTTTCCTGCGAAAGAACACTTAGAAGGGAAAACCCAAGAAATGCAATGAAATATCAAATAAATCCCAACTAAGATCCAACTCTTCGAAAAGAAGAGGTTGGTGGCCTAAGCCACCATGTAAGAGATCATGGTATGCCACCGCAAAGATATATCTTGGGTGCATTGCCAATTCTCAACATTGAAGCTCACAATTCAACATTAGAAATAGAGAGATAACAATGAATTTTTGCTTTGGGCATAATGGGGGGGAGGGAGAACCCAATGTGTTAGGATAACACTCCCCCTATGTCCATGCCTACTCCTAAACCAAAACACGTTTCATCTATAGGGGTGTGTGCAAGATCCTCAAGTCAAACTCCTACAATCAATGATATTTAGTTCATTCCTCAAGAACATGAATCTTGCATCGTCGAGTGGCTTCGTGAAGATATCCGCAAGATTGTCCTTGGTGGGCACATAAGATATAACAATATCCCCTCTTGCCACATATGGTCTCGGATGAAATGATGACGAATCTCAATATGCTTCGTTCTTGTATGTTGCACGGGGTTGTAGGCGATCTTGATGGCACTTTCATTGTCACAAAAAAGAGGCACCTTATCCAAATGAACATCATATTCCTTGAGAGTTTTCCTCATCCATAGCAATTGGGTGCAAGCACTTGCGGCGGCTACATACTCGGCTTCGGTGGTGGAGAGGGATATGCAATTTTGCTTCTTGGAAGACCAACTCACCAAAGACCTACCAAGAAATTGGAAAGCCCCGGAAGTGGACTTCCTATCATCTTGATCACCGTCCCAATCGGAATCTGTGTATCCCTTGAGAGAAAATTGTGCCCCCTTTGGGTACCACAAACCAAACCTTGGGGTATGAACCAAATATCGAAAGATCCTATGGACCGCCATTAAATGGCTTTCCTTAGAAGCCGCTTGATACCTTGTACACACACCTACACTCAAAACGATATCGGGCCTAGATGCACAAAGGTAAAGCAAAGAACCAATCATAGAACGATAGAGCTTTTGGTCCACATCTTTACCCTTCAGGTTATGTGATAGGTGGCACTTGACTTGCATAGGAGATGACTTGATCTTTGCATTTTGGAAGTTGAACCTCTTGATCATGTCTTGGGTATATTTGTCTTGAGAAATGAAATTCCCACGAGCCAATTGCTTGATCTTAAAGCCAAGAAAGAATTTAAGCTCACCCATCATAGACGTCTCGAACCTGTCAGTCATAAGTTTTGATAACTCATTATTGAAAGCTTGGTTAGTTGAGCCAAAGATAATATCGTCCATATAGAGTTGGCAGATGAAAATCTCTCCCTTTACTCTTTTTGTGAAGGGAGTGGGGTCGATCTTCCCAACTTTAAAATCACGGTCATCCAACAACTCTCTAAGGTGCTCATACCACGCACGTGGTGCTTGTTTAAGTCCATAGAGAGCCTTATCGATCTTGTAGACATGGTTAGGAAAGTTGAGATTCTCAAACCCCGGAGTTTGCTTAACATATACCTCCTCTTTTAGTGGACCATTCAAGAAAGCACTTTTAACATCCATTTGTTGCCATTTGAAATTATGCGAAGATGCATAATCAAGAAGGATATGGATGGACTCAAGGCGAGCCACAGGAGCATAGGTTTCATCAAAGTCAATGCCTTCAACTTGAGTGTAACCTTGAGCTACCAATCTTGCCTTGTTCCTTATAACAATGCCATGCTCATCTTGCTTGTTCTTGAAAATCCACTTAGTGCCAATAACATTATGGCAATCTTTGGGCTTCTCAACAAATCTCGAAACCTTGTTACGCTCAAAGTTATTGAGCTCATCATGCATAGCTTCAACCCAATCGGAGTCCTCAAGAGCTTCAAACACTTTCTGTGGTTCCACCATAGATATGTGAGCTTGGTGCTCACTAAAATGTGCCAATTGCCTTCTTGTGGATCTTCTAGCTTTAATATCTTCCAATACCTTGTTTTCTTGGGCATCAATATGCTTCAAAGATCTTCTTATCCTTCTAGCACGACGGGCTTCGATCTCCTCATTATTGCAAGGAGGGATCATTTGATCATCTTGATCATTTGGGTCCCCGTCTTGACCAACTTGGCCTTGATCATCGTCATCAACAGTAGCTTCAAATTGAGGAGAGGAGGATGGGGATGGTTGATCTTGGCCTTGACCTTGACTAGCATGAATGATAGGAGTGGTAGCATCTTGCGTAGTGACTTGGTCAATAAGAGGAGGGTCTTCAACATGTTCTCGGGTAAGTGCATCACTTGGCTCCTTGGCTTGTTCTTGAATTGTAGAGGAGGGCTCCACTTGAGTAGATCATAGTCCTTCTAGAGTCGCCATAAGGTGTCCCTCGATGGGGCGGAAAAATCCCACACCCATCCTTCCTATGGCTTCTTGAGGCATTTCAACATCTACATTAGAAACATGAAATTGCGCCACTTGGGAGCCATCATTTTCCTCGAAAACCACACTACAAGATTCTAGGACAATCCGTGAGGCTTTCTCTAAGACTCCATAAGTGTGGGATTCGACACCGTAACCAACAAATATACCCTCAATAGTTTTGGATTTAAATTTAGACAACCTAACACCCTTGATCAAATAAAAGCACTTACAACCGAATACACGGAAGTAGGAGACGTTGGGCTTGTTGCCGGTGAGGATCTCATATGGAGTCTTGTCCAAGCCCTTGCGGATGTAGAGGCGGTTGGAGGAGTGGCATGCAGTGGATATGGCCTCGGCCCATAAATATTGGGGAGAAGAATACTCCGCCAACATGGTCCTTGCCATATCCAAAAGAGTGTGATTCTTCCTTTCGGCAACACCATTTTGTTGAGGAGTGTAAGTGGTGGAGTATTGATGACGAATGCCTTCTTCACTAAGGAATTCATTCAAAGTGTAGTTCTTGAACTCCGAACCATTATCACTCCTAATAGCCATGATTTGCACATTGTGTTGATGTTGCACTTCGTTGGAGAAGTCGATGATGGTTTGTTGAGTTTCACTCTTGCACTTGAAGAAATAAACTCAAGTGTATCTTGAATAATCATCGACAATCACCAAGAAATACTTCTTGCCTCCAAGACTTGCCTCGGGCACGGCACCAAAGAGATCAACATGGAGAAGCTCCAAGATCCTCTTTGATGAAATAATATTCTTGTCCTTGTGCGAGATATCATGCATCTTTCCTTCAACACACGACCTACAAACGCGATCTTTGGAAAAGGAAACATTTTTTTAGTCCGACAATAAGGCCACCTTTGTGAAGACTTTGCAAAGTTCTCATGTTGACATGGGATAGGCGGTGATGCCACAACCATCCCACGTCCGCCTTTCCGAAAAGACAGATTGATTGAGAGTTGGTAGACTTCGAAAAGTCCACCACGAACAACTCATTTTCAACATGTCCCACATATGAGACGTCAAGAGTCTTGCTCCTCAAAAGGACCACAATATCTTCATCAAAAAAGACGGAGAAACCCACAATTCCAAGAGAGCAGACGGAAAGTAAATTGAAACCAAGGGATTTGACAAGCATGACGTTCACGATAGTGATATCGGGAGCAATCACAACCTTGCCGAACCCCGATACCTTAGACGAGGATGAGTCTCCATAAGTGACGGTTGCTTGTATGTCATTTGGGCACAACTCCGTCACAACTTCTTTGCTTCCGGTCATATGACTAGTGCATCCACTATCAATTATCCATTTAGACTGACCGGAAGCATAGTCCTGCAAGAGATCATTGACTAGAGTTAGGATCCGAGGAGGGTCCCTTCATGTTAGCAACAAGGGTCTTTGGAACCCAAATAGTATAGTCAATGTAACCCTCAATAGGACCAACATATTTAACTTGCACAACACCGTAATAATCAACATATAAGAAATGGTGTGGATTGTTAGTTCCCGCGGAGATGCTACGAGGAGTGTTGTCCCTCATGACACTACTACCCGAAGCAACATTGCTTGCTTGTGCGGGAGTGCTACGAGTAGTGTTTTCCCTAATGACAATACTACCCGAGGCACCTTTGTTGGCCTTCTTCTTGTTCTTATTCTTAGCAACATAGACAAGACCTTACTTGCCCACTTGTGGCCTTGGAGCACTCAATTGTGGTCTAGAAAAAACCACATGAGGACTAGGGGCCACCACTTGTGGGGTAGAGACCACGACCTTCTCAACTTGAGGGCCTTTGCCCGTGAGCCTTGCAAGCTCATCTTTCAACCTAGCATTTTCCTCAATAATATTTGCATGATCACAAGAAGAACTAGAGGTGCTAGGGTTGTTAAGTTGATTAACTTGAGTTTGAAGTTGTTCATGCAACTCTTTGAGGGAAGAATGTTGACTCTCCAAAGCTTTGTGAGCCTCGGTTAGTTTTTCAAACTCCTCGGTTAGTTTACCATGACCAACACCAAACTCAACCTTATCCTTTTTATATTTAGCAATTGAAAGTTCAGTTCCTTAGAGATATTAGAAACAAGTTCATTATGAGTTTCTTCAATAGATTCAAGTTCCTCCTCAAGAGAAACTCTACCATAATGCTCTTCCTCAAGAGTCATAGTGAGGGATGCAATTTCATCCGTATCCCTACTTTCAACCTCACCTTTCTTCTCAAGTGCTTCTTGGGCCTCTCCCAATTGGCTCATGAGATGCTCGAAGTACTTCTTGGTCTCCCCTTGCATTTTAGACATAAAACATTCCCAGGAGAGCATTTCATCTTCTACTCTAAGACTAGCAAGATTTTCTAGTTCACTTGGGGTCTTAGAGTTGGGAGAAGTTGATACATCCGAGGCCTTAGCCATGAAGCACTTGGCATTTGGGTGAGGATGATTTTCATTGGGGTATTCAAAGAGAGATGAAGACGATGGAGTAGAGGCAATAGCTAGAGCAGCCACTTCACTAGTGGTTTCTTCTTCTTCATCTCTCCCGGAATCATATTCCTCTTGAGTCACTAGCACAAACTTGGTGGGATATTTCTTGTTGAAAGGTTTCTTCTTGAAATGAGGTTTCTTGTACTCAACCTTGGACTTGTCCTTGCGAACGAGCTTGCCACTATGGTGTTCTCTATTTTCATAGGGACACTTCGCAATGAAGTGGTGCTTGTCTTGACAATTGAAGCAAGACCTCACTTTTTGAGCCCCATCATTGCCATAGAGAGACTTGGTCTTCTCCTCAACAAATTTCTTAGCCTTGGGAGGATTCCTCCAAAACTTTTGCACGGTGAGAGCAATGATATCCTTGAGCATGGGATCATACTCTTGATACTTCAATGGAGCCAACACCTCATTGCCTTCTTCTTCATACTCAACCTCTTGTGACACAACCTTGGCCTTCAAAGCAACAGATGCCCCTTTGTGCATTCCTATGGCCCTAGCACGGTTGTCAAGAGCATTTTTGGTTTGCACTTGATAGGAGCACATTTCTTGCATAACTTGAGTTGAGGTCATAGAATGGAAATCATGTCTTCCTTGAATGCTCTTCAAGTCCGCGGGCTCAAATGGCATGAGGGCAATCATGTACTTCCTTTTGATCCAAGCATCATCAATGTACTTGGCACCAACATTAGTGAATGCGGTGGCAAGTGTCTTGAGCCTTTGGTACATGTCTTTGTGGTTCTCTCCATCATGCATATAGAACCCTTCGGCCTCATTGGTTAAGGCATCATATCTATTCCTTTGCATGCTCTCATTGCCCACAAACATGACAACAAGAGCGTCCCATGTTTCCTTGGTGGTGGAATATTGTTGAATAATTGACAAGGCGGTGTAGTTGAGTTGATAATCTACGACTTCTCTTCTTGTTAGGTTCTTGGGGTCATGAGGCTTGTATCCATCACAAGTGACCCTCCAAAGCTCTATACAAGAAGAGTTCAAGTGAGTCTCCATGTAATATTGCCATTCACGAAAAGAAAATGCATCAATTTTAGGTGGATCTCCCCTAGGGATTATATGAGGATGTGGGTCGGGAGGATTGGGTGAATAACTTCCGGGGACGGAGTGAAATTCTCCCTCTCGTTCCGTACCCTTCTTTGTGGAGTTTTCGGCGGAAGCATTTTTAGATGGATCACCATCTACCCCTTTCTTGGCGCCCTCCGGAGATTTTCCGGAGGAGATGAGCCGGTGACCTCCGGTCCTTTGGCTTTTAATTTTTCCATCAAGACTTGACGCAACTCATCGATTTTTGTGTCTATGGATGAGGTCAATGAATTTTTCAACTCATTGAGATCATTCATGGACACCGGCTCCGCGGAACCTTCGGTATCCGATTCATCACCCATACTTAAACTCTTGGGCGGTTAAGCCCGATAGAAGAGCCGAGGCTCTGATACCAATTGAAAGTAAAGTATGGGCACCTAGAGGGGGGTGAATAGGTGCTACGACCAGTTTTAATTTTTCTTTCACAATTAGGCTTGACACAAAGGTAAATTCTCTAGATAATGCAACTACAGTGACAAGGATAACACAATCACAATACAAGTATGAGTAAAGGGAGAAGGGAACAAGGTAACCGATGTGAATCACGCGGAGACACGATGTAATCCCGAGTTCCTCCTTGTTAAGGGAGTACATCTCGTTGGAGGGGTGTGAGCTCGCCACGAAGGCCTACTCAACGCCACAAAGGCCTCACCCTATTCTCCGATGAACCCCGCCACAAAGGCCTAGTACACCTTCCACTATTGATCCCCTTTGAGGCGGGAATTGAATCCTTTACAAACAACTTGGGGCACACACCCACAACCAAATTGGGGGCTCCCAACAATCTTGAATCACCAACAAGTAGCAAGATGCCTAGGTTCTCCACAAGAGGAAACCCTAGGCCAGATCCCTCGAGCTAGAGAGGGGGGAATGAAGAATGGCTCGGTGAAGTTGTAGATTGGGGCCTTCTGCTTCAATCCTCCAAAGATCTTCGAGTTTGGTGGGAGAGATTGGGATTTATTACGGATTTTGTGAGCTCTTAAATGCTATTGAATGCCAAGAGGAAGAACTAGAGCTCAAGGTGGAAGAGGAGGGGTATTTATACCCCCTCCTCAAAACTAGCCGTTTTGCAGGAAAAAGGGTACTGGAATATCCGGTCCAAGTTTGGACCGGAATATCCGGTTTGTAGATTTGCTCGAATCCGTTGACTCCAACCGGAATATCCGGTTGCCTTTGAATAATCCGGAACAAATAATCCGGCTCATCTTTGTCTTGCGCAGCCAACTGGACCGGATATTCCGGCTCCTCCGGAATAATCCGGTACAAATAATCCGACTCGTCTCTGTCAGTTTTATCTTCAGTCCTTAGCCGTTTTCGAGCAAAATCTCCTAAACTGAATATTCGGTCTGAGATGAATAATCCGGTACCAAAAATCCGGCTCATCTCTGTCCCAAAAATGGACCTAAACTATCCTAACCGGAATATCCGGTTGCCCAGAATAATCCGGTTAGAATAATCCGGCTGACTTCTGTCCCAAATCTCTTAGGCCAATCTTCACCGATCTTTCCGGTGATCGATGCCGATGTTAAGTATAACAACAGCACACTAAACACCTCAATAGATAATGTACTCAGTATTGTTAACCAACACACAAAACACCGGGAAAAACGAAATGCACTTTCAAATACTCGTGATGGAAAAGTTCCTATATTACCATCCACTACAACAAGAGGTACCACTCTAAACACCTCTGCTGCTCTTGATTCACCGTCTGTTATGAGTAAGCTTCTTACTCCTCCACATGCTACATGTACTGTTACTTCTACTGAGTCTGAGAATGTTTCTGATACTTTTGATGATGCTTCTACGGTGCTTGATGATACTGGTTCTCTAGGTCCTTTCCTAGATGCTACTATTGCTAGATCCAAACAAATTAAAAATGCTGAAATTTCTGTTGAAAATATTGGTACACCTGTTAATTCAACCGAGCTTATTGATGATCTTGATGAAACCTATGTTGAACTTAATAATGATTTTATTAAAGAAGCTCTAGCTACTACTGGTGCAAGTGCTCTTAAGAGTCTTCTTGCAAGACATGCTGTGAAATATAAATCTTCTCTTGATGCTAAGTTTGCCACATCTCTCATACACATTATTGACAAGGATTATGATTTCTCTTTAGATTTATCTTATATATCTATTGTTGATAAGGAATCTTTTTGTGGAACTGAAAGTAAAAGTGTTATGGAACACACGAATGAGCTTTCACCTCTGAGTAGTTTATTTTCTGATGATACTAAGCTGCATAATTATTTTGTTACCAAGATCTTCCCTTTCTCATTAAAAGATGATGCTAAAATTTGGTTTAACAATCTTTCACCTGGGTGTATTACTGATCCTATGGATTTGGTTAATGCTTTCTTTCAAAAATATTTTCCTGCTAGTGCCCAACATGTTGTTGTGCATGCCATCTTTAACTTTGAGCAAATTCAAGGAGAAAAATTGCCTGAATCTTGGACAAGGTTTTTTTCTTTAATAAGAGCTAGCCCGAGATATCCATTACCTAAAAATGAGCTCCTAGATATATTTTATAATGGACTAACTGTTGAATCTAGGACATACCTGGATAGTTGTGCTGGTTGTGTTTTCAGGAAAAGAACTCGAGAAGAAGCTGAGGAATTAATGGCTAAAATAGCCAAAAATAATGATGATTGGAATATACCTGAGCCTACACCTACACCAAAGCCAACACCAATACCAACACCCAAGAAGAGAGGGATGATTGAATTAAATGATGAAGTGATGATGGAAGCCAAGAAATCTCTTAAAGAGAGAGGTATTAAATATGAAGATGTGAAGAATTTACCTCCTATAGATGAATTATGTAAGCCTATTCCTCATCCATCAACTATTGAGGTACACTCTCTCCAATACTTTGATAATATAGATATTCCCTATTCTAAACCACATGATCAATGCTTAGATGAATTTGATAATTATGTTATTGAGCAAGATAACTTTAATAGGAGAGTGCAAAACCATCTTATGGAAAACTCTAGAGCTATTAATAATTTGCATGGTATTATTGAGAGAACCTCTAATGATGTTAAAATTCTTGTTAAACATTTTCAAATGGTTCAAACTCAAATTGACCAACTTACTAAAGTTCAAAAATACATGCTAGCTAATGCTTCTAGAGATAAACATGTTTGAGAAGTAATTACTAGAAGTGGTGTTTCTACTCAGCATCCCTTGTATCCTGAAGGACATCCTAAAAGAATTGAACAAGATTCTCAGCAACCTAAAAACAATAGTTCTCCTTCTAAGAAAAAGAAGAAGAGACATAAAAATGTTGTAGAATCTCCTGAAACTGCTAAAGATCCTAATAGTATATCTATTTCTGATGCTGAAACTGAAAGTTGTAATGATAAAAGTGATGCTTCTGATAAAGAATAACCTATAGCTGAACCTAAAAAGCAAACTAAAACTGCAAAGTATACTAAGGAGGATTTCATTTCTACTAAACATGGTAATGAAAGAGAGCCTTGGGTACAAAAAGAAATGTCTTACCCTAATAAGAAACACAAATCAAAGGAAGAAGAACATTATAACAAGTTTTGTGAATGGATGAAACCTCTGTTTTTGCAAATCCCTTTGACTGATGCTCTTAAATTGCCTCCTTATTCTAAATATATGAAAGATATTGTCTCCAACAAAAGGAAAATTCCTAATGAGGAAATTTCCACTATGCTTACTAATTATTCTTTCAATGACAAGGTTTTAAAGAAGCTTGGAGATCCCGGTGTTCCTACTATCCCTTGTTCTATTAAAAATAATTATGTTAGAACTGCTTTATGTGACTTGGGAGCTGGAGCTAGTGTTATGCCTTTCTCTCTTTATAAGAGACTCTCTCTTGAAAAATTGATACACACTGATATATCTTTGCAAATGGATGATAAATCTAATGCTATTCCTGTTGGTATATGTGAGAATGTTCCTGTTCAAGTTGCTACTAATTGTTTGATATTAACTGACTTTGTTGTGTTGGAAATGCATGAAGATGATAATATGTCTATTATTCTTGGGAGACATTTTCTTAACACTGCAGGGGCTGTTATTGATTGAAATCAAGGAAAAATAACTTTTAATGTTAATGATAAAGAGCATACTGTTTATTTTCCCAAGAATATTGATAGAAGATATGGTTTAAATTCAATTGAAAATATTGAGACCATCAAGATTGGAGAATTTTATTGTCCCATTTACAGTACCACCAAAACAATACGAAATTATTATGATTGGGACGATGTCTATCAAGGTTGAGGTAACATAATTATTTAGTGATTAGCAAAGTTTTGCTTCAGATGAAAATTGTTCTGGTAGCAAGACTTGATCACCCTTGTTAACAAAATGATTTTTAATGAAGAGGGCAATGTTTTCACTATGTTTTCACCTTCCCCATTATGTTTTCACCATGTTTACTTCTGTTATCACATTGCTACTTGAGTACAATCATGTTTTCCATCATCCATATTCATGTTTTCACCCTGATTAATGTGGATATGCATGTTTTCACCACCCATACGTTTGTTTTCACCACTCCCACCTTTTTTTCTTGTTATTTTTCCATTAGACTGTCATAGAACCTCTGTAGTTTTGGTTTTGGTTTTGTTTTCCTCCTTTTCACTTTTGTTTTTCTGGTTTTTATTAATTACTAGCACAGTGCCCGTGCGTTGCTACGGGTGAGGAATGCCTCCAAATAGCGACGACAAACCCTAAATTTCCTCTCCCGCATCCGGATTTTCGATCCCATGCATTTACATGGAATGCAAATTTAGAGATGGCACATGTATCCATGCTTTGCTAAAGATGCATAAATTTATTGATCACATTCTTTTTTTTCACGAATGCATTCATCTTTCGCCTCACTCTGTGTTATATGTTCACCTTGTATAAAGTTAACATGTCATTGTAGCAAAATTGGGTCTTAACAAAATCAATATAATGTTCAAAATATTAAAAACGTTGTTATTTGCTAACGGGAAATTTGGACATGCTTAATCATGCACTCCACTCATTTTCTTATAGAAAATATGTTAATTTTTCCTCGATTACTACGTCAAGAAAAATTCTGACTAAAATATCAATACCAAAGAGAAATCTCTCAACAGAAGAAGACAAAGTAGAATGCTTCCACCAAAAAAAAATGTCAGATTCCACATGTAAATTTCATTTTGTATCCGCTAACATAATTAAGACTTAATTATAGCACATCTAAAAACCAAATAAAATACTCACGGTCGGAAATGAATTTAAAATCACAAAGGTAAGTGATACCATTACATGGTGATGCACTTACCCACACAGCCAACTATTTAAATAACAACATAGAACCTTCAAAATGAACGTGGACTACCTTTGAATAAAATGCTGTGAGATAAACTCGGCATTCTGCTGCTGCCTGCTGTTGCAGGTAATAAATAAATATGCAATTCGTATTTATACACGAGCCAAAAATTAAACAACATAAGCTAGTCATTTAGATCGCTCAAATGACAATAGTTTTGTGAGGGAAGCATGTTGTCACTATCATTAGTTTCAGAGAAGATAATAAAAGACAGAGTTACGAAGTGCTAAGTGGCAACCTAATTCAACACTTTCACATGTGTGAAGTACAACTTGAATTAAACCCAATTTTGTAATATTTCCTCTTCACAACATTACCATGAATTAACTGTGTTTCCCTGCGAGCAACCTCACGAGCAAGATTTACGCTGCCAACCGCCTTCTACTTTCACCGACACATTTTTGGGCGAATTTACTGGCTACATAAGAACGCGTCTCTTCCCATGGTCACTGCCGCAGAAGAGCATAACGATGGCGATGGCATCGTGTACTGGCAGAGCAAGCAAAAGGCAGTGTTGAGTTGTACTCAAATGATAAGCATAGTAAACTGAAAAGTCAAAACCCAAAGCTGAGACATATAAAATGCGGACCTCCAACTCAAATATCAGATAAAGTGTTGTAACTTAATGCTTATGGGTAAAAGCTTTTCCAACGGATAACCATGATTTATGACATGTTGTTGATAACCCAGTTCCACACACGACATCTAGAGTTGCTCACAAGCCACATATACCACTTTTAAATAAGAAAGGAAACATGGCATTCTGGATTCCTTTTTTGTGCTTTGCGTGCGTAGCAGCATTTGTGTCCTCGTGGCGGTCTTCTTCTTATAAAAAAAGACACGCATTTGGGTGTTTGCTCGACATCAGAGTACTTTCTAAATATTCAGGCTCTATCACCTAAAATTTCAAGTTCCGTCTTTTATTCTTGGATGAATTAGGCTATAGCAACTTGTTTGATTCGTAATAAAACATCTCATTATCTCAACTACAAACTTTCCCTCCCACATTGGCCACGACAACATTTATAATGTTAGATTTTGCCCCAAACATGTGGTGCTTGATATCCTGTAAACCATCTGAAAACATCAGGTTGTAGTAATATAGCATCGCCTTCTTTTAAATCTTGGCCCTTTAGGATATGAGTTGCAAATACATTTACCACGTTCTTAGCATATTTGGATCATAATTACTTTGTAGTATCACAAATGAATAGATGACCTGATTCGTGTGGTGCATATAAATAATTACAAATGGCTCTGATCGAGCTGAAGATCATGTTCAATCTTCAATGGTTCCCTTGAGGTATACCATCATTACATCAGCGGTTTTCTTGCAGACTAAGATGGCAAGTTAGATGCAATGCTAGGTCATATCACGAGTAGGATTATAGATGCAATACTCTTAATATCTTCTTCTTAATAGATTGAATGACATTAGGTGTTTTTCCCAGGTTTTCAATAGATTTAGCAGTCCACAAGATTGGATGACGTTAGGTTCCTTTTCCAGATTGTTAATAGATTCAGCGGTCCACATCTTGGTATACCGTCACTACACGGTCAATCTAGATAGGCAACTACCTCAAAGTTACTTATCGATCTTCGATCGATATAGGCTCCTAGGCTCAAACTTGGATAGATAGTCCCTTTGTTATCAATCAGATATACAAGAAAATAATCATTTGTATTCAGAAAACTAACTTCATGAAGACAAAACATACCTGAAGTCTTGAACTGAACCAAATAACCCCCATCTTCTTCCCCTCTAAATCCATCACCGTTTCTGTGAGCACCATCAACCTCAAGTAACCTGCACACAACATCCGCTCATGCGTTTCAGAAAATTCCCCAAAATCAGGCACAGTAGCGCCCAGAGCACATGACCGAGTCGCCCAAGGGAGGAAGTGCTCGAAGTTTCCATCTCCTAGCCGCCCTTCCCTCCCTCCTCTAAACCTCCACGTCTAGCTCGGCCACGAGCAGGGGCGTCTGGCTCCACGGCATGGACCTGCTCCATCCGCCCCGCCGCCACGCTCCTTTGTCTGTATCGCCGCTATTCTACCGGATGACGTCAACCACCAGTCCAACGCCTTCCCTTCTTGCCTCCCGGCCGCACCCACCACCAGTTGCTGGTCAAGCTCCCCTGGCCGATTCTCCAGCCTCTACTGGACGGTGGCGATGCCCTCGGAGAGCCAACGCTCCTTGTCGGGGCCGCTGTCATGGAGGCCTCCGGGGGTGGATCTGGTCAGCGGCCTCGTCCTCCTCGGCGACGGCCAGAGCCGAGTCGGAGATCTTGTCGGGCGTGTCTCTGCCTCCTCGGGTTTTTCTAGACGCGGTTGTCTGTGTTCTTCACGTCTGTTGTGTGAATAGAGAAAGAAACATTGAGCCGGGGAAGAAACCGTTGTTTGGCCGAACCGTTTTGTGGCAAAGGTGATTGGTGGGAGGGTAAAATTTTCTTTTTATGTTGGACGAAAATTTTGGCAGAAACACTAATGCTTTTATTAGCAGGTATAGATTAAAATTCTGGAAATACCTAAAAAATAAAGTTTCTCAAAAAATTCCAGAAAAATTATAATAAAATTTTACGTCAAAAATGAGGCAAAGAGCCACCTGGGAGGCCCCAGGGGGACCCACCAGTCAGGCACACCATTGGGTGGTGCGGCCAACCCCCTGGTGGAGCCAACACATGGTGTGGGCCCCCCTAGCCCCCCACTAACTCTCTCCCATGCCAAAGTTCCCTCTGTCACCTCCCAAACTGAACACATTTCCTAGAACCCGAGTTCTTGTTGTTCTTCCTCAAGATTTTTTGATCTCTTTGCTCACCCCATCATTTGTGCTGAAATTTGGTGCATTTGCTCTCCAGTATGTGACTTCTCCAATTATCGAAGTAGAATTTTGTTTAGTGGAGTATTTCTTGAGTATTTTGGTACTGTAGGTGACAGCTTATGTGAGTTTGCATGCTTGATTTGAGTAGAAATAATATAGTTTGGATGCATGTTTAGCTCTTCTACAAGTCCCTATGGTAGTTTCTACCTTATAGTTGCTTGAAATTAATTTTTGTGATGATTGTTGAAAAAAATTCAGAGATGGAGAGTCATAATTTTGGAGAGATATTTAGGAGTGATGCTCCTAGGAGGACAAGGCCCTCACACTCATCCACTTTAGTGAGGCCATCATATAATGAAGACCTTATTGCACCTAATATCGATGATGCGGGAGGTGATGGTATCGCTAATTCCTCTAGCTTTCCTTGTGTTACATTTCTAAGAAGTGCAGGTCTGTTAGATGACTTTCTGATGCTTATTGAAAGAGTTGGTCTAACCAACTATATGGAGGATGAAAGCCTTCAGTATGCCGCTCTCACAAAACTTTTGTTGAGAGTTTTAAATTTCAGAACACACAATTTGGTCCCTCTTTTGCCTTCAAGTTATATAGTAGTTCTTTTTCTTTGCCCTTGGAGAATTTTTGTACCATTGTAGGTATCAACGCTTCCAGGACGGCGTGCAGGATTCAGGATAAACCCGCAGATCTTGTGGCGCCTTACCGAGAAACCACCAACGATGATGGTCGCTCATCCCAGCGTGGGAAGATAAGGAACATTCAACTTCCTGCTCTTCGATATTTTACTTACTATATTTCTACTAGTATCCTTGGTAGGGAGAACACTAGCAACATTTCTAGTTAGCACCTTGCTTTCATTGATGCTGCACTTAACCGTAGCAAGAAGTACAACCTTGGTACACTTGTTGCACGTCGCCTTGCTGCTAAGGGGCATATTTTTGGGGGCATTATTGCTACACGTATAGCAACTGCTCTAGAATTTTCTATTGCTCCTGATGATGAATTGATTGATCCCTATAGACTCAACCTTGCTGCCATGAAGTCTCATCAGTTTGTCACTGCTAACTCTACTGCGGATCGCTTAGTATATAGAGTTTTATATATGGATGGAGATGAGCGGAAAGTTATTTTTCCGCAACCTTTTTTGTTCAAAATTGATAGGTCACTACAGAGTTTTACAGGCAGCAGGAGAGGCGAGACGCGCCTCCCGAGGAGCACAACACGTAGTACATCGGCGCGTCCTCGCGCACATATCAGGAGGAGGGTTCCTCCTTAGCATAGTACGGGGGAGCCACCTCATGGTACCCTTGGGGATGATCTCCACTTAGACCAAAAGCCTAAGCTTGGGGGAGGTATACCGACATCACACTCATTTATATATCATGTTCGGTCGGTTCTTTGTATATCCATGTTTAATTTTCTTTCGTTTGTTTTCGTGTTCTTTCGCTTCTTTCGTTTCTCTTTGTTTTATTGTTTCGTTCTTGTTTTCCAAAACACAAAAGGCCAAAAATATTTCTGTTGTTTCTCTTTGTTTTCTTCTTTAGTTTCTTTTGTTGGTTTGCTTTCATTTCTCGTTTCGGTTTAATATTCAAAAATCCAAGAATATTTTGCTTTGTTTGCTTGTTTCTTTCTGTTCTTGTTTTAACTTGAAAACCCAAAAATATTTGTCTTTCTTCTTTGGTTTTGTAAAGTTTGTTGCAGAGTTCTCCGGACTTTCGTGTCTCCATTGGAGCTTGATTATCACTCTATATTATTCAATCCACAAGTGAAGAGCAGTAATGATCATTTACGACAATCCAAGTTGTGGTGAGAGGTTGGCATTAACTCTATTTGTTTTATTTTTGTACGTATACTCATCGTGTGAACATGCTTAGTCCGTTCATGTAAGGTATATGATATTTAATTGATGCTTGGTAGTTCGTGCTCTCATGTGATAGTTTCAAATTATTAATATAAGATAGCATGTCATGTGAATGTTTGCTTGCATTGTTTTATTCATAGAAGGGTATGACATTATGGTATCTCCCTCTGATTGTTTCGCTTGAATCGACTTGGCACATGCTCACGCATGTTATGGCTGAAAACAAAAAGTGACTTAAGCCTCGATGATTTATTTTGCCTCAGAGTATTTGTATCATTTTTGTGCCCCTGTTAATTTTGTTTTGTCGCAAGCATGATTATGACGGTTGTTGCTCTCTTGATTGCTGCTCCCCGTCTATTGCTTGCATTCACATGTACTGAGTATGAGCTCTACTCGTGAATCCAACTCCCAAAAACCAAAGTTTTACAAATGTGTCCACCATACCTACTTATTTATGTGGTATTTAACCGCCACTCCAAGTAAATTTCTCGTGTGCTACCTTTAAAACCTTCAAAAAATTATTCCTATTTTGTGCCCCTGTTTTAGCTAATGAGGACGTAAATAGAGAATCTTTATCCCACTTGTTAATTGGATTTCACACCCTGGACTAGTGGCTTCATCCGCTTATCCAAATGATAGAAGAGCCGACAGTGGGGTGCCCAGCCCCAAATTAATACAACAAATTCTCTTCACTCTTTTTGCCCCTGATTTATCAGTCAAAGCATAATTGTGTAAACAAAGAGAAAGAGGGATGACCTTCTACCCAGATGCGTCCTTCTATGGGAGCCACTCTTGTGAAGTATAGTTGGCTTCTGACGTACTGTATTGTTTGTTTACCATTCGTTGACATAAGCACACACCTCTCTTAAAAATGTTTTCAATACCTCTGTTTAATAAAATAAAAATCTCTAGCACATGAGTTAATCCCTGCTTCCCTCTGCGAAGGGCCTTTCTTTTATTTTTATGTTGAGTCTTCACCTTCTCACTTTATGCACCTTCTTGAGAGCATGATTGTTATTCTTAATGTAATGTGCTTGTCCCAAAACACGGTTGATAGTGGTATAACTTTGATGCTTGTATCTTTGATTTCTTTATTTCTAGTCTTCATTTGAACTTCAGAGGTGCCCTGGCATTTATGTTTTGCTCCACTATTAAGGGCAAGCGAGTACACTTTATCATACCCTATTATGAGCATTCCAATCTTGCAGATTGATATACTTCATGTTGTCTATTATTAGTTTTTTGGCATCTCTTCATGGTTTGCATAACTGCTGGGTGACTTTTATTTTTCATACATCTTATTATGAATTGTCTCAGTACTTGATCATATAGTGAGTATATTTACATCATATGGAACAAATGTGTTCGTAAAATTCTTTTATCGCACTCAGTTGTCACTGAATTGCTTGAGGACAAGCAATAAGCTAAGCTTGGAAGGAGTTGATACGTCCAAAACATTTCTCCTTTTCCGAACACTTTTCTTATTGTTTTTACTCTAAACTTGTGAGTTTTGGATACCACTAACACGGACTAACGCTGTTTTCAGCAGAATTACCTTGGTGTCTCGTTTTTGTGCAGAAAAATCAACTTTCGGGAAAATGCCCAGAAAAGATCCCATTGGTCCTAAAACACCAGAAGACCTCGGGAGCCAGAAGGGGGCTAGGAGAGGAGCCAGGAGGGGGCCACACCACCCCCCGGCGCCCCCCTTGGTCACGCCGCCAGGTGGTGTGGGCCACTCTGTCACCCCCTCGGACTCCCCTTTTGACTACATATGCCCTGTAACCTAAAAACCAAGGGGGATTCGTCATATTCCATAGAAACAGAACAGAGCACCGCCGCCACCCCGAACCTTGATTCGGGGATCAGAAGTTCCTGTTTTGGCGCCCTGCAGGACAGGGATTCGAAGGAGATCATCGCCATCGACGCCGCCACCTCTTCTCCATCAACCATCCATGATTCCCCCGTCCATGTGTGAGTAAAAAATGCTGTAGGCCGAGAGGGATGGAATGGATTGGATGAGATTAATCATGTAAGAATGTCATATTGTTAGGGCATAGTGCCTAGTATCCATTGTTAGAACTTGTTATGCTTAATGCTTGTCACTAGGGCCCGAGTGCTATGATTTCAGATCTGAACATGTTATTATTTCATGAATATAATTATGTTTCTTGATCATATCTGCAAGTTGTTTACACATGTCATTGTCCGGAACCCGAGGCCCCAAAGTGACAGAAATTGGGACAACTGGAGGGGATGGTTGTGATGTAAGGATCACGTGTGTTCATGGAGTGTTAATGCTTTGCTCCGGTGCTTTATTAAAAGGAGCACCTTAATTACCAGTAGTTTCCCTAGAGGCCCCGCTGCCACGGGCTGGTTGGACAAAAGATGTTGTGCAAGTTTCTCATTGTGAGCACATATGACTATATTGGAACACATGCCTATGGTTTGCCTACATGTTTGATGCTTTATTATTATTATCTGAAATACCCGTGTTAAATTATTACATGACCTATGTTATCCATGCAACGCCCGTCCATCCATTCCCTCTATGCCTACGATATTTCCCATACTGCTGTTTTCCGCGATTGCTACTGTTGTTACTATTTTACTACTGCTATTATTTTATTACTACTGCTGCTATAAAACTGTTACCACTGATAAATTGTTGCGAGCAAGTCTACTTTCAGGTGCAGCTGAATTGACAACTCTGTTGTTAAGGCATATAAATATTCTTTGGCTCCCCTTGTGTCGAATCAATAAATTTGGGTCTTACTTCCCTCGAAGACTGTTGCGATCCCCTATACTTGTGGGTCATCACAAGGGGAGTCTCACACTTAAAAACATGCTTCATATGGGAATTCTTATGGAAATGCTTACAAAAATCCTATAAGTTCCACCTCTGATCTTAAAAACATGCTTACAGAATTTATCACTACACAAAAATATTTCAATAGAACTGTTGATGAAAGGTTTGCAAAACTAGGTAATCTTGTGCTGAAAGTTGATAGTCTTGCTCATGATGTAGAATTTTTTTAATTACGACTACACCTCTTGAGGCCAAGAAAAAACTGAACTTACAAATGCCTTACAAATTCAAATAAATGAGAACATGAGAATGTTAGCTCAAGTACATGCTAAAAGAGAAATAGAAGCTGAAATTGCTAAAAAAAAACTGCTAAAAGTGAGTCTATTAAAATTAATACCATCCAACCCTTTGAGGAAGTGAAAACTTACAGTACCAATGAGTATCATGATGCCTCTAAACATGTTTATATCAAACAAATGGGATTGGATATGTCACGACTTTAGGTAGAATGAGTCACAAAATTTCGGAGATTAAAAATATTTCTAGTGAGAAAATTGTTGCAAGTGGGATTGAGGATAATATGACTTTAGGAGAAATTTTTCCCAACGTGTTTGAGGAAGATAAACTTGATTTTTGTCGAGACTTCGTAGTAAGGATAATTGCACCATCTATAATGTTATTGACTTATTATAAAAATTATCTAAAGATCCTAATGCTAGTAAGATAAATATTGCTTTCACTAAACATATCACTAATGCTCTCACTGAAGCTAAGGAAGAAAGGCTCATACTTGAAGCCTCTATTCGTAGAAAATTACAAGATGGTTGGGTACCCAATATTAGAATAAGAGTGAATGATTTTGATTGCAATGCTTTGTGTGATCTTGGTGCAAGTTCTTCTATTATGCCTAAAAGTTTATATGATATGCTTGATTTGAAACCATTGGATGAGAGTATTTTGGGAATGCATCTTATAGACTCCATTGTTAAAAGACCTTTGGGAAGGATTGATGATGTTCTTATTATTTCTAATGATAATTATGTCCCTGTTGATTTTCTTATTTTGGATATTGAATGCAATGCTTCTTGTCCTATAATTTTGGGGAGACCTTTTCTTCGCACCGTTGGTGCCATTATTGATATGAAAGAGGGAACTATAAGATTTCAGTTTCTCCTTAAAAAGGGTATGGAACATTTACCTAGAAATATAATGAAGTTACCTTTTGAGTCCCTTGTCAGGACTATCCATGATTCTATTTATAATACTTGATTCATTCTTCATGCGTAGCTAAAAGGCGTTAAAGAAAAACACTTGTGGGAGGCGACCCACTTTTGTTTTACTCCGTTTTCTTTTTGTTTTATTATGTTTTATTATGTCTTTTTGTGTCCTGGAAGTTGTTACCTTTGTAGAAAACTCTCCTTAAACTTTTTTACTTTGTTTTTGTGCCAATAAAAAACTCTAATAGAGAGGTAGTGCGATTTGGGGAAGTTGCTGTTCTGAAACAGATATCCGGGATGCTACCAAAAAAGATATTTCTCTCAGCCTGAACGTCGGATTGTGTTGAAAAAATAGACACATGACCTAGGTTGTTATCTAACTTTCATTAGTTTCCCACTTTTTGATTTGAGAAACAGAAGATTTTCTAAAAAAATCATCTTTATTGGCTCTTTTTTTTGACATATTTCTGCCAATATTTTCATTTGCGTCTTAATCTCTTTATTTTGGTGTTCTTTTGAGGGGAAGAGCTTTAAATTAAGTTGTGACAGTAGATAATGTTTAAACTGAGTGTTAGACTTGTGTTAAAACTGAACCAAGTGGATTTATTATTTTTATTACACTAATATTGCTAATGAAGATTGTGAGAAGTTTTAGGTGGAGAAAGTTTTCAAGTGTAGGGAGAGAAGTATGATGTGATGATATGAAGGATGGAAAAAAATCTCAATCTTGGGGATGCCCATGTCACCCCAAGAAATATCTAATAAGTAGAACTGTTAAATCTTGGGGGTGCCTAAGGCATGCCCTTCTTCATCAACAAAAATATTAGATTTATTTCAGAACACTATATTTTTATTGCTTCACCTGATATGTGTTATTCTTGGAGCGTCATTTTTTTGGTTGGATCCTAGAACTTCTATTTTGGGAGAGACACGCTCCATTTTTATTGCCTAGAACACTCTAGTTTTCACTTTTATTATTCTGTGAGTGTTCAGTTTTTGCTAGTACTGCGTTTAGCTCTTATTTTTCACTCAAATTTTGTTCAGAGCTTGCTGGTTTCCTTAAGTTATTTATGATTATCTCTCTGTTCTTTGATGATTATTTTCTTTGAGAGTTAATTCGAATAAGTTGATTGGTGTTGGAGAAGAGTAAATTGTGTCATGCTTATAGTGGTGCACTTGGAAGCTTGTTTTGACTATGGCTTAGGCTTTGGCACCTCATGTTAGATGTTTAATTGTGTGCTTAGTTATTTATGATGTATCATGACTAGTCACAAATGGCTGAGAGTGTTTAATGTGACATTGAATTTAATCATGTGTCGTTTTCTCATATTGAAACATGGTATTGTGGTATTTCTCCTTTGAATGATTTATCTGGGTTGACTTGGCGCATGATCATACCATGTTATGACTAAAAACAAAGACACCTCTATCCTTGATGATCCTTTAGTTTTTTACTTCTAATATCACTTCATGCTTTGATTGATGATGTTTTGTCTCTATGCACGATTACAGCCGGTATTGCTCTCTTAGTTGGTCGCTCCCAGTCTTTTGCTTGACTTCACATGTACTGAGTATGAGCTCTACTCGTTCATCCAACTCCCAATTTTTTTTTCCAAATGTGTCCACCATATCTACCTATATGTGGTATTTAACCGCCACTCCAAGTAAATTTCTCGTGTGCTACCTTTAAACTTTCAAAATTATTAACCTGTTTTGTTTTCCTATTTTAGCTCATGAGGAAGTAGTTTAAAGGTTATTGTGTTTTATGTCAATCAAAGTTCTTCTTACTTATTTCACCTGATGAGTATAGAATCTATGCTCATCTAAATTTGTAGAGAGTTGGTGCCAACATAATTAAAAAAGACACTTCCCCATGGTTTGATGAAAGCTGGTGGTTAACCATGGATACGGCTAGCCCTGATTTGTGAAAGAAAAGGTGGGGGGGGGGGAGTGCCAACCAATAAATCTAATGGAAATCGCTCTCAAAACTCTAAACACTTTGGTTGACATGCATTATGATAAGTTTCTTATTACCATTCGTTGACATAGAGATACACCTCTCTCAAAATTATTTTCAACACCTTCGTTTATCAAATAAAAGGATCTAGAACATGAGTAATCCCTACTTCTCTTTGTGAAGGGCCTTTCTCTTTTATGCTAAGTCTTCATCTTTTTACTTTATGCACCGACCAAGAAAGCATAGTTGTCATTCTGAGTATAATGTGCATAGTCCAAAATTTATTATTGATTGACTCATGATTGTGGTATTGCTTGTTCTCAAATTATTTGTATCTATTCACCATTTAAACCTTGAGGGTGTCCTGGCATTTATGTTTTGCTACCACACGAACGACTAGCTAGATACCACTTTATTATGTTATTCTTTATGGTTGAAACAAATGTACCACTTTCAATGTTTCATTATTCATTGACGTGGGGATGACTAGCTACGAGGCCTATCGGATGAACCTACCCGGTCTAAGGCCTAATAATAAGACTAGCATGAGATGCCACCTCATGGTTCTAGAAGGTCCAGCCACGGCCTACCCGCAAGACTTGCGAATCAAGATGGAAAGGTTCCACCGACTAGAGCTAGGGTTTGTAACCCCCCCGGGTACGGGTTTTAGACCCAACAACCTATATAAGGGATGGGAGAACCACTCGAGGGGGGACATCCAATCTAGAGTTAACACCATAGAAGCCGCACCTCGAGATCCAATCTCTCGACCTCCGCACCCGCCATTGTAACCAAACATCATAATACAGAGACAAACAAGCAGGAGTAAGAGTATTACCTCTACGAGGGCCCTGAACCCGGGTAAAATCATGCCACCCTGTTAGTCGTCGAGTCCACCAACGCCTACATTGTTCCTCTACTCGAAATCCTACCGTCTCACCCGAGGGATTTGTTGATAAGATTCATCGACAATTAGCGCCATCTGTGGGAACGACAGGCGCTGGATCCACGGCCTCGCCGGCCTCATCTGCATCGAGATTCAACTGGAGCCCAAAATATTCGGCTCCTTCAGAGCCAATCTGCTTCGGGTCATTTGTCTACACGTCCCACTCGCCAGCATCTCGCCCGGTGTTCAACGGTCTTCAAGAGGGAATCAACATGACGTTCGGCAACCTCCACCTTCGTGCTAGCAAGGAGGGGATCCTGCGCTTCCCCGACACTCCCGCGTATGCCAAATCTGACATTCAATCCTTCTCGAGCACGGCGAACCAATAATCGCCGCGCAACGACGCCGACCGCAACTTAGAGTCTAGCGATGGATCCGTTGGCTGCAACATGCTCGACTTCCACACCATCACGACTGAAGAACCCGCCGATCTCGGCGAGAACTACTGGCCTGCACCAAGGACTTACGAGCCATATCTGGCCCACGTCTGCATGGCTGACCCAGTCGAGGAACCCGCCGAAACAAAGGCAAGCCTGGCGGCAAGGCAGCAGATCCATGTCTCGCGAGCCGCCTGGAACAAGGCGAAAACGGCGGTACAGAAGAGCGAACCGCTGGCAGTTGGAGCCACGCAAGAAGACTTGACATCGTATCATTACTTCCTGTCGCTAAAAAATCAAGAGATGATAAACACCCGCAAAGAACTCGACGCGCGCCAGCACGCGGCTGAAGCTTTGAGTGCGCGACGAGCGGCACTCTCCAAAACTTGCGACTCAACGGGAGAACAACCTCTCAGGAAAGGAAAGCACACCTCCAAGACTGCTCACATGAACGAAGAAGCTCTCAACGAGATTTCCAGGACCAGGGAGACCTTGTTCATGCACGTCGACGAGGAGGGCAACGTGCACCCAACAACTCCTGCCGCCACGGTCCTGGCCGCCGCTACCTATTTACAGGTAATCCAGCCGCCAGAAAACGACCCCCACGCAGAGTAGCATCGGCAAGTCCAAATGCGGCTAGGTCAAGCCGGAGCGGCAATCGGCACCCAAAATCACAAGAAAACGGCCACCCCGGAAGATGCGGCTCCTCGAACAGACAAAACACCTCGCAGACACGAGAGCACGTTGATACGTCATAAACGTATCCTTAATTTTTGATGTTCCATGTTGTTTTCATGTTGTTTCCTACATGTTTGCTATACACTTTATGTCATTTTTATCCATTTTCCGGACTAACCTACTGACAAGATGCCACAGAGCCAGTTCCCTGTTTTCTGCAGTTTTTAGTTTCAAAAAAGTTGTTCTGGAAATATTCTCGGAATTGGAAAATTTGAAGCCCGGAAGTCTTAGAATGCCCGAAGGTTCCACAGAGTCCCAAGGAGGCCCGGAGGGGGGCCACACCATAGGGCGGCGCCCCCTAGCCGCGCCTCGGGGTGGTGTGGGCCCCTCGGGGGTCCACCGCAATCGCCCTTTATCCTATATAATCACCCCGATACATGAACTCTAAAGGTATGTCACTTTTTCCCGAGAAACACCCGGGGCGGCCGTCATCGTCATCCCGATATCGGGAGGGTTCTGGAGCTCTCCCCAGCACCCTACCGGGAGGGGAATTCATCACCGGACGGGTCTACACCACCATGCCCTCCTCCGAAGTGATGCGTGCGTAGTTCATCCCTGGACTACGGGTCCATAGCAGTAGCTAGATGGTTGTCTTCTCCACTTTGTACCTCATGTTTAGATCTCGTGAGCTGCCCAACATGATCGACATCATCTTTATGTAATGGTACATGTTGTGTTTGCCGGGATCTGATGAATGCTGAATGCTATGTCTTCTGATTATCAATCTATCATGTTATCTTCATGCATATGATATTTATGATCTTGCATGCTCTCCTTTATTAGTAGATGCTCTGGCCAAGTAGATGCTAGTAACTCCAAGAGGGAGTATTTATGCTCGATAGTGGGTTCATGCCTCCTTTGCATCCGTGCTCGAGTGACAGAAACGTGACAGATGGAGGATGTGTTCTTCCCATTAGGAAGAAAACAACGGTGTTTACTTAGTTTACATTGTTTACATTACACACTTTGCTTAGTGTGATTATCTGTTGCTTGCAACTTAATACCCAACATTTGTTCGGATGATAGTTGGAGGGTGGATTATTAGTCATAGATGTAGTTGGATAACTGTCTATGTATTTTGTTGTAATGCCCGCATGAATCACATAGTAATCTTTATGTCTTGCATATGCACTACGGTGCATCCTTAATTTCTGTCAATTGCCCAGCTGTAATTTGTTCACCACACATGCTATTTATATTTCACGGAGAGACACCACTAGTGAACTGTGGACCTCGGTCCTTTTTCCTCATACAGATAGAACACATACTGCTTTCATACTGCTCTTATACTGTTCCTACTGTTTTCCTACTATTTTCCACACCATACGTTTAACCTCTTTGAGTTCAGCAAAACCGGTGAGATTGACAACCTCACTACTTCTTTGGGGCAAAGTGATTTGATTGTGTTGTGTACGTTCCACGTTGCTTCTGAACCGGTAGTGCGCCCTACCATCTCAGCTGCTTCAACCTTCTCATGTTACTCCTTCCTCCTACTGGTCAATTAAACCTTGGTTTCTTTCTGAGGGAAACTTGCTGCTGCACTCTTGATACCTTCCTCTTGGGGTCTCCCAACGAATGTGTTTTCACACGCATCAAAGCAATTTTCTGGTGCCGTTGCCGGGGAATCTCAAAGTCATCAAGAAGCAACCACTCCCTCGTCAACTCTTGCACCAAATTTTCTGGCGCCATTGCCGAGGAGGAAGAGAATTTCTGCAAGGGGAGTCTCTCACTTCCAATATCTTTGCTTTTTTTTTTGCTTAGTTTATTTTATTTTGTCTTGTTTGCTTCTCTTTATCAAAAAAAAAAAAAATTTAGTTCTTATTCTAGCTGTAGTTTTATTCCCGTTTTTAGTCTTGCTAAAATGATTGTTCCTGAGGTTGAAGTTCATTCCTTTAAGGAACAAGGGGGAGAAAGTTTGAGAGATGCTTGGTATAGGATAAGTGATGCTCATCATAGATGCACTAAGAAATAGTCTACCTTAATCCTTCTTAGGAATTTTTATGTTGGTATCACTAGCTGGTATAGGTATGTTCTAGAAACTCTTACATGCGGTAATTTTCTGGGAACACCTGCCTTGGAAGCCTGTAATTTAATTGAAAGTTTAGTTGGAACACCACCTACTAAGGTTGTTAAAACTGAGATCACTTTAGATAATGTTATTAAGAAGCTAAACTCTACGGAGAAAAATTTGCCAAAGTTCCTTGATAATGCTTGCACAATTAATGAATTAATAGTGAGTATCAACAAGAAAATCACTGTTTTATAAGCTAGCGATATCCATGATAGTCAAAATATGAGGATTGGTAAATTAGAGGAGGCAATGGAAAATTTAAGCTCAACCTTTTCTGCTCTTCAGTTTAAAAGAGATAAACATTCTGTTGGAAAAGAGAAAAAAAGTATGTATGTCCCCACGACACCTAAACCAAAATCCCCTAATGTGCTTAAAATTAATAAAACTTTTAGTGAAACTAAAAGTGATTTGCATGTTGAATCATCTTCAGGGGTGTCTAAGGTACCCATTGCTACAATTGGGGTTTTGGAGGAAATTATTGATATGGATGCTCATTCACTTGAAAATACTTGATTCCACTTTTCTGGGCCTAGCTAAAAGGCGTTAAAGAAAAGCACTTCTTGGGAGATAACCCATGGTTTTATTTTTGCTTTGTTTTTTATGTTTTATTTGAGTCAAGGGGTTGTATACTTCTGTATAAACTCCTTTGTATTTTTTTTAGTAGTGCCAAGTAAGGTTTCTAACGAGAGTTGGAGTTGGTTTTCGAATTTCTGCGTCGGAAACAAATTTCTGCTATCCACCGTAAAAAATCGTATAACATTCTGGAAGATCAGAATGATCTGAAATTTTTTGTGCTTCTTACTCCGATAATTTTGCAACTTTATCGTTCTGTAAGTTTTTCGATCTGAGAAACATAAGTCCCTCCAAAAAAATTGTCTTTACAGACAGTTCTGGTTTTGACAAATTCTGCCATTTTTCTTGCATTTGCTCTTTTGTGATGTCAAGTGGATTTCTTTGCTTCATGAAACATTAGTGGCTGTAGCTAATATTTAAAAGTATCAATAGAACTTGTTCCATACAAAATCAATGGATTTTTAATTGTTGTACTAACTCTCTAATGCGAATTACTGTTTGAGTGTGGTGTGAAGAAAGTTTTGAAGGGTTAAGAGAAGAGGTGATATATGTGATCAAAAAGAGTGCAAGGTCAAAGCTTGGGGATGCCCCCGTGGTTCATCCAAGCATATTTTAAGAAGACTCAAGCATCTAAGCTTGGGGATTCCCAAGGCATACCCTTCTTCATCAATATCTATCAGGTCATTTCTTGTGAAACTATATTTTTATTCGGTCACATCATATGAAGTTTACTTGGAGCGTATGTTTGATTTCTTTCGTTTTCCTTTGTTTTCTTTTGTTTTACTTGCTGCAATAATATAGTTAGATCCTATCATTCTTTGTTTGGGAGAGAGACACGCTCCGCTTTTTCATTTTAATACTTGCTATGCTAGTATTCTTAGTTTTTCTTCTAGTTGCTGCAAAAATTCATGGTAGTTTTAATTGCATCTCTTGTTCAGAGTTGTTAGTTTTAGAAGTGTTATGTGAGACCTCTCATGTTTTCTTTCTGTAGCATTTAGAGAGTTTTTGTTAAAGCATATTTTGTATGGTGCTTGTTGGGAAAAGAAACTGCTGCTTGAGGTAGAATTTTTAACGGTGCAAGTAGAAGCTTGTATAGACTGTGGCTAGACTTTTCATATCATGCTAGATGTTATTTTAGTTTTAAAGCCTTGTGGTTATTAAGTAGCATGATTAGCCTCAAATATCTGAGAGTGTTTAATGTGCCATTGAAAGAATCATGAGTTGTTCTTGTCATATTGAAGCATAAATTTGTGGTGTTCTCCTTTGAATGTTTTATTTGGTTGACTTGGCGCATGATCACACCATGTTTATGACTATGAACCAGTCACAAATAGCCTCCATGATCATTTAGTTTTTGAACTTGTGGTACTACTTATGCTTTGATTAATAATTTTTATGTCGCTATGCATGATTATGGCTCTTATGCTCTCTTGATTTGCCGCTCCCAGTATTTTGCTAGCCTCCACATGTACTAAGTATGAGCTCTACTCGTGCATCAAACTCCCAAAAACCAAAGTTTTCCCATTGTGTCCACCATACCTACCTACATGTGGTATTTAACCTCCACTCCAAAGTAAATTGCTCATGTGTTACCTTTAAAAGTTTCAAAATTACTCCTGTTTTGTGCTCCTATTTTAGCTCATGAGGACATAAATAGAGAATCTTTATCTCACTTGTTGATTGGACTTTAACACCCTCGACTAGTGGCTTCATCCGCTTATCCAATGATAGAAGAGCTGGCAGCGGGGTGCCCAACCCCAAATTAATAACAACAAATTCTCTTCACTATTTTCCCCTGATTTATCAGTCAAAGCATAATTGTGTAGACAAAAGAGAAAGAGGGATGACCTTCTACCCGGATGCGTCCTTCTATGGGAGCCACTCTTGTGATGTCTAGTTGGCTTGTGACGTACTGTATTTTCTGTTTACCATTCGTTGACATAAGCATACACCTCTCGTAAAAATGTTTTCAATACCTCTTTTCAATAAAATAAAAGCTCTAGCACATGAGTGATCCATCCTTCCCTCTGCGAAGGGTCTTTCTTTTACTTTTATGCTGAGTCTCCATCTTCTAACTTTTTGCACGGTTGAGAGAGCATAGTTGCCATTCTGAGTTTTATGTGTATTTGTCCCAGAAACATTATTAATTGATTCATGATGTGTTATTGCTTGTTCTCTAATTATTTATTCTAGTCTTCCTCATGAACTTTGAAGGTGTCCTGGCATTTATGTTTTGCCCCACTATTAAGGACTAGCAAAATATCACTTTGACACATTTTCTCTATACTTGAAACAAACGTATATCTTTTGTTGCATTGCTATTCATGATCTTTTATTTGTGTTACTTCTCATGATGCAAGCTGATTGATATGCTTTATTATTAAAATTCTATTTATCATGCTTGTGTTAAAGTTCTATGATCTCAGCTTACTTATTCTTTTACATTATTTGTAACAGCCCAAGTATGAAAACCTACCATTTAGAATGTTTGATTTCTTGTTATTAAAGTATTGCATCATGTCATCATATTGTTGCATTTGTTTCTTTTGTTTTGCATCTGTTATTCTTTGTTTTCATAAGGAAAACTCAAACAATTTCAACTGCTTTGTTTTCATACTTGCTCTGTTACAACTTTTGGAATAAAAAAATAACAAATTAAAACAACCAAATTGTTCCATTTTATGCCATGTTGATCACTCCTTAATTTGTTGGGTTTAATCAAACAATTAATTCAATCAATTAATTCAAATCACTTTCAAATTCAAATCAAATGCATCAAACAGAACACTTTTGAACTTATAAACTTTAACAAGCCAATCAACTAATTTAATCACTTTAATCAATAGGGTTCCCCTATTAAAATCCTTGTTTTCACTATTAATCTATTAATTTCTAAATTGCTCAAATTCAAACCAAATGTGTTTCAAACAGAACCATCTTTGAATTTATAAACATTAACAAGCCACTCAACTAATTTTAGTCAAATTAAATCATTTTGGGTCACCTTTTTAAAGTGTGGGTTTTAATAATCCTTTTAATACTCAAAAAACACTCAAATTTGGTTTAAATCCCAAACAGCAATTTATTTTCAAACTTTCTGTAAAACAAAACTTGGCCGTGTTTTCTTTTAATCTAATTAGCTTAACCTAATTTTTCCTACAATTTTACTAACCTAAAATATCTCCTTTTCTTCCAAATCCTTTTCTGCAAAAAAAAATAAAACAGAACAATTATTTAAAAAGAAACGGCTGGGGGGAGAGGCAGACTGGGCCAAGCCCAGCCCACCACCCCAGCAACACCACAGCGCGCAGGCCTGTTGGCCTTTTCTTCAAGCTCCGTACAGCTGACGACACCTAACGTCAGCTGTCAACCACCCGAGCTCCACCTGCTCCTCCATGCCTATATCTACCCCCTAATCCCCACCAAACCCTAGCCTAGGTCCCTGTCCCCCTTCTACCGCCGCCAGCCATCTTTTCCCCTCCTTCTACATCGCCAATTTCTTGCCGGAGTTCGGGGGTGGAAGAATTGCGGAGGTGCTCGCCGGTGACAGGACGCCAGGGACCTCCATCGTCCACTCGGAGACCACCATCGACACCGCGTGAACCTCTACTTCCTCTCCGACAACCGCAGCAGGGTCCAGGGGACCGTGTTCGACGACGACGAGATCATCGCCGCCGCTGCTGAACTGAACCTCCTCGACGCGCCGTCGCCACCGTCTGCGTACAGGCTCCCTCTCGCCTCCGACAAGCTCCCGGTGAGCCACCGCACCGACCCCCCCTGAAACCTTCCTTCGTTTCTTGATTGCGCGATGCTATTTCTGAATCGCCGGCGGTGCTCCCCACCGTACCGCCATGGTCACCGCGAGCTCGCTACAAAACGGCCACGAGCAGTCCACTTACACGAACTTATTACCCTAACCTTTGCGCACATATCCATCTGCTCAGCACCGCCCGTTCGTGACCTCGTCGCCGGTAGCCATCGTTTTCCCTCCGCCGCTGTCTGTCGTCGTCAGGTGCAGGCAATGTTTCGTCGTCAGTTAAGTTCAGAAACGAGCAACACCTCAACCTCGCTGCGTGTTGTTAACTGACAACAAACGCGGCTCAGCCCAACTGGTTCAGGCACAGCGAACGCACTCGAGGGGTACCAGGTTCGAGTCCTGGCTCGCCCCTGGGATAAATCCCACTTTTTTCTCCTCCACGCTGACAGGGCGGGCCCCCTGTCAGCCACTCACTTCCACGCCAGCGCAGCGTGCCACGCTGGCCCCCCCAGGCCCACGCTGCAGTGGCTGGGGCTGGCTAACAGCACGGTATCAAAACATTTCTGCGCATTTTTCTGAAATTCCAAACTCTTTTAAATAACAGAATTAATACCAAAACTTCAAACCTTAATATCTTTTAATCCATAATTCCAATAAATAAAAACTTTATATGTTTATTGCTCCAAATTTAATAATCTTTCCAAATAATTTATTTGTGTACTGTTTTGACAATTACAAATGCATTTAAAATTCAAACTCAAATATTTCAAATGCTAATTTCTAAAATCAATAACTAATTATTTATTAATTCAATAAATACAAATAAAATATGTTTTTCATACCATTTTGAATACCCTATTCAAATATAAAATTTGTTTCCTGGTTTGAGTAATTTAAATTGCCTAAATAATTTAATACTTGTTTAATTCAATTAAATTTGATAAAATCATAACTTGCTCAACATAAAATATTTTTAAACATGCAAAATATGTTTTCAAACCATCAAAGTGTGAACTTTTCAAATGTGCATTTGAATTTATGATTTGAACAAATAAAATTCAAATAATATTCAAACTTGTTCTAAATTCAATTAAAACTTGTTTAATATTGCTTAAGTCATAATAAATTCATCCTAATCCAAATTTCAATATTTGAAACATGTAATCCAACAAAAATTTGATGTTCTTTTCAAATATAAACTTTGTTATTTGTTTTGAACACTTTAACTTGTTGAAAACAACAATTACTTGTGTGACATGTTTTAAGTAACCAAACTTTCCAAACTTAATCAATGATTTCCAAAACTTGTTCCAATCCTTTTATCACTTGCATCTATCATTGTTATTTGTTGTTATTTTGTTGTTATCATCATGCATGCATCATGCTAACAACTCTCACATAATAATTAATTGTAAATCATTTGTTTCCACTTATTTCAATGGATCTTTTCCATATGCAATCCAATTGCATATGGGTCCAATTAAATTGTGTTATCTTGTCAAGTAGTTTATTTTGATGCATCTATTAACATGACATGCATCATTCCATGTTTGTGCACCTATGCCATTATATTGATTGTTTATCTTTCTGCATTGTTTATTTGCTTCTTCTCGGATACACGACGACGTTGAGACCGACGATACTTACGACACCCCTTCTAAGGAGTTAGCTCAGTACCAGGCTACTGGGTTTTGCAGGCAAGTTATCACTCACATGAACCACTGTGTTTCCTTTCAACATTGGTTACCGATACTTTCCGTTGTTCTTTTCTGCTAGCCTTAGTAGTAGTTGTTTCTGTTACGAACCCATCACATGAATCCTTTAACCCTGATACTGCCTCACCTCCATACCTATAACCATTGCTTGTTGCCCGTGTCTTACTAGCATGCTTAGGTTGTTTTGCTCGAGTCTGTTACCCGTTACCTTCAGTTACTATATTTCATTATGTTCTGGGGGCTCGATGTTTAATCAATCAATCATGCTACTGTTACTGCTTAATAATAATTTGATGATAAGGCACCGGTAGGAGGCCCTGTGTGGTTTTGAGGCCTGCTAGTGTCGACCCTAATAGGAAAAGGGTCTTGTCTACTGATCCATGATGAGCGCACTACCCGCATGTGGGAAGCGAGTATGGGCGCCCCCCTCAATTTGATTCGATTCGCATCTCGTCCAAATCGCCTCATTTAGTTCGTGTTTTCCATTTGCCGCATGCATGTTTTTGCGAGCCCAGGCCAGGGTGGAACTTTTGTAGTCGGCATATAGGGGGACACGTTCTTAGAGTGCTATGAGGGTCCATTTTCTTCTGGGCTCGATTAGCCGTGCGCCCAAGGTTCTTTGGGCTTGATGCGAAGAAGAGTCGAGTTGTGTAGAGTGCCCCGCTTGGTGGAAGTGCATTTCCATCTGGCGGGATATTCTTGCGTGTACGGCCAAATTGGTGCAACCCTGCAGGGATAATCTTCTCGAGAAGCCGTGTTTTCCGCGGTTATGGATTACTTGGTGAAAGTACTGGCTAACAAGTACTCAGGACAACTTAAACATAATGATCAAACCTGTTACACCCAATGATTAATAACTTGACTAGTAATAGGTTGATGACACCATAACTTGATTCACCTTTAATACAACTGTGTGAGTTATCCTCGGATTGCTTCTTTGGATAAGGGGCGAGATCCAGGATGGGTTTGTTTGAAGTTATCTTTCAGTTGGTTACAATCCTCGATCTTATCTCCTTTTCTGTTAGCCGGCAGTTGTAGTATGTTCCTGTAGTTGGTTAGCGCAGCCAGTTGCAGCATCTTTCATACCCCTTTTCTTCTGTTGAACCCAAGGCATCTGTGCTTGGTGTTGACGGGTTACACTTTGGTGAATTGTGAGTCTTGCTTGCCAGTACGTTTATGTACTGACCCCTTTGGGGCTGTGGTTTCCGCAGACCTACGTTTCCGAGGATCTACATGGTGGCTACTACGTGGAGTATGACGAGACTGCTGACGAGTAGATAGCGGACCCGGGCAGGATCCGAGACTTCGTGGATGGGCTCCGTCTGTTCGTTTCCGGCCTCTTAGGCCTATTTGGTTCTTGTCTGTACTCAGACATGTTGAATGCTTCCGCTGTATTGTAATGATGTATTGTTGGGGCATGTGCCCTCTGAATGATTGTAGTTGCTATCTCTGCTCTAATGAGAGCTATTTGCACCTTATTTCAATCTTTTGTGTCGTAGAGATCTGTTGTGATATCAGTTGTTCAACGCCGTTGACGTACCATGTGTGTATGGTTTGAAGTACGTCGACGGAAGTGCCTTTGATCTCTAGTGGATAGTTTACATCGACGATGGAATAGCAGGGCTTGTGTTGTCGCGCATAAGCGCAGGCCTACCAGGAAGCTGGGACGTGGGAGCAGTTATGCCCCATAATCCAAGCACCTGCTATCCAGTTCGGCCCGATGAGTATCCCCTAGAAATCAGGGTGCGACAAATGGTATCAGAGCCTGTCTGCCTGTAGGATCCCTTTTTACTGGTCGCAGTTGAGTCTAGAAACTATTTTGTAGCTATATAGGAAAAAAAAATGAAACGTGAGAGTAGGAATTCTGCCATTTTTCTTCTTTCCCCACCCACCCACCCTTTTCTGGTAAGGAAGTGCAACGTTGTTTTTCCCTTCTTATCTAAACTTTCAAGTTAGGAATTCACGTGTTTTGGGTTTTCCGTAGTACCTCAGGAGTTTTGATCTCGTTTTCCCCGGTGTTGCTTCAATATCCTGTTCTTTTAAAGAACCTTTTCGTCCGTTGAAATCTTGTTGTTGTTTTCCACTTCAATTCTTCTACCGGCGTCTAATCAAAGTTTCCCCGTTCATCTGCTAAACTCTATTCCAGCTAAAGTGTTATTTCATACCGAGAATCACATTCCTTTGTGTCAACAATCTTTTCCACAACACACAACCCAATTCTGGTTCCACTAAGCAATCAAAACTCTGTTCACTCCCCGGGATCTCAAATGTTGACTTCCAAGATAAGTAAGAACAATCCAATTCTAATGGGAGGCCACATATTCCTCGTTACTCTCATGTTGATGATTCTGACATTGATGATTATTCTTGGTGTTGCATTGATGTCAATAACTCTGTTCCACCATTCTAGCCAGATAATCTATTCTCCAAATGAATCAAGTAACATTCAGCTATACACCCTTGGTGCAAAAATCTCTCCCCTTTACTTGAAAATGTTCCGGTGGTTTCCAAATTCCCTGACGTCTATCCAATGTGCACGATGTGTTTCACGTGTTACAGCTCAAGAGGATCTTCCCAAGAAGTATCCGGATCTTTTCTTTTCTCAGTAGGAATCTCGGGGCGCGATTCCTTCAAGGGGGGGCGTTTTGTAACAGCCCAAGTATGAAAACCTACCATTTAGAATGTTTGATTTCTTGTTATTAAAGTATTGCATCATGTCATCATATTGTTGCATTTGTTTCTTTTGTTTTGCATCTGTTATTCTTTGTTTTCATAAGGAAAACTCAAACAATTTCAACTACTTTGTTTTCATACTTGTTCTGTTACAACTTTTGGAATAAAAAAATAACAAATTAAAACAACCAAATTGTTCCATTTTATGCCATGTTGATCACTCCTTAATTTGTTGGGTTTAATCAAACAATTAATTCAATCAATTAATTCAAATCACTTTCAAATTCAAATCAAATGCATCAAAC
Source organism: Alopecurus myosuroides (assembly GCA_028641055.1). Lineage (NCBI taxonomy): Eukaryota > Viridiplantae > Streptophyta > Magnoliopsida > Poales > Poaceae > Alopecurus > Alopecurus myosuroides. The sequence continues at coordinate 291,027,764 of CM054063.1, read as the reverse complement.
AGAACACTTTTGAACTTATAAACTTTAACAAGCCAATCAACTAATTTAATCACTTTAATCAATAGGGTTCCCCTATTAAAATCCTTGTTTTCACTATTAATCTATTAATTTCTAAATTGCTCAAATTCAAACCAAATGTGTTTCAAACAGAACCATCTTTGAATTTATAAACATTAACAAGCCACTCAACTAATTTTGGTCAAATTAAATCATTTTGGGTCACCTTTTTAAAGTGTGGGTTTTAATAATCCTTTTAATACTCAAAAAACACTCAAATTTGGTTTAAATCCCAAACAACAATTTATTTTCAAACTTTCTGTAAAACAAAACTTGGCCGTGTTTTCTTTTAATCTAATTAGCTTAACCTAATTTTTCCTACAATTTTACTAACCTAAAATATCTCCTTTTCTTCCAAATCCTTTTCTGCAAAAAAAAAATAAAACAGAACAATTATTTAAAAAGAAACGGCTGGGGGGAGAGGCAGATTGGGCCAAGCCCAGCCCACCACCCCAGCAACACCACAGCGCGCAGGCCTGTTGGCCTTTTCTTCAAGCTCCGTACAGCTGACGTCACCTAACGTCAGCTGTCAACCACCCGAGCTCCACCTGCTCCTCCATGCCTATATCTACCCCCTAATCCCCACCAAACCCTAGCCTAGGTCCCTGTCCCCCTTCTACCGCCGCCAGCCATCTTTTCCCCTCCTTCTACATCGCCAATTTCTTGCCGTAGTTCGGGGGTGGAAGAATTGCGGAGGTGCTCGCCGGTGACAGGACGCCAGGGACCTCCATCGTCCACTCGGAGACCACCATCGACACCGCGTGAACCTCTACTTCCTCTCCGACAACCGCAGCAGGGTCCAGGGGACCGTGTTCGACGACGACGAGATCATCGCCGCCGCTGCTGAACTGAACCTCCTCGACGCGCCGTCACCACCGTCTGCGTACAGGCTCCCTCTCGCCTCCGACAAGCTCCCGGTGAGCCACCGCACCGATCCCCCCCTGAAACCTTCCTTCGTTTCTTGATTGCGCGATGCTATTTCTGAATCGCCGGCGGTGCTCCCCACCGTACCGCCATGGTCACCGCGAGCTCGCTACAAAACGGCCACGAGCAGTCCACTTACACGAACTTATTCCCCTAACCTTTGCGCACATATCCATCTGCTCAGCACCGCCCGTTCGTGACCTCGTCGCCGGTAGCCATCGTTTTCCCTCCGCCGCTGTCTGTCGTCGTCAGGTGCAGGCAATGTTTCGTCGTCAGTTAAGTTCAGAAACGAGCAACACCTCAACCTCGCTGCGTGTTGTTAACTGACAACAAACGCGGCTCAGCCCAACTGGTTCAGGCACAGCGAACGCACTCGAGGGGTACCAGGTTCGAGTCCTGGCTCGCCCCTGGGATAAATCCCACTTTTTTCTCCTCCACGCTGACAGGGCGGGCCCCCTGTCAGCCACTCACTTCCACGCCAGCGCAGGGTGCCACGCTGGCCCCCCCAGGCCCACGCTGCAGTGGCTGGGGCTGGCTAACAGCATGGTATCAAAACAATTCTGCGCATTTTTCTGAAATTCCAAACTCTTTTAAATAACAGAATTAATACCAAAACTTCAAACCTTAATATCTTTTAATCCATAATTCCAATAAATAAAAACTTTATATGTTTATTGCTCCAAATTTAATAATCTTTCCAAATAATTTATTTGTGTACTGTTTTGACAATTACAAATGCATTTAAAATTCAAACTCAAATATTTCAAATGCTAATTTCTAAAATCAATAATTAATTATTTATTAATTCAATAAATACAAATAAAATATGTTTTTCATACCATTTTGAATACCCTATTCAAATATAAAATTTGTTTCCTGGTTTGAGTAATTTAAATTGCCTAAATAATTTAATACTTGTTTAATTCAATTAAATTTGATAAAATCATAACTTGCTCAACATAAAATATTTTTAAACATGCAAAATATGTTTTCAAACCATCAAAGTGTGAACTTTCAAATGTGCATTTGAATTTATGATTTGAACAAATAAAATTCAAATAATATTCAAACTTGTTCGAAATTCAATTAAAACTTGTTTAATATTGCTTAAGTCATAATAAATTCATCCTAATCCAAATTTCAATATTTGAAACATGTAATCCAACAAAAATTTGATGTTCTTTTCAAATATAAACTTTGTTATTTGTTTTGAACACTTTAACTTGTTGAAAACAACAATTACTTGTGTGACATGTTTTAAGTAACCAAACTTTCCAAACTTAATCAATGATTTCCAAAACTTGTTCCAATCCTTTTATCACTTGCATCTATCATTGTTATTTGTTGTTATTTTGTTGTTATCATCATGCATGCATCATGCTAACAACTCTCACATAATAATTAATTGTAAATCATTTGTTTCCACTTATTTCAATGGATCTTTTCCATATGCAATCCAATTGCATATGGGTCCAATTAAATTGTGTTATCTTGTCAAGTAGTTTATTTTGATGCATCTATTAACATGACATGCATCATTCCATGTTTGTGCACCTATGCCATTATATTGATTGTTTATCTTTCTGCATTGTTTATTTGCTTCTTCTCGGATACACGACGACGTTGAGACCGACGATACTTACGACACCCCTTCTAAGGAGTTAGCTCAGTACCAGGCTACTGGGTTTTGCAGGCAAGTTATCACTCACATGAACCACTGTGTTTCCTTTCAACATTGGTTACCGATACTTTCCGTTGTTCTTTTCTGCTAGCCTTAGTAGTAGTTGTTTCTGTTACGAACCCATCACATGAATCCTTTAACCCTGATACTGCCTCACCTCCATACCTATAACCATTGCTTGTTGCCCGTGTCTTACTAGCATGCTTAGGTTGTTTTGCTCGAGTCTGTTACCCGTTACCTTCAGTTACTATATTTCATTATGTTCTGGGGGCTCGATGTTTAATCAATCAATCATGCTACTGTTACTGCTTAATAATAATTTGATGATAAGGCACCGGTAGGAGGCCCTGTGTGGTTTTGAGGCCTGCTAGTGTCGACCCTAATAGGAAAAGGGTCTTGTCTACTGATCCATGATGAGCGCACTACCCGCATGTGGGAAGCGAGTATGGGCGCCCCCCTCAATTTGATTCGATTCGCATCTCGTCCAAATCGCCTCATTTAGTTCGTGTTTTCCATTTGCCGCATGCATGTTTTTGCGAGCCCAGGCCAGGGTGGAACTTTTGTAGTCGGCATATAGGGGGACACGTTCTTAGAGTGCTATGAGGGTCCATTTTCTTCTGGGCTCGATTAGCCGTGCGCCCAAGGTTCTTTGGGCTTGATGCGAAGAAGAGTCGAGTTGTGTAGAGTGCCCCGCTTGGTGGAAGTGCATTTCCATCTGGCGGGATATTCTTGCGTGTACGGCCAAATTGGTGCAACCCTGCAGGGATAATCTTCTCGAGAAGCCGTGTTTTCCGCGGTTATGGATTACTTGGTGAAAGTACTGGCTAACAAGTACTCAGGACAACTTAAACATAATGATCAAACCTGTTACACCCAATGATTAATAACTTGACTAGTAATAGGTTGATGACACCATAACTTGATTCACCTTTAATACAACTGTGTGAGTTATCCTCGGATTGCTTCTTTGGATAAGGGGCGAGATCCAGGATGGGTTTGTTTGAAGTTATCTTTCAGTTGGTTACAATCCTCGATCTTATCTCCTTTTCTGTTAGCCGGCAGTTGTAGTATGTTCCTGTAGTTGGTTAGCGCAGCCAGTTGCAGCATCTTTCATACCCCTTTTCTTCTGTTGAACCCAAGGCATCTGTGCTTGGTGTTGACGGGTTACACTTTGGTGAATTGTGAGTCTTGCTTGCCAGCACGTTTATGTACTGACCCCTTTGGGGCTGTGGTTTCCGCAGACCTACGTTTCCGAGGATCTACATGGTGGCTACTACGTGGAGTATGACGAGACTGCTGACGAGTAGATAGCGGACCCGGGCAGGATCCGAGACTTCGTGGATGGGCTCCGTCTGTTCGTTTCCGGCCTCTTAGGCCTATTTGGTTCTTGTCTGTACTCAGACATGTTGAATGCTTCCGCTGTATTGTAATGATGTATTGTTGGGGCATGCGCCCTCTGAATGATTGTAGTTGCTATCTCTGCTCTAATGAGAGCTATTTGCACCTTATTTCAATCTTTTGTGTCGTAGAGATCTGTTGTGATATCAGTTGTTCAACGCCGTTGACGTACCATGTGTGTATGGTTTGAAGTACGTCGACGGAAGTGCCTTTGATCTCTAGTGGATAGTTTACATCGACGATGGAATAGCAGGGCTTGTGTTGTCGCGCATAAGCGCAGGCCTACCAGGAAGCTGGGACGTGGGAGCAGTTATGCCCCATAATCCAAGCACCTGCTATCCAGTTCGGCCCGATGAGTATCCCCTAGAAATCAGGGTGCGACATTATTGATGATCAAGTTTATGTTGGTAGCATGTCACCTCAGAAATTATTTGTTTAGTCGTTTACCTACTCGAGGACGAGTAGGAACTAAGCTTGGGGATGTTGATACGTCATAAACGTATCCTTAATTTCTGATGTTCCATGTTGTTTCCCACATGTTTGCTATACACTTTATGTCATTTTTATCGATTTCCCAGGACTAACCTATTGACAATATACCACAGAGCCAGTTCCTGTTTTCTGCTGTTTTTAGTTTCAGAAAAGTTGTTCTGGAAATATTCTCGGAATTGGAAAGTCCTAGAAGTCCCAGAGGGTCCACGGAGTCCCGAAGAGACCCGGAGGGGTTCCCGGGAGCCAGCACACCATAGGGGGGGTGCGGTTCCACTCTGGCCGCGCCAAGGGGTGGTATGGGCCCCCTGGCCACCCCCTGGCATCGCCCTTTCGCCTATTTATTCCCCCGAGGCATAAACCCAAACTGAATTGGCCTTTTCCACCAAAAACATCCGTAGCTCCTCCGCCGCCGCCGACAAGTTTTGGGGGACAGAAATCTCTGTTGCGGCACCCTACCGGGACAGGGAAGTGCCCCCGGAGCCATCTCCATCGACTCCACCTCCATCTTCACCGCCGTTGCAGTCTCCCATGATGAGGAGGGTGTAGTTCTCTCCCGGGGCTGAGGGATCTACCGGTAGCTATGTGTCTCATCTCTCTCTCTCTCCCATGGTGTGATCTTTATGTGATCGTGAGCTTTGTAATCTAGTTGAATTAGTAGATGTTACTCTTCATCTGTTATGAAACTCAATTGGTTTTGTTATGAGATCTCCGTAAACAATTTGATCACGGTGTAAAGGTGACAGTGTGTGCACCGTGTGGTTTAGCATGATATTTATGTCTTGTGTTGTATGACCCTATGAAATTGTGGTGTTTGTCTAGTACCTTCTAAGGCGCTCATAGTGACAGTGTGGGGTTAACTAGACATGGGAATGAGACTTTGAGGAGTGTTGTTACAGCCCTACGCAATGAATTGGTGTTTGTTATTCAACCGGAGAGTGGTTCAGAGTAGTATAGTGAAGAGAGATATTTATGCATTCAATTATGTTATTATTGTTGAGAGTGTCCACTAGTGAAAGTATGATCCCTAGGCCTTGTTTCTAAGAATTGCTACACCGTTTACAATAAGTTCTGTGACGAAGATATGGATTCTGGATCCTGTGGATAAGGACACCCCCTCTCAGGCCCAAGGTGAAGGCCCAAGAAGAGGATCCCTTGGAATACTCTAGAAGGCCCACGTGAAGCCCACCCGCTCTAAACTTGCGGGTTAAGCTAGGAAACATGTAACCGACCTAGCTAGGGTTCGAGTCCTCTCCGGGTAGAACTCGAGACCTGGCCGCCTATATAAGGCCAGGAGAGCCCCCGAGAGAGGACCAAGCAATACCGCACGACCAAAAGCCTTGAACTCGAGACTTACTCTCGATTCGAGCACCACCTTTGTAACCGATCTAATCATCAATACAGATCGACAAGAGGCAGGAGTAAGGGTTTACCTCTACGAGGGCCCCGAACCTGGGTAAATCTCGCCCCCTGTCTAGCCAACGATTCCACCAGCGCTCATGGGTTCTCCTAATCGAAACCCGATAGGTTCACCGAAGGGATTTGTTGAGTTAGGAATTCGACAATTGGCGCCGTCTGTGGGAACGGCGGGCGCTGGATCACCGGCATCTTCGGCTTCATCGACAACCAACTCCCGTTGGAAACTGACAACTACGGCTCCGAACAATCCTGTTGGATCGGATCTGTCGTGGTTACACCGCACTCGCCGGAATCACGCCCGGTATTCGAAGATCTGGAGGAGAGCGTCACCCTGACGTTCGGGAGCCTCAAATTCGTGACGAACAGGGACGGGATCCTCCACTTCTCGGATGAATCGGAAACTGAATCTGGAGCTGTCGACTCACGCGTCACCTGGAGAAAAGTGGCGAGTCCATCCGCTTCAACGCCAACGACTATCACACCCTCTCGACAGAGGAACCATCAAGAATTCAAGGAAACCTTCGACCTACGCCTAGGACGCACGAGCTTCGACTAGCTCAAGTCTGCATGGCAGGATCGGAACAAGGCTCGGAAACAGAACACAGCGCGACAGAGCGCAACATAATCGGCGTCTCGCGGGAATCCTGGAAACGAGCAAAGGAGGCTATGCGAACAAGCAAGCCGCCCGCAGCCGGATCCTCACACGAAGACATGGTTGCCTACCACTATCACCTAGTGAGAGCAGCCACGATTATCAAAGATGCTCGGGTAGATCTGGCCCGCCGAAGAAGAGAGGCGGACGAATCAAGCCAGAGACGAGCTGGGCTGTCCGTAACACCCTCGGTCGGAACCCGACCCGCGAGGAAGGGACACGCATCCACATCCAGGAACAAGGAATCCATACCCGAAACAAACAGATCAATCACTCCTTCTCTCATGCGAGTCGACGACGACGGCAACGTGTACCCGCAAACTCCCGCTGTTGCGGTTCTAGCCGCGGCAACCTACATGCAGATGAACCAACCGACGGAAAGCGACCCTCGGGCAGAGTAATACAAGAAAATACGAAAAGGACTCGGATTGGCGGCCGCAAGGCTCGCCTCTCACGATCGCAAGAAGGCCAAGGAGCAGCAGGAGAGGGAGCGACGGGAGAAAGAGAAAGATAAAGAAACGCCCCGTAGGCACAGAAGCTCTTCACCAAGGAAGGATAAGTCACCGCGCCGCGGTCGAGGAAAAGAAGCTAGACGCCGTGGCGACAGTCGAAGCAGCAGTGAAGATAGCCCGTGAGACAGAAGCTCGCGGCACCATAGCAGCCGCTCGAGAAAACGAAGCAAGGAACCAAGGAAAGATGACGACCGCGACCGGCCAGAATACGACGCGCGATCAAATCTCGCTCAAAAAAGGGTGGATAAGGCAAGGGCTTCGCGATATCGCGAGCGCTCTTCGTCCGGCTCCTCGGATGACGAAACCTGCGGAGCACTCTGTTTCGCTCGCAACTTCCGCGAAGCACCTCTACCCAAAAGGTTCAAGCTCAGCACGGAGGTAACGAAGTACGACGGCTCTCTCGAGCCCTCTCAGTGGCTAAGCGACTACCTCACGGCAGTAAAATGCCAACCTGGGAACAAGAACACGGCTATGCAATACCTCAATTTGCATCTTACCGGCGCGGCCCGCAGTTGGCTGGAAAGAAGACCAAAATCCTGCTACGCATCGTGGGATGATTTGCACCGCGATTTTTGCAAAAATTTCCAGTCGACTTACAAGAGGCCAGCTACCATCGAAGAACTACGAGCATGCAAGCAGAAGAGTGGCGAGTCCACACGCGAGTACATCCAGCGATGGACCACGCTCAGGAATACCGCGGGAACTATCTCAGAAGAAGTAGCGATCGAAGCCTTCGCAAAAGGCGCCAGAAGAACTGCTTTTCGAGAGGAGCTAGGCAGGGCTGCACCCAAGACTATCGGAGAGCTAATGATCATAGCCGAAAAATAGGCTAACGAAGAAGATGCGGTGCGCAACGAAAGAGCATCGTCACCCGCACACGATGACGACCGTCATGGTCGAAGAAAAAGAAGAAAATATTACGATCATGAGGACAGAGAGGAGTTGGTCGCCGCGGAATTCACGCGAAACCGCAATTCCGGTCGCCGTGGAAATCGCGAGTGGAGACCAAAGGCTGAAGAAAAATCCCCCGAGGAAGACCTCGATGCATACTGCTCGCTACATCTATTCCCAGATAAGCGCACGGGCAAAACTAAGGCAACACACCTGCTTAAGGATTGCCGAAAGTTCCATGAATCTCGGACGCACTCGCGAGGAAAAGATCTGCCTCCACTCAAAATTACCCGCCGCTTCCAGGAGGAGGGCACCAAGGATTCCAGCCGCCACCACCACCACCTCCACCCGCAAATCCAAACATGGCGCTAGCCGCAGTACCCGCACCACCGCAGAACGCCGGAGCCAACGCGTATCCGAACCCGGCAGGACAACTCGCAATGATCCAGAAGGTATGCCCCTCTCGCAGAGCTCAAAAGACTAACACAAGGCAACTATGCATGGCAGTGCAGACACCGCCAACAAAGACCGAGTACCCGAAAATGGCAGACCAGCCAATCACGTTCTCGATGAAAGATCACCCACCACGAGTCTATCGACCGGGACACGCCGCCCTCGTCATCCATGCACAAATTGGCAACTACGACTTAGCCCGCGTATTCATGGATGGGGGCAGCGGCCTCAACATTATCTACGCGGATACACTCCGTCGGATGAACAAGAACTTGGACGGCCTCCCGGAATCAGAAACATCCTTCCACGGGATAGTTCCAGGCAAGGCAGTCCGTCCACTCGGAACAATCAACCTAGAAGTTGTGCTAGGCACGTAGAGCAACTACAGGAGAGAGTTCCTCGACTTCGAAGTTGTCGACTGGCCTCCACAGTACCACGCCATCTTGGGTCGAACAGCGTTCGCCAGATTCATGGCAGTACCTCACTACGCCTACCTGAAGCTCAAATTACCTGGCGAACATGGCGTAATCACCATTGACGGAGACTTTCAGAAATCCAACAAATGCGACATTGAGTTCAACGAGATCGCAAAATCTTTCGGGATGCAAGAAGAACTTCAAGAGCTGGCAAAAACCACGGATCACTCCGTGATGCCCCTCACGAAGAAAAATGCGCCTGAGCTAGAGTTTAGCGCCAACAGCGACACCCGAAAGCATCAAGTGCACCCGACAGACTCTGCGAAGACAGCGATGGTTTCAACAACCCTCTCGCAAGCATAGGAAAGCGCGCTCGTCAAACTCCTCCGTGAGTACTGGGAAATTTTCGCCTGGCAGCCCTCAGATATGCCAGGAATACCCAGGGAGTTTGCCGAGCACTCACTCCAAGTCTTTCCAGACTCTAAACCCATCAAACAGACCACGCGAAGATTTTCAGAACCCAAGCAGAAGGCGCTTGGAGAAGAAGTAAACAGATTGCTAGCTGCGAAATTCATCAGGGAGATCAAGATATCCACTTGGTTAGCAAACCCGGTGTTGGTCCCCAAAAAGAACACGGATATCCTTCGGGTGTGCATCGACTACACGTCATTAAATAAGCATTGCCCCAAGGATAATTTTCCCCTCCCGCGAATCGACCAGATCGTGGATTCTACAGCAGGCTGCCAACGCCTCTCCTTCCTGGACGCCTATTCGGGATACAATCAGATCCAAATGAAAAAGGAGGATGAAGAAAAGACAGCATTCATCACACCTCACGGTGTCTACTGCTACACAACAATGCCCTTCGGGCTGAAGAACGCAGGCATAACATATCAGCGCTGCATGCAAAGATGCCTCGCCAACCTCGTTGGCAAGAACGTGCAAGTGTATGTTGACGACATTGTCATCAAGACTCGAGTTGAGGACACACTCCTCGAAGATATTAGAGAAACATTCGACGCCCTCAACGCGTGCAGGATCAAGCTCAATCCGACCAAATGTGTCTTTGGCGTTCCGGCAGGAAAACTTCTCGGGTACCTGGTATCCGCCAGAGGCATTGAAGCCAACCCGGAGAAAATACAAGCCATCTTGACCATGAAGGAGCCAACCAACCTGCGCGGAGTCCAACAGCTCGCAGGGCGATTAGCCGCCCTAAGCAGATTCATCGCACGATTGGGAGAGTAAGCATTACCCTTCTACAAGTTGTTGAAGAAGACAGACAAATTCGAGTGGACATAAGAAGCTAAGCAAGCATTCGCAGATTTGAAGCGGTCATTGCAAAGTAGGCGCGTCCTCACAACACCGCGAGAAGGGGAGCCACTTTTATTGTACCTAGCTGCCACAAACCAGGTCATCAGCACAACAATCGTGGTCGAACGACCCGAGGAAGGCAAAGCGTACGGAGTTCAACGTCCAATCTATTACATCAGCGAAGTACTCTCACCATGCAAGAAACGCTACCCTCACTACCAGAAGCTCGCATATGGAGTCGTTCTTACAGCCCGCAAGCTCAAACATTATTTCCAGGAACACGCCATTACAGTGGTTAATGATGCGTCACTCGGGACGATCATGAACAACCCTATGGCATCCGGAAGAATAGCAAAATGGAACATCGAGTTGGGCGCTTGGGACATCACTTACGCAGGACGCAGCGCAATCAAATCCCTGGTACTTGTTGAATTCCTAAGCGAATGGACAGAACTGCAAACGCCAGGACCACCCGAGTACGCGAGCAATTGGATAATGTACTTTGACGGGTCCAAGAGAAACGAAGGAGCAGGAGCTGGAACTGTTCTTATATCCCCTCAGGGAGACAAGCTGCAATACGTCCTACGATTGGACTTTCCACCAGATGATCCGGCATCAAACAACGACGCAGAATACGAAGCCTTGTTGCACGGGATGAAGATGGCAATCGCCTGTGGAGCTACTCGCTTAATGATCTACGGCGACTCCAATCTCATTGTGCAACAAACGATGAAAGAGTGTGACGCAATCACCGAAAACATGATCGCGTATCACGACATGTACAATCTACTCGAAGGAAGTTTTAAAGGATGCGAGCTAAAGCACATCGCAAGATCCAGCAACGAAGAAGCAGATCGACTGACAAACATGGGTTCCACGAATACACCCATACCACCAGGAATATATTTCGAACGGATGATCAAGCGATCGGTCAAAATCAAGAAAGCTGCAGAAGCAATAGCAGTGCCAGAAACAGAGGTCAGCCCGCAAGTCGCCCTTATCGAGCTCATTCATAACATATCACGACAGGTTTTTCTGGTCGAGCCAGTTTGGACGCAGAAATATCTCGACTACTTGACCAACAGACAGCTCCCGGCTGACCCACGCGAGGCTCGACAAATAATCAGACGCAGCAAATCCTTTCGGGTAGTCAATGGGGAATTATACAAGCAAAGCATCTCGGGAATACTTCAGCGCTGCATCGCACCCGAAGATGGCAAAGAATTGCTCCATGACATCCACCAAGGAGACTGCGGACATCATGCTAGCTGGAAAACAATAATGGGGAAGGCCTTCCGAGCAGGATTCTACTGGCTGACAGCAGCTACCGATGCAAAGAACCTGGTCGAACGATGCGATGCCTGTCAGCGATTCGCACCAAGACCACATGCACCTGCTACGGAATTGCACATGATACCCATTGCCTGGCCCTTCGCACAATGGGGGCTAGACATGGTCGGACCACTACGCAAGTCCACCCCTGGAGGATATACACACTTGCTGGTCGCAGTCGACAAATTCACCAAATGGATCGAGGCCACGCCAGTAACTTCGGCTAGTGCCCAATGCGCCGTCAAGTTCCTCGACTCCATTGTATGCAGATTTGGTGTGCCACACGACATCATTACAGACAATGGTACAAATTTCACAGCAAAGGAAACGCAACAGTTCTGCGAGGAAAAGGGCATCAACTTCAAGTTTGCTTCAGTTGCCCACCCGCAACGGCTTAGTTTCGGCTGGCATCAAGAAACGCCTACTCGATCGTCTACACCCCGCCGCAGGACATTGGGCAGACGAACTACCCTCCGTACTATGGAGCCTCCGCACAACTCCTAACCGATCTACAAAATACACGCCATTTTTCATGGTATACGGGGCAGAAGCAGTCCTCCCCGAGGACGTTCGATTCAGCGCCCCACGAGTTGTGGCCTACAGCGAAGAAACCTCTAACAGGGCACTCACGGAAGATATGGATGCACTCGACAAAATGCGGGACATCGCACTCGCCAGATCCGCAGTATATCAGCAATCCCTGCGAAACTATCATAGTCGCCGCATACGGCACAGAGCATTCGCGGTTGGAGATCTAGTGCTGCGACTCAAGCAGAAGGAAGGACACAAGCTCGAACCACCCTGGGAGGGACCCTTCATCATCCACGAAGTCATCCCAGGTGGAGCCTACAGGTTGAAGAATCCATCGACTGGAGGAATCTATTCCAATCCTTGGAATATTGCACACCTCCGCAAATTTTATCCCTAGGTTTACTTGTTCTCACAACAAATAAGGCTATCCTAGCCACTCTTGTAGCTCGAATACATGGCTTCTCAGTCATCGCAATAAAAACATGGTTTCTCCATCATATTCACTCGCAACTTCCTATTTTTGCACGCTCAAAAGTTACAGGAACACACCCCATAAACACACGGGGGCTACACCTACAACTAAGCATTACAGAAAAAAGCATACATACAAGGTTATACACCTTACAACAGTTTTACAAACTATACAAGGTTACATGATATGCACATCCGACAATCAATCAAAGCGCTGAGCATTCTCAGTCGCTAAAGCTCTATCCACCTCCTCAGAGGACAATCGGATGATTTTCTCCGCTGCGGGACGAACAGCATCATAGAAGGGGGAAATATCATCGATTGGATCATCTGGGAGCCTGGCTACGGAGTTAAAATCTATTTCGGGATACCATATTCGGACAAAGGATAGAGCTACAACCGCTCCGCATGTCATTTGATTGCGCACACACGCGCGAACCTCTCCCTCACGTCCAAACAACCTGAGAAGATAGCTCCAGTCTTCGGGACCCCTTTCGAGTGGGTAGAAAGCAGCGTTCATCGCGATCAGGATCTCGTGAAAAGAACTCACGAGAACTCTCACTTACAGAACACGGAACTTCAAGGTGGCCATCACAAATCCTCGACTGCGATCAGACCAGAAGTTACTCGCATGAGGATTTGACCTACCAACCTCCTGAACAATGTGGTTTTCCACCCACTGCTTTTCTTCCCTGTCATCCGGCCTGACAACTGAAGAGCAAGCATGCTTGATCAGCTAAGGAAACAAAGCAAAAAGAAGACACGGGGGCTGTATTACTTACACAGCAAATCCCTCGCAACCAACGATAATTCGTCCATCAGAAACTGCTCACGTTCAGCTGCCAGTTTCTGCTTGGACTTCGCCACATCAGCTATACCGCGCAGAGCTTTAAGCTGACGCTCACCCTCCCGGACCTTATCACGAAGACCAGCATAGGTGCCAACGGCGGCAACAAGGGGATTTACTGGAGTAGCATGTCCACTTGAAGATTCTGCAACTACCCCAGTAGCCTGGAAGAATACAAGAAAAGAAGTAAGAAACCCTATTCGAAGTATTTCTAGTCGCACATCCGACAAATGTGCTCGGGGGCTACTCCCATCGGGAGAAAATACACAAACTACGGGAAGCAATTTCCAGAACGAACACTTCGATTAAAGACAATGAAAATACGGGAATACATCTCAAGGTTCATTACATTCACGAAGGAAAGGAAAAAGAAGAACAAAACTAAGAAGCTACAGTGGTGCTCCCACTAGCGGCAGTCGCCCCTCCTTTCAGTCGAGCAAATAGCTCAGACAGCTTCCGAGCAAGAATGGTGGCCTGCTCGCCAAAACGAGAGAGCCGTACCTTTTTGCCCGTCGAGGGGTCGACTGGAAGAGCCGAGTAGGCTTCCTGCAAACCGTTCACTCCGTGTGCCAGCGCGAACTGGATCGCAGTCTTCGCGCCAGACTCCGACTGGGCGACTGCGTAAGCATCCAGGAGATTGCCCTCCGAGAAGATCTTCAGCAGGTCGTCTAGCGTGGATGGAGGTACAGCGTTGGCGAGGAAGCGATTGTGTAATTGCGACAACACTTGGGTGGCATCGCCAACCAAGGAGCACACTCCTTCGGCGTGCCTCTTGAGTTGAGCAGGTGTGTCGGTTAGCACATCCACCCGTTGGATCCCAGGGATCTCCAAAGGAACATCCAGAAGACCTGCAAAGGAAAAGAATGTCAAAATTTCGCAAGTTCAACAAGATAAAAGATACAATTGCGAGACCCTAGGCCACTTACCCGCGAGACGCTCAGCAAGGGGACGGAAGAACGTGACAAGGTCAGAATCGGCCTTATTGCCAGCTTCCTCTTGATCCTTCAAAGCTTTTCTCGCATCCGCAAGTTGCCTATCAAGATCCTCCGACCGCATGCGGGAGGCCTCCAGCTCTTGTCGAATAGCCGCCAAATCAGCTTCCTGAGTGGTTGCCCGCTCAGAGAGCTTGACTTTCTCGGACTCCAAATATTCGAGTTGAGCTGCGCAATAACATTTGTTAGACATCAAGAATGGACACAAGAACAGAAACAAGAGAAGACAATGAGACTTACTCTTAAGGAGCTCGTTCTCGGTGTGGAATCGACTACAGTGTGACTGAAGCCTATCGCATTCCGATTCGGCAAGAACAACGCGGCGACCAATCGCCGCAAGCGAGTCAACAAGCGACTGCAAAAGCACATAAGTAGAAGAATTAGAAGATATAAATTAGAGCATGTACCCGATTGAATTCAATCGACTACAGCCTCGGGGGCTACTCCCATCGGGAGCACTGTCGTGCACCCGATAAAAATCAAGACGAAGAAAATAAAACAAGATTTTGAGCATGTAGCCGATCGCAAGCAATCGACTACAGCCTCGGGGGCTACTCCCATCGGGAGCACTGTCGTGCACCCGATAAAAATTCGAAGACAAACTGCAAAGTTTACCTGGCCCGTGGCGCGGGAGAGAGGATCTGCGGAGCTGTCCGTCACTTCTTTCGAAGCTGAAGTCCTGGAGGCAAAGCTAGGAGCTTCACGTTCCGCAGTCACCGCATTGGGGGCTGCGCTGGGAGAATTCTGGACGGTGCCAGCATTGGGAGTCTCACCCGCAGTTCCTGCTTTGTTCCTCTTTTCGGGAGGAACAGAAGAAGCGTACCTGCGAGGGCTGATGGCCTGCACACTGCAGCAAAGAAGAACAAGGAATCAAACATAAGCGCAGAAGAAAAAATGTTCGACTAAGAACGAGGAAAATAACTTACTCGTCGTCTTCATCTTCATCCAGCAAATCCGCGTTCCAAGCGGTTGCGATTACTGGGAATGAAGGTGAAGGGGCGAGGGAGCGAAGTGGAGTCGCGGAGATAGGGGCCTTCCCGGGCGATTCCTCTAAGGAATTATCCTTGGAAGTAGCCTCGTTATCGTCCTCTAGACGACGCTTGCAATGACGAAGGCCGCCATTCGAGCCCTCCGCATCATCCGAAGAATCAT
Organism: Alopecurus myosuroides; assembly: GCA_028641055.1. Taxonomy (NCBI): domain Eukaryota; kingdom Viridiplantae; phylum Streptophyta; class Magnoliopsida; order Poales; family Poaceae; genus Alopecurus; species Alopecurus myosuroides. The sequence continues at coordinate 291,012,236 of CM054063.1, read as the reverse complement.
CCTCGGAGCTTGAGGAAGCATCGGCTACACTGGTATCGGCTAAGCCGTCCAGGTGACTCGCCAATAACTCCGAGGCGTCCTCTCCCGCAACTGGCGGGTAGCAGTTCGCCACCGCTAAACTCTACAAAGAAGGCAGAGGAAGGAGAGAAAAATTTCAGTCGACCAAAGACTCAAAGCAAAGAAGAAAATAATGACAGACAGGAAGAATAAAACTAACCGCGGCTGGTGGAGGTTTCGAAGCGTCGAAGGCTTCGACTGTGCAGTCGGGGAACTTCTCCCCCACCTTCAAGCTGGTGACAGCCGCGATTTTCTTCTCGAACTCAACGTTCGAAAGTTCCTCGCGGCTCACTCGGCTAGGATCTTCAGCGCCTTGGTATTCCCACATGGTGGAAGGCCTTTGCTGCAGCGGTTGGATCCTGCGCTTCAGAAAAATACTCGCCAGGTGCAGCCCGTTGAGTACCACTCCAGCGGTTTGATCCCGGAGAGCGGACACTCTTGCGAGTAGGGGCGTGACAACCTGGGTTTCTTCGGCTGACAGCTTGTGCGCCCAGGACTTCCGCCTCTTCAAAACAGCGAACGGGTGGAATTCCACGATCCTACCCGAGCTGTTGTCGATGACGTAAAACCACTTTTTCCGCCAGCCTTGGGCGGAGTCGACGAAGTGCATGTTGAAGTAGCTGCTCTCCAGTCGCGCCTGGATCCGAAGCCACCTGTGCGTAGCGGCTCGCCAGGCTCGGAGTCCACCCGCAATTTCTCGCGGAAGATGCGAACTTTGAAGAGGGCCTTCCAAAGCGCCCAATGAGGGCGAATGCCAAGGAAGCATTCGCAGAACACGATGAAGCACGAAATGTGCTGCACCGTGTTCGGAGGAAGATCGTGAAGCTGTATGCCATAGACATACAGCAACCCAAGAAGAAAAGGATGGAGAGGGAAGGAAAGACCCCGAGACACGTGGTCCGCGAAGACCACACGCTTGTTCGACTGCGGGTTTGGTACCTCTTCTTTCTTCCCGAGGCGCACCCGCTTCTCAGATTCAGCCGGCAGGAGCCCCTCCCGCTGCATCTCCTTGATGCTCTTCGCGGTGGTATTGGGCGAGCGCCAGTCGCCAGCTCGAGGCGCAGGTTGCGCGGAAACTTCTCCGGATGCGGAAGCGGCGGCACCACGTCTTTTGCCTCCGGCCATGGCTAACAGTGTGAGCTCGAGCGCAAGGAGGAAGATGAGCACGAGGAAGAAGATGGTTGAAGGCGAAGGCTGGGAAAATTTTACCGCAGCGCTAAGTCCCGTATTTATACACGGAGCGGGTCAATCTCAGCCACTCGATGCGCTACGTGGCACGTATCGCAGCCACCACGTGTGAAGATGAAACGAAGGGACGGTGAACGCTGTTCCGTGCCACGATCTTAACAGAAGATCGTGCGCATTTACTGCGCGGTTCGCGTAAAAAACGGAAGCGGCGTCTCGTTTCCCGGTCAAAAAGCTGACTAAGTGGGCCAGCCCATCTGCTACCACTCCGTCACGTCCCATCGGGAGGAGAAAAGTGCGCCATGACGTCATGGCACGCGACATCAAGCTCAAGAATTGTCGAGTGGAGAATTCAAACATGAAAACAACTTCGTATGAAAATTCCTTCGACTAAAAGCAACTCTTTTGAGAAACAAATCATAACGCAAGACCTCTTTAAGACAAGAGAAAAATGCCCTATACACGAAAACTCTTTCGTATGGGACGGCACTGTAAGCATGAAAACTCTTTCATATGAGCACAACTTTCCTTAGCACGGAAATCCTTTCGGTTGAAACTCAAACTGTCATTCGGGTAGATATAACCTGCCTCTTTTTTACACATGATAACTTACATCATAAAAACCTGGGATGTTCAGCCGACTAGGCACATCCGGATGCCATATTCTTCGAATATGAAGGTAAGACCCAGAAATATCTCTCTTAAGGGCATGGAATCGCACTCAAAAGCTGCGTCCTCCGGTATGATTTCGTGTCAACAACACGAAGAAAAATCCTAGCGGACGCGCCGGGTACCCTCATAGGTTAAGTTCGACTCGATAAGTCCACAACGGCCCAGTCGCAACAATCACCTTATCAGGTTCGAGTCGGAGGTCTCGAATCTGTGTAGGCCTGGAATGTTTTTTCCCTAGTCGCAATTAATTGGCCCTGATCTCTCGGGAGAGCCAAGCTACTGTGCGGCATCCTTCTGCAAATAAAGCCGCAATAACAGGCACCTAAGTCGCTCAACACTCGAGCATAAGGACTCAATGCACAGGGAACACACCCTTTAAAACAGTAAGCAGCCAAGCTGTTTATTCAAAAGAAATAGCAAGGCCAAAAATGGTTTGACCGTCTACTCGACTGAAAAATTCCCACTCGAGCAAACGCTCGGGGGCTACTGACGAAGATATGGATTCTGGATCCTGCAGATAAGGACACCCCCTCTCAGGCCCAAGGTGAAGGCCCAAGAAGAGGAGCCCTTGGAATACTCCAGAAGGCCCACGTGAAGCCCACCCGCGCTAAACTTGCGGGTTAAGCTAGGAAACATGTAACCGACCTTGCTAGGGTTCGAGTCCTCTCCGGGTAGAATTCGAGACCTGGCCGCCTATATAAGGCCAGGAGAGCCCCCGAGAGAGGACCAAGCAATACCGCACGACCAAAAGCCTTGAACTCGAGACCTACTCTCGATTCGAGCACCACCTTTGTAACCGATCTAATCATCAATACAGATCGACAAGAGGCAGGAGTAAGGGTTTACCTCTACGAGGGCCCTGAACCTGGGTAAATCTCGCCCCCTGTCTAGCCGACGATTCCACCAGCGCTCATGGGTTCTCCTAATCGAAACCCGATAGGTTCACCGAAGGGATTTGTTGAGTCAGGGATTCGACATTCTGCTACATGTTTGCTGGCTGCCATTTTTATTTCAGATTGCTATTATTACTTATACACATCCAATTACTTGTATTTCACTCTTTGTTCCCCGAACTAGTGCACCTATACAACTGACAATTGTATTAGGTGTGTTGGGGGTACAAGAGACTTCTTCTATCGTAATTGCAGGGTTGCCTGAGAGGGATACCTTTGACCTCTTCCTCCCTGAGTTCGATAAACCTTGGGTAATCCACTTAAGGGAAACTTGCCACTGTTCTACAAACCTCTACACTTGGAGGCCCAACACTGTCTACAAGAATAGAAGCGTGCATAGACATCAGTCTCAGAAACATTATTAATTGATTCATGATGTGTTATTGCTTGTTCTCTAATTATTTGTTCTAGTCTTCCTCATGAACTTTGAAGGTGTCCTGGCATTTATGTTTTGCCCCCCTCTTAAGGACTAGCGAAATATCACTTTGACATGTTCTCTCTATACTTGAAACAAACGTATATCTTTCTTTGCATTGTTATTCATGATCTTTTATTTGAGTTACTTCTCATGATGCAAGGTGATTGATATGCTTTATTATTAAAATTCTATTTATCATGCTTGTGTTTAAGTTCTATGATCTCAGCTTACTTATGCTTTTACATTATTGATGATCAAGTTTATGTTGGTAGCATGTCACCTCAGAAATTATGTGTTTTTATCGTTTACCTACTCGAGCACGAGTAGGAACTAAGCTTGGGGATGTTGATACGTCATAAACGTATCCTTAATTTCTGATGTTCCATGTTGTTTTCTTATTGTTTCCCACATGTTTGCTATACACTTTATGTCATTTTTATTGATTTTCTGGACTAAACTATTGACAAGATGCCACAGAGCTAGTTCCTTGTTTTCTGCTGTTTTTAGTTTCAGAAAAGTTGTTTTGGAAATATTCTCAGAATTGGAAAATTGGAAGCCCGGAAGTCTTAGAATTCCCGAAGGTTCTACGGAGTCCAGAATAGACCTGGAGGGGGGCTCAGGGGGCCACACCATAGGGCGGCGCCCCTTTTGGCCGCGCCGGGGGGTGGTGTGGCCCCCCCAGGCCTCCACCGCCTCCGCCCTTTCGCCTATTTAATCTCCCCGAGACATAAACCCTAGATATATTCCACTTTTTCCGAGAAACACCCGAGGCCGCCGTCACCGTCATCCCGAGATTGGGAGGGTTCTGGAGCTCTCCCCGGCACCCGGCCGGAGGGGGAAATCATCACCGGAGGGGTCTACACCACCATGCCCTCCTCCGAAGTGATGTGTGAGTAGTTCATCCCTGGACTACGGGTCCATAGCAGTAGCTAGATGGTTTTTCTCTCCACTTTGTACCTCATGTTTAGATCTTGTGAGCTGCCTATCATGATCAAGATCATCTTTATGTAATGCTACATGTTGTGTTTGCTGGGATCTAATGAATGTTGAATGCTATGTCTTCTGATTATCAATCTATTATGTTATCTTCATGCTTATGTTATTTATGATCTTGCATGCTCTATGTTATTAGTAGATGCTCTGGCGAAGTAGATGCTAGTAACTCCAAGAGGGAGTATTTATGCTCGATAGTGGGTTCATGCCTCCTTTTCATCTATGCTCGAGTGACAGAAACATGACGGATGGAGGATGTGCTGTTGCCATTAGGGAGAAAACAACAATGCTTTGTCTAAGGATGATGTTATTGTTCATATTACACACTTTGCTTACTGTGATTATCTGTTGCTTGCAACTTAATACCCAACGTTTGTTTGGGTGATATTCGGAGGGTGGATTTTTAGTCATAGATGAAGTTGGATAACATTCTATGTATCTTGTTGTAATGCCCACATGAATCACATAGTAATGTTTATGTATTGCATATGCACTACGGTGCAGCCTTCATTTATGTCAATTTCCCAGCTGTAATTTTTTTCACCACACATGTTATTTATCTTTTACGGAGAGACACCACTAGTGAACTGTGGACCCCGGTCCTTTTTCCTCATACTGATAAAACACCTACTGCTTTCATACTGCTCTCATACTGTTCCTACTGTTTTCTACACCATACATTTAACCTCTTTGTGTTCAGAAAACCGGTGAGATTGAAAACCTCATTGCTTCATTGGGACAGAGTGTTTTGATTGTGTTGTGTAGGTTCCACGTTGCTGCTGAACCAGTAGTGCGCCCTGCCACCTCAGCTGCATCAACTTTCAGATATTACTTGTCCTCCTACTGGTCGATTCAACCTTGGTTTCTTTTCTGAGGGGAAACTTGCTGCTACACTCTTCATAACCTTTCTCTTGGGGTTTACCAACGTGGGCGTCAAATACACGCCATCAGTCCTTCAGAGGTGCATCGCACTTGAAGACAGAAAAGAGTTACTCCAAGACATACACCAAGGTGATTGTGGACACCATGCAAGTTGGAGAGTCATCCTGGGCAAGGCCTTTTGAGCAGGATTCTACTAGCTCACGACGGCCCGAGATGCCCAAGATCTATTCGAAAGATGCGACGCTTGCCAGCGATTCGCACCCAAGCCGCACGCACCAGCCACAGAGCTTTATATGATCCTGTTGTCCTAGCCCTTTGCTTAATGGGGGCTAGACATGGTGGGACCACTCCACAAATAACACCCGGAGGATATACTCATCTGCTGGTCAGAGTCAACAAGTTTACCAAATGGATAGAGGACATCCGAGTCACATCTCAGCATGCAAAGTGTGCCGTCAAGTTCCTCAATTCCATTGTTTGCAGATTTGGTGTCCCCCATAACATTATTATGGACAACAGAACCAATTTCACATCCAAGGAAACTCAAAATTTCTGCAAAGAAAAGGGGATAACCCTCGGTTTTGCCTCGGTGGCACACCCCAGACCAACGGCCAAGTCAAACTTTTCAACGGATTAGTTTTGACTGGCCTAAAGAAGAGACTACTCGCTAGACTAGATGCAGCGGTCGGGCATTGGGCCAAAGAGCTGCCATCCTTCCTATGGAGCATGAGAAGAACTCCGAACAGGTCAACAGAATATATGCCATCTTCATGGTTTATGGTGCCGAGGCGGTCCTACCCGAATATGTTCGATTCAGTGCACCACGAGTCATCGCCTACAACGAAGAAGCCTCCAGAGAAGCGCTCGCCGACGACATGGACGCACTGGATGAAGCTAGGGATGTCGCACTCGCAAGATCCGCCGTCTACCAGCAAGAGCTACGCAACCACCACAGTCGCCGCATCCGCAACAGATCCTTCGTGGTAGGTGGCCTAGTGTTGCGGCTCAAGCAAGACAGTTACCACAAGCTCGAGCCACCGTGGGAAGAACCCTTCATCATACACCAAGTTATCCCAGGAGGCGCCTACCGCTTGAAGAACCCAACAACAGGCGGCATCTACTTCAACCCGTGGAACGTAGCGCACCTGCGAAAATTCTATCCTTAGGAGAGTACTCTACTCGCAAATAAGGTTGTCCCAGCCACGATGTAATTCGAGCAAACACATGGCTTCTCAGCCATAGCAATAAAGATTTCTTCGACTGCATGCTCCAATTATCGGCCAATCAAGTACATGCTAAAAAAGATCACACCCCAATGCACGGGGGCTACGCCAAACTAGCACAAAATTCACAAGCGCAACTACAAATAAACAAATATTTAACAGGTCACAAGGTACACACCTTAACACACCTTCAACAAATCACAAAAATACAAGGTAGATACACCTTCCAATCAAACTATTATCGACTAGCACCTTTCCGGACCAATCGCTCTGTCTCGAAAATAGTTAGCCGAACAATGGGCTTAGCAGCTGGGCGCACCACCTCGTAGCGAGGACCAAAATCTACAGGAACCCCTCGGGTAACAGGTAGCTGTGCTACATAATTGAAGTTCACATCTAGGTGTCACAGCCGCACAAACGCAAGACCACCCTGAGCTCCACAGATAAACTGATGACGCACACACTCGCGAACATCTTCCACTCGTCGGAAGGTCCTCAACAGCGCGTTCAGTCGATCAGGTACAGTGCCAAAAGGATAAAAGGTCCGATGAACTGAAGAAAGAGCTTCTCGGCACGACTCGATGAAAACCTGCACTTGACGCACCCGATACTGTAAAGTCGCCAAGATGAAATCTCTGCTTCGATCAGACCAAAAATTTCAGACTTGAGGATTCGAACTATTGTACTCGCAAGCTATCTTATTATTCACCCATTTGACCTTCAAATGCTGCATCAGACTCGATAACTCCACAAGCACGGAAAACATAAGCACACAACTACTTACACCGAACTGACCCGGGGGCTTGTGGAACTTACACAACAAACTGTTTGCAACACTGGCAAATTCCTCGATGACGAACTGCTCACGCTTAGCAGCGAGTTTTTGCTTCGAATTGGCAATATCTGCCATACCTTGCAAGGCCTTCAGCTTACGCTCGCCATCCGCAACACGGCCACAGAGAGACGCGAGCATACTCGTATCTATCAACAACGGTGTGACCGGAAGTGTAGGAACACTCGACGATCCTGCGCGAGAATCGACAACCTGCACAGGTCAAAGAATTGCGTCACATAGCTAAGGGCCACTCGACGTATACATCAAGAAAACACTTTAGAATGCCCGGGGGCTACTCCCATAGGGAGAATATAAAGTAAAGCAAAGAGAAATTTCTGCCAAACACTTCAAACCCAAGCACTCAGAAAACAAACAAAATATTCCAGGCACATTTCAAGGTACATTACAAGAATGCAAAATAAAGCAACACTGCTGTCCACTCTAAGGGACAACAGATTTTCCAGAAGCAGCCCCGCTCGCAGAGGTTCTGGCGCCACGACCGCGAGACACTAACTTCGACAACATCTTGGCCAGCTTCTTAGCGCGATTGGCAAAAGGTTTGAGCGCTACCTTTTTGCCCGCGTCATCCCTGGGAGGCACCAAGTACGCCTTCTCCAGATCGCCTTGGACATTGTTCGCCAAGGCAAATTAGATCGCCGTCTTCGCGCCACACTCGGTCTGAGCAAGGGTATAGTCGCGGAGAGGATGCCCTTCGCAAGGGAAAGCTTGGACGAGGCCCTCTATAGTCGAGGGAACAGGCTTCCCCACGAACAATCACTAGGCCAGCAGGGACAGCACCTGCAAAGCATCGCGAATGACAGAAGCGGCCTTCATCCCGTGTCCTTGCAACTGGTGGCAAGCGTTTATCACAGCATCGATCCTGACTTGGCCGGGAATCGCCAGGGAAGCTCCGAGCGCGCCTATGAAAAATTGAAGAAATCAAGAAAAGGGAAAGAGCAAGTCAACAACATGACAAAATTTAGCGAGTGGCATACCAGACAAAGCCTCAGCCACAGGTCGAAGAGCACCAATCAACTCATTATCATGAGCCGTGCCTGCAGCCTCCAGCTTCTCAAGGTCCTCCTTGGACTTCGTGGGTCGGTCCGCGGTGTCCTTTCGGGTGTACTCCATCTCCTTCTCGAGATCTTTCACCCTCTCACAAGCTGCCGCTTTCTCGGCATTGGCGCGTGCAGTCTCATCTAGAAAACAAGGCAAAACATGGTAAGGAAGAGAGCTTCACTCGAGAAAAATCAGGAAACTAACCTCTCGAAGATTGAAGGCTCTGAAGGAGCTGTCCGCGCTCCTTACGAAGAGCGACACACTCCGCCTCAGCGACTACGAGACGATTTTCGAAAACGGCCAAGGACTCGAAGACAGCCTACAAGAAGAATGGGTCAAAATCAATGAAGGGAATATGCCCGAGAGGCAATAATAAAGTGTTTATTATGTTATTCCTTGTTTATGATAGATGTTTATTTCTCATGCTAGAATTGTATTAACCGGAAATGTTGATACATGTGTGATTAATAAACAAACCAACATTCCTAGTGAATCTTCTCTTTTAACTAGCTCGTTGATTAACAGATGATCAAGGTTTCCTGATCATAGACATTGGATGTTGTTAATAACGGGATCATGTCATTAGGAGAATGACATAATGAACTTAGACCCTAACTAAGTATAACAATACGATCAAGTCATTTAGTTTTGTTGTTATGTCTTACATTCGGAATAACATTGTTCCTTAGACCATGCGATCATGTTAATCACTAATACCGAAAGAATACTTTGATGACATCAAATGTCACACCGTAACAGGGTGACTATAAAGGTGGCATTAGGTATTTGGAAAGTGTTAGTTGAAGCTCATGGATCAAGAATGTGATTTGTCCATCCAATATGACGGAGAAATATACTCAGGGCCCTCTCGGTGATATCACATCGACACCGCTTGCAAGCACGTGATATGATCACAAGGATGTTATATCATGGGAACGAGAAAAGAGTACTTGTCGGATAACGAGATCGAACAAGGTTTGGTGGATACCGATGATCAGATCTCGTACAAGTAAAATATCGCGAGACAAAGGGAAATCGTTACGACGTTGAAAGGTTCACACGATCACGAGAGTCATCGTTGAATATATAGGAGTCATCATGGATGTCCAGATCCCCCTGTTGATTATTGATCGGAGAGGAGTCTCGGTCATGTCTATATTATTTGAGAACCATAGGGTGACACACTTAAGGTTCGATGAAGCGTTAGAGAGGATACAGAATACCGAAGAATATTTTGGGCAGCTCCGAAAAATTGTTTCGGGGAAAATTGAAATAGTTCAAGGGGTTTTTCATCGAATGGTTGTTAACAGAATTAACATATGATTCGAGGTGCTGCATGCAAATGTTTGTTAATGGAATTAACAAATAGAAATAAAGAAATAAAAATGTTTTATTTATTTATTAAAGAAAAACCTTTGGATTTTCTAAGTGGAAAGGTAAGGGAGTATGAGTGGGTGTGAGTGGGGCTTCCACTAACATGAAGAGATGAAGGGGTGGGGGAACCCATGGCTGACCGCACCCCCTTGGCTACCTCCCCCTCCCCTATAAAAGGAGGGTGAGAGCTCCCTCTTCTCCACACACTTGCCCACTCCCTTTTCCCTCCACCCGCTGCTCCATTTCATGGTCTCCGGCTTGGCGAAGCCCTGACCGTGGGATTCTTCACCACCACCACACTGTCGTGCTGCTGGAGTTCCGCGGGGTTCCTCTACTTCCGCTACCCGCCGGATCGAGGGAACGGAAGTCTTCATCGAGCTGAACGTGTGACCGATTATGGAGGCACCGCCGGATTGCGGTGCACTTCTTCTCACTCGGGATCGGCGTGAGTACGACTACGCCAACAACGATATTTTATCTCGTACCACTTTGAGTCTTCGATGGTATGTTATCTCAAGACTCTCTTTCTCCCCGTTGCCTTTCATCTCATAGATTAGATCTTAGCCATTCCGGTTTATCGCGCGTAGGAAATTTTTTGTTTTCTATGCAACGTACCCTTCAGTGGTATCAGAGCCGGATCTATGCGTAGATCATTTGTACGGGTAGAACACATAGGTGTATGTGGGCGTTCATGATCATGTTATTGCCTCCTTGAGTATTTTATGATCTTAGTGGCATAGTGGGATGAAGCGGCCCGGACTAACTTTACATGTCCGCATACATGAGACTTGTTCCACAACTGACATGCAACTTGTATTGCATAAGTGGCTTGCGGGTGTCGGTTTCTCCTACTATAGTTAAGATCTAATATACGAAGGGTTGTTAAAAATATATTTTATCAACGTTGTGGCTCTTGTACGTAGGTATGAACGGTTCTATCCTCGTAAGCCCAAGCCACGTAAAATATGCAAAAATAAATTAGAGGCATCTAACTTGTTTTTGCAGGGCATGTGATGTGATATGGTCAATGTTACAAACGTTATGTATGAGATGATATCTTTTGTAAATTATTGACATACCGGCTAGAGCCATATGGTTATCTTATTTTTATGGCCTGCGTGCTGTATATCATATCCATGTGATATGTTGTAATGGACAATCAAGATGGAGGTGCCACGAACCTTGGTGCCACGCCGGTGGAATGATGGAGATCATACCATGATGCACAAGATGGAGATCAAGTGCAAGAAGGACCATATCATATCACATTATCCATGCATGTGATGTTTATCCTTTTATGCATCTTATTTTGCTTAGATCGCGACGGTAGCATTATAAGATGATCCCTCTCACTTAATATGAAGATAATAATGTGTTCTTCCTTAAGTATGCACCGTTAAGAAAGTTCGTCGTTTCAAGACACCACGTGATGATCGGGTGTGATAGACTCAACATTCGCATACAACGGGTGTTTTCAAGCCTAGCATGTACAGACATGGCCTTGAAACACACGCAATACTACAGTTCTACTTGGCGAGCCTAGCATATACAGACATGGCCTCGGAACACGTACCCGAAAGGTAAAGCATGAGTCATATGGATGATATGATGAACATGTTGATGTTCGCCTTTGCAACTACACCGTCTCACGTGATGATCGGTTTTGGTGTAGTGAATTTGGTTCGTGTAATAACTAAAGACGACTAACAGGGATGTTGTTTTTGAGTGGGAGTTCATGGGATAATTTTAGAATTAAGTTGAACTTAATTTATCATAAACATAGTCTAAATAGTCTTTGCAAATATGTTGTAGATCATGGCACCACCTACCTTCAATTTCAATATGTTCATGGAGAGAGAAAAAACTAGCGAACAATGGGAGCAACTTTACCAACTAGGCACTTAACCTGAGGATTCTCCTCACCGCTTGCAAGAAGCTCTATGTGCTTGACACACCGCTAGGTGACCAGCCCGCTGATGATGCTTCTGATGAAGATAAAAATATTTATCTGACTCAACAAGAAAACCACAGTATAGTTCATTGCGGCATCCTCTATGGATTAGAGCCAGAGCTGCGAAAACGTTTCGAGAACAACACTTCTTTTGCTACAATGGGAGAATTGAAAACGATTTTCGATACCCATGCCGCAGTTGAGAGTTATGACGCTTCAGAAAAGTTCTTTAGCTGCATGATGGAAGAGAACAACTCCGTTAGTGAGCAAGTACTCAAGATGTCTGCGTACGCTGATAAGCTCATAGCCTTGGGAATAACAATTCCCAATGATCTAGGGATACATCGTGTTCTCCAATCTCTGCCACCTAGTTACAAGAACTTCGTGATGAACTATAATATGCAAGGCATGAAGAAGTCTCTTCCTGAGCTTCTCTCGATGCTTAAAACTGCTAAAGTGGAGATCAAGAAAGAACATCAAGTGTTGATGATCAATAAGACCACTAGTTTCAAGAAAGGCAAGCCAAGGGTAAACTTCAAGAAGGGTGGAAAATTTGTTGCTACTCCTGAGAAGAAAACCAAGTATGGCCCTAAGCCTGAGACTGAGTGCTTTTACTGCAAGGGTACTGGCCACTAGAAGCGCAATTTCCCCAAATATTTGGCAGATAAGAAGGCCGACAAAGTGAACAAAGTTATATATGATATACTTGTTATTGATGTGTACCTTACTAGTACTCGCAGTAGCACCTGGGTATTTGATACTGGTTCGGTTGCTCACATATGTAACTCGAAACAGGAGCTGCTGAATAAGCGACCACTGGCAAAGGATGAGGTGACGATGCGCGTCGGCAATGGATCAAGAGTTGATGTGATCGCCACCGGGACGCTGCCTCTACGTCTACCGTCAGGATTAGTTATAAACCTCAATAATTGTTATTTGGTGCCTGTATTAAGCATGAATATTGTTTCTGGATCTTGCTTAATGCGGAATGGTTATTCCTTTAAGACTGAGAACAATGGTTGTTCGATTTATATGAATAATATCTTTTATGGTCATGCACCTGAGAAGAATGGTTTATTTCTTTTGAATCTTGATAGTATTGATACACATATTCATAATGTGAATGCCAAAAGAATTAAGTTAAATGATGATATTGCTACTTACATGTGGCATTGCTGCTTAGGTCATATTGGTGTTAAACGCATGAAGAAGCTCCATTCCGATGGACTCTTAGAATCACTTGATTATGAATCATTTGAAACATATGAACCATGCCTTATGGGCAAGATGACTAGAACCCCGTTTTCTGGAACCATGGAACGGGCGACAGACTTACTGGAAATCATACATACTGATGTGTGTGGACCAATGAGTATATCAGCGCGCGGTGGATATCATTATTTTGTCACTTTCACAGATGATTTGAGTAGATATGGGTATATTTACTTAATGAAACACAAATCTGAGACATTTGAAAAGTTCAAAGAATTTCAGTGTGAAGTTGAAAATCATCGTAACAGAAAGATTAAATTTCTACGATCTGATCGTGGAAGTGAATATCGAAGTTACGAGTTTGGCATGCATATGAAACAATGTGGAATAGTTTCACAACTCGCACCTGCTGGAACACCACAGCATAATGGTGTTTCCGAACGTCGTAATCGTACTTTATTGGATATGGTTCGATATATGATGTCTCTTACAGATTTGCCACTATCGTTTTCGGGTTATGCACTAGAGACCGCTGCATTAACTTTAAATAGGGAACCATCTAAATCCGTTTAAACGACACCATATGAATTATGGTTTGGAAACAAACCTAAGCTGTCATTTCTAAAATTTTGGGGATGCGATGTTTATGTGAAGAAGCTTCAACCTGATAAACTCGAACCCAAAGCGGAAAAATGCGTCTTCATAGGATACCCTAAAGAAACAATAGGGTACACCTTCTATCACAGATCCAAAGGAAAGATTTTCGTTGCCAAGAATGGATCCTTTTTGGAGAAGGAGTTTCTCTCGAAAGGTGTGAATAATAGGAAGGTAGAACTCGACGAGGTTATTGAACCTTCTCTTCTTGGAATGGCGAGTAGCGCAGTGCCGGAAGTTGTTCCGGTGCCGACCCCGTAAGTTGAAGAGAGAGCTAATGATCAAGATCATGAAACTCCAGTAGAGGAAACTACCGCACCTCGCAAGTCAACTAGGGAACGTACATCTCCTGAACTGTACGGAGATCCCGTATTAAACTTCATGGTAGATGGAGGTGATGACCTTGCGACATATGATGAAGCGATGATGAGCCCAAGATCCATGTACGAAAACCAAGTTTGGACTTTGGTGGACTTACCCGATGACTGGAAGGCCGTTGAGAACAAATGGATCTTTAAAAAGAAAACTGACGCTGATGGTAATGTGAAAGCTATAAAGCTCGACTTGTCGCAAAAGGTTTCCGACAAATTCAAGGAGTTGACTATGATGAGACTTTCTCACCAGTAGCGATGCTTAAGTCAGTTAGGATTATGTTAGCAGTTGCTGCATTTTTCGATTATGAAATCTGGCAGATGGATGTCAAAACGACGTTCCTTAATGGTGACATTGAGGAAGAGCTCTATATGATGCAACCCAAAGGTTTTGTTGATCCTAAGGATGCTGACAAGGTGTGCAAGCTTCAAGTTCCATTTATGGACTGAAGCAAGCATCCCGGAGTTGGAACCTCCGTTTTGATAAGGTGATCAAAGGGTTTGGATTTGTCCAAACATACGGAGAAGCTTGTATTTAGAAGAAAGTGAGTGGGGGCTCTGTAGCATTTCTAGTACTATATGTGGATGACATATTGTTGATTGGAAATGATATAGAGCTTTTGAAAAGGGTAAAAGGTTATTTGAACAGTAGTTTTTCGATGAAAGACCTCGGTGAAGCATCTTATATATTAGGCATCAAAATCTACAGGGATAGATCAAGGCGCTTAATTGGACTTTCGCGAAGTACATACCTTGACAAGATTCTGAAGAAGTTCAGAATGGAAGAGAGTAGGAAGGGGTTCTTACCTATGTTGCAAGTAAAAATGTTGAGTAAGACTCAATGTCCAGCTACATCAGAAGATAGAGAGAGAATGAATAAGATTCCCTATGCTTCAGCCATAGGTTCTATCATGTATGCTATGCTATGTACAAGACTGGATGTGGCACATGCTATTAGTTTGACTAGTAGGTACCAATCCGATCCAGGTTTGGAACACTGGACGACGGTCAAGAATATCTTTAAGTACTTGAGAAGAACTAAGGATATGTTTCTCATATATGGCGGTGAAGAAGAGCTCGTCGCAAGATGTTACGTAGATGCTAGCTTTGACACTGATCCGGATGACTCTAAGTCTCAGTCCGAGTACGTATTTGTTATGAATGAAGGAGCTGTAAGCTGGAGGAGTTCCAAGAAATCCGTGGTGGTGAGATCATCAACAGAAGCAGAATATGTTGCTGCCTCGGAGGGAACACAGGAAGCAGTTTGGATGAAGAAGTTCATATCCGAACTAGGTGTGGTTCCGAGTGCGTTGGATCCAATGATTATCTATTGTGACAACAATGGTGCCATAGCCAATGCTAAGGAGCCAAGGTCTCACAAGAATTCCAAGCATATCAAGCGTTGTTTTCACTCCATCCGTGAGCATGTCGCAGATGGGGATGTCAAGATTTGCAAAGTACATACGGATCTGAATGTGGAAGATCCGTTGACTAAAACTCTCTCAAAGGCAAATAATGATCAACACTAGAACTCAATGGGTGTTAGATTCATCACTATGTAATATAGATTATTGCCCCTAGTGCAAGTGGGAGAGTGAAGGGAATATGCCCGAGAGGCAATAATAAAGTGTTTATTATGTTATTCCTTGTTTATGATAGATGTTTATTTCTCATGCTAGAATTGTATTAACCGGAAACGTTGATACATGTGTGATTAATAGACAAACCAACGTTCCTAGTGAAGCCTCTCTTTTAACTAGCTCGTTGATTAACAGATGATCAAGGTTTCCTGATCATAGACATTGGATGTTGTTAATAACGGGATCATGTCATTAGGAGAATGACATGATGAACTTAGACCCTAACTAAGTATAACAATACGATCAAGTCATTTAGTTTTGTTGTTATGTCTTACATTCGGAGTAACATTGTTCCTTAGACCATGAGATCATGTTAATCACTAATACCGAAAGAATACTTTGATGACATCAAACGTCACACCATAACAGGGTGACTATAAAGGTGGCATTAGGTATTCGGAAAGTGTTAGTTGAAACTCATGGATCAAGAATGGGATTTGTACATCCAATATAACGGAGAGATATACTCAGGGCCCTCTCGGTGATATCACATCGACACTGCTTGCAAGCACGTTATATGATCATAAGGATGTTATATCACGGGAACGAGAAAAGAGTACTTGTCGGATAACGAGATCGAACAAGGTATGTTGGATACTGATGATCGGATCTCGGACAAGTAAAATATTGCAAGACAAAGGGAAATCGTTACGACGTTGAAAGGTTCACACGATCACGAGAGTCATCATTGAATAAGGAGTCATCACGGATCTCCAGATCCCGCTGTTGATTATTGACCGGAGAGGAGTCTCGGTCATGTCTATATTATTCGCGAACCGTAGGGTGACACACTTAAGTTTCGATGAAGCGTTAGAGAGGATACGGAATACCAAAGAATATTTCGGGCAGCTCCAAAAAAATTGTTTCGGGGAAAATTGAAATAGTTCAAGGGGTTTTTCATCGAATGGTTGTTAATAGAATTAACAAATGATACGTGGTGCTGCATGCAAATGTTTGTTAATGGATGTATAAACATAAATAAAGAAATAAAAATGTTTTATTTATTAATTAAAGAAAAACCTTTGGATTTTCTAAGTGGAAAATTCAGGGAGTATGAGTGGGTGTGAGTGGGACTTCCACTCACATGAAGAGAGGAAGGGGTGGGGGCACCCATGGCTGGCCGCACCCCCTTGGGCTGCCTCCCCCTCCCCTATGAAAGGAGGGTGGGAGCTCCCTCTTCTCCACACACTTGCCCACTCCCTTTTCCCTCCACCCGCTGCTCCATTCCATGGTCTCCGTCTTGGCGAAGCCCTGACCGTGGGATTCTTCACCACCACCACGCTGTCGTGCTGCTGGAGTTCCGCGGGGATCCTCTACTTTCGCTACCCGCTGGATCGAGGGAACGGAAGTCTTCATCGAGCTGAACGTGTGACCGATTACGGAGGCACCGCCGGAATGCTGTGCACTTCTTCTCGCTCGGGATCGGCGTGAGTACGACTACACCAACAACGAGATTTTATCTCGTAGCACTTTGAGTCTTCGAGGGTATGTTATCTCAAGACTCTCTTTCTCCCCGTTGCCTTTCATCTCATAGATTAGATCTTGGCCATTCGGGTTTATCGCGCGTAGGCAAATTTTTGTTTTCTATGCAACGTACCCTTCAATCAATGCAATACTACTTGAGTATGGGACCGTCTTCAAACAGTCAAACACAAACTCGGGGGCTACTCCCATTGGGAGCACTGCCGTGCACCCGCTAAAATCATGATAAAAGACAACAAAGAACTAAAAACCTACTTGAGCCTATGACTAACTGCAAACAGTCAAACAAAGACTCGGGGGCTACTCCCATCGGAAGCATTGACGTGCACCCGATAAACAAAAACAAAACATAGCGAATACTCGAGGAAAAACTCTTACTTTGCCACTCGGAGTCGACAGAGGGTCGGATGAGCTACCCGAAACCTCTTTAATTGCACGCGCTCCGACATCTCTCGGCTGGTCAATCGCAAAGCTGGGCATCACATACTCGGAAGCATCAGCCGCTGATGCTGGCAAAGCGTGTTGGAAACTCCAAGAGGATGGTGTGATGAGCACAGCGGTAGGAATTTCCCCTTAGTTAAGAACCAAGGTTATCAATCCAGTAGGATAAAGAGGATCTTCGGAAGGTTGATGCCAGTGACGGTGGTGATGGAGCCTCATCGGTGTCAGCAACAACGCGGAACCTGCACACAACACAACCAAAATACTTTGTCCCAATGGTACAGTGAGGTTTTCAATCTCACTGGTCTTGCTGAAAACAAAGATTAGACATATAGTGTGGAAAATAATGTATGCTTGCAGTAAGTAAAGAAAAGCAGGAAATTGTAGAGGTTTGTTTAACAGTGTAGGAAAATGGACCGGAGTTCATAGGTTCACTAGTGGTGTCTCTCCATAAAAGATAGCATGCTGGGTGAACAAATTACAGCTAGGCAATTGAAAAATAAAGGTTGCAACGTAGTGCACATTCATGACATGATGACTACTATGATATTTAGTGCGGGAATTACAACAATATACATAGACCGTAATCCAACTGCATCTATGACTAATAATCCACCCTCAGGTTTTCATCCGAACCCCCTTACGTATTAAGTTGCAAGCAACAGATAATTGCATTAAACAATGTGTGTAATGTAAGCAATGATTGTACACGCGGGCACTCACACCGTTGTTTTCTCCCTAGTGGCAACATCACGTCCTCCCCCGTCACATTTCTGTCACTCGAGCACAGGTGAAAAGGAGGCATGAACCCACTATCAAGCATAAATACTCTCGATTGGAGTCACTAGCAACTACTTGGCCAGAGCTACCACTAGCAACGGAAAGCATGCAAGATCACAAATAACATATGCAATAAAAGACTATAATCAACTTGGCATAAGTTCAATATTCATCGGATCCCATCAAACACATCACACAGAATTACATAAGAAAAATCTCGATCATGTTAGGAAGCTCACGAGATCTAAACATTGAGGCATAGGAGGAGAAGAAAACCATCTAGCTACTTCTATGGACCTGTAGTCCAAGGATGAACTACTCACGCATCACTCCAGAGGCAGGCATGGTGATGGAGAGGCCTCCGGTGATGATCTCCTCTTCGACAGGGTGCCGGGAGACAGCATCAGAACCCCCTGATCTAGGGTTGACAATGACAGCGGTTGTGGAACTTTTCGAGGATATTTGATCAGGTATCTAGGGTTTTCCATCCGGGGGGATTAAATAGGCGAAAGGGCAAAGGCGGTGGAGCCCTAGGGGGCCCCACACCACCCCCTGGCGCGGCCAAAGGGGGCACCCCGTGGTGTGGGCCCCCTGATGCCGCTCTTTGACTCCTCTTTGGTCTTCTGGATGCTTCCGGGGAAAATAGGACTTCCGGGCTTCGAATTTTCCGATTCCGAGAATATTTCTAGAACAACTTTTCTGAAACTAAAAACAACAGAAAACAGGGAACTGGCTCTGTGGCATCTTGTCAATAGGTTAGTCCGGAAAATCTATAAAAATGGCATAAAGAAGGGAGAAAACATGTAGCAATTGGCATAATATTATCATGGAGCATCCGAAATTATAGATACGTTGGAGACATATCAAGCATCCCCAAGCTTAGTTCCTACTCGTCCTCGAGTAGGTAAACGATAAAACAATAATTTCTGAGGTGACATGCTACTAACATAAACTTGATCATAAAAATGTAAAAGCATATGCAAGCTGAGATCATAGAACTTTTAACACAGACATGATAAATATAACTTTAACAATAAAGCATAGCAATCTATTTGCATCATGAGAAGTATCTCAAATAAAAGTTCATGAATAACAATGCAAAGAAAGATATATGTTTGTTTCAAGTATAGAGAAAGCATGGCAAAGTGATATTTCGCTAGTCCTTAAGAGTGGGGCAAAACATAAATGCGAGGACACCTTCAAAGTTCATGGGGAATACTAGAGCAAATAATTTGAGAACAAACAATAACACATCATGAATCAATTAATAATGTTTTTGGGACAAATGCACATAAAACCCAGAATGGCAAAAATGCTCTCTCAACTGTGCATAAAGTTAGAAGATGGAGACTCAACATAAAAAGTAAAAGAAATGCCCTTCGCAGAGGGAAGCAGGGATCACTCATGTGCTAGAGCTTTTTATTTTATTAAATAGAGGTATTAAAAGTTTGACACTGAGTGCCTATAGTTTGGGAGATGTATGCTAATGTCAACGAATGGTAAACAGAAAATACAGTACGTCACGAGCCAATTGGATTCACAAGAGCGGCTCCCATATGAAGGACGCATCTGGGTAGAAGGTCATCCCTCTTTCTCTTTTGTTTACACAATTATGCTTTGACTGATAAATCAGGGGCAAAAATAGTGAAGAGATTTTGTTTGCATTAATTTGGGGCTGGGCACCCCGATGCCAGCTCTTCTTTCATTTGGATAAGCGGATGAAGCCACTAGTCCAGGGTGTGAAATCCAATCAACAAGTGAGATAAAGATTCTCTATTTACATCGTCATGAGCAAAAATAGGAACATAAAGCAGGAGTAATTTTGAATGTTTTAAAGGTAACACATGGGCAATTTACTTGGAGTGGCAGTTAAATACCACATGTAGGTAGGTATGGTGGACACAATGGGAAAACTTGGTTTTAGGGAGTTGGATGCACGAGTAGAACTCATACTCAGTACAGGTGGAGGCTAGCAAAAGACTGGGAGCGACAAATCAAGAGAGCATAAGAGCCATAATCATGCATAGCGACATAAACATCATTAATTAAAGCATAAAAAGTATCACAAGTTCAAAAACTAAATTATCATAGAGGCTATTATTTTCTGGTTCATAGTCATAAACATCGTGTGAGCATGCGCCAAGTCAACCAAATAAAACATTCGAAAGAGAATACCATATATTTATGCTTCAGTATGACAAGAACAAATCATGAATCTTTCAATGGCACATTAAACACTCTTATCTATTTGAGGCTAATAATACTACTCAATAAACACAAGGCTTTAAAATTAAAATAACATCTAGCATTATATGAAAAAGTTCTAGCCACAGTCTATACAAGCTTCTACTTGCACCTTTAAAAATTCTACTTTAAGTAGCAGTTTCTTCTCCCAGCAAGCAGCATACAAGATATGTTTTAACAAAAATACTATTCATGATACAACAAACAAAAATGAGAGTACTCACATAACATTACTAATACAAGCAACTCTTAATAAGAGATGCATGCAAAACAGGAGCTAAATAAATGCAGCAGCCAAACAAAGATTAAGAATAGAAAGTATTCCCATGAAAAAGCGGAGCGTGTCACCCTCCAATAAAAGAATGCTGGGGTCCAACCAAGCTTATTGCAAAAATAAAAAATAAAAAAGCAAAAAATAAAATACGCTCCAAGTAAAGCACATAAGATGTGATCGAATAAAAATATAGTTTCACTAGAAGTGACCTGATAATTTGTCGATGAAGAACGGGATGCCTTGGGCATCCCCAATCTTAGACGCTTGAGTCTTCTTGAAATTTGCTGGGATGTACCACCGGGGCATCCCCAAGCTTAGGCTCTTCACTCTTCTTGATCACGTCATATCATCCTCTTCTCTTGACCCTTGAAAACTTGCTTCACACCAAACTTCTCACAATCTTCATTAGCAACGTTAGTGCAATCGAAATAATAAATTCACATGTTACAGTTTCAAAACAAGCCTAACACTAAAAAACACATTAGCTACTGTCACAAGTTCTTTTATAACTATTTTTCTCAAAACAACACCAAAAGAAAGAGATTAAGATGCAAATGCAATTATTGGCAGAAATCTGTCAAAACAGGACAGCGGGTAAAGATGATTTTTTTAGAAAATCTTCTGTTGCTCAAATCAAAACGTGGTCAACTAAAAAACATTGCGTATATAGCCCAGGATTACGCACAAAAAAACTCAGGTCATTTTGAATTTTTTGCGATTTTATACGGATTTAACAGTGGACAGCAGAAATCTGTTTCCTCCGCAGAAATTCGAAATATAGCCTCAACTTTCCACTAGAGGCTATACATGGCTCAACAAAAACACAAAATAAAAGATACAGTAGGGTTGCTAAGGAAATATACAACACCCAGGTGCAAAGAAAACAAAAGAAAACAAAGGAAAATAGGTTGAAAACGGAGAAATAAAATGGGTTGTCTCCCGGTAGCGCTTTTCTATAACGCCTTTTAGCTAGGCCCAGAAAAGTGGAATCACGTGGATGCTCACATAAGAAATATGAATTCAAGCAAAAGAGAGCATCATGAGGAAAATTTAAAACAAATTTAAGTCTAACCCACTTCCTATGCATAGGAATCTTGTAAATAAATAAATTAAAGAAGCTCAAAATAGAAATCATGGAAAGGTAGAACAAGAGCAACTTCAAAACTTTCAACAAAAGGAGAGGTGTTTTAGTAACATGGAAATTACCACAACCATATTTTCCTCTCTCATAATAATTTTCAGTAGCATCATGAACAAACTCAACAACATAATTATCACAAAAAGCATGTTTGTCATGGTCTAAAAGCACACATTTAATATCACGCTCCAAAACAGCGGGATCATAATTCAGAATCAGCTCCTCTTTATTCCCACTTTTAGCAATAGAAAAAAAAGATAATTGGTCACTCTTAAAAGGTATAGGACACATCATAGCAATCCTATTTTCAGTAGCATTATAATTTGTAACATCAAGTAACATAGGACCATCATCAAAGGCATTATCATAAGATTTATCCAAGTAGCATGGATTGTCACACATAATAGTAGCAATATCATTCTCACAAGTTTCATTCATAGTAGTATCAAGGTCACAAGTATATCAAGTATCAATTTCATCAAATAATGTATGAGTTAAAAAGTTACTATAATTGGGAGGTAGACATGGGTAGCACCATTCTTCCCCTCTTGATCATCACTCTCCTCCTCTTTTTCATCCAATGAGCTTCCAGATTCAACAATTTCTTCTTCCATAGGCTACTGCAAGGCATCAGTTACTTCCTTAGGTTGAGAGAATTTATTAATATATTCCATTATGTAGTAATTACAATCCTTGTAATTATCAAAGCAATATTCAAGTATAGCATAAATCTCATCTTTATAAGGTGCATCATCAATACTTTCAAGCAAATAGGAAATTTCGAATGCACCCTTCCAAGAAATAAATTCTTCAATTTGTTCCACATCATATAATTCATAATTTCCCTTAACATAAGAAGATATGGTAACATTAACATTATACTCACATTGAAAAGGGAGGTGTTTATACCTCCTACAGCAACAAGATTTATCAAAGCAATAAGTAACCTTATAAGGAGAGCACAAGTTTTTAGCATAGTCATGCAATTTATTAATTTGCTCCCATAACTGTATCCCTTTTTGTGACCAGCAGTGTTTCTTATAATGTTTTTATTGTTCATCCGTAAACCCACCTTGCCTAAAAGATCTAGTTTCAAAGACATCAAACATTGATATCAAGCATGATAAATCAAAAATAACAACTAGAATAAGAAGTATTTTTTGTGTGTTTTTGATATAAAGAAGCAAAAAACAAAAACAAGACAATAAACAAAATAAAGAGGTTGAGAGTGAGAGACTCCCCTTGACAGAAGACTTCTTTCTCCCTGGAGACAGCGCCAGAAAAATTCCTTGATGCTGGCAAAGCATGTTGGGAACCCCAAGAGGAGGGTGTGATGAGCACAGCGGTAGGAATTTTCCCTTAGTTAAGAACCAAGGTTATCAATATGGTAGGAGAAAGAGGATCTTCGGAAGGTTGATTCCGCTGACGGTGGTGATGGCGCTTCACCGGTGTCAGCAACAACGCGGAACCTGCACACAACACAACCACAATACTTTGTCCCAACATGCTTTGTCCCGGTGATGCCACTGACGGTGGTGATGGCGCCTCACCGGTGTCAGCAACACCGATGCCACTGACGGTGGTGATAGCTACTGCTATGGACCCGTAGTCCAAGGATGAACTACTCACGCATCACTCCGGAGGCAGGCATGGTGATGAAGAGGCCTCCGGTGATGATCTCCTCTCCTGCAGGGTGCCGGCAGACAGCTGTAGAACCCCTGATCTAGGGTTGACGATGACGACGGCGGTGGAACTTTTCGGGGATATTTGATCAGGTATCTAGGGTTTTCCATCCGGGGGGAATAAATAGGCGAAAGGGCAAAGGTGGTGGAGCCCTGGGGCACCACACCACCCCCTTGCGCAGCCAAGGGGGGCGCGCCACCCCATTGTGTGGGCCCCTAGTGCCCCTCTTCGACTCCTCTTCGGTCTTCTGGATGCTTCCGGGGAAAATAGGACATACGGGCTTCGAATTTTCCAATTCCGAGAATATTTCCAGAACAACTTTTCTGAAACTAAAAATAGTAGAAAACAAGAAACTGGCTCTGTGGCATCTTGTCAATAGGTTAGTCCGGAAAATTGAAAATATGACATAAAGAAGGGAGAAAACATGTAGCAATTGGCATAATATTATCATGGAGCATCGGAAATTATAGATGCGTTGGAGACGTATCAGCCACCTTCGCGGGACTTAGAGGTCGTCAAGAAGGACTCGAAGCTCCGGTAGTCTCCGCAACAACTCCCTTCTGCTTCACAGATTGGGCTGATGAAGCAAGCTGATCCCTGTCGAGCACTCGAAGTCTAAAAAAGTGTTAAGGAGGAATAAAACGGCTAATCGACAACGGTAAAAGCAGAAGACTTACTTGTCTTCCTTCTCCTCGTCAAATAAATCCACGTTCCATGCCGTCGGAACTTTCGGTTGCTGAAATGCGGGGGGAAGCGTAGTCAAAGGAGTAGCTCGGATAACAAGAGGCTCAGTCTCCTCGACTGTCTACTGGCTCAGGGAGGCGTCCTTCAAAGTCACCTCATCCTCCTTGCGTCTGCAGCGCTTGCTGTGGTGGAGTTGAGGATCATCGTCTTCTTCCTCCTCCTCTGCACTCGATTCCGCATCTGTGATACTAGTGTCGGGAGGGGCGTCAAAGTTACTGACAAGCAAGTCTGAGCTTCCGTCATCCGTGGAAAGCGGCGGGTAGCTTTTCACCACGTCCTGGTTCTACGATGAGGAGAAAGAAAGAGAAAAACAAATTCAATCGAGAGAGACTCAAAACGACATAAGTACAAGAAAAGAAGAAGGAAAAACTTACCTCACTCGGGAGATGCTCGGAGTCGAAGGGTTCAAAGGGACAAGGCGAGTAGTCTTCCCCTTTCTTCAAGCTGGTGATAGCGGTAATCTTCTTCTCGAACTCAATGCTTGAAATAATATCGTCACACGTTCGACTTGGGTCAGTGGCGCATGAGTACTCCCACAAGGTGGTGGGCCTATGTTGCAGCGGCTGCACCCTCTGGCGCAAGAAGACACTTGCCAGATGGATCCCATTCAGCAGAGGACCCTTGTCCTTCCGTCGGAGCCGCGCAACATGTGCGAGTAGCAGCCCAACTGCTTTAGTTTCTTCGGGTGACAGCTTGTGAGCCCAAGATTTCCTACGCTTCAGAATCGCGAATGGTTTGAACTCAGGGACTCCATTCGCGTCAGTGTCGTGGATGTAGAACCACTTTCTGCGCCACCCTTGAGCCGACTCGATGAAATTCATCTCAAAATAGGGGAACACGTTGGTCACCTGGATTCCGAAACCTCCTGTCGCCAACGGCTCCCCAATCTTCTCACCCGCACGCGCCTTCTCCCAGTGAATTTTCACCGAGAAGATGCTTTTCCACAACCCCCAATGTGGGCGAATGCCCAAGAAGCATTCACACAGAACGATGAAGCACGAGATGTGTTGCACCACATTGGGGGGAGGTTAGATCGTGAATATGTATGTCGTAAACATACAACATCCCGAGGAGAAAGGGGTGAAGGGGAAAGAACAGACCCCAGACGATATGCTTCAAGAAGGCAACGTTCTCGTTGACGCGCGGACTGGGCACCTACTCCCCCTTCACCGGCATCCGCATGCGTCCGGAGTCTTCTGAAGGAAGCAACCCTTCCCTCTGCATCGCGTTGATGCTTTTCTTCGTCACGTTTGAAGGGCGGCATTCGCCCGTCCTCTTCATTGGAGCAGCCGAAGAACCGCCGGCCACATCCTTGCCAGATGCCGCGGCCACATAGCGCTTGTTTTTTTACTCCAACCATGGAGCTTGCCTTCGTAGGGAATGGTGGAGCGCTATAGGAAGAAGATGAGGAAGAGAGTCGGGGGAAAGTAATTTTCCCCTAAGGCCCGCAGTTTATACTGTTACTGGGCCATCGTGAGTCGTAGATCTTTGCAGAAGGAGCGTACGTGGAGTGCATCCCAGCCACCACGCGCCGAGCAGAAATAAAGCACCAGGGGCAGTTACCCCGCACGATCTTTAAAGCAAGATCGTGCGTAATTAACTGCACGCCCAGCAGGAAAACCGGTGCACGACGGCTCTCCGGTCAAAAAGCTGACATGGTGGGCCCTACGTGCCATGTCTCACTGCGTCACGTCCTATCAGGAGCAGACGAGTGCGCCGTGACGTCATCTCGCACCGAAAACACGGAATTTTTTTCGTATGGACTCAGAAGGAAAAATTCACCTTGCTCGAGGATTATAAAATGGAATCAATGGCACTTGCCATTAATCAAGACAAAAAAGAAGGACTCGCTACGCGACAAGGAGGAAATCACGGGTGCGCGATCCCCGTAAACGCCATAACTTGCTATTACGATGTATAAACACGACACTCGATAAACCCCGGGCCGTTCGGCCATCGCGGCACATCCGGATGCCGTTTTCTTCGAGTATGAATGTAAGACCCAAGGATCTGTCCTGTGGGCCTAGAATCGCACTCGAGCTACGTCCTCCAGTAAATTTGCCGTGTCAACGACACCAAGAAAAATCCTAGCGGACGCGCCGGGTACCCCTTTTAAGGTTAAGTTCGACCCGATAAGACCTCCATAGCCCAGTCGCAATGATCACCTAACCGGATTTGAGTCGGAGGTCTCGAGTTCGCGTAGGCCAGACTTCTTTTTCCCCGAGAGAAATTAATTGGCCCTGATCCATCGGGTGAGCGAAACAACTGAGCCACACCATTCTGTGAATAAAGCCGACGCGTGGAACCTTTATCACTCAATACTCGAGCATCACCCATACAGGCTCACATCCTTCGAGTCAGAGCCTATCTCCTCAGTCGCAAGATCCTGAAATAAGTCTTAAGTGTTTACTCGACTATTTACAGTCGAACAAACACTCGGGGGCTACTGACGTGGGGATGACTCCCAGGCCTATCGGATGAACCTACCCGGTCCAAGGCCCAATACTAAAAGCCTAGCATGAGAGGCCACCTCATGGTTCTAGAAGGTCCAGCCATGGCCCACCCACAAGACTTGCGGATCAAGATGGAAAGGTTCCAACGACTAGAGCTAGGGTTTGTAACCCCCCGGGTTCGGGTTTGAGACCCATCCACTTATATAAGGCCTGGGAGAACCACCCGAGGGGGGACATCCAATCTAGAGTTAAGACCATAGAAGCTGCACCTCGAGATCCAATCTCTTGACCTGCGCACCCGCCATTGTAACCAAACATCATAATACAAACACAGACAAGCAGGAGTAAGGGTATTACCTCTACGACGGCCTCGAACCTGGGTAAAATCGTGCCCCTGTTAGTCGTCGAGTCCACCAGCGCCTACGTCGTTCCTCTACTCGAAACCCTACCGGCTCACCCGAGGGATTTGTTGATATGAGTCATCGACATTCATTGTCTTTTGTTTGTGTTACTTTTCACGTGCAACATGGTTGCGAAGTTTACATTAGTTCAAATAATATTTATCATGCATTTTTTAAAGTACTTTGATCTCACCTTGCAATGCTTTTACATAACGTTGATCAAGATTTGTGCTGGCTGCATGTCACCTCAAAAATTATTTTGTTATCACTTACCTACTCGAGGACGAGCAAGAATTAAGCTTGGGGATGCTGATACGTTGCAAACGTATCTATAATTTTTGATGCTCCATGATTGTTTTCTACCCAATACTTTCTATTTTCCACATGTTTTCTTCCATTTTCCGTTGTTATCCGAATGTTTACATAGACTAATCTATTAACAAGATGTCCCAGGGCAGTTATTGTTCTCTAATGTTTTTCTATTTCACAAAAGTTGTTAAGGAAATATTCTCTAAAAGGGCTGAAATCCACGAAGATCATTTTTTACCCGGAACGGAGACGGAGTCCAAACAAGAGCCGGAGGGGGGACATGGGGCACCAGGAGGGTGTCAGGTGCAGCCCCTCCCTTGGTTGCGCCTGGTGGGCCCCTGGCAGCCTTGGCCACCGCCTCTCATATCCTTTTCGCCCATAAATTGCCTTCAACCCTAAAAATCACGGGGACAGAGTTATTTTCCACGAAACATACAGAGAGGCACTGTCACCTCGAAAGTCCAATCTAGGGCTTCTAGAGTCCTTCTCTGGCACCCCGCCGAAGAGGGGGGTCGTCATCGGAGGCCTCTACATCGCCATGATCGCCTCCAGACAGATGCGTGAGTAGTTCATCTCGGGACTACGAGTCCATAGCAGTATCTACATGATTGTTCTCTCCCCTATGCCTCCATGTTTAGAGTCTTGTGAGCTGCCTCACATGATCGAGACCACCGTATGTAAGTGTGCATGTTGTGTTTGCTGTGATCCGATGAACCATTAGATTATGATTATTTTGTTCATGTCAATCTGATATGCTTCACTTATATTTGTAGAGAGTTCCAATATTGTCTTGAAATGCTCTCCGGTGTTTATGATTACCTTGTCCACGTAGTTGTTTTCACCTCCAAGAGAGGGTTTATATGCTAGATAGTGGGTCCATGCCTCCTTGTTGCATGCGCTTGAGTGACAGAACATGCGGGAGGGGGGAGAGGACATGCTGTTGCCACTAGGGAGAAAACAACGGTGCTCTTGTCTACGGACGAGGACCACTGCTTACATCATGTATTGTTCATAATGCATTTGTCTGTTGCACACAAAGAAATCACTTCATTGCTGCAATTTAATATCAAGAGATTTGATGGATAGCTTTCTTGAGGTGGACTTTTAGATATGGATGCATGCTGGATAGCGGTCCAAATGCCTTGATGTAATGCCTACAATGTTAGAAACCGTGAACTATATCTCGTCATAATAGTATTACTATACATTCATGATTTGTCAATTGCCAATCTATAATTTTTTCACCCAGCATGTTTTTTTTGGAGAGACACAACTAGTGAACCTATGGCCCCCGGTCCTAAATTTCTCATATTTGCAACCTTCTTTTAAGCACTTCTCATCATTCTTTCCCTGCTATTCCATTTTTACTTTTATTGTTTTCCAAAACTCTATACGTTTAATTCTGCTATTTCAGCAAGACCGAAAGATTGACAACCTTCCGAAAGTTGGCGCAAGAGAGAGTTTATGCTTGTGTGCAGGTTCCACGTTTAGTCAATATCGATAAACGACATCGTTGATACAAGCAACCTTTTTCAAGAATACGAAGTCGTACTGGTTCGATAAACTCTAGTTTCACACCGCGGGGAAAATTTCCGCTAGATTACATCATACCTTCCGCTTGGGGTCTCTCAACGAGCGTGTGATCATGTCAGCATCATCCTTCAGGCGGCCGAGCCACGAAACACCACCGTAGACCGGCATTTTTTTTTGAGAGTACAAAACTTAATCAGACAGAATTTAGAGTTACAGGTATATTGAGACCATGGGGAGGGGTGAGCATCCACACATCTCTTCCCGCTGGTAAAGAAGAACCAAATCTTGCCAGATGGTGCGCCTCCATATTCATCTCCCTCCGTTCATGCCTAAAAGAGGTAGTCCCTCGCCGGGAGCTCCTCTCCTGAATCTCCTTGGTAATGCTGGCATAAGTGCCCATGAACTCGCCATTGATGCCGTACACTACCTGGAGCGCATCCGAAGCCACTTGGATCGCCCCCAGGTCCGCCATGTCTAGAGCTTCACGACATCCTAGCGCTTCCAGACTTCCCGGGTCAGTAATACCCTCGTATACCATTAGGAGGGCAGAGCGGCAAATAGAAGCTCCCGTCATGACCTATGGGTATTCACGGTGTGAGTGTACCGGGTTGTGCCCTGTGTATGGGCTGAAGGCCTTGTATGGGTTATGCCCAGTTGATCTATTACCCAAGTCATGTTACTCCCCTCAAAACAAAACAAAAACAAATCTAAGTCACGTCTCCATACAAGGCGTGGCCAGCAACCCTGAGGGTATCAATGAAAGACGAAACAATCCAAATCCTTAATCTCGCTCTCTCGTTCTCCATCCCTGGTTGTTGTCTCTTCTCGAATCCCCTTTCCCTCCTGAACCTTTTTCCTATATCAATCGAGAGGTTCGTGAAAAATATGCTACCAAAGTGCAGTGATTCTGTCGTGCGTCATTAGGTCTGAGCAGAAATTCACGAGGATTTTCCCCCCTCCTGGTCGTTTGGTTGTGATTCCTTGTGAATCGTGCAAAGTTCTTCACGGACGCTCGCAATCGGTCGATTTTGACTCGGATTTAGGACTCGGGCACGCTGGCTCCTTGCAAGGCCGCAGTTCAAGCGCAGGCACAATATCCAGAGCAAGTTTTTTTTACATACGCCTCCCACAGGGGAGTCGGGTTCCATTATTGAAAATAACAGAACAGAGGTCTTATGTACACAAGGTTCAACAACGAAAAGAAACAGATAGACAAGTGACACTAAAGCCACGCCTAAACCAGCCAACGGAAGTCTGGCAACGATTACAAAATAAACCACGAACCAGCCAGTACAGAACTAGCCTTTTCACAAGTTTTGAACGACTGAACCAACAGTTCTTCAGGTAAAACTAGACTGGATAGCAACGTCCGAAAGTTCAGCAACTTCAGATGGAAACACATCTTCATCAACCTCCGCATCTTGATCTTCTACAACTTCGTTGGACGTTGTTGCAGCTGTTGCTTCATACGCTCTGATTGCCACCTCTTAAATATGATCAGCCCCTCCTCGATAGCCTTCTTGTCAGCATCGGCTTGTAAACCTGCCCAGTAACGAAGAAAAACGCAAATGTAACATACCATCTCAACAGGAGATGATATAAGTTTGCCCTCGAAACAAGCTCTATTACGAAGCTTCCAAATGGCCCAGCACAGAGCCGCAATCCTAACTACATATAAATTTGTATTTGAAGGAAAATAAATGGCTATCCACCAAAAATAATGTGTAAACCCCGTGGGTCTGGCATTTGCTCCAATAGCCGTACACACCGAACTCCAAACAAAACTAGCAGCATGACACTCAAATAACAAATGAGTAATGGATTCATTCATATGACAGATTCTACAGATAGGACTCCCCACCTACTTCCTTTTCAACATGTTATCCTTAGTGGCAATAGCATTATGCCAAATAAGTCAAAGCCAGATCTTAATCTTGAGTGGTATTTTTCCTTTCCAAAGATGTTTGAAAGATCTATCAGTCCCATAGGATGATACCTTATTATACAAGATTTGACAGAGAACACCTCATTTTTAGTATACTTCCACTTTGGAATGTCCTTCCCAGTCCCCAAATCCACAGTACTCAAGGCATTTCTAAGGTCCACAACTTGATTTTGCAAAACTGGTGTTAACCATCTTCTAAAGGAGACGGCCCACCCACTACTATGCATCTCTCTCACAGTCAGGTCATGCTGATCACATATTTCATAAAGCATAGGAAATACTCTACAAAGGGGAGTCTCTCCTAACCAAGCATCATGCCAAAAGTTGGTTTCATTACCACTAACCACACACATTTTCCTACCCATGAGATAATACTTCCTCACTTTCAACAGGTCCTTCCACACAGGGGAGTCACCTTGTTTTGTTTTAACAGCCCAAACCCCCTAGTGATATTGCACTTATTACGAACCAATCTTTGCCACATTCCATCCTCACATTCCAACCTCCACCACCACTTGCACAACAAACAAATATTTTGAATCTTTAGAATTTTTATACCTAGTCCCCCTTTTTTCCTGGGTCTAGACACTGCTTGCCACTTAACCATGTAATATTTCTTTTTTATCCCCAGTTCCTTGCCAAAAGAATCTCCTGATTATTTTGGTCATAAGTTCCAGATTAGACCAGGGCAACAAATACATATACATTAAGTATATAGCAGTCCCCCCCGGGGAGGATTGAATCAGAGTAACCCTACCCCAAATAGATGAATTGTTTCCTACCCAACCATCCAATTTCTTATTGAGTTTATCTGCCACAATATTCAATTCTACAACTGGCAACCTGGAGCCACAAACAGGTACTCCCAGGTATTTATTTGGCCAAGTCCCAAGTTGGCAACCAAACAGGTCGGCATACTCCAGATTTTTAACATCATCCTTAAGAACCATCATTATCTCACTTTTTTCAAAATTAATCTAAAGACCCGACATGGACTCAAACAGAAACAAAATGAGCTTCAGATGAATTGCCTGCTCCTTCACATCCTGTATCAACAAAATAGTATCATCTGCATACTGCAGAATGGCTACCCCAAAAGTAATCAAGTGAGGAACCAAGCCCACAAGCAGACCAGCCTGATGTGCTTGACTAACCATTTTTGAGAGATTCTCAGTTGCCAAATTGAATAAGAAGGGTGACAGGGGACCCCCCTGCCTAACCCCTCTATGACTAGGATAATCTTTTCCCCTGGTGTCATTGATTTTAACACACAGAGTCCCATTCTGAACAATATCCTTGATAATTCTCCTCCATCTCGAATTAAACCCTTTTTGAGACACACAATTTAAAAGGAAATTCCAGTCTACCTTATCATATGCTTTCTCAAAATGAAATTTCAAAACTACCCCTTGCTTATTTTTCCTCCTAGTCTGATGCAAGATTTCATGCAAAGAAAGAATCCCATCCATAATGTTCATACCCTTAATAAAAGCATTTTGACAGGGTGACACCAATTTGGACATGAAGGGTTCAAGTCTACAAGTTATAACTTTTATAAGAATTTTATACAAAACTTGCAACAAACAAATAGGCCTATATTTCTGAATAGTATCTGCATCAGGATATTTCTGTAATAAGATGATCATTCCAAAGTTAAACCTGTATAGAGGAAGATCCCCATCATACCAGTCACAAAAAAGTTGCATTACCTCCCTTCTAATCACAAGCCAACAAGCCTGATGGAATTCAGTAGGAATCCCATCAGGCCCAGGAGCTTTGTTCTTCTCCATATGATCTACAACAAATTTCACCTCTTGCTCAGAGAAAGGATGTAACAGCCCTAGGCTGCTACAGAAAGCTACTGCAAAATTTGGGTAAAATTTTCACTTTTCCCTTTCTTCATGCATCATGGCATCCATATTAAATTGCTAAAAATAAAACAACTAAGCTGCAAAGCCTTAAGATAAAATCAATCCACTCACAAACAAAACCATTTCTTGATCTTCCATACTTGTCAAGGAAGTTCCAAGAATTAAATTGATAGTTTGGCAACTATAAGAAAATGCCAATTGTTTTAGAAAAGGGAGAGACATGCAAAAATGGCTTCATTAAAATTGTTTTCAGATTGTTTTCAAAACCAAAGTTCATTACTGAATTGCTAAGGTTAATGTAAAACAAATGTTGAAAACAAATTAAAGAGGTGGCAGCACCACTCATAAAAATATTCAACATATAGTTCAAATTCCATCCTTGCAATTTTTCTACTAAATTGAATTTGCTCAAAGGGAAAAACAAAACTATTTTGTGAGCTTCCAAATTGTTGAGGAAGTTCCAAGATTGATTTATGAAAGTTGTGAAAACCTTGGGAAAATTCCAAAAGTTAATAAAAGCAAAAGGCATTCAAAAGTGCTCACCCAAATTTGAATTCAACTATTTTCAAATCTTAACAAACTCCAAAACATAAGTGGCAAGGTATGTTAACTTGTTATTACAAGCCTCCACTTTATTTTGGCAAGGTTTGGTTGGAGAAAAACAAATGCATTATTATTTGAAAAATGCAAAATTGCCAAAAGGTGAAAACTCAAACAAGTTACTTTTGGAAACCTTCTCCAATTGAGCTCAAAACTTAACCAAGACTTCACTATAATAAATAAGGGTCACACAAGTGAGGGCACCAAAAATTAAATAGATTAAGGCCCTGAAAAACAACAACTTTCTTCACAGCAATAAACAAAAAGTAAAACAAGTTTGTTCTACAAACTGTATCCAATTGCTTTGAAATTTGTACCATAGGCTCTTTATGACAAATAAGGAATACCTGCAAGAGCCCATGAATTTGGGAAATGGTTAACCATTTTTAATAAATCATTTTCTTTTCTGGTAGATTTGAAATTAATTCAAGTTTGTTCTACAAACTTTCTCAAAATGATCTCCAATTTCTACCAGTGCATCCTTATGGTAAATAATAATATTCCACCAAATATCATGAGGTTTTGAATTTATTAAATTCCTTAACTAAATGTTTTTAATAAATGGCAGAAAGGAAATTAAAACAAGTTTGTTCTGGAAATTTGCTCCAAACGATCTAAATTTTTTACCACGGCTGATTTGTGTTAAATAAGAATTTACTGCAAATTTACAGAAAGTTTTTAATTGTTTAAGTGCCTCAATTAAATTCTGGAAACTCGCAGATATTAAGAAAACGGGAAAAATAGAGAAGAATGAAGCCAGGGGGTTTTGCATTTGTGTCATCCTCTTCCTCTGTTCAGGTACGGCCATGGCAGGGGTGGAGCTGAGCCACTCGTTTTTCCCCTTCCACATGTCGGCCATCGGCGCCCTCCTGTACGTGGATAAGAGCACCACCACGGCCTCTCCTCCCTTCCCTTACAAACCCTAACCCTAGCTCTCTCTCTCTCTCTCTCTCTCTCTCTCGTTTTTCTTCCTTGGTCGAAACTTTAGCCGAGATGGAAGAGCTCGTTGCCGGCGTTAGAAGCATCCTAGAGAAAATCCGGCCCAACCATTAGCTCCGCCTCACCGTCCTCTAGCTCCACGCCAAAGGAATTAATCCGGGTCGCCACCGTTGGGGAGATCGACTTCGTCTTCTCCGAGTCGGCCAAGCACCTTCACCGTGCCATTGTCGCCGGCCTCGACCACCACCGGCCACACCGAGTGCACCCACGCGTCGAGGGTTAGTTCCTCGTCCGATTCCCATCCTCTCCCATGTTTAATTCTTGAGGTAGCCGTCGCGAGGTCCGACCTCTTTCCCGTCCGCCATGGACGTGTGTTCGAGGTTCAGTTCTGAACCTGCACCTGGATCCCCTCTCGGCTCAGTTAAAATTTGAAGACACGCGTTATCTTTGTTTCATATAACGTTAGCATCGGATGTGTGCACAAAGACAGCGCACTAGCTAAGTGGCAGGAGCGTTGCTCCTTACCCTCGTGGTCGTCTCCTTCGGCCCGGAATAAACTCCCCATTTTTGGATTTAATCCCCGCTAGCCGGTCCCACCCGTCATCGGCCCTAGACGCCACTGTGGCCTCCATCGCACCTCGTCAGCGCCTCCGTGGCCCTGGGCCTACGCGTCAGTTCCACCGAATAGCCCACAGCCCGGTGCAAAAATAGTTCGGATGTTTTCTGAAATTTTGTTCTGAAAACAGAAAAGCAGATTCAACTCATTCAATCTTAAATCCATAGAATATTCATACATGCTCTAATTTGATTGATTCAAATTTCTATAGATTCAGGAACTTGAGGACTTTCTGTTTATAGAAAAATTTCAGCATGCTTCTGTAATAATTTTTGCACTAAATAATTAATTACAGAAAAGGAAATAAAAATTGGAAACTTTGGAAATTCATAACTTGAGCTCTGTTATCCCAAACTGAGCAAACTTGGGTTCTAAAAATTTGTCTTAACAAACTCTACACAGTGGTATTTTATTTGGTCACAATTGAATTAAATTTGAACATGTTTCCTTCTGTTTACTAAAAGGGGTAGAATAAAAATGCTTATGGAAAATGCATAATAAATTCAATAATGATCCAAAAAAATTATGTTTAATAGCTCAAAATGTTCAGTGAAACGTTGTACACATGATTTCAAGTATTTTCCATGCTTTTGGAACTAAAAGTACGTCTGTTTAATTGTTTACCAAAAAATGGCAGAAATGAAAAACAATAAGAATTAATGCATAATTATTGTTGTCTTCATCCAAAAACTATGGAAAGCATACCAAAATGTTAATCACACCTAATACTAACAGAGAACATCACTTTCATGCATGTTGAAATAATATTTATGTACTGGTCTTATTAGAATTAATACTAGGCCACTAAGGTAAATATGAGTGTTGCCAAATAATGCATAATTATTTGGGAACAAACATTTAACATGAAGATCTGTCCATGATCTTTTAGTTGCATTAAAATGTCACGTCATCATGAGTGTGCATTGCACCTGTTGTAATTTTTCTTTATGTTGTTTCCTTTCCGAGGTTGTTTGTGCTTCAGTAGATTGAGGAGTTGAAGTGCAACGAAACTTCTTCGACGTTTCCTACCTCTGTCATTTCAACAAGGCAAGCGTAAATCTACTTCTTTGAGCATCTCTCTTGACCTATGTTTTCCCTCAAGTATTTTCTCCACCATAATATTGCATTCGATTCAAATATTTTGGCTATACTATCCTAGTAGTTGCATTTTGTTCCGGACACCAATACATGTTTCCTTCCTATTATCCATAGATTGTGATGTGGCCCTATATACTGCTATATGCTACTTAATTGCTTAGCCCTGCTTAGTTGAGTTCCTTGGGTCCGATGAATGGATCGTGGTTGGAAGATATTATATCATGTTCGGATGTGTTGGAGACCGGTTGTCTCTAATTAAAATGTAACAGGCATGGATGAGTTGCCATCGGTGAATGATGGTGTTTTGCCTCGCTCATGCCCCTAGGAGTGAGTTCTCTTCGACTTGAACCAAGACCGAGCGTGCTTCCATCGGTGGGACATATGGACTCCCTAACGATCGACTAACTTGTGAGGGTGTAGCCCGGGGTCCTTTAGTTTGAGCTTTCCATTTGCGTGTGCGTGAAGACGATGGACGAGCTGTGAACGAGGACGGTGGTGTTTAGGAGGTGGCAGAGGACCAGGGTGTCGGAGGCACTGAACCTGGACCCTGCTTCACCAATGACCTCGGGATAGATTCATGCAAGCCAAAGGTTGTAACCGCGCCCGCTCTACCGGCCTCCCATGAAGAGGATGTGATCATGCATGATCAGGCAAGGAGCCGGACGGTACTGGTGGTTAAAATAGTACACCCCTGCAGGGTAAATCTTTTCAAAAAGCCGTGTCCACGGTTATGGACATCCTTGGGAACATCAGTTGAGATCATAGAGAATTTAAACAATAAAACTTGAGGCGGCGTATTGTGATGCTGGGTTGACGGATGCCTTGTTCAGAAGCTGAAGAAGAAGAGTTACAATTTCTATCTCATTTCAAAACCTTCTTATAGACGTTGCCAAGTTGGTCTTTTAAAAGAAAACTAGCTTTCCGCAAAACAGCTACCATAAAGCCTTGCTAAAGCCTCATTCGAGCTATAGCTCTAGTAACCTTGCGAGTGCCTCCTGTACTCACCCTTGGTTTGTTGAATATTTTTATTGTATTCTAGCAGAGGACTTCTCGGAAGTCAATGGTGGTTTCTTCGTGGACGTCGATGAGTAGTCTGGGTTTTCCAGGTGGCAACCTGGGGTGGTTAGGAGCAAGCTGGCGCTGACTTGTTTATCTGCAGGCCTCTTAGGCCATATTTTGGTTCTTGTTGTTTAGAACAACTATACTTTCTTCGGCTTGTTGTAATGTTGGGTCTGTGACCTCTGATTGTATTCTGCTATATTTTCTCTGTTAAGAGTTGAAATATATATGCTTCGTGTCGTAGAGATTATGGTGTGCCAGTTTGTTCCGAGTCTTGATCTCTTTATTATGCAACTTGGTTGGGACTGACGTTATGTCATGACTGAGGGGTTCTGGGCCGATGATCCATGACCGAGCCGCGCCTGCTGATGTGATTCAGCCTAGGGGATGGTAAGCCTGGTAACCTTTAGTCGGGTATCGTAACCGGTGACATCCAGCACTTTGCATAGTTTCGAGGTCGGGGCGTTACAAAGGAGCATATAGAGTAAGCACATCCTCCTCCGACAATTTTTCATTTGTACTCCAAACATCATCAGTTAAAGTGATCTCACACTTTGGGCCATGTCCAAATAATGATTTGTAATATTCAGTTGCATGGCTCAGGAGGGCCATGGTCCCCTGGATTTCAACACCAACATGAGACAAGGAGTACATTGTACTCTTCCTGTTCCTACCATTTGCAATTCTATGAAAATAAGCAGTATTCAAGTCTCCCTGTGATAACCATTTCTCACTGGATCTACTAAACCAGAGTCTCTCCTCCTCCTCAAGAATAGACATAAGTTCTTTTTGAACAAACCCCTTCCTAGCATACTGCTCACCAGTAAGCATCTGATTCTCCTCCAGTTGTTCTAATGTTTCCAATTCAGCTAGCAAAACCTTTTTTCTTGCAATGGAATCACTTCTAACATTTTCCCCCCATAGTTTCAGGGAGTTCTTAACCTTCTTGAGCTTTGCTTGGATAATACTAACACTATCCCCACCATCCACAGAGGAGTTCCAGGCAAGAGCCACTCTATCCTGGAACTCACGATGTTCACTCCAGGATTTTTCAAATCTAAACTCTCTGACCTTTTTATCATGAACTTCACCAGTATCTAACACCTAGGGGTTATGATCAGACATAACCCTAGGATTTTTCTAACATGAGTTAAGGGGAAACATAATTCCCACTCATTATTCATAAGGATTCTATCCAATTTCTCCAAAGTATGGTCAGACTGACCATTAGACCAAATAAACTGACCACCAGACATCTCCACCTCTCTTAGACCAAAAGAAAAAAAATGATTTGATTAAATCTATGAGAAAACCTAGTTACTCCCCCACCCTTATTCTTCTCATTATCAAATCTGAGGATATTGAAATCACCACCAATTATAGCAGGGAGATCAAGCTTAGAGCAGATGTTCTCCAAATTATCCAAGAACACATGTTTAAATTCATCCTGAGCAGCACCATACACAACAATTAAATTTGTTTAGTTTCTTATCAAGCACACGTGCCAGAACATGAAACCTACCCACCTCAGCCTCTATGCCATCGAATCTACAATTTCTAATGCCACACAAGATACCTCCAGATCTGCCCACATAGGGGGACCAGTGCCAAGAGAAGGAATTGTCAGGATCAGACTTTCTCCATAGGGAACTATCCAATTTACTCCTCATGGTTTCCTGCAAACCAATGAAGTCTAACTGATGTTCACTAATTAGATCCCTAAGGGAAAAAGCAAAACCCTTGTTCCCCACACCTCTACTATTCATAAAGGCCCCAATCATTGGATCTTACTTGATCTGCTCCTTGTTCTGGGCCCAGATACTACATCACTCCAAGGGTGATTAGTACTGACCCTAGAAGGGATTCGTGTGCCACTAAGGGGCATCCCTTGAGTTGTGCACTTAGTAGCATAATTTTTCTTAGCCCACCTCTTTGATTTTTTAGAAACAACAGTAACAAAACCATCATCAACAGTATCAAGAGGTTGATCAGGATATTTCACACATTCACTATTTTCCACTGTCCCCTCAATAGTTTTAACAGGAGTAGACACATTACAAACAGCTTCTCTAATTACCCTATCTTTTTAATTAACTATAACACTTCTAGATTTTTCCAAATCTTTAAGCAAGTTTATAGATTGTAAATACAAAGTAGAAATGTCAACCCCAATCTCTAAGGCTTTTTCAACAATGTAATCATCAGATAACATAGAGAAGGCATTATCAGAAGAGAGAGGTTTGTTACCTTCAGGATTATCTCTAGCTTTTAGGTGTGCCATAGCTTTCTTGACAGCATGGAAATTTATCTTAGAGTCTGCCTGCAGTATGGCACTCCCCCTTGAAGGTAAAGGCTGATCAGGAGTTGGAATAGAAAGCAAAGCTTGCTTGACATTTGACTGTGCACTTTCTTTATCCTCAGGACTAGGTGGGAGTTCAGTAATCACCACTTTTGAATTAAGAACCTGGGTGCACTCATGAGAATCAGCAGAGAGAACACCATCTTCAGACATGGCATCCAAGCTCTCATCTTGACTAGACATCAATGGAGAATCCACCACAGGCCCAACATCCACCCCTGGAATCCTCTGAAGATGCTTCTTCCACTCCTCCTTCTTGTTACTATTTTTTTCCAATAGTCTCTTCAAAAACTCTTCATAGGAAAGTTCCATTTTAAGTGGCTCATCAGGATCTTCAACCACTCCAACAGTAATCCTGGGAGTCTTGAGATACTCCAGGTATTGAGCATAAAAATCCACAGCAGGATGTGGCCTCGGATGAGTTCTAGAGGAACCCACCCCAACCTGGGTCATCAAAGGAACCACTTCAGAGATGTATCCTAGTTTCTGAACATTCTTGGCAAAATCATCCTCATCACTATCTTCATCTACAACTTCAGGTTCTAAGACTTTCCTTTTACCTTTACCACAACCATCTTCCACTTCAACTTGCTTGCTCAACATCTTACCAGCATCAGTGTGCATATAAGTAGCCCTAGCATCACGCGTGAAACCACCTTGCACATTATTACGAGGTCCAGTTCTATCCCCAGCAACAGCAGCTCCCAGGTCAGTCTTCTGCTTCTTAGGGGTGTGAGTGAAATCATTCCCCCTATTCTCTAGAATGTTCTGCCCAGACTGTTGAACCTAAACATGTGCCTTCTCCTTGTCCATCTTCCCACTCACAATCTCCCTGGTGAATTCAATGTCATAAAAAGCCCCCCCAATGTTAACATTAGGGACCACAGGAGGAACGAGTGAGACATCAAGATTTTTTTCCAATTAGAATGCGCACATAATCTACATTATTCATGCTATGCCTATCCACTGACAAGGTCCTGCCCACAAGACTGCTTGCATAGGAAGCAGTTGGACTATTCCTGTTCTCTAATGGAATCCCACGAACCTGGAACCGGGACATGTCTAGCTCAGTGACAGCCCCGTACCCAGGCAACCAGTTTTCAATTTGCAAAATCACATAGGGGAGGGTCCTCATGTTGATCCTACCAAAATGGATCCAAGGGTCCACATCCCGAGAGCTAGGAAAACGCATCAAGTATCTATTGGCTGCCATTTGCTTGGCATACCACCTCCAGGTACACATGTGCCCAGCCCACTGTGTAAACTCCTCCTCAATTTGACGCATAGAGACATTACCTTGTATAACCTCCACAATGGCCTGATGGATTTCCTTTGTTGGAGCAGGATTCCTGATATCAGGAATCACAAAGAAACCACCATTTGGGATTGTTGCGCCCACAAAGGGGGCTGCCAGCTTCCAAGGCCTAGGCTCAGAGTTGATCAAATTCACATCATGATTAGCCCCACACAAATTACAAATTTATTCTAACTCCACCACCTGATTTTGATTCTCTCTAAATTGGACAACGCGCACATTGGTACACTCCCCTTCACGATTTTCCTGTTCTAAGCCAGATCTAGAACGGTCAACACTCTGATCCATTCCCCTCGTATTGTGATTAGAAGCATCAACTGAAGAAAAACTAGGAGTGTTCGCCCTCCTGGGATTAACCTGGACCTGAACTGGACATGTGCGTTCATTTGCAAAACTATCAGAATCTGCATCCCGCATCTCAGCACGGTGTGCCAACCTATCACGACTAAAAACCCCTGTCGCCCCCACCAGAGGAAGAACATGGAGCGATAGTACCAAGACGATTATCATTACCTCCTCTCTTTCCACGATTTGCACGCGACGGCTCGTTGCTGCCAGATCTGCCGCCATTGAACCCTCCTCTTGGATTTGCTCGAACAGGGTCACGCCCACGGGAGCTGGAATCACCAAGATCTCGAGGTCCTGCATGGCGGGACGTTCCCCAGGCGCCGCCGTGTACCCCCCAAAGGCCTCCTTGGAGGGAAGTTAGGACGATGTGGCTGTCGCGCCGCGCCACCTCTGCCACCGCCACAGTTGAAGGGATACATGGGAGAGCTCACCCAGATCTGACCGCCGCTGCAAAGGAACGACGATCTCCTCCGGTAGTACCTTTGCATGGAGAACGAACAACCGGATTGAGGATTGATTATGGGATTAAGCAAGTAACAAAGACAACCCTAGATCTGCCTGCCGCTCGACCCCTCTCCCAGATGTGGCTGTACCTCGAATGAACCGTGAGAGGAGATAAGGTAGGGGGTGCGGGGTAGATATTCTCTCGCCCATTTTGCAAGCGCCCCCCTACGGCATTCGCGATTTCACGAGCACCCACAGAACGCGACCATTGCGGGCCACCCAGTGATGTGGTCCTCACATCGACGCCGACGGGTGGGTCTGGTTTGGGAAAAAGCGCCTTAGGACCAAGCGTCTTACGTGTCTGCTCAGGAGACCACACTAGTCTCGCTCGCTCACGCTGAGAGAACCGGCGCACACCAACCGTGGCCGTAAAGAAGGGGAACCTCAGCACCGCCTCGAGAATCACCACCTCGCCGGAGTTAATCTGACAAACATCGATCGCGATTCCGTCAATACCTAACCGCACGAGTCTCTTATCCTCACAACACAAAATTAAACCACTCGAACACTCCTGATTCGATCCATCAAGCGGAGTGAAGGACGCATCCCATCTGAGTGAAAGCGGAGATTGAGAAGAAGAAGACTCACAGGCGGTGGGATCCGCGACCCTCTGACCTACCTTCGCCTTCACTGAACGGAAAGCAATCATGTCCCCCGCTCTGATGGATTTCTCGCCATCACAGTCGATCCACTCAAGGATCCCGTCCTCGTCGTCGATGAGATGACCCGGGCCAGATCCCACCGGAGCACCAGCCATCCTAGCCTGCGGGTCGGCTCCGATGACGAGGGTGCGCTCGCGTAGAACGTGGCCTGCCACCGAGCGGCCACCCACTTTGCCCACGACGCCGCGTGCGCCACCTCGCAGATCGCCTCTCTCATCGCCACTTCTCGTGACATCATTTCCAGAGCAAGTGACGAAGTCGATTGAGGGTATCATGGAGTGGAACCAAGCTCTCGTGGATATGATTAAGTAGGTCAGGGATGGCTTCAACCATCTCAAGGTGGCGCAACTGGAAACAAGGGAAGCACTCCGGGAAAGCACATCACGAAAAAAGAATGCGTCAACAACCACGTCACGAAAAGAAACTAATCACTATGTTCCGTTTTAATTGGATTTCCCTATGAGGGCAAAACATTGTCTTGATGGTTGGCACTCTGGGTGTGGAGCTAGCCCTCCCGAGTTTGAGTCTTAGCTGCGGCATGCTCGAAAAATCGAGTCCGAGCTGAGAGAGACTTAATCGAATAAACCGGATGTCTCATCTAGTTAACAACGTATAACCAAACCAAGGGTGGATCATTCCTCCGTTAGCAATGTTTTATTTAATTATATTTTTTTATACATAATAAACAACACAAGAACGAGCTAGCTAAACTTAAACGTGACCGATCAATTTCTTTTATTCGGTTTGAAGCCAGGCAAGCAGGCGATGGATTAGGATGACTTCTTTTAAGTTTCTGCTTATACGTAAGCAAGTTTCTGAATTTTGGTGGGGAAAAACTGCGGTGGAGAGGGTTCGTTTGAGCTTATACTGTTTTGACTTATTTGTTGGCATGAGTTGTGAGATGTCTATTATGCCACTGATTTTTACATATGCACTTAATAAATCGACATGTAGGATAAATATGCTAAATTTTAGTAGAAAATTAGCTAGAAAAAAATAAAAAATATATAAAAAGGTAAACGATAATAAAAAAACATAGTGTTGTAGTATAATTCACCATCTCCGCATCTACACAACAAGCTTGGTACGTTGACATCCTTGTGGTGCTGAGGATGACGGGCTCGAGCTGTGGAGCTCGGGAGGCAGAAGCAGGTGGTCCTCGGGACGAGGCGGAATCGAGGAGGAGCAGGGTGGAATCGGGGCATGGCGGAGGCACGGTAGGATCCGGCCGAGGCGCTGGGATCTGGTGGGGCGGGATCGGTCAAGACAGGGCGGGGCACGACGGGATCCGACCGAGGCAGGTCTGGTGGGGGGGGGGCTGGGCGAACGGCGATGGCCAGCTTGTCCACCAGCGGCGGCGGGGTGACGGTCGGGCTCGGGTCAAGGAAAGGAGACGGGGTCATAATTGTTAGAAATAATTATCTTCTATTTATTTCAGGGGATAATCCCCACACTTGTA
This sequence comes from Alopecurus myosuroides, assembly GCA_028641055.1. Taxonomy (NCBI): domain Eukaryota; kingdom Viridiplantae; phylum Streptophyta; class Magnoliopsida; order Poales; family Poaceae; genus Alopecurus; species Alopecurus myosuroides. The sequence goes on along the minus strand of CM054063.1, from coordinate 290,968,500 downwards.
ACCCACGATTGTGGGAACCGTAGGCAGTTAGTATCCTGGAGCGTTGCCTCCAGGAACCGACTATGGAAACAACGCATCCTTTGGAAGCGCTCTTTCACCCTGTATATATATCAGATCCAATCATCAATAAATGGTTCGCTTGATTCATTCTCTGTGACTACACATCTCGAATCTTTACACGTTATCAGACACTTGCTCTACCGAGCGAGCAAATAGGCCGGACATCACCGGCGGGAATCGCCGGAACAGTCGAACAAGTGAGGAAACGGGCAAAAGTTCTCTACGGGGACAATCCGATGGAAGAGGAATTATGCCTTGTGGACAGTGCTACCACAAACTCCATACTGAGGGAGTTGAAATATTTCCAAACTCTAAAAAAGATGAATGGTGATATTTTAACAATCGCTGGACGCGATACGGTAATTGTTGGCACCGGCCGTGCCATATTTACCCTCCCAGGTGGTACACAAGTGACAACTGAGGATGCATTACTGTATCCCGATTCTTCACGTACCCTAATCAGCTATCGAGATATCCGTAAGAATGGTTTTCACATTGAAACCCATGAAGACAACAAAGAGGAATATTTACTCTTCACAAAAGATCACGGATATGGCAAGCAAGTACTTGAAAAAATTCCCTCTCTGTCGTCCGGACTGTACTATACGTACATTAAGCCCGTAGAACATGTTGCTTACAAGGTAATTTTCCAAAATGTTAACGCATTTCAAACCTGGCATGATCGCCTAGGCCATCCCGGTATCGGGATGATGAGAAAGATTACTAGCAATTCCATTGGTCACAATTTGCTTGAGTCCAAATTTCCTAAGTCATCGGATTTTGTGTGCACATCATGTGCCACGGGAAAGCTTATTCTGAGGCCTTCGCACCTCAAGATTCAAGCTGAACCACTTCAATTTCTTGAACGAATTCAAGGAGATATTTGTGGTCCGATCCAACCATTGTCTGGACCGTTTAGGTATTTCATGGTTCTTATTGACGCATCTACACGATGGTCACATGTGTGCCTTCTTTCTACACGGAACCATGCATTTGCCAATATAATGAGGGAAGTAATTAAGTTACAGGCCCATTATCCGGAAAGTCGAATTAAATCAATTCGCATGGACAATGCTGCAGAATTCTCCTCACGTGCTTTCAATGACTATTGCATGGCCCTGGGGATTGAAGTTCAGCACTCTGTTCCATACGTTCACGCTCAAAATGGTTTGGCTGAATCCCTAATTAAGAGGATCAAACTCATTGCAAGACCTTTGTTGATGAATTGCAGCTTGCCAACATCGTGTTGGGGTCATGCAGTTTTACACGTTGCTGACTTAATACAATTGCGACCTACTACATATCACAGTACTTCCCCTCTGCAATTGGTACGTGGAAATCCACCTAGCATTTCCCATCTGCGTAAGTTCGGATGTGCTACATACATCCCGATCTCACCACCTCAGCGGACATCCATGGGCCCACACAGAAAACTGGGGATCTATGTGGGGTACAAATCGCCGTCGATTATTAAGTACCTGGAACCCCTTACTGGGGATCTATTCACAGCCCGTCATGCTGATTGTATATTTGACGAGGAACATTTCCCGGCATTAGGGGGAGATTTCAAGTACCAGAAAGAATGCCCGGAAATTGATTGGAATGCTCTTGCCATTTCAGCCTCCGATCCACGTACCCAAGAAACTGAACTCCAAGTTCGGAAAATAATAAATTTGCAACATCTTGCAAATAATCTGCCAGATTCATTTACTGATCTAAAAGGTGTCACAAAATCCTTGAATCCCGCCAGAAATGCGCCCGAAAGAGTGGAGGTACCAACTAAAACCACTCAACTACCCGTTCCCAAAAAGAGGGGGAGTAGTACGGCATCTGACTCGGATCTTGCTTCTCGCAAGCAGCAAAGGAGAGCGAGGAGAAACTCCTCGAAGTCAGTAAATGTAAGTCAACTCAACGTCGACAAACACCTTATGGGTAGTATAGACCCAGTGGAAGGGCAACCTCTACAACCCAGCTCCAGCTTGCGCACACTGGCTGGGACATCGGAACACCTAGACTCACGCGTATTGGGAAATCACGAAGAGTCATCAAGGGTGCACGAGATATCCATCAACTATATCGATTCTGGAGAATCATATGACCGTAAGTCTACGATTGTCGACACTTATTTTTCTGCTACAATTGCAAATACCCTTCTTAATGATCATGATTCAAGGACTATCGTTGAGTGTGAAAAACGCTCCGACTGGCCTCAATGGAAGGATGCAATACAAGCAGAATTAGCCTCGCTCAATAAAAGGAAGGTATTCACAGAAGCAATACCTACACCTCCAAGAGTTTTCCCCGTGGGATTCAAATGGGTTTTCCTCCGGAAACGGAATGAGAACAATGAGGTGGTGAGATACAAAGCAAGGCTCGTAGCACTGGGTTTCACGCAGAGACCCGGCATTGATTTCAATGAAACATATTCTCCAGTGATGAGTGGCATCACTTTCCGATATCTAATATCTTTGGCAGTGCAAAATCGTCTATCTATGCAGTTGATGGATGTCGTGACCGCATATCTTTACGGGTCACTAGATTCGGATATTTACATGAAGGTTCCTGACGGAATCTCTGTCCCGGATGCAAGCACAAAACGCAACATGTACTGTGTAAAACTGAACAAGTCTTTATACGACTTGAAACAGTCGGGGCGGATGTGGTACAACCGACTTAGTGAGTTCCTTCTTCAAAAAGGTACTCCAACAGTGATGACTGCCCATGTGTCTTCATCAAGAAGTCTTCTTCAGGATTTTGCATCATTTCTGTGTACGTCGATGATCTCAACATCATTGGCAACGCACAAGACATTGATAAAGCACGCAATCATCTAAAGATGGAATTTGAGATGAAGGATTTGGGTAAAACCAAATTTTGCTTGGGTCTTCAACTCGAGCACCTTCCCTCAGGAATAATGGTACACCAGGCTGCCTATATCCAGAAAATATTGGAGAAATTCAATATGGACAAATCCTACCCATCTAAAACTCCCATGGTGGTTCGATCTCTAGACGTAGAGAAAGATCCGTTCAGGACGAGGGATGATGGAGAAGAGATGTTGGGACCAGAGGTTCCATATCTCAGTGCCATTGGAGCGCTTATGTATCTTGCAAATTGTACGAGACCTGACCTCGCATTTGCAGTGAATCTACTTGCTAGACACAGCGCAACTCCCACCAAACGCCATTGGGCGGGAGTCAAGAATGTCTTTCGGTATCTCCAAGGCACAAAGGATCTTGGTCTATTTTTTCAGTTCCAGAGAAATCTGGACTCCAGTATGATTGGATACACTGATGCTGGCTACTTATCTGATCCCCATAATGCCAGATCACAAACCGGCTTTGTGTTCCTACATGGTGGAACGGCCATATCGTGGAAGTCTTCGAAACAGACCCTCGTTGCAACGTCCACCAATCATTCTGAAATAATTGCATTATATGAGGCATCACGCGAATGTGTATGGCTTCGCAGAATGATAAACCACACACAACAGTCATGTGGAATTGGTTCTATCGAATCACCCACCATTATCTACGAAGATAATGCGGCTTGTGTTGCACAGATGCAAACAGGATACATAAAGAGCAATGTCACCAAGCATATTGCCCCTAAGTTGTTTTATTCCCATGAACTCCAGAAGAGTGGGGAAATCAACATCTTGCAAGTCAAATCATGTGATAACCTCGCTGATCTTTTCACGAAGTCTCTACCAACTTCAACATTCCAGAAATACATTCATGCGATTGGTATGCGACGGCTTCGGGATTTGCAAGAGTCAGGGGGAGTATCTTCCTGAACTATTCCTGTTCAAAGCATCATATTACACTCTTTTTCCCTTTATGAGTTTACTTTTCAGGTTCTCATTAAGGTTTTTAATGAGGTAATATCAACGTGAGATCATATGTCATACTTTCTGTTTTCCCCACCGGGGTTTTTAGGAAAGTATATACGACATATTTATTGTCCTCTAAATTCTATGGATATACTTCACATCGAGTTAAGAGGGGCGATAATCATTATATGTTGGATATTTTTCTCCTTATTTTCCCACAGGGTTTGAAGGAGTTTTACCATCATATCTTACACTACTCCTCATATTTTTCCCACGGGGTTTTTGGAGGAGACTTAATGAAGATGACGATGGATCCTTATGAAGTGTAGCGGTGATTAGGGGGAGTGTTAGAAATAATTATCTTCTATTTATTTCAGGGGATAATCCCCACACTTGTAACCCACGATTGTGGGAACCGTAGGCAGTTAGTATCCTGGAGCGTTGCCTCCAGGAACCGACTATGGAAACAACGCATCCTTTGGAAGCGCTCTTTCACCCTGTATATATATCAGATCCAATCATCAATAAATGGTTCGCTTGATTCATTCTCTGTGGCTACACATCTCGAATCTTTACAGTAATTTTTCTTCGATCGTTTTGTTTTTCGCTCGTTCGGCCACCGAAGGCAGTTGGACGTTGTGGCGGTCTGGATGTAATTCTGCCCAACGACATGTCATATTTGGCGTAGCCATTCGTTGCCGCAATGGAAATGCTCGGGAAGGAGGCGGCGATCAGTTTCTAGGTTCACACACAAATGTTGCTTCTCGGTGAAAATAAGGAGAGTAGAAGGAAGAGACTTCTTTTGGGTTGCCTATAAGCAACCCAAAAGCACAAAAGAAGTCACCTTTAGGGCCCTAGTCTCCTTTGTATGATTTTGCTTTCTTGGTTGGGTTCAGGAGGCTTGCAAATCCGGCCCAGGTCGCCGTAGTCGGACTAGAATGGTAAAACATGTTGTTCGCGCAGTATCCGAAAATAAATGTTGATGCTGCAATTTCTCGTTCTGATAAACGTGGGGTGGTCGCTGCTATTTTCCGAAGCCACGATGGAGTTTATATGAGACCATCAGTTTTAGCTTCTCCTGGAATCGCTGACCCTGAAACGCCGGAGGCGATCGCCTGTAGGAAAGGCGTAGCTTTGGCTGCTGACCTTCAGTTAACGAGGTGCCTGGTGTCATCTGATTGTCTAGAGGTGATAAAGGCCATGAGAAACAATTATCTGCCGAGATAGGGTTCGTTCTTAGATAAATTAGCATCAGGAAAGAATCTCTTAAAATGGTTTGTTTTGTTCATGAAGGAAGAGCATCGAATGTCCATGCTTATGATTTAGCTCGTAGCTCTCTAGATTTGGTGGTGGGACGCCGTTTGTGGTTGATGGGTTCCCCCGATACTTCAATTGTACCTATTGTTTTTCTTTACCTATATTATATATATATAATATATATATCTTTACCTAATAATAAAAGCGTTAAGGTTTCCCTTATTGGTTACTTGGTCGGTCGGTCAGTCAGTCATTAAAACTACCCCCAAGGTTGATATAAATTACCCACCTTGCCACCAATAATCTCTACCTAATATATCTATACCTCTATATCTATATATCTATATATCTAATCTAATTCTAATTCTAATCTCTACTATATAGTTTATGGTGACCATGGTGGCGTACTGGTACGTCGTAAGTAGCTATCCGCTCGTTTCCTATATCACGCAAGGTGGTTTGAGTTTGGAGCCGTGGCTTACTCCTATGCGTACGCCACAAGAATTCTTCTATGAATCAGAACCGATCAGACTTTGGAGCACGGTGGCCATATAGCTTGGCAGAGAAGACCAATCGAAACGGCCGCGCGCGCAGGTGCTAGCTGTTCCCCGAATCGAGACATGATCGCCCTCTCACTTCCTATATGGTATGGGCAGCATGAGCTTATACGGCAGCTAGCTACTACCCCTCTCCCTGCCCCCGTTGAGAGTCGACTCCCTACCCCCGTTTTCCCCACCGGCGTGCTCCCCTCTCTTCTCCGGCGGCGTTGCCGTTCGGTGGAGTCGAGGATGCATAGCCTGGGATGTGCATAGTAGTAGTAGGTTTGTTTTTCGTTTTGTAGTTTCTGCCCAGGTGCTGTTTGAGAGTAGGTCGACAGATCTTTGCGGCCAGATCTGTTGCGCCGCCGCCTTCTTCCGCGTAGCGGCGACCCACTGGTGGCAGGTGGTGTTGCTTGTGAAGCGGCCGAAGCTGCGCATCTCTTCAAATAAGGCTCGCAGCGAAAGTGTGGAGTTGGGGCTTCGTGGCCAGCCCTGGCTTCAGGTAGTTCTTCCTCTTCTTGAAGGTGAGCTCCCGTGGTGGGAGATGGCGTCAGGGAGGGGTTTTGCTGGCTTCCTGCATAAGACTGCACCCCTAGTCTTCTGCTGTTCTTCTTTGTTTGATCTGCCTCCTCGAGCTATCAGGTGCTCGCAGTTTGAAGGCAGGTTGATGTTCTTCAATTGGCTGCGGAGGCCTAGGTTTTGCTGTGATGCTTGCAGAGTGGTGGAGCTTGTTCCTCTTTGTTGCGGTGGTTGTGGGAGGAATAACAAGCATGCGAGCTCTGCGGCTTCACGGGAAGATCATTGGGCTGCGATTTGCGGAGTGTATCAACAGCGACGAAAGTTCGCCTCTGTTATTCATGACCATCGGGGTCGCTCCGTGCTCTGCTGTGTGTTGCAGCAGAGCTTTAACCTCCAGGCCACTGTGCCAAGGCGGAGGCCCTTCTTCAGCTCGCCGGTGGATTCAGGCGTTGCTCCATCTCCAAGTGGTTCTGTCCCCGGCGATGGTGCTGACGGCCACTGCAGCGAGCTGCGTCCGTGCGGTGGCGAAGGACCTGATTGCTTTTCCTTTTCTTCAGTAATGGTCCTTTTCTTATTTGCCAGGGACTTGTATGTAATTTCTTTCTTTGGTTTGGCCCCTGTTGTAACTTGTAAGCCCGCCGCTTAATGCAGTCTGGACCCTCCGAGGTCCTTCCCCTTGTTCAAAAAAAAAAAGCTTATACGACAGCTTCTCCAGAGGTACACACGGCGGTGGCGGGGTGGGCGTCTACGGCGCCCGAGGCCGCCTACGTGGAGGAGGAATATGGGCTAAGAGCAAGTACAATAAGCTTATGTAAGCGGGTTATAAGGATTAGAATAATATTTTTGTGATGACATGGAAGAGAGAGAAGAGGAGAGAGAATAGGAGTGGGCTCTCATGCAAGAGCTAGCTGCAGCACGTGCTCCTAGACACCTTGTGAGAGTGAGAGATGGGCCATGTATCAATAAAGTAACACATTTTATAGCTCACTATTGTACATGTTGGCTCTATAGTTGGCTATAGGTGACATGGCAATTTCTTGTAGCCGGCTGCTAGCTCTACTATTGAACTTGCTCTAATAGGGGCTTCCCGGACCTGGCATTGACGACGTGGTGACTTGCCCGCGCTGACCGCAAGATACGGCACCGCGCTACTGTCTGTGCGCCCCTCGAGTAGCCGCACCCTGCTCCAATCTGTCATGTAGGTGTTCATTGGATTTGCTAAGGAATCATGGGAGTTGTGTGTTGTGTCTCTTTACGGCGCGATTTGTTGAAGCTGGCATGAGGAATTGCGACCGCGGTGGCCAGGTGATAGAGGAGCAAGGGGACAGAGCTTCCTCGGCATGATCATGGTGGCATCTAAAGAGCCCAAGGTTTCGACACGTTGCTGCTGCTGCAAACTCGCCTCCTCGTTGCTGCTGCTAACTCGCCCACCCACTGGTCATCGGCATATGCATACGTATGGTTGGTGAAGACGATGCCTGAAGGGCTCGCTTGCAATGTCTTGTTTATTTACTGGTCTGGAATATTTACATCCGTGTTTCCCTGTGCCCATGTAACCGGGTGAAGAAAAATACGCTCTCTTATTGCTGTTTGGATGAATCAAGCGTCCATGACGCAGAAGTTCTGCAGGTTGCCGGACCAAAATATGCCTCGGCCGTTGCGCGGCCAGATCCCAGTGCCTCCTAGCCTCAGCGGAGCTCAGCGTTGGAGCTGTAGTTGGGCAGCAGAGGAGCTCAACGGCGGAGCCGCCGTGCGCGTTGTGGCGTCGTCTCAGCACGACCAGACGTTTGCGCTTCTCCGGCGGTCGGCAGCTGCTCTGCGTACGACGGCAGTGGTGGGGAGGGCACGGTATCAAGGGCGATGACGGGAGCGCATGAGGTTGAGTACCACGACGGGGAGAGCTCGGTAACGGGAATAACGACGTTGAGTAGATGGGTCGGCGGCGGCGGCGCATCTGGCTCCACGTTGTGCGCAGAGTACTTACTGGCCACTTCCGAATTTTAATCAGGACCTGACACGGTCCGTGAAAAAATACGGAGATTTCACCCATGAATCTACCGGGGAAAAATAACTGCCGACTGAAAAAACGACCATCCAAACGCAAGGTCCGTAAATAATTGCTGGCCGGAAATAAGTTTTGCTTAGAATACAGCGAACCAAGCGGGGCCTAAATGGTGTATAGCACATCCGACTGAAATTGGCACTACAACTACTGTAGTCATTGAATTCGGTTCTGACTTCGACATGTAAATGTCTAACCAGATGCGGTGGGTTGTGCTGCTGAAGCTCACGGTTCTATAGCTTTCCGATTTGCAAGCCTTTCTGTATGTTAAGGTCGCAGTAGTTTGCTCTGCTACATTGTTTCAAGTATGCTTACGTTGTTGTGTCGGGCTGCTGGTGATTGCAAGTTTTTGCCAGAATTATGTTTTGGGTTGTCAGCTAGACGTGGGTGTTGAACCTTTTTTAGAAACTGTTAAATACTTTTTAGAAACTGCTAAATACCTTTTGGCTACATTACACGTTTGTTTTTCCTGGCCTTGTAATGTATTTAACCTGGGCAATTCTTTTAATTAGTACTGCTTAATTAGTGTCTTTGTCCTTCCATACTTTTTCTCCAAGCTCCGCCGGCTGCTGCTGCCGGTCTTGCCGTTGTTCCACGAAGGCATGGCAGGAGAGGTGGCATCGACACGGCGGAGAGCCGATGCAGTCGCCGGCCGAACGCGTGAGAGAAGCCTAGTTTTAAAAACCGAACCGGACCGGCGGTCCGACCGGAAAAACCGAGAACCAAAACTTTGTCCGGTTTTTTAACAAGTATTGGTCTTTTAGTAAAAAACCAGAAAAATAAATTAAAAATGGTGAATAAACAAGGAATTGAACCCTTGACCTTGACCAAAGGTCCACTACAAGCTCAATAACCATCTATGCTAGCGCCAATTTATAATAATTTAGTGTATTGCATCAAATATTATTTGTACTCATTTGTTCTGATGTCAAACTTTTGAAAAATCAACTTAAATATTCCGGTTTTTTGTCGCAAATGAACCGACGAACCAACGGTCCGACCAGTGAAAACCTGAACCGACAGCCACGCTGGTTCGATTACCGGTTGGGTTTTTTAAACTATGGAGAGAAGCGGAATAACAGAGTGAGCTGGAGAGCATCGAATGTTCACAAGTTCAATGCTGAGCTATAACTTCTATGTATTATGTATATGGTAGATCGATGGATACCTCACATAATTAGTACACTCACTGGTTCGAGAAAACAGATTAAGGACAGCCTCTCTGCTGGCCCTCTGCCCTTTCCACATCCGCGTGACCTCACGGCAATGGCCTTGACCAAGGACAAAAAACGACGCATCCACGTGAGATCTTGGCCTTGATGTTGCTTGCCTCCACTCGGCTAGAATGTTTTCTCGCTGTATTTTATGTCATTTCTGAAGCTTACAGCCAGATCATTGTCCTATCTTTTTTTTTTGGTGATAATAAAACCTCTAAAAGTGTAAAATTTGAGATATGAAGCTATCTTCTTTTGGATGATACTAAAAACTCTTCAAGGGTAAAATGTGGAGGTTAGGTATGGAGCTTTTTGGGAGAGAGGAGTAATCTTGATAGACATGCACATAGATGAATTAATGTGTAAATGAACTTAGTGACGTGGCTAATGATCTTAAATCTCTCATTGAACCTCTCCAAGGGTTAGAGTGGTCAAAACTATGATGGTATTCATCAAAAACATGAACAAGCGAGTAGGAGAATTGAATTTCTTAGTAGTCGTAATAAGGCTGCTACGGAGGAAATGGAAAATATTATTATCACACCGAAGTGAACTTCTTCACAATGAGAAATAATGTATTGGCAAAATCTTTCAGAGCGGATTGTTTATAAGAGGCTAACCGAGGCACACTTTATTTTAGTCAAGGAGCTTTGTAAAGGAGGAAAAAAAACTAATATTACATCCTTCAAAATGAAGATGGCAAAATGACCGATCAAGTGGATGAGCTCCATGTGATGACTAGAATTTCATGTACTTGTTTCTTATTTAATTGTTAATAACATTATTTCTTTCTCAACCACACTAATACGATGGACAATTACTAGAGCTGACAGCCGTCATATATACATGTGGGATTATATGGATATGCCGAATATTAGTGATCTTATTTCTTTATTGTGATCCCGTTGCAACGCACGGGCATTCTACTAGTATTATATATAATAATAAAGAGAGAAAGATTTCTTCCAGTCCAACCCGGTGTTTTACCATATTGCCCCTCCAACAAAATATCTATATCTCTATCTCTACTATGGTTCACGACCGTATGTATCCTCAGTTCGTCATCGTGTCGTTAGTCGCTAACATTTCCATACTTTGGTACGTCTTGTGATTCCTTGTTTCCCATAAAGTATGATTTGTTTCCTCGATCCATGGCTAGGTGTGGCCTTGTAGGTCGTGTGCTTTGCCTAGGCCTCATTGATCGCTCATTATGCATCGGCCGACTGCCCACACGACCGTGTCCTACTCAAATCAGGCAAGATCATCTCTCAGAGAAATTTACTTCATGTTGCCCCATCGGTTCAGACTTGTCGTAGAAAACAACTCTCTTTGTGCCTTTAAATATGGGATCCAATCTTACGATCAAGTAAAGCGTTCCAAGCTATCAATTGAAAGAGCAAGCGATTAGACGAGAGATGAAGGAAAAACAATGGCTGCGGCGGCCACCATGGACACAACTAAAGTCGACGAGATCATGGGCGGCCTTGGTCAACTCTGAAGGCGACCGCTTCGAGATCGCACACGAGGTGACGGCGCTCGCATCCACCACATGATCGTGAACTGTTCGTACGATGTGGGTACAAAGAGGAAGAAGGGGTCTCGGCTCCATTGTGCGTCTGCTGCATCAGCGGTCTCCTCCATAGGAGGACGGTGAGTAGGCCAAGCAGCTCTAACTGTACAAGAATCACGCCACCACGTGCGACCATGAGCTCCGGCTTCACTACTAGGTTCCTTCTGCGGTTCTGCCTCCAGAGTCTAGACATGAGCTAACGCACCTCCTTGGGACTCTGGTTCGTCTGCCACGGAATGCTAGCACACCGAACATGAGGATGTGGAGCCGGCGAGCACGGGTTGAGCCTAGATCTGGGCAAGGTCGGGATGACCTCTAGACATGCCCTGCCCCTTCCATCCCCTCTCATCCAGGCGCTTGGGGAGTGTAGAAGGTCATGGCGAGGAGCACGGTTCCGGCCGAACTGGATTTGTTCATGTCATATGTGGAAGATGAGTTTATCCTAGATCTGCATCGGGCGCTTCCTCCTCTCTTTTTTTTTCTGATTTTTGGGATCCACATGATTCTGACTTGTTGTGTTGCACACGATTGTGATTAAGATCAAAACATGAGCTTGATTCCGTGGGTCGTGGATGTCCTTTTCTTCTATCCCATGTGATCCAAGATTCCATTTAGTATGTTTCTGCTCTTCTACTGAATCATGCATGGCCAAAGTTGTAGCTTGCAGTTCCGTGGTGTTGTAGATGATTTCGCTGCAGTCTGAGCTCACCTCATGAGCTGGGCGTAACGATATTTAGCTGGTCTGGTTTGTTCTATCTTGTTGTCTCATGATGATCGATTGATGAGAGAAGTGATCAGTTAGTTTTGTTGGACGACCGTGTCCCTAAAGCTTAATTTCAACAATTGAAGAACATGGATAGGTGTGTGTCGAGAAAGTATGCACTATTATGCGCAATTTTTTATTACCGTAGTCCTATTTTTATGATCGGGATTGTGTGTATTCTAGAACGTGCAGAAAAATGTTTCTAAAAATCTCAAAGCCATAATGAGCTACCTGAGATAAGACGGGGGCACCAACTTAAGTTTACAGTTTTTTCCTCTTGAATTGCTAGATCAATTTGCAATCAATTGATTATTCTGCCAAATTGGATTCGAGCAAAGAAAATATTGCAACAAACAGGGTTCTCCACCAACCAAACAAATATACTTGATCCAACAAAGACATAGAAGATAAAATAACCATATAATTAGAAGGGACAAAGTTTTACGAGGCTTTATGAAAAATATTTGCTACGTAGCTGTGGTTTTCTTGCTATGATGATAGAGGAGATGACCAGAGTCCACTTGCCACTACAGGAGACAGGCGGTACGCTGACGGTGACCTGCCGTCGGCGAACCCGTCGGCGTATGGAGTGCCCGACGGGGGCCGTCGGCGTCTCCCCGTCGGCCTCTTGCCTCGTAGGCGAAACAGGAAGCCCGTCGGCGTATCGCGTCCATGTGGGACCCACGCGTCAGAACGGAACGGACATTTTTCGAACAGACGCCGACGGCCCACTCCGTCGGCCTATGGGCCACGTGCCGCTCCTAGGCTGCGCGCGCGCGAGGACGCCGTCGGCATTGCCGTCGGCCTATGGGCCGCCATACTGGGCAGGCCTGCTGGGCCATTCGAGGACGCCGACGGCCTGGCCGTCGGCCTATAGGCACGTTTTGGCAAAAAAAATTCTGTGCTGTTTTGTTTAGGCCACGTTTTCATACAATTTTAATTGCAGAAAATTTAAAAACATGATAGAAATGATACAAAGAAGATCCAAACATCATATCCATATCATCCAAACATCGTACAAGGTACACAATCATCCGAACATCATCGATAGTGCGATACAAAGATCATCATCCTAGCTAGATCTCGCGGGAGCTCGAAGTGCCCATCTCGGACCGAGTGAGAATAGGCGACGCTCTGCGCTGGGTAGCCGCCGTCGAAACATGCCCGAAACTCGACGAGGGAGTAGCACGGGCATCAGCATCGCGCGACGGACTCGGCGATGCACCGGGAGCGTGATGAAACGGTGTGATCGTGCGACTTGGCGAGTCATCAGCACGGCCGAAGGGAGTAGCCCCGGAGTGTCCCGATCCCTACATGCATTTTTTAGCAGAAGTTAGCGACTCTAACGTGGCGGACACATGACAGAGGTAACGACTGGTTTGGCATATAACTTACCGGTGTACTCACGTAGACTACGCGAGTGAAGTCCTCCTTCGTTGGAAACCGTGGCGGCAGATCAGGCATAAGTGGTCGTGGAATTTGTAATGTAAGCCGCTCTCTAGTGGAATAAAACTTCTCGTCCCCCTAAAAGATATTTTTGATGTTAGGCTTTGCACAAATAAAGGTTCAAAGTAGGGGGAAGTAAGACTTTTCATCATTTGCAGAAAGAAAATGGTGAAACTTACAGCATCGCGCGCTTCTTCCCAGGCCCTATAAGCCCTTCTCATCCCCTCCCACTCCTCATACTTAACATTGTACTCCTCCATAGCTGCATCGTAGGCATCGCCTACTGAAGCTTACAATTTCAAGAAAAATGAATCTCGATGAAAGTTGAATCTCGTCAAGTTAGCTACTAAGGAAGAAATGTCGAAAAGGGAATGAGATTGAGAAGAACTTACTTTGGCGCAAGCTTTGGAAGTCCGTCGAGGAGGAGGGACAACGGGGCCATCGGCGGTGAGGGTGGCCTTGATACGCGTGAGGCACAACTCGGGAGTACGCGGGATCTCCTGGTTAAGGCAGCGAAGACGGCCATGCTCCTTGACGCGCCCGCCCACGACCAAAGCCCTCACGTCGGTCTCCTCCTGAATAGGGTTATCCACGTGAGGATGAAAACCCTGGAACGCCGTCGTGTAACTAGCTAAGTCCTCCCTGGCGCTGCCGAAGTACTGTGGAAGCGAGGGCTGGGGCTTGGATGGATCGGCCTTCTTTTTTCTCATCTTCTCCCATGCTTCCATGGGAGAAAGAGGGACATTCCCCGTGATGGACTCCTGCATCGCCAAAGAAATGTTATGCATACCATATAGAAACATGACGGGAATAAATGCATGTTGTTCGATGTGTGAACATACAACTTTTTCTTGAAGCTAGCATGGTTGTGGGCTCCCGCACAGTGTGTCCCCTCGTGGCCGCGGTTTGCCTTGTTCCGCTCGCTTAAGGCTTTGAACTCCGCGTTCTCCCCGAGCCACATTGCCACCATCGTCTTCCATGCGTCCTCTTTACCATCGGCCCACTGGGGCATAACCTGAAAAATCAAGACTCAATTTGTAGAACAGATAATACAAATTGCAGTTTAGCAGCAACATATGATACCATTGACAATTTTGACTTACCACGAAGTAATCTTCCAAAGTCATCGCAGGCTTTGCAATCACATTCTCATGCTTCGGCGCCGTCTTGCCGTACTTCTCGGAACTGAATTGATTCATGCATGTATTCCTTACATTGTAGAACTGATGTTGTGTCAGCTTCTTACATGCCCCCAACACAGTCCTGTTCGCCGAGGCCTGATACTCCGGAAGAACCCTGAAGAATCTCTGTAAACATGCATAAAAAGATTGTGAGAGTAAAGAGTTAGCATGGTGGGGGCATCAACTATGAACGTAATTGGAAAACCTCGCCTTACCCAGAACGTGCTGATCACGGCGTCAACAACTGTCTCGAAGCCCGGGCAAGCGGCGGCCTCATAGTCTACCCAATGGCGGGCTAGCTTCTTCTCGCCGTTGGGGACCACAGTGTATAATCCCGGCCAGTACTTCCTAATCAGAGCTGCAAGCAAAGTGTTAGGAACACGGCCCCCCACTGGAAAGCTCCAGTTGCTGCAGAATAATCAAACATTAGTACATGTCAAATTGTTTTGGTACAAATGAAATGGCGTGTTCAAAATTAGTATAGTAACTTACTCAACGTCGTTAGGCTCAATGATGACTTTCTCCTCCTCGGTTTTAGGCATCTTGGACTCATCAGGGACAGTCGTTTCCCCACGAATCCGTGGCTTCTTCGCGGACCCCGCGCCACGAGACACCGTCCCCTCGCCGCCAGACACCGTACCCTCGTCGCGAGACTGCGTCTCCTCGTCTCGAAACGCCAACTCACGGGAGTGTGAAGCCACGTCGCCAGAAGCGGAGGGTATGTCACCACCCTCTAGTAGTGCTCGTCCGCCACCTCGCCCTCGTCCTCCCCTCGGAGGGAGTGGAACAACAGCTGCCCCTCGTCCTCGACCTCTGCTCCCACCCTCATCAGTAGTGTATCTAGGGTTCGGAACAGGCTCCCTTCCACTTTTGGTAGGCTTCTTCTGGCGCAACGACTTCAACAAACTGCCCGATGATTCTTTGCCTTGGCTCATATTGGTGGATCACCTGCATTGAGAAAGGGTAATCAGTAAGCATAAAGATGTAATGCAATTAAGAAGCATGTTAGAAAATAAATACCAAGCATAATAAAGACATAAATAAATACTAAGCATAAAGATAAATACTAAGCATAATAAAGACATAAAAAGACACTCACCACGAATCATCACTCTCATAATTAGTTCTTAGGTTCTCATCGTCACTATCAACAACACTATCACGGTTGAAGTAAATTGGAGGCTCCTCGCACGGTGGAGGCTCGTCATCGCTCTCATTTTCCTCCTGCAATGTTGAGCATGTCTATGTCCTTTATATTCACCACTACCTCACCCCCTGTCGGTGCATCGTCTTCGAGATTCTCGATACCTTGTATGTCAAAGTCTCCAAAGTTCTCTTGCTCTTGATAGAAAATTCCCTCGTATGTTTTGGGGTTAATGTTGTTATAATCATCGTCAGAGGGCATAGGTAGCTTCCCATGTGGCGACACCTGGAACACGACTTCCCAGCCCTTGAGTCCCTCTTTCTGACATGGGTAGGGAAAATAATAAACTTTCTTGGCTTGGTGGGCCACAATGAAGACATCGGATCCGCTGTAGGTGGTTGAAGGTTTCACTTCAACTAACCCAATGGAAGGGGTACTTTTCTGTCCATGCTTTGGGTCAAACCAGTGGCATTTGAACACAACGAGCTTAAGTTCTATGTTCGTATTATTGTACGTCAGCTCATATACGTTCTGTAACCTTCCGTAGTAGTCAAACTCACTTGCTCCTTTAGTGAAGACCCTGGTATTCACAGTTTTTGCATTAGGCCGACTGTTCTGGTGAAACTCCGTATGGAAGCGATACCCATTCACATCATACTTCCCATATGCCTCGACTCTATGGTTACATCCTTGGGAGACACATCTCAACTCATCGGACATCACAACGTTGGGATTAGCTCTCTACAAGTTCAGTGTATTAGTTATGTGTAATAGAAAACGAGAAGACACGGATTGCAAGGTAGGGGGCAGGCTTGAAATTACCTATTCCCTGAACCAAACCGTGAATTTTTTCTTTCCGGGGGCACCCTCTTTCAGAAGAATTTCCAGCTCGGCTTCATCGAGATCCACCGTTCCCGACCACATTTCATCCTTGAATTGGCTAAAATAAGATAAATATGTATTAGAGCGAAACCGAGTTAATAGTTGCAAAGTAATTCGATTCACCATTTTACCTGAGGAAACTTCCTGCTTCCCCCTCGTCACGAACCACTTCATCCATGTTCAAGAGCACATATAGCATTACGCACTCCAGCTCTTCCTTGGTCAAAGTATACTTTTTTGCGCCACCAGCCTTGCCACCAGGACACTTGAAGAGGAGGAGCTTGGGGTCTTTCTTAGGCGCGTCGACATTGTATCGAGAGGACTGGTTATGCATAGTGGGAACATCATCGGGAAAGTACGTTAGCCTAGCGTCTGCCATCTCCTGGAGGATAGTTTCCTCAGCTATGCATGCTTCAATCTGATTTTTGTTTCCACATTTGGTTCGAATATACTTAAACTCTCTCTCAATACAAAATTGCCACCGGAATTGCACCGGTCCACCCAAGAGAGCCTCGTTCGCGAGATGCACAACAAGATGTGCCATCGGAGTAAAGAAGCCTGGAGGAAATATCGTCTCTAAGTTGCATAGCAACTCCGGCACTAGATCATGCAGCTTCTGAATAATCAGGGGACATATCTGCTTAGCGCAGAGCGTGCGGAAGAAATGGCTCAACTCCGCGAGCACTCGCCACACACGGTCGGGGAGATACCCTCGAACCATCATCGGCATCAGCCGCTCAATCCAAATATTATAGTCGTGACTCTTGAGCCCGGTGACTTTTCCTGTTGCAAGATTGACTCCCTTACTTACGTTCGAACAATAACCATCAGGGAACATCACGACGTATTTGAGCCACATGAATGCCTCCTTCTTTTGAAGACTAGTAAGGAAGAAGTCGGCATGCGGCTTGAACCAATTTTTTCGACGGTTGTTAGGAGGCTGCATGTGTAATCTCTCTCTATCACAGAGCCTCTTAACATCGACTCTAGCTTTGACATTATCCTTTGACTTGTCAGGAATATTCAGCACTGTGTGAAACAGAGACTCTCCAACATTCTTTTCGGTGTGCATCACATCGATATTATGGGGTAGTTCGAGGTCCTTGTAATATTCGAGCTGCGTCAAGCCAGCCACGTGAGTCCAGTTGTGTGTTTCACCATATCCCACATATCGTGGGCCATTTCCCGGAGCATGCACGAGAGCACGTAGCTCGGCATCAACAGCTGCACCATCGAAAGTTGGTATGTCTTTCTCTTCACGCTCAACTCTTCCCTTTTTGAAGTTCTTTTCGTCTTCTCTAAACCGATGCCTTCTTTTGAGAAACTTGCGATGCGTGTCGAACGTGGAATACTTCTTACCCCTGTTTAGCCAAAGGAACTCAAGTCGGTTCCTGCACACTGGGCATGGCCACTTACCAGCTGTACACCATCCGCAAAATAGGGCGTACCCTGTCATGTCGTGCATGGAATAGTGGAACCAAACTTTCATCAAGAAGTTTCTCTTCGATGCACGGTCGTATGTCATAGTCCCGTGGTGCCAAGAGTGATACAGATCATCCACAAGCGGCTGCATATAGACACTCAAATTCTTCCCCGGGTATTCAGGCCTTGGAATGACCAGCGACAGGAATATGGTCTCCCTTTGCATTAGGACTCCGGGAGGGAGATTGAGCGGAATAACAAACACGGGCCAGCAGCTGTACGAGGTAGGCGGCATACCATACGGATTGAATCCATCGGTTGCTATTGCAATTCTGACGCTTCGAGCCTCTTCTGCCTCCTCGGGGTATTTTGCATCGAAATTCTTCCATGCTTGACCATCAGATGGATGTCCCATCTTTACCCGTCCGTGCTCGTCCTCGTATCTCTTCCCCATCTTGTTCCACGTCATCTGTGTGGCAGACTCCTTGTTTATGTAAAGCCGCTGGATTCTTTTTATGAATGAGAGATAATGAAGAATCTTCTTGGCGACTTTTGTCTGCTTTTTCTGACCATCCGCTCCCTTTACCTCATGATACCTAGAGGCTCCACACAGGGTACAGTACTTGTCATCCGCAAACTGTTGCCGAAACAAGATGCAACCTTTAGGACAACAATCTATCTTTTCATAATCCATGTTGAGCTCTCGCAAGATTTTCTTCGCCTCGTACATGCTTTTAGGCAAACAATGTCCTTCGGGCAACATGTTACCATATGTTTGCAGATGAGCTTCAAAGCATGAACGGGTGTTGCCATACTCGAGCTTTTTTGCTAGTACTTGCAATATGGCATCGAGCTGAGAAATAATTGCGCCCTCGTACAGAGGTTTCTCAGCCGTTTCCATCATATGAGAGTAGGCCTTCACGGTAGGCTCCGGTTCCTCGGGTTCACACGGTTCCTCTTGTTCACACGGTTCCTCCGGTTCCTCGTGTGAAGGTGGCGAATCTGGCATGTAGGAATCACGGAGATCATTCAGAAAGTTTCTAATCCCATCGTCCTCCTTGCCATTGATCTGTTGCCGCATCACCCTGCCACTCTCACGTTCGTATTCAGCAAAGTCGACCGTCGTGACGAAGCCCGGCATATACCCATAAGACCAAAGGTGTTTTATCATATCCTCTTTTCCCTTACGCTTACGCTTCCTGCAATGACTGCATGGGCAAAATGGACGAAGGTCTTCCTTTGAACCACACGCTAACTCCTTCACTAAGAAATCTGTCTTCCATACCCACTCATCGGACCTTTCAACCGCACTAATTCGGCCACTGTATATCCACCCATTATCAGTCATTCTCTGTTTTATTTCGGAGCCAAACAACATATATAGCATGAAATTAATTGCATCATAGCATGAAGCATCAACCTACATCTGTAATAGGTAAGGGTCCTAGCAGCCGCCGGATCCGCATATTGAGTACGTTCTCCATGCTCTACCCCGATCCGAGACAAAATTTCGGCAGCACCTCCCCGCTGCTCTCCCGATACACGTCTCGGCAAAAAGCCGAGAGGATGTGCATAAGGAGAACAACGAGGAGGCGCTACCGAAATCCTGACCCAGACCGGAGCAGAACATGGAGAACGTACCCAACTACGCATCCGCCGACTGTCCTGTAAATGCCGCAAGCGTTACGGTTCAAAATATGCCTACCTCTAATGCATATTTATCCGCGTAACACTCGCGGACGGGAAATGACACCTAGGTAACGCGACATAAATGAATGTGAGGGAGAAGACGGAGTTCTAGCTCACCCTCGGCGGTAGAGGAAGTAGTCGAACGACGGCGTGACGACCGGGCCGGAGGCGTGGGGTGTAGGCTCTAGACTGAAAGATCATTGTCCGTTTTGGTAATCATATGGCAACATAACCATTTGATCTAATGTTTGTTCAATGAATGAAAATGCCCAGGTTATTAGGTTCATTAAGTTTATGGGGCACATGCTCGTTCTATATGAAAAGTGCTAGGTGAAAGGGAGCCAGGGAACCAAATATGCAGGAGCGGAGGCTCCGGTGAATCCACCGGAGGCTCCGCTGAGGCTCCGGTGGTTGCTCCGCTAAACCACCCCTCTGTTGGCGCAGAACGGAACCTACAGCGGAACCTCCGGTGGATCTCCGGTGGGCGGAACCTCCGCCAATTCCACCGGAGGCTCCGCCATCCGCCAAACACTTGGCTCACGCGCAAGCAGGATCCGGTGCGCCTCCGGTGGCACCTCCGCCAAAATGCCCTTCTTTTACCACAGGGCGGAGGTACCACCGGAGCCTCCGGTGGACATCCGGTGGACCCCATGGTCCAGTGGAAATGGGCTCCGGTGGAGGGTCCGGTGGTTGTTCCGCCAAAACACCCTTCTGTTACCGCGGGACGGAGGTTCCACCGGAAGCTCCGGTGCGCCTCCGGTGGGCGGAACCTCCGCAATTTCCACCGGAGCCTCCGGGCCGTTCTCCACCGCGTGCAAGCTAGGGCACTGCGCAAGTGCGCAGTGAACAGGAGACCACCGGAGCCTCCGGTGAAACCACCGGAGCCTCCGGTGGAACTGGAATGCAACGGCCACTTCCCCTACCTCTTAAATGTCAAGCTTTTCCCATTCTCTCTCCTAGCCACTAATGAAAGCTTCAACCACCTAGATCTCCCACTCCGTCCACCCAAACACTCCCAAACTTGGTGGAGAGCTAGAGGAGACCTAGATCCACACTTCCACCAAAGGAATCTCAAATCCATCCACCACAACCTAGTAGATCTAGAATCCTACTTGAGGCCTAGAAACCTTAGTAGATCTCGTGCTTGTAGTTTCCACCTTGTTGCAAGAAGCTACGGATTGCTTGAGAGCCTCCATCCATCTTGTGGAGTGACCTCAAGTCCTTGTAAGGGTTTGGTCAACGCCTTCAAGTCGACCTCATAGTGGAAACGAGCATCTCCCTCACCGGAGAAGCTCAAGGAGAACAAGGTGTGCACAACCGTGCTATTGAGGAGCGCCTAGGTGGCTCCCCACATCTCCAACGTAGACGTACTTCTCTTTGAGAAGGAACTACGGTGAATCATATCCTTGTCTCCTTGTTTACACTTGTCGTTTGCTTTACTACCTTACGCTTTACTTCCGTTGCGCATATAGTTTTGTTCACATAGGTTGCTCACCTAGTTGCACATCTAGAGAACCTTACTTTATCTTGCTAAGACCTACTAAAAGGAAAAGAAAAGAAAAATTGGTAGTCAACCTATTCACCCCCCCCCTCTAGTTGACCATAGTGCACTTTCAATTGGTATCAGAGCCTCGGCTCTTACTAAGGGCTTAACCGCCCAAGAGTACAATGGTCGATGAAAATGCCCCCGGAAGTTCTAGTGCGGAAATATCCAAAATGGCCGACACTATATCTAACCTACAAGATACGGTTGGAATTCTCCAAACCGAACTATCTAAGGTTAGCTCTAGTGTTAGCTCGGATGTGTCTAGCATGAAGAAAATGATGGAGGCACTGATGGGGAAAACCAAGGAGTCCACGGAACCACCTCTCACTACCGACGATGTTAGCTTGGACGAAGATTCCATTCCGGATATCGACGAGATGGAAGCTAACATCGCTTTAGCTAAGGCGAAAGCCAAAGCAAAAGCCGATAAAAAGGCTAAGGGTGGTGTGAGCTCCGAGGGCTCCAAGTCTCAATCGGCTAACGGTTCGGGGTCTCAATCTAAAGTTCCACCACCTCCCAATTACGACTCTATTCACCCTATTGCCACTATGCCACACATGGTTAATGTTGGAGTTCCTCCCATGCTTAACACTAACGAATTTTCTTCTTGGAAGTTCGATATGGAGTCTCACATTTCAGGATCTTGCACCGCATTGTGGAGAAGCATTCTATATGGATTTCACCCTCACGATCCGAACAACTTGACTCCAAGAGAGGATGTGGAATTTCAACTCAACAAGACCGCTCTTGTGACTATTCAAAAGGCCCTCCCAAGAGAACATCTTGAACACATTCGCGGTATCAAGACCGCCAAGGAAGCTTGGGATAAGCTTGACTCCTTGTTCCAAGGCAATGCAAGCATCCAATCATCAAAATACGATGTTGCTCTTGACAAGTCCGAGAACTTTGTCATGCATGAAGATGAGAGTCCCGAGGAGCTATATAGAAGAGTGGTCACCCTTGGCAATCAATTAAGGGACTTTGGAAAGGAGGAAATCTCCGATGAGTGGATCAAGAGGAAATTTGTCAAGGCCATAACTCCTTTTGAGAAGAATCTATCCACTAGCATTCGAACAAGATCCGACTACAACTCACTCAACTCCATTGGTGTCCTTAGTGAGTTCATAGCCATATCTTTGTCTCACAAGAGCGCGGATGATGCTCTTGCTCGCTCAAGAGGCCATGGGAAGTCTCCTAACCTTGCCTTAAAATCTAAGGCCATGGCCAAGATAGAAGAAGTGGATGATGATGATGATGAGGACTATGAGGATACATACAAGGGTGCCCACAAATGTATTGCTCTTGCAATGCAAGGGTATTGGAAGAGATGGGAGGCTCACAAGGCCGGTGCCCCTAGACCCTCAAGGAACAAGACCTTTAGGAAGAAAGGGGAGCGGCAAAGGACTTGTTACAACTGTGGAAGTGCAAACCACTTCGTCAAGGAGTGTCCTTTTGAGCCACGAGAAGAGAATGAAGGGAAGCTTGTTCGCAAGGACAAGAACAAGTCTCCACAAAACAAGAACCTCGCTATAAGAGTCCCAAGGGCTCTATATGTTCAAGAGGGCCCAACATTGGAAACATACTACTCCGGAGAGGAAGGAGAAGATGAAGTCGTAGGTGTCGCCCACGTCGCCATAGCTACGACTTCCTCTTCATCGGTCTCTCTATTCGAATCTCCCAATGAGAAGGCATCGATCCGACCTACATGTCTCATGGCAAAAGCCACCGCGGTAATATCTTCCACCTCCAAGTCTACTATCACTAGCTCTCCCTCATTATTGGATTGTGTTGAAAACATTGTTGATGATGAGGAGGCCAAGAACCTAGGATCTTGGTTGTGTAGTCTTGAAGGTGAAACTAAAGAAAAAGTAAAAGCTCTCCTAAGGCAACTTGATGACGCCAACTCTCTCATTGATGAGAAGGAGGAGATCATCACGACCTTGGAGAACCATGGTGGTAGCCATGAGAATCATGATGACGAACTCGTCAAGGCTCTCGAAAAGGAGAGATCCATGAGAGCTTCTCTTGAAGAAAAACTATCAAGTCTACAAGAGACTTATGCTATTAGTGTTTCTAAGCTTAGAAAAGATAACGAAAAATCTCTTGCAAAGCTTAAGATAGAACATGCCAAATCTCTTGTCTTACTTAAAGAATTTGAAGAGGAAGAATTAAAGCTAGGAATAGCTCATGAAAAACTTGTCGAGGAACATGACAAACTAAAAGGGGAGTTTGCATCTCTCAAAGAAATTCATGACAAACTTGCTAAGTCCCGAATCAAGCTTCTAGCTCAACAATCTAATAAGCATGTTGCATCTTCATCAAATAGCATTGTTATTGTGCCTACCTCTTCTTCTACAACTAACATTGTAGGGAAGGAAAGAATTCTCAATGACGCAATAAGCTCTCAAGGTGCCAAGAAAGGAAAAGAGGGACTTGGCTTTGTTTCCAAGTCAAAGAAGAAATCCAAGAGTGTCACCTCTCCCTCCAATAATGTTATCTTTGTGAAAGAGGGTGAGGTGCCCAAAGAAAAGGAGACCAACGCCATTATGAGTGGTGATACCTCTAGGGGGAGCATCACTCATAATGATTTTGCCGGAAAATATAACCCATCTTATGTTCTTATGAAATCTAGAGATGGACATGTTTATGCTAAATACGTTGGTACTTCTTATGGTGATGATTATCATTGGACTATTTGGGTTCCTAAGACCCTTGTGACTAACAAAAGAGGACCCATTGAAGGATGGGTACCTAAATCAAGAAATTGATCTCTTGTAGGGAAACGCTTCCGGAGCACATAGATGGACAGTGGATAGTGGTGCATCCCAACACATGACCGGAAGCCATGACGCAATAAGTAATATTGAACCTCCTCTACCACATCTCAATTGTGTTACAATTGGTGACAAGTCCGAGCTTAAGGTATTGGGACGAGGCAAGGTAGCTATCTCAAATGATTTATCAATTGAGAATGTTCTCCTTGTTGAGTCCCTTGGCTATAACTTGATGTCCGTTCTTCAACTTGCAAATTGTGGTTTTACCTCGTTCTTTAATAAAGAGAGTGTGATTGTCACTTGGGAGACTTCTCTTAAAGTAGCCTTTGTTGGGTTTGTCGAGAACGGCATGTATGTAGTGGACTTCTCTAAAGAAGACACGTGTGCCGCGACATGCCTAATGGCTAAAGTTGATGTGGGATGGCTTTGGCATCGCCGACTAGCCCACACCAATATGAGAATGTTACATGACCTCCAAAGTGGCAATCACGTTCTAGGACTAACCAAAGCTAAGTTTGCTAAAGATCGTGTCTGTAGATCTTGTACCTTTGGGAAGCAACATGGATAACAACACCCAACCAAGACAACCATCTCCACCACAAGAATTCTCGAGCTCATTCACTTAGATCTCTTTGGCCCACTATCTTATGATAGCCTCGGAGGAAAGAAGTATTGCTTGGTGATTGTGGATGATTATTCAAGATATTGTTGGGTGTATTTCTTCAAGAGGAAAAGTGAGACTCAAAATAGAGTCATCGAGTTCATCACTCTAGTGGAGCGCCAACACAATGCTACCATCTTGGCCATTCGGAGTGATAACGGCTGGGAGTTCAAGAACTACACCGTTGAGGGTTTTCTTAGTGAAGAAGGCATTGCTCATCAATATTCCACTCCCTATACCCCTCAACAAAATGGTGTTGCAGAGAGAAAGAACCGGACTTTGATGGATGCGGCTAGGACTATGATTGCGGAGTTTTCTTCTCCTTATAACTTTTGGGCCGAAGCCGTCTCCACCGCTTGTCATGCTACCAATCGGCTCTATCCTCGCAAGATCTTGAACAAGACTCCCTATCAGATTCTCACGGGCAAGAAACCGGATGTATCTTATTTCAAGGTCTTCGGTTGCAAGTGCTTCATTCGCAAGAAAGGAAAACGGTTGTCAAAATTTGAGACTAGATCTTATGAGGGTATCTTTGTTGGCTATGCCACGAATGCTCATGCCTATAGAGTCTACAACAAGTCCACCGGGCAAGTTGAAGAAGCTATAGACGTAGTGTTTGATGAGGACAACGGCTCCCAAGGGGGGCGTATAGATCATGGTGTTGTAGGAGATGCAATTCCTCCCATCGTCATAAGAAGAATGGGGATTGGTGAAATAATTCCCATTGAGGGTTACCGGATGACGGAGGGATAAGGACTATGCCCCACTCAAGTGCAGCCATTGACTACACCCATTGATGATCAAGCTATCCAACAAGATGCACCAAGCCCTCAAGCTAACTATCAAGGCCAAGCTAATGAACAAGGCCAAGCAACACATCTAAATCATGATCAAGATTCTATTATTGTTGAGAATTCTCAACCTAGTGGTGATTCATCACCCAACTTTGATCAAGTACGAAATGAAGATGGACATGTCTCCGATGAAGAAGGTGATTCTCAATCAATATCCAAGGAATCTTTGGAGGAGATACTAGCTCGTAGAGCAAAGAGAAGGCTAGAGAATCTTGAACGAGCGGGTCATACGGAGGACATGATTCTTGGACAAGTTCGTGGAAGAGTGGTCACTAGAAGGCAATTGGCGGACTTTAGCAAGGCTCATGCTTTTGTCTCCTTCATTGAACCCAAGAAGGTATATGAAGCTCTCGAAGATCAAGATTGGCTTGAAGCCATGCATGATGAACTCAATAACTTCGAGCGCAACAAAGTGTGGAAATTAGTGCCAAGACCCAAGGATTGCAAAAATGTCATTGGCACCAAATGGGTGTTCAAGAACAAGCAAGACAAAGATGGCATTGTCATTCGCAACAAGGCAAGATTGGTGGCCCAAGGTTTTTCTCAAGTCGAAGGTATCGATTTCGGTGAAACTTTTGCCCCCGTAGCTCGCCTTGAATCCATTCGTATCTTACTTGCTTACGCATCTCATCATAACTTCAAGTTACAACAAATGGATGTCAAAAGTGCTTTCCTTAATGGTCCCATTAATGAGTTAGTATATGTCAAGCAACCTCCGGGTTTCGAGGATCCCAACCACCCCGATCATGTCTATAAACTTGATAAGGCGCTCTATGGACTTAAACAAGCTCCACGTGCGTGGTATGAGCACCTTAAAGAGTTTCTAGTAGATCGCGGGTTTAATGTTGGTTTAATCGATCCCACTCTCTTTACCAAGACGGTTGGAGGTGAATTGTTCATATGCCAACTCTATGTGGATGACATCATTTTTGGGTCTACTAACACCTTGTTCAATGAGGAGTTTTTCAAGCTTATGACCGATAGGTTTGAGATGTCTATGATGGGAGAGTTGGAGTTCTTTCTTGGCTTTGAGGTCAATCAATATTATGAAGGGACTTTTATCAAACAAGCCAAATACACTCAAGACATGCTCAAGAGGTTTAATATGAATGATGCCAAACCTATGAAGACTCCTATGTCCACAACCACCGACTTGAAACCCGACCCCGACGGTAAAGAGGCAGATCAAAAGGTATACCGCTCCATGATTGGCTCTTTGCTCTACCTTTGTTCATCTAGACCCGATATCATGTATAGCGTAGGTAAATGTGCAAGGTTTCAAGCCTCCCCAAGGCAAAGTCATTTGGAAGCTGTGAAAAGAATCTTTCGATATCTAGTTCATACCCCAAACTTCGGTCTTTGGTACCCCAAGGGTTCAAGCTTTCAGCTCATTGGATACTCGGATGCGGATTATGCGGGAGAGAAGACGGATAGGAAGTCCACATCCGGGGGTTGTCAATTCCTTGGCCGCTCCTTGGTATGTTGGTCTTCTAAGAAGCAAAATTGCATTGCTCTCTCTACCACCGAGGCCGAGTATATCTCCGCGGCAAGTTGTTGTGCCCAATTGCTATGGATGAGGCAAACCTTGAAGGATTATGGTATTCATTTTGACAAGGTGCCTCTTCTTTGTGATAATGAGAGTGCTATCAAGATCGCCTACAACCCGGTTCTTCATTCCAAGACGAAGCACATTGATATCCGTCATCATTTCATTCGGGATCATGTTGAGAAAGGTGATATTGATCTCTCATATGTCTCCACAACGGATCAACTTGCTGATATCTTCACGAAGGCCCTTGATGAACCAAGATTTCGAGCTTTGAGGAATGAACTAAATGTCATAGATTCCTCCAACTTCACTTGAAACCTTGCATATCTACCCTCATTATGCATGCTATTAGGCTTAGATGTAGGCATGGACATAGGGGGAGCACTACTCAACTCATGAATATGCGCTCCTCCTATTATGCGAAAAATAAATCATCATTGCATATCTAGTCATTTGTGACTTATTGTGCTTAAATGTGAGTAGTAATTTTGGACCCAAGATATATCTTCGCGGTGCCAAGTTACACACTCAAACATGGTGGCCTCGGCCACCGACCATTGTGTGCTTTGGATCTTTCACGCCTATCATATCTCCGTCTTGACAACTCGTGCGGGTCCGGTCTTCTATCTTTTTATTGCTTCTTGCGGACCCCGTCGAGTAATGTCTCTCGTATATCAGTAACGTTTTTTCCAACCCAAGCCCCACTTGCCCAAACCCTTGTTTCTATAGTATTGCCCGTGATTTTCCAATCTTGGCGTGCCAAAACTCGAGTTGGGCAGAACCTCCGGTGAAACCACCGGAGGCTCCGCTGGGCCTGTCCACCGGAACCCCACCGGAGGCTCCGCTGGGTCCCTGTGGCTCAGCGGGCCAAAACCTAATGTTTTGGGACAGGGAGCGGAGGCTCCGGTGCGAACCACCGGAGGCTCCGCTGGTGGGAGTGGAGGCTCCGGTGAAACCACCGGAGGCTCCGCCGGCGGAAATTTTCTGTGGATAAGTTGCGGGCGCGCGGGGGTAAGTGAGATCCAATCTCATTTTCCCCCACCCGCCCCCATCTTCTTCCTCATGAACCGCCGCCGCCCCCAAGCTCTCCTCCGCCGGATTTGGGCGCTCCACCGCGGGGAGGCCTTCTCCTTGCCGCGGGACGCCCCGGGATCCTTCCCTCCTTCCTTTTTCACCATGGATGCAGCCGGTACGTGCTCTCTCTCTCTCTCATCTAGTTGATAGATGAGATGCATAGGAGCTCATGTTCTAGCCTTCTAGATTTGTGGATTTGGAATTTTAGGAGTGAAATTTCCCTAGTACAAACCCTAGCAACCTAGAAAATGCATGTTAGGTTTGAATCGTTGTGGTTGTAGGGGAACTCATTTGCCCTAACCCTAGATTATTCATCCCTAACACCATGAGTATATCGGTTTCTTGGTTTTGTGCGTGCTTTATCGTCTCGAGCTTTACTCGTTCTTCATGTTCTTCTTGCTTTCTCTCTTAGATGCTTCCGGTTCCAACACTAGTAGAGAAACCCTCTTCTGTGGCGCACCAAATAGCTATTCTGTGGCGCACCCTGGGGCCACAGGGGTGCGCCACAGAACACACGCCACAAAAATAATTTCTGTGGCGCACCCAACACGTGCGCCATAGAAATAGTGGATTCTGTGGCGCACCAAGCCCGTGCGCCACAGAAATGGTGGATTCTGTGGCGCACCAAGCCCGTGCGCCACAGAAATAGTCGATTCTGTGGCGCATCTCTTAATGGTGCGCCACAGAATTAGGCGCGCCACAGAATTGTCCAATGGTGCGCCACAGAAACATCTGCAATATTTCGAAATCTAAATTGTTTCTGCTGTATACAGTTTGAATATACAGGAATTATACAGGAATTATACAGGAATTATTCACAGCAGTGATATTTGACAACATATAACATATTACTGATATTTTACAAAGTTACTAAATCACAATAGTGATACATAGTGCAAAGTATCGAATTTGTCTCAAAGTGATCACATAGTTAACTCGATCGAGTTGTCAAACACATCATCATCGAACAATAATTGTCACCACATATAGTTACTCGAGTTGTCAAGTTACAAATGCCTAAGCTAAGATGAAATAGACTACAAGCACGGCGACGATGGTGAGCAAGAATGGTAGCTTGATGGAGGTCTTCATCTTGTTCATCTGTTTCGACTGGTGGTCCCTCCACTTCGCAACCGCCTCGTGTCTAGTCTTGTATCCTTTATAGGAGTTGCCGCTGAACTTGTCGACCTGTGCTTTGCAGTCCTTCCACTCGTCATAGACTCCTGGAACCCGACCCTCGAACACCACGTAGTACGTCATCTATATAGATAGACACAAAGCATATTAGTAAGTATAATGCAAAAAACAACTAAGTCATATATGTTCACAAAAAACAACTAAGGAAACAAAAAATAAACATCATCAAAGATATACAAACATAAAGCTAGCTAGGCCTAAGTTAATTTAGAGCAAACTAATAGTAGCTAGCACATCCATCTCATATATGGATAGGTGGATGGGCATCTCATCGCTTGTTGCAGCCATGGCTGGCAGTTGTCACTTAACACAAATTAAGTTGGAAATACTTTTCCAAACGAGCCATCTGTAATCATTAAAACAGTTTCGTATTTGTCATCTAGCGGTGTTAGCCGACAAAGAATAGACTACTAATTACTCCCTAATATGAATTGCATACACAAAATGTTTTTCCTTTCCCTTAAATAAATACTAATAATTATGTGCTAAGAGTATTCCTTATTCAGAAAATAATCCATGTCATATTCTCGAGTTTCCCATGTATGGTTCCAAAATCAAATACAACAATGTTTTTATTTTGGATGAAATTGTACAACAGCGGATATATTTACTATAAGCTTATAAATGGCATGTTTCTTATTTTTTTAATAAAATACACTAATTACTTTTAAATAGTCTGCATGATTGTGAAAAATACAAACTCTTGTGTACTCCTAAGCAATATTCAAGGTAGAAACCGTGTATATTATGAAACCACAACTACAAGTACAAAGAGAACTAGTTTTCACAAATATATGTGTTGAGTGGTTACTGGTTTCACGGAATTGTACAGTTTGTTTCACCAAAGGTACAGTTACTGCTAAAGGTGTGACTAAGAAAACTTTTCAAGTATTAGACCTGTGTCTAAACGGTGCGGCGTGTGAGCTAAGGATTCTTTTCCTGGACCTGTGACTAGTGCAAGACGCAGGGACTAAGAGAATCAAATGGCAGAAGGCCCACATGGCAGTGGTAGCATCCTGCATTTATTCTTATTCTTTATTCTGACATGTAGAACGGTGGAGACTTGGATTTCTTAGACACCTCTCTTCGTTTTTCTTAGACTGTTCCAGACGCTGCACATGAATGGCAGCACAGCGCATACCTCACTTGGACATGGCAAAAGAAAGAAATATTCCGCAGGAGCAAGAACACATGGGAACAATTTAAGAATAATTGTCTTCTCTGGAAATTCTCGTCACAGACTGTGTTCTAACAACTCCATATTCTGGGAGCTAAAGAGTAAATCTTTCAGATGCTTCTACAGTAGCAAAGTATAACGCTACCTCTAACCTCTTTGTTTCATTCGCGGCCAAAAAATGAGAAAGGTGTAGATATATTTTTCTATGCATATATATAGGAGTATATCCTAGGCTAGGTTGGCTGACTGATGGATGATTATTGGTTTGATGAACATGAGGGGCAAAATGTTTCTCCTACGACCTCTAGCTGCTGCAGTAGCACGGGAGGGAGGTTGTAACGGAGTTTGTCGAAAAAGCCTGTTGGTCTAAATATAGAAATCTGTAGCGCCTCATTTCATTCTATGCAAGTTGCTAGATACAAGGAACATAATTTAGGTGGCAGTGTGCATGCTATAGCTTAATTATATTAATTTGTGTGTGATTTGATTATGTTAGGTGGAATTGTACTTGCTACAGATATACACTTGAACAGTCAGAACCAACAAAGTGTTCTATGGTTCTATTTGATGTTTACCCATTCTATTTTGACTATTTAACTTGTTTGATGCAGTGACAGTCATGAAACAAATATTGTGAAGCCAATGCAGACAATAATGTCTCAGATTGTAGATACTACTATTAGCTTCTTGAAACAGCAGTATTCCACAAAGATTGGGCAGAAACAAATAGTTAGAAAAATCCCAAAATCAAAAGCAGATTGAGTGGCAGAAACAAGCTAGTACCCAATGGTGATAAGCTAGCAAATGCCCAGCAAATTAATTGTTGCTCTGGATATCAATGTGTACCCAATGGTGATAAGCTAGCAAATTATTTGTTTCTTCAACACTAAATTCAGAACACCTCTGCCCAAATCCTAATGGTGATAAGCTACTAAGTATAAAATTCATAGAAAATTTGGGCATGACCTTTGCTAATTTTTCTATGTCTAAGAGTGTCAGAAATTCGCTCGGAAGGAAATGAATCAACTTCCTCGCGAAACATTGACATCTCAAAAAGAAAAACCTGCACAAAATGGAATCCAACAGTCTAGCCTTCCTCGCGAAAGATTTTTGCATGGTCATTGTTTACTTTCGTGCTGTTTCACAATGTCCCAGTAAAAAACATAATGAAATATAGGGGTGGAGCTTCTGCAAATTCCTGTTTAACCTTTGCAACTCGCGCTAGCAAGATGGAACAAAATTTCTGGCAGCTCCGGGCCAGCTTCTGCCGCGTAGTTAGAGTGGTATTTCGAGCAAAATCCCTGTAGTGTTGTAAACATTGTAGTTTCCACAGCAAACGAACAACCTATTCTAGATTAATAGTCAGTTGATGTTGTACTAGTATTTAGACATGGCAGTAAAAGTACACATTACAAGGAATAAGGCACAAAAGAAGGAAAAGAAAACCTAATCTTCCAGAGAAATCGAAAATCAATATTTGGGAGAGGGCAAATTTTTCATCTTTAGCTAGTAAAATCATGTTAGAGTGGTATTTCGAGCAATGATTGGGCAAAAGCAAGCAAATTGTTTTGTGGCGTTTGCACAAACAAGTGACACATGTTTTATCTGGAAACAAAAGAGCAATAACTATTATAGTATCTTGCCAAACAGGAGTAGGAGTTTAGGACAGTGAGGTCAGACACATTGCTGCAAACAAACCTATCGAGAAATTTAACATTTCATTTAACGCAACCAGCTAGCTAGGTAACTATACGTACACAGCAACGCCAACATTAGGCCGTCCTATCGAGAAACAAGGCTGTTGGTCGCTTTCCCGTGGTACCTATTATACTACAAATCAAACAAGAATGCCGCAACTATGGATGCTTTCAGGTTATTATGGGCATCCAAACAGCGCAACATCCAAGAATGCAGGTGGAAATTGGCTCCAAGAATGCAGATGTGTCTGTGCAGCGCAAACATCCAAGAATGGATAAGGAGGGGAACTGCGACCTGGACAGTGGCACGTGGACGGCGGCGCCTGGACGGAGTCGTGGACGGCGGCGCCTGGACGGAGTCGTGGACGGCGGCGCGTGCACGGACTCGCGAGGACGGCCGGGGCGCGTGGACGTAGTCGTGGACGGGGCGCGTGGCGGCGCGTGAACGGCGGCCGGCCAGCACCTGCTCCTCCACACTTGCTCCTCCACACGGGTCCGGCGAGCGCGATCGAGGGAGAATCGAAGAAGTTAGGGTTCGTCGCGCGAGGGAGAAGGAGGGGAACGAGCGAACGCGTTCTTCGATTTTTTTGCTAAGTGTCGAAGATTAGCGCGCGGGGCCACATGTCATCTCCTGAGAGACATATTCTGTGGCGCACCTTGACAGCGTGCGCCACAGAATTCCTAGATTTCTATAGCGCATCGTCTATGTAGTGCGCCACAGAATTTCTTGGGCACATTCTGTGGCCACGTGCGCGGGGCCACACGTCATTGGCTCGAAGATATTTCTGTGGCGCATGGATTAGATGGTGCGCCACAGAATTGCGTGGATAGATAAAAAAAAAGACGAAACGCTGTGTACTGTCACAGATATCTATACTAGCCCCATTGGTTTAGCTGTGAAGTAAATAAGTCTAGTGGAATGGGTTCGAATCTTGGGGTTGCCCCACTTTTTTTTTAATATTTTATTATAATTATAATTATAGAAAGAAAACATTAAATTACAATCTATCTATACCTAATAATAAAGGGAGGAAGGTTTCTTCCTCCTTTTTTCGTACGTTTTTGGTGTTTACGTTTTCGTCCGTCCGAGTTACGTCTCCGCGTCGCTAATTTTTCGTTCGTCCGGTTCTGAGAAGAATCCTATCATATTACATCAGCAAAAGGGTACCAGGTCCGGTACCAAATCGACCTGCATATATGGTTGATCGCTCATATATACACCGGCGGGAGCTTGATTACCACAATCTTAGCCGACGAACCGTGAATCGATGGAGAAAAAAAGCAGCGGCATGACCAGGCAATCAGAACGGTGCTGTTGACGGCCATGGCAGCGACGGTGAGAGGCAACCATGAAGGACACCAAATCTGTGACTGTATGTTGATCTCCAGCTTTCCTGGTAGTACGCGTGCAAGGATTGGTCCCCTCCGTCGAGCCGGAGTTGTAGGTCCGATCAGAATGGAGCTGCTCCTTCGTGCTGCGTGGAATCCCCTCCCTCCTCCTTCGTGATGGAAGATACAGTGGCCACCGGAGGAAATCCCGGAGGCCGTGCTTCCCAGTCCCAGTAGCCCCTAGAGCACCGAGGGCACCAGATCAAGCCGCCACCACCATCCAATTTCCTCGATCAATACGTTCTCCGCCTGGTCGCCTATCTTCACACATGGCGGATCGGCAAGTCCTTGTGGCCACCATCCAGGAGAAGGCATGGACGAGCCCAGCCCCGGTGCCAGGGCTCTCGCCTCGATGGGGACGATGGCAGGCGCGGCCTCCAGGATCCAGCTGAGAGATTGGTCCTGGACTTTTGTCTACTTATCAGACACCGCAGCAAGGGCAGATTCAGCGAGAACGCTCCAGAGCATTCGGTGGATACGGCGCTCGTCGCCGCTTCAGCTCTTGGGCGACCTGCTATGCGACGTCTGAGACTCTTCTCCGAGCATCTGCTCTCTGCCCTCTAGCCGTCGGCTGCGCCCGACTCTGAAACTCTAGCCCTACCGAGCACCTGCGACTTGGCGGAGGCACTCTGCACCAGCCGCTCTCTTTGACTGGCTCGATGAAGGTAAAAAGAGCTGCTGCTGTGTATTTATTTTTTCCGGCTTGTCCATGTACTGGCGTAGTACTCCATGATCTGCTAACCAGTGAAGTCTTTCTGGTCAATCATTGATGTTTAACCTTTTTGTTAGCCACTGAACAATGGCATTGTTAGGCCGATGAACTGGCATAATGGCATTGGATATGATTGTGGAAAAAACTGCCTAGCATGTCTAATGTATATGTCAGGCCAGTTAAGGAAAGATTTTATCCAAAATTTGTACTGTATCAGTATTGGCTACTGAGCAAGAAAAATATTATTTAGAGTTTCGAGCATGTATTAGAATGAATGTGAGGAACATAGCTAGCCTATTTTCCAAAATATATTTCTTCTCTCATGGCTTGATCCTTTATAAAGCTCATCGTACCTTTGTGCAGCCTGAGTTTTAGAGTCAGATTGTGATGAAAAAAATAAAATATTGGCTACTGAGCAAGAAAAATATTATTTAGAGTTTCGAGCATGTATTAGAATGAAGGTGAGGTTATTTTCCAAAATCTATTTCTTCTCTCATGGCTTGATCCTTTATAAAGCTCATCGTACCTTTGTGCAGCCTGAGTTTTAGAGTCAGATTGTGATGAAAAAAATAAAATAGTTGTACTAGCTGCTCCTAATGGTCTAAACTGCCCACCTTCGTTCAGGCCAAAAATATATACTACCTGCTCTGATTTTAGTTTGCTTGGGTCGATATCTGTACATGACATTTGTTCAGGCCAGAAGTTCGGTTAAACTTCTCATATGTGTTTGCTTGCGTTTGCCCAAAATAGAAGTTTAACTTCATGTTCAAAATTATCAGCATATAGTATTGTAAGTTGATGATTACCAGGAGAACGTAAAATTGATATTTTTAAAGTTGCAATCTAAGACTTAGTTCAAAATTTAGGGTGCAAAAAAAAATATAGATGAACTAGCTGCTCCTAATGGTGTAGAATATGCAACTTCACATGCAATGCGCAATTAATCCTTTTGTTCGGAAGGAAAAGAAACAGTAAGAAAAAAGCACCAAAAATTCCTAATCTATCTATATGTTTTTACCCCAAATGAACTTCTACATGCAAAGCATACTAATGCTTCATGGTCAAAAAACTTCTTTTATAAGCGTAATTTTTAATGTGGTTGCATAGTTAGACTAATTCCACGGTTTTTTATAAGTGTGGTTGGATGGCTCATGTCGAATTTCTGGTAATAAAGTATGCCAAATTTTCATCATTATTTATCTGTTTTCATATGCTTTGAATATGCTTTCAACTTCAAGAGAATGTCACGGATACTAGATTTTAATTACGACTTTATCTCTTATTGTGTTGTCATTCATTTAATTATGGAACACACAAAAGAGTGAAATACAGGATGTAGATCTTTATGTCTAGGGGCTCGAGGATTTTTTGCTTATTGGATTAGTGTTCTCCCGTTGCAACGCACGGGCATGTTTGCTAGTTAATTAAAAAAAGAAGTGCTTGTCTGACATACATACATGCACATATATAAAGAAGTGCTTGTCTCACATACACATGCACATATATATATAGAGAAAGAAGTGCTTGTCTCACATACACACATACACATGCATGTATATACACACAAAAATCTTCTTAATTTGTCTTGATCTGTTCCGATCTAGCTTAATTAGCGTCTCTTTCCCTTTTTGTTGGCGACTGGATACTTTATACCGGCCACCTTGAGATTTCTTCGCGTGAACGGACAACCGTGTGTAGGTAGGGATGTCTTCCTTCTTACTTTACCAGTAGTAGGCATGTCGAAGTGCTTGTCGAACTCCTCCTCGATCTTCGGATCACCGTTTTTGTCCAAGTCTTCCTCGTTGGCGTCTCCTTCCATTCCGATGATGCTCCTCTTGCCCCTCCTCACGACAACACGGCTAGGCCTTGACGGGTCGGTGATGAAAAAGCATTGGTCAACTTGGCTAGCGAGTACCCATGGCTCATTTTTCGCGGATGCGTTCTTCGATTTGGCATCGGGTATAACCATTGTGGTGAAATACCGTCCTTCTTTCTTGACATTCTTGGCCCATCTCACACGGAACATTGGCACCACCGTCTCTCCGCAGTAGTTGAGCTCCCATATCTCCTCGATCTTTCCAAAGTATCTTTCTTCCATATTAGTCTCGGCATCGCCATATGATAGCATAGTTACTCCTGAGTTTTGATTTTCGCTACTCATGTCCTTGTCCTCGGTGGAGAATCTGTAACCGGAGATGTCGTACCCCTGATAGGTCCTTACGTTCTGCCCGGGGCCCTGTGATAAGATGTATATGAGTTTTTCATCTTCCGTAGAAGGCATTTTTCTCCGTTCTTCAATCAGTTGACTTTGCTTGAACCAACGCGTGAAGCCGGAGTTGTGCTCTTTGGTTACGTCTCCCATCTTCCTCGGCCCGCCCATTTCAATATAATTCTGATTGATTAAGCTTTTGTGCTCTTCCACGAAAGGCTCGATCAACTTTAAGTGTTGTAGCGCGACCCGGTGAGCCCTATCAAAGTCGTCGCGTCGTTTTTGAATGCCGACATGGACGTCGCGGCAGCCCTCGCGGTGACCGACTCCGTTGAGTCTGCCAAGGTGCGTCCTGGTGGACAAACCGACATCCTGATCGTCTTCGGTGCTTAGGTAATTGTCGCAGAAAGAGATGCACTCGTTGGTTAGAAATCCTTTGGCCATGCTTGCGTCTGGACGGGCCCTATTGCGAACGTATCCTTTCAGGACACCATTCTGCCTTTCCATCGGCATCATGTAGTGCAGAAACGTCGGGCCGAGATGCCTGATGTCATCAACGACATGGAGAAGGAGATGTACACATATATCACAGAATGCCGGCGGGAAGTAAATCTCGAGCTCGCATAGTATCACCACGATCTCATCCTGTAGCATCTTGAGCTGCCTCACGCCGATCGATTTTCGGGTGATAACGTCGAAAAAGTTGCAAAGGCCAAACAACGTATCACGGACATGCTCGTCCATTATCCCTCGGATCGCAACAGGAAGTATCTGCGTCATGAGCACATGACAATCGTGAGACTTCATCCCGGTGAACCTCTTCTTCGCTAAGTCCAGATATCTGCTTATACTCCCTGAGTATCCGTGAGGAACTTTGACTTCTACGAGGCACCTGAAAAACTGCTCAAGCTCCGGCGGACTCAATGTGAAGCAGGCAGCGGGAAGCACCACGGTGTTCTTCTTAGCCTTTTTGCGGGGAGGACGTTGAGTCCCTTCCGTCTTATCCTCATCGTCATCATCATCATCACTATCGGCGGGGACCTGTAGATTTTTCCTAATGCGAAAATGTTTTAGATCGTATCTTGCTTTCGGCCTATCCTTGGAGTTCTCCGAATTGCAAATAGTGCCAAGCAGACTCTCCGTAACGTTCTTCGTAATGTGCATCACATCAAGGCTATGAGGCGCGTGGAGGACCGGCGAGTACTCCAAGTCGTGGAAAACAGACCTCGCTTTCCATACACCCAGCAGCGGCTCTGGCTTGGGTCGTTTCTTTCCCGGCGAAGGGCACTCGTCCCAATTTTTCAGAAGCTCGTCGATTTCTTCGCCGCTCCTAGTACGCGGGGCTCCATCGGGCTCGTCTTTACCATTGAACAACTCACCGCGTTTTCTCCACGGGTGATCCAGGCGAAGCCACCTTCGAGCCCCTGGGTACACGGTTTTCGAAGACCCAGGATCCCTTGGTAGCTGGAGATGCGGGGTCCCGTCCATGCACTTCACGCAGCCGCAGAATCCGTGGCCGACCTGGGCAGATACATACGCGTAACCAGGATAGTCTGTGACCGTCGTCAGCAACGCGGCTCTCATATGGAAATAATCTCTAGTGTACGCGTCCCACGTACGGGGTGGCGTCTTCCACAACGTGTCTAACTCGTCTTTCAGCAGCCCGAGATACAAATGCATGTCGACACCTGGTTGTTTTGGCCCCTGGATGAGAATACTCAAGTGTATGTACTTTTGCTTGGTGCACAGCCACGGGGGTAGGTTGTAAGGCCATACAAACACGGGCCAGCTGCTATGTGTGCTACTCTGGTTGCCGAACGGATTGAGTCCATCGGTGCTCATACCCAGCCTGACGTTCCTCGCGTCGCCCCCAAAACTCGGGAAAGCTATGTCCAATGCTTCCCACTGGGCAGCGTATGCAGGATGTGTCATGATATAGCCCTTCTCCGGATCTTCTTCCGGCTTCTCCCTTTTCGCGTGCCATTGCATGAGCTTTGCTTCCTTAGGGTCCACGTAGTACCGTTGAAGACGGGGAGTGATAGGAAAGTACCATACCACTTTTCGAGGAATTTTCTTGTTGTTGGTTCCACACTTGTATCGTCCGTGGCCGCACTTCGGACATGTGATTGTGTCCTTGTACTCCCCCCGATAAATTACACAATCATTGATGCAGGCGTGAAATTTTTCGTGAGGTAGGTCAAGAGGGCACACGACTTTCTTAGCCTCGTTGATACTGCTTGGCAATGTGTTCCCCTCGGGAAGGCGATCGTTCCAGAATTTCAAGTTCTTGTTGAAGCTCGAGTCGGTCCATTTGTTTTGCGTCTTCATCTTCAGAGCAGCAAGCGTTACATGCAACCGCGTATCCTCGGGGCGGCACCCAGGAAATAACGGAGTCACCCCGTCTATCTCCATTTGCGCCAGTTTGGCTTTCTCCCTAGCTGCAGCTATGTCGTTGCTCGTCTCCTTAAGCAGCAGATCCTGAACATGAGAGTCCCGCAAGGCCGAAATTTGCGGGGTCTCCGTGTTCTCGCCTTCATCGTCATGTCGATCTTCTCCGCCGACATATCCTTCTTCATGATGATCTTGTTCGCCGTCATATCCTCGCTCGCCCTCCTCTTCGTGCACAACTTTTGCTGCCGGCGGTGCCACGTGGTTGCGGTCGTCAAAGAAACCGCGTCTGAGAAGGTGCTCCTCCAATTGTCCGGAATCAGGGTCAATCCAGCGCACGAGTTTGCATGATCGACACGGGCATCTTATCTGCCGCCTGTTGCACCGAATCATGTCCGCCTTCGCGTCTTTTTTGTATCTAGCGATTCGAGCAGAGCTCATTTCTAGTACCATGGTTGCCTGCACAGACACATATAGAGAGCAGAAAATTAGAACCACAACATGCATGCATAGTCGCCGGAAAAATTCGGCATGACCTCTCCTATAAGTAGGACATATGGGGTGCAAAAGTTTGCCGAAATGGAAGTGAATCAACATTTCGGCAAACATCCATGCACCATGCCGCGCCCGCACGCGCGACAATCGATCGGTCCACCTGCACATGCATGACAAACACCCATACACATCGATCGATGGCCACACGAGACATATGCACCTCCAACTATACTCACCTAGTAGATTCGATACCGACACGCGAAAAGAGCGAGGAGAGGGAGGGACCGGAGTATAGATGCAAGTAATTAGGCCCCCCCAACAACAAGAAACTTCACCAACAATTATACATCGAATAAATAGGTTCACCTACCTAAAAAGGAGAACTAAATGTGTAAAAATGGAGTGGAGAGAAGGGGGGGCGAGTGAGCAACATCCACTTGGAATGAAGTGAGTGGGGGGGGGGGAGAGAGGGGCCATCTTTATGTGCACAGTGCGCACAATTCTGTGGCGCACCAGTATGGTATTCTGTGGCGCACTGTGCCGGTGCGCCACAGAAACAACATATTCTGTGGCGCATTGTGTAGGATGCGCCACAGAACATGGTGTTTCTGTGGCGCACCAGCACAGTGCGCCACAGAAGTTGCCCTTTCTGTGGTGCACGGGTTAGGATGCGCCATAAAACTATGGCCTCTGACACCCAGCCCAATGATTGGGGTGGGCCCCGCGCACTTTCTGTGGCGCACATCTAACACATGCGCCACAAAAATGGTGATTTCTGTGGCGCACCCGTGGCCGTGCGCCACAAAATAATATTTCTATGGCGCACCAGTACATGATGCGCCACAGAATCCATTCCATAGAATGGCATTTCCCTACAAGTGCAAGGGAAAAGGGCAACGGTACAAGACCACCGGCCGCCGCAAGCCTCCACCCGTGGATGAGGTTCAAGCCGAACTTGACAGCTCTCAAGGCAAGCGCAAGCGCTTCCCGGCCCCCGAGAAGACTTTGCCAAGAAGGAACAACACACCAACCG
Source organism: Alopecurus myosuroides (assembly GCA_028641055.1). NCBI lineage: Eukaryota > Viridiplantae > Streptophyta > Magnoliopsida > Poales > Poaceae > Alopecurus > Alopecurus myosuroides. Next base: position 290,928,165 of record CM054063.1, on the reverse strand, counting down.
CCTCCAAGATGTCCGAGGCTATGTTCTTGAAGGAAAGGGGTGCGAACCCATATGTGATTACCCGGGATCGTTTGATGCCCCAATTCCGGGGTAAGGATCCTCGTTTTCACACCATCTTCCAAGCACAGATTTACAATGAGATTTTGATGAGGAAGCCGAAGGAAAATGTCGTCCCTCAACACGCCATCAATATTGGACACATGGAAAGGAATCACAAGTACTTTGGAGAGGCTCTTGAGCTCATTCAGAAGTTTGGTCTTGGTCCTATTATCACTCTTCAACAATATTTCGACGAAGAGCTTGTTTGTCAGTTTCTTGCCACGGTTCATCTCTCCAATGAGACCGAGCGTAATATGATTTGGATGACTAAGGACAAGCAGCTTGACATCACATGGAAAGATGTTGGTGTCATCCTTGGTGGCTACCCGGATTTTGGTCCATTTGCCGAAGGAGAAGCATTTGCAAACGGATGGTTCCGAGTTCATGTGATTAACACCTCCTCACTTCCCAAGGATGGCCTCACTCCTCTATATCATTGGAAGAAATACGCCGTTGGGTTTGTGAAGGGCCTCTATCCCACATATGACATCATGTTGCGCATCTATCGCGAGACCATCAACCCAAAGGCGGGCAATGTGGATGAGATTCAAGGTTTCTTGAAGAACCTTATGCTCCTTACTCACCAACACCGGATGGATGACACTCCACGCAAGCTTGATGTGTTGGATTATAATTGGAATGAGTTGTGGTATGCCATTGCCAACCGGAAGAATGCTTGTTTTGGGCCATTTATCATGAAGATTATCCTTGACGTATGGAATAAGAAGTTTCCCAATGACCCTCTTGATGATGCACATTGGATCTCTCACACGGAAAAGAGGCTTCTCATGAAAGATCATATCGAACCCGTTGTGCATCCCACTCCCGTCGTCCGCAAGCACAAGGCTAGGCATCGCATCATTGTTGATGAGGAAGAAGCCGAGGGTCCATCTCATCCTCCTCCCTCTAGCAATGCCTTCAAATGGATGGCACGGGCTATCAAGAAAGTGTTTCGTTTGAACAAGAAAATAGAGCAACATCAATGGGAAGCACATTATGATCGGGAACTCAAGGACCGCAAAAAGGCTCAAGCATCTCGTGAACGTCTCCGTGAAGAGGGTCTCTCCATTGAATCCCCGGCTCTTGATAGTATCACAGATTGGGATGCATGGCAAGCAAAGGACTCCAAGGGCAAGCTCATTGAATGGTCCGAGGAAGAAGGAGATGAAGCCACTAGCTCTCACCACCGTGATCCCTCCCCGGCTCCGGAAGCCTCTTCCTCCTCCGAGTGATTTGGGACGTTTGCATCTTGGTCTCTCTCTCTTTTTGGTATCTTGATGCCAAAGGGGGAGAGATTTATATTAGGAACGGGCATTTGCATGGGTCTCCCTCAAGCTCTCTCGATTTGCATCTTTCTCTTGAGGGAGTTTATTTGAACTATTTGGAACTTCGTTTGTGTTTATTCGTATCTATCGTGAACCTTGTTACGTTATGTTCGTGTGTGAACCTCGTGATATTATTTATGTGTTATGTGCTATCATTGTCATATTATTATTTGTGCTATCATTGCCATATTACTAGTTTATATCATGCCTTAGATTATCTCAATATGAAAGGAGCACATCTTTAGGGGGAGCTCCGTTCATATTGTGTCTATAATCATGCAAATTGTTATGTTGTCATCAATTACCAAAAAGGGGGAGAATGAAAGATCATCGTCCGTTTTGGTAATCATATGACAACATAACCATTTGATCTAATGTTTGTTCAATGAATGAAAATGCCCAGGTTATTAGGTTCATTAAGTTTATGGGGCACATGCTCGTTATATATGAAAAGTGCTAGGTGAAAGGGAGCCAGGGAACCAAATATGCAGGAGCGGAGGCTCCGGTGAATCCACCGGAGGCTCCGCTGAGGCTCCGGTGGAGTTCCGGTGGTTGCTCCGCTAAACTACCCCTCTGTTGGCGCAGAACGGAACCTACAGCGGAACCTCCGGTGGATCTCCGGTGGGCGGAACCTCCGCCAATTCCACCGGAGGCTCCGCCATCCGCCAAACACTTGGCTCACGCGCAAGCAGGATCCGGTGCGCCTCCGGTGGCACCTCCGCCAAAATGCCCTTCTGTTACCACAGGGCGGAGGTACCACCGGAGCCTCCGGTGGACATCCGGTGGACCCCATGGTCCAGTGCAAATGGGCTCCGGTGGAGGGTCCGGTGGTTGTTCCGCCAAAACACCCTTCTGTTACCACAGGACGGAGGTTCCACCGGAAGCTCCGGTGCGCCTCCGGTGGGCGGAACCTCCGCATTTTCCACCGGAGCCTCCGGGCCGTTCTCCACCGCGTGCAAGCTAGGGCACTGCGCAACTGCGCAGTGAACAGGAGACCACCGGAGCCTCCGGTGAAACCACCGGAGCCTCCGGTGGAACTGGAATGCAACGGCCACTTAAATGCAAGGGGTATAAATACCCCTTCCCCTACCTCTTAAATGTCAAGCTTTTTCCATTCTCTCTCATAGCCATTAATGAAAGCTTCAACCACCTAGATCTCCCACTTCGTCCACCCAAACACTCCCAAACTTGGTGGAGAGCTAGAAGAGACCTAGATCCACACTTCCACCAAAGGAATTTCAAATCCATCCGCCACAACCTAGTAGATCTAGAATGCTACTTGAGGCCTAGAAACCTTAGTAGATCTCGTGCTTGTAGTTTCCACCTTGTTGCAAGAAGCTACGGATTGCTTGAGAGCCTCCATCCATCTTGTGGAGTGACCTCAAGTCCTTGTAAGGGTTTGGTCAACGCCTTCAAGTCGACCTCATAGTGGAAACGAGCATCTCCCTCACCGGAGAAGCTCAAGGAGAACAAGGTGTGCACAACCGTGCTATTGAGGAGCGCCTAGGTGGCTCCCCACCTCTCCAATGTAGACGTACTTCTCTTTGAGAAGGAACTACGGTGAATCATATCCTTGTCTCCTTGTTTACACTTGTCGTTTGCTTTACTACCTTACGCTTTACTTCTGTTGCGCATATAGTTTTGTTCACATAGGTTGCTCACCTAGTTGCATATCTAGAGAACCTTACTTTATCTTGCTAAGCCCTACTAAAAGGAAAAGAAAAGAAAAATTGGTAGTCAACCTATTCACCCCCCCCCCTCTAGTTGACCATAGTGCACTTTCACAGACAACGACGGCGGGGTCGATGGCGTGTCGTGGCGGGGTAGGGGGTCGGCGGAGTGGAGGCTCCAAACAACGACGGCGGGGTCGAGAGCGTGGCGGGACGGGGTAGGGTGATCGACGGCGTGGCGGGTTCAACCTCCTGTAACAAATAACAACAAATAAATTAACGGCAACAAGTATATAAAAAATAGCTACTAATTTTTTTGTAACCTAAAATTCCTAAACTAAAATTTGACTAATCTAACATTTTCTAACTAACCTAACTAACTAACAGTAGCTAATTTAACTAAGAACTAACAAAACTAACAACTACTACCTAATTTAACTAACATACCTAATTAGCTAGGTTCCCGTAGTGTGCGCCACCTCGATGGGTGTTGGGAGTAAGCGTTTCTTCTCCACCTGAATCTCGACGTCTCGCTCATGGCACGAAGAATATATTAGGTTAGGGGTTCGAGCATCAATATTTGGATGATGTAGGCGGTGGGACCATGAATAAAAAGGCGAAAACGAGGAGCTCAGGCATTCTAGCAAGTCTCTTAAATTAGGCTGGATTGTGTGCTTCGATGTCTCTAAGGCGGAGGCGACTAATGTCACTTGAAGTTTTTTCTCCCATTGCAACGCATGGGCATATGTGCTAGTTTATTAAATAAAGAGAGCTTTATCCTAAAAAAAATCTCGACATCGCAACGTGGTTGCGATGGGTACAGTTAAATGTACAGTCGGTTGAGTTAGTATTAAGTTTCGTTTTGAACTCTGATGACTAATGCAGGCACAGTGCGCGTTTCAAATTTACCTGCGGAGGAGTCACCGATCAAGCTTTGCCGGTGAGAGGGTACGTGAAATTTCCACAAAAGGTCTGGCGGCGGCGATAAGGTTTGAAGTGATATGTTAGACTTTAGACTCGACAAAGATAAATGAAAACGAGTGGCCACCCACACCCTAGAAGCTTACTACTGTCCTTGACTGTCAAGGCTTGACATTGACTATACCCATTAGACGCACAAGTTCAAAACTAGGTGATCACCTAGCAAAACAAGCAAGCTACGCTCATGGATCGATCAAGTACTCCATAAACATGAGCGGAGTGCACCTGCCCGGCTGCACACCCGCACATTGCTATGCACAAAATGGACGCATTCGTGCATGCACCCCTCCTCGTCCTCGTCCTCGTCCTCTTCGTGCCCATCTTCTCCTTCCTCCTCTTTTTCACCAAATCTCGTCTGTTCAGCGGCAATAATGACGGCGGACGGTTGCCTCCGTCGCCGTGGGGCCTTCCGATCCTCGGCCACCTCCCACTTCTTGGATCCCTGCCGCACAGGAAGCTCAGGTCTCTCGCGCAAGCGCACGGTCCGGTCATGCTCCTGCGCCTCGGCGGCGTGCCCACCGTGGTGGTCTCCTCGGCGGCCGCGGCGCAGGAGGCCATGAAGACCCGCGACACGGCCTTCGCCAGCCGTCCCCCGGTGCGCATGGCGGAGCGCATTCTCTACGGCCGCGACATGGCCTTCGCCCCCTACGGGGAGTACTGGCGCCAGGCGCGCCGCGTCTGCGTGCTGCACCTCCTCAGCGCTCCCCGCGTCGCCTCCTTCCGTCGCGTCCGCGAGCAGGAGGTCGCCGCGCTGCTCGACCGCGTCCGACGTGCCTCGGCTGGCCCAGGTAGCCGCGTGGTGAACCTGACCCGCGAGCTTATCTCCTACACCAACGCCATTATCTCACGGGCCGCGTTCGGCGACGACGGCGGGTACGACATCGGCGGCGACTGCCTGACGGAGGTGTTCTCCGACTTCGAGGAGCTACTGGGTACGGCCGCGGTGGGGGAGTTCGTGCCGTGGCTGGCGTGGGTGGACACGCTCATGGGGCTGGACGCCAAGGTGGCGCGCACGTGCAAGGTACTGGACGAGCTGCTCGAGCGGGTCATCGCGGACCACCGCCAGCGGCGTCGACTCGGCGGAGGACGGCTTGTAGGCGAAGGCGAGGAGGACGATCACCGGGACTTCGTGGAAGTGCTATTGGACGTGAGCGAGGCCGGAAAGGACGCCGCCGGAGGTGTCGAGTTCGACACCATCGCCATCAAGGCCATTCTCCTGGTAAGTAACGTGTGTGCGTTGGCACACATGACCTTTTTCCTGTTTTGCTTTGGATCAGATGCCACGGCACACACTCAGATTTTTCAACCTTTTTAACCATCCGTGCTTGACGATTAGGCCATCCGTAATGGTCGGATCTTATTTGCTGTTTCTTATGGTACACGTCAGCAGGTCAGCAGAAACGATGTGTACGAAAAGGCTTCCATGCATCGTATCTAAGTAGTGGGCCTCGTACATGTCAACGAGGACCACATCGTCGTGCTTGACAATTAGTGCTCATCGTCACGCGTGACGATTATTACACATCGTCACGCTGCTCACGACAACTTGCTTTTGGCCAAACAATAAAGTCGCTGTCTACGGATCGATGCGTTCGAACTTGCTTTCTCTCTCTCGTTCTGAAATACTCCGTTGACTCCTAAGTGTATCTAGTTAAAGTTTTTATATAGTACACTCACTTAAAAGGTCCCTCGGCCTGTCTATAGCCGCTGATTAGTACCCTCCAAAATATAAGATGTTTTATCGTTTTCTCAACATGTATGTTGATATATTTTAGTGCATAAATTCATGTGTATCATGCACTAAAAACATGTTTAGCTACGTTTTGTCTAGAAAATGCTAATGATAAATAGGTTCTACTTTTTTTAGTTTTTCATGTAGGTCAAAGAAAAAATATGAAAAATATTATATCAACCCAAGGTTCATATGAAAGTTTCATATGGCCCTACCATAGGCCAATATCTTGGGTCGGCCATTGTTTGCGCACATTGTTCTCTTGACTCTTTCGTTGTGCGACTTATTTGCCGGACATGTAGGAACACCAAAATATGAATATTAAAGGTAGAGATGATAATTTTAGGGTCTCTTTGGATTGAACGATTTTCATAAGAATTTTAGACAATTTCAGTCCATATGATTCTTTCCTAAGAAATGTCTTTGAATTAAACGAATGATACCTCTAAAATTAAAATTCCTATGGACCGCATTCCTACGCCCTAATTTCATAAAAAATTTAACATACACTTTAAACTCGTTTTTACACTCATGCATGTAGTATCGAGACACTTTAATTTTGTTCCATCCAAATGGCTATTCCCATAGTTTTGCTTTGTTTTGTAATTCTATGTTTTGCACCTGCAGTTCTGTAAATTTCCTATGTTTCTCCCATTTCTATGTTTTTATCCCGTGATCTAAGGAAGTTGACTTCAATGTTTGTATTTCGTCACTTCTTGAAAATTTGGAAAGTCAAACTTTATTATGTTTGACCGTATCTATATAAAAACCATCAAAATATATGTCACCAAATTGGTAGCATTTACATTCATGGTAAAATGTATTTTCATCGTATTATTTGGTATCATTAAAAATAATATATTTTTGTATAAACTTGGTTAAAATTTAAAATGGTTTGACCCTCCAACAAAGTTGAAAGTACACTCTTCAAAAAACAGAGTGAGTATATATATAACTTCCAACTTATCAAATTGGTTTTACTGTTTGTTACCATCTTAATTTTTTTATATGCTCGTCCATGGTGCTGATGATCAATAAAATCCAATTATTAGTTAAAATACAAAAGAGGTGGCATTAGTGGAGACGCTCCACACAATTCTGCATGTAGAAGACCCAACCAAACTACTCTACCGAAATTTTACCTTATGATTTATTTTCCAAATCATGTAACTTCATGTCTTTATTCACATGTGCATGATGGGACAGGACATGTTCGCCGCTGCGACCAACACGACCTACACGACTCTGGTATGGGCCATGGCGGAGCTCATCAACCGCCCAGCCGAAATGCACAAGCTCCAGGACGAGATTCGAGCGACCGTCATCGGCAGTGGCATCAACCACGTCAACGAGGACCACATCGACAAGCTGCACTACCTCAGGGCCGTGATCAGGGAAACGCTTCGACTGCACACGCCTCTACCACTCCTCTTGCCCAGGGAGACGCTCGAGGACACGGAGCTGCTCGGCTACCGCATCCCTGCCCGGACACGCGTTATTATCAACGCGTGGGCCATTGGCCGCGACACAGAGACATGGGACCGTGCCGAGGAGTTCGTGCCAGAGCGGTTCATGGGCGACCCGACAGAATACGGGGTGCGGCTTGGCGACTTCAGGTCGGTGCCGTTCGGCGCAGGAAGGAGGGGGTGCCCTGGGGCTGGGTTCGCCTCGCCAACGATCGAGCTGGCACTCGCGAGCCTGTTGTACCATTTCGACTGGGAGCTGCCTGCGGAGGCCGAGGCGTCGAAGCTAAACATGAGTGAGCTATATGGGATGGCTGTGCGCCTCAAGGCCACCCTATGTCTGGTTGCTAGGCCGTGGTCTCCTTGATGGTGCCATCATGGTTTTTATGGGCGTGGTTTTGATAATATGTGATTGCTTGAAGATGACTACTACTCTCTCCGTCTTTGAATAAAAGACCATTATAAAAAATACAATTTACATCAATATAAGGTCACTATCTTGCTGGGGCTGGGTTACCCATTTCCAAAAAAAAAAGGTCACTATCTTTTCTAGAGAAAAAAAATAATTAGATTTTACCTCGTACAATGGTGCTTATTAATGCAAGATTTTACCTCGTACAATGGTGCTTATTAATGCAATTGTTGCATGCAACCATAAAGAAAAATACATCATATAGATCATGTTTAATTAGCATGGAACACAAAATACTTTCCACATAATTAATCGTGTTATTTAATAGTTGACTTTGTTTTGTTGATAACTAAGAGTTGAGATTGTGACCTTGTATAAAAACGGAGGGAGTACCTTGGATGGCTCTACCGTTGTGATGGATTACTTGAAACTTGAGAGTTGTTTTACTTGTACCATGTCAGTACATGCATGTATGTATGTATTGTGTACATAGGTAAAGTGATTTCGGATAAAAGTCAGTGATTTGTCGAGCTAGTGGCGGCGATGCATATGAGTGCCGTGACCCTCCTCTGGTATGTTGTTTCTCCTTTGTCATATGATAATCCACAAGTGTAGAAGATCAGTTGTAACATTTTTGATAAGTAAGAGTGTCGAACCCAACGAGGAGCTAAAGGTAGGATTAGTATTCTCACAAGTTCTATCAACCATTAATACAACTCTACGCACATCGAATATTTGCTCTATTTAGAAAATAAAACTATGAGAACAAAACAGGTATGAAAGGATAGCTTTGCAAGACAATAAAGAACAACAAAATAAATGTTAGCTGTTGCAGCAATAAAGAACACTAAAGTAACAGAAGTATGAGCGTGGAAAAATGGTGAAACGTGTGATGAAATTGTCCATAATCAAATAGTCAAATACAATATTGATATTCCTCTTTTATATGGGAGAGGCAAAGCTAACACGCTCTCACTATCCAATGATTGCAAGTATTTATGATCAGAACTCTAGCAAACATCCGTAACTACTAGAAGATACATTAAGCTAAAAATACCCAACCATAACATTAAGATCAAATGACTCTCTTAATCCTATATACTTTGATCATTATAATGGGGATCATGTTTCTGTCACTAATGCATCCCTCCCTCTAGTTTTCTCCACATACTAAAAACCCTATGATGTGGTCCATACACGCATAAACATATGATGGGAATCATAGGGCCGTAACAAATTCAATATATAACTCAAGACAACCATACAGATTCAACAATCAATCATATGACAAAATAAAACTACACAAACATGACACAGATGCAATAGATCATTTGTAAATAATTTATAAAATCAAACAACATGTTTACATAGGGGATTACAGAGTTTTGCGGGAAAGTGGACCGATGTATCTATGGAGTATATGATCATGGAGGTGTTTGTGAAGACGGCATCATGGCGGAGAGGACGGAGAAGGGGCAGCACGTGAGGTGCAGGGCGGCGCCGATGGCGCAGGGGGCTCCTCCTGCGCCGGCCGACCATCATGGGAGAGTGTTGCCCCTTAGCCCCTTCCTCCATGATTTCTTGGTGCTGTAGATGAGCCTACACCATGGAGATGAGGCCATGGGTTGAGGCAAAATTCGCGTCTTTTCGTGGCTGCACAAGAATTAGGATTTTCCTCTCCTTATATGTGTTTCCATGGTGATCGTGGCCCTCCGATGGGTGGCCTTTTGATCCAAGGGCTCTTGGGCACCTCTAGATCCTTCCTAGAGACCTCTCTCAGCCCCCCATGAGGCTCAAAGTTCTGGATTGGCTGAATCCATCAAATATTGTAGGAGTTAGACTCAATCACGTCACTGATTCTCGTAATCCCGTGACCAGATATTTGTCCTCCAGTAAAAATGGGTCCATAGGTCACATACGAATTCAGAATGGGTTGTTATTGGGCTTAAAAAAAGGTATGAAAATGGCCAACAACTTTGTAGGAAATTTCACCTTCAATTGACATTGTCTTCGGGGGTCAAACTGACGATCTCTAAAAAATGTTGGTGGCCAGATTTCAGGAAACTCAGAGTCCTTCTCCAACAAGGCTCCTTTTGTGTTTTCTTGCCATTATCAAATTAATTCCTACATATCAAAGTATAAAACAAGAACTTGTGCACTTTGCAATCATTAATAGGCTAGTCCAATAAATAAGAGAAAACAAAGGAAAACATAGGGAAACCATGTAGAAAATAAGCATGGATCATCAAAAATTATAGATATGTTTAGAACGTATCATCATGGAACCGGTCGTCTCAGTCTCGACGATGGTGATGCGGCGTGTCCTCGCCTTTTTGGAGAGTGTCAACGCGGAGCTTCGGTACCTTTTTGTGTCGTTGTGTTGCTAACGACGGACATGCTTCGATGCGGTGGGATCTCGGCAGCCTCGGATCCCATCGTTTACACGTGACAAAGCCCATCGGCATGCATGTTCGGAGTAAGATAATATACGTGTTAAAGGGGAGCACAATCTAAAACCTTTGCCAACAGGAACAATATGTGTTAAAGCTCCGTATATATGATCTAAAGGTAAACGACATTTGCTATAATCCATTATAAGTAAGATAACATATTCTCAAAAAAGAAACTGAAGATCTTAGAAAAACTTGTGAATGAGCACAGACTCGGATAAACCCATATTGTTTAGAATTTCTATTTTTGTTTCTCTAAAATTACAAAGCTTATGGTTTTGAATCTTTATGGAACACTGCAACAAACGGATTATTTTTGAAATTTATGTTATTTAAAATATTGAAATATTTAAATGGAAAAATGCATTTCTACAAGCACACATGGGTATGGGACATGGGTACAGCTGTTATTGGTTCTCTTAACCCTCCATTAAATTTTAGATATCCAAGAACATAAGCATTTTGGGTTTCCATTATGTCCTTTTCCTTATTTTTGTGGTCACCTTTACCTCAAATTTTTCTTTTTGCTGTCTCATCTTGTTTGTCTTTCCAACTAATTTCTTAGACCCATCTTCTGTAGCCTTTCGCACCCCTAGCACACAGGACACTGATGGTGCAAATCTTGCACTCGTTGGGAGGCCCCAAGAGGAAGGTATGATGAGCATATTAGCAGTTTTTCCTCAGTAAGAAACCAAGGTTTAATCGACCAGTAGGAGGAAGGAGCAACTTCAGAAGGTTGAAGCAGCTGAGATGGCAGGGCACACTACCGATTCAGAAGCAACATGGAACATACAAAACACAATCAAATCACTTTGCCTCAACAAAGCAGTGAGGTTGTCAATCTCACCGGTTTTTCTGAACACAAAGAGGTTAAACGTATGGTGTGGAAAACAGTAGTAAAAAAGTATGAAAGCAGTGTGAAAGGAGTGTCCGTAATATAAGAATGAGAAAATGGACCGGGGTCCACAGTTCACTAGTGGTGTCTCTCCGTGAAAGATAAATAACATGTGTGGTGAACAAATTACAGCTGGGCAATTGACAGAAATGAAGGCTGCACCGTAGTGCATATGCAAGACATAAAGATTACTATGTGATTCATGCGGGCATTACAAAAAAAATACATAGACAGTCATCTAACTGCATCTATGTCTAATAATCCACCCTCCGAATATCATCCGAACAAACGTTGGGTATTAAGTTGCAAGTAACAGATTATCACAGTAAGCAAAGTGTGCAATGTAAACTAGGTAACCACCGTTGTTTTCTCCCTAATGGAAACATCTCATCCTCCACCCGTCACGTTTCTGTCACTCGAGCACAGATGCAAAGGAGGCATGAACCCACTATCGAGCATACATACTCCCTCTTGGAGTTACTAGCATCTACTTGGCCAGCATCTACTAATAACGGAGAGCATGCAAGATCATAAATAACATATGCATGAAGATAACATGATAGATTGATAATAAAGAAGACATAGCATTCAACATTCATCAGATCCCAACAAACACAATGTGTAGCATTACATAAATATGATCTCGATCATGTGAGGCAGCTCACGAGATCTAAACATGAGGTACAAAGTGGAGAGAACAACCATCTAACTAATGATATGGACTCGTAGTCCAGGGATGAACTACTCATGCATCACTTCGGCAGAGGGCATGGTGGTGTAGACCCCTCCGGTGATGAATTCCCCTCCCGGCAGGGTACCGGGGAGAGATCTAGAACCGTCCCGATCTCGGGATGACAGAGACGGCGGCCTCGGTTGTTTCTCGGGACGAAGTGGTATATTTTTAGGGTTGATATGTCGGCGGGGGGTATAAATAGGCAATAGGTCAAAGGCGGGGGAGGCCTGGGAGCCCCACACCACCCCATGGCACGGCCGGGGGGCGCTGCCCTACGGTGTGGCCCCCCTCCGGGCCTCTTCGGGACTCCGTGGAACCTTCCGGAATTCTAGGACCTCCGGACTTCAAATTTTCCAATTCCGAGAATATTTCCAGAACAACTGTTCTGACACTAAAAACAGCAGAAAATAGGGAACTGGCTCTGTGGCATCTTGTCAATAGGTTAGTCCGAAAAATCGATAAAAATGACATAAAGTGTATAGCAAACATGTAGGAAACAACATGAAAACAACATGGAACATCAGAAATTAATGATACGTTTATGACGTATCAATATCCCCAATCTTAGTTCCTACTCGTCCTCGAGTAGGTAAACGATAAAAACACAAAATTTGTGAGGTGACATGCTACCAACATAAACTTGATCATCAATAATGTAAAAACATAAGTAAGCTGATATCATAGAACTTCAACACAAGCATGGTAAATAGAATTTTAACAATAAAGCATAGCAATCACCTTGTATCATGAGAAGTAACACAAATAAAAGATCATGAATAACAATGCAACAAAAGATATGCGTTTGTTTCAAGCATAGAGATAACATGGAAAAGTGGTATTTTCGCTAGTCCTTAAGAGTGGGGCAAAACATAAATGCTAGGACACCTTCAAAGTTCACGAGGAAGACTAGAACAAATAATTAGAGAACAAGCAATAACACATCATGAATCAATTAGTAATGTTTCTGGGACAAATGCACATAAAACTCAGAATGGCGACTATGCTCTCTCAACTCTGCATAAAGTTAGAAGATGGAGACTCAACATAAAAGTAAAAGAAAGGCCCTTCGCAGAGGCAAGCAGGGATCAACTCATGTGCTAGAGCTTTTATTTTATTAAACAGAGGTATAAAAGATCGCCACTACTCCCATCCATCTTACACAAACCATGGCTAACCGAATCCTCGGGTGCCTGCCAACAATCACATACCATGGAGGAGTGTCTATTTTTTTAGAGAGGTGTATGCTTATGCCAACGAATGGTAAACAGAAATACAGTACGTCACAAGACAACTAGTCTTTACAAGAGCGGCTCCCATAGAAGGACGCATCTGGGTAGAAGGCCATCCCTCTTTCTCTTTTGTTTACACAATTATGCTTTGACTAATAAATCAGGGGCAAAAATAGTAAAGAGAATTTGTTGTTATTAAGTTGGGGCTGGGCACCCCGCTACCAGCTCTTCTATCATTGGATAAGAGGATGACGCCACTAGTACAGGGTGTGAAAATCCAATCAACAGGTGAGATAAAGGTTCTCGATTTATGTCCTCGTGAGCTAAAACAGGAACACAAAACAGGAGTAATTTTGAGAGTTTTAAAGGTAACACATGAGAAATTTACTTTGGAGTGGCGGTTAAATACCACATGTAGGTAGGTATGGTGGACACATTTGGCAAACTTTGGTTTTTGGTAGTTGGATGCACGAGTAGAGCTCATAGTCAGTACATGTGGAGGCTAGCAAAAGATTGGGAGCAACAAATCAAGAGAGCATAAAAGCCATAATCATGCATAGCGACATAAACATCATTAATCACATCATAAGTGGTACCACAAGTTCAAAAACTAAATTATCATAGAGGCTATAAGTGACTGGTTCATAGTCATAAACATGGTGTGAGCATGTACCAATTCAATCAAATAAAACATTCAAAGGAGAACACCACAAATTTATGCTTCAATATGACAAGAACAACTCATGATTCTTTGAATGGCACATTAAACACTCTCATATCTTTGAGGCTAATCATGCTACTAAATAACCACAAGGGTTCAGAATTAAAATAACATCTAGCATTATATGAAAAATCTAGCCACAGTCTATACAAGCTTCTACTTGCACCGTTATAAATTCTACTACAAGCAGCAGTTTTTTTCCCAACAAGCACCATACAAAACATGCTTTAACAAAAACTCTCTAAATGCTAAATCAAGAAAACATGAGAGTAATCACATAACACTACTAAAACTAACAACTTTGAACAAGAGATGCAATGAAAACAAGAATTTTGCAGCAGTTAGAAGAAAAACTAAGAATACTAGCATAGCAAGTATTCAAACGAAAAAGCAGAGCGTCTCTCTCTCTCCCAAACAAGGAATGCTAGGGTCCAAATATATTATTGCAGCAAGGAAAAAAATAAAACAAAGGAAAAAAAGAAAACAAAAGAAAAACAAGCACACGCTCCAAGTAAACTTCATATGATGTAACCGAATCAAAATATAGTTTCACTAGAAGTGACCTGATAGATTGTTGATGAAGAAGGGGATGCCTTGGGCATCCCCAAGATTAGATGCTTGAGTCTTCTTAAAATATGCTCGGATGAACCATGGGGGCATCCCCAAGTTTTGACCTTGCACTCTTCTTGATCACATATATCAACCTCTTCTCTTGACCCTTGAAAACTTCCTTCACACCATACTCAAATTGTAATTCGCATTAGAGGGTTAGTGCAACGATCAAAAATCCATGGGTTCTATAAGGGAACAAGTGCTATTGATACTTTTAAACATCAGATACAGCCACTGATGTTTCGTGAAGCAAAGAAATCCACTTGACATTGTAAAAATGCAAATGCAAGAAAAATGGCAGAATCTTTCAAAACTAGAACAGTCTGTAAAGACGATTTTTTTCGGGGCACTTACGTTGCTCAGGTCGAAAAAATTAAAGAACGAAAAAGTTGTGGAATTAGCCGAGGAATATGCGCAAGAAATTTCAGGTCATTCTGATTTTCTGTGAATTATACGATTTGTTACGATGGACAGCAGAAATTTGTTTCCTGCGCAGAAATCCAAAAACCAACTCCAACTCTCGCCAGAAACTTTACTTGCACAACTAAACTTGAAAATGAAGATACAAAGGAGTTTCTACAGAAGTATACAACCCCTTGACTCAAAGAAAACAGAGAAAAACAAAGCAAATATAAAACCATGGGTTATCTCCCAAGAAGTGCTTTTCTTTAACGCCTTTTAGCTAGGCCCAGAAAAGTGGAATCAAGTGTTTTTAAGTGAAGAAAATGCTCACATAAGAAATATGAATTAAAGCGAAAGAGAGCATCAAGAAGAAAGTATAAAATAAATTTAAGTCTAACCCACTTCCTATGGATAGGAATCTTGTAAAGAAATAAATTAAACAAGCTCAAACTAGAAATCCTGGGAAGGCAGAAGAAGAGCAACTTCAAAACTTTCAACAAAAAGAGAGGTGTTTTGGTAACATGAAAATTCCCACAACCATATTTTCCTCTCTCATAATAATTTTCAGTAGCATCATGAACAAACTCAAAAACATAATTATCACATAAAGCGTGTTTGTCATGGTCTAAAAGCACACAATTCATATCAAGCTCCAAAATAGTGGGATCAAAATTTAAAATCAGCTCCTCTTTTTTCCCACTTTTAGCAATAGAAAAACAATATGATTGATCACTCATAAAAGGTTTAGGACACATTACAGCAATCCTATTTTCAGTAGCATTGTAATTTATAACATCAAGTAACATAGGGCCATCATCAAGAGCATTATCATATAAATTTTCTGAACAAACTTCCTCATTATCATGCATATCAATAGTTGTAATAAATAGAGGATTATCATAAATAACACTAGCAATATCATTCTCATAAGTTTCATTCATAGTAGTATCAAGGTCACAAGTATAGAAAGTATCAACTTTATCAAAAAGGGATATTTCAAAAGAATCAATAGGATCATCACTTTCATCAAATAATGTATGAGTTAAATAGTTACTATTATTAGAAGGTAGACATGGGTAGCTCCATTCTTCCTCCTCTTGATCATCACTCTCCTCCTCTTTTTCATCCAACGAGCTTCCAGATTCAGCAGTTTCTTCTTCCATAGATTCCTGCAAGGCATTAGTCTCTTCCTTAGGTTGAGAGCATTTATTATGATATTCCATTATGTAGTAATTACAATCCTTGTAATTGTAAAATAAATATTCAAGTTTAGCATAAACCTCGTATTTATAAGGTGCATCATCAATACATTTAAGTAAGTAGGCAATTTCGAATGCACCCTTCCAAGCAATAATTTCTTCAATTTGTTCCACATCATATAATTCATAATTTCCCTTAACATAAGAAGATATTGTAACATCATCATTATACTCACATTGAAAAGGGAGGTGTTTATACCTCCTACAGCAGCAAGATTTATCAAAGCAATAAGTAACATTATAAGTAGAGAACAAGGTTTTAGCATAGTCGTGCAATTTATTAATTTCCTCCCATAAGTGTATTCCTTTTTACGACAAGCGGTGTTCCTTATAATATTTGTGTTGTTCATCTGTGAACCCACTTTGCCTATAATATCTAGTTTCAAAGACATCAACCATTGATAGCAAACATGACAAAGCAAGATTAAAACAGGATAAAAATAACAACTAGAATAGGAACTAATTTTTTTGTGTTTTTGATAAAGAGAAGCAAACAAGAAAAAATAAAACAAACTAAGAAACACTGAAACAAAGTAAAGAGATTGGAAGTGAGAGACTCCCCTTGCAGAAATTCTTTTCCTCCCCGGCAACAGCGCCAAAAAATTAGCTTGATGGTGCAGATCTTGCACTCATTGGGAGACCCCAAGAGGAAGGTATGATGAGCACGACACCAGTTTTCCCTTAGTAAGAAACTAAATCGACTAGTAATAGTAAGGAGTAACTTCAGAAGGTTGAAGCAGCTGAGATGGCAGGGCGCATTACCGGTTCAGAAGCAACATGGAACCTACACAACACAATCAAATCACTTTGCCCCAACAAAGAAGTGAGGTTGTCAATCTCACCGGTTTTGCTAAACATAAAGAGGTTAAACGTATGGTGTGGAAAATAGTAGGAAAACAAAATGAAAGTATTAGCATCAGTATGAAAGCAGTGTGTGTATTATCAGAATGAGAAAATGGACTGGGGTCCACAGTTCACTAGTGGTGTCTCTCCGTGAAAGATAAATAACATGTGTGGTGAACAAATTACAGCTGGGCAATTGACAGAAATAAAGGCTGAACCGTAGGGCATATGCAAGACATAAAGATTACTATGTGATTCATGTGGGCATTACAACAAAATAATAGACCATCATCCAACGACATCTATATCTAATAATCCACCCTCCGAAAATCATCCGAATCAACGTTGGGTATTAAGTTGCAAGCAACAGATTATCGTAGTAAGCAAAGTGTGTAATGTAAACAATGTAAACTAGGTAAATATCGTTGTTTTCTCCCTAATGGAATCAACACATTCTCCATCCTTCACGTTTCTGTCACTCGAGCACAGACGCAAAGGAGGCATGAACCCACTATCGAGCATAAATACTCCCTCTTGGAGTTACTAGCATCTACTTGGCCAGAGCATCTACTAATAATGGAGAGCATGAAAGATCATAAATAACATATGCATGAAGATAACATGATAGATTGATAATCAGAAGACATAGCATTCAATATTCATCAGATCCCAACAAACACAACATGTAGCATTACATAAACATGATCTCGATCATGTGAGGCAGCTCACGAGAGCTAAACATGAGGTAGCAAGTGGAGAGAACAACCATCTAGCTACTGCTATGGACCCGTAGTCCAGGGATGAACTACTCACGTATCACTTCGGAGGAGGGCACATGGTGGTGTAGACCCCTCCGGTGATGAATTCCCATCCCGGCAGGGTGCCGGGGAGAGCTCCAGAACCCTCCCGATCTCGGGATGACGATGACGGCAGCCTCGGGTGTTTCTCGAGAAAAGTGGTATATTTTTAGAGTTGATATGTCGGGGGGTATAAATAGGCGAAAGGGCAAAGGCGGTGGAGTCCTGGGGGGCCCACACCACCCCATGGCGCGGCCAGGGGACGCGCCGCCCTATGGTGTGGCCCCCCTCCGGGCCTCTTCGGGACTCCGTGGAACCTTCGGGAATTCTAGGACCTCTGGACTTCAAATTTTCCAATTCTGAGAATATTTCCAGAACAACTTTTCTAAAACTAAAAACAGCAGAAAACAGGGAACTAGCTCTATGGCATCTTGTCAATAGGTTAGTCCTAAAAATCAATAAAAATGGCATAAAGTGTATATCAAACATGTAGGAAACACCATGAAAATAACATGGAACATCAGAAATTAAGGATACGTTTATGACGTATCAGACACCAACCCACATCAATAGGTTCGCGCGAGCTTCCCCTCCTAGTAACCGTCTGCGTCGAGTTTACTGCCCAACACTGGGTCAGCCAGCGGTAGCACCGACGCCACTGGGTGACCAGCTGAACGACTTCGATGTCGGTGACACAGTGTACCAATTGCTCTGTGCGTCCTCGGGTGGTCTCAAGTCAATGGGTGATTGGCTGAACGTTTCAGCAGCGTGGGAAGCGCCCCGACGAGCGACGACAGCTATGGACCTGATGAGCTAGCTTGTCGGTGGTCTAGCTTACAAGTGGTTGGAAGCACCAAAACTCTGTACACCACTAATCGTTACACTAGGAAGTGTCTTTTTGCTATGAGAGTTGTGTCAGACGATGTAGTTTCTGTGTTCCATATGTGGCTCAAGAACGTTATCGCTGGTTATTTGGAAACCGGCTGATTCACACTTCTGGGCTGGCCTTGTGGCGGCGAAGAAATTTTTCATTTCATATGGTTCTTTCTCAATCAAGGATGGCTCGGAGATACGGTTCTGTTATGTGGCTTGGTACCACCACGGTCCGAGAACAATATCAACTTTTATGTAATATAGTCATCGGATGCCACAAAAGCGATACGCTAGCCTAGGTATTGAAAAATTTCCCACCAAATGTGATGTTCAAAACAGATCTTGTCGATCCCTGGTTAGCATCTTGGAATGATTTGCTACAACTTTTGGCTTCAGTGAATCTAACGTGGGGGACTAATGAGTTTCAATGGAATTTACACATGAGTGGAAAATTCTCGGTGGACTCTATGTATAAAGCTCTAATCCAGTCCAAGGTGCGAGATAATAACAAAAAAATTGGAAGATGAAGATTCCACTCAAAAATAGGGTCTTTGTGTGGTACCTTCGTCATGGGTTAATTCTCACAAAGGATAACCTTGCTAAGCGCAATTGGGATGGAAGTAAAAAAGTGTGTCTTATGTCGAGACTATTAAACACTTATTCTTCGAGTGTCAATTTGCTAGGTCTATATGGCCAATCATCCAGATAGGTTTAACCTTGTCCCTACCATGAAAAATTGCAAATATTTTTGGTAGTTACCTGAATGGTGTGGAACATAGGTTTAAATTACTATTAGGGTGGCAGCGTTTGCCATTATATGGTCGCTTTGCATGTGTAGAATTGACAAGTTTTTTATGATAAAAACTCTTCTCTCATGCATGTTATCTACAGGAGTACAACTACGCTCCGTTCTTGGTCACTG
The DNA here is from genome assembly GCA_028641055.1 of Alopecurus myosuroides. NCBI lineage: Eukaryota > Viridiplantae > Streptophyta > Magnoliopsida > Poales > Poaceae > Alopecurus > Alopecurus myosuroides. The sequence continues at coordinate 290,908,747 of CM054063.1, read as the reverse complement.
TGGAAATGTGTGGAGCATCGTGACATGTTTACGGAGGTTTGTACGAGCCTGTAGGATACGGCAAAAGAATTTATATCCCAACATGGATGGCAGCATAATTTGCGGATCGGCCCTCCACCCACCTAGGCGTTTTTACAATTTCTCATCATGATATGTAATTTGCCTTTTTATTTCTCTTATTGTCGGACTTGTGTCGGTTGCGTGCATCCTAATTATGCAGAGGTCGGGTGTAATACTTAAAACCTTTTAAGTAATAAAGCTCTCTTTATCAAAAAAATATCATGGATATATGTATAAGCTTTGCCCCTACACAAACACTAAAACAACAAACTTGGTATCAGGGCCTTCCTCACTCGCTGCCGCCTCCTCTCTCTGTTCAGCGACGTCAAGATGGCGACCACGCCACAAGAGCTCTCCACGGTCATCAAATACATTGAATCGCAAGGGACGATCACGGTCGCGACCGTTGTCCCCTCCATCGGTGTTCGACCTGACAACGGCAACTTTTCGCTCTGATGTATGCTCACGCTCACTAGTTTCTCCGGTGCCTCTCTTCATGGTCCTCGACAACACCGCTACGTGACCGACACAAATGATCACCAAGGGTACGGGCGATGCGGCTCGCTCCGTGCTCAATCCCGAGAACGTGCGGTGGTAGACACAAGATCAGAAGGTCCTCGGGTTTCTTGTCCCCTCCATGACGGAGGGGGCCGCGTCTCAGCTCATCGGCGGCACCACGTCGGATGCAGCGTGGATTTTGGTCCATGCTATATATTCAACGCACAGAGCCGTGCTAGAGTTCGGCACATCCGGCGTCAAATCCAGGCGCTAAGGAAAGGCGGCATGATGGCAAGCGAGTATATGAACAAGGTGTGAGCCTTGGACAACACCATGGCTGCTTCACGGTCTCCGCTACAGGATGACGAGATCATCAACTACATGCTCACTGGTCTGGCCCGGCCTACAACCCAATCGCCGCGTCTTTGAACGTCGCAACTACTGCGGTAACTCTTTCCGCGTTTTATTCCATGGTCTTGAATTACGAAGTGCTGCAGTTCTCACAGCAACCGGATGAGGAATGGTCCTTGTCGGCTAAAGCCGCGTTGCGGTCAGGCCCGGTGATGACCCACAAGTATAGTGGATCGCAACAGTCTTCGAGGGAAGTAAAACCCAAATTTATTGATTAGACACAAGGGGAGCCAAAGTATATTTATTAGGCTTAACAACTGATTTGTCAATTCAACTGCACCTGAAAGTACACTTAATCCCAACAATTTATCCGTGGTAACAGTTTTATAGTAGCAGTAGTAATAAAATAACATCAGGAATAAAATAGTAGCAGAAGTAGCAATCGCGCAAAACAACAGGATGAAAAGTACCGTAGGCATAGAGGGAATGGATGAACGAGTGTTACATGGATAACATAGGTCATGTAATAATATAAACATGGGTATTGCAGATAATAATAATAAAGCATCCAAATTCTAGTAAAACCATAGGCATGTGTTCCGATATAGTCATATATGCTCGCAATGAGAAACTTGCACAACATCTTTTGTCCTACCAGCCCGTGGCAGCGAGGCCTCTAGGGAAACTACTCGTAATTAAGGTGCTCCTTTTAATAAAGCACCGGAGCAAAGCATTAACACTCCGTGAACACATGTGATCCTCACATCACAGCCATCCCCTACGGTTGTCCTAATATCTGTCACTTTGGGGCCTCAGGTTCTGGATAATGACATGTGTAAACAACTTGCAGATAAGATCAACAAACATAATTATACTCATGAAACAATAACATGTTCAGATCTAAGATCATGTCACTCGGGCCCTAATGACAAGCATTAAGCATAACAAATTGCAACAACGGCAGAAAACACTAACAAAGGATACTAGGCACTATGCCCTAACAATCTGGCATTATTACATGATCGATCTCATCCAATCCCTTACATCCCTCTCAGCCTACAGTGGTGTTTACTCACACATAGAAGGGGGAATCATGGGTGGTTGGTGGAGAAGAGGTGGCGCTGTCGATGGCGATGATCTCCTCCGAATCCTCGTCCCGACAGGGCACCAGAACATGAACTTCTGATTCCCAAATCGAGATTCGAGGTGGCGGCGCTCTGTTGTGCTTATGTGGAATATGACGAACCCACATCGCGTTTTAGGTCTATCGGGATATGTAGTCGAAAGGGGAGCCCGAGAGAGTGCATGGGGGCCCACACCACCAGGCGGCGCGGCCAAGGGGGGGCGCGTCCACGGGTGGTGTGGCCCCCTCCTAGCCCCTCTCCGGGACTCCTTCTGGCTCCGGGGGTCTTCGGGTGTTTTAAGGTCTTCGGGATCTTTTCTGGGGATTTTACCAAAAGTTGATTTTTCAGCACAAAAACGAGACACCAAGGTAATTCTACTGAAAACAGCGTTAGTCCGTGTTAGTGGTATTCAAAACTCACAATTTTAGAGGAAAAAAATAAGAAAAGTGTTCGAAAAAGGAGATATGTTTTGGACGTATCACCTGGTCGGCAACGCCGGTCGCCCGCGCATCATCCGTATGATGGGCGTCCCTCGGGTGGCTACCCGCAACAATAGTAGCAAGTTAAATTTGAACAATTAATTTCCACATATTCTATTAGTACTACTGTATGGTGTTGAACACTCGATGTTAGGCTGGAGTAGTGAATTTGGATTATTCCCTTCTTGTCCCTGATGGCGATTTCGTTGCCACTAATCTGCATGTGGTTTTATTATTTTTGACTTAAATGCTTTATCCATGGTCTTAATCATGATTTGTTTTAGGCTTTGCAGTTTATGCGGCGACAGATATTGCCATCTCGTATACCAGGTTATTATGTCGATGTGCCCGTAGGTGTTGTCCTTGTATATAGATAGGTGGTGCTTGTTTGTCTGTTTAATTGTATTTGTTGCTTTTAAGCTAAGGTTTTTGTAACCCCTTTTTTCTTTTGCTCACCAGCAGGTGGTCAACGAGGTTTTGTTTTTGTTTTTGTTTGAGAGGATGTTTATCGAGTATGAATGTATTTTTGAAGCAACGTTTGGAACATTGGAATAAATGTTGGAGTATTAATTACTCATGTATGCAGAAACGGCTAGAGTACAAGTCTTGCTTCAGTAATGGAGTATTGTTTCTTAAGAGTAGTTTGTGCTTGTTCTTATGGTCTTGAACGCAGCTTGTGTTTGACGTGTGAATTCTCCGAAAAATTGTTCTTTTTTTCCTCTTAAATCTAGAAATTATGTATATTTTAAGTTAGTACACATGAATCTTCAGATTTACTCTTGTTTTATCTTTACTTTCTAGATGTATAACATCCAGCATGTGTACGTATTGAATTTCATAAATCTGAGCATTGTGTACTTTGTTATGGAAATATCGCTCAAGTTATAGGTTGACTGATTGCTATGAAAAAATTCATTGTGGAAATATTTCATGTAACGTCCCAGTGTTTTGGAGGTTATAAGGATGAAAATATAATATGTGCATTTATAAAGCATGCATATAAAAATACGGGAAATTTTGGCGCGGAAATTTAAACAAAGTAAAGTGACCAATGTTTCTGTTGGCGTGATGAAATAGGTTTTGATCATCTGGTCATGAGTATATTTGGAGTGATCTTTATAACAAGTATCTCTACAAACAAAATCATTTGATAAGACAAACCATAATTGGTTGCGACCAGCACTAACTTTCAACATCCTTGATCACAAGTCTATAAGTGACTTGAGAGAATTCACTTAGGTATCTAGAACTCAAAGATGGGTGAGTATCCACACTACACAAATAATGATCATACTTCCACAAACTAGTATTGCACAACTTAGTAATCTCATTAGTAGAGTTATTATTTCCTCTAAAACATGAAATTTTTAAGTTATAAATCAGTTCACATAACAACTTTATAAAACATATCATAACTATTAAGTAAACCTTTAGAACTGAACAACATATGTTTAATATAATACAAGTGATACAGACAAGCATTAACTCAAAACCCATAAGTGGGAAAATGACATAATTCTTGTTAATAACATATTTATGGAATATGTACATATCTCAAAATATTAAAGAGAAGAATATAAAGTAACAACTTGACACTTTGAGAAACCAACTAACAACTATGACTTAAGTCATCGAACCCAATAACCTTGATATGCTCATTGTCTCATTCAGCTTGCAAAAATGAGCATATGAGACCTCAATACATTAAGGGATCATTTCACCAACTTATTATCTTAAGTCCTCATTCCACAAACACTCCAAATCTCTATCCAAACACAATGTTCAACAACTAAAGTATCCGTGGATACCACTAATGAATCACAACAAGTTATAACCTCTATTAGAGGAATTTAATTCAAAGCTAAGTAAAACCAATCATAATGAAACAAGTACATATCCTATGGGAAATAAAATGAGAAGCATATGGAAGGAGAATAAAAGCTTAACTAACTCTTAATCTAGACCTTGTTATTTTGTCTAGACCATTCTATCTTGTTTCCCAACCTTCTCGAAGTCATTCTGCAAGAGAAGCAACCCAGAAGAAAGGAGGAACTCCGACAAGAAGACATGTAGAAGGATTCTTTAGAGTGTTCCAGAAATTCTATTCCAATCTATCATAAGAGTATTTGGAACTCTTATATCTTAATCTCATCTTATTGATTCCTCTTGAAATAGTTTGATACTTCAATGATAATCACATGTTTGTTGTGTGCTCATCATAATCATGCCTAAAATAATTTTAAAGCCATTTAATAAATTAAATTGAGATAAAACAACAAAAATCACTTAAATTGGGCACCCAAGTTTCCAATTTAAATCTTCTCCAATTTCACCAAAACAAAACATGGCGAGGCTGCAATTTCGATAATGATTTCAAATATTATTTTTAATACTTTTTATGTTAACAAAAAGGTCCAGAAAACATGATTTTCTTCTCAGTTTCTAATAACAGAAGAACTTCTTACAATTTCCCATTATCCCAGGGGATTTTCTAGAAAAAAAATGTTTAATTCCCTTTCTTCCACCTCCCGCCAGAAGGCAGAGGAGGATGGCATCGTGTCGACGCCGAATTCGCCACATCCTGCTTCCTCGTTGCAGATAAGGAGGGCAGCGGGAGGTTGTACTTCAGTTCCTCACTATCCCTCCTCTCTCTCTCTCTCTCTCTCTCTCTCTCTCTCTCTATCTCTCTCTCTGCATAGCACAAATCCGAAACCCTAACCCTAATCCCATCGGCCACCGCCGCACGTCCCCGACGCTCTGGTCGCTCCCGCGCCTCTCTGGAACCACCTCTGGATTCTACGTCATCCTCTTCCTCTCCTCGAGCTCACGCATGGGCCGAAGCGAATCAGGCACAGACATGTGCGTCGTCTTCCCCGACACCGTCCGCCGCTGCCGTGGCCGATTCTTTCCTGCTTCGGCATCCTCTCGCTTCACCAAGTCCACCATGAGAATGAGGGTGAGCTCCTGGCCCTCCAGGACCATTTTCCCATCTCCCTTTTGCTCAGTACCGCCATAGCGCCGTCACCCGTGTCCTGCCGCCAAAAATTGCTCGCCGACGCTTATGCGATGACTATTCCAGGGCGGCGTCGCCACCAGTGAGTTTACGGTCGTCCCCTCTATGCGGATGACTCGCTTAATCGTGCCAATTGGCACTCAATAAGTCAAATCGGGATCATCATAGAGAAATTTCTCTCTAGTTGATGCGAACGAGACATCATGGTGACGTTATATCTTTTTCTTTTATTTTTATTTTTGAATTAAAAATTAAATGTGACAGGTGGACCCCACCTATCAATTTAAACTACTTATCAGAAAAACACAAGTAAAATTTGCAAATGTTTAGAAAAATATAATCTAAATGTTTGTAAACTTTTGAGAAATATTTGATAAATTTTAAATTTGAACCATTTTTGAATTTAAATTAATTCATTTAAAATTAAAAAAATAATGAAAAATTTCAATAATTCAGAAAAATAAAAGTTACATACCAAAATGCTTAGAAGAACAAATGCAACTTATTTATGATATTTTCAAAATCATTTGAACAAGTTTTATACTGATAAATATTTGAATAGCCATTTAAGTCATTTAAAATTGGGAAAATAATAAGTTATTAAAATATTTCCAGAACAATTCAAATAACATACCAAATTAAAGATGAAAACTATTTCAAACCAATTATGTCCAAATCATATCGGTTCAAACAACATTGAACCATGGCTATAACAAATGAACTCATAAACCCTAATGCTTTCACACTCCTAAAATCTCATCATAGTCATTAATGAGTTATTTAGTGGTAAAGTTGATAGTGTTATACACTCAGTTTCAACTATGTTACTTTTTTTAGCTTTAACTTTGATAAAATTAAAAGTAAAACTTGTTTTTTATCCTTTGAAAGTTGTTTTCAATGTGGTATTGTCTTATTGCCTAACCAAGTAATAAATACTTCTACTCATACATGGTAACAATTGATTTGATAAATAAAAGTGAAACACATGTAAGTCTAAAAGAAGTAACAACATCATCAAACAACTCTAAGTCACCTAAAAAAACTGTGATCTTAGTATCGTATCGATCGTAGCTTACACTTGTAAGCTGGGGCATTTTCGAGGGTATTTTGCGATGCATCTCATTACTATGCATGTATCATCTTGCCAGTGTTTTCAGTAGTCCTTACCGGGACTACTTTGCTATCTTTCAAATATCGGGATTTCCACGCAATTCTCGAACCCCGATGAAATGGATTATTGTCATTATCTCTATCTCAGGCAAGTTCACCAGTTTCCTATATCCTTTGAAGTATTTCCTAAAGAAATATTTGCAAAATCCTATCGTACTACCACCTATTTTCAAAAGAACGCATGATCCTATTTTTATAATAATATGACTCATTGAATGACTTCCCGAGTGGTAGTGTTCCGTTTGGTGGGCAGGTGGATCCATGGGAAGATGAGTAGGTCAGGAATTAACAACAAATAACGTCAGGATTCTTGCGCCGTAAATATCGCATTAACCATGGGTCTTGTATGGGACGAGTAAGACAGTTGTGATATTTTCTCGTTCACATGTCAACGAGCTGCTAGAGTTGTACGTTGTAGGTCTTGCAAGACTACATGCACATGGGTGGGATCCCTTAATTCCCACAGACTCTAGGGTCTATGATGGTCTTGTAACATCCCTGATTTTTAGAAAACTCGAAAATCACAAAAAATTTGAAACTTGTTGTTTTCATGATTAATGAAGTCACCAAAAACCAAATAAAAGGAGGAAAGGAAAGAAACTAATATGTAATTGGAATAAAGAATCCAAATTTCCTTAATTCCATAAACGCTAAAGCTTATTTCTTAAAAAAAATATGTTCCCTCATGTGAATAAAATATTTTCTTAGCAAACATCTTTACCAAAAATGTTTTCAACTCAACTACCATTTTGAAAATGATTATGATAATTAAAGACCAGAGAGTTACTATCTCTAATATTTTCTCCTTGTCTCTAAGAAATTATTTCACTATTATTATTAACCTCAAATGGATAAAAGTTGGTTATTTGTTTTCCAAGTATTATGTCAATCAACAAAAAAATAAGGTGTTATATATATTATTGAGTTATGAAAACAAGTAAAGTACTTTGAATAAAAAACAATGTTTTCAATTCGGAAAACAACATCTTCATTTGAGAAAAACCCATTATTTTTATTAAACCCCAATTCAAATAAATAATGAAAAATTTCTTTTAAGTGACTATGATGTTTTCATCATATTTGAAAATTATAAAAACATGGAAACAAGTTGAAATGGTTTTGGAAAATAGTAATTAATCATAATATAGTCTTTGAAAATTTTCCAAACCCATTTTCCTATTGTATTGATATTTCTCAATTAAATGGAATAAAGAGGCAAATATGATTTAAAAACAAATTTGTAATTTGAGAAATTCAAAAACATGGAAATCCCACAAAAGTGGTACTGTTGGAAAATATTTGGAATATTATGAATTTAGAATTTTGTTCCATGTAAATTGGATTTATAAAACAAAAGATATAAAATAAATAAGAAAACACGAAAAAAAGAAAAAAATGCTGACGCCATTGATGATGTCACCCGTCATCAACCCAGAGTAGAAACTGCTATGGCCGTTTCGGGAGCGTTTCTTCGCGCTTCGATTCCTCGCGAATTAAGTCGCGTTAATTCCTCCCCGAGCCCTCACCTTAAAGCCCCATCTGTCCTGTCCATTTTCCCTCTGGATCCCGAACCAATCTCCACCTCTAGGCGAAGAAACTGCTCGCGAGAGTCCGTACTGGCCGCCGCTATCCGTCGTCATTTCTAGCCACAACAGAAGGTCCCCGCCATCGATTTCGCGCTCCTTCTCTTCCCCTCAACCTCCTGCATCTCCTCATGCCCTCGGGTGTTTTCTTTGTACAGTGTAGCGACGAGCTGAGCTCGACCGCATCTCTCCAGCGCAACCGGAGCTCCGTCGGCGTCGCGCCACCGTTCCTGGAGGTGATGGAACATACCATGGCCCTTATCGAGTTCGCGGTGACACCATGGGCCCCATGGACCACTTATTCGTGCTCGGAGGCCCCTGCAACCTCACCGTCGTGGAGACCCGAAGGTCACCCGAGCTCGCGACCTGTCCATCCGCGCGTAGGTGCCGTTCCGGGAAGCGATAGTTGATACGTCCATTTTGCATCCCTATTTTATATCATAATTTTCTGTTATTCAACGATATATTTCATTTTATAATGCATCCCTTATGTTATTTTATCTTATTTTGCATGTTTTATAATTTTTGAAGAATGAACACCGGGACCAGAATTCTGATGGAAAAAGCACCGTCGGGATACCATATTTTCGAAGATCAGAAGAATAAGTGGGACACCGGGGGTGTCCTAAAAGTTCAAAGGAGGAACCCAGCTAGAAGGAGAGCCAGAGGGGGACCACCATGTGCCCACACCATGAGGTGGCGCGCCCCTGGCCGCGCCACCTCTTTTTGCGTGCTTGGCCCCCAGGGAACCCTAAGACTCATTCGATCGTCGAAGAATTATTCAGCAGCCGCCTCGGGGAGGAAAACACCCGAGAGAGAAAAGCTCTCTGGCAGGGAGAAATCTGCACCATCACCCTCATCATCCACCGTCATCCCACTGTAACAATTAGGGGCCGCTATCGTTGTTTTGCATTAGATCTCTTTCCCGGTGTGGATTACTTGTTAGTAGTTGACGCTTGTCAGATTTACCGGTGTTTGCACTTTATGACCAGATTGTTATCATAAATTATATCACCTCTGATTATGATCCATATGATGTCTTGTGAGTAGTTCGTGTTGTTCTTGAGGACATGGGAGAAGTCAAGTTGTTAGTAGTGAAGTAATGTTGAATACTATTTAATGTTTGATATTTAAGTTGTGGTGTTATTCTCCTAGTGGTGTCATGTGAACATCGACTGCATGATACTTCACCATTTATGGGCCGGATGCATCGTGTATTTGGATACTAATTGTGGGGTTGCCGGAGTGACAAAAACCTAAACCGCCGTTAGGAAACCATTACACGAGGGAGCGTAGGATCCCGGAGTTTAAAGCTCCGGTTAGATTTATTTCTTAATTACTTTCTTGTAGTTGCGGATGCTTTCATGGGGTATAATCACAAGTATGTATTAGTATTGGATGGTACGGTACATTAGCATAGGTTCACCCTCACAACACTTATCAAAACACCTAACATTATTCAGCTGGATGGAACAAAAGCACTTGACAGAAACCTCCCGTGTGTCCTCGAGAACGTTTGTTAATCATAAGTAAACCCTCCGGCTTGTCCTTTGCTGAAGAAAGGATTGGGCCACTTGCTGCAATTATTACTCCTGTAATTTATTTACTCGCACTTTATTTATCTGCAATATCAAAAAACCCTACAAATCTATCTTTCAGTATTTGCAGTTATTCCTTCATTGGAACTGCTTGTCAACACCTTCTGCTCCTCGTTGGCTTCGACACTCTTATTTATCTAAAGTACTCCAATACACCCCCTATACTTGTGGGTCATCAAGACTATTTTCTGGCGCCGTTGCCGGGGAGTGAAGCGCTATTGGGAAGTGGAATTGATAAAGGAAGCTTCTGTTGTAAGTGCTGTTTTTATTACTGTCTACTGCTTTATTACACTATGTTTGGGTCTCCTTTTGAGTCCTTATTTGAGGGCACTGCTACCACTGCTAGGGTAGTAAGTGCCCCACCGCCTGATGATTTGGATCCTTATAAAATACCTATAAAGATTGTTAAACATGTTTGGGATAACTCCTATTCAGGTGATGGAACTGTCCATCCTGGTGATCATTTTCTCTTTTTACAAGAATTATGCGAGTTGTTCAAGTGTGCAGGTATTACAATGAGCCAAGTGAAGTGGAAATTATTCTCTATATCATTGACAGGTCGAGCCGCTGAATGGTTCAAACTGCAGAAAAATGGCCAAACTATTGGATGGGAGGAAATTGTGCCTCTCTTTTATTCTAAATTCTATCCTCCAGTGAAATTCATAGAGATCGGAATTATATATATTATTTTTGGCCTCATGACGGAGAAAGTATTTCCCAAGTATGGGGGAGATTGAAGTTACTAATGCTCAAATGCCCCGTTCATGAGCTCCCCAGTAATATTGTTATTAAGAATTTCTATGCAAGGCTTTCTCTTCATGATAATGATTTATTAGATGCTTCTTGTTCTGGATCATTTACACGTATGAAAGATGAACCTAAATGGGATCTTCTTGACCGTATTCAATAAAACACTGAAGGATGGGAGAATGACAAAGGTAGAAAGTCAGCCAACGATGCTGAAACATAATTTACCGGTGGAAGACTTGGGTACCACATTACCACCCAAGGAGGATACTGTTTTAGATTTAAAGCCTTTGCCTGACAATCTTAAATATGCTCATATTGATGATAAGAAATTATATCCTGTTATTATTAGTTGTAAACTTTCTGGTGAAGAAGAGGATAGATTATTGGGAATATTGAAGAAACATAGAGGTGCTATTGGTTACTCTTGATGATTTGAAGGGAAATTCTCCTCCTATATGTCAGCATGCTATTAATATTGAACCTGATGCAAAGCCAGTTGTTGAACATCAACGCCATTTAAATCCTAAGATTAAGGATGTGGTAAGAAACGAGGTATTAAAACTCCTTGATGCTGGTATTATTTACCCTATTGCTGATAGTAGATGGGTTAGTCCCGTGCATTGTGTCCCTAAGAAAGGAGGGATGACTGTTGTGCCAAATGAAAATAATGAACTTATCCCTCAAAGAGTAGTGGTTGGTTATAGGATGTGCATTGATTTTAGGAAGGTTAACAAAGTTACTAATGAAGATCATTATCCTTTGCGTTTTATTGATCAAATGTTAGAAAGGTTGTCTAAGAAAACTCATTTCTTCTTTCTTGATGGTTATTCTGGGTTCTCTCAAATTGCTGTTAGAAAGCCTGATCAAGAGAAAAACAACTTTCACTTGTCCTTTTGGAACCTATGCTTATAGATGTATGCCTTTTGGTTTATGTAATGCTCCTGCTACTTTTCAAAGATGTATGTCTGCTATCTTTCAGGGTTTTTGTGAAGAAATTGTGGAAGTCTTCATGGACAATTTCTCCGTCTATGGACTTATTTTGATAATTGTTTGCAGAATCTTGATAAAGTTTTGCAGAGATGTGAGGATACTAATCTTGTTCTTAATTGGGAGAAATGCCATTTTATGGCTAATGAAGTAATTGTACTTGGACATAAAATCTCTGAACGAGGTATTGAAGTTGATAGAGCTAAAGTTGAAGCTATTGAGAAAATGCCCTATCCCTGGGATGTTAAGGGTATTTGTAGTATTCTTGGTCATGCTGGTTTCTATAGAAGGTTTATTAAAGATTTCTCTAAAATATCAAAACCTCTTACTGATCTTCTTCAAAAAGATGTACTTTTTGTTTTTGATGAAGATTGTAAAGAAGCTTTTGAAATTTTAAAGAAGGCTTTAATATATGCCCCTATTTTTCAACCCCCTGATTGGAATTTACCGTTTGAAATTATGTGTGATGCTAGTGATTATGTTGTAGGTGTTGTTCTTGGATAGCGGATAGATAAGAAGTTAAATGTTATTCGTTATGCTAGTAAAAATCTTGATGCTGCTCAAAAGAATTATGCTACTACTGAGTAAGAATTCCTAGCTGTAGTTTTTGCTTGTGATAAATTTAGGCAGTATATTGTTGATTCTAAAGTTACTATTCATACTGATCATGCTGCTATTAAGTACCTTATGGAAAAGAAAGATGCTAAGCCTAGTCTTATTAGATGGGTGTTTCTCTTACAAGAGTTTGACTTACATATTGTGGATAGGAAGGGTGCTAAAAATCCTGTTGATGATAATTTGTCTACATTACAAAATATCTCTAATGACCCTATTTCTGTTAATGATAGTTTTCTTAATGAACAGTTAGCTACATAAAAGTGAGCTCTCAAGAGATTCCATGGTATGCTGATTATGCTAACTTTATTGTTTCGAAGTATTTACCTCCTACCTTGACAACTCAGCAAAGAAAAAAATTCTTCTATGATTTGAGGCATTATTTTTGGGATGACCCACACTTATATAAAGAAGGTGTTGATGGTATTATGATAAGACGTGTTCCTGAAAATGAACAACAAGAGATATTGAGAAAATGTCATAGTAGTGCTTATGGAGGACATCACGTTGGAGATAGAACTGCACATAAAGTTCTACAATCAGGTTTTTATTGGCCTACTCTCTTTAAAGATGATAGAAACTTTGTTTTATCTTGTGATCAATGTCAAAGGGTTGGAAATATTTATAGCCGTAATGAAATGGCTATGAATTATTCTCTTGTTATTGAACCGTTTGATTGTTGGGGTTTTGACTTTATGGGTCCTTTCCCTCCTTCAAAAGGCTACACTCATATTCTTGTTGTTGTTGATTATGTTACTAAATGGGTAGAATCTATACCTACTAAAAGTGATGATGGTGAAACCTCATTAAAAATGCTTAAAGACATCATCTTCCCTAGGTTTGGTGTACCTAGATATCTTATGACTGATGGGGGCTCTCATTTTATTCATGGTGGTTTTAGAAAGACTCTTGCTAAATATGATGTTAATCATAGAATTTCCTCACCATATCATCCTCAAACTAGTGGGCAAGTAGAATTATCAAATAGAGAAATCAAATCTATCTTGCAAAAGACTTTTAACAAATCTAGAAAAAATTGGGCTAAGAAATTAAATGATGCTCTGTGGGCTTATAGAACTGATTATAAAAATCCCATGGGCATGTCTCCTTATAAGATGGTTTATGGAAAAACTTGTCACTTGCCCCTAGAATTAGAAAACAAATATTATTGGGCAGTGAAAGACCTAAATAGAGATTTTAAACTTGCTGGTGAGAAAAGGTTGCTTGACTTAAGTTCTTTAGATGAATGGAGTTGTCAAGCATATGAAAATGATAAGCTCTTTAAACAGAAAGTTAAAAGGTGGCATGATAAGATAATTATTAAAAGAGAATTTCATGTTGGTGAGAAAGTGCCATTGTATAGGTCTCGTCTCAGATTTTTTGCAGGATAATTACTCTCGAGATTGGAAGGACCTTTTGTTATCGAAGAGGTATATCGTTCGGGGATTAAAATTGTTTCCCTTGAAGACAACTCCTCACAAGTGGTTAATGGCCAAAGACTCAAGCATTATATTTCTGGAGAGCCTTATAATGAAAATGTTGATTGTATTCGAGCCATCATCCCAGAGGAATTTATTAAGAAGCATATTTCGGAAACTGCAAAGTCAGTTTTCGAATAGGTATCAGCTTTGGTAAGAAAACTTTCGCGAAACATCTTCCAACTTTTATTTTTACTGTTTTTGGAAAATATGAAAAATTATGAGCCGTAAACGAGAGGGAGACGGAGCCCGGAGGCTCTACACCATGAGGTGGAACGAGCCCACCCCTGGCTGCGCCAGCCCATGGTGTGGCCGCCCCGGAGCCCCTCTCCGACTTGATTTTGACCTGGACTTTCCTTTTGTTATGAAACTTTTTGCTATATAATCCCCCGGACCCCCGAGGTCCTTATATCGTTTTCTCGTCGTGTTTCTGTTTCGATCTGTTTCTGCCAGGATCTGTTTTCGGGTTTAGAAGCATCATGGTATCCACCGACGATAATAAGGGGAAGGGACCAAAGGAAGATGATACCCAAGACCTGAAGCCAGAGGAGGAGATCAAGAGTGGAGCTCAAGGAGATGTAGAAGAAAACCCACGAGTGCGTCCACGCGCCACCGTCGCAAGCATTAGAGTGGTGGATAACCCCTTGAAGTCCAAGAGAAGTGCTCGGATGAGCACCAGAGGGAAGGTTCCACGTCACTCCCTAGCTACGAGGACACCTGCTGCGGGAGTCAAGAACTACTTCCACACATTAATTCATGATTATCATTACAAAAAGGTGCCCATAGGGATTTGCCCTCTATGTGGGATATGAATCGTTCTAACCGTGCAGATGAAGGAAGGTCTCAACCTAAGAAAAGAGTGGGGAAAAAAATCTTGCTGGTTGGGATTCACCGTCTGACAGGCATGCAAACTGTATTGATCGCAATACGGAGGTGATGCGTATGCTTATGTTCGCTATTGAAGATCTGAACAATTCAATTGATAAGCTCATCGAGAAGGATTCACCACCGCCGCCGAAGAATTGATTCGTGTCATTGGTTTTGGCATCCCCTCGGCTTGTTCCAAGCTTGGGGGAGTGCCGTGGTATCACATCACTATCTTTCATCTTTTTAGTTTCTCAGTAGAGTCATATCATGAGTAGAGAAGTTATCGTATAGGATGGTTTACAGTATGGAAGTGTCTCTCCCTAGTTGGTTATCGTTTTATCCGTTGGTGTGAGTTGCCGGTTTGAAATATTAATGAGAAGTTTCATCATTTACTTTATGCACACGTTATTTTAGTTTTCAATTTCTGTCATATGGTTGAGCTTGTTATTAGTATTTGGTATCACTCTAGAGATCATCAAGTTAATCTAGTTGGTTTTGGCAAACTTAGCTTGGGTCGGCAGAAATACTAATTTGAGATGCTAGTATAAGAAAGAGAAATTTGCATATTAGCTCATAAACTTAGTATTCACAAGTTAAGATCGCTTGGGCTTTCAATGAAGATTGCATGATTGGTTTCATCATATCTATATTTGTTTGTTTTCCTTCAACTCTTATGCTTGCTACCCAGCCTTGCTAGCCAAAAACCCTGTACTGAGAGGGAATTCTTCTCGTGCATCCAAACCTTAAACCCCAAAACCTTGCCCTTTGTGTCCACCATACCTTCCTACATGTGGTATTTCACCGCCACTCCAAGTAAATTGCTCATGTGCTCCCTTTAAAACTTTCAAATTATCCTTGTTTTGTGTTCCTGTTTTAGCTCATGAGGACGCAAATAGAAAATCCGTATCTCACTTGTTGATTGGACTCACACACCTGGACTAGTGGATTCATCCGCTTATCCAAATGCTAGAAGAGTTGCCAGCAGGGTTCCCAGCCCCAAATAATAATACAAATTCTCTTCACTCTTTTTGCCCCTAATTTATCAGTCAAAGCATAATTGTGTAAACAAAAGAGAAAGAGGGATGAACTTCTATACCAGTTGCGTCCTTCTATGGGAGCCGCTCTTGTGAGTCTAGTTGTCTTGTGACGTTCTGTATTTTCTATTTGCCATTCGTTGAAATAAACATACACCTCTCAACATTAGACACTCCTCGACGGTTTGTGATTGTTGGCAGGAACCCGAGGATTCAGTTAGCCATGGTTTGTGTAAGATGGATGGAAGGAGTGTCATGCATTTTATACCTCTGTTTATTAAAATAAAAGCTCTAGCACATGAGTGGTCAATGCTTCCCTCTGCGAAGGGCCTTGCTTTTACATTTATGTTGAGTCGATAAACCCATTCCTTTCCGTCTCCAGCAAGCATTTGAGTTGTTGTGATCTCATCATCTATATGTTGATTTATTCAATCATGTTTTCTATCCTTCTTTGTTTAGCACATTCTTTATTATCTGAATGAATATTACTTTGCTATGTATCACTGTAAAAGAGTTGTTATAATTAAACATGTTAAGCTCTACAATATAAACCTTGTTATAAAGACTTCACCTAAGATAAGTATGATTTCATTAAATGTTCTCTGACCAAGAACGAACTTTTCCATTACCAATTTTGATTATCTCTTTTGCATCTTTGTTTGTGACTCCCATTACTCGTTTCAAGTTGGGTCGTATGAGAGGAAGTTGCTATATATAATGATTGGTGCATAGATAGATGTCATGCTTCTTGTCCATATTTTATTTATCGACTCTTCACTCCATAAACTTGTGGTCATGTTTTCTGAGTTCAATTTCGCTAGGGGACAAGCAAGGTCTAAGCTTGGGGGGACTTGATACATCCATTTTGCATCACTATTTTATATCATAATTTTCTATTATTCATCGATATATTTCATGTTATGATGCATCCCTTATGTTATTTTATCTTATTTTGCATGTTTTATATTTTTTGGAGAATAAACACCGGGACCCGAATTCTGATGGAAAAAGCACCGTCGGGATACCATATTTCAGAAGATCAGAAGAAGAAGTGGGACACCGGGGGTGTCCTAAAAGTTCAGAGGAGGGACCCAGCCAGAAGGAGAGCCAGAGGGGGGCCACCAGGGGCCCACACCATGAGGTGGCGCGCCCCCTGGCCGCGCCACCTAGGGGTGTGGACACCCTGGCCCACCTCTGGGGGTATTTTTCGCGTGCTTGGCCCCCAGGGAATCCTAAGCCTCATTCTAAAGTCGAAGAATTATTCCGCCGTCACCTCGGGGCGGAAAACACCCGAGGGAGAAAAGCTTTCTGGTAGGGAGAAATATGCCGGGGAAATTCCTCTCCGGAGAGGGGAAATCACCGCCATCGTCATCGCTCCGTCCATCATCAAGATCGTCATCATCATCATCATCATCACCATAACCATCACCCTCATAACCACCGTCATCCCGCTGTAACAATTAGGGGCCTCTATCGTTGTTTTGCATCAGATCTCTCTCCCGGTGTGGATTACTTGTTAGTAGTTGATGCTTGTGACATTTATCGATGTTTGCACTTAATGACCAGATTGTTATCATCCATTATATCACCTTTGATTATGATTCATATGATGTCTTGTGAGTAGTTCGTGTTGTTCTTGAGGACATGGGAGAAGTCAAGTTGTTAGTAGTGAAGTAATGGTGAATAATATTTAATGTTTGATATTTAAGTTATGGTGTTATTCTCCTAGTGGTGTCATGTGAACGTCGACTACATGATACTTCACCATTTATGGGCCTAGGGGGATGCATCGTGTATTTGGCTACTAATTGTGGGGTTGCCGGAGTGACAGAAACCTAAACCCCCGTTAGGAAACCATTGCACGAGGGAGCGTAGGATCCCGGAGTTTAAAGCAGTGGTTAGATTTATTTCTTAATTACTTTCTTGTAGTTGCAGATGCTTGCAAGGGGTATAATCACAAGTATGTATTAGTCTTGGATGGGATGGTACATTAGCATAGGTTCACCCACACAACATTTATCAAAACACCTAACATTATTCAGCTGGATGGAACAAAAGCACTTGACAGAAACCTCTCGTGTGTCCTCGAGAACGTTTGTTAATCATAAGTAAACCCTCCGGCTTGTCCTTTGCTGAAGAAAGGATTGGGCCACTTGCTGCATTATTACTACTGCATTTTATTTACTCACACTTTATTTATCTGCAATATCAAAAACCCCTACAAATCTATCTTTCAGTATTTACAATTATTCCTTCATTGAAACTGCTTGTCAACACCTTTTGCTCCTCGTTGGGTTGACACTCTTATTTATCGAAAGTACTACGATACACCCCCTATACTTGTGGGTCATCAATAGTCGTCACTGTCGTTCCCATCGAGTTCGTCGTGCTGTGCCACTTCCCGTTGTTTTCTTCTCTGTGCCGGAGGAGCACCAGAGCGCCTCCGCCGTCATTTTCCGGGCGCAGCGCCACCGTCGTGGCCATTTCCTGCGAGCAAACCCTACCGGCCGGTAAGAATCTCCCCAGTTTTATTCCTAGTCGTTAGATTTAGATCTAAAGGCTCGTGCTAAATCACTTGTTGAAGAGGTATCGGCCAAAGGAGGCGCCATGTCAGCCGAGCGTTAAGTAGCTTAACAGTCGCTCGGCGCAGCGCATAACCGGCCCAAGCCCAGGTCCTGTATGTCTCCCGCGCGACAGATAACCATTTGTTTTTTGCCCAGCCCGTCTCTGGAATTATTTCCAAATAAAAATAGAATGTCAATTTTGGAGAAAATCCCATAGATTTTAGATTCATCATAACTTTTCAACCACAACTCTAAATTTAGCAAACTTGGACTTTTTGAAATCCCCTGGATCTGTAGACTCTTTTAGCACTTTTCAAATTCAAAGTTTACAAAATCAAATTGGTTCAAATTTAAATATGCTTGTTTGATGATTTTTGGCATAATTCAAATTCTACAAATCCAAAAATTGCAAATAAAATATTTTTGGAAACGTTGGGATGTGTACTTTCATATCCCCTGTTTCAAAATAATTATTTAACAGGTTAAATTTGAATTTAGAATTAAGTGGTATATTAGAGTATTTTTGACATAGATTTAATTCTATAAATATTATCAATATAGTTCTTTTTGAAAAATTGTTCCTTTTGGTAAGCTTAAACCAGAGACATCATTAACTAAACATTTTGATCACCCTTGGACCATGACCATGTGTTTTTTACCAAAAACCCAACATAGTGATACATCCATTTCACCATGTCTTAGAATTTGTTTCCATCATTTATCCTTTGTTGTTATGGCTAATTGGAGCCAAGCCCAAGTCCTTAGTATGTGTCAATCACATATAATACCAAGTAGTGAATCTTAGTTTTCTATCTATTTCTCCACTCCCCCCATTCATGCTTCAATAAATCATCAAGCTTGCAAAATAGAAATCAAGACTCAAGCACAAGAAGGAAACTTCATTTTCAACTTGATGGCAACATGAAGAGCTACAAGGAAGATCATTGAAGAAATTGCATGGAGGACTTGGACTCTACAACAACTAGAAAGAAAACAAGGAAGTACAAGTATGAAGAAATCAAGAAGGAAAACATCTTTCTCTCTCTTTGTATCTTTTCTATTTCTTTCTTTTCTAATTGACTTAGTGGTATTTTGTGCCCATCCCACCTTGGACCAACTAATTAGAGATCCATGAAGAATCTATCAAGACCAAGAGAAGAATCCATCCAAGGAACAAGAGTACAATGGGAGCATGAAGATTATCTTCAAGAAGACAAGCATGTGAAGACTTCGATCAATCCATACAAGTTGAAGAATAACAAGTTGTTTTTGACCAACCATTGACCCAAATGGAAAAATCCCAAGACTTTATCTTGTTATCTCTATTGTTATGAAGTTAGTTGAACCTAGACCTACCTTAACCCAAAATAGAAAGACTAAACTTAGATCACTCAAATGTCTTGTTGAAATGACTAAGTACTACACATTGGTATGTGTTACTTTATTTGAAATAGTGAGATCACCTTGGTGAACTGATACGTCCAAAACGTATCTCCTTTTACGAACACTTTTCCTATTGTTTTCCTTTAAACTTGTGAGTTTTGGGTACCACTAACATGGACTAACACTGTTTTTAGCAGAATTACCTTGTTGTCTTGTTTTTTGGAAAATGCCCAGAAAAGATCCCATTGGTCCTAAAACACGAGAAGACCCCGAGAGCCAGAAGGGGGCCAGGAGGGGGCCACACAACCCCCCGGCGCGCCCCCTTGGGCATGCCGCCTAGTGGTGTGGGTCACCCTAGACCCCCTTGGACTCCCCTTTCGACTACATATGCCCCGTAAACCTAAAACGTGAGGGGGTTCTTCATATTCCACACAAACACAACAGAGCACCACCGCCACCCCGAAACTCGATTCGGGGATCAGACGTTCATGTTCTGGCGCCCTGCCAGGACGGGGATTCGAAGGAGATCATCGACACCACTACCTCTTCTCCATTAACCATCCATGATTCCCCCGTCCATTGGAGCTTGATTATCATTCTATATTATTCAATCCACAAGTGAAGAGCAGTAATGACGATTTACGACGATCCGAGTTGTGGTGAGAGGCTGGTATGAACTCTATTTGTTTTATTTTTGTACATATACTCAACGTGTGAATATGCTTAGTCCGTTCATGTAAGGTGTATGTTATTTAATTGATGCTTGGTAGTTCATGCTCTCACGTGTTAGTTCCAACTTATTAATATAAGATAGCATGTCGTATGAATGTTTGATTGCATTGTTTTATTCATAAAAGGGTATGACATTGTGGTATCTCCCTCTGATTTTCGCTTGGATCGACTTGGCACATGCTCACACATGCTATGACTGGAAACAAAAAGTTACTAAAGACTCGATGATTTATTTTTCCTCAGAGTATTTGTATCGTTTTTATGCCCCTGTTAATTTTGTTTTGTCGGAAGCATGATTGTGACAGTTGTTGCTCTCTTGATTGTCGCTCCCCGTCTATTGCTAGCCTTCACCCGTACTGAGTACACGCTCTACTCATGCATCCAACTTCCAAAACCAAAGTTTTCCAAATGTGTCCACCATATCTACCTATATATGTGGTAATTAACTGCCACTCCAAGTAAATTTCTCGTGTGCTACCTTTAAAACCTGCTAAAAATTATTCCTGTTTTGTGCCCCTCTTTTAGCTCATGAGGACGTAAATAGAGAATCTTTATCTCACTTGTTGATTGGATTTCACACCCTGGACTAGTGGCTTCATCCGCTTATCCAATGATAGAAGAGCCGGCAGCGTGGTGCCCAACCCCAAACTAATACAACAAATTCTCTTCACTTTTTTGCCCCTGATTTATCAGTCAAAGCATAATTGTGTAAACAAAAAAGAAAGAGGGATGATCTTCTACCCAGACGCGTCCTTCTATGGGAGCCGCTCTTGTGAAGTCTAGTTGGCTTGTGATGTACTGTATTGTCTATTTACCATTCTTTGACATAAGCATACACCTCTCTTAAAAATGTTTTCAATACCTCTGTTTAATAAAATAAAAAGCTCTAGCACGGGAGTTAATCCCTGCTTCCCTCTGTGAAGGGCCTTTGTCTTATTTTTATGTTGAGTCTTCACCTTATCTCTTTATGCACTTTGTTGAGAGCATGACTGTTATTCTTAGTGTAATGTGCTTGTCCCAAAACACGGTTGATAGTGGTATAACTTTGATGCTTGTATCTTTGATATCTATATTTCTAGTCTTCATTTGAACTTCAGAGGTGCCCTGGCATTTATGTTTTGCTCCACTATTAAGGGCACGCGAGTACACTTTATCATACCCTATTATGAGCATTGCAATCTTGCAGATTGATATACTTCATGTTGTCTAGTATTAGATTGTTGGCATCTCTTCATGGTTTGCTTAACTGCTGGGTGACTTTTATTTTCCATACATCTTATTATGAATTGCTTCAGCACTTTATTATGTAGTGAGTATATTTACATCATATGAAACAAATGTGTTCGTAAAAGTCTTTTATCGCACTCAGTTGTCACTGAATTGCTTGAGGACAAGCAATAATCTAAGCTTGGGGGGAGTTGATACGTCCAAAACGTATCCTTTTCTGAACACTTTTCTTATTTTTTTTCTCTAAACTTGTGAGTTTTGGATACCACTAACACGGACTAATGCTATTTTAAGCAGAATTGCCTTGGTCTCTCGTTTTTGTGCAAAAAAAAAATCCACTTTCGGCACAATGCCCAGAAAAGATCCCATTGGTCCTAAAACACCAGAAGACCCCGGGAGCTAGAAGGGGCCAGGAGAGGAGCCAGGAGGGGGCCACCCCCCCCCCCCTTGGACACGCCGCCTAGTGGTGTGGGCCACCCCTGGACCCCCTCGGACTCCTCTTTCGACTACATATGCCCCATAAATCTAAAACGCGAGGGGGTTCGTCATATTTACAGAAACACAATAGAGTGCCGCCACCACCCCGAACCTCGATTCGGGGATTAGAAGTTCCTGTTCTGGCGCCCTGCCAGGACGGAGATTCGAAGGAGATCATCGCCATCGACACCGCCACCTCTTCTCCATCAACCATCCATGATTCCCCCGTCCATGTGTGAGTAACCACCACTGTAGGATGAGAGGGATCGAAGGGATTGGATGATATTGATCATGTCATAATGCTAGATTGTTAGGGCATAGTGCCTAGTATCCAATTTTAGTGTTTTCTACTGTTGTTGCAACTTGTTATGCTTAATGCTTGTCATTATTGCCCGAGTGCCATGATCTCAGATCTGAACATGTTATGTTTCATGAGTATAATTATGTTTCTTGGTCATATCTGCAAGTTGTTTACACATGTCACTGTCCGGAACCCGAGGCCCAAAAGTGACAGAAATGTGGACAACCGGAGGGGATGTTTGTGATGTGAGGATCACGTGTGTTCACGGAGTGTTAATGCTTTGCTCCGGTGCTTTATTAAAAGGAGCACCTTAATTATGAGTAGTTTCCCTAGAGGCCCCGCTGCCACGGGCTGGTAGGACAAAAGATGTTGTGCAAGTTTCTCATTGCGAGCACGTATGACTCTATTGGAACACATGCCTATGGTTTGCCCGCATGTTTGATGCTTTATATTATTATCTGCAGTGCTCGTGTTAGATTATTACATGACCTATGTTATCTATGCAACGCCCGTCCATCCATTTCATCTATGCCTACGGTACTTCCCATCCTATTGTTTTCCGCGATTGCTACTGCTCTTCCTATTTTACTACTTTTGTTATTTTATTTCTACTGCTGCTGTTAAACTGTTACGACTGATAAATTGTTACGAGCAAGTCTACTTTCAGGTCCAGCTGAATTGACAACTCAGTTGTCAAGGAATATAAGTATTCTTTGTCTCCCCTTGTGTCAAATCAATAAATTTGGTTTTTACTTCCCTCGAACACTGTTGCGATCCCCTATACTTGTGGGTCATCATGAACTCTTGGAACTTCCTAGAAAAGTATGGTCATAATAAAGTTGATCACTTCAAACTCAACCTAGTCCAACCCAAGTGTTTTCTTGGAACTTACTTATGGATCCATCATAGTATGAATATTTTCAAACTCCAGCTTTAACCAACCCATGCCATAGTAGCTAATAATAAACCCTTTTGCTATGGTTGTTACTCTGTATGTTTTCTTCATTTGTTTGTATGATTGTTAGAATGCGTGTTTATGTTGTTATTGTGTTTTCAATGTATAGACTGTACAGAAAGCAATGATCTTTTGTGAACAGAGTGTGATTTCTTCACCAAGTTTAACAAGGAAAGTAACACACCTTTCAACTACCCATTATTTTCTATATGCATTAGTTGATTTTGAGTAGTATGCATGATAGGAAATTTTACTAAGTTATATTATGCTATGCTATATCCTAGTAGTGTGTAGCCATCCTTATACCTTGTTATTTTGAAGCCTTGGTACTTAGTTGATGCTTAGCCTTGCTACAATTTTTTTTTACTTGATGTTGTGGAAAAATTATAAGTAACAAACTTCAATGAACCACCTGGGTGGATTTGATAGTGCGGGGTTGTTGATAGTTGAGTGTCTCCCAGAGGGGAGTTCACTTGAAGGAATGCCACCCAGGAACAAAGTGATTATGATGTTCCCCAAGTTTAGATTGCTTCTAGTGCAACCATTAGTCATATGGGCTCTGTCTTGATCAACTAAGTTGTGAGGGTTCAGCCTGGGCTTGACAAGCAGATGTAGCATAATTATAGGTGGAACGGGTCATGCCATTGGGTTGAATTCTTGCTTCTGAAATATCTCATCTCAATTCTTCTCCTTTCCTTAATGCACTCAGGGTGTATAGGATGTTTGGGTTGACTTGAGTCTGAAGGTGAAAGTGCACAAACTCTGCAGAGTCAACAAACTAAGATCTTAGCCGTGCCTCGGGTTATGGACAACTATGAGCAGCTGGACAAGGATGGACGGAAGAATCACATCACCATTTTCCAATAAGTAAAATTTTGACCAAGTGAACAGTAGTTGTGGTGCTTGGATCTTAATCCAATGTTGCCACCCTTTGAAAAAAAAAGTTTTCTTTTACAAAAGATATAGGAGAAAATTTTCTTCATGCAAACTTAGCCAAAACTCCACTCATCCAAATAAGCATGTAGTATTGGTATTGCCATTTATATCCACCATAGTGTTTACTTGCCAATACATTAAATTGTATTGTCTCCCTTGTGGCTGTATATTCCATCCTGCAGATGAACATGAAGACGTGTGAGGATTTCGTTTAGGATCACGAGTCTACCGCCAACATGTTTTGCCTGTGGCACATGAATAAGATGGGCTCATTATTGTTCTACGTTTTCCGCTGTAATACTTTGTTTCCTCCTAGTCTTTTAAGACTATGCAAGTTATAGTACTCCTTTTGTAAAGACTGGATCATGCGATGTAATAAAATTCAACGCATTTGGATGATATTTCATTTTGTACTATGGTGGTAGCAATTGATCTAGGGACTAGCACAATAACACAGGTGTTCTTACATTATTTATATGTGGGAATGCTACAGGTCTACCCGGGGCGCCTAGATATCTATTGTGAGGGGTAGAATTAGGGGTTAAAACTACGTGGCAGAAATAGGTGGGCATGCGTTGTGCGGAGAAGCATGGTTTAGTTTGGATCAACAACCGGGCCCCACACCTGAGTGGGAGTGGACAGGAATGTACACCTGGTTGTGCAACATGGTCTTGATCCCCTATGGGTAAACTAACGCATCTCTGCAGAGTGTAAAAGGATGTGATATGTTACCCCCTGTTCCGGGAAGGAGCTGCGAATGCCGCGGGAAAGGCAACTCTATGAAGTTCTAGCCTTGTGAAGATTTGGCGGGGATAGTTTTCCAAATTAAAAGCAACCTCTTGATCTAAGAAAGATTTTCAAAAACCTTGCATTAGCTTATGACTCTTTCGAGTCTAAAGGTGTACTTAGTGCATCAAACTACCCACTGTATATCATGAACTTTTTTTAG
Source organism: Alopecurus myosuroides (assembly GCA_028641055.1). Classification (NCBI taxonomy): domain Eukaryota; kingdom Viridiplantae; phylum Streptophyta; class Magnoliopsida; order Poales; family Poaceae; genus Alopecurus; species Alopecurus myosuroides. The sequence goes on along the minus strand of CM054063.1, from coordinate 290,883,616 downwards.
TAACGCTCGTTACTCATTCGTTCCCGTTTGACCCCCTGTTTAGAGTTGAAGCCTTAAGGAAGTCTTCATCGGGAAGCCAACGCTATCTCATGAAGTAAGGAGGATTCTTATACTACTTAACCAATGAAGCGACGTCATCAATAATGCTTGTGGAGGACAAGTTACCAAGTTGAAGGAGGAGACCATAAGTGGACTCAGATTCTCACAAGCCATAGATTAGGGATGACATTAACCGTAGTGGATTAGGTTCTGAGTTAGAGTTCTTCTCCAGCTTGGAGCTTCGAATTTCTTCTTCTGATGTTTCATTTGCATGAGGTCTTCTTTGATTCATCAAAGAAATTCGCGAGATTTTGTAATGAACAATGTTTGTATCATATATCTTTGCTTGGACTTGCTATGTTTCTGTTGTACCGCTCTGAGGGATATAATATTCATGGATAAGTCCTTCTATAAGTATTATGTCAATGACTTGTGCACTACACATGCAGTGGTGTGCTGGGTCACCGCATTCCATTATCTGAATTTTTTTTAAGTTTCAGTTTTTGTTTGAAAATCTTGCATAATATAAAATAATTCTTGGGTATGATGATTTAAGCTGAGTTAGATGTGACTTAATTCCTCGAATGTGTATAGTCTTTTTTGGGCGCGTTTGGTAGCCTGCAGATATCTATACCAGACCCGGTTGGTGCAAAGCTACGCAACCTGTTTGGTTGCATGCGACCAAAAAGTTGGCCCGCACGGTTCTCAAAGCATGTCTGGACCAGGCCCGGTGTGAACAGCTGAATCGGCAGTGTTTCTAGGGCCAGGCCGAGGGGAGCACAACCGCGCATGCGCGCTTACACGCGGGAGCCGTCGCGTCCCTTTGGAAACACGCGCCATAAATCCCCTCATCAGTCTCTCCCCCTACTCACTCCACTCGCTCCTCTTCTCTAACCTCTCACCGTTGGCGGTTCCCCCTCTTCCGGCACGAGCGGAACTCAACGGCTCGCATCGTGGGTGGCAGCGGAAGTGGAAGGCCGGCCGTCTCCCTCTCCTCGACCGCATATCGTCATCCCGGCATTGTTGACAGTGCTCCATCGCCTCTTCTTACTCAGCTTCAGCAATGGTGATAAGATGTTCTCCAATCTTTTCTGCAGTCATGTCTACCGTAGATCTATATATCAGTGCGGTTCTTCCAAGTAGATAGACATGCAGAGCAGATCTACGTTGTTTTAGTGTTTGATCTGCGTGTACTTCTCAATGTTGCGGCGTTTTTTTTTCTTCTTCCAGCTCTAAGTTCAGACATGTCATAGTGTGCTAGCTTGTTTAGACGTTGGTAAACGATGATTTGTGTCGATTTCGATCTAAATTTTTTGTCCGATATGCATGTTTGATTAAGTGGCGTGCAAATTTGGGGATTTCTCCTATTTATGGCTGTCAATTGGGGGTTTTGTGCTCAGCGAGCCGATACGTTCAACCAGTGATGAACACTTGGACATCATCATGTTAGGGTTGAGGGGTACTGAACCGAAGTAGTATGTACAATATCGTGTGCGTATTCTTTGGTCCAGTGGCCCCAGCTCTAACAATATTGTTGTGTTTCGATTTTCTGAGACCTTGAAATGAGCAGATACTTATTGGTAGCCGATGATATGATACTGTGCATTGTTGGAGAAGCCGATGATATGATATTTTGCAATGTTCATGGAAAGGAGAGTCCAACAATACTTTGAAATTTTTACATACCTATTAGTATGGTTTCATGGTATTGTTGGTGCTCTCTTTTCCTCCATTTGCCAACTTTGAATGTGCTTTTCATACTTTTGAATGTTGTGGTTTTTCATTACTGAGTAGCTGATGATTATACTTTGACAGAATGTCAGCATTATGAGATAACCTCGCACAACCTTGCGCATTGAACAAGTTAATCTTGTTGCAAAGCTCTAGTTGTATAGACTAGCGTGCCATCAAAACACACATCATTACCCCGATCTAGCATCTATCCGGCAAAGCAGAGCTGTTGCTAGAAAGCTACTTCACGCTAAGGTGCTTGAACATTTGGGAAAATAAACTGCATGCTTGCGCATTTGCAGCATTATTCGATAAAAAAACTACACTAAACTATCTTAGATGAAAAAAGATCCCGAATGAAAATACGTGACGGAGCCAGCGAGTGCGACGTAAACAGATGCGGTGACAGCGACCGTTGCTGCTAGCAGAGCGAAGAGAATGTATGGCCTCTTGCTCCAGCTCCCCATGATCCCCAGCGCGAACGGGTAGAGCAGCAGCAGCATCCACAAGTTGAACACAAGCCCGGTCGACGCCCTGACCACTTGCGCGGCCGACCACCGCCCGGCAATAGCCCTTCCCGGCCTGTTGCAGCGCCGATGGCTGCCACATTCACGGCAATCACAACCACCGTGGGCGCCAACAGCGGCACCCACTTCATGCCGTACAGCTCCACAAGCCTCTCCCTCGCGCCGCCTGTCAGCTTCTTGGCCGTAAGCTTGAAGGACACGCCCTTCAGCCCGAGGGACCTGAGCAGGATGTGCAACAAAGCCGTCGGGTACACGCCCGTGGTGCCAATGATGTAGAACTGCTCGTTGCGGACCCAATCGAGCAGCGTGAGGCCTGCCCACCTGATCTCCATCATGCCGACCAGCTCCACCGTGGCAATTATGACGGTCACGAAGAGCGCAAACATATGGAACGGCCTCTGGATGCAGAACTCACCATGGAAGATCCACATCCCGGGAAGAGGTCGTACATGACGAGGAAGAAGGTCGAGACTGGGTAAGTGGTCATGTTGATGTAGGCGATGCGCTGCATGGGATGGAGCAGGTGGCCGGCCAGGAGCGGGCAGAAACGAGAGAAGAACATCTCCACGGAACCACCCGACCAGCTCAGGATCTGGTATAGATGCTCCGTGAGGTTGATCGGCGCCGTGCCCTGGAACGGAGGATTTTATTATTTGCCGCACTTTTCTTTTCACTTTTATAATTTGCCACAGCATGTGTCACTGACATGTGGTGGTCAGTGTGGAAAATTATAAAGGATTGGAGAAAAGTGTGGCAAATTATAAATTATCCCGCCCCGGAACACTTCGTGCTTCCGTCGGATAAATCAAATTGTTCGCTCAACATGAATAGTTTGGTAGTTTGGGGACACATTTTCTAGGCTTAAGTTTAGTAACTTGGTTTAGTACCCAAGTTACCCCAAACATAAAATCCCCTACCACCGAGATCCACCACAACCACATTGCGTCTCAGTCGCGGTGATGCATGCGCAAGTGAAAAATATAATAACCAGCATGACTTAACATTACAGGAATGAGCCCAAACGCCGACGACCAAACACTACACTGATGACATTATATCGGGGTTGCCGGCGTAGACCAGGAATAGGCAAATCCAAATTGCAAAAAAAAATTATAGCTACCCCGACGGCCTAGCGTAGCTCTGATTTTTTTTGTTGACTTAATCACTGTTTTGAACATAACTTTTTCATACGAATTCGGATTTCGACGTTCTTTAGCTTATTTCGAAAAGGAAAAACAGAGCTAAATTATCACGCATATTGTTTAAGCTATATATTTTAAGAAAACCTTGAGCAAATACGAAACCAATAATAAAGATGAAGGGTTAGGTCCGAAGAGGGGATCTGGAGCGTCAGAATCAAACCAAAAGTTAGGTGGTGCCATTCTAAGTAGCCAAAAGTGTGTTTTGTATTCTAGATGTCCAAGATTACACTCCGGGATGCTAGTGGCTTAGCCGTCATCAGTTTCTCTCTAGTGATCGAGTTTTCGGACTTATATGTGGAAACTCCCACTTCGGTCAAACCGGAGAGAATCTTGTGAAGATTTTTGGTATAAGTTTGTTTTGGGTGTTCCTAGGGGCTACCTAACATATATAATGACACCACGTAAAGGTCTTACATCATTTTGATTTTTTTCTTTAATTTTCTATGTCGATTTAAAAAAAAGCCGAGACGGCGGGCATGACCGTTTGTAGTTAGGGGTTGAATATTGAGAAAATCTTAGTGTATCTATGATGAAATAGGTAGTTCTATAAATAAAAATAATTTTTGCCAAAAATCATGAGAAAACTATGAGGTACATGTGGTTCAAATTTGACCCGTTTCCAACTGAATCGGCAGAAAATTTTGTTTGTCAAACGAGGTGGATGGAAACCTTTTCGCATGTAACAAATTGGTAATTTGTGCAAATTTGTGGTCCGTCCTTCACAAAAAAAACCAATTTTTTGATTCGGAAAATGGAAAATGGATTTTTTTTACAATGAAAAGAAATATTTGTTCGCCAACATTGTCCGTGCTTCCAAGATGCATGTTTGTCTAGAACAATGTTCAGGATATCGCTTCTCGCTAACTTATCGGTCAGACCATGATAAGAGATATATCGGCTTATCGGCCGATAAATCGATTTTATCGGTCGACTGTTTATCGGCCATTTTTCTTGTAAATCCCAAATTGTAGCACTAAAATATGATATTCAAATATATCATATTGGCATTAAAAACTCTAAATTATGATATATAAATATATTTTATTCAATAATTCTAAAAATTCTATTATGAATGTCATCTATCATATGTTCCAGTGCTGGAAAACCGATATATCGGCCGATTTATTGGCATATCGACTGATAAACCGCTTGTAAGACCGATAAAATGGCCCGAATAATAAACTCCACCGATATTCATTTATCATATCGGTCACTACCCGATAAGCGATAAATCGGCTGATAAATCGGCATATCGGATGATATTTGGAACAGTGGTCTAGAATATGGGCACATTTTAACAAACTATGCCATGGATATGCCCATAACACCCGTCATTTGGCCCGAAAGCCAAGAATCTTCGTAGAAGATAGCTCATTTGAGTGAACCCATTTTCAATATAACTGTTGTATTCTAAGTTTATCATTTTTGGTGGATACTAGGGCTTATATATAATGACACCCCGCAAGGTCTTAAATCATTTTGAATTTGTTTAATTTTTTCTGCCGGTTTAAAAAAGAAGCCAAGACGGCGGGCACGAATCTTCATAGCAAGGGTTTGATACGTCATAAACATATCCTTAATTTATGATGTTCCATGTTGTTTTCTTATTATTTCCCACATGTTTGCTATACACTTTATGTCATTTTTTATCGATTTTCCGGACTAACCTATTAACAAGATGCCATAGAGCTAGTTCCGCATTTTCTGCTGTTTTAGTTTCAGAAAAGTTGTTCTCGAAATATTCTCAGAATTGGAAAATTCGAAGTCCGAAAGTCTTAGAAATCCCGTAGGTTCCACGGAGTCCCGAGACCCGGAGGAGGGCCTCAGGGGGCCCACACCATAGGGCGGCTCGCCCCCCTTGGATGCGCCGGGGGGTGGTGTGGGGCCCCTGAGCCTCCATCGCCTCTGCCCTTTCGCCTATTTATTCCCCCCGAGGCAAAAACCCTAGATATATATCACTTTTACCCGAGAAACACCTAAGGCCGCCATCACCGTCATCCCGAGATTGGAAGGGTTCTGGACTACGGGTCTACACCGGAGGGAAATCATCACCGGAGGGGTCTACACCACCATGCCCTCCTCCGAAGTGATGCGTGAGTAGTTCATCCCTGGACCACGGGTCCATAGCAGTAGCTAGATGGTTGTTCTCTCCACTTTTGTACCTCATGTTTAGATCTTGTGAGCTGCCTATCATGATCAAGATCATATTTATGTAATGTTACATGTTGTGTTCGCTGGGATCTGATGAATGTTGAATTACATGTCTTCTGATTATTAATCTATCATGTTATCTTCATGCTTATGTTATTTATGATCTTGCATGCTCTCTGTTATTAGTAGATGCTCTGGCCAAGTAGATGCTAGTAACTCCAAGAGGGAGTATTTATGATCGATAGTGGGTTCATGCCTCCTTTGCATCTGTGCTCGAGTGACAGAAACGTGACAGATGGAGGATGTGTTGTTGCCATTAGGGAGAAAACAATGATGCTTTGTCTAAGGATGATGTTATTGTTTACATTACACACTTTTCTTGTTGTGATTATCTATTGCTTGAAACTTAATACCCAACGTTTGTTCGAATGATACTCGGAGGGTGGATTATTAGTCATAGATGTAGTTGGATAACGGTCTATGTATCTTGTTGTAATGCCCGCATGAATCACATAGTAATCTTTATGTCTTGCATATGCACTATGGTGCAGCCTTCATTTCTGTCAATTGCCCAGCTGTAATTTGTTCACCACACATGCTATTTATCTTTCACGGAGAGACACCACTAGTGAACTGTGGACCCCGATCCTTTTTCCTTATACTGATAAAACACCTACTGCTTTCATACTTCTCTCATACTGCTCTCATATTGTTCCTACTGTTTTCCACACCTTACGTTTAACCTCTTTGTTTTCCGCAAAACCGGTGAGATTGACAACCTCACTACTTCGTTGGGACAGAGTGATTTGATTGTGTTGTGTAGGTTCCACGTTGCTGTTGAACCGGTAGTGCGCCCTGCCACCTCAGCCGCATCAACCTTCATAGATTTCTTGTCCTCCTAATGGTCGATCCAACCTTAGTTTCTTTTCTGAGGGATAACTTGCTGCTACACTCTTCACAACCTTTCTCTTGGGGTATACCAACGAGGGCGTCAACTACACGCCATCAACAAGTTTTCTGGCGGCTTTGCCGGGAGGAAGAGAATTTCTGCAAGGGGAGTCTCTCACTTCCAATCTCTTTACTTTGTTTTAGTTTTGCTTGTTTTATTTTATTTTGTCTTCTTTGCTTCTCTTTATCAAAAACACAAAAAAATTAGTTCTTATTCTAGTTGTTAGTTTTGTCACTTTGTTGGTAGTTTTCATCATGTTGTTCCCTAAGTTACCCTGAAATTCTTGACGGTAGGAAGTGGTTCTATACTTGGAAAGGACACTATTAAAGAATTCTTTGATCATGTTAGTAAACATGATAATCTTGAGGAAAAATCCATAGTAGAACTTGCTCCCAATTTTGAGACTGCTGCAACTTCTTTAGTTCACATGTTAGAAGATAGGTTTGTTAACCTCCATCCCATATTACAACATATGTTCCTCTATTTGAATAACATTGAAGGTGTTGAGAAAAGAAATTTTATCTTAAAAACTATGCTTCAAGAATTTGGAGATGTTGCTATAGAAGCTAGAAAAGTCTTTGATCATTTCAATATGCTTGGCTCATGTGTAGACATTGTTGGTGCTCTTGAAAAAACTGAATTTAATAACGAAAAGGAGGATAAAATACAAATCCCCTTTAAATTGATAGCACTGCATGAAGCCCAAGAAAAGAATTTTGATTGGATTGTTCCTGAGAATTTATTTGATGAAGATAGTAAGCCTAAAAGTACTAAGAGAGGAGCCTATGAAAATCACTTATATAAAATACAATGCATTATTAAGGAATTACCCAATCTTTATTTGAATGCCCCTCCTTTTGAAAATACTTGATTCCATTTTTCTGGGCCTAGCTAAAAGACGTTAAAGAAAAGCACTGCTTGGCAGATAACCCAGGGTTTTATTTTTTCTTTGTTTTTCTCTGTTTTCTTTGAGTCAAGGGGTTTTATACTTCTGTAGTAACTCCTTTGTATCTTTCTTTTCATATTTTAGTAGTCCCAAGTAAGGTTTCTGACGAGAGTTGGAGTTGGTTTTCGGATCTCTGCACGGGAAACAAATTTCTGCTGTCCACCGGAAAAAATCGTATAAAATCCTGGAAGCTCAGAATGATCTGAAATTTTTTGTTCTTATTCTTCAGATAATTACTCAACTTTTTTTCTCTTAAGTTTTTTGAACTGAGCAACGTAAGTGCCTCGAAAAAATTCTTCTTTACAGACTGTTTTGGTTTTGACAGATTGTGCCATTTTTTTGCATTTGCTCTTTTGTGATGTCAAGTGGATTTCTTTGCTTCACGAAACATCAATGGATGTAGATAATGTTTAAAAGTATCAATATCACTTGTTCCATACATAACCAATGGATATTTATTTGTTTCACTAACCCTCTAATGCGAATTATTGTTTGAGTGTGGTGTGAAGGAAGTTTTCAATTGTCAAGAGAAGAGGTGATATATGTGATCAAGAAGAGTGCAAGGCCAAAGCATGGGATGCCCCCGTGGTTCATCCAAGCATATTTTTATAAGAATCAAGCATCTCATCTTGGGATGCCCAAGGCATCCCCTTCTTCATCAACTATTTATCAGGTCACTTCTCGTGAGGCTATATTTTCATTCGGTCACATCATATGAAGTTTACTTGGAGCGTCTGTTTGTTTTTCTTTTGTTTTATTTGTTTTCCTTGCTGCAATAATATCATTGGACCTAGCATCCTTTTTTGGGAGAGAGACACGCTCCGTTTTTCATTTGAATACTTGCTATGCTAGTATTCTTAGTTTTTCTTCTAGTTACTGCAAAAATTCCTGTTTAGCTCTTGTTTTCATTACATCTCTTATTCAGAGTTGTTAGTTTTAGTAGTGTTATGTGAGTACTCTCATGTTTTCTTTCTGTAGCATTTAGAGAGTTTTTGTTAAAGCATGATTTGTATGGTGCTTGTTGGGAAAAGAACCTGCTACTTGAAATAGAATTTTTAACGGTGCAAGTAGAAGCTTGATTGACTGTGGCTAGAACTTTTTATATCATGCTAGATGATATTTTAGTTTTAAAGCCTTGTGGTTATTGAGTAGCATGATTAGCCTACAATATCTGAGAGTTTTTAATGTGCCATTGAAAGAATCTTGAGTTATTCTTGTCATATTGAAGCATAAATTTGTGGTGTTCTCCTTTGAATGTTTTACTTGGTTGACTTGGCGCATGCTCACGCCATGTTTATGAATATGAACCAGTCACGAATAGACTCTATGATCATTTAGTTTTCGAACTTGTCGTACCACTTATGCTTTGATTAATGATGTTTATGTCGCTATGCATGATTATGGCTCTTATGGTCTCTTGATTTGTCGCTCCCAGTCTTTTGCTAGCCTCCACCTGTATTGAGTATGAGCTCTACTCATGCATCCAACTCCCTAAAACCAAAGTTTTCCCATTGTGTCCACCATACCTACCTGCATGTGGTATTTAACTGCCATTCCAAGTAAATTGCTCATGTGTTACCTTTAAAAATTTCAAAATTATTCCTGCTTTGTGTTCTTGTTTTTTCTCATGAGGACGTAAATAGAGAATCTTTGTCTCACTTGTTGATTGGATTTCACACCCTAGACTAGTGGCTTCATCCGCTTATACAATGATAGAAGAGCTGGCGGGGGGGTGCCCAGCCCCAAATTAATAAATACAAAATCTCTTCACTATTTTTACCCTGATTTATCAGTCAAAGCATAATTGTGTAAACAAAAGAGAAAGAGGGATGATCTTCTACCCAGATGTGTCCTTCATATGGGATCCGCTCTTGTGAATCTAGTTGGCTTGTGACGTACTGTATTTTTTGTTTACCATTCGTTGACACTAGCATACACCTCTCTAAAAAAACTTTTTATACCTCTGTTTAATAAAATAAAAGCTCTAGCACATGAGTGATCCATGCTTCCCTCTGCGAAGGGTCTTTCTTTTACTTTTATGTTGAATCTCCATCTTCTAACTTTATGCACCGTTGAGAGAGCATTTTTGCCATTATTAGTTTTATTTGCATTTGTCCCAGATACATTATTAATTGATTCATGATGTGTTATTGTTTGTTCTCTAATTATTTGTTCTAGTCTTCCTCATAAATTTTGAAGGTGTCCTGACATTTATCTTTTGCCCCACTCTTAAGGACTAGCGAAATATCACTTTGACATGTTCTCTCTATACTTGAAACAAACGTATATATTTCTTTGCATTGTTATTAATGATCTTTTATTTGAGTTACTTCTCATGATGCAAAGTGATTGTTATGATTTATTATTGAAGTTTTATTTATCATGTTTGTGTTTAAGTTCTATGATCTCATCTTACATATGATTTTACATTTTGATGATCAAGTTCATGTTGGTAGCATGTCACCTCAGAAATTATTTGTTTTTATCGTTTACCTACTCGAGGACGAGTAGGAACTAAGCTTGGGGATGTTGATACGTCATAAACGTATCCTTAATTTCTGATGTTCCATGTTGTTTTGTTATTGTTTCCCACATGTTTGCTATGCACTTTATGTCATTTTTATCGATTTTCCAGACTAACCTATTGACAAGATGCCACAGAGCCAGTTCCCTGTGTTCTGCTGTTTTTAGTTTCAGAAAAGTTGTTCTGTAAATATTCTCAGAATTGAAAATTCGAAATCCGGAAGTCTTAGAAATCCCGGAGGTTCAACGGAGTCCCGAAGAGACCCGGAGGGGGGCCTCAGGGGCCCGACACCATAGGGCGGCGCACCCCCCTTGCCACGCCGGGTGGTGGTGTGGGGCCCCTAAGCCTCCACTCCATCTTCTCTTTCTCCTATTTATCCCCCCATGGCAAAAACCCTAGATATATATCACTTTTACCCGAGAAACATACGAGGCCGTCGTCACCGTCATCCCAAGATCGGGAGGGTTCTGGAGCTCTCCCCGGCACCCTGCCGGAAGGCGGAAATCATCACCAGAGGGGTCTACACCACCATGCCCTCCTCCGTAGTGATGCATGAGTAGTTCATCCCTAGACTACGGGTCCATAGAAGTAGCTAGATGGTTGTTCTCTCCACTTTGAACCTCATGTTTAGATCTTGTGAGCTGCCTATCATGATCTTTATGTAATTCTACATGTTGTGTTTGCTGGGATCTGATGAATGTTGAATGCTATATCTTCTGATTATCAATCTATCATTTTTTTCTTCATGCTTATGTTATTTATGATCTTGCATGCTCTCTGTTATTAGTAGATGCTCTGGCCAAGTTGATGCTAGTAACTCCAAGAGGGAGTATTTATGCTCGATAGTGGGTTCATGCCTCCTTTGCATCTCTGCTCGAGTGACAGAAACGTTACGGATGGAGGATGTGCTGTTGCCATTAGGGAGAAAACAACAATGCTTCTTCTAATGATGATGTTATTGTTTACATTACACACTTTGCTTACTGCGATTATCTGTTGCTTGCATCTTAATACTCAATGTTTCTTCGGATGATATTCGGAGGGTGGATTATTAGTCATAGATGCAGTTGGATAACGGTCTATGTATTTTGTTGTAATGCCCGCAGGAATCACATAGTAATATTTATGTCTTGCATATGCACTACGGTGCAGGCTTCATTTCTGTCAATTGGCCAGCTGTAATTTTTTCACCACACATGCTATTTATCTTTCACGGAGAGACACCACTGGTGAACTGTGGACCCCGGTCCTTTTTCCTCATACTGATAAAACACCTACTGCTTTCATACTGCTCTCATACTTATTCTACTGTTTTCCTACTATTTTCCAAACCATACGTTTAACCACTTTGTGTTCGGCAAAACCGGTGAGATCGACAACCTCACTGCTTCGTTGGGACAGAGTGATTTGATTTTGTTGTGTAGGTTCCACATTGCTGCTGAACCGGTAGTGCGTCCTGGCACCTCAGCTGCATCAACCTTTAGAGATTGCTGGTCCTCCTACTGGTCGATTCAACCTTGTTTTCTTTTCTGACGGAAAACTTGCTGCTATACTCTTCACAACCTTTCTCTTGGGGTTTACGAACGAGGGCGTTAACTACACGCCATCAGGGTTGTATATTGAGAAACTCTTGGTGTATCAGTGATGAACTAGGTAGTTGTGCACCTAAAAATGATTTTTGCAAAAAATCATGAGCAAACTATGAGGCACCTGTAGTTCAAATTTGGCTCGTTTCCAACTAAATTGGCAGAAATTTTGTTTTTCAAACGAGGTGGATTGAAATCTTTTCAGAGGAAACAAACTGGTTATTTGTGCATATAACACGGTCTAGTATTTTCAAAAATTGTATCTCTGAAGTTTTGCAACATATTTGTGGTCGGTCCGCTTCCACACGTACACGCGAGAGACGCCGCGTCCCTTAGGGAACACGCGCCATAAATCCCCTCACCGTTCTCTCTCTCCGGTCACTCCACTCACTTCTTCTCCCACCTCTCTCACCATCGGCGGTTCCCTCTTCTCTGGCAGCAGCGGAACGAGGCATCCCTACGCTCCGGAGCACCTCTCCGGTGAAACAATAGCCCCGGAGGAGAAAACCCACACTTATACGACTACAACCGGTACTGGCGCACAAATGGGGTGGCAAAGTGGAATTTGTTGATTGGTTGTGTTAGGGTAGGCCCTAGAAAGTCACAATATAAAGGTATAACCCTAATCTTGATAATTTTCCCTCCGGTTTGTCTGCTTCGGGAGTTTTAGGCTATAAGTGCATGTAATCTCACGAAGATGCTTGGCTTTCGGGCCAAATGACTGGTGTTATGGCCACATCCATGGTATAGTTTTTTTAAAAATATTCTCACATTCTACACAAACATGCATCTTGGAAGCACGGAATATTGATGAAGAAACTTTTCCTTTTTATTGCACAAATAAACCATTTTCCATTTTCTGAGTGTGAAAAATGGGGTTTTTCATGAAGCACCAACCACAATTATGTTGCAGAACTTGAGATCTACAATTTTTTAAAATACTAGACCATGTTATACACACAAATAAATAGTTTGTTGCCTCTAAAAAGGTTTCCATCCACCTTACTTGAAAAACACAAGTTTCTACCGATTCAGTTGGAAACGGGTCAAATTTGAACTACAGGTCCATCGTAGTTTGCTCACGATTTTTTGCAAAAATCATTTTTATGTACAAAACTACCTATTTCATCAGAGATACATCAAGAGTTTCTCAATATTCAACCCCTAGCTACGAAGATTCGTCCCCGCCGTCTTGGCTTCTTTTTGGAACCAGCGGAAAAAAATCAAACAAATTCAAAACAATTCAAAATGATGTAAGACCTTCGTGTGGTGTCATTATATATGTCCTAGTATCCACAAAAAATGATAAACTTGGAATACGACTGTTATATTAAAAATGTTTTCTTAGAAATGAGCTATCTTCTACGAAGATTCTTGGCTTTCAGGCTAAATGACGGGTGTTATGGACACATCCATGGCATAGTTTCTTAAAATATGACAATATTCAACACAAACATGCATCATGGAAGCACGGACAATGTTGACGAACAAATATTTCCTTTTAATTTTAAAACAAATCCATTTTCCATTTTCCGAGTACAAAAATGGGTTTTTTTGTGAAGGACCGGCCACAAATTTATTGCAAAACTTGAGAGATTCCATTTTTAAAATACTAGACCATGTTATATGCACAAATAACCAATTTTTTTCCTCTTAAAAGGTTTCCATACACCTCGTTTGAGAAACACAAGTTTGTGCCGATTCAGGTGGAAACGAGTCAAATTTGAACTACAGGTCCATCGTAGTTTGCTCATGATTTTTTGCAAAAATCATTTTTAGGGACACAACTACCTATTTCATCACAAATACATTAAGAGTTTCTCAATATGAAACACCTAGCGACGAAGATTCGTGCCCGTCGTCTTGGCTTCGTTTTGAAACCGACGGAAAAAAATAAAAAAATTTCAAAATGAAGTAAGACCTTCGCGTGGTGTCATTATATATGTCCTAGTATCCACCAAAAATAATAAACGTGGAATATAACATTTATATTTAAAATGTGCCTACAAAAATGAGCTATCTTTTACGAACATTCTTGGCTTTCGGGCCAAATGACGGGTGTTATGGCCACATCCATGTTATAGTTTGTTAAAATGTGCCCATCTTCTACACAAAAATGCATCTTGGAAGCACGGACAATGTTGACGAACAAATATTTCCTTTTCATTGTAAAAAAATCCATTTTTCGAGTCCAAAAAACGGGTTTTTTGTGAAGGACCGACCACAATATGTTGCAAAACTTCGGAGATACAATTCTTGAAAATACTAGACCGTGTTATATGCACAAATAACTTTTTTGTTTCCTTTGAAATGATTTCCATCCACCTCGTTTGAAAAACAAAAGTTTCAGCCGATTTAGTTGGAAACGAGTCAAATTTGAACTACATGTGACTCATAGTTTGCTCATGATTTTTTGCAAAAATCATTTTTAGGTACACAACTACCTAGTTCATCACAGATACACCAAGAGTTTCTCAATATACAACCCCTAGCTACGAAGATTCGTGCCCGCCGTCTTGGCTTCTTTTTAAACCGGCAGAAAAAATTGAACAAATTCAAGATGGTGTAAGACCTTCGCGGGGTGTCATTATATATGTCCTTGTATCCACCAAAAATAATAACATTGGAATACAACAGTTATATATTGAAAATGTGTTCACAGAAATGAGATATCTTTTACGAAGATTCTTGGCTTTCGGGCCAAATGACTGGTGTTATGGCCACATCCATGGCATAGTTTGTTAAAATATACCCATATTCTACACAAACATACATCTTGGAAGCACGGACAATATTGATGAACAGATATTTCCTTTTCATTGTTAAAAAATCCATTTTCCATTTTTCGAGTCCAAAAAATGGGTTTTTTTTGTGAAGGACCGACCACAAATATTTTGCAAAACTTTAGAGATACAATTTTTGAAAATACTAGACTGTGTTATATTAAAAAATAACGAGTTTGTTTCCTCTGAAAATGTTTCCATCCACCTTGTTCGAAAAACAAAAGTTTCTGCCGATTCGGTTGGAAACGGGTCAAATTTGAACTACACGTGCCTCATAGTTTGCTCATGATTTTTTGCAAAAATCATTTTTAGTTACACAACTAACTATTTCTTCATAGATACATCAAGAGTTTCTCAATATGCAACCCTTAGCTATGAAGATTCATGCCCGCCATCTTGGCTTCTTTTTGAAACCGGCGGAAAAAATCAAACAAATTCAAAATGATGTAAGACCTTCGCGTGGTCTCATTATATATGTCCTAGTATCCACAAAAAAATTAAACTTGAAATACAACATTTATATTTAAAATGTGCTCAGAGAAATGTGCTATCTTTTACGAAGATTCTTGACTTTCGGGCCAAATGACGGGTGTTATGACCACATCCATGGTGTATTTTGTTAAAATGTGCCCATCTTCTACACAAACATGCATCTTGGAAGCACAGACAATATTGACGAACAAATAATTCCTTTTCATTGTAAAAAAATCCATTTTCCGAGTCCAAAAAATGGGTTTTTTTAATGAAGGACCGACCACAAATATGTTGCAAAACTTCAGAGATACATTTTTTTTAAAATACTAGACCGTGTTATATGCACAAATAACCAGTTTGTTTCCTTGAAAAGTCTTCCATCCACCTCATTTTGAAAATAAAAGTTTTTGCCGATTTAGATGAAAACGAGTCAAAAATGAACTACAGGTGCCTCATAGTGGGCTCATGATTTTTTTTTGCAAAAATCATTTTCAGGTACACAACTACCTATTTCATCACATATACACCAATAGTTTCTCAATATACAACCCCTAGCTACGAAGATGCGTGCCCGCCGTCTTCGCTTCCTTTTGAAACCGGCGAAAAAAAAATTAAACAAATTCAAAATGATGTAAGACCTTCGTGGGGTGTCATTATATATGTCTTAGTATCCACAAAAAATAATAAACTTGGAATACAACAGTTATATTGAAAATGTGTTCACGGAAATGAGCTATCTTCTACGAAGATTCATGGCTTTTGGGCCAAATGACGGGTGTTATGGCCATATCCATGGCATAGTTTGTTAAAAGGTGCCCAAATTCTAGACAAACATGCATCTTGGAAGCACGGACAATGTTGGCGAGAACAGTTTTATTTTCATTGTAAAAAAATCCATTTTCCATTTCCCGAATCCACAAATGGTTTTTTTGTGAAGGACCGACCACAAATATGCACAAATGACCAATTTGTTACATCTGAAAAGGTTTCCATCCATCATGTTTGAAAAATTAAAGTTTCTGCCGATTCAGTTGGAAACGGGCCAAATTTGAACTACATGTACCTCATAGTTTTCTCATGATTTTTGGCAAAAATCATTTTTAGGTACAGAACTACCTATTTCATCAGAGATATAGCAAGATTTTCTCAATATTCAACCCCTAACTACAAACGGTCGTGCCCGCTGTCTCGTTTTTTTTATAAAATCGGCATAGAAAATTAAAGAAATTAAAAAAATCAAAATGATGTAAGACCTTTACGTGGTGTCATTATATATGTTAGGTAGCCCCTAGGAACACCCAGGACAAACTTATACCAAAAATCTTCACAAGATTCCCTCCGGTTCGACTGAAGTGGGAGTTTCCACATATAAGTCTGAAAACTCGATCACTAGAGAGAAACCGATGACGTCTAAGCCACTAGCATCCCGGAGTATACTCTTGGACATCTAGAATACAAAACACACTTTTACCTACTTGGCATGGCACCACCTAACTTTTGGTTGGGTTCTGACGCTCCAGATCCCCTCTTCGGATCTATCCCTTCATCTTTATTGTTGGTTTCTTCTCTGCTCAAGATTGTTTTAAAAAATATAGCTTAAACAATATGCATGATGATGTAGCTCTGTTTTTCCTTTTCGAAATGAGCTAAAGAACGTCGAAATCCGAATTCGTATGAAAAACTTATGTTCAAAATGGCGATTAAGTAAAAAAAAACAGAGCTACGCTAGGCCGTCGGCGTAGCTCAAAAAAGAAAAGGTAGGCCGACGGCTTTGCCGTCGGCGTAGCTATAATTTTTTCGCAATTTGGATTTGCCTATTCCTGGTCTACGCCAATGGCCCGATATAACATCGTCGGCGTAGTATTTGGCCGTCGTCGTTTGGGCTCATTCATGTAATGTTAAGTCATGATGGTTATTATATTTTTCACTTGGCGCATGCATCACCGTGACTTAGACGCAATGTGGTTGTGGTGGATCTCAGTGGTAGGGGATTTTAGGTTTGGGGTAACTTGGGTACCAAACCAAGTCACTAAACTTAAGCCTAGAAAATGCGTCCCCAAACTATTCATGTTGAGCGAACAATTTGATTTATCCGACGGAAGCACAGAGTGTTCCAGGGCACGGCGCCAGTCAACCTCACGGAGTGTCTATACCAGATCCTGCACTAGTCAGGTGGTTCCGTGGAGATGTTCTTCTCTTGTTTCTGCGCACTCCTGGGTCGGGCGAGCAAAATCCGGGGCCATATGCCAATTTTAAAATGAGGCCATATTCCCACTTCGTGAAAATTAGGCAAACGATTGTTTCTAAAATCAGGCGAACTGGCATTCTCAAAGTGCCGATCAGCATTGGATGATTGGGAATCAGCGACTGTAAGTGGGAGAAGTGAGAAGTATAATAAGACGAACTGACGCCTAGCGTCTTGGCGCTCGACGTTTCTCATCGGCTTTCTTTGCTTGCTTGCTTAGTTAGCATAATGGATCAAAAGCCCTATATTCTGGACTCCATACGTTGTGTTCAGGCCCCAAGTGAAGGCCTTAGATTTTTCTGAACCCATCAATAACTATTAATTTTTGTTTACCTCCGAAAATTTTAGCTACTGTCTAAAAGATAGGATAAAATTGAATTTAAATTCTTAATACTAGCTTAGCTCAAAAAAATTATTTGAGGGTTTAATACTAGCTAAGATAGGTAATGTGCATAGAACCGCTCCGGGGCAAAGCATGATTTTTTTTTTAGAAGCAAAATTATCAACGGAATGCATCACATTGTCCTACAGGTACACTTAAAAATAATAGAAACGTTGACAATAAAAATATTGGAAGCAATATATAGGGCTCAGAGGATTTGAACCACCAAGCTAATGGAAGAAACAAAACAACCTGAGCAATATGGCCGCTCGTCTTATTATTCAGATACATAGAAACACACCGTTTTGTTTAATTAAAGAAACTTAAAATTAAATTTTAGGCCCCTAAAGTTTGGGGCTGTGCGGCCGAACTTTTTTTTTTAATTTAAAACCATCTATAATAAGCTAGCAAGCCGCCTCATTAAAAACCTTCCAGTCACCTTAGGTACCCTGGTAAGGAAAAGAGTGCGTAAAAAACTTGCTGCCATAGTCATATCAGGGATACATCGTTTGCTAGAGTACTTACAAGAAAATCAGGCGGTTCATCATGCCAGTATACTGACTGGAACCCCTCAGAATTACTAGCTAGCAAATGTGCTGCTCTATTAGCCTCTCTATGACAGTGGGAGAAGAGCACCGAGGTAAAGCTGCGGCAAAGCATAGCACACTCCTCATAGATAGCCACAGCTGGACCGAGGTGGGTTCCTCCATTGATCATAACCTCCATTACTTCCATACAATCAGAATTGACCTCCAGTTGGTTGCATCCTATTTGTCCTGCTAAAAGGAGACCATCACGGAGGGCGTAAGCTTCTGCAGTTGCCGGGTCGGAAACATGGGCTAGGCCGCGGCAGAACCCAGCTAGGAACACGCCTTTATCATCACGAAGTATAGCGTCCGAGCTCCCCGTACCTGCATCCAAAGAGAAACCCGCATCGACATTCAATTTAACATAATTTTCCCTAGGCTTCAACCATCCCGCTCTCGGGATCGTCGCCTTCTTCTTTGCCTTGGCGTAATTAAGTGCTAAGGCCGTTATCGCATGTGCAGATCGCGTGGTGGCTTGCACCGACTCCCCCTTCGTGGCTCGACGCCTCTCCCACCAGATATACCACACAGCAACAGCAACCAATTCATTACGAACCACCTCGGTTATAAGAGGAGCTCTTGCATTAGTATCACGTAGCAAAGCCTCCAGAGTTGATTGTCCCTCAATTTCAACATCACACATCTTATTAACAGTATCCAACATGCCAAGATGAGACCAAATCTCTCGCACTCTTGGACACCTGAAAAAAGCATGGCGGATACTCTCACATTCCGATAAACATAGAGTGCAAGTTGAGCTCGGACGCATATGCCTGTTGGCCAGTACCCCATTGCAAGGAATAGCTCCATATAATGATCTCCAGCAGTGTATTTTTATTTTCGAAGGAACGTTAAGGGACCAAAGTGTTTTCCATATAGGAAGCGATGAAGATGTGCTGTAATCACCCGTTCTCCTAAGTTTGATGCCATGCTGATGCTCCCATTCCAAATGGTAGCATGATTTCACTGAAAAAGTACCTGATTTTGTATGATGCCATCCAACAAAATCATCAAACCTCCCAACTGCCAGTGGTATATATTCAATATTCTTTGGACGTCAATTGGCCAAAATAGTTCCTTAATTAAGTCCTCATCCCAAGCACCACTGTCCGAATCAATTAGTTCTGACACATGAGTAAGAACAATATTACCTCTTCTTGTAGTAATCCTTCTATTCGGGCTAGAGGGAATCCACGGATCCTCCCAAATTTTAGTGGTAGACCCATCCCCAATCCTCCATATGTGTCCTCTTTTAAAAGATTGTATACCAGACCATATACTCTGCCAGGTGAAAGAACTCCCCTTCTTGAGAGGACAGTTAATAATATCACCTGAGGGGAAATAGTTTGCTTTCAGCACTTGGGCACACAGAGAATCTGGACTCGATATTAATCTCCAGCATTGTTTCGCGAGCATAGCAAGATTAAAGCTCTGGAGATCTCTAAATCCCATACCTCCCTTACTTTTCGGCACACACATTTTCCACCATGCAAACCAATGCATATGTTTCTGCTGGTCATCATCTCCCCACCAGAACTGGGACATTGCTGAGATGCTACCAGAACCACTTGCCTAAAGTCTCTTTTCTTCATTCGATGATTCCTTTTCACAAGTATCTCTACAATTTGTCCTCGACCCCTTCGGCATGCGTCAATAGGCTGTCTCTTATCCTTGCCCGGTTTGTCTTGATTGGTGATTGATAAACAAGAAGGAAAATGGAAAAGTAGAAAATCTACATAAGCTTCCGTTGAGGTCCTTAGTTTAGTCAAGTAGGCGAGGGCTTTGGATCGTGACCACCTGGCAACAGAATGGCAGGCACATTACTTCCATTCTTCCGAGCAGCCTTCTGCCAATTGTGTGTTACTTGTACTCTTCTAGGCTTCCTCTTTGCCTCAAGTGATTAAACTCATCAACTACACCAACCACATTTCTTACCTCAAACCTCTCTACAATCTCTTGAATTCACTCTTGCCAAGATACTTGTCCCCTATTCACTAAGAAACTGTTGTACCAGCTTTCAGCTTCGGCTAACCTAGCCTCCTCCGTCCCTCCGTACCAACAAGGGGTAGTACAGGAATATTGACCTGTTGTCCATCGACTACGCCTTTCGGCCTGATCTTAGGCCCTGACTCACCCTCCGTGGACGAACCTTGCGGAGGAAACCTTGGGTTTTCGGGCCGTCAATTAGTAGGCCCCAAGGACCAGGATAGGATCTCTCAGTTTCAGTGAAGTCATTCGGGTCAGCCTAATGGTAATGCCACCTTGCTTCCATTGTGCTTGTAGAATAAAGTATGTATGGTCAGCATCGTTCTTTCCATTCTAGATATAGGGAAAAAGTTAGCCTCTTTTCAAGAGACGGCCACTCCGCGTTTTGATCAGCCATTTTGTGTGGGTCGTTGGACCTTCAGGCTTCGGGTTAGGTCAGGATCATGCTATCATGGTCAGTAGTTGACGTTCGAACAAATCCTATCTCTAGTAGACTTTAGATTCAGTCGTCCGTTTGTTTTGATCCCTTTAATGGTCTGTTTGGGTAGCTTGAATACAGACATCGCATACGCAGGAATGGCTTGAATGACGGCTTTGAGCAAAACTTCCTTTCCACCGAAAGACAACCTCTTCCCTTTCCATCCATTCAGAATTTTACATACTCTCTCTATGAGATGTTTAAAGCAATCCGCCCTATCAACACCAACCATAGGAGGAAGACCAAGATATCTATCAGTCATCGCTTCCGTCATGATATTTAGAATAGAACATACCTCCACCCTAGTATTGACATCCGTGTTAGGGCTGAAGAATATGCTGGATTTCGACTCACTGACTAACTGACCAGAAGCTGCACAATAATCAGCCAGGGCATGTCGTAAACAAGATGCATTAGCAGCATCCGCTCTCATTAAGATAAGTGAGTCGTCAGCAAATAACAAATGAGAGACCGCAGGGGCATTCCTGCAGACTCTTACTCCCAGAATGTTGCCCAATCTTTCCTCAGATTTCAGCAAGCTAGTTAGGCCTTCAGCATAAAGCAAAAGTAGATAAGGTGATAGTGGGTCTCCCTGACGGAGACCCTGTAACACCCGGGGGTTTTCCCTCAAATAGAATTGCTTGTTTTCTTTTTTGCATTGCATTGCATCATGCATCATATGCATTGCACTCTTGTTTTCAAACCAATTTCAAAATTCAAACCCTTTCAAATATTTGAAATTTTCAAAACAAACACTTGCACACTTAGGCATTTCGGATGCCAAGTGCAAAGAAACCAAAATTATAATTTTTGGAGGAGTGAAACCTCCCCAAATTCAAATTCAACCTAAATTCATCTAAATTCAAACTTCCACAAAAGTTTGAATTTTTTTCAAAATCAAAAATTGGTGCACTTGGGCATTTTCAATTCCAAATGCAATAAAAATTTATTCATAATTCTTGCATGTGTAAAACCCCTCCAATTTCAAATTTCTCTTTCACTTTTACAAAAAAAACAGGGGGAAAGAAAAAGAATAAAAAGAACTGCTGGGGGAGGCAGGCCCAAAAGCCCACCTACGACCCCGAGCGCCCAGCCCACAACTCCTTCTCCTCCATCCGTACAGGCACGAGGAGGACGTGCCCCCCCTCATGTTGCTTGCAACACGCAGAACCGCACCCTCCTCACCTGCTCCCCTCCTTTATATACCCCTCCTCCAAGCCGAAACCCTAGCCTCTCCTCCCTCCTTCCTCTCCAGCCGCCGCCGTTTCTATCGCACCCTGGCTTCTAAGGGATACTCATCGTACGAACTGGATAGTAGGTGCTTGGATTATGGGGCATAACTGCTCCCACGTCCCAGCTTCCTGGTAGGCCTGCGCTTATGCGCGACAACACAAGCCCTACTATTCCACCGTCGATGTAAACTATCCATTAGGAGTCATAGGCACTACTGTCGACGTACTTCATAACAAGCACGCACGGTACGTCAACAGCTTTGAACGAATGATGATCACAACGTATCTCTAAGACACAAAGATAGAAATAAAGTTTCAAATGGCCTTCACTAAGGCAGAGATAACAAATACAATCATCCAGAGGACACATGTCCCAACATAATATCCATTACATCAGCGGAAGCAATCAAAGGTGTCTGAGTACAGACAAATCCAACAGGCTTAAGAAGCCGGAGAAAATAAAGAAGACGAAGCCCATCCACGTAGGTTCTGGATCCTGCCCTGGTCCAGCTAACTACTCGTCTGCAGTCTCGTCAAACTCCACAAAGTAGCCATCCTGGTGGTCATCGTAGCCGTAGTCGTAGTCTGCGCAAACCACAGCCACAACGGGGTCAGTACATCCAAGTACTGGCAAGCAAGACTCACAGTTCACCAAAGTATATCCCGTCAACACAAGCACAGATGACTTGGTTCAACGGAAAGAAGGGGTTACATAATAATGCTGCAACTGGCTGCGCTAACCAACTACAGAGATTCTATCCTATCCAACTATTAGAAAGGGGATAAGATCGAGTGTTGTAACCCACTGGAAGATAACTTCAACCAAACCCATCCTGGATCTCGCCCCTTATCCAAAGAAGCAACCCGAGGATAACTCACACCGTTGGATTAAGATGAATCAAGTTATTTGTGTGAATAACCTATTACTAGTCAAATTATTAATCATTGGGTGAAACATGTTTGATAATTATGTTTAAGTTGTCCTGAGTACTTGTTAGCCAGTACTTTCACCAAGTAATCCATAACCGCGGAAAACACGGCTTCTCGAGAAGATTATCCCTGCAGGGTTGCACCAATTTGGCCGTACACGTATGAATAACCCGCCAGATGGGATGCCTCCCACCAAGCGGGGCACTCAACACAATTCAACTCTTCTCCGCATCAAGCCCAAAGCACCTTGGGCGCACGGCTAATCAAGCCCCGAAGAAAAGGGACCCTCATAGCACTCTAAGACCGTGTCCCCCTATATGCCGACTACAAAAGTTCCACCCTGCGCTGGGCTCGCAAAAACATGCATGCGGCAAATAGAAAGCACGAACTAAATGAGATGATTTGGACGAGATGCGAATCGAATCAAATTGAGGGGGGCGCCCATACTCGCTTCCCACATGCGGATAGTGCGCTCATCATGGATCAGTAGACAAGACCCTTTTCCTATTAGGGTCGACACTAGCAGGCCTCAAAACCTCTCATGGGCCTCCTGCCGGTGCCTTATCATCAGATTATTATTAACAGTAATAACATTAGCATGATTGATTGATTGATTAAACATCGAGCCCCCAGAACATAATAAGGATATAGTAACTGAAAGTAACGGGTAACATACTCGAGCAAAACAACCTAAGCATGCTAGTAAGACACTGGCTCAATCAATGGGCTATAGGAGGGGTGATGAGGCAATGTCAGGGTTAAAGGATTCATGTGATAGGTTCGTAACAGAAACATCTACCACTAAGGCTAGCAAGTATAGACAACGGAAAGTATCGGTAACCAGGGTTGAAAGGAACACGATGGTTCATGTGAGTGATAACTTGCCTGCAAACTGATCAGCCGGGTACTGAGCTAGATCCTCAGAAGGGGTGCTGTAAAGGTCGTCTGCCTCAACGTCGTCGTCTATTCGAGAAGAAGCAAACAAGCAAAACAGGAATGTAAACAATCATGTTCATGGCATTGTGCACAATCAATATGATGCATGACAATTAATAGTGCAGCAAAATAAACTGACTAACATGATAGCACAAATTAAATGGACCCATATGCAAGGGTTGTATATGGAGAAGGATCCATTGAAATAAGTGGAACAAATGATTTACAATTATTTATTAGGTGATAGTTGTTATCATGATGCACGCATGAGGATGATGACAAGATAACAACAAATAACAATAATAGGTGCAAAGGAAAAGGAATAAAACAAGTTTAGAAATTAATTATCAAGTTTGGAAAATTTTGGTTACTTAAACATGCCACACATACAATTATTGTTTTCACCAATTTAAAGTGTGCAAAACAATTTACAATTTTTATATTTGAAAAGAACATCAAATTTTATTTGAATTACATGTTTCACAATTTGAAATTGGACTTTGGATTATTTAGTTATGAATTAAACAATATTAAACAAGTTTTAATTGAATTTAAAACAAGCTTAAATATTAATTGAATTTTTATTTGTTCAAACCATAAATTCAAATTCACATTTGAAAAGTTCACACTTTGGTGGTTTGAAAACATAATTTGCATGTTCAAAAATATTTTATATTAAGCAAGTTATGATGTTATCAAATTTAATTGAATTAAACAAGACTTAAATTGTTTAGGCAATTTAAATTGTCCCAAACAGAAAACAAATTTTATATTTGAATAGAACATTCAAAATGGTGTGAAAAACATATTTTATTTGAATTATTTGAAAACAGGATGAATTAGTTATGAATTATGTCAATTTGCATTTGAATTATTCAAATTTGAAATTTAAAAGTATTTTGAAAACTCAAAACAGAACACAAATAAGTTATTTGGAAAGATTAGAAAATTTGGATCAGAATTCATATAAAGTTTGTATTTGTTGGAATTATAAAACAAAAGATATTGAATTTCAAAGTTTTGTTTTAATTCTGCTATTTAGAAAAAATTAGAAATAAAAACAGAAATGTTTAAATCATTTGGTACCGCACTGGAAGCGTACCCACACGCTGCCAGTGGGCCCTGTGGCTTTGCGTGCATGCGTGGCAGTGGGGGTGGCTGACTGGTGGGCCTCGCGCTGCGGGAGAAAATTCCACACAAAAAAGGTGGGGGCTTGCGGCTCGAACCCGCGCCCTGCGCAACGCACACGAGGTTCAGTACCGCTGCGCTACGATTCAGTGTTTGACAGTATAGCGCGCGCAGTGAGGTTAACACGTTCTTCGTAGCGTTATCTGAAACTGACTGACGAACGAATGTTTCAGCGTCTGTCAGTTAGCCGCGGAGCTCGCCGGAGTAATCCACGGTTGCGCTCGATGCCAACGATTGCGTGTACGTGCAGATGGATGCGCAGGTGCACGGAGTAGATGCAAGGAGGGAGGATTGGACGGACGGTGCTCACCGAGTCGTCGTGGCTGCAGGAGATCGTCGGGGACGACTGGCGGCGACAGCGGCGGTGAGGAAGATGGCGTCGAGGCTCTGGATGATGTCGGTGGCTGCTACGGTGTTTAAAACGACGAGGAGACGATGGCGAATCGATTCCAGGGAGCAGACAGCTCCGTGCGGCTCTGCAACGAGGAGGAGATCCTCGGGTTCAGACAATGTCGACACGGTGGCCGGAAAAAGGATCGAGGACCGCGGCGGCGAATTAGAGGCTTACCAGCAACGATCTGGTGTCCAGGAGCGAGAGGAGAGGGAGGCGGACTGATTCCCGTGCAGAGGTGGCTAGGTGGGGGCGGAACGCGGCGGCGCCATCGAGTTCTTCAGAGGCTCGCCGGCGGGACAGGTTACAGAGAGGGGTAGCTCGACGGGGAGGAGGCGATTGGCGGCGCTGGCGATGGAAGGAGGAACCCTAGACGCTAGGGTTAGGCTCCAGGGCTAGGGCGAGCACTTATAGGCGCCACGGCGCTCTCCTAGCCGCCGGAGTCGCTCGGGGGCCGCGGTGGCGCCGGCAGATGTTCTGCCGTACTTCTAAAAGAAGGACGGCACGCATCTTGGCGCAAGCGAAACGGTATCGGGGGTTTAGGCGGGCTGGCTGGCGCGCTTTAGCCGCTAGGTGGGCTTGGGCTGCTTAGGTGCTGCTGCGCGCGGTAGTTAGCTGCCTTTTATTTTTCTGTTTTTATATTTTTTTTTGCTGAAACAGTTTTTGGAATAATTTGTTAAGGTTTTGGTTAAAGAAAAATTCAGCAAAATTAGGTTAGGATAGTTAGGCAGTTAGAAACCATCTTCCAAAAGTGGATTTCAAAATTTGAGATTTTAAAATGAGGTTTGCATTTGAGACCAAATTAGAGGAATTTTGATATTAATAAACCATTAAGAAAACAAGTATTTGAGTAGGGTTACCCCTAGGTTTAAAATGACTTTTAAGATCACAAGTGTGGTGAATTTTGATGGATTCAAATAGGTACTGATGTGAACTTGGTTTGAAATTTAAAAGATGGTTTGGGAATTATTGATTGAATTAATTGATTGAATAATGGTTTGATTAAAACCAACACTTTGAGAATTGAACATTAATTGAAGTATTTGGAAAACAAGGAAAGGTTTTGTTTTGCAATTCTTTGTTTGACAAGATTGTAACAGACAAGTGTGAAAACAAGGTTTGATTCATTAAGAAAACAATGCAACAGGAAATAAAATGAGGATGATGCCATGATGCATTGCATAAATTAAACAAATAAGTAAAACAACTAAGGGTTTTCATACTTGGATGTTACAAAACGCCCCCCCTTGAAGGAATCGCGCCCCGAGATTCCCTACTGAGATGTGAAAAGGTCCGGATACTTCTTGCGAAGATCCTCTTCGGTCTCCCACGTTGCCTCTTTATCGGAATGATGCGACCATTGGACTTTCAAGAACTTGGTGCTCTTGTTGCGAGTCTTACGCTCGGTCTCATCGAGAATACGAATAGGGTGCTCCTCATAAGATAGATCATCTTGCAGTTCAATGGAATCATGATCAACTGCACGATCTGGATCTTTGAAACACTTCTTGAGTTGTGACACGTGGAACACATCGTGCACCTTGGATAGTTTTTCTGGAAGTTCAAGACGATAAGCATTCTCTGCACGTCTTGAGAGGATGTTGAAAGGGCCAATGTATCTTGGTGCAAGCTTTCCTTTCACACCAAAACGATGAGTGCCTCTGAGGGGAGTTACACGGAGATATGCCTTATCACCAGGTGCATAGATCATATCCCTGTGCTTGCTATCATAATAGCTCTTCTGACGAGACTGAGCAATCCTGAGATTGTCACGAATGATACGAACTTTCTCCTCGGCTTCCTTAACAATGTCAGGGCCTAAAAGTGAACGTTCACCAGCTCCAGACCAATTGATTGGACTCCTGCATCTGCGACCATACAGTGCCTCAAATGGTGCCATGCCTAGGCTTGCCTGGTAGCTGTTGTTGTAGGAGAATTCAGCATATGGAAGGCAATCCTCCCATTTCATGCCAAAGGAGAGACCACATGCTCTGAGCATATCCTCGAGAATCTGATTGACTCTTTCGACTTGCCCCTGAGACTGAGGGTGATAAGCTGTGCTGAACAGAAGTTTGGTGCCCAATGCTTCTTGAAAGCTCTTCCAGAAATGAGAAGTGAAGATACTTCCACGGTCTGAGCTTATTTCCAATGGAACACCATGAAGAGGAACAACCTTTGCTGTGTAGAGCTCTGCTAACTGGCTAGCTGAGATAGTTTCCTTTACAGCATAGAAGTATGCAACCTTAGTGAGACGATCAATAACAACGAAGATTGCATCGTTGCCCTTTTTGGACTTTGGAAACCCAGTAACGAAGTCCATTTCAATCATGTCCCACTTCCACTCAGGAATTTTCAGAGGTTGGAGTAGACCTGCTGTCTTCTGATGGACTGCCTTAACACGTTGACAAACGTCGCATTCAGAAACGTATTGAGCAATTTCACGTTTCATGCCAGGCCACCAATACAGAGTCTTGAGATCCTGGTACATCTTTGTACTTCCAGGGTGAATGGATAGAGGAGTTTCATGAGCCTCCTTGAGAATGATATCCTTGATACTTTGAATCTGAGGAACTGCAATGCGTCCTTCGAAGAACACAGTTCCCTTGTCATCAATTGAGAAGGACTTGAATTTATCATTGCCCTCCTTGATGTGATCCACAATCTTCTTGATTTCATTATCACGAAGTTGTTCAGAACGAATCTTGTCCTCGAGAGTTGGGCTGGCTGTCAAGCTAGCAAGGTATCCTTCAGGGACAAGACCAAGGTTCAGCTTCTGGAATTCTTCATGAAGTGGAGGTTGGCTTTCCATGATCATGAGATTATTGCAATAGGATTTGCGACTGAGAGCGTTGGCCATAACATTAGCCTTGCCTGGAGTGTAAGAAATGGTGAGATCAAAGTCTTTAATCTTCTCAATCCATCTCCTTTGCCTGAGGTTCAGATCTGGCTGAGTGAAGATGTATTTCAGACTCTTATGATCGGAAAAGATTTCAGTTTTATTACCCAACAAGTATTGTCTCCATTTCTTGAGGGCAAACACAACTGCTGCAAGTTCAAGATCATGAGTGGGATAGTTTTGCTCATGTGTGTTCAACTGACGTGAAGCATAAGCCACAACTTGACGTTCTTGCATAAGAACTGCTCCTAGGCCTTGGAGAGATGCATCACAGAATATCTGGAAAGGTTTGGTAGTGTCGGGGCCAACTAGAACAGGTGTGGAAGTGAGTTTAGTCTTCAGGAGGTTGAAACTCTCATCACATTGTGGAGTCCAAACGAACTTTTTGTCCTTCTTTGTGAGATCAGTGAGAGGTTTGGCAATCTTGGAAAAGTTTTGGACGAAACGACGGCAATAGCTAGCCAAGCCAAGAAAACTTCTGACTTGCTTCACCGTCTTAGGGGGTTTCCATTCAACAATTGCCTTAACCTTTTCAGGGTCAATGGCAATGCCTTTGGCAGAGATTATATGACCAAGATATGCAACTTCTGGAATCCAGAACTCACATTTGGAAAACTTGGCATACAAACGATGCTCGCGAAGTTTCATGAGAGTGAGACGAAGGTGTTCTCCATGCTCTTCCTCGGATTTGGAGTAGACTAGAATGTCATCAAGATATACCACAACGAACTTGTCGAGGTATTCATGGAATACAGAATTCATGAGTCTTGAGAACGTTGCCGGTGCATTGGTGAGACCAAAGGACATGACGGTGTATTCATATAGACCGTAACGAGTGGTGAAAGCTGTCTTAGGAATATCTTCCTTTCTGATCTTTATCTGATGGTAACCCATCCTCAAGTCCAGCTTTGAGAATATTGAGGCTCCAGCAAGTTGATCAAAAAGATCATCGATACGAGGAAGTGGATACTTGTTCTTGATTGTTTTCTCGTTGAGAGGACGATAGTCAACCACGAGTCTTTTTGTTTGATCCTTCTTGGCAACAAACAGAGTTGGGCAACCCCAAGCGGAGGAACTAGGCTGAATGTAACCTTTGTCCATGTACATATCGATTTGCTCCTTCAACAATTTCAGTTCAGGAGGAGCTATCTTATATGGATGCTTAGAGATTGGAGCAGTACCTGGCTCAAGCTCGATCACGAACTCAACTGCTCTGTCCGGGGACATCCCTGGCAACTCTTCTGGAAAGACGTCAGGGAATTCACAAACCACCGGAACATTTTCAATTGCAGGAAGGGGTTTGGCATCGAGGTTGAACAGCTGAACAGAACTTGATCCATATGGAGAATAGACTATCTGGCCTGAAGTGTGGGAGAGAGTTATTGACTTTTGAGCACAGTCAATTTTAGCTTTGTGGGTCTTCAACCAATCCATACCCAGAATGACATCAATGTCAGAATTTCCCAGCAACATGAGTGAAGCAAGGAATATGCGACCTCCAATTAGGATCTGATTGTCCATGCTTATCTTGGAAGTAATCATTTTAGTTCCCGGAGAGTGCACATAGATTTGATTGCTTAGCGGAACCAGAGCTAACTTGTACGTTGTAGCAAAGATCTTTGACACAAACGAATGCGATGCTCCAGTATCAAACAACACTTTAGCTGGAATAGAGTTTACGGGTAATATACCGAGAACGACGTCAGCAGCTTCCTCAGCTTTGTCGGCCTTGATATGGTTCACCCTCGCGTTCCTCCCGACAGGCCTGTTGTTGGAGTTGAAGGCTTTAGCCGGGGGAGCACGAACCATAGCCTGGTTGGTGTTGGGGCGAGGAGGTAGGGGTAGCTGCTTCTGAGTGCACTTATCAGCGTAGTGTCCAGTCTCCTTGCACTTGAAGCAAGTGACGACACGAGGAGGACCTGGCCTTGGCTGCCCCATCGGAAACCTCTGACCCTGCATCTGAGATGGGTTGGGTGGGCGGGGACCAAAGCCTGGAGAAGCTTGGGCATTTGGAGCCCGAGTGACAGCACCATTTGGCACCCAGATGCGGCGCTTCTGCGGAGGGGTGGTCATGTTGGAGGAGGAACCATCCTCACGCAAGTGCTTGCGCGACTCTTCGAACGCCTTGCGCCCATTCTCCTCATTGAGCGCGGTGTTCACTAGCTCCACGAAGTCCTTGCACTTGATGTTGGTGAGAGCGTACTTCAGTTCCGGGTTAAAACCTCGGCGGAACCTTGCCATCTTCTTGGCTTCAGTGGACACTTCGTCACCAGCGTACCGAGAGAGACGATTGAACTCGTTCTGGTAGCCGAGGACGTCCAGCTTGCCCTGTCTGAGAGAGCAGAATTCCTCACGCATCCTTTCCATGAGACCATCTGGGATGTGGTGCTTCAGGAAGGCATCCTTGAAACAACCCCAGGTGATAGGAAAGCCAGCTCTCATGGTCTGGTAGTTCTCCCACCAAGTAGCTGCCTGACCCTTCAGTAGGTAGGTGGCATACTTGACCTTATCCTCTTCCGCAACATGAGCAATCTCCAGAGCTCTTGCTACGTCACGGATCCAGTCATCAGCATCCAGGGGCTCACGTGTTGCCACAAAAGCTTTTGGGCCCAAGCTGAGGAAGTCCTTGATGGTGACCCTTGGAGCATTCTGGTTGTGGTGCTGGTTAGCCTGGATCTGGGCCATCTGTGTCACCACTTGGGTCATCTGAGCTAACAGTTCCCCCATTGGTGGTGGCGGAGGCGGGTTGTTCCTGGTTGGAGGCATCCTGAACAGAAATTCATTTTAGCACAACAACAGAAAAGGATAGACTTGGTAACCGAAAGATAGATTATTCCGACGCATGAATAGATAACCAACAGGTACATCATCACATGTTCAAATACATCAGAATATCCAACAGACCAATACATGGTTCGAAAACGAAAGGATAAACTAGACACAGCTAGTAATGGATACATCGGTACTCCCATGCTCATCACGCAGGACGGCGGTGAGTAGTACGACGAGAGATACGGTGAGGAGGAACCCCACGGAAGTAGGTATGACGACGATCCCTGTAGATAGGAACTGTTCTGAGAGCAACTCTCGGTGTGGTGAAGTAGAAAGCGTCGTGTCCCTGTGCTCCATAGCGGGGAATCCCTGTGTAACTAGCTCCGAGGTCGAGAAGTGGGCCTCTGATCGGCTCGTAACCTCCAGCATCTGGCAGAGGAAAACCCAGTGTCTGCTGGAAACGCGCAAAGCGCTCGTCTCCAACGAAGTCTGTGGTGTACGTCGCCAGACGCGTCAACGCGAGGTAGAGCTGCTCCCTGACTGAGGCTAACTCCTGAGAGAGTGCGGAAGCAACGGCGTCACTGTGCCACACGAACTGGGCAGTGGTGTGCAGCCTGGAGCTATCATCCTCGTAGGTATCCAGGTTGCGGTGGAGAGTGAAGTGAACTCCCGCTGCCGTGATGTAACCACGGGGGATGTGACGATAGATGGAATCATCAAACCCCCAGTAGTCAGCACGGAGAACGGTGAGACTCACGTACGCTGCCTGCTGCACGGCCATATCCACTGTGGAACCTACTGCCTCGTACTGGTGGGCAATGCTCCTGCCATCATCCGACAGAATGTAGACGATAGCCCGGTAGCAAGTCTGGTCAAACTCTCGCTGGTGCTCGTAGACCTGGTACTCTGGTGCCCAACGGAACCCCAGATAGGTAACCATGTCTCTCAGCATCTCCGGAAAACCGGCGGTGCCCTCACAGCGAGTCATGCGAACCACCTGCGGGTAGTAGCTGAGACCCATCTGCAGATGATTGGGAAAGGTTTTGATTAGACTCCGGTAGATGAAAAAGGATGTGGAAAACAACAACAAGGTTCAACGGACGATAAGGATGTTGAAAAGAACATGATATCGAAGCAACATCGGGAAAACGAGACCAAAAGTCCTGAGGTACTAAGGAGAACCCAAAACACGTGAAATCCTAACTTGAAAGTTTAGGTGAGAACAGAAAACAACGTTGCACTTCCTTACCAGAAAAAGGGTGGGTGGGTGGGGAAAGAAGAAAAATGGCAGAATTCCTACTCTCACGTTTCATTTTTCCTATATAGCTACAAAATAGTTTCTAGACTCAACTGCGACCAGTAAAAAGGGATCCTACAGGCAGACAGGCTCTGATACCATTTGTCGCACCCTGGCTTCTAAGGGATACTCATCGTACGAACTGGATAGTAGGTGCTTGGATTATGGGGCATAACTGCTCCCACGTCCCAGCTTCCTGGTAGGCCTGCGCTTATGCGCGACAACACAAGCCCTACTATTCCACCGTCGATGTAAACTATCCATTAGGAGTCATAGGCACTACTGTCGACGTACTTCATAACAAGCACGCACGGTACGTCAACAGCTTTGAACGAATGATGATCACAACGTATCTCTAAGACACAAAGATAGAAATAAAGTTGCAAATGGCCTTCACTAAGGCAGAGATAGCAAATACAATCATCCAGAGGACACATGTCCCAACATAATATCCATTACATCAGCGGAAGCAATCAAAGGTGTCTGAGTACAGACAAATCCAACAGGCTTAAGAAGCCGGAGAAAATAAAGAAGATGAAGCCCATCCACGTAGGTTCTGGATCCTGCCCTGGTCCAGCTAACTACTCGTCTGCAGTCTCGTCAAACTCCACAAAGTAGCCATCCTGGTGGTCATCGTAGCCGTAGTCGTAGTCTGCGCAAACCACAGCCCCAACGGGGTCAGTACATCCAAGTACTGGCAAGCAAGACTCACAGTTCACCAAAGTATATCCCGTCAACACAAGCACAGATGACTTGGTTCAACGGAAAGAAGGGGTTACATAATAATGCTGCAACTGGCTGCGCTAACCAACTACAGAGATTCTATCCTATCCAACTATTAGAAAGGGGATAAGATCGAGTGTTGTAACCAACTGGAAGATAACTTCAACCAAACCCATCCTGGATCTCGCCCCTTATCCAAAGAAGCAACCCGAGGATAACTCACACCGTTGGATTAAGATGAATCAAGTTATTTGTGTGAATAACCTATTACTAGTCAAATTATTAATCATTGGGTGAAACATGTTTGATAATTATGTTTAAGTTGTCCTGAGTACTTGTTAGCCAGTACTTTCACCAAGTAATCCATAACCGCGGAAAACACGGCTTCTCGAGAAGATTATCCCTGCAGGGTTGCACCAATTTGGCCGTACACGTATGAATAACCCGCCAGATGGGATGCCTCCCACCAAGCGGGGCACTCAACACAATTCAACTCTTCTCCGCATCAAGCCCAAAGCACCTTGGGCGCACGGCTAATCAAGCCCCGAAGAAAAGGGACCCTCATAGCACTCTAAGACTGTGTCCCCCTATATGCCGACTACAAAAGTTCCACCCTGCGCTGGGCTCGCAAAAACATGCATGCGGCAAATAGAAAGCACGAACTAAATGAGATGATTTGGACGAGATGCGAATCGAATCAAATTGAGGGGGGCGCCCATACTCGCTTCCCACATGCGGATAGTGCGCTCATCATGGATCAGTAGACAAGACCCTTTTCCTATTAGGGTCGACACTAGCAGGCCTCAAAACCTCTCATGGGCCTCCTGCCGGTGCCTTATCATCAGATTATTATTAACAGTAATAACATTAGCATGATTGATTGATTGATTAAACATCGAGCCCCCAGAACATAATAAGGATATAGTAACTGAAAGTAACGGGTAACAGACTCGAGCAAAACAACCTAAGCATGCTAGTAAGACACTGGCTCAATCAATGGGCTATAGGAGGGGTGATGAGGCAATGTCAGGGTTAAAGGATTCATGTGATAGGTTCGTAATAGAAACATCTACCACTAAGGCTAGCAAGTATAGACAACGGAAAGTATCGGCAACCAGGGTTGAAAGGAACACGATGGTTCATGTGAGTGATAACTTGCCTGCAAACTGATCAGCCGGGTACCGAGCTAGATCCTCAGAAGGGGTGCTGTAAAGGTCGTCTGCCTCAACGTCGTCGTCTATTCGAGAAGAAGCAAACAAGCAAAACAGGAATGTAAACAATCATGTTCATGGCATTGTGCACAATCAATATGATGCATGACAATTAATAGTGCAGCAAAATAAACTGACTAACATGATAGCACAAATTAAATGGACCCATATGCAAGGGTTGCATATGGAGAAGGATCCATTGAAATAAGTGGAACAAATGATTTACAATTATTTATTAGGTGATAGTTGTTATCATGATGCACGCATGAGGATGATGACAAGATAACAACAAATAACAATAATAGGTGCAAAGGAAAAGGAATAAAACAAGTTTAGAAATTAATTATCAAGTTTGGAAAATTTTGGTTACTTAAACATGCCACACATACAATTATTGTTTTCACCAATTTAAAGTGTGCAAAACAATTTACAATTTTTATATTTGAAAAGAACATCAAATTTTATTTGAATTACATGTTTCACAATTTGAAATTGGACTTTGGATTATTTAGTTATGAATTAAACAATATTAAACAAGTTTTAATTGAATTTAAAACAAGCTTAAATATTAATTGAATTTTTATTTGTTCAAACCATAAATTCAAATTCACATTTGAAAAGTTCACACTTTGGTGGTTTGAAAACATAATTTGCATGTTCAAAAATATTTTATATTAAGCAAGTTATGATGTTATCAAATTTAATTGAATTAAACAAGACTTAAATTGTTTAGGCAATTTAAATTGTCCCAAACAGAAAACAAATTTTATATTTGAATAGAACATTCAAAATGGTGTGAAAAACATATTTTATTTGAATTATTTGAAAACAGGATGAATTAGTTATGAATTATTTCAATTTGCATTTGAATTATTCAAATTTGAAATTTAAAAGTATTTTGAAAACTCAAAACAGAACACAAATAAGTTATTTGGAAAGATTAGAAAATTTGGATCAGAATTCATATAAAGTTTGTATTTGTTGGAATTATAAAACAAAAGATATTGAATTTCAAAGTTTTGTTTTAATTCTGCTATTTAGAAAAAATTAGAAATAAAAACAGAAATGTTTAAATCATTTGGTACCGCACTGGAAGCGTACCCACACGCTGCCAGTGGGCCCTGTGGCTTTGCGTGCATGCGTGGCAGTGGGGGTGGCTGACTGGTGGGCCTCGCGCTGCGGGAGAAAATTCCACACAAAAAAGGTGGGGGCTTGCGGCTCGAACCCGCGCCCTGCGCAACGCACACGAGGTTCAGTACCGCTGCGCTACGATTCAGTGTTTGACAGTATAGCGCGCGCAGTGAGGTTAACACGTTCTTCGTAGCGTTATCTGAAACTGACTGACGAACGAATGTTTCAGCGTCTGTCAGTTAGCCGCGGAGCTCGCCGGAGTAATCCACGGTTGCGCTCGATGCCAACGATTGCGTGTACGTGCAAATGGATGCGCAGGTGCACGGAGTAGATGCAAGGAGGGAGGATTGGACGGACGGTGCTCACCGAGTCGTCGTGGCTGCAGGAGATCGTCGGGGACGACTGGCGGCGACAGCGGCGGTGAGGAAGATGGCGTCGAGGCTCTGGATGATGCCGGTGGCTGCTACGGTGTTTAAAACGACGAGGAGACGATGGCGAATCGATTCCAGGGAGCAGACAGCTCCGTGCGGCTCTGCAACGAGGAGGAGATCCTCGGGTTCAGACAATGTCGACACGGTGGCCGGAAAAAGGATCGAGGACCGCGGCGGCGAATTAGAGGCTTACCAGCAACGATCTGGTGTCCAGGAGCGAGAGGAGAGGGAGGCGGACTGATTCCCGTGCAGAGGTGGCTAGGTGGGGGCGGAACGCGGCGGCGCCATCGAGTTCTTCAGAGGCTCGCCGGCGGGACAGGTTACAGAGAGGGGTAGCTCGACGGGGAGGAGGCGATTGGCGGCGCTGGCGATGGAAGGAGGAACCCTAGACGCTAGGGTTAGGCTCCAGGGCTAGGGCGAGCACTTATAGGCGCCACGGCGCTCTCCTAGCCGCCGGAGTCGCTCGGGGGCCGCGGTGGCGCCGGCAGATGTTCTGCCGTACTTCTAAAAGAAGGACGGCACGCATCTTGGCGCAAGCGAAACGGTATCGGGGGTTTAGGCGGGCTGGCTGGCGCGCTTTAGCCGCTAGGTGGGCTTGGGCTGCTTAGGTGCTGCTGCGCGCGGTAGTTAGCTGCCTTTTATCTTTCTGTTTTTATATTTTTTTTTGCTGAAACAGTTTTTGGAATAATTTGTTAAGGTTTTGGTTAAAGAAAAATTCAGCAAAATTAGGTTAGGATAGTTAGGCAGTTAGAAACCATCTTCCAAAAGTGGATTTCAAAATTTGAGATTTTAAAATGAGGTTTGCATTTGAGACCAAATTAGAGGAATTTTGATATTAATAAACCATTAAGAAAACAAGTATTTGAGTAGGGTTACCCCTAGGTTTAAAATGACTTTTAAGATCACAAGTGTGGTGAATTTTGATGGATTCAAATAGGTACTGATGTGAACTTGGTTTGAAATTTAAAAGATGGTTTGGGAATTATTGATTGAATTAATTGATTGAATAATGGTTTGATTAAAACCAACACTTTGAGAATTGAACATTAATTGAAGTATTTGGAAAACAAGGAAAGGTTTTGT
The DNA here is from genome assembly GCA_028641055.1 of Alopecurus myosuroides. Lineage (NCBI taxonomy): Eukaryota > Viridiplantae > Streptophyta > Magnoliopsida > Poales > Poaceae > Alopecurus > Alopecurus myosuroides. The sequence goes on along the minus strand of CM054063.1, from coordinate 290,846,805 downwards.
TTTGCAATTCTTTGTTTGACAAGATTGTAACAGACAAGTGTGAAAACAAGGTTTGATTCATTAAGAAAACAATGCAACAGGAAATAAAATGAGGATGATGCCATGATGCATTGCATAAATTAAACAAATAAGTAAAACAACTAAGGGTTTTCATACTTGGATGTTACAGTTTCCTCCTCCCTCTCTACTCTTTCTCTGCCCCAAATTTCTTCTCTAAACTTTACTGAACCGGAGGAGTACACCACCGTGGCCGTACCTTGGGGGCCATAGCGCCGCCGTTCTGCTCACTGTCGGGCCGCGCAACTGACGGGAATGGAACCAGGAGGGTCCCATCTCCGTCTTTGCCAAAGGATCCGCGGCCGGAGGATGGCTGTAACGGCCGCGCCGTCCACCTCTTCTTCCCCCGACGACGCCTCCTGCTCGTCTCCATCAGACCGTGGTGCTCCTCTCCACGCGCCGGTCCTCCTCGAGCCCCCACGGTGAGAACCGCGTCCTGGAACCCCTCCTCTACTTCCCCTCTTTCTCTGGGTACTCACCTTCGCGCGGTACGGTCCCACCACCGCCTGGAAGAGCTCCGGCGGTCGCCTCCTGTTCCTCCGTCGCAAACTGCACCCTGTAGTTTTCAGTTCCGTCAGTCATGGTCGCGCGGAGTCACCTCAAAAGCCGTTGAAGCCCATCTCAATCACAACAACGCAGCAGCCCAGTTGGTCAGCCAGCAGGCCATCCGCGCACGCCCTAGAGCTCCCGAGTTCGATTCCCCACCGGCGCGGAATAAACCCAATTTTTTTCTATCTCTCCTCTGGGTGTTGGTCCCACTCGTCATACACGCTACAACACAGTCAGCACCCACCGCCTGCCATCTGTGCGCCATGCGGGCCCGTCCCCACCAGTCAGCCTTACGGGCTACCCATCACCACGGTGGCAAACGGCAGATCCAGATCTGGATCTGAAGTTTCACGCCCAGGCCCCTTTACTTTCCATTTTTTTCAGCGGAGCCCCTCCACTTTTTGTTTCCTTCACGAGCAGGTCCCTGCAAATTCCAGAAACACCCCTAAACTTCTTTTGCCCATATCTTTCAAACCCCAACTCCAAACAATTCAAATTTTATATGTATTCCATCCCAAATTTCATGATCTTTCCAAATATCCACTCTGTTCCCTGTTTTGTACATTTAAAATTGCTGCACTAATTCAATTCATTAAAATTATACATTTAAATTGCCAAATTCATAACTTGCTCATTTTAAATCCAAATTCAACAAATAAAATATGCTTTCCAACCAGAAAAATGCATAGAATATTAATATGCCATCCATGCCCTTGTTTGCATCTTGCATCTTGCATTTGTAGTTGTGTTATGCATGTTCACCTAAATAACAAACATGGAATGTGTTGGGGTGCTCAATTAAATTGGTCCCTATTCCATTTAATTTGGTTTAGCTCATCTATTATTTGTTTTCCATGCTAAACAACATTTAATATTGATGGTTAGATAAATAACTTAAACCTTCCTAATTAAATGTTGGGCTTTTGTCTCAACTTAAATTGGTTAAGTTGCATCCCCGCATGTCATGCATCCATATCTTGATCATGCTGGATCTTTTGCCGTAGAAGTAATTGTTGCATCCGTGTTTGTTCTAGTTCGTTGCTTCTTCGCGGATAGGACGTTGAGATGATGTGAGCACCGACAAGTTCTTCGGATGTACCTCTACTTGCTGGATTCCAGGCAAGTATACTCACTTGCTACCTATGGCTGCCTTTCATCACTTGTTACCGATTCTTCCCGTTGCCTTTATTCTAGCCTTATGATTCGATGCTTGTGTCTCGATCCTATCATATGTTTACCTTGCAACCATGATATAGCCTTCCTCCCACTTCCTATTAACTGTTGTTTGTTTACCCCGTTGGCCCTCGTGTCATAGTTGCATGCTTAGGTTTGTTTGCGCTCGAGTCCTGTTGTCCTTTGTCCTATCACCTGTTTAGTCGATAGTTGGGTTTCAATTCAATCAACAACATGTTAATGTTTTGGGTAATATTAATTTGATGATAAGGCACCGGCAGGAGGCCCGGCGTGGTTTTGAGGCCTGCTAGTGTCGAACTTAATTAGGAAAAGGGTATTGTCCTCCGATCCATGATGAGCGCACTAACCGCATGTGGGAAGCGTGTATGGGCGCCCCCCGCAATTCTAATTCGATTCGCATCTCGTCCAAATCGCCACACTTAGTTCGGGCTTTCCATTTGATGCATGCATATGCAGGTGCGAACCCTTGGCGCCAGGGTGGAACTTTTGTAGTCGGCATTTAGGGCGGCGTTGTCTTCCAGTGCTATGAGGGTCCCCCTTTTCTTCGTGGGGGCTCGATTAGTCGCGCACGCACAGCACGTGGTTCTTTGGGCTTGATGCGAAGAAGAGTTGAGTTGTGTTGAGTGCCTCTCTTGGTGGAAGGGCCTTTCCATCTGGCAGGTCATTCTTACGTGTACGGCCAAATTGGTGCATCCCTGCAGGGTTAATCTTCTCGAGAAGCCGTGTTGTCCGCGGTTATGGATGACTTGGTGAAAGTGCTGGCTAACAAGTACTCAGACAACTTACACTTAACGATGATAACTTGACTAGTAAAATAGATTACCTCCACCATAAAAATAAATGTCACCTTAATCAACAGTGTGAGTTTCCTTGGGTTGCTTCCTTAGTAGGGAGTAACACTGGATGGGTATTGTTTGGTGAGTACTTATAGTTGGTTTTGTCGCGCTATCTTATCCCTTTCTTTTAGCCGGATGTTGTAGCGCGTCTCTGTAGTTAGTTAGTGCAGCCAGCTGCCGCTTCTTTGCAATAATCCCTTCCTTTCCGTTGTACCCAAAGTATTTGTATCTTGTGATGATTGGTTACGCTGGTATCTTGTGAGTATGGTTTATCCACCTGCCAGTACTTAATAGTACTGACCCACGAATCCATTTCGTGGCTGCATATTCCACATTGCAGTCAACAGGTTTGAAGTCTGACGACGTTAGCTTGGGAATCCCTCCGGCTTGGCCTGGGCAGGGATTGGACGCCATCGGTTATCTTCAGGACTCTTAGTCCCATTTGTATCTTGTCCGTAGTCGGACACTATGTTATTTCTTCCGCTGTTATTTGGATCTTTGTATTGTATCAGTTGTATCCTTGACTCATTTGAGTCGTCTTGTATATACCTCCTCTGTTGTTGTTGTAGATTATTCGTGAACTGTTGTAATGTTATCACAAGTGGCAAGCTGAAATCGGTTATTATGCGGATTTGGGTGGAAATGACGAAATCTGCATAGAGTGTCAAAAACTATTTGTGCAAAACCTATTTTTGAAACCTCTCAATAGGATTCTTGTTTTCTCCTTATCTCTATTCTACTTCTCCTTCTATCTCATTTGTTTTGGAGTCTACTCTCGTACATATCTTTCAAAGTTTTAGGATCCTACGTGGGTGGACGTTTTCTGAGCTTTTAACCTAATAGGTTCGATCTCCGGAAGATCTCTCAACGGAAGAACATCGTCATCAACGTGAGCAAGAATCTCTTGTTAGTGGTGTCGAGGAGATCAACAAGGTGACCGAAGACTCGATAGTCCGGCTTCTTCCTCTTTCTTGGCGTTGGCGGATTGCGAGGACGCAATCCCTTGTTAGTGGTGTCGGCTGTAACACCCGGGGGTTTTCCCTCAAATAGAATTGCTTGATTTCTTTTTTGCATTGCATTGCATCATGCATCATATGCATTGCACTCTTGTTTTCAAACCAATTTCAAAATTCAAACCTTTTCAAATATTTGAAATTTTCAAAACAAACACTTGCACACTTGGGAATTTTGGATGCCAAGTGCAAAGAAACCAAAATTATAATATTTGGAGTGGTGAAACCTCCCCAAATTCAAATTCAACCCAAATTAATCTAAATTCAAACTTCCACAAAGTTTGAATTTTTTTCAAAATCAAAAATTGGTGCACTTGGGCATTTTCAATTCCAAATGCAATAAAAATTTATTTCATAATTCTTGCATGTGTAAAACCCCTCCAATTTCAAATTTCTCTTTCACTTTTACAAAAAAAGGGAAAGAAAAAGAATAAAAAGAACTGCTGGGGGAGGCAGGCCCAAAAGCCCACCTACGACCCCGAGCGCCCAGCCCACAACTCCTTCTCCTCCATCCGTACAGGCACGAGGAGGACGTGCCCCCCCTCATGTCGCTTTCAACACGCAGAGCCGCACCCTCCTCACCTGCTCCCCTCCTTTCCCCTCCTTTATCTACCCCTCCTCCAAGCCGAAACCCTAGCCTCTCCTCCCTCCTTCCTCTCCAGCCGCCGCCGTTTCCCCCTCCCTCTCTACTCTGTCTCTGCCGCAAATTTCTTCTCTGAACTTTACTGAACCGGAGGAGTACACCACCATGGTTGTACCTTGGGGGCCATGGCGCCGCCGTTCTGCTCACTGTCGGGCCGCGTAACTGACGGGAATGGAACCAGGAGGGTCCCATCTCCGTCTTTGCCGAAGGATCCGCGGCCGGAGGATGGCTGTAACGGCCGCGTCGTCGACCTCTTCTTCCCCCGACGACGCCTCCTGCTCGTCTCCATCAGACCGTGGTGCTCCTCTCAACGCGTCGGTCCTCCTCGAGCCTCCACGGTGAGAATCGCGTCCTGGAACCCCTCCTCTACTTCCCCTCTTGCTCTGGGTACTCGCCTTCGCGCGGTACGGTCCCACCACCGCCTGGAAGAGCTCCGGCGGTCGCCTCCTGTTCCTCCGTCGCGAACTGCACCCTGCAGTTTTCAGTTCCGTCAGTCCTGGTCGCGTGGAGTCACCTCAAAAGCCGCTGAAGCCCATCTCAATCACAACAACGCAGCAGCCCAGTTGGTCAGCCAGCAGGCCACCCGCGCGCTCCCTGGAGCTCCCGAGTTCGATTCCCCACCGGCGCGGAATAAACCCAATTTTTTTCTATCTCTCCTCCGGGTGTTGGTCCCACTCGTCATACACCCTACAACACAGTCAGCACCCACCGCCTGCCATCTGTGCGCCATGCGGGCCCGTCCCCACCAGTCAGCCTTACGGGCTACCCATCACCATGGTGGCAAACGGCTGATCCAGATCTGGATCTGAAGTTTCACGCCCAGGCCCCTGTACTTTCCATTTTTTTCAGCGGAGCCCCTCCACTTTTTGTTTCCTTCACGAGCAGGTCCCTGCAAATTCCAGAAACACCCCTAAACTTCTTTTGCCCATATCTTTCAAACCCCAACTCCAAACAATTCAAATTTTATATGTATTCCATCCCAAATTTCATGATCTTTCCAAATATCCACTCTGTTCCCTGTTTTGGACATTTAAAATTGCTGCACTAATTCAATTCATTAAAATTATTCATTTAAATTGCCAAATTCATAACTTGCTCATTTTAAATCCAAATTCAACAAATAAAATATGCTTTCCAACCAGAAAAATGCATATAATATTAATATGCCATCCATGCCCTTGTTTGCATCTTGCATCTTGCATTTGTAGTTGTGTTATGCATGTTCACCTAAATAACAAACATGGAATGTGTTGGGGTGCTCAATTAAATTGGTCCCTATTCCATTTAATTTGGTTTAGCTCATCTATTATTTGTTTTCCATGCTAAACAACATTTAATATTGATGGTTAGATAAATAACTTAAACCTTCCTAATTAAATGTTGGGCTTTTGTCTCAACTTAAATTGGTTAAGTTGCATCCCCGCATGTCATGCATCCATATCTTGATCATGCTGGATCTTTTGCCGTAGAAGTAATTGTTGCATCCGTGTTTGTTCTAGTTCATTGCTTCTTCGCGGATAGGACGTTGAGATGATGTGAGCACCGACAAGTTCTTCGGATGTACCTCTACTTGCTGGATTCCAGGCAAGTATACTCACTTGCTACCTATGGCTGCCTTTCATCACTTGTTACCGATTCTTCCCGTTGCCTTTATTCTAGCCTTATGATTCGATGCTTGTGTCTCGATCCTATCATATGTTTACCTTGAAATCATGATATAGCCTTCCTCCCACTTCCTATTAACTGTTGTTTGTTTACCCCGTTGGCCCTCGTGTCGTAGTTGCATGCTTAGGTTTGTTTGCGCTCGAGTCCTGTTGTCCTTTGTCCTATCACCTGTTTAGTCGATAGTTGGGTTTCAATTCAATCAACATCATGTTAATGTTTTGGGTAATATTAATTTGATGATAAGGCACCGGCAGGAGGGCCGGCGTGGTTTTGAGGCCTGCTAGTGTCGAACTTAATTAGGAAAAGGGTCATGTCCTCCGATCCATGATGAGCGCACTAACCGCATGTGGGAAGCGTGTATGGGCGCCCCCCGCAATTCTAATTCGATTCGCATCTCGTCCAAATCGCCACACTTAGTTAGGGCTTTCCATTTGATGCATGCATATGCAGGTGCGAACCCTTGGCGCCAGGGTGGAACTTTGTAGTCGGCAATTAGGACGGCATGGTCTTCCAGTGCTATGAGGGTCCCCCTTTTCTTCGTGGGGGCTCGATTAGTCGCGCATGCACAGCACGTGGTTCTTTGGGCTTGATGCGAAGAAGAGTTGGGTTGTGTTGAGTGCCTCGCTTGGTGGAAGGGTCTTTCCATCTAGCGGGTCATTCTTACGTGTACGGCCAAATTGGTGCATCCCTGCAGGGTTAATCTTCTCGAGAAGCCGTGTTGTCCGCGGTTATGGATGACTTGGTGAAAGTGCTGGCTAACAAGTACTCAGACAACTTACACTTAACGATGATAACTTGACTAGTAAAATAGATTACCTCCACCATAAAAATGAATGTCACCTTAATCAACAGTGTGAGTTTCCTTGGGTTGCTTCCTTAGTAGGGGGTTGTAACATCCCAAGTATGAAAAACAGCCATTAGAATGTTTGCTCTCTGTTATTTTATGTTTTGCATCATGGCATCATGTTGATTGCAAGTGTTTTGCTTGTTTTCCATTTGTTTTCCAACTGTTTTCATTTGTTTTCCTTTGTTTTCTATTTGAATTTCAAACCAAAAAATTGAAACCTTTTGTTTCATCCTTGTGATGTTACAATTCCTAAAATGATATTTCAAAAATAAAACAATTGTTTGTTTCCATTAAAGTGTGATTCCAAACTATTGTTTTATTTCTATAAAAATGCATCCAATAATCAAACCCTTTTCAAATTCAATTTGTTTTCCATTTGAAACTCCAAACCAACATCCAAATAATTTTTCATACTTGTTATGTTACAAATTTCCAAATAAAAGTTTCAATTAAAACAACTAGTTGTTTCTATTTAAATAGAACCATTAACTTGTTATTTCTATTTAATAACTCATTTGAATCAATTCACATTCAAATTCAAATCTCATTTGTTTCCAATTAAAAGCATTTGATCACCCTATTCAAATATTGTTTTCAATAGTTGAAGTTGATGTAAATTGCTTGTGAATAACATTCCTTTTTATCAACACCCTAATGGCAATTTAAATTTCAAATCAATTCATAACTTGGGCATGTTTCAAATTGTGGGTTTAAAAAATCAAATTCTTGCAAACTATTGAATCCATTAATGTTTGCATAACTGCTTGATCTTATTAAATAAAATTTGTTATTTCCAAAAAATTCCAAATCAAACCTTATTGAAATTCAACTACCCATTTAAAATTCAAACTAATAATCCAAGTTTTGAATCAATGCTAACTTTTGCTTTGACATTTCTGTTTTGGAAAAGAAACTCATAAAATATTTCATAAGTTAGACCCTAACATTTTTCTTTTCCCTCTCTCACTCTTCTCTACAAAAAAAAGAAAAGGAGCAAAAGAATAAAAAGCAAGGAGAGAGAGAGAGAGGCCACCAAAGCCCAATTTCTCCCCCATCCCACCTATTTTTTTCTGGCCCAGTACCCCTACCCCCTTGTCGTCTTCCTCCTCCCTGTACGAACAGCACCTCCACCACTCGATCTCTCCCTCCCCTCTCCGATGGCAACCGTACCAAGCTAGGGATCCCCTTAAAACTCTGGCCTCCTCCCCTCTGCCTAACCTAAACCCTAACCCTAGCCTAGCGCCGCCATCCTCTTCCTCCCTCATCTCCTCTCTCTCCCTGAAACCTCCTCTGTTTCCCTGTAACCTGTACCTCACCCGAAGCCCCACCTTCCTCCGGCGAGCGCCGTCGCCCTGGTCACCGTTGGACCGTGCCGAGGCCGGGAATGGAACTAGGGAGGTTCCCTCTCCGTCCTCGCTGCCTCAGCCGGCCCGGAGAGGCACCGGAGCGCCGCCGCCGTGCGGGCCTCGCCGCCGGCCGCGCCCTGCTTCGCCTCTGTCCGCCCCGACCTCCTCCATCGACCGCATCGGGGTGAGCCCCTTCCCCTCCGTCCCTTGCCTCTCCCTTCCCCTCTCTGGTCACCCACAGTGCCCCGCACCACCCCCACACGCGCAGCCCCCCCGGCGCCCTCCGGCGAGCACCAGAACCTCGCTGCCATGTCTCTGTCGTGGTACAGATGCAGTACCGGTTGGGTTCAGTTAAGTTCAGAAAAAAAAGCCGCAGGCCACACCTTATCCCCCCTGTTTTCCCCTTTCCATCACAAACAGAGCAGTAGCCCATCTGGTTCAGGTCCCATTGCGCAGCCAGGAGGTGGGGGGGTCGAATCCCACCCCCCACGGGATTACATCCCATTTTTTTTCTTTTATTCCTTCACAGCCCAACAAACTGGTAATCACCAATAGGCCCTTGCAAGTTACTTCTAGGCCCCTGAAATATTTTTCTAAGTCCCTAGTGCATTAAAAATGGCAGATTGCACCCCAAATTTGTAAAATGCATAAGAAATTCATACCAACTCCAATTTTAACTTTTTAAATATGTTTTCTGTCCCAAATTAAATGTACTTTCCAAATATAAATTTTGTTTGCTGTTTTGAATAATTTAAATTGCTGAAAACAACTGTTTCTTGTTTAATGCATTTAAAATTGCCAAAATAATAACTTGCTCATTTTAAATCCAATTTCAACAAATGAAATATGTTTTCCATGCAAAATTAAACCACCTTTTCAAATATAAAATTTGTTTCATGTTTTGAATAATTAAAATTGGTTAAATGATTTAAACCTTGTTTAAATCATTTAATATTGCTAAATTCATAACTTGATCAAATCAAATTCTTTTGGGACATATAAAATATGTTTTCCAACCATAAAAGCATAACATTTTCAAATATGAACTTCACTCAATGTTTTGAACAAATAAAAATTCAAATAAGTTCATGTTTGAATTAAATTCATTTAATTCTTGCTTACACTTGTTTAATTCATAAATAATTTATTTGAAATCCTTTTTCAACAAGTGAAACATGTAATCCACCTAAAATTTGGTGTTCTTTCCAAATATAAACTTTGTTATCTATTTTGAACAATTTAACTTGATGAAAACCACAAATGCTTGTGTGACACCTTTAAGTAACCAAAATTCCAACACTTAATAAATGAATTTCCAAACTTGGTAAACCTTATTCCAATTTGATTCTATTGTTGTTATCTTTCTGTTTTCTTCATCCATGCATCATGCTAAATCACTTACACAAGTTGATTAGTTGTAAAACAATTAATTCAACCATAATTCATGGGCTTTCCAAATGCAATCCAAAATTGCATGTGGGTCCATTTAATCATGTTGTTATCTTGTCAACTAGTTTATTTCTATGCATCAATTAAATTGACATGCATCATCCCATGTTTGTGCACTATGCCATGTTATTGATTGTTTGTTCTCTCTGCGTTGTTTGTTTGCTTCTTCTCGGATACACGACGACGTTGAGACCGACGATACTTACGACACCCCTTCTAAGGAGTTAGCTCGGTACCAGGCTACTGGGTTTGCAGGCAAGTATTCACTCACATGAACCACTGTGTTCCTTTCAACCTTGGTTACCGATACTTTCCGTTGTCTATTATGCTAGCCCTATGAATAGTTGCTTCTGTTACGAACCTATAACATGAATCCCTTAACCCTGATATTGCCTCACCTCCACTCCTACAACCCCATTGTTTGAGCCCGTGTCTTACTAGCATGCTTAGGGTTGTTTTGCTCGAGTCTGTTACCCGTTACTTTCTGTTACTATTTCATTATGATCGGGGGCTCGTTGTTTAATCAATCAATCATGCTAATGTTACTATTAATAATAATTTGATGATAAGGCACCGGCAGGAGGCCCAGGGTGGTTTTGAGGCCTGCTAGTGTCGACCCTAATAGGAAAAGGGTCTTGTCTACTGATCCATGATGAGCGCACTAACCGCATGTGGGAAGCGAGTATGGGCGCCCCCCTCAATTTGATTCGATTCGCATCTCGTCCAAATCGCCTCATTTAGTTCGTGTTTTCCATTTGCCGCATGCATGTTCTTGCGAGCCCAGGCCAGGGTGGAACTTTTGTAGTCGGCATATAGGGGGACACGTTCTTAGAGTGCTATGAGGGTCCATTTTCTTCTGGGCTCGATTAGCCGTGCGCCCCAGGTGCTTTGGGCTTGATGCGGAGAAGAGTTGAGTTGTGTTGAGTGCCCCGCTTGGTGGAAGGGCCTTTCCATCTGGCGGGTTATTCATGCGTGTACGGCCAAATTGGTGCAACCCTGCAGGGATAATCTTCTCGAGAAGCCGTGTTTTCCGCGGTTATGGATTACTTGGTGAAAGTACTGGCTAACAAGTACTCAGGACAACTTAAACCTAATGATTAACAACCTTACACCCAATGATTAACAACTTGACTAGTAATAGGCTTATTGACACAATAATATGAACCATCATTATTTCAACTGTGTGAGTTATCCTCGGATTGCTTCTGTGGATAAGGGGCGAGATCCAGGATGGGTTTGTTTGGTGGTTAGCTATAGTTGGTTACGATACACGATCTTATCCCCTTTCTGATAGCCGGAAGTGGTAGTAACTCTGTAGTTGTTTAGAGCAGCCAGTTGCAGCATCTTTTATATCCCCTTTCTTCCGTTGAACCCAAAGCATCTGTGCTTGGTGTTGACGGGTTACACTTTGGTGAACTGTGAGTCTTGCTTGCCAGTACGTTTATGTACTGACCCCTTTGGGGCTGTGGTTTCCGCAGACCTACGTTTCCGAGGATCTACATGGTGGCTACTACGTGGAGTATGATGAGACTGCTGACGAGTAGATAGCGGACCCGGGCAGGATCCGAGACTTCGTGGATGGGCTCCGTCTTTTCGTTTCCGGCCTCTTAGGCCTATTTGGTTCTTGTCTGTACTCAGACATGTTGAATGCTTCCGCTGTGATGTAATGATGAATTGTTGGGACATGTGTCCTCTGGATGATTGTATTTGCTATCTCTGCTCTAATGAGAGCTATTTGCAACTTATTTCAATCTTTTGTGTCGTAGAGATCTGTTGTGATATCACTTGTTCCAATGCCGTTGACGTACCATGTGTGTATGTTTTTGAAGTACGTCAATGGAAGTATCCTGATTTCTATGGGATAGTTTACGTCGACGCTGAACAGATAGGGTTTGGTTGTCACACATACGTGTGTTGGCCTACTCGTAAGAGGACGCGGGTGCCGGTAAGCCCCGTAATCCAATCTACTACTGTTCAGCGGAACGACGAGTATCCTTTAGAAGTCCGGGTGCGACAAATGGTATCAGAGCCTGTCTGCCTGTAGGATCCCTTTTTGCTGGTCGCAGTTGAGTCTAGAAACTATTTTGTAGCTATATAGGAAAAATGAAACGTGAGAGTAGGAATTCTGTTCTTTTTCTTCTTTCCCCACCCACCCTCCCTTTTTCTGGTAAGGAAGTGCAACGTTGTTTTCCCTTCTCATCTAAACTTTCAAGTTAGGATTTCACGAATTCTGGTTTCTCTAGGATGGTTATATATACTAGACCATAGGAATGGAGGTGGTTGTGACATGATTTATCATGTTGCCTACTCATGATTGAGAACGGAGGCGTGTAAGCCCCGGAAGCAGATCCTCTATTCCTTAAGCAGTAGATATTGATCCTTTAGAAGCCCGGATGGGTTTTCCGTAGTACCTCAGGAGTGTTTTGCTCTCGTTTTCACGGTGTTGCTTCGTTATCCTGTTCTTCTCAACATCCTTTCGTCCTTTCAAATCTTGTTGTTGCTTCCCACTACAGTTCTGCTACCGGCAAAAAAATCAATAACTCTGTTCCACCCTTCTGACCAGATAATCTATTCTACAAATGAATCAAGTTCTGTTCAGCTATACACCCTCCATACAAAACCTTTACCTTTATTTGAAAATGTTCCGGTGGTTTCCAAATTCCCTGACGACTATCCAAGGTGCACGATGTGTTTCACGTGTCACAGCTCAAGAGGATCTTCGCAAGAAGTATCCGAACCTTTTCTTTTCTCAGTAGGAATCTCGGGGCGTGATTCCTTCAAGGGGGGGGGCGTTTTGTAACATCCCAAGTATGAAAAACAGCCATTAGAATGTTTGCTCTCTGTTATTTTATGTTTTGCATCATGGCATCATGTTGATTGCAATTGTTTTGCTTGTTTTCCATTTGTTTTCCAACTGTTTTCTTTTGTTTTCCTTTGTTTTCTATTTGAATTTCAAACCAAAAAATTCAAACCTTTTGTTTCATCCTTGTGATGTTACAATTCCTAAAATGATATTTCAAAAATAAAACAATTGTTTGTTTCCATTAAAGTGTGATTCCAAACTATTGTTTTATTTCTACTAGTGGCTTTGCACGTGCAACGCACGACCTCAGTATGGGCCAATATATTTAAAATCTATAGAAGTATTAATTTAAAACATATGCTTGTGTTATAGTTTCTACATCTTTTATGTACTCATTACTTAATATATGATAAAGGTTATGAAATTGTGCACTTTGTTTCTCTAACATATGTATGGTTTCAGAAGCATGGCTTAACCAAAGCAGTGATGTTTTTTCTAAACATTGTTTCATTCATGATATTTAGAGAGAAACATTATCTAATTGGTGTCGACAAGACCACACGATCTAAAACTGACGTCACCAAGTAGAAGATCGGACAATGACAACCAATACAGTGTTGTTCAACTCATCTGACGTAGCCTTTGGTGACATTGGGCCACTAACATATGGGCCCATACGGTGCCGGACCCACTTGTCGGTGCCCCAGGGTGTAGTACGTAAGAGGAGTTGCGTCCCTCATCTGCTAATACATTGTGTTAAATTCACAAAAACATTGCACTCCAATTAGTTAGTACTCTTTAACAAACCATCAAATATTCTCATATGGCAGCAAAGACACCTTAAGTTCGTATCTACTGCATCTAGATGGACAGTTAAGACCAAACAACTAAGGTAAAGAAAAATGGCCTAATGTTTAATATATGGGTGCATATCTTCATGTAAAAAACATTGTTTGTACCTAACTATTTAATGAATTCATTCATGATTCAGCTTCAAAATTCAGTGATAAGAAGATTTATTAAAAAATGTAGAGTTGGCTCTATGGACAAAACAGAAAGAGGGGAAGGCTACATTCATCTGTCAAGTTGATAACCTCAAACATGTCACTTGGACCACAAATACTATTAACTCAGCTTGAGCATAAAATAAATAAGCAAGGGGGTGACATCATCCATCAAACATAAGTATAATATCTTAATATTCTTGTAATCACTCAGATGTAAAGAATATTGGAGCATTGGCCTAGAGCTGTACGAAAATGGAGGATGGTGTAATATTTGCAGCAAAGGAAGAATTTGCGAGAGGTAGGAAGAAAACAAATTCTGATTTTTTTTTTTACTATTTTTTGTAGTCGCTTCTTGTCACAATTTACAAACTGAAGTATAAACAGTTACTATCTCTAACCTTCTGATCAAATTCAGCACAGCATGGGGTTTATCCCCCCATTGATTTTTTTTTAAAATCAGCACAACACCAATCAGCCAGTGCAGCAACTCGTCGTATTTTGCTAGTACGTAAACGTATGAGATACCTTGACATATTATTTGTATGGCTATCGGTCAAAGATGGTCTTAACACAAGAGATGCCGTAACCAAATCGTTTTTTATTCCCTCTTATGAATTTGTGAAAGTTCAACCCTGAATCAACATCTATTTTTCGGTTGTCCATATGTTGCCGACTGAAGCTAGACAGACGCTTCTTTCTTCATGGAGATCACACATCGCTTAATAATCTAATACAAACAGACTGAAATTGGGGGCGGAGCTGGCTCTTGTTAAGTATAAAGCCAGCAAGAAAACGATAAGCATACATTAGGCAGGGGAAGAAAGGTACTTACTGTGAAACGATAAGAAAGCGAGCAACATTTTCTCGGCGGCGTCTTGGCAGATCGATGCAGCCGGCGGGTGCAGGGAACTCGGCAGCCTATCAGCTGCAGCTTTGCAAGGTAGCGTGGCACACGCGGGGCGGCGGCCAGTGGATGCAGGGGACTTGGCCGCGTCTTGGACGCAGCATGGCGGCCAGGCGGCGGTGGCCAAGCCGTCGCGCGGGTGTCAGGCGCCTCTCGCGTGGCAGCGTGGATTTGCAAGCCGTTTGGAGCGTGGATTTACGGATCTTCTTGATTGGAGTGTGGCATACGTACGGGGAGGCGGGCGATGGGATTGGAGTGTCCCAGTGACCGCAGTTTCTTCGCTTCCTTGTACAGCGCAACGGCGCCGGAGACTGGGATTGGAGTGTGGCATACGAACTGGGAGGCGGATGACGTGATTGAATGCGCAATCAAATAAGGGTGATTCCCAGATATGGTGGGCGCTGCTCTGCCTGAGATGAGGTGCGGGCCCGCAGCGTCGTCAATGGTGGGGAGGTGCCGGAGGTGTCGGGACGGTTGGAAGCACCTGACGACGGAGGGTCTGGTCCGGCGGCTGGGGCATGGTCCGAGCGCACGCGACGGATTGGCCATGTTCGTTGACCCGATGAAGATTTGAAGGATGGAAAAAAAACGAACCGTTATTTGACTTACCGGTGGCATGTCTGTAATTTTTCGTTGTGTTTAGTAGCTCAACATTGGAACAATTTTGTTCGTTAGATCCACACAGTTTGATGGCTGAGATGGATTGTATCTACGAAGTTTGCTCTTTTATAAGTAGTTTAGATAAAAATGCATCCAATAATCAAACCCTTTTCAAATTCAATTTGTTTTCCATTTGAAACTCCAAACCAACATCCAAATAATTGTTCATACTTGTTATGTTACAAATTTCCAAATAAAAGTTTCAATTAAAACAACTAGTTGTTTCTATTTAAATAGAACCATTAACTTGTTATTTCTATTTAATAACTCATTTGAATCAATTCACATTCAAATTCAAATCTCATTTGTTTCCAATTAAAAGCATTTGATCACCCTATTCAAATATTGTTTTCAATAGTTGAAGTTGATGTAAATTGCTTGTGAATAACATTCCTTTTTATCAACACCCTAATGGCAATTTAAATTTCAAATCAATTCATAACTTGGGCATGTTTCAAATTGTGGGTTTAAAAAATCAAATTCTTGCAAACTATTGAATCCATTAATGTTTGCATAACTGCTTGATCTTATTAAATAAAATTTGTTATTTCCAAAAAATTCCAAATCAAACCTTATTGAAATTCAACTACCCATTTAAAATTCAAACTAATAATCCAAGTTTTGAATCAATGCTAACTTTTGCTTTGACATTTCTGTTTTGGAAAAGAAACTCATAAAATATTTCATAAGTTAGACCCTAACATTTTTCTTTTCCCTCTCTCACTCTTCTCTACAAAAAAAAGAAAAGGAGCAAAAGAATAAAAAGCAAGGAGAGAGAGAGAGAGGCCACCAAAGCCCAATTTCTCCCCCAGCCCACCTATTTTTTTCTGGCCCAGTACCCCTACCCCCTTGTCGTCTTCCTCCTCCCTGTACGAACAGCACCTCCACCACTCGATCTCTCCCTCCCCTCTCCGATGGCAACCGTACCAAGCTAGGGCTCCCCTTAAAACTCTGGCCTCCTCCCCTCTGCCTAACCTAAACCCTAACCCTAGCCTAGCGCCGCCATCCTCTTCCTCCCTCATCTCCTCTCTCTCCCTGAAACCTCCTCTGTTTCCTGTAACCTGTACCTCACCCGAAGCCCCACCTTCCTCCGGCGAGCGCCGTCGCCCTGGTCACCGTCGGACCGTGCCGAGGCCGGGAATGGAACTAGGGAGGTTCCCTCTCCGTCCTTGCTGCCTCAGCCGGCCCGGAGAGGCACCGGAGCGACGCCGCCGTGCGGGACTCGCCGCCGGCCGCGCCCTGCTTCGCCTCTGTCCGCCCCGACCTCCTCCATCGACCGCATCGGGGTGAGCCCCTTCCCCTCCGTCCCTCGCCTCTCCCTTCCCCTCTCTGGTCACCCACAGTGCCCCGCACCACCCCCACACGCGCAGCCCCCCCGGCGCCCTCCGGCGAGCACCAGAACCTCGCTGCCATGTCTCTGTCGTGGTAGGTTGGGTTCAGTTAAGTTCAGAAAAAAAAAGCCGCAGGCCACACCTTATCCCCCCTGTTTTCCCCTTTCCATAACAAACAGAGCAGTAGCCCATCTGGTTCAGGTCCCCTTGCGCAGCCAGGAGGTGGGGGGATCGAATCCCACCCCCCACGGGATTACATCCCATTTTTTTTTCTTTTATTCCTTCACAGCCCAACAAACTGGTAATCACCAATAGGCCCTTGCAAGTTACTTCTAGGCCCCTGAAATATTTTTCTAAGTCCCTAGTGCATTAAAAATGGCAGATTGCACCCCAAATTTGTAAAATGCATAAGAAATTCATCCCAACTCCAATTTTAACTTTTTAAATATGTTTTCTGTCCCAAATTAAATTTACTTTCCAAATATAAATTTTGTTTGCTGTTTTGAATAATTTAAATTGCTGAAAACAACTGTTTCTTGTTTAATGCATTTAAAATTGCCAAAATAATAACTTGCTCATTTTAAATCCAATTTCAACAAATGAAATATGTTTTCCATGCAAAATTAAACCACCTTTTCAAATATAAAATTTGTTTCATGTTTTGAATAATTAAAATTGGTTAAATGATTTAAACCTTGTTTAAATCATTTAATATTGCTAAATTCATAACTTGATCAAATCAAATTCTTTTGGGACATATAAAATATGTTTTCCAACCATAAAAGCATAACATTTTCAAATATGAACTTCACTCAATGTTTTGAACAAATAAAAATTCAAATAAGTTCATGTTTGAATTAAATTCATTTAATTCTTGCTTACACTTGTTTAATTCATAAATAATTTATTTGAAATCCTTTTTCAACAAGTGAAACATGTAATCCACCTAAAATTTGGTGTTCTTTCCAAATATAAACTTTGTTATCTATTTTGAACAATTTAACTTGATGAAAACCACAAATGCTTGTGTGACACCTTTAAGTAACCAAAATTCCAACACTTAATAAATGAATTCCAAACTTGGTAAACCTTATTCCAATTTGATTCTATTGTTGTTATCTTTCTGTTTTCTTCATCCATGCATCATGCTAAATCACTTACACAAGTTGATTAGTTGTAAAACAATTAATTCAACCATAATTCATGGGCTTTCCAAATGCAATCCAAAATTGCATGTGGGTCCATTTAATCATGTTGTTATCTTGTCAACTAGTTTATTTCTATGCATCAATTAAATTGACATGCATCATCCCATGTTTGTGCACTATGCCATGTTATTGATTGTTTGTTCTCTCTGCGTTGTTTGTTTGCTTCTTCTCGGATACACGACGACGTTGAGACCGACGATACTTACGACACCCCTTCTAAGGAGTTAGCTCAGTACCAGGCTACTGGGTTTGCAGGCAAGTATTCACTCACATGAACCACTGTGTTCCTTTCAACCTTGGTTACCGATACATTCCGTTGTCTATTATGCTAGCCCTATCAATAGTTGCTTCTGTTACGAACCTATCACATGAATCCCTTAACCATGATATTGCCTCACCTCCACTCCTACAACCCCATTGTTTGAGCCCGTGTCTTACTAGCATGCTTAGGGTTGTTTTGCTCGAGTCTGTTACCCGTTACTTTCTGTTACTATTTCATTATGATCGGGGGCTCGTTGTTTAATCAATCAATCATGCTAATGTTACTATTAATAATAATTTGATGATAAGGCACCGGCAGGAGGCCCAGGGTGGTTTTGAGGCCTGCTAGTGTCGACCCTAATAGGAAAAGGGTCTTGTCTACTGATCCATGATGAGCGCACTAACCGCATGTGGGAAGCGAGTATGGGCGCCCCCCTCAATTTGATTCGATTCGCATCTCGTCCAAATCGCCTCATTTAGTTCGTGTTTTCCATTTGCCGCATGCATGTTCTTGCGAGCCCAGGCCAGGGTGGAACTTTTGTAGTCGGCATATAGGGGGACACGTTCTTAGAGTGCTATGAGGGTCCATTTTCTTCTGGGCTCGATTAGCCGTGCGCCCAAGGTGCTTTGGGCTTGATGCAGAGAAGAGTTGAGTTGTGTTGAGTGCCCCGCTTGGTGGAAGGGCATTTCCATCTGGCGGGTTATTCATGCGTGTACGGCCAAATTGGTGCAACCCTGCAGGGATAATCTTCTCGAGAAGCCGTGTTTTCCGCGGTTATGGATTACTTGGTGAAAGTACTGGCTAACAAGTACTCAGGACAACTTAAACCTAATGATTAACAACCTTACACCCAATGATTAACAACTTGACTAGTAATAGGCTTATTGACACAATAATATGAACCATCATTATTTCAACTGTGTGAGTTATCCTCGGATTGCTTCTGTGGATAAGGGGCGAGATCCAGGATGGGTTTGTTTGGTGGTTAGCTATAGTTGGTTACGATACACGATCTTATCCCCTTTCTGATAGCCGGAAGTGGTAGTAACTCTGTAGTTGTTTAGAGCAGCCAGTTGCAGCATCTTTTATATCCCCTTTCTTCCGTTGAACCCAAAGCATCTGTGCTTGGTGTTGACGGGTTACACTTTGGTGAACTGTGAGTCTTGCTTGCCAGTACGTTTATGTACTGACCCCTTTGGGGCTGTGGTTTCCGCAGACCTACGTTTCCGAGGATCTACATGGTGGATACTACGTGGAGTATGACGAGACTGCTGACGAGTAGATAGCGGACCCGGGCAGGATCCGAGACTTCGTGGATGGGCTCCGTCTTTTCGTTTCCGGCCTCTTAGGCCTATTTGGTTCTTGTCTGTACTCAGACATGTTGAATGCTTCCGCTGTGATGTAATGATGAATTGTTGGGACATGTGTCCTCTGGATGATTGTATTTGCTATCTCTGCTCTAATGAGAGCTATTTGCAACTTATTTCAATCTTTTGTGTCGTAGAGATCTGTTGTGATATCACTTGTTCCAATGCCGTTGACGTACCATGTGTGTATGTTTTTGAAGTACGTCAATGGAAGTATCCTGATTTCTATGGGATAGTTTACGTCGACGCTGAACAGATAGGGGTTGGTTGTCACACATACGTGTGTTGGCATACTCGTAAGAGGACGCGGGTGCTGGTAAGCCCCGTAATCCAATCTACTACTGTTCAACGGAACGGCGAGTATCCTTTAGAAGTCCGGGTGCGACAGGGGTAACACTGGATGGGTATTGTTTGGTGAGTAGTTATAGTTGGTTTTGTCGCGCTATCTTATCCCTTTCTTTTAGCCGGATGTTGTAGCGCGTCTCTGTAGTTAGTTAGTGCAGCCCGCTGCCGCTTCTTTGCAATAATCCCTTCCTTTCCGTTGTACCCAAAGTATTTGTATCTTGTGATGATTGGTTACGCTGGAATCTTGTGAGTATGGTTTATCCACCTCCCAGTACTTAATAGTACTGACCCACGAATCCATTTCGTGGCTGCATATTCCACATTGCAGTCAACAGGTTTGAAGTCTGACGATGTTAGCTTGGGAATCCCTCCGGCTTGGCCTGGGCAGGGATTGGACGCCATCGGTTATCTTCAGGACTCTTAGTCCCATTTGTATCTTGTCCGTAGTCGGACACTATGTTGTTTCTTCCGCTGTTATTTGGATCTTTGTATTGTATCAGTTGTATCCTTGACTCGTTTGAGTCGTCTTGTATATACCTCCTCTGTTGTTGTTGTGGATTATTCGTGAACTGTTGTAATGTTATCACAAGTGGCAACCTGAAATCGGTTATTATGCGGATTTGGGTGGAAATGCCGAAATCTGCATAGTGCCCGATCCCGGGGCGTCACAGACCCCTAGTAGGATAGACCAAATCAGAAAAATCATTATTTAGCCGAATTTTGTACCTCACCGAAGAGACGCAAGCCATGATCAGATTTACCCACTCAATATCAAATCCCAAACACAGAAGAATTCCCTTGAGAAAGCACCACTCCACTCCGTCGTAGGCTTTATGCATGTCCAATTTCACCGCACAAAAACCATGTCTGCCATCTCTTCTATTTTTTAGGTAGTGATATGACTCATAAGCCACCAAGATATTATCGGTGATCAAGCGCCCCGGAATGAATGCACTTTGAGTAGGAGAAATTATTTCCGGAAGCAAAACTTTCAGCCTACTAGCAATGAGTTTAGAAATAACCTTGTAGACCACGTTGCAGAGACTAATAGGACGGAACTGTGTGATATGCTCTGGATTCTCCACTTTAGGAATCAAAACAATAGTAGTGTCGTTCCACCCCTCTGGATTTACCTTCGAGTTGACAGCAGCTAAGACCTCATCAGTTAAATCCTCTCCGATAATGTGCCAGAATCTCTTATAAAATACGGCGTGTAGTCCATCGGGTCCCGGTGCCTTTAGATCCCCTATATTGAACATGGCCTTCTTCACCTCTTCTCTGGTAAATGGTGCGTTTAGGGCCAGGTTCATTTCGTCGTCACGCACCGCTCCACTTTATTCAACACCTCCTGATTTGCATCCGAAACCCCTGCAGAGAACAGATTATGAAAATAATCGCTTGTTAAGGTTAGCATATGTGAGGGATCATCAACCGAAATACCCCCATCATCCTTCAAAGCCAATATGTGATTTCTTTTCCTTCTTGCTGAAGCAAAACGGTGGAAAAAAGCTGTATTCTGATCCCCCTGCTGCAACCAATTTACGCGCCCTATTTGAACCCAGTACAGTTCTTCTTGCAGTTGCTTAGCTCTCTCCCACGCTGTCTGGATAATAGTCTCTATGTTCTGCTCGCATAACCATCGAGCCTCAAAGCGCGGAGGGCTAGTTTTATTGATTTGATACCCTGGTACCATCTCAGTATTAATAAGTACCGGCCTGTGATCAGATTTACCAAATGCTTCATTGGTTACCGCAGCCATAGGAAACATGTCCGCCCATCTACGATCACAAACAGCCCTATCCAACCTCTCACGTATTTTGCCTCTCCTCCACGTGAAAACATCTCCAATGAACCCCATATCTTTGAGGTTACAGTCACTGATTGTGTCCCTAAAAGCTTGCATTAGTCTTTGGGGTCTCACTGCACCCCCATCCTTCTCACTTGAGTACATAATCTCGTTGAAATCTCCAGCTAGCAGCCACGGGAGATCTTTCGCAGCATTTGATTCTCTGATATACTCCCATGTCCGGTGTTTATTCTCACCACTAGGTTCGCCATACAAGCCAGTCAGACGCCATCCCATCTCACTATGCTCGTTGATCCTTAGGTCGATGAAATTAGTGTTGATCTCAAACGAAGTTACCTCGAGCTCCTTGTTCCAAAACATAACCAAACCCCCACTCCTACCATCACTTTCCGAGACCAGCATCTCGTCAAAATTCAATCTCCTACGAAGGTTTTCTGCCTTAGCTTTACACAAATGTGCCTCAGACAGGAAAAGCACATCCGGGTGTAGCCGCCCCTGGAGCTCCAGGAGCGCACGAACTGCTGAGGTTTTACGCATCCCCCGGCAGTTCTAGAATATGATAATCATTGCTCCCGGCGGCACCCCTCGAAGGAGCCCGCCGATTCTAAGTTTGAATTTTCTATAGAGTTTTCACTTTCACTCTTCTGTCTTTTTGCCTTCTCTTTGATAGTATCTGCAGCCACAACCTGACCCATCATCCCCTGATTATCCTCCCCCTCCTTGTGTAAGAAGTAGGGTATTCTTCGGTTCCCCTTCCATCTGAGGTGTTTGTTGAACGCTCATAAAATCAAGAGACCTTTTCGATTGTTTAGATACTTCTGACATGACTATATCCGTTGCTTTGATTGGACTAGAGGCAGTGTCCGCTAACTCATCATCCCTTTTAGCATCATCTTCGTTGTTGTGTTCAGGGTGAATCCTCCAATCGTGATAATCCCCTGCCATCCTTCCTCTACCACCGAAATCTCGACCTCCTCTACGACCTCCAGAGCCTGTGTTCCTGCCACCACCGAAAGATCTCCTTCCATGCCAAGTGACAGGGTCAGCTTTCAGGAACTCACCCCGTTTAAGTTTGGAGATATCATGCTCTCCCGTACCACACTCTAAAGCTATATGCCCTAGCATGCCGCAAGCCCCACAGAGTTTTGGAAACTTCTCAAATTGGATCTTGTAAAATTCACGCTGACCCCCTCTGGAAATTGAAACAAATCTTGCCAGTGGAATTCTTGTATCGATCCGGACCCTAGCTCTCACAAAATCACCCATACCGTATGCTGCAGTCTCCACCTTTGACACTTTCCCAATTTTCTTTTCGACCAAGTTCTTGATTAGGGCAGTGGAACGATAACCATCAGGGAGCTTATGTATCTGAACCCACGCTTCAAAGAATTTCAGGTCCACTGGTCCTGGCGAGCACAACCCATCATACAGTTCAATAGATACCGCGTTTTGCCTAAACAACCACGGACCCTGTTCAGAGACTTTTAACCAATCCCCCAAGCAATAGCATTGGATGGAGAATAAATTCCACTCAATCGGCCTCATCTTGATCTCTTTTGCAGGGCTCCACGCGTTAATCATGCGCTGCTCGAAGGTTTGTGGGCTAAACGGATTCATCGTATGCACACGGGCAAGCGCCATCCACTTCACCCCCTCGATCGAAGCATCTTCCTGTTCTTCGAATATCAGATCATCCACTTCATCCTCATCAAACCCCAGTCTACCGAGTAGTTCGTCGATGTCTTCTTCCTTCTTGTTCCCCGATCCGCTTGCCATGGAGGAACTGGAACCTGCCAGCGCCGCCATGGAAAAAAAAACCTCCACCGCCTGACCTCTTCGTCTCAGCGATGTCCTCACGATCAGAGAACTCCTCTCGCTTGATCGTCGAGTGCAATCACGCGATGACATTGGACAAAGATTCCCGAGCGAAGGAAAAGGATTCGAGAGAGAACCGGAAACCCTAGTCGCCTAGGTCTGGTTTACGGAGGTCGCTGCTAGTTTGTGCGGCCGAACGTTCAGCACCCCTGTGGGTCCGGGCTTGCGCTTGCGCTCTGCTCGCCCTAACGCCGAAAAAACTGCCAATTCGGTTGTTCCGGGGTCTGGGCCCAACGTGTTTTACAGCTCGTGTGGGCCATGAATTCTCCTCGCATGCAACTAGCATACCGTGAAACACGGTACGGGCACATGACGATCAGCTGGTGGGCAGCAGGGTGAACTATAAACAAACGAACTGCGGGCGCACATGGATGGATTCGAGGGCGCGCACGTTTTGTTGCTGGAAAGTTGCAGACTTGCAGCTGTAGTAGCAGTGGAGGAGCGTCGGCGCCACACGGATCTCGATGCGCTGGTCGAGAGTAGCTGCCCCCGTGCCTCGGGATCCACTCCACTCCCAGCCCAAGTGGCTGCGTCGCCACTCGAGTCTCTCTCTATATAACGGCATGTAATTAAGTGTCCCTTATGCCTCGTTTTGGGGCGTGGCCATCACACATTCACACTGTAGTGTAGTACTACTCGTAAGCTCAGTGCTAGCTCCCGTAGTTCTCTCACTCACTCAGGACACACAAAGCCAAGCTTAGCTAGCTAGATCTGCCATCCTTGGCAGTGGTAGGCGAATCAAGGCATGGCTTCACTGGCAGCGGCCGGCGGTGGTCGTCTACACGATCCGCTGCTGCCGGCGACGAATGACGACGACGTTGTGGTCGGCGCCAAGGACAAGTACTGGATCCCCGCCGACGACGAGAAAGA
The DNA here is from genome assembly GCA_028641055.1 of Alopecurus myosuroides. NCBI lineage: Eukaryota > Viridiplantae > Streptophyta > Magnoliopsida > Poales > Poaceae > Alopecurus > Alopecurus myosuroides. The sequence continues at coordinate 290,822,767 of CM054063.1, read as the reverse complement.
GATTCTGCCGTCGTCGCAGGAGTGCGGCGCTCGGCCGCCGCTGCTGTACCGGACGTTCCGGGTCAAGAGCAGCCTCATCAATCTTTACAGGTGCGTGTCTCAGCTCAGATCCACCTCTTTTTTTCCCCTATGGTTGAGGCATATATATTCTTGGACTCACGAAACTCAACAGTTCGTTCCTCAACAAAATGTCAGCCAGTCCAACGAACTATTAAGTTTCGTGGGTCTAAGAATATAAGAAACGCACTTCACCATGCCGTTTTCCCTGAATCTGAATGCACACAACACACACAATGCATGCCTGAATCTTGACGATGCACACTGTCGAAGCGTACCGACAGGACAAGGCAAAAAAAAAAGTTGCAAGCACTCCAATAATACCGCATGGCTTATTTGCTTGCCACTGTGCCGCTTTGGCGTGTGTCATCAGCTAAGAAACAAAGCAAACCAAAAAGATATGCACCGACGCAGCACACGTTACGTACGCCCGAGAACTGGACTGTGTGTATTTTAACTCAGATTTCTAAAGAAACTGCTCTTTAGAAGTTACGGCAAGTCCACCATACTGGACACTGATGTTTGTATTCATAATTTTTTTTTCATATAGTGTAAAACTTGATTGACCTAATACTTACTACTCAGTCAGCTTAAAAATAATATATGTCTAGATACATCCACTTTTATTAAACTTTTCGACTATTAATTTGAGACGGAGAGTAGTAAAACTAGTTCGACCATCTCCAACCAATCTTAACACAGCCTTCTCCTCTCTCCTTCCACCACCCCAATCATCGAGCACGCCGATGCCTTCCCCTCCCGCGCCGGTCACCGCCCTTCTCTTCCACCGCTGGATGTGGAAACTTTGCGGCATGATCTATCATTTTGCTTTCCGTGACACATTTCTGCGTTGCTGGACCCACCGGGATCTGTTCTTACTGAGCGAAGACGTACCCTAAAACACTTTTCGGGTATAAGACTTTGCGGGATCCAGTACAGGTGCTCTTTGCCTCTTTCGTCCTTATAAAATAGTGCTAGCACTAAGCTAGTTTACTGTAAGAGGTAATCTAGAATTTTCCATAGTACTACTAGTAACCATAATGATAAAATATCACTTTATTTTATTAGGTTCAGATTCTTTTTTTTTGTGTGACTATATTAGGATCAGATTCTAACGCCTTAGACGTGTTTCGACATGCGGTGGAACGGCACCAGGACTCACGCACATGCAAATGTTGAAGTACTATGCTCAATTGCTCATGTACAGTACATATCCACGTGCACAAATCGGCATTTCTGTTGCCAATGCTATGCAACAAAAAGAAAAGGTTTCAAGTATCCGCTTGTTACCAATATTTTGTGCACTTTTTTACGAGTCACGACCATGGTACAAATTAACTTTCTGAAATATACGCCAACAGTGTGAGTTTTTCTTGAAAGTATTTTACATTTGCATGCTATTATTTTAATCCAAGAGCACGTGAGCACTGCAACTTGACCACTTTACTCTAGGAAATTAATCTAGCTTTGCCGTGCCATTAAAATATTTATATTATTTATATTTGCTGATATTATCGTCCATGCCTGACAGGTTGCTAACCCTGATTAGAGTCATGGTGGTCATTATATTTTTCGCTTGGCGCATGCAGCACCGGGACTCAGACGCAATGTGGTTGTGGTGGATCTCGGTGGTAGGGGATTTTTGGTTTGGGGTAACTTGGGTACTAAACCAAGTCACTAAACTCAAGCCTAGAAAATGCGTCCCCAAACTATCCTTGTTGAGAGAACAATTTGATTTATCCGACGGAAGCTCTGACCTACCCATCCTGGATGTGTTCATCAACACCGTCGACCCGGTGGACGAGCCTATGCTCTACACCATGAACTCCATCTTGTCGATCCTCGCTACGGACTACCCGACCGAGAAGTACACCACATACTTCTCGGATGATGGTGGGTCGTTGGTCCACTATGAGGGGTTGATACAGACCGCCAAGTTTGCTACTTTGTGGGTTCCATTTTGCCGGAAACACTGTATTGAGCCAAGGGCCCCTGAGAGCTACTTCGGGAGGAGCACGCTCCCGTACACAGGGAACGTGCCTAGTGACTTCCTTGATGACCGTAGGCAAATCCGTGTAGAGTATGAAGAGTTCAAGGCACGGTTGGATGGGCTTTGTGCTGTTATTGAGCAACGATCAAAGGCGCGCAATAGTGTAAACACGAAAGAAGGACATGTAAATGCAACCTGGATGACAGATGGAACACAATGGAAAGGAACATGGATTGAGCCAACAAAGGGCCACAAGAAGGGTCATCACCCTGCAATTTTTCAGGTATAAATAAGTAGGATTTTCACATGCTAAAGTTTTATACAAACAATGTTTTTTTTATGTTCATAAGATGGTTTCCTGGTCCTTTTGTTGCAAGTTGACAAATATAAATTTCTTAAAAAAAACTAGTGCAAGTCCTATGTTTAAGTTGATGTGTGTAATTTAGCAATAATAGATACAAAATTAGCAATGGCACAAAGCTTAATTTTAATAATAGTAATAGAAATATTACAAGCCTAAACACGTGATTAGCACTGTGCAGGACAAACTAACACATTGTTAGCTATTCAGAAATAGAGCGTTCTAATTTCCTTTATTGTTCGCTGACATATAATTGTTCAACGACAGGTCATGTTGAATCAACCCAGCAATGACCCTGAGTTGGGCATGCCAGCAAGTCCCGACCACCCTCTAGACTTCAGCGCCGTTGACGTGCGCCTCCCGACGCTGGTGTACATTGCCCGGGAGAAGCGGACGGGGTACGACCACCAGAAGAAGGCGGGCGCCATGAACGTGCAGCTGCGCGTGTCCGCGCTGCTCTCCAACGCGCCCTTCATCATCAACTTCGACGGGGACCACTACATCAACAACTCGCAGGCATTTCGGGCCGCCATGTGCTTCATGCTCGACCCGCGCGACGGCGACGACACCGCCTTCATCCAGTTCCCGCAGCGCTTCGACGACGTCGACCCCACGGACCGCTACTGCAATCACAACCGCATGTTCTTCGACGCCACCCTCCTGGGCCTCAACGGGATCTAGGGCCCCTCCTTCGTCGGAACCGGCTGTATGTTCCGCCGCGCCGCGCTCTACGGCGCCGACCCTCCAAAGTGGCGGCCCGGCGACGCCAAGGCCAAGGTCCTGCAACGGCCGACCGTTTTTGGCAGACTCGACGGAATTCATAAACTCGATGCCGGCAGCGGCGAACCAAGAACGATCCGTCGCGTCGCCGGCCACACTCCAAGAGACGGCGACGACGGCGGAGGTTGCCGACGTGATGACGTGCGCGTACGAGGACGGCACCGAGTGGGGAAACGAAATTGGGTGGGTGTACAACATCGCGACGGAGGACGTGGTGACCGGCTTCCGGCTACACCGGAACGGGTGGCGGTCGACGTACTGCGCCACGGAGCCAGACGCGTTCCGGGGCACGGCGCCGATCAACCTCACGGAGCGTCTATACCAGATCCTGCGCTGGTCCGGTGGTTCCCTGGAGATGTTCTTCTCCCGTTTCTGCCCGCTCCTGGCCGGCCGCCGGCTGCACCCCATGCAGCGCATCGCCTACATCAACATGACCACCTACCCGGTCTCGACCTTCTTCCTCGTCATGTACGACCTCTGCCCGGTCGTGTGGCTCTTCCATGGCCAGTTCTGCATCCAGAGGCCGTTCCATACGTTTGCGCTCTTCGTCGCCGTCATAATTGCCACGGTGGAGCTGGTCGGCATGGTGGAGATCAGGTGGGCAGGTCTCACACTACTCGATTGGGTCCGGAACGAGCAGTTCTACATAATTGGCACCACGGGCGTGTACCCGACGGCGTTGCTGCACATCCTGCTCAGGTCCCTCGGCCTGAAGGGGGTGTCCTTCAAGCTCACGGCCAAGAAGCTGACGGGCGGCGCGAGGGAGAGGCTCGCGGAGCTGTACGACGTGAAGTGGGTGCCGCTGTTGGTGCCCACAGTGGTTGTGATTGCCGTGAACGTGGCAGCCATCGGCGCTGCCGCCGGAAGGGCGATTGCCGGGCGATGGTCGGCGGCGCAAGTTGCCGGGGCGTCGACTGGGCTGGTGTTCAACTTGTGGATGCTGCTGCTGCTCTACCCCTTCGCGCTGGGGATCATGGGGCGCTGGAGCAAGAGGCCCTACATCCTCTTCGCTCTCCTAGCAGCAGCGGTGGCTGTCACCGCATCTGTGTACGCAGCCCTCGCTGGCTCCCTCGCGTATGTCCATTTGGGATCTTTTTTCCATCTAAGCTAGTCTCTTTTTTTTTTTGCCAAATAATGGTGCAAACTCTGTAACATATTTGGGCCAAGCAGTTTATTTTCCCAAGTGTTCAGGTAGCTTATTGCGAAGTGCTCTCTCAGGTGTCTACATACATCTATATCTTGATAGATGAAAAACATATGTTTTTGAACAGAGGGTAGCAATCTAGCACGAAAATGCATTTCTACAAGCACGAGTGGTTACAGGACATACCTCACCCGTCCAGAGGTTCGGATGTGCTTTGAGATCTGCAGAAAGTTTGAGATCTGAACGGGAATCGAATGGGATGTAAAGTTGGCCGGCTATGCCTTTAGCAGGATTCCCAGGAAAAACTTTGTAATTTTTGAGATGTTCGACATGCTCAAATGACCCGAAGGGACAAATTGTTGATAAGATGACATAGATGATTTACAATTTCATATTTTGTCATGTGTTCACCTCCGTACATTTTAGTGTCGATGATGAGACTTATTTGTCAACTATGAATGTTGGATCAAACAATGAAAATTTATCTCAAAACTATGCCTCTCAACAAGATTAGTCTCAAGAGTATGGATATAAACAAAAATTATGAAGAAGTTGACGAGGAAGGGGAGGGTATACTCAATGTACCGAAGGGAAGAGCGGCGAACCACATCGCCCAAGAAGATGTGATGGAGGGGTTAACCTCTTGGGTGGCCCGATCTTCACGAATCGACCAAGAACACAAAGAACATGAAGGGGAAAACGAGGGGAATCAAGAGGGGGATCGGGGAGGGAAGATAACTAGCAAGAACCGAAAGACCCGATCTCCCATCAACTAAGCCGCAACGACCGCCTATGGGACAATCGATTCAACCGAACTCACCTTTTCGGAAACCGCTTCACACCCGTGGCCGGTCCACCATGCCAATAGAACCTCAAGGATTAGTTGAGGAAGATTGGAAAGTCCCTAACTGAGTCCCAAGAGAAAAGGATAGGAAACCTGATGAATCCTGATACGATACTAGATACAAATCATAGGAGTAGCCTTGATACGGTCCTGGGTACAAACCATAGGAGTATCTTCACAAGAGGGGTACAAGAGAAAAGCTCAAATGTCTAAATTCCTCTCTAACCCTAGATCTAGTCCAAGGGGCTCCTTTTATAGCCAAGGGGGTAGGTGGGGTGGAAAAGGGGGATAAAACTCCCAAATCCCGTAGTCTTGTGGGCACCCGGCCTGGGAGGCCACCCTGGCCGGGCAGTGAGGCCGGGGTGGGCATAGCAGGGAAGTCGGCTTGGAAGGCCGGCATGGCCGGCTTGTGAGGCCGGGGTGGGAGCGCAGGGAGGCCGATCTGGATTGCAGGGGAGCCGTCTTGAGGCCGGGGTGGAGGCCGGCCGCTTCGGGGGGCCACCCGTCCTGGCGTGCAGGGAGGCCGGCCTGAGGCCGGGGTGGAGGCCAACTGCCTCTGTAGAGGGTCCGTCCTGGAGGCTGGCCTGGCCGGGGTTTGAGGCCGGGCTCCCTGCTCTTCTCTCTCCTCCTCCATCTCTTCTTCTTCCTAGATGTCTTCTTCCCGGACTTCTTCCATATCTTTTTGAGCATCATCTTGTGCACTTTTTTGAGCATCTTGGGCATCATCTTGGGGGTCCATGGTGGGATCAAATCTGAGCACACATAGGGTGGTTCCATGAGGTAGCGCACCATTCACCAAGTCATCGAAAGCATAGCGGGAGAGGAGTGAGTTCACCTTATCATGTATTGCCTTTGCTCGAGATCTTGTCATGGGTCCATTGGGTGTTGGGCTTGATGGAATGGGGTGTGCTGCATCATCTCCCCCTCCCCCCCCTTGAAAAAGAGTCGACCTTGACTCATGGTCTTCCTTATCACTTGGATATCCATGGAAAGGAGAGAGATCCTTGATGTTGAAGGAGTCGTGGATAAGGTATTTGGATTGCAGTAAGTCGAGCTTGTAGGCCTTGTTGTTGATGCGCTTGATGATTTTGAAAGGTTCGTCACCTCTTGGCTTGAGCTTGGAGTTGCGCTCTTGTGGGAAACGGTCTTTGCGTAAGTGTAGCCAAACGAGGTCACCTTCTTGGAACACCATGGTCTTCCTGTTATTCTTCATCATGGATGCTCGGTGCTCAGAATGCTTCTCAAGTGTAGCTCTTGTGGATTCATTGAGCTTCTTGATGTAGTCGGTGCGCTTGCCAATGTCCATGTTGACTTCCTCGCATAGAGACAATGTTAGGATGTCGAGAGCAGTGTTGGGGTTGAAGCCGTAGACGATCTTGAAGGGGCTTCACTTAGTAGCTTGGTGAATTTCTCGATTGTAGGCGAATCTGAAGAATGCATTCCTCCCAATTCTTGAGGTTGGGTTTGATCAATGGCCGTAGGAGTGAAGAGAGCGTTCGATTCACCACTTCGGTTTGGCCATACTTTTGTGGGTGATAGGCGATGGAGAATAATAGCTTAACGCCGAGCTTGGCCATCAAAGTCTTCCAAAAGTAGGAGGTGAACTTGACATCTCGGTCCGACACAATTGACGTGGGCACACCATGTACACAATTGACACTAGGTATTAGAACATGTGGGAAATCTTTGTTGTGGTTCAATATTGTTATGGGTTGAATTCTTAATGTATTTGAAAACCTAGTTCATCTTGCAATGTTGGTTTATTTACTAGTGTATTTTGAAATCTTAGTTTATTTTCTTGTTGGTGTATTTGAAATCTTATTTTATTTCGTTGTAGGTTGTATATCTTGAATATTTTGTACTAGTTATATTAAATTTTGTGTAGTAGTACTAGTAGTTTTAGATTGTATTTAAGTTTTTTGCACTTTAAACTAATATTTAGTCTTAGGTTGCAATTTTGGATGTTAAGATTACTAATTTAAGATGTTAAGATTAACTAATTATATTAACTAGGTTGCAATTTTGTAATCTAAATTAACTAGTTATTAAGATGTTTCTAAATTAGTTATATTTGCACTTATGATGTTTGTAATACATATAACTAGTTGTATTTTATGCATGTGCGGTTATGTTTTTTCTCTTCTCTTTGTCATTACAAATGTTTGATGTTTCAAAGATGGAGTGTGCCAATTGTTCAATAAAATATAATAACAAGTGATCACGAAAAATGATAGTAATGTCCCATTAAAAGCTGGGAAACGGGACATAACGTCCTGACTCGAGGCATTACAACGTGCATCGTAACGCCCTACCTGGGGGCGTTAAACAATCCAAGGACGGAATTCCGCGCTAACTCCTCAATCCAACAGACCCAGGCCGGATGTTAGGGCGGAATTAAGGGCCAATTCCTCACCAGGGGCCATAACGCCCTCGGATGCGGCGTTATGCTGTAACAAGACATGGAATTCCGCGCCAACTCCGTGCTAACTCCTCAACCCAACAGACCCAGGCCGGAGATTGGGGCGGAATTCCGAGCCAATTTCTCGTCACGGCCCATAATGCCCTGGGCCGTGGCTTTAAGCTACATAGTTGATTTTTTGTAACTTTCTCATCATTTTTCTAAACTTTCCTAGGTTGATTTTTCCTAATGATTTTCCATTACAGGGTTGAATAACATTCTCTTCCACATATTCATATTACGTAGTTGTTGTAAGAAATGTATGAAAAAATATGACGCAACTAGTTTTACAAATAATTTGCTCGAAGTAAGATTACTAATTTAAGATGTTAAGATTACAAATTCACCCATAAGTTTACAAGATTATAACATCAGTTCCACTACACCACGACGATAAATTCACGGCATAAGTTCACGAATACATCCCAAATTCATGAAACACATTCATGAAACAAGTTCAACGACATCATCACAGCATAATTTTATGACAAGGGGAACTACACATCATCAGCCGGGGGTTACCCCTCTTGATAGCGAGCTTCGTGAGCTTCTTCTGCCTTTTGTAGACGACAAGAGCCTCCTCGTCATACTCTATCTCCCCTTGGTGCTCCACGTGCTGTTGCAACTGAGTGGTTGGATTCTTGCCCTTAGCGTACATATCAGGAGTAAATCTTGCCCCCCTTCTTGGGCGATTGTGCTCCCTTAGCTCAAAAGGACCGTGGTACTGCTGACGAGGAGTTAGCCTTTGTCCATCTGGCATATGCAAGGTGTTCATCTCTTTATGGACATCCTTGTCTCTGCCGTCATCCTCTTCGTCCTCGTAACGCTCAAGGCTTGAAGAGGCACCGTGGGGACACGAATAGAGAAGTGGCTTTCTGTGGATGGCTTTTTGTGGCGCACCATGTAGTTATGCGCCACAGAAATTTGTTTTTGTGGCGCACGGGGCGAATGCGCCACAGAAAAGAAGCATTCTGTGGCGCACGGGACAGGGGTGCGCCACAAAAAAGAGGAATTCTGTGGCGCACGGGACAGAGGTGCGCCACAGAAATATGCTGGGGGGGCACACCAATCATTGCACCACCCATATTCTGTGGCGCATGGTGGTTAGTGCGCCACAGAAATGTTATTTCTGTGGCGCACCAACCACACATGCAGCCACATAATTTATTTTTCCTCTCCACACCCCTCCGGGAACGCCTTTCTAGTTTTTCACGGAAGAGTTGGACGTCTAAAAAGTATCAAAAAATAAATCCCTTATAGATGCACGGAGAGTTTAATGTCTACTTTTTTACCAAATTTTGAAATATGAATTTCGACTTTCTGAGTAAAAGTTCGTTAAAAAAAGTAAAATGGGCATAACTTTTGCATACGATGTCGAAAAAAAATGATCAAGATATATAAAAGAATAGAGAGAAAAAGTTATGGCCGTTCGAAGATTTTTTCCTACAAAATCAAAAAATAATCGAAAAAAAAATTATGTGGCGCACCCCTACTTGGTGCGCCATAGAATTGCTGGGCAGGATAAGTTATTTGAATCCTTCCCACCAACCCTTCTTTTCTCCCTCTTCTTTCTCCTTCTCTCCTTTCTCTCATTTCACTTCTCCTCCACTTCTCATCTACACATCCTACTTCTCCCCTCTACCTCTCCACTTCTCTACTCCACCTCCTACTCCACCACCACCTCTCCTTCTCCTCCTCCTCCACCACCACCTCCGGCGAGCTCCTCCTCCACCACCACCACCTCCATCGAGCTTCTCCTCCTCCACCAACTCCGGTGACACCACCTCCGGCGAGCTCCTCCTCCTCCTCCACCACCACCCCCTCCAGCTAGCTTCTCCTCCTCCACCAACTCCGGTGACCTCCCCACCACCACCTCCGGCGAGCTCCTACTCCTCCACCACCACCTCCGGCGAGCTTCTCCTCCTCCACCAACTCCGGTGACACCACCTCCGGCGAGCTCCTCCTCCTCCTCCACCACCCCCCTCCAGCTAGCTTCTCCTCCTCCACCAACTCCGGTGACCTCCCCACCACCACCTCCGGCGAGCTCCTACTCCTCCACCACCACCTCCGGCGAGCTTCTCCTCCTCCACCAACTCCGGAGACCCCCATCCTCCACCCTCTACCGACCAAGCCACCTAAGGCCACGGTCACAACGGCATCCGACGAGCTCCGGCGAAATTTCGAAATTCCGGCGGCCAGATCTAGATCTGGCCGCCTTTTTGTTTGAAATTCAAAAAAAAAATCTGTGGCGCACCCCTACTTGGTGCGCCATAGAATTGCAAATTTCTGTGGCGCACGGCTGAGGTGCGCCACAAAATTGACATTTCTGTGGCGCACGGCCAGGGTGCGCCACAGAAAAAAAATCTGTGGTGTGGATTCTATGGCGCACCCCTCCGGCCCTAGGTGCGCCACAGAATCCCAATTTGGTGCGCCACAGATAGGCATTTTCCTACTAGTGGGATGGCTTGAAGAGTTACCTCTTCCCCGTGAGCTCTGTCCGCCGCTCGCCGATGAGTGATGCCCACTTGACTGAGAAGTAGACCTCGAGGGAACTACATAGTCCGTGAAGCGACAACCCAACATAGCACAAAGGCAACCTATAAAATCACAGGTTTTCTGTCAAACAACAAATAAAGTGATTTGAGCTAACATATTTGGAGAATTGAAACTAACAATCAACAATGCGTATTGCCACATCATACCTCGGCCATGGTTCTAAACATAGACTCAGATTCTGGATGTCCTAAAGGGAAACAGAGCGCACGCTTAGTCTCATCCTGGTGTTGTCTCAAATGTGCGAAAATAGAAATATAAGTTAGTTCATAACAGACCAATATATACACTAAATCAAACAGAATGAAATACGTCATGACGACAATTGTGTTGACCACCGGCGCCAACTCCTGGCATTGGCTCCAGTTTTGACAAATCGATGTTGTCAGGGTCTGCCGCAGAACCGGCCCTGCTTCTCACTGTGTGTCCTGCGGCCCAACTAAGACGACAGTGCCACATCATGTTCAACTGTCTGCCTGACGAGACATGGAGAATGATGAGGTGCAACGTTGCCAATTGTGCATCGATTTGGGGTATTCAGTCTCCTGTCGTATCTAAAGCGTGGGAGATGTGCTCTATTGCGATCCTTTAGCAGCTACGGAATAATCGAAACGATTGTTTCTTCAACAACAACACATTTACTGCTTCGGCTTCGCCGCACTTGTGACGACCTCTCCCCATCGACTACCTACTGAACACCGTCCGTGTGTTGTTGCCCTGTGTAGCTTCTTACAATCGTGTACAAATATGTAATATGTTACTTTCTCCCTTCTTGACTTGCTTGTAATCAAACTTGACCCAATTCTGAGGAGTCCTTTCGGATAATATAACAAGCGGTGGGGAAAACTATTCCCCCTTTATTCTCAAAGAAAATAAGGATGCAAAAGATGATACTTTTGTGCTAGGCAATTCGTCACTCTCAACAAACGGATGAAGAAGTGGCGCAAGACCAAAATGAAGATTGAACCAACACTAAATAAATTACAAATTAACTAAAGAATGTTTAATAAAAACTAACTCGTAGCAACGCACGGGCATGCTTGCTTCGTTTCTCTCTTCGTCCGTTTTGGTTTTTTTGTATGTCGTGTGCTTTTCCTTCAATGGATCCTTTGGTTCGGTATGTTGCCTTTCCTTCGCTGACACGATTGACCGCTTATGCTGGTGACTGGATAACAGCCTAAAATGGCTTTCCAATCCCGGTCCAAAAAGTTAAAGTTTCGGATTCGATTCAAAGTTCTTGCTGATTACACGAAGCCGGACGGCCATGGTCCCTTGATATTAATTGGCAGCAGCGCAAGGAGCCGACCGACCATGATATCAAGAAGCTTTTACTGGTCTATTTTCCATCGATCTGAAATACAAGGCGGTGTTGTGTTAGCTAGCTTGTATTAGAAACCAATGGATCATCCCGCCATGCAAGACTCCGCCGTGAAACCATGACGTTCTCTCAGCCGCCGAGCTTATGTTCAAGGAGTGACTCTCAAGCATGCCGAGTTGAAGAGCCAGATCTCCGGCAGGGAATTTCAATTAATGTCTCTGTCTCAGGCTCTTTGAAGAAAAAAGATTGATGTGCTTCAAGACGTATAGTTGAATTTACATTTGATCCTTCCAGGAACAAGCGCGATTTTTCATCTCTTCCTATTTGCAGTTTGCACCAGCAATGAATTTCGTTTTTCTGTGCGCCCATGAATTCTCTATTGTGTTGATAACAGAGCGGAGCCCATGGTGACGGCCATGCGACGCAGCTTTCTCTCACTGGAAATTGGCACGGCCGCACGCCTATCCCCTTAAGAGACGGGTTCCTCCACTAGATCGATCTGTCCCTCGAGATATCTTCTCTGCCTTGGCAGCAATGAGCCCGAGGTTGCGGTATGGGTCTCTGGCTACTAATCCAGTAAGGAAAAGGCTTGCAATCATCCGGGGGATCGCGCCCTCGCGTCCCCCGGCTTCATCCCGCGCCGCGTTTTGCGTAGCAAGGCATGGCCCCCACCCACGTTTGCTTTTTCCTACCTCTGTCTTATCCTCCCACGTCAACCACCAAACTGCATCCGCATCCGCATCTCCCAGCACGAACCAGAGCACGCCTTGCCGGAAAAAGAACGGCCGCGCCGCCGCTGTTCCTCTCCCGCGCGCCTCGCCGGAGATGGATGTTCGCGCCGCCGCCGTTCCTCTCCCGTGCGCACGTCGTGGTCGCCGTGCTCCTCTGCTCTAGCTCCACATCTCCACCACCGTCTTCCCAAGATCCGGCGAGAATCCACGCGCAGAGAGCTCCGGCGACCCTCGCCATCGATCCCCCTGAACCACCGCCGTCGCCCCAATCCTTCATGCTACCAGAGGCCACCGGCTGTGCCACGGAAGACCGGCGCCGCTGCTACAGACGGTCGGCGGTGGTGCTATGTACGGCCAGCGCCACTGCTACACGTCGTTTCTAGAGACGCTCCTGGAGATGCTACATACGGCCGGCAGTGGTGCTATGGTTGGCCAGCGCCGCTGCTACACGTCGTCGCCGGAGATGCTACAGATGGTCGGCGGCGGCGACATTTGCTACATACTCATTTTTCTTTTGCTTTTTTTCGCAAATTTTTTTGCTACTTGAACTCCGGCGATATCTCCGACGAGGTCGGTTTTTGCTATAATAGAATAAATATTTTGCTACAATACGTTTTTGTTTTTGCTATAGTAGTACGAATTATTTGCTATAAGATTGTCCGGCCAGTTCACCAGCGAGAGTTTCCCGGCGATGCTCCCGACGAGGTAGATTTTTTGCTACAGTAGCACATTTTTTTTTGCTATAGTAACTCCGGCAAGGTCTCCGGCAAAGTCTGATATTTCTTTTAATTTTTCACGAATCGTTTTTTTTTTTTTGCTACATAGGAGCAAAGGTGGGGTGTTTTACGCTACACAGAGCAAATAGAGAATTTGAGAAAAAAAGCTACACGTGGCAGCACGGGACCCGGGGGATGGAAAATTTCTATACCCCGGGGGACGCCCAGCAGTGTCTATCAAGTAATCGCCGACGACAACCAACAGATGTCGCGATACCTCCAGAAGATGCATAGTTGGTAGAAGCAGGTTGATGGTTTTTTATCATGATGCTTTCCTACAAGTTGCAACGTACAAAGCTAGCTATTAGGTGTTTCTCCTCTGCAAAATTTAAAGATTTGCTGGATTTTCTATCGACTTTGAAGAAGACTTTCAAATAAATTTTGAGGGAGAAGGACGAGCTCCACACATCTTCGGTGGAAAAAGGTAGGCATCCACTGGTAGAAAATAGGCCTTCGGTACGCCCCCATTAGTCCCCAAAATAATCGGCCCGCGACCATAGGGGTCTTTAGTCGCGGTTCGGGACGAGACCCGCGACCAATAGTCTGGGCCCGGCGCGCTCGGTCCACAGCTGTCGGAGAGGAGGGGCTTTAGTCCCGGTTGTCAAAACCAACCGGGGCTAATATGTCATCTGTCTGGCCCCACGGCCTTTAGCCGCGGTTGTCCAGGTGAACCGGGACTAAAGGCCCATCCCTATATATAGAACTCAGCTCGCTGCACTTAGCCACATTTGGTGTCACTTCTGCTCTCACAACATTCACAAGGGGTGGTGGGTATGCTTTTGGTTCCTACTATGCACACTAGGTGTTCGATGAAATGCCCGATAGCATGAAACACACATGATATTAAGTGTCCGAGCCGCACTTGAGCGTTTTCATTTATTTTACCTCCGCGGTCGCGGTTAGCAACTTGAACCCTTTCATGATTTGTATTATTTCCAGCTAGTTAGTTTAACAAATGCATGATGGTTAATTATATACTTTATATAATAATAATGCAGATGAATCGGCAATGGATGTACGGTAACCGACTCTCCGGCGAGTTCACTACGGGTTTGAAAGATTTCCTCGTAGTGGCAAATGCGAACAAGCAGCGAGGTTTTATTATCTGTCCATGTGCTGAATGTAAGAATGAGAAGGGTCACTCCTCCTCAAGAGTCGTTCACATGCACCTGCTTCGGCACGGTTTCATGCCAAGCTATAATTGTTGGACCAAGCATGGAGAAAGAGGGGTTAGAATGGAAGAAGATGAAGAAGAGGATGATATCGATTTCAACTATCATGACGCATTCGGTGATACCTTCATGGAGGATGATGCTGAAGGTGGGGAAGGGTTTGGTGAAGGTGAAGAAGAGGCACATGATGAGCCCGCTGATGATCTTGGTCGGACCATTGCTGATGCACGGAGACGCTGCGAAACTGACAAGGAGAGGGAGAATTTGGATCGCATGTTAGAGGATCACACGAAGTCGCTGTACCCAGGATGCGACAATAGTCTGAAAAAGCTGGGCTGCACACTGGATTTGCTGAAATGGAAGGCACGGGAAGGTGTAGCTGACTCATCATTTGAAAATTTGCTGAAAATGTTGAAGAATATGTTTCCGAAGAATAACGAGTTGCCCGCCAGTACGTACGAAGCAAAGAAGGTTGTGTGCCCTCTAGGTTTAGAGATTCTGAAGATACATGCATGCATTAAAGACTGCGTCCTCTACCGCGGTGCATACGAGGATTTGAATGAATGCCCTGTATGCACTGCATTGCGTTATAAGATCAGAGGCGATGACCCTGGTGACGATGTTGAGGGCGAGAAACCCAGGAAGAGGGTTCCCGCCAAGGTGATGTGGTATGCTCCTATAATACCTCGGCTGAAACGCCTGTTCATGAACAAAGAGCATGCCAAGTTGTTGCGATGGCACAAAGAGGACCGTAAGTCCGACGGGGAGTTGAGACACCCCGCTGATGGAACGCAATGGAGAAAGATCGACAGAGAGTTCAAAGATTTTGCAGCTGACGCAAGGAACATAAGATTTGGTCTAAGTACTGATGGCATGAATCCTTTTGGCGAGCAGAGCTCCAGCCATAGCACCTGGCCCGTGACTCTATGCATCTACAACCTTCCTCCTTGGTTGTGCATGAAGCGGAAGTTCATTATGATGCCAGTGCTCATCCAAGGTCCGAAGCAACCCGGCAACGACATCGATGTGTACCTAAGGCCATTAGTTGATGAACTTTTACAATTGTGGGGCAGACCTGGTGTACCTGTGTGGGATGAGCACAAAGAAGAGGAATTTAACCTACGAGCGTTGCTTTTTGTAACCATCAACGATTGGCCTGCTCTCAGTAACCTTTCGGGACAGTCAAATAAGGGATACAAAGCATGCACGCACTGCTTACATCAGACTGAAAGTGTATTTTTGGATAATTGTAGGAAGAACGTGTACATGGGTCATCGTCGATTTCTTCCCCGAAATCATAACGTAAGAAAGAAAGGCAAGCATTTCAATGGCAAGGCAGATCACCGGCCGAAGCCTGCGGAACGTACTGGAGCTGAGATATTTGATATGGTCAAGGATTTGAATGTCATCTTTGGAATGGGTCGACCTGGCGGACAATCAGTTCCGGAGGGAGTTGACGGGCACGTACCCATGTGGAAAAAGAAATCGATATTTTGGGAGCTACAGTATTGGAAAGTCCTAGATGTCCGCTCTGCAATCGACGTGATGCATGTTACGAAGAATGTTTGCGTGAACCTGCTAAGCTTCTTGGGCGTGTATGGGAAGACAAAGGATACAAAGGAAGCACGGCGGGATCAGCAACTTTTGAAAGACGCAGATGACCGGCATCCGGAATGGTTTCAAGGTCGTGCCAGCTACGCTCTTACGAAAGAAGAGAAGGTCATTTTTTTTGAATGCCTGAGCACTATGAAGGTCCCGTCTGGCTTCTCGTCGAATATAAAGGGAATAATAAACATGGCGGACAAAAAGTTCCAAAACCTGAAGTCTCACGACTGCCACGTGATTATGACGCAATTGCTTCCGATTGCTTTGAGGGGCCTCCTACAGGAAAATGTTCGAGTAGCCATTGTGAAGCTGTGTGCATTCCTCAATGCAATCTCTCAGAAGGTAATCAGTCCAGAAGATCTACCACGGTTACAGAACGATGTGGTCCAATCACTGGTAGAAAATAGGCCTACAGTCCCGGTTCGCCAGGACTATTAATCCCGTCCGGGCAACCGGGACTAGCTATGCGCGACTAAATGCCCCCCCCTATAGTCCCGCCACTTACGGACCGGGACTAAAAGCCCGTCCACGTGGGCGCTAGGGGTCCGTTGCGGCGGAGGACCTTTAGTCCCGGGTCTTGTGGTTAACCGGGACTGAAAACCTGCGCAGGTTTAGGGTTTTAGGCCCCCTAAACCTGTTTCCTTTTTAATTTGTTTTGTTTTAATTTCAGTACACATATTCATGCATATATATATATATATGAAATATCAAGCAAGGAGAATTCAATAGGAATATATAATATATATATATTCAATATCGGGTGACCATATATACAACCTCGAACAAGTTTCCATATTACACAATTACGATGGACGAGCATACACAAATTCGCACAAGTTTCAAAGTACTTAGGGCTTATACATGCTTATAAAAGTCATCGTCGGTGGACGCATGGAACTCTCCTTTCTTCTGGATGACATGCCTAAGGAAAAATCCTGCTATTTCCTCTTGAATTGGTCGGAAGCGAGCTTCTGGAGTAAGCGCCCTCCTCAAGTTATTGAGACCGTTCCGCGTTTGCTCGTCCTTCTTCCTCTCAGATATTTCTTTCCGTATGTTCTCACAGACATAGTATCCACATAGACCGGTCCCCGGTGGCTGCTTATCCACACCTTTGAACACATTTTTAAATTTTAGCGCATCTTTGAATTCACCGACATGTTGAAGTGAGAGCCGTCTCCAAACTCTACAATGCAAATAAAATTAAATGAACAAGGGAGTTATTATCTTAGAAAATGAACAAAAGAGACCGATCGATATAGAGCGCAAATGATTGAAAAATAATTACTTTTGCATCATTTTTCTCATGTCGACCCAAAGATCTGTATTTGAATTCATAGAGTCAATGATGAAAACTATGGACTTGTGAAGATCAATTTTTAGCAGAATCCAGTGGTACCTGCGGACACATTAGATGCAGAGTCATGCATAATTTATCGATTGGACATACCATGCATGGAGTAAACAAAAGAGAATGGGAACATGAGAGAAACACTCACCCAAAATGGTAAGGAAATAGAATATATCTTTTGGATTCATGCTTTTAAAAAAAATTGTACAAGTCTTTCTCCACGTCTATGGGGTGACGTTCTAACATAGTTCCATTAATGATTTGTGGGTCAATGAACCCAATATCATGGATGAGTCTTACTTTGCATTCCCAAATCTTCAATCTGCATAATAGCGTACGGAACAATATAGTTAGGACAATATATATATATATATATAGTGTAGGCAAATGAAGAACGAGATGAGGTAGAAATAAATCACTTACAGAACGTAGCAACTCAGGATAGATTTGTCGAGCTCACGCATATTGAACAGTTGGAACAATTCACTCAACTCAACTGTTACAGAGTACTTTTTGGTGTGATGCTCCTCTGTATAATCCACATACACATATTCTTTGTCGGTAAATCTTATGAAATCTTTGTACCAACGTAGCAGACTTTGCATTAGTGGTGGTAGATCCTTTTCCTTCGCAGGCTCGACGAGAGGCCCTTTTTTCACATATTTTAATGCTACATCAGCCATTGGCATATCGTCCATGTCTAAAAAGGCACGGAGAGACATACCGGCCTCGGACGCATTTTGCATGGCAGTAGCTACAGTCAATCCCATTGCTGTCACAGCATTTATGACCTCGGGGTCATGTTCCGGAGCGGCTTTCACTATGAGGGGGGATATCGATTGTTTACTCTGCACCCCGAGCTGGGCAACTTGTTTCCCGCTTTGTATCATTTTTGCTTTTTTTTTCTCCTCCTCCAATATTCCTGCTTGCTTACGAAGTTCAATATCATAGTCTTTAGGCAAATTCTTCACGGATTGGGACACTGTCGATAAAAAATCCGTAGCCCAATAGTCTACAATCGGAGGGAATACTTCCTTGGGCTCAGGCTCCTTTAGCGCCTTCAGTTTGCCCTTCCATTTCTCAACGTCAGCCTTCACGACCAATTTGGTTTCAGCATCACTAAGTTCCCAAGGCCTTGGGGTGAGAGGCTTCAGTGATGGCTCCGGTACCCGTGTGGTCTTAGGTACATAAGGGTCCGGGTTAATAGACCAAGAGCGTGTTCCCTTGCTGCCCGCCTGCTTCTGTTTCTTTGCTGGAGGAGGAATGGGGGGCGACGTCTGCTTATCCTCCGGAGGAGGAATGGGGGGCGACGCCCGCTTATCCTCCGGAGGAGGAATGGGGGGCGACGACGTCTGCTTTTCCTCCGGAGGAGGAATAGTGGGAGACGTCTGCTTTTCCTCCGGAGGAGGAATCGTGGGCGACGGCTGCTTAACCACCGGAGGAGGAAGATCGGGGGACGGCGTCGAATGGCGTGAAGGAGGCGTAGGTGAACCAGCACTAGCACCACCACCACCACCAGCACCTGCACCATCGTAGGGGGGTGGACTTGTTAGCCTTGGCGTCTCGCCTGGAAACACTATGTACTTCTTTTTCCATAGAATGAACTGGCGCTTGACATCTCCAAGTCTTCTCTCCCCTTCGGGTGTAGCTATGTCAATCTCCAGGTCCTCAAACGCTTGGACTATGTCTTCCACCGTGACACGAGCATAGCCATATGGAATGGGGTTGTTGTGATGGAGTGCTCCAGGTGTATAGGGTAAAGCACTGCCGGTAGCCACCTTCATGGAAATGTTCCCCACGGGATAATGCAGATCACATTCTTTCATCTCCTTTACGTCATCCACGGGGTAGTGAGGCTCCGGTGCACGACTCTCGATCATCGGTGCATTAGCACCTGCAGTCGGGGCCTCCGTGGAAGCCACGCTGCTTCTCCGCTGCTGGCTTCCGAGATCCGTTGCATGTTCTTGATGCGGCCCTGCAGCCGACGCTTTTTCTTTCTCAAGTATTCCCGCCACGACCTTCTTCAGGTCAGAAACTTCCATTGCAAGATTCGCCAGTTCATCTGCAGCCCGGTCCGTACCTCTCCTACGGCTTCTGTAACAGTACGGGTCACCCTCCTGGGAAAACCCTACTTTCCACGGCATTCTGCCTTTGCCTCGTATATGTCCTCCGTGTTCAGGATTTCCGAGGGCAACTGTCAGTTGGTCTCTCTCTCTGTTGAACGTGATCTTGCCCTGTTGAGCTTTGGTCATTGCGTCAACAAGTTCTTTTGTGGGAGCAAACTTTTTCTGCCGGTGAACACACTCCCCTGTCTCCGGGTCTAGCGATCCCCCATGCCCGTACCACCACATTTTGGCTCTTTCGTCCCATCCCTCTGTACCTAGACGGATTCCTCTTGCCCTTAGGCCGTCCTCCATTGCCTGCCACTTAGGCGCCGAAACGCGGTATCCTCCTGGCCCCATAACATGATGGTACTGTTTCTTTTTCGCATTAGCCTTATTTTTTGCCGACATTTCCTTGAAATGCTCCGATTTATGTTGCGTCACAAATTCTGTCCAATCATCTCTCAGTTTCTCATATTGTCCAGTGAAAATCGGAGTCTTGCCCTGGCTGACATATTCACGGAACAATTTTTTCTTGAAGTTCCGGAATGCTTCGGCCATCTTCTGAAGAGCGAACTCTTTGACTATCCTCCTCCTCTCACGTCCACCCGGAACGTCCTGACCGAATTCATCTTTTTTGTTGTATTCCGGAGGTAGAATGAAATGTGCAATAAGCTTTCTAAACATAATCTTTTTCGTTCTCTTGTCGACATAAGTGAAACCAACACGTGCTTTCTTTGGCTCCTTCCATTCCTGGACGGTGATCGGGACGACGTCTCTAACAATCACTCCGCATTGGTTGATAAACTTTGTGGTGTGCTGTAGGGGCTTGCCGATTTGACTGACTGATTCGATGGTATATATTTCGGAATCTTTCATCGCCTTGGATTTGCCACGCTTTGTCATACTAGATCCGACCGAGGGCTAAAATAAGAAAGAGAGTCGCGCGCGTTAGTCTTTGCAATTGGACCGAGGGCTAAAATAAGACCGAGGGCTAAAATATATACCTCGCCGGAGGTGGTTGTTCTTTGCAATTGGAGATCGTCGTTTGTCGACGGTTGACCTCCGTCATCAATGTCCATTCCTTCACCTCCTTGATCATCGACAATGTCTGTTCCTTCTTCACCTCCTTGATCATCGACAATGTCTGTTCCTCCTTCACCTTCTTGATCCTCAAGGTTCAGATAAGAAGAGATTACATCATCGTCAATGTCTGTTCCTCCTCCGGCTATGATATCTAATATATAACCTTCAGCCACCTGTTCCGCCGTCAGGTCTCTATTGTCTGCCATATGTCACTCCTGCAGACATGCATGTAGTAAAAATTAATTAAGTATATAGGAGACTTAGCAAATATTGTCGTAGAAAGAGGGAAAACAGATTGGTAGGGTCGCTCAAATGACTTGGAGAACCCCATAGCTAGGTTGCATTTGCTTTTCTGGTCATTTTGGTATATTATACTTAATATTCTGAATTTATTGAATTAAAACTTACTTTCATTATTTTAATGAATTTAACTCAAATTCAAATATGGTCTCATTTTAAACTTTGTCAAACATGAATGATAATGATATAAACAGATAGCTTACATTTTTGTGAACATTTTGCATATTTTTCCATAATTTTTGGAATTATAAATTAAAAGTTATTTAATTTAGAAGATTTAATTATGTTCTGTAATTCCATATACAGTGGGCCCCACGTGTCATGATGACGTCATTAAAAAAAACTCGTCAACACGTGGCCAGGTGACGTCATGATGACGTCACCCCTGGCGTCACACGGTGGCCGGCGGTGGCAGTTCAGGCTCTCGGGTCTCCGGCGATTCCGACGATTCCGGCCACGGGGGAGGGAACGGAGATGGGGAGGAGGCCACTGTGGTGCTCGCCACGGGGGAGGGGACGGAGATGGGGACGATGCCACGGCCACTGTTGTCTCGCCGGCGGCGAATCTGGCCGCGGTAGCGAGCGCGAGGGCGGCGCGTTCTCAGTTCGTGGTCGCCGTTCGAGGGCGGCGCGTTCGCGCGTGATTCGTGGTCTCCGTTCGATGGCGTTCGCGCGTTGGATCTAGGGCGACGGCGACGGCCCGCGGGGAACCTACCGGAGAGACGGCGACGGGACGGGGGCGGAGCAGGGTGGAGGCGGTGGAGAGAAGGGCTCGACGACGGCGACGGCGACGGCGATGGAGACGGCGCGGTCCTCTGCGCGGGCGACGGCGACGGGGCAGAAAGACGAGCAGGCGCCGGCGCGAGGGAAGAAGAGGGTTTGTGACTTAGAAAATTTTGGGGCAGGAAGGCATCCACATATATAGTTCCAGCCTTTAGTCCCGGGTGGTGTCACGAACCGGGACTAAAGGTCCCCTGGGGTACCATCCGCGGGCCTTTAGTCCCGGTTGGTGTCACGAACCGGGACTAATGGTGAAAATTTTCGCGGCTTTCTCGTTCCCGCGCAGAACGAGCCTTTAGTCCCGGTTCGTGACACGAACCGCGACTAAAGGTGGTTATTCGAATAGAAATAATAGATGCGTGCAACCTTAAAAATACAAATAATATATCAGAAAATTCAGAAAAATAAAACTAATTCTTTTTCCAATCTTAAAAATACAAATAATATATCAGAAAATTCAAAAAAATAGAACTAATTCTTTTTCCAATCTTAAAAATTCCCATAGATAAAAAAGGCAGTACATAATGGCAAGAGTGGATCTAAACCTAAACGGAGAGCATAGATGCATGCATGATCTGATATCTGCTGCTAGTCATACTCCTGCCTAGGCCTACGACATGAGAAAATTCAGAGCCCAGGACTGGGCCTGAGGGTAGCGCAGGCGGGGGTTATCGCCGGCCCTGATGTAGTCCATGACGCTCTGTAGAGTCCGGCCGGACCACCATAGCCGACGACCGGCCTCGTGAAAGTTCCCAGGAGGCAGGCCGTCCTCCTCATACCTGGCGAGCGCCCTCTCACGCCGATTGATGAAGAAGGCATCCCAAGTATGTTGGTTATCGGGATGCCAGCTGGGATCTCTCCGCTGCTCCGGCGTGAGCTCGTTGTAGTAATGGTTCGTGATGGCCGCCCGACGTGCCACACCTTGAGGAAGAGGAGGGACCGGCACTCCTCCGGCGCTCAGCATCCAACCGGCGGGAACACTGTAGCCGGGCGGGCAGGGGTAGTTCGAGGCGGAAAGTGCCTCGGCCTGGTTGAATGTTAGAGTGGGTACGGTAGAAGCCATGAGAGAGTGGTGAGTTTGTATGTGTTTATGCCAATGGTGTGGCAATGCACATATATATAGCGAGAAGAAAACATCCCTTTAGTCCCGGTTGGGGACACCAACCGGGACTAAATGGGTTAGGGTTTCGTTTGGACCAATCAGATAGAATCACACGGATCGTGTGTTTCTTTAAAGCGCTTGTGAGTCGTTGGATCCGGGGTGTGTTTCTTTTGAGCTGTTGTGAGCCGTTCGATCAGGGCTACGGTGTGTTTCTTTCGAGTTGTTGTGAGCCGTGGATGAGGTGGTTTCTTAACCGTTGGATCAAAACCCTAGCACCACTTTGTGAGCCAGAGGACCCTATATATAGCCCACCTTCATACACCGGTCAGTTCATCGAGCAAATACAAAACATCCGGATTCGCCATCATACGTCCTACCGGGCATTTGGTAGGGCTGTAATGTGCAACTATTTGCTTGGTTGTGTTAGGGTGGCGCGTGGCGCGGGAATTGTGACGCGTGGCGCGGGAGTTGCGACGCGTGGCGCGGTAGTTTGTGACGCGTGGCCAGGAGGGCGCGGTATAAACTGTCGCGCCTCGAGCGCGTCTTCTCCTCTCCACGCACCGTCGCGCTTCCACCATGCCTCCGAGGAGGAACAGCACCACCGGCTTCCGCGGCGTGCGAGCACGGCAGAACGGAATGTTCAGCGTAGATATCCGCTGGGGGGACGACCGCATCCCCCTCGGCACCTTTGCGACGGCGGCGGAGGCAGCCCGCGCCTGGGACGCGGCGGCCTGGCGCCTCAACCGCCCGCGGTCGCTGATGAACTTCAACGACTGCCACACCGTCTGGGAAGCGGAGGCCAGGGCGCCGAAGCCGCAGATCATCACTGCCGCCGACCACCTCCACCTCCGCCACCGCGCGTTTCAGGGCCTAGTCGACGCCAGGGAAGACCGCGTCGTCCGCGAGTATTACCGGAACAACCCGGGGGAGGAGAGCGCCAACGAGGAGCTCTGGCAGACCCGCGCGGGTCAGCGGGCGGAGCGCCGCCTCGAACGCCACCTCGCGTTAGATGCCGCTCGGGAGGCGAGGACGAGGGCGCTGCAGGAGCTTCGTCGGGCCGACCGCGCCGGCGAAGTCTGGGCCTCCGACGATCCGAGGTGGGGGCCTATCTCGGACATACCATCATGCACCTCCGACGACGACGAGGAGGTCACGGACGAGTTCGGCGACGATGATGACCCGGAGGAGGTCACCGACGAGTTCCCCGACGACGACGGCGAGGAGTAGCTAGTGTTCGTCTGTTTTCTCTTTTTAATAAAAGAATTTGCATTCCGGCGACACTGCGGCGCGCTAGCGCGTCTGTTTTCTGTTTTTAGTAAAAGTTTGGTACAATAAATTAATTAGAGATAATATAATTCAAAATGATCCATTAAACATGATCCATTCAACAAAGTTTGGTACAATAAATTATTACACATCAATTCTTTCCTTGTGTCCCCGCTTTCTTACGATTTGGACGTATCCATGGAGCATCCTCATCATTTAACTTAATGCTTGGGTCAGAGTTCACTTTGAAGGGCGGAATTTCACCAAACATATTATAATCTTCTGACATGTCTGTCTTGTCCTCCACTCCCACGATGTTTCTTTTCCCTGAAAGAACAATGTGACGCTTTGGATCATCGCATGATGCACTGATCGTTTTCTTATCTTTCCGTTTCCTCGGTTTGCTACTCATGTCCTTCAAATAGAAAACCTGAGCGACATCTTTGGCTAGGACGAATGGTTCGTCAAGGTAACCAAGATTGTCGAAATCCACCATTGTCATTCCGTATTGCTCGTCCACCTTTACCCCACCTCCTGTTAGCTTGAACCATTTGCACCGGAACAAAGGGACCTTAAAATAGGGTCCGTAGTCAAGTTCCCATATCTCCTCTATGTAACCATAATATGTGACCTTTTGCCCAATCTCGGTTGCTGCATCAAAGCGGACACCACTGTTTTGGTTGGTGCTCTTTTTATCTTGGGAGATCGTGTAAAATGTATTCCCATTAATCTCGTACCCTTGGAAAGTCGTGATAGTCGAAGATGGTGTCTTGGCCAACATGTACAGCTGATCTTCAACATCATTGTCATTCATTAAATGTTTTCGCAACCAACTGCCGAAAGTCTCCATGTGGGCCTTTCTAATCCATGATTCAGGCTTCCCCGGGTTGTTCGAGCGTAAAATATTCTTGTGTTGCTCGAAGTACGGAGCCACCAAGCTCGAATTTTGCAGAACTGTGTAGTGTGCTTCAGTCATAGAATGAACGTCCATACATATCGTTGATTTCCTTCCGATCTTGCCTCTTCCACTTAGTCTCCCCTCGTGCCGCGATTGAGGAATACCAATCGGCTTAAGGTCAGGAACATAGTCAATACAGAACTCAATTACCTCCTCATTTCCATAGCCCTTTACGATGCTTCCTTCTGGCCTAGCACGATTACGAACATATTTCTTTAATACTCCCATAAACCTCTCGAAGGGGAACATATTGTGTAGAAATACAGGACCGAGAATGGAAATCTCTTCGACTAGGTGGACCAGGAGGTGCGTCATAATATCGAAGAAGGATGGTGGAAACAGCAACTCAAAACTGACAAGACATTGGACCACATCGTTCTGTAACCGTGGTAGATCTTCTGGACTGATTACCTTCTGAGAGATTGCATTGAGGAATGCACACAGCTTCACAATGGCTACTCGAACATTTTCCTGTAGGAGGCCCCTCAAAGCAATCGGAAGCAATTGCGTCATAATCACGTGGCAGTCGTGAGACTTCAGGTTTTGGAACTTTTTCTCCGCCATGTTTATTATTCCCTTTATATTCGACGAGAAGCCAGACGGGACCTTCATACTGCTCAGGCATTCAAAAAAATGACCTTCTCTTCTTTCGTAAGAGCGTAGCTGGCACGACCTTGAAACCATTCCAGATGCCGGTCATCTGGGTCTTTCAAAAGTTGTTGATCCCGCCGTGCTTCCTTTGTATCCTTTGTCTTCCCATACACGCCCAAGAAGCTTAGCAGGTTCACGCAAACATTCTTCGTAACATGCATCACGTCGATTGCAGAGCGGACATCTAGGACTTTCCAATACTGTAGCTCCCAAAATATCGATTTCTTTTTCCACATGGGTACGTGCCCGTCAACTCCCTGCGGAACTGATTGTCCGCCAGGACCCTTTCCAAAGATGACATTCAAATCCTTGACCATATCAAATATCTCAGCTCCAGTACGTTCCGCAGGCTTCGGCCGATGATCTGCCTTGCCGTTGAAATGCTTGCCTTTCTTTCTTACGTTATGATTTCGGGGAAGAAATCGACGATGACCCAGGTACACGTTCTTCCTACAGTTATCCAAAAATACACTTTCAGTCTCTTGTAAGCAGTGCGTGCATGCTTTGTATCCCTTATTTGACTGTCCAGAAAGGTTACTGAGAGCAGGCCAATCGTTGATGGTTACAAAAAGCAACGCTCGTAGGTTAAATTCCTCTTCTTTGTGCTCATCCCACACAGGTACACCAGGTTTGCCCCACAATTGTAAAAGTTCATCAACTAATGGCCTTAGGTACACATCGATGTCGTTGCCGGGTTGCTTCGGACCTTGGATGAGCACTGGCATCATAATGAACTTCCGCTTCATGCACAACCAAGGAGGAAGGTTGTAGATGCATAGAGTCACGGGCCAGGTGCTATGGCTGGAGCTCTGCTCGCCAAAAGGATTCATGCCATCAGTACTTAGACCAAATCTTATGTTCCTTGCGTCAGCTGCAAAATCTTTGAACTCTCTGTCAATCTTTCTCCATTGCGTTCCATCAGCGGGGTGTCTCAACTCCCCGTCGGACTTACGGTCCTCTTTGTGCCATCGCAACAACTTGGCATGATCTTTGTTCCTGAACAGGCGTTTCAACCGAGGTATTATAGGAGCATACCACATCACCTTGGCGGGAACCCTCTTCCTGGGTTTCTCGCCCTCAACATCGTCACCAGGGTCATCGCCTCTGATCTTATAACGCAATGCAGTGCATACAGGGCATTCATTCAAATCCTCGTATGCACCGCGGTAGAGGACGCAGTCGTTAATGCATGCATGTATCTTCAGAATCTCTAAACCTAGAGGGCACACAACCTTCTTTGCTTCGTACGTACTGGTGGGCAACTCGTTATTCTTCGGAAGCATATTCTTCAAAATTTTCAGCAAATTTTCAAATGATGAGTCAGCTACACCTTCCCGTGCCTTCCATTTCAGCAAATCCAGTGTGGAGCCCAGCTTTTTCAGACTATTGTCGCATCCTGGGTACAGTGACTTCGTGTGATCCTCTAACATGCGATCCAAATTCTCCCTCTCCTTGTCAGTTTCGCAGCGTCTCCGTGCATCAGCAATGGTCCGACCAAGATCATCAGCGGGCTCATCATGTGCCTCTTCTTCACCTTCACCAAACCCTTCCCCACCTTCAGCATCATCCTCCATGAAAGTATCACCAAAAAGGTCATGATAGTTGAAATCGATATCATCCTCTTCTTCATCTTCTTCCATTCTAACCCCTCTTTCTCCATGCTTGGTCCAACAATTATAGCTTGGCATGAAACCGTGCCGAAGCAGGTGCATGTGAACGACTCTTGAGGAGGAGTGACCCTTCTCATTCTTACATTCAGCACATGGACACATAATAAAACCTCGCTGTTTGTTCGCATTTGCCACTACGAGGAAATCTTTCAAACCCGTAGTGAACTCACCGGAGAGTCGGTTACCGTACATCCATTGCCGATTCATCTGCATTATTATTATATAAAGTATATAATTAACCATCATGCATCTGTTAAACTAACTAGCTAGCTGGAAATAATACAAATCATGAAAGGTTCAAGTTGCTAACCGCGATCACGGAGGTAAAATAAATGAAAACGCTCAAGTGTGTTTCATGCTATGGGGCATTTCATCGAACACCTTGTGTGCATAGTAGGAACCAAAAGCATACCCACCACCCCCTTGTGAATATTGTGAGCAAATGTGGCCAAGTGCAGCGAGGTGAGTCCTATATATAGGGATGGGCCTTTAGTCCCGGTTCACCTGGACAACCGCGGCTAAAGGCCGTGGGGCCGGCCCGAGGACCTATTAGTCCCCGTTGGTCTGGCCAACCGGGACTAAATCCCCTCCCCTCCGCCAGCTGTGGGCCGAGCGCGCTGGGCCCAGACTATTGGTCGCGGGTCTCGTCCCGAGCCGTGACTAAAGACCCCTATGGTCGCGGGTCCATTATTTTGGGGACTAATGGGGGCGTACCGAAGGCCTATTTTCTACCAGTGAATGTCTTGTCAGTTTCGAGTTGCTGTTTCCACCATCCTTCTTCAATATTATGACACACCTCCTGGTCCACCTAGTCGAAGAGATTTCCATTCTCGGTCCTGTATTTCTACACAATATGTTCCCCTTCGAGAGGTTTATGGGAGTATTAAAGAAATATGTTCGTAACCGTGCTAGGCCAGAAGGAAGCATCGTAAAGGGCTATGGAAATGAGGAGGTAATTGAGTTCTGTATTGACTATGTTCCTGACCTTAAGCCGATTGGTATTCCTCAATCGCGGCACGAGGGGAGACTAAGTGGAAGAGGCACGATCGGAAGGAAATCAACGATATGTATGGACGGTCATTCTATGACTGAAGCACACTACACAGTTCTGCAAAATTCGAGCTTGGTGGCTCCGTACTTCGAGCAACACAAGAATATTTTACGCTCGAACAACCCGGGGAAGCCTGAATCATGGATTAGAAAGGCCCACATGGAGCCTTTCGGCAGTTGGTTGCGAAAACATTTAATGAATGACAATGATGTTGGAGATCAGCTGTACATGTTGGCCAAGACACCATCTTCGACTATAACGACTTTCCAAGGGTACGAGATTAATGGGAATACATTTTACACGATCTCCCAAGATAAAAAGAGCACCAACAAAACAGTGGTGTCCGCTTTGATGCAGCAACCGAGATTGGGCAAAAGGTCACATATTATGGTTACATAGAGGAGATATGGGAACTTGACTATGGACCCTCCTTTAAGGCCCCTTTGTTCCGGTGCAAATGGTTCAAGCTAACAGGAGGTGGGGTAAAGGTGGACGAGCAATACGGAATGACAATGGTGGATTTCGACAATCTTGGTTACCTTGACGAACCATTCGTCCTAGCCAAAGATGTCGCTCAGGTTTTCTATTTGAAGGACATGAGTAGCAAACCGAGGAAACGGAAAGATAATAAAACGATCAGTACATCATGTGATGATCCAAAGCGCCACATTGTTCTTTCAGGGAAAAGAAACATCGTGGGAGTGGAGGACAAGACAGACATGTCAGAAGATTATAATATGTTTGGTGAAATTCCGCCCTTCAAAGTCAACACTGACCCAAGCATTAAGTTAAATGATGAGGATGCTCCATGGATACGGCCAGATCGTAAGAAAGCAGGGACACAAGGGAAGAATTGATGTGTAATAATTTATTGTGTACCAAACTTTTTTGAATGGATCATGTGAATTATATTATCTCTGATGTGTTTAAGACTAACTCCTTTGCAAAATATTTGAGAAAACGAGTGGAAAGCATGGAAAACAGAAAGTTACTTAAATGTTTCAAAACTTTGTGAGATAAAATATCTGATTTCATAACTTTTATTAAAAACAGAAAACATACGAACATACGAACCTTGCGGAATGCAAATTCTTTTATTGAAAAGAGAGAACATACGAACACTACTCCTCGTCGTCGTCGTCGGGGAACTCGTCGGTGACCTCCTCCGGGTCATCGACGTCGGCGAACTCGTCGGTGACCTCCTCGTCGTCGTCGGAGGTGCATGATGGTATGTCCGAGATAGGCCCCCACCTCGGATCGTCGGAGGCCCAGACTTCGCCGGCGCGGTCGGCCCGACGAAGCTCTTGCAGCGCCGTCGTCCTCGCCTCCCGAGCGGCATCTAACGCGAGGTGGCGTTCGAGGCGGCGCTCCGCCCGCTCAGCCGCGCGGGTCTGCCAGAGCTCCTCGTCGGCGCTCTCCTCCCCGGGTTGTTCCGGTAATACTCGCGGACGACGCGTTCTTCCCTGGCGTCGACTAGGCCCTGAAACGCGCGGTGACGGAGGTGGAGGTGGTCGGCGGCAGTGACGATCTGCGGCTTCGGCGCCCTTGCCTCCGCTTCCCAGACGGTGTGGCAGTCGTTGAAGTTCATCAGCGAACGCGGGCGGTTGAGGCGCCAGGCCGCCGCGTCCCAGGCGCGGGCAGCCTCCGCCGCCGTCGCAAAGGAGCCGAGGGGGATGCGGTCGTCCCCCCAGCGGATATCTGCGCTGAACATTCCGTTCTGCCGTGCTCGGACGCCGCGAAAGCCGGCGGTGCTGTTCCTCCTCGGAGGCATGGTGGAAGCGCGACGGTGCGTGGAGAGGAGAAGACACGCTCGAGGCGCGACAGTTTATACCGTGCCCTCCTGGCCACGCGTCACAACTCCCGCGCCACGCGTCGCAACTCCCGCGCCACGCGCCACCCTAACAGAACCAAGCAAATAGTTGCACATTACTAACCGAGCTCAAAGTGAACACTGACCCATAGCATGGATGGATGTGTTAAAGGGGGGGGGTGTGTAGAACAAAACAATCGGTATCACCATCATACAGCCCTACCGTGGCTACTCGGTGCAATATGCATACCAAATGCACGGTAGGACGTATGATGGCGAATCCGGATGTTTTGTACTTGCTCGATAAACTGAATATATGATGTATCAAACCTTAGAGGGGGATGTAGAACAAAACAATCGGTATCGCCATCATACAACCCCACCGTGGCTACTGGGTGCAATATGCATACCAAATGCACGGCAGGACGTATGATGGCGAATCCGGATGTTTTGTATTTGCTCAATGAACTGACCGGTGTATGAAGGTGGGCTATATATAGGGTCCTCTGGCTCACAAAGTGTTGTGCTAGGGTTTTGATCCAACGGTTAAGAAACCACCTCATCCAACGGCTCACAACAGCTCGAAAGAAACACACCGTAGCCCTGATCGAACGGCTCACAACAGCTCGAAAGAAACACACCCCGGATCCAACGACTCACAAGCGCTTTAAAGAAACACACGATCCGTGTGATTCTATCTGATTGGTCCAAACGAAACCCTAACCCATTTAGTCCCGGTTGGTGTCCCCAACCGGGACTAAAGGGATGTTTTCTTCTCGCTATATATATGTATATATGCATTGCCACACCATTGGCATAAACACATACAAACTCACCACTCTCTCTCATGGCTTCTACCGTACCCACTCTAACATTCATCCAGGCGGAGGCACTTTCCGCCTCGAACTACCCCTGCCCGTGCGGCTACAACGTTCCCGCCGGTTGGATGCTGAGCGCCGGAGGAGTGCCGGTCCCTCCTCTTCCTGAAGGTGTGGCGCGTCGGGCGGCCATCACGAACCACTACTATCACGAGCTCACGCCGGAGCAGCGGAGGAATCTCAGTTGGCATCCCGATAACCAGCATACTTGGGATGCCTTCTTCATCAATCGGCGTGAGAGGGCGCTCGCCAGGTATGAGGAGGACGGCCTGCCTCCTGGGAACTTTCACGAGGCCGGTCGTCGGCTATGGTGGTCCGGCCGGACTCTACAGAGCGTCATGGACTACATCAGGGCCGGCGATATCCCCCGCCTGCGCTACCCTCAGGCCCAGTCCTGGAGTCGTGATCCTCCGAGGGAGTGCAGAGCACCGTCAGACGATAGTGACGACGACGGCGGCGGCGACTACGACGACTACGAGTACATGTACTATAGGCCTAGGCAGGAGTATGACTAGCAGATATCAGATCATGCATCTATGCTCTCCGTTTAGGTTTAGATCCACTCTAGCCATTATGTACTGCCTTTTTTATCTATATATATATTCAAGATGTGTGTGAATCTTTATGATTAGTTTTATTTTTCTGAATTTTCTGATATATTATTTGTATTTTTAAGATTTTAAAAAGAATTAGTTTTATTTTTCAAAATTTTCTGATATATTATTTGTACTTTAAGATTGGAAAAAGGAAAAGTATTTGAAAAACCACCTTTAGTCGCGGTTACTGTCACGAACCGGCACTAAAGGCTCTTTCCGCGCGGGAACGAAAACGCCGCGAAAAAAATACCCCTTTAGTCGCGGTTGGTGTCCCCAACCGCGACTAAAGGCTGCCCCTATATATTCTCTGCCCCCAAAAATTCCCAAACACATCTCGTCTTCTCCGCGCCGCCCTCGCCGATTCCGTCTCCGGTTGCTGCCCGTCGCCCCCACCGACTCCGTCTCTGGTTGCTGCCCGTCGCCCTCGCCGATTCTGTCTCCGGTAGGTGCCCGCCCGTGCGTTCTTGAGGATCTCTGGAGGATCGTGCACGACGATCGGAATTAAACGACGACGACGGCCGTGGCCCCCGCCGGAGGATCTGTTTAGGGTTTTGCCGTGCCCGTGCGTGCGTGCTTGGCCATGCCCGTGCCGTGGCCGTGGCCGTGCCGTGGTCGTGGCCGTGGTCGTGGCCGTGGCCGTGCCCGTGGCCGTACGTGGCCGTG
Organism: Alopecurus myosuroides; assembly: GCA_028641055.1. Classification (NCBI taxonomy): domain Eukaryota; kingdom Viridiplantae; phylum Streptophyta; class Magnoliopsida; order Poales; family Poaceae; genus Alopecurus; species Alopecurus myosuroides. The sequence goes on along the minus strand of CM054063.1, from coordinate 290,790,718 downwards.
CCGTCGTGCGTGGCCGTGGCCGTGGCCGTGGCCGTGCCCGTGCCCGTGGCCGTGGCCGTGCCCATGCCCGTGGCCGTGCCCGTGGCCGTGGCCGTGCCGTGGTGCGTGGCCGTGGCCGTGCTCGCGGGGGAGAGAGGAGAGTGGCGCCGTGGCCCTCGCCGGAGGAGGAGGAAACAGAGACGCTGACGTCACGGCCTGCGGGAGAGAAAAAAAAACGCTCTTGGGCTGCACTCGGATTCTGAAAAAAAAAAAGTTGGGCTGCACTCTTTTTTTGCAAAGTTAAAATAAATCCTAAATCAAAAAAATTCCTAAGTCAAAAAATTTCATACTAAGTTAAAATAAATCCTAAGTCAAAAGTTGGGCTGCACTCTTTTTTTGCAAAGTGCTAACCCTAAGTCTACTAACCCTAAAAATATATTTGTACTAATATTTGCTAATTCTACTAACCCTAAATATTCCTAAGTCAAAAAATAATGAAAATAAGTTTTAATTCAATAAATTCAGAATATTAAGTGTAATATACCAAAATGACCAGAAAAGCAAATGCAACGTAGCTATGGGGTTCTCCAAGTCATTTGAGAAACTAATCTTGGACACACCTCTAATGTATGGTTTTCCCCCTCCGGTGGTCATCGTTCTTCCACCGGAGTGACATATGGCGGACAATTTGAGATAGAGGGTGTAATATTTGCTAAGTCTCCTATATACTTAATTAATTTTTACTATATGCATGTCTGCAGGAGTGACATATGGCGGACAATGGAGCCTTGCCGTATACAGAGCAGGAGGCTGAAGGTATTATATACGGCATGATAGCCAACCAGACCCATTATGTGCCGGGCCCAGAAGATGAGCAACAAGACGATGTAGTCTCTTCTTATCTGAACCTTGATGATCAAGAACGTGGAGGAACGGACATTGTCGATGATGAAACATGTGAAGGAACGGACATTGTCGATGATCAAGAAGCTGAAGGAATGGACATTGATGACGGAGGTCAACCGTCGACAAACGACGATCTCCAATTGCAAAGAACAACCACCTCCTGCGAGGTATATATATATATATATACATTGGGACTCTCGTGATACAAACTTACTGAAATGTGAATACATATGCACTAACGCGCGCGACTCTCTTTCTTATTTTAGCCCTCGGCCGGGATCTAGTATGACAAAGCGTGGCAAATCCAAGTCGATGAAAGATGGAGAAACATATACCATCGAATCAGTCAGTGAAATCGGCAAGCCCCTACAGCACACCACAAAGTTTATCAACCAATGCGGAGTCATTGTTAGAGACACCGTCCCGATCACCGTCCAGGAATGGAAGGAGCCAAAGAAAGCACGTGTTGGTTTCACTTATGTCGACAAGAGAACGAAAAAGATTATGTTTAGAAAGCTTATTGCACATTTCATTCTACCTCCGGAATACAACAAAAAAGATGAATTCGGTGAGGACGTTCCGGGTGGACGTGAGAGGAGGAGGATAGTCAAAGAGTTCGCTTTTCAGAAGATGGCCGAAGCATTCAAGAACTTCAAGAAAAAATTGTTCCGTGAATATGTCAGCAAGGGCAAGACTCCGATTTTCACTGGACAACATGAGAAACTGAGAGATGATTGGACAGAATTTGTGACGCAACATAAATCGGAGCATTTCAAGGAAATGTCGGCAAAAAATAAGGCTAATGCGGAAAAGAAACAGTACCATCATGTTATGGGGCCAGGAGGATACCGCGTTTCGGCGCCTAAGTGGCAGGCAATGGAGGACGGCCTGAGGGCAAGAGGAATCTGTCTAGGTACAGAGGGATGGGACGAAAGAGCCAAAATGTGGTGGTACGGGCATGGGGGATCGCTAGACCCGGAGACAGGGGAGTGTGTTCACCGGCAGAAAAAGTTTGCTCCCACAAAAGACCTTGTTGACGCAATGACCTTAGCTCAACAGGGCGTGATCACGTTCAACAGAGAGAGAGACCAACTGACCCATGCCCTCGGGAATCCTGAACACGGAGGACATGTACGAGGCAAAGGCAGATTGCCGTGGAAAGTAGGGTTTTCCCAGGAGGGTGACCCGTACTGTTACAGAAGCCGTAAGAGAGGTACGGACCGGGCTGCAGATCAACTGTCGAATCTTGCAGCGGAATTTAATGAGTTGAAGAAGATCGTGGCGGGAATACTTGAGAAAGAAAAAGCGGCGGCTGCAGGGCCGCATGAAGAACATGCAGCGGATCTCGGAAGCCAGCATCAGCGGAGAAGCAGCGTGGCTTCCACGGAGGCCCCGACTGCAGGTGCTAATGCACCGATGATCGAGAGTCGTGCACCGGAGCCTCACTACCCCGTGGATGATGTAAAGGAGATGAAAGAATGTGATCTGCATTATCCCGTGGGGAACATTTCCATGAAGGTAGCTACCAGCAGTGCTTTACCATCTACACCTGGAGCACTCCATCACAACAACCCCATTCCATATGGCTATGCTCGAGTCACGGTGGAAGACATAGTCCAAGCGTTTGAGGACCTGGAGATTGACATAGCTACACCCGAAGGGGAGAGAAGACTTGGAGATGTCAAGCGCCAGTTCATTCTATGGAAAACGAAGTACATAGTGTTTCCAGGCGAGACGCCAAGGCTAACAAGTCCACCCCCCTCCGATGGTGCAGGTGGTGGTGGTGGTGGTGGTGGTGGTGCTGGTTCACCTACGCCTCCTTCACGCCATTCGACGCCGTCCCCCGATCCACAATCTCCGGCGGGTAAGATGTCGTCACCCACGATTCCTCCTCCGGCGGTTAAGCAGCCGTCGCCCACGATTCCTCCTCCGGAGGAAAAGCAGTCGTCTCCCCCCATTCCTCCTCCGGAGGAAAAGCAGCTGTCTCCCCCATTCCTCCTCCGGAGGAAAAGCAGACGTCGCCCCCATTCCTCCTCCGGAGGATAAGCAGACGTCGCCCTCCATTCCTCCTCCAGCGAAGAAACAGAGGCAGGCGGACAACAAGGGAACCTGCTCTTGGTCTATTAACCCGGAGCCTTATGTAGCTAAGACCACACGGGTACCGGAGCCATCACTGAAGCCTCTCCCCCCAAGGCCTTGGGAACTTAGTGATGCTGAAACCAAATTGGCCGTGAAGGCTGACGTTGACAAATGGAAGGGCCGACTGAAGGCGCTAAAGGAGCCTGAGCCCAAGGAAGTATTCCCTCCGATTGTAGACTATTGGGCTACGGGTTTTTTGTCGACACCGTCCCAAGCCGAGAAGAATTTGCCTAAAGACTATGATAATGAACTTCGTAAGCAAGCAGGAATATTGGAGGAGGAGAAAGAGAAAGCAAAAATAGTGGAGGAGGAGAAAGGAAAAGGAAAAGGAAAAATGAAAAAAAGCGGGAAACAAGTTGCCCAGCTCGGGATGCAGAGTAAAAAATCGATCCCCCCGCTCATAGTGAAAGCCGCTCCGGAACAGGACCCCGAGGTCATAAATGCTGTGGCAGAAATGGGATTGACTGTACCTACTGCCATGCAAAATGCGTCCGAGGCCGGTATATCTCTTCGTCTCTTTTTAGGCCTAGACGATGCGCCAGTGGCTGAGGTAGGATTACAATATGAGAAGAAAGGGTCTCTCGTCGATCCTGCGAAGGAAAAGGATCTACCACCACTAATGCAAGCTCTGCTACGTTGGTACAAACATTTCATAACATGGACCGACAAAGAATTTGTGTATGTGGATTATACAGAGGAGCATCACACTAAAAAGTACTCTGTAACAGTTGAGATGAGTGAATTGTTCCAGCTGTTCAATTTGCGTGAGCTCGACAAATCTATCCTGAGTTGCTACGTTCTGTAAGTGATTTATTTCTACGTCATCTCGTTCTTCATTGCCTACACTATATATCACTGGTAGAAAATAGGCCTTCGGTACGCCCCCATTAGTCCCCAAAATAATGGACCCGCGACCATAGGGGTCTTTAGTCACGGTTCGGGACGAGACCCGCGACCAATATTCTGGGCCCAGCGCGCTCGGCCCACAGCTGGCGGAGGGGAGGGGCTTTAGACCCGGTTGGCCAGACCAACGGGGACTAATAGGTCCTCAGGCCGGCCCCACGGCCTTTAGCCGCGGTTGTCCAGGTGAACCGGGACTAAAGGCCCATCCCTATATATAGGACTCAGCTCGCTGCACTTGGCCACATTTGCTCACAATATTCACAAGGGGGTGGTGGGTATGCTTTTGGTTCCTACTATGCACACAAGGTGTTCGATGAAATGCCCCATAGCATGAAACACACTTGAGCGTTTTCATTTATTTTACCTCCGTGATCGCGGTTAGCAACTTGAACCTTTCATGATTTGTATTATTTCCAGCTAGCTAGTTAGTTTAACAGATGCATGATGGTTAATTATATACTTTATATAATAATAATGCAGATGAATCGGCAATGGATGTACGGTAACCGACTCTCCGGTGAGTTCACTACGGGTTTGAAAGATTTCCTCGTAGTGGCAAATGCGAACAAGCAGCGAGGTTTTATTATGTGTCCATGTGCTGAATGTAAGAATGAGAAGGGTCACTCCTCCTCAAGAGTCGTTCACATGCACCTGCTTCGGCACGGTTTCATGCCAAGCTATAATTGTTGGACCAAGCATGGAGAAAGAGGGGTTAGAATGGAAGAAGATGAAGAAGAGGATGATATCGATTTCAACTATCATGACCTTTTCGGTGATACTTTCATGGAGGATGATGCTGAAGGTGGGGAAGGGTTTGGTGAAGGTGAAGAAGAGGCACATGATGAGCCCGCTGATGATCTTGGTCGGACCATTGTTGATGCACGGAGACGCTGCGAAACTGACAAGGAGAGGGAGAATTTGGATCGCATGTTAGAGGATCACACGAAGTCACTGTACCCAGGATGCGACAATAGTCTGAAAAAGCTGGGCTGCACACTGGATTTGCTGAAATGGAAGGCACGGGAAGGTGTAGCTGACTCATCATTTGAAAATTTGCTGAAAATGTTGAAGAATATGTTTCCAAAGAATAACGAGTTGCCCACCAGTACGTACGAAGCAAAGAAGGTTGTGTGCCCTCTAGGTTTAGAGATTCTGAAGATACATGCATGCATTAACGACTGCGTCCTCTACCGCGGTGCATACGAGGATTTGAATGAATGCCCTGTATGCACTGCATTGCGTTATAAGATCAGAGGCGATGACCCTGGTGACGATGTTGAGGGCGAGAAACCCAGGAAGAGGGTTCCCGCCAAGGTGATGTGGTATGCTCCTATAATACCTCGGTTGAAACGCCTGTTCAGGAACAAAGATCATGCCAAGTTGTTGCGATGGCACAAAGAGGACCGTAAGTACGACGGGGAGTTGAGACACCCCGCTGATGGAACGCAATGGAGAAAGATCGACAGAGAGTTCAAAGATTTTGCAGCTGACGCAAGGAACATAAGATTTGGTCTAAGTACTGATGGCATGAATCCTTTTGGCGAGCAGAGCTCCAGCCATAGCACCTGGCCCGTGACTCTATGCATCTACAACCTTCCTCCTTGGTTGTGCATGAAGCGGAAGTTCATTATGATGCCAGTGCTCATCCAAGGTCCAAAGCAACCCGGCAACGACATCGATGTGTACCTAAGGCCATTAGTTGATGAACTTTTACAATTGTGGGGCAAACCTGGTGTACCTGTGTGGGATGAGCACAAAGAAGAGGAATTTAACCTACGAGCGTTGCTTTTTGTAACCATCAACGATTGGCCTGCTCTCAGTAACCTTTCTGGACAGTCAAATAAGGGATACAAAGCATGCACGCACTGCTTACATGAGACTGAAAGTGTATTTTTGGATAACTGTAGGAAGAACGTGTACCTGGGTCATCGTCGATTTCTTCCCCGAAATCATAACGTAAGAAAGAAAGGCAAGCATTTCAACGGCAAGGCAGATCACCGGCCGAAGCCTGCGGAACGTACTGGAGCTGAGATATTTGATATGGTCAAGGATTTGAAAGTCATCTTTGGAAAGGGTCTTGGCGGACAATCAGTTCCGCAGGGAGTTGACGGGCACGTACCCATGTGGAAAAAGAAATCGATATTTTGGGAGCTACAGTATTGGAAAGTCCTAGATGTCCGCTCTGCAATCGACGTGATGCATGTTACGAAGAATGTTTGCGTGAACCTGCTAAGCTTCTTGGGCGTGTATGGGAAGACAAATGATACAAAGGAAGCACGGCAGGATCAGCAACTTTTGAAAGACCCAGATGACCGGCATCCGGAATGGTTTCAAGGTCGTGCCAGCTACGCTCTTACGAAAGAAGAGAAGGTCATTTTTTTTGAATGCCTGAGCAGTATAAAGGTCCCGTCTGGCTTCTCGTCGAATATAAAGGGAATAATAAACATTGCGGACAAAAAGTTCCAAAACCTGAAGTCTCACGACTGCCACGTGATTATGACGCAATTGCTTCCGATTGCTTTGAGGGGCCTCCTACAGGAAAATGTTCGAGTAGCCATTGTGAAGCTATGTGCATTCCTCAATGCAATCTCTCAGAAGGTAATCAGTCCAGAAGATCTACCACGGTTACAGAACGATGTGGTCCAATGTCTTGTCAGTTTTGAGTTGTTGTTTCCACCAGGGGACCTTTAGTCCCGGTTCGTGACACCACCCGGGACTAAAGGCTTGACCTATATATGTGCGATGCCTTCCTGCCCCAAAATTTTCTAAGTCCCCAAACCCTCGTCTTCATTCGCGCCGGCGCCCAGTCGTCTTCTGCCCCGTCGCCGTCCCCCGCGCAGATCTCCGTCGTTGTCGCCATCGCCGTCGCCGTCGCCGCGCCGTCGCCCTCGTTGCGCCCTTCTCTCCACCGCCTCCACCCTGCTCCGCCCCCGCCCCGTCGCCGTCTCTCCGGCCGGTAGGTTCCCCGCGGGCCGTCGCCGTCGCCCTAGAACCAACGCCATCGAACTAGAACCAACGGCGTCGCCCTAGAACCAACGCCGAACCAATGCCGTCGCCGTCCCTCGCGCTCGCTCCCGCGGCCAGATTCGCCGCCGGCGAGACCACAGTGGCCGTGGCCTCGTCCCCATCTCCGTCCCCTCCCCCGTGGCGAGCAGCACAATGGCCTCGTCCCCATCTCCGTTGCATCCCCCGTGGCCGGAATCGTCGATCCGAGATCCTAATCTGCAACCGCCGGCCACGCCAGGGGTGACGTCATGATGACGTCACCTGCCCACTGTTCTAAATTACAGAATATAAATAACCTTCTAAATTAAATAACTTTTAATTTATAATTTAATTTTTTTGGAAAAATATGCAAAATGTTCAGAAAAATGTAAGCTATCTGTTTATATCATTTTCAATCATGTTTGACAAAGTTCAAAATGAGACCATATTTGAATTTGTATTAAATTCATTAAAATAATGATGAAAATAAGTTTTAATTCAATAAATTCAGAATATTAAGTGTAATATACCAAAATGACCAGGAAAGCAAATGCAACCTAGCTATGGGGTTCTCCAAGTCATTTGAGAAACTAATCTTGGACACACCTCTAAAGTATGGTTTTCCCCCTCCGGTGGTTATCGTTCTTCCACCCAAAACCCTAGCAATCTGTTTTCCCTCCTTCTACGACAATATTTGCTAAGTCTCCTATATACTTAATTAATTTTTACTACATGCATGTCTGCAGGAGTGACATATGGCAGACAATAGAGACCTGACGGCGGAACAGGTGGCTGAAGGTTATATATTAGATATCATAGCCGGAGGAGGAACAGACATTGTCGATGATGTAATCTCTTCTTATCTGAACCTTGAGGATCAAGAAGGTGAAGGAGGAACAGACATTGTCGATGATCAAGGAGGTGAAGAAGGAATAGACATTGTCGATGATCAAGGAGGTGAAGGAATGGACATTGATGACGGAGGTCAACCGTCGACAAACGACGATCTCCAATTGCAAAGAACAACCACCTCCGACGAGGTATATATTTTAGCCCTCGGTCTTATTTTAGCCCTCGGTCCAATTGCAAAGACTAACGCGCGCGACTCTCTTTCTTATTTTAGCCCTCGGTCGGATCTAGTATGACAAAGCGTGGCAAATCCTAGGCGATGAAAGATTCCGAAATATATACCATCGAATCAGTCAGTGAAATCGGCAAGCCCCTACAGCACACCACAAAGTTTATCAACCAATGCGGAGTCATTGTTAGAGACATCGTCCCGATCACCGTCCAGGAATGGAAGGAGCCAAAGAAAGCACGTATTGGTTTCAGTTATGTCGACAAGAGAACGAAAAAGATTATGTTTAGAAAGCTTATTGCACATTTCATTCTACCTCCGGAATACAGCAAAAAAGATGAATTCGGTCAGGACGTTCCGGGTGGACGTGAGAGGAGGAGGGTAGTCAAAGAGTTCGCTCTTCAGAAGATGGCCGAAGCATTCCGGAACTTCAAGAAAAAATTGTTCCGTGAATATGTCAGCAAGGGCAAGACTCCAATTTTCACTGGACAATATGAGAAACTGAGAGATGATTGGACAGAATTTGTGACGCAACATAAATCGGAGCATTTCAAGGAAATGTCGGCAAAAAATAAGGCTAATGCGGAAAAGAAACAGTACCATCATGTTATGGGGCCAGGAGGATACCGCGTTTCGGCGCCTAAGTGGCAGGCAATGGAGGACGGCCTAAGGGCAAGAGGAATCCGTCTAGGTACAGAGGGATGGGACGAAAGAGCCAAAATGTGGTGGTACGGGCATGGGGGATCGCTAGACCCGGAGACAGGGGAGTGTGTTCACCGGCAGAAAAAGTTTGCTCCCACAAAAGACCTTGTTGACGCAATGACCAAAGCTCAACAGGGCAATATCACGTTCAACAGAGAGAGAGACCAACTGACAGTTGCCCTCGGAAATCCTGAACACAGAGGACATATACGAGGCAAAGGCAGATTGCCGTGGAAAGTAGGGTTTTCCCAGGAGGGTGACCCGTACTGTTAGAGAAGCCGTAGGAGAGGTACGGACCGGGCTGCAGATGAACTGTCGAATCTTGCAATGGAAGTTTCTGAACTGAAGAAGGTCGTGGCGGGAATACTTGAGAAAGAAAAAGCGTCGGCTGCAGGGCCGCATCAAGAACATGCAACGGATCTCGGAAGCCAGCAGCGGAGAAGCAGCGTGGCTTCCACGGAGGCCCCGACTGCAGGTGCTAATGCACCGATGATCGAGAGTCGTGCACCGGAGCCTCACTACCCCGTGGATGACGTAAAGGAGATGAAAGAATGTGATCTGCATTATCCCGTGGGGAACATTTCCATGAAGGTGGCTACCGGGAGTGCTTTACCCTATATACCTGGAGCACTCCATCACAACAACCCCATTCCATATGGCTATGCTCGTGTCACGGTGGAAGACATAGTCCAAGCGTTTGAGGACCTGGAGATTGACATAGCTACACCCGAAGGGGAGAGAAGACTTGGAGATGTCAAGCGCCAGTTCATTCTATGGAAAAACAAGTACATAGTGTTTCCAGGCGAGACGCCAAGGCTAACAAGTCCACCCCCCTACGATGGTGCAGGTGCTGGTGGTGGTGGTGGTGCTGGTGCTGGTTCACCTACGCCTCCTTCACGCCATTCGACGTCGTCCCCCGATCTTCCTCCTCCGGCGGTTAAGCAGCCGTCGCCCACGATTCCTCCTCCGGCGGTTAAGCAGACGTCGCCCCCCATTCCTCCTCCGGAGGAAAAGCAGACGTCTCCCACTATTCCTCCTCCGGAGGAAAAGCAGACGTCGTCGCCCCCCATTCCTCCTCCGGAGGATAAGCGGACGTCGCCCCCCATTCCTCCTCCGGAGGATAAGCAGACGTCGCCCCCCATTCCTCCTCCAGCGAAGAAACAGAAGCAGGCGGCCAGCAAGGGAACCCACTCTTGGTCTATTAACCCGGACCCTTATGTACCTAAGACCACACGGGTACCGGAGCCATCACTGAAGCCTCTCCCCCCAAGGCCTTGGGAACTTAGTGATGCTGAAACCAAATTGGTCGTGAAGGCTGACGTTGACAAATGGAAGGGCAAACTGAAGGCGCTAAAGGAGCCTGAGCCCAAGGAAGTATTCCCTCCGATTGTAGACTATTGGGCTACGGATTTTTTATCGACAGTGTCCCAATCCGTGAAAAATTTGCCTAAAGACTATGATATTGAACTTCGTAAGCAAGCAGGAATATTGGAGGAGGAGAAAAAAAAAAGCAAAAATGATAAAAAGCGGGAAACAAGTTGCCCAGCTCGGGATGCAGAGTAAACAATCGATCCCCCCCTCATAGTGAAAGCCGCTCCGGAACAGGACCCCGAGGTCATAAATGCTGTGACAGCAATGGGATTGACTGTAGCTACTGCCATGCAAAATGCGTCCGAGGCCGGTATGTCTCTTCGTGCCTTTTTAGACATGGACGATATGCCAATGGCTGATGTAGCATTAAAATATGTGAAGAAAGGGCCTCTCGTCGAGCCTGCGAAGGAAAAGGATCTACCACCACTAATGCAAAGTCTGCTACGTTGGTACAAAGATTTCATAGCATTTACCGACAAAGAATTTGTGTATGTGGATTATACAGAGGAGCATCACACTAAAAAGTACTCTGTAACAGTTGAGTTGAGTGAATTGTTCCAGCTGTTCAATATGCGTGAGCTCGACAAATCTATCCTGAGTTGCTACGTTCTGTAAGTGATTTATTTCTACCTCATCTCGTTCTTCATTGCCTACACTATATATATATATATATATATATATATATATATATATATATATATATATTGTCCTAACTATATTGTTCCGCAGATTGAAGATTTGGGAATGCAAAGTAAGACTCATCCATGATGTTGGGTTCATTGACCCACAAATCATTAATGGAACTACGTTAGAACGTCACCCCAAAGACGTGGAGAAAGACTTGTACAATTTTTTTAAAAAGCATGAATCCAAAAGATATATTCTATTTCCTTACCATTTTGGGTGAGTGTTTCTCTCATGTTCCCATTCTCTTTTGTTTACTCCATGCATGGTATGTCCAATCGATAAATTATGCATGACTCTGCATCTAATGTGTCCGCAGGTACCACTGGATTCTGCTAAAAATTGATCTTCACAAGTCCTTAGTTTTGATCATTGACTCTATGAATTCAAATACAGATCTTTGGGTCAACATGAGAAAAATGATGCAAAAGTAATCATTTTTCAATCATTTGCGCTCTATATCGATCGGTCTCTTTTGTTCATTTTCTAAGATAATAACTCCCTTGTTCATTTAATTTTATTTGCATTGTAGAGTTTGGAGACGGCTCTCACTTCAACATGTCGGTGAATTCAAAGATGCGCTACAATTTAAAAATGTGGTCAAAGGTGTGGATAAGCAGCCACCGGGGACCGGTCTATGTGGATACTATGTGTGTGAGAACATACGGAAAGAAATATCTGAGAGGAAGAAGGACGAGGAAACGCGGAAGGGTCTCAATAACTTGCGGAGGGCGCTTACTCCAGAAGCTCGCTTCCGACCAATTCAAGAGGAAATAGCAGGATTTTTCCTTAGGCATGTCATCCAGAAGAAAGGAGAGTTCCATGCGTCCACCGACGATGACTTTTATCCGCATGTATAAGCCCTGAGTACTTTGAAACTTGTGCGAATTTGTGTATGCTCGTCCATCTTAATTGTGTAATATGGAAACTTGTTCGAGGTTGTATATATGGTCACCCGATATTGAATATATATTATATATTCCTATTGAATTCTCCTTGTTTGATATTTCATATATATATATATGCATGTATATGTGTACTGAAATTAAAACAAAAGAAATTAAAAAGGAAACAGGTTTAGGGGGCCTAAAACCCTAAACCTGCGCAGGTTTTCAGTCCCGGTTAACCACAAGAACCGGGACTAAAGGTCCTCCGCCGCAATAGACCCCTAGCGCCCACGTGGACGGGCTTTTAGTCCCGGTGCGTAAGTGGCGGGACTATAGGGGGGGGCATTTAGTCGCGCATAGCTAGTCCCGGTTGCCCGGACGGGATTAATGGTCCTGGCGAACCGGGACTGTAGGCCTATTTTCTACCAGTGTATATATATATATTGTCCTAACTATATTGTTGCGTACGCTATTATGCAGATTGAAGATTTGGGAATGCAAAATAAGACTCATCCATGATGTTGGGTTCATTGACCCACAAATCATTAATGGAACTATGTTAGAACGTCACCCCAAAGAAGTGGAGAAAGACTTGTACAAAATTTTTAAAAAGCATGAATCCAAAAGATATATTCTATTTTCTTACCTGTTTGGGTGAGTGTTTCTCTCATGTTCCCATTCTCTTTTGTTTACTCCATGCATGGTATGTCTAATCGATAAGTTATGCATGACTGTGCATCTAACGTGTCCACAGGTTCCACTGGATTCTGCTAAAAATTGATCTTCAGAACTCCATAGTTTTGATCTTTGACTCTATGAATTCAAATACAGATCTTTGGATCAACATGAGAAAAATGATGCAAAGGTAATTATTTTTCAATCATTTGCGCTCTATATCGATCGGTCTCTTTTGTTCATTTCCTAATCTAATAACTCCCTTGTTCATTTAATTTTATTTGCAATGTAGAGTTTGGAGACAGTTCTCACTTGGACATGTAGGTGGATTCAAAAATGAGCTAAAATTTAAAAATATGGTCAAAGGAGTGGATAAGCAGCCACCGGGGACCGGTCTATGTGGATACTATGTCTGTGAGAACATACGGAAAGAAATCTCTGAGAGGAAGAAGGACGAGGCCACGCGGAGGGGTCTCAATAACTTGCGGAGGGAGCTTACTCCAGAAGCTCGCTTCCGACCAATTCAAGAGGAAATAGCAGGATTTTTCCTTAGGCATGTCATCGATAAGGAAGGAGAGTACCATGCGTCCACCGACGATGACTATTATACGCATAAGCTATCTTAATTGTTCGAATTTGTGTATGGTCATCCATCTTAATTGTGTAATATGGAAACTTGTTCGAGGTTGTATATATGGTCACCCGATATTGAATATATATTATATATTCCTATTGAATTCTCCTTGTTTGAAATTTCATATATATATATGCATGTATAAGTATCGTAAAATATATATATATATATGTGTACTGAAACTTCATCAAAATTAAAATAAAACACAAAATAAAATATAAAAGAAATAAAACAAAACAAATTAAAAAGGAACCAGGTTTAGGGGGCCTAAAACCCTAAACCTGCGCAGGTTTTCAGTCCCGGTTGGCCACAAGAACCGGGACTAAAGGGCCTCCGCCGCGACGGATCCCTAGCGCCCACGTGGACGGGCCTTTAGCCCCGGTCCGTAAATGGCGGGACTATAGGGGGGGTCTTTAGTCGCGCATTGCTAGTCCCGGTTGCTGGGTCGGGACTACAGGCCCTGGCGAACCGGGACTACAGCCCTATTTTCTACCAGTGATCTTAGTTATGTTGGGCTTACTTCAATTTATGAAAAGAGAAATACAATTTGCAATTGATTGATTATTCAGGTTTTAATGTTTAAACACCGATTGTAAAATGCTCAGATTTAAAATCGATGATCCATGGACTGAATATTTTTCAAATTAAATTGTTGAAGAATGAACAGAACTGGACACATTGTGTCTCTTTTTCTGAAAGTTTGCAAAGACGGTATGTTTTTCATCTTCTTTCCCGCCGACGGATTTTTGAAATAGCAAATATAACAACTGGTTTCACAACAACACACATGCATATTTATGTCACATGGCTATCGCGACATGAAAAATAGGAACTTCCCTTTTGAGCCTTTGTAATGCATATTTAGATTTTTCTATCCCTTGCAACGCAAGGGCATTTTTGCTATAAATACTAAAATGGCAAACCAAGTCAGTTTTCACTCTCGACCAAAGCATTTTACGGTTTAACTAATACTTCTAATTTGTGCCACGAAACAAAATTCCAAGCACACTTAGAATTTTCTCTCTCCCTGTTGCAACACACCGGCATGTTTCGTAGTAAATACTCAATCAAACATTTGTTTTCCTTGACTGGTATAGAAGAATCAGAACAACTTTCAATATTAGCCACGTTCCCACGTCTCGATAACCTTAGTCGCCTGGACTTCTGCAGCGGTCTCGCAGCTCCGTCATTAAGAGATAAGCTCAGATCCTTTCGTGAGTTGCTCTCATGGTCATGGATCATACTCAACTATGAAAAAAAAAACTCCAGCAGAAACAGGAGGAAACAAAAAAAAGCCCGTTTGGCATTAATGAAAGAAAATTGTGGAGATTCTTCGAGTGGTAGTAATTATACAGAATAACAGCCGTGTCAATCCGCAAAACCACATACCAGCATTACGGGTTAATTGGTAGCTAACCATCAAATATATTACAAGCTTCGTATACACAGAGGAACACTTTATTAATTGCATTTAAGGATAAATATAGTAAAAAATGTATTAATAATTATGTTGCACACAAACAAAATGTGACAAGGATTTCAAGGATACAACGAGTATCTTATAGAATGTCAAAGGCAAATACACTAATATAATTACAATGACAAACTAACATGAAAATTCGTATGAAAAGGACTCTGGCCCATCAAATTAACTAGGTCATTGTAAACCAAACATACACTTCAGATTCAAATATCTCATGCAACCCAATCCAACCAAGAATCAAATGATAAATTTGAAAAGGATCATAAGGTACATTCTGTGGGCAGCTAGGTTCGACGACGCGCTTTACGTACCACCGTAATATGAGTCCTGATGGTACCGCCTAAACGAGTCAACACAATGTCTCGCTGGAGAAACTCTACGATTTTGGAATTAGTGCAGTGGCAGTGGCTAGGTGCCTGGCCGTGGGTTCCCTAATTAGGATTTTGTTAGATATTGTCATTTTTAAGTATTTCTCTTGAATGCATATTTCTAGAGAAGCGCGAGGTGAAAAAGTGTAAATTGCACTTTTAATCATTAACTTAGCCATAATAAATAATTTTGTTAGATGTTCGAAAGGCACTTGATATGAGAAAAAGTTGTTGTTTTTGGTGTTCGATTCAAGTCCAAATTGTTGCCTTTGATCCTAGTGTTCAACCTTGCTCAGGGTTGATCTGATTGGGTTGGTCAACATATGGTGTCTCATACAGTAGTTAGTTATTTAAGTTGATGCAGAGTAAATGTATCATACAAAAATTGGCCTACTCATCAAACAAGACTGTTATGTAACACTCGGGGTTTTCCAATTAGAATTGCTTTTTGTTTTTCTTTTGCATCACATAGCATCATGCATCATATGCATTGCACCCTGTTTTCAAAACAACTCAAAAGTTCAAACCAATTTAAACTTTCAAACATGTCCAAAGTTTTCCAATTAAAAGATGCAAACTAAACAACTCAAAATGTTTCCAATAGTTTGAATTTGAATCAATTAAGAAAATGCTTGATAATAGAACCCCTTTTATTAACACCCTAATGGTAAATTCAAATTCAAATCAAAATCTTTCATACTTGGCATGTTCCAAATGTGGGTTTAAAAATTAAAATCTTGCAAACAATTAACTTCAATGAGTTTCCATAATGGGTTGAGCTTATTGCATAAAAAATTGGTTATTTCAAAAAAATCAAAACCTATATGAACCCTATCTGAAATTCAAATAGCAATTTTAAATCTTTTGGCCATTTCAAATTTTGGAAACTAATGTTAACATGCTTTGACCTTGCTGTTTTGTAAGTCAATGAAAAATTATTTCATAACATAAAACCCCTAAAACCTCATCCTCTTCTCTCTCTTTCTTTCTACAAAAAAAAGGTGTGTAAACAACAAAAAAAAAATTAAAAGAGAAGCCCAGGGGGAGGCAGGCCAGCCCGAATGGGGCCATCCCCCTAGCCCAGCACCCCAAGGGCCCAACCCCAGCCCACCATACCCCCTTCTCCTTCTAACTTTAGGCCCGAGGCCTCCTTCCCCCACCTTCGTACGGGCGATGACGCCATCGCTGGGAGAAAAGGTACAGCACCGAGCCACCCTCACCTGCTCCCACCTCCTCCTCCCTATTTCTACCCTCTTCCCCCTCCAAACCCTAGCCGCCTCCTTCCTCTCCCTTCCATCACCGCCGCCCCCTTTCTTCCTCCTCCCTCTCTGCTTCTCTCCCAACCCCGTTTCTGAATTTCTGAAGAGAAAACAGGGGCAGCCATGGCCGCATCTGCCAGGGCATGCCGCCGTCGCTCCGGGCACGGCAGGGCCTGTCCAGTCGCGGGAATGGAATCGTGGTGGTGCCCTCCTCGTCCTCGCGGTCTCGGACAGCCAGGAGAGGCCCCAGGGCCGCGCCGCCGTCGCCATCATCTTCCCCCCGGCGCGTTGCTGCTGTCGTCCGCTTCGCTCGACAGGCCATCGTCCGCCTCGAGCCGTCCGCGCCGCCAAGCTCCCCCTCCGAGGTGAGCACTCCCTCCGTCGCTGCACCCCCTCCCTTTGCTCTGTGTGTCACCAACGAGCAAAACGATCGCGCCGCCCCTCGTTGGTCGTCACCGGACTCTCGCTCGCTGTCTCCGTTCTGCAGACGAGATGAGTTCTGAATCTTCTGTTTCGAAGTTCAGTTAACTTCCTCTTATTGCTTCATCTAGTAACAACCCTGATAACCAACAAAACCAATAGCACTAGCCCACTGGTAGCACACCTTGCGCGCGTCCAGCAGGTCCAGGGTTCGATTCCCCTTAGGCGCAAAAGCCACCCCCTTTTTCTCAGCCTTTTCTTTTTTTCTCTCGAATTCCAGAAAACAGATCTGATGCATTAATTGTAAAATCAATAACAAATTGAATTTTGATCCAATTTCAACGATTCAAATTGCTGTGGATTCATAATCTTGTGCCCTTTCTGTTAATGTCAAGTTTGCAACATGTTTCTGTAATAATTTTTGCACTAAATAATTAATAACTGAAAATGCAATAAAAATTGGAAACTTTGGAATTTCATAACTTGAGTTATGTTCATCCAATTTGAGCAAACTTGGGCTCTAAAAATTTGTCTTAACAAACTCTACACATTGGTATTTTATTTGGTCACAATTGAATTAATTTTGAACATGTTTCCTCCTGTTTACTAAAAAGGGCAGAATAAGAATGCTTATGAAAAATTGCATAATAAATTCAATAATAACCCAAAAATTGTGTTTAATAGCTCAAAATGTTCAGTGAAACATTTGCTACATGTTCTCAACCTTTTCAATACCATTTGTTTACTGTTTTTCCTAATTAAAAGTGGTGCAATAATTCAATGCTTTAATTAAACCTTTTAAATTGCAAAATTCATAACTTGGGCAATTCAAATCCAATTCCAACATGTAAAATATGTTTTCCATCCCATTTTTCATGAACTTTGCAAATATAAACTTTGTTTTCTGTTTTGAATAATTTAAATTGCTGAAAAAAACTGTTTCTTAATTAATGCATTTAAAATTGTCAAATTAATAACTTGCTCATCTAAAATCCAAATTCAACAAATGAAATATGTTTTCCATCTAAAATTTTGTGTTCTTTCCAAATATAATTTTTGTTATCTGTTTTGAACAATTAAAATTGGTGAAAACAACAAATGCTTGTGTAACTCATTTAAGAAGCCAAATTTCACAACTTAATAAATAAAATTCCAAACTTGGTAAACACCTTTTCAAATTGAAGCTATTGTTGTTTTCTCATTGTTTTCTTCATCCATGCATCATTCTAATCAACTTTCACATGATGGTTATTTGTAGATCATTTAAGTCAACATTAATTCATGGGCTTTTCCATATGCAATCCAAATTGCATATGGGCCCATTTAAATATGTTTACCATGTCAACTAGTTATCTCTGATGCATCCTTAAACTTGTCATGCATCCATATCTTGATCATGCTGGATCTTTTGCCGTAGTAGTAATTGTTGCATCCGGTGTTTGTTCTAGTTCGTTGCTTCTTCGCGGATAGGACGTTGAGATGATGTGAGCAACGACAAGTTCTTCGGGTGTACCTCTACTTGCTGGATTCCAGGCAAGTATACTCACTTGCTGCCTATGGCTGCCTTTCATCACTTGTTACCGATTCTTTCCGTTGTTCCTATGCTAGCCTTATGATTCGATGCTTGTGTCTCGATCCTATCATATGTTTACCTTGCAGCCATGATATAGCCTTCCTTCCACTTCCTATTAACTGTTGTTTGTTTACCTTGTTGGCCCTCGTGTCGTAGTTGCATGCTTAGTGTTATTTGCGCTCAAGTCTCGTTGCCCGTTTTATCACCTGTTTAGTCGATAGATGGGTTTAAATTCAATCAACAACATGTTAATGTTTTGGGTAATAATAATTTGATGATAAGGCACCGGCAGGAGGCCCGGCGTGGTTTTGAGGCCTGCTAGTGTCGACCCTAATTAGGAAAAGGGTCTTCTCCATTGATCCATGATGAGCGCACTAACCGCATGTGGGAAGCGAGTATGGGCGCCCCCCGCAATTCTGATTCAATTCGCATCTCGTCCAAATCGCCACACTTAGTTCGGGCTTTCCATTTGATGCATGCATATGCAGGTGCGAGCCCTTGGCGCCAGGGTGGAACTTTTGTAGTCGGCATTTAGGGCGGCGTGGTCTTCCAGTGTTATGAGCGTCCCCCTTTTCTTCGTGGGGGCTCGATTAGCCACGCACGCACATCATGTGGTTCTTTGGGCTTGATGCGAAGAAGAGTTGGGTTGTGTTGAGTACCTCGCTTGGTGGGTTGATCCCCCGTCTGGCGGGTTATTCTTACGTGTACGGCCAAATTGGTGCATCCCTGCAGGGTTAAATCTTCTCGAGAAGCCGTGTTGTCCGCGGTTATGGATGACTTGGTGAAAGTGCTGGCTAACAAGTACTCAGACAACTTACACTTAACGATGATAACTTGACTAGTAATATAGATTACCTTCACCATCAAAATGAATGTCACCTTAATCAACCGTGTGAGTTTCCTTGGGTTGCTTCCTTAGTAGGGGGTAACAGTGGATGGGTATTGTTTGGTGAGTAGTTGTAGTTGGTTCTTATACGCTCTCTTATCCCTCTCTTTTAGCCGGATGTTGTAGCGTGTTTCTGTAGTTAGTTAGTGCAGCCCGCTGCCGCTCCTTTGCAATAATCCCCTTCCTTTCCGTTGTACCCAAAGTATTTGTATCTTGTGATGATTGGTTACACTGGTATCTTGTGAGTATGGTTTATCCACTTGCCAGTACTTAACCGTACTGACCCACGAATCCTTTTCGTGGCTGCATATTCCACATTGCAGTCAACAGGTTTGAAGTCTGACGACGTTAGCTTGGGAATCCCTCCGGCTTGGCCTGGGCAGGGATTGGACGCCATCGGTTATCTTCAGGACTCTTAGTCCAATTTGTATCTTGTCCGTAGTCGGACGCTATGTTGTTTCTTCCGCTGTTATTTGGATCTTTGTATTGTATCAGTTGTATCCTTGACTCGTTTGAGTCGTCTTGTATATATCTTTTCTGTTGTTGTTGCGGAATATTCGTGAACTGTTGTAATGTTATCACAAGTGGCAACCTGGAATCGGTTATTATGTGGATTTTGGCGGGAATGCTGAAATTTGCATAGTGCCCGATCTCGGGGCGTCACATGTTACCCAAGAATTACCTACTTATGGCTGCTATTTGATCACCCGAAATGTTATGATAGGGTAGATGAGAAAAGTCTCAAGATATAAACTAACCAATGAAAAGGTACATTCTTCTTTGGTTCGTTGAACACAGACAATGTGATTGCTCTCTTTATATCGAGACCGTTAGCCCCTAAATATAATATTTATTCTTAACGGACTGCAACTTACCTAACAATAAAAAACATTAAAGATAAAGATGCTCCTAATTAATGGGATATTATTCCTTGTTTTAGTATTAGATTGAATCTGCTTGCCCCTCAACCTAATCCCTACAACAAGTGTGTATCACACTTACAAAAAAAATTCATGTGGAAAAATGTGGTAGCCTAGTACAGATGTTTCAAGTCCATGTTACTTATATTAAAAGAGAGAGTAGGAGAACACAAATAATAATAATAAAGGCCAACAAACACTACAATAAAAAATATAGATAAAGAAAAAGCCATAAATGTATAGTTATAACCAGGCCATCATATTTGTAGTTTACTTCTATAACCATTTCAGAGCGTGCATGTGATCAGAATGTGTGCTACTATTGTAGTATTTTTTTTAACCCTTGGGAAATATTGACAGATATAAACTGCTTATATTATGTGTTTTGCCATTGTCCACTTGTACACCTAAAGTTGACCTATCACAACATAAATAATAAAAAAATTACGAGTAATATCGAAATGCAGTTAGGATGAGTAGCTAGATTGTAGGACTATGGGTCTTCCGCTTATTGTCATGGTTTCTTATATTTTTTATTACAGAGTCATGAGTTTTGAAGTTTACACATCAGCAACAATCGGTGATTCCTTTTCTATTATGGGGCTCTCATCATCTGGACCCTCTGATGTTATACCTGTCAGCTTCCACTTTTCTAGTGCTTGTTGATGTTGGAAATTCTGGTTGCTACTTGCACCGATTGCTTTTATTGATCCTTTGTTTTGCTTTGGTGTTGACACTTTTGTAATTTGTTTTCGCATCTTAGACCTGCTATTTGATTCTTGCACTTCCAAATTTCCATCTATCAAAGGATGCAATCCATGTCGTAGTGCCATTTCCTCAAGCATGTCAAGTGTTATGACCATTTACCATTATAGCCAAAAATTTCTATTGACATAGTTTCACGTATAAATGTTTGAGAAAAATAATTTACCTATCGAGGAATTCAAACAAACCCACCTTATATGGAAGAATGTGATAGTACTGAACCGCATAAGCTCTTTTCGGAAATGGATCATTTACATATACCTAACCAGTCATACTATCAAAGAGAAAAACTTGAAAATGTCAGTATCGAGAAATAGAAAACCTAACAATCATAAAACGTTAAGTGCAACTTTAGAAGATACACTAAAAGCCTCCTAGCCCAGAAAAGTCCTGGCGATATGTGAACCGGGCCGTTTTCAAGGCCCAAATAAATACCAAATATCGTCCCGACTTTGATAAGTTTTTCGAGGGCTCTCGATAAGTGGATGCTCCGACACTATATATAGGGTGCGGGGGGACATATTTGGGGTAAGAATCCATGAAAGCTTCCACTATGATTCGTCCCCGATCCCCGCAATCCAACACAGCTGTGGCAAGCAATTACCCACCACCGATGGAGGGATCGTTACCGGGTGGAGGTGCCAGGTGTGGAGGATGCGCCGAAGGGGAAGACGGGTGTCGTTCTCCTCCGGGAAAGACGTTGTTTGTCGCTTCTCGGATGGTGCATACAAGTGCGATCAGCATCGATGGCAAGCGTGGGATAGGCTCAACCCCTTGACCGTGCATATGTGATGCACCTCGCATGACGCGGAGGTGGGTAGCTCCTGTCGCCCGCATAGGGTGCTGCAACCGGCAGAGGAGGAGGACGACTACATTCTGCCACCGGTGCCGGAGTGGAGGTTGTCGTCACCATGGGGAGCGGCAAGGGCTCCAGGGGTGCAGCATCGACGACCCCGTCAACAACATCTTATCGGTGTTCAAGCGCATATAGATGATGCCGACGCCAAGCTCAATATCGCCATGATCGCTTTTGATGCCGAGGCTCCTGGTTCCGTGACCCTCCTCGAAGCCACGGTGGACAAGCATGAGCTCGCGTGGGTGCTCCTCAAGATGGTCGAGCGCGACTACCTCGGAATCCAGTATATTAGATTTTTTTTCAGTTTTAGCTTAATTTTAGTTTGTACTATGACGATTAACTTGTATTGAGTCGAGCATGAACTAGTTTTTTTTCCAGTATGAATATTGCGTATCTATTATGCGCGTGTGAGTTTCATCCCGGAAACTAGTTTTCCGGATTCCCCTATAGCTGTTTTTTGGTACACAATTTTAGTGTATCTTCTAGAGTTGCTCTAACCAAAATATCCTCATTTTAGAGGGGCAAAAACATGATTTACATAAAAGTAACAAGAGAAAAAAATCACATATACATGGAATACATTAATTCCAATGGATAAAATAGGAAAGAGGTGTAGACAAGCAACTTATTCTTTAGAGAACCTAGCAAAGCAACTTGTACCTACATATTATCCTATAAATGTTCTACTAAGCAAGCCAAACATTTTAAAGGGAGTCACTTTTCATCAAGATGTATCATACAATGGTCTTATTTAATAAACCATGACGTGGCTGATCAAAAGTGATGTAAACTACATTCACTGGATTATATAATAAGGGAAAAAATACAAACCCGCTACTCAACTCTTCTGGAAACATTTCAATAAGGTCGTTGTTAATGGCTTGATTAAAATACACAATGAATAACTTGGTAATTTTCCTTTCTTAACCCAATTAGTACGCCAATTTTTGGTCAATAATACACAAGTTTGAGTGCTCCATGTGTATTACACCATAAATATAACAAAATGAGTAGCAAACTATGCATAGGTGGAGCAAACAGATAATGCAGAAATTGTTAACAAGTGAAGTTCATAAATCACACTTTTTTAAGTATTTCTTATCGGAACATGCCAAAATATTTGGTTTTTTTAGGAAACCACCACTGGCCACCTTTTTAGTGAGGCTCTTGCAAAATATAAAGCATATATTGGAGATTTACATAAGAACGTACATATACAAATCGTGGGTGAATATATCATGCATGTATGTATGTATTTATGTATACAAATATAAAGGAAGCACTTTAGGTTCCATCTTCCCTTCCATATAAGGTTTAAACATTATTATTAATAGAAATGTGGAAGTGTTGTAGAAAAATTACTTGCAAAAACTTGCAACATTTCTGCTCGATGATTTTCTTATCACAAAGTGTGGTGGACGATTTTTTTCTGTAATGAAACTTGGGCCACGCCATATATTTGCAATTTTTTTTGAAATGTATGACTCCTAACAAAATAGTACTATCTAAGATCATCAGAATGTCCATATCACATTGAAAACTTCGTTCTTCAAGTATGCACACCTTGCGAAGATGAAAGAAATAGAGAATGGGACGGTTCACATTACCTCCTTAGATAGAAAAATCAAGGAAATATGCATCATTTTGATTTAAATAAAAGAGAATACATGTAACATACAATTTCAACATGTATTTTCTGCTTAAATCATAGTGAATCATATATCTGATCATTACTGTTCTTAGTCCCTCCTTCAATGAAAATGGAGCACACTTGTTAAGAACATGGATTACCTCTGAAAAAAGGACAAATAATTTTTGGTTGATTAAGCGTAGACGGTTTGGCTCATCTCCTCAAATAGATATGATTAGCCCATAAAAATAGGATCTAATTGTAACCAAAGTATACTTTCTTAATAGTGGGAATATACTTAAATAGTAAGATAACCTTAACTGATGGGATAATATTACTTCTTTAGTGGTATTGGAATGGGTCAGCTTCCCCCTAATCCTAATCCCTAACACAATGGTGGATCACACTTCCTAAACCATTCAGGTGCCAACATCTAGTAACCTACGGCGTATACCCCAAGTCCATATTACTTATTTAAAAAAGGTGAGTATGAAAACACAAGGAAAAAGAATAAAGCACAACAAACATCACAATAATATTTTAACACATATGGACGACCCTACCACAAGTTTGTACCACACTTTCCAAAAAATAATGTGTGTATCACACACCCGAAAACCTTAAGGTGGAAACATGTTGTAGCCTACGACATATGCCCCAAGTACATGTTACTTAAAATAAGAAAGTGAGACAGAAACCCCAAGAAAAACGAATGAAGAACAAAAAAATCACATTACCATTTTTTTATATAAGGACAGAACCACAGAATTAATAGTTATAACCAGGTCATCATATAGGAAGGTTTGCTTATATAACCATTTAAAAGAGTGCACGTGTTCCAAATCTAGCTTACTGTTGTAGGGAAGTCACCTTGGGGCATATTGACATATATAAGATGTTTATGTGATTTATCTTTTCTACTTGTAGAATTAAAGTTGATTGTATCAGAATACAAATAACAAAAGATGGACCAATAATATCTAAATACAGATAGAATGAACCACCTGATTGTTAGATTATGGGCCCTCCACTTACCAATGTTGTTGTTTTGTTAGTCACTAGTCCTAACATTTTTACATGAGGAACAATAAGTGATTCATTTTCTATTATGGAGATATCTGCATCTGGCCATTTGGTTATGTAGCCAAGGAAGGTTCAACTTTTCATATGTTGTTTTTCTTGTGCTTGCTGACACCGGAGTTGTGGTCGCAATTAGTACCTGTCTCTTTTATAGCTCTATTCCAAAAAAAAAATCATCACATAATACAATCCATGTCAGCGTGATTTTTCATTTAGTTAGGTGTCATCAGGCCATGTCCAAAAACATGTCAAGCATTATAATGAATTACCATCATAGCCAACAAGTTCAAATAGTTTCACACATAAATAGGCAATACTATTTCTCATGTTACGTATAGGATTTTAGACATGACCTCTATTGGACAAAATATGATAGTACTCAAGTATATATGTTGTTTTCGTAAATTAGGATTTACGAATACTAGACCAGTCATACTGTCAAAGGGGAAACACTGGAAAATGTCAATGTCATTGAGATATAAAAAACTAATAATCATACATCTCAAGCAAAACAACCTCATATAAGAAGAAAAATACCAATACTAATAACACTATTTACGTAATAATCATGATCTACCGCCAAAGCACAAAAAAAGTGAAGAGTTACTAAGGAAGCCATGCTCTAAAGGAAACCACTTCGATGAAAATGTACTATACAATGGTCTTATTTAATAGACTACGAAGTGGTTGATTGGGTGTAACCTACAATAGTTCAACTATCTAATAGGTAAAGCAAACCCGCAAATCAAACTCTTCTAGAGACATTTTCCATAAGGTTTCCATTCTCGGTTTGATTATATTCTACAATAAACAACTTGTTAGTAGTCAACTTTACTCAACGAGAATGGCAAATTTCGGTTGTAACACACAAGTTTGAAACCTCCATACATCTTAAGACGGTAAATTTACCATAATGGCCTGTAAACTATGCAAGGATGGATCAATAAAAAAACTGCACATATTACTAACAATATGAAATCCATATATCACACTTTTATACCACCATATTTATAGGACCATATAAATAGCATTATCTATCAAACAATCAGCTGATATATGCACATGTAAAAGGGAATTAACCATTATAAATTCCTAAGTTATGTTTAGTTAGCTACTTGATATAATTCAATTAAGTTAAGTTATTAGCAGCTTGTACACAACCAAAGAAAATGAAAGGAGCTGTGCCACGACAAATAACTATGCAATTTTCTTTGATGATGTTATTTTTTGTCCAGAACATAAATAGATTTACACTAAGTTATAATAAAGTGACAAATGCACTTTGGGGCACATTATGGGATCGTGAACTTGTTCATGTTTTATATATAGAAACTATATAGCTCAAATTAATGTTTTTGGGGCTCATTAGCGGCTCGAATTTAGGACAATTTGGAACAACAACTCATATAAACCGGTATGTACAAAATTAATATAAATTCTGGTCCACGCTCTTCTTCTTGTTCTGGCCAGCATGTTTGGTGACACCAAAATTTTGTGTTCGCGGTACCTCGCCCAAGTGAGGAAACCTTGTTAACTCAAAACTGAAAACGATAGGTACAAATGTATAAATAAAGGTCCCCAATAATAAAATTCTACCTATTTTACGCCCCACCTAGAAAAATACTACCACCATTGTTCCATATTATAAAAAAGTTACAAACTAATTTAGTTTGCTAAAAACTGTTAGAGCATCTCTAGAAGATCCCTTAAAAGGGAACCCTAAAATTGTAATAAGGGAAAACTTAGACATAACCTTAAATTTTTTTAAATTACTTTGCTAATATTCAGAGTAGCAGTTAATATCATACATATGGAACCAAACAGACATAATTTAAACAAAATTTTAACTAACTAACCCTTGATCTAGATAACCTAACCCTAGATTTAGCAAAAGTGGCTTCGGGAAGGTGTCACAAGGCCTGTACTCATCGCCGCGCCACTCTCACTCCTCGTCATCAGAAGAGACGCCAATGATGTTCAGCTGGCACATGGCCCCCATGCGCCATTCACCCTCCCTCACGACATGCTCTGCATCCTCACGGATCCCACACTCGAGCTTGTTGATACGTTCCAAACGTATATATTATTTTTGATGCTCCCTGATTGTTTTATATCCAATGCCTTAATGTTTTCCACATATTTTCCTTGATTTTCCGGATGTTTTCATACGCTAACCTATTAACAAGATGCCCCAGGCCAGTTGTTGTTTTATGCTATTTTTCTATTTCAGAAAACTTCTTAAAGAATCTCGAGAAGGGCCAAAAATCCACGGAGATTATTTTTTACCTGGAACGAAGACGGAGTCCAAAGAAGAGCCGGAGGGGAGCCAGGTGTCCCCCACGGGGGTTCCAGGCGGGATCCCACACTAGGTCATGCCTGGTGGGCCCCTGGGCACCCTGGCTACCACCTCTCGCCACCTCTTCGCCTATAAGAAGTCCTCAACCCTAATTTTATTGGGGAAGGAGTTATTTTCCATGAAACATACAGAGAGGCGGCGTCACCTCGAAAGTCGAATCTAGGGTTTCTGCAGCCCTATTTTGGCACCCTACCGGGGGGAATCGTTATCAGAGGCCTCTACATCGCCATGATTGCCTCCACTATGATGTGAAGTAGTTCATCTAGGGACTAAGGGTCCATAGCAGTAGCTAGTTGGTATCTCTCTCTATGAGCTTCCTCACCTGATCGAGACCACCATTTTGTAAGTGTGCATGTTGTGTTTTCTGGGATCCGATGAACCTTGAGATCATGATTATGTTGAACATGTCAATCTTATATCCTTCCATTATATTTTTAGATAGTTTTCATGTTGTATTGCAATGCTTGCCAGTGTTTATGATTACCTTGGCTACACAGTTGTTTTGACCTCCAATAGAGGGTATATATGCTAGACAGTGGGTTCATGCCTCACTTACATCTGCTCTCGAGTGATAGAAATGAGAGGATGGGGGATCTGTTGTTGCCACTAGGAAGAAATAACCGGGGTTCTTTTCTATGGACAAGAACCATTGCTTATATTTCGTACGTGTTCTTAATGCAATTGTCTATTGCACACAAATCAATCACTTCGTTGCTACAACTTAATACCGGCGAGATTCGCTGGATTGCTTTCTCAAGGTGGACTATTAGTAATAGATGCATGTTGGATAGCGGTCTATTTATCTTGATTAATTCCTACAATTTTATAACTTGTGAACTATATCTCGTCATAATAGTATTATTATACGTTCATGTTTCTCAATTTTACAGCACTAATTTGTTCACCCAGCATGTTTGTTTTCTTTGGAGAGATACCGCTGGTTAAACTATGGCCTCCGGTCCTATTTTCCTCATTATTGCAACCTTCTTCAATCACGTTCATCATTGTTTTCTTGTTGTACTGTTTTTACTTTTATTGACTTCCATTACTCTATGCGCTTAAAACTCTAGTTTTCACCAAGACAGCAAGACTAAGAAACTCATCGGAAAGTTAGGGACTAGAGAGAGTTTGTGTGTTGTGTGTAGGTTCCACGCTTGTTGACGCACCCGAAAAAAGCAACCTTGTCCAAGTCTTCGAAGTCATACTGGTCGATAAACCTTGATTCCACAATTGGGGGCATTTCCGCTAGACTACATCATACCTTCCTCTTGGGGTAACCCTGAAGGGGTTCGTAGCAGAAATTCAGAAAATTTCCACGTAGTGAACACCAAAACTAGCGAGGATCTAACTACGAGTAATGCGGTAACGGTTATGGGGTTCATTGGTAACATACCTCATGTAGACCGAATAGCAGCGATTATGCTCCCGCACAAACTATAAAGAGTAAGACGACATAGCCGACCTCAAGGTCGCGAAGAACTTTGCAAGGTTACGACGACTACGGCGCAAAGACGTTGTTTCTGGAGATGATGAATACCGCCTCCAAGTACTCACACACGTACAGTGCTTGATGTCGACTCCTGGTCTTCGATCCACCATAGGTTGTGGAAGTAGATCTCCTGGAACAGAATTTCTCTTAGAACGATGGTGGTTTGAAGAGTGGGAAAGCTCCCAAATGCCGTCAAAGTTTGGGGACTATGCTCACGGAGAGATAGAAAAAGCGGGAGGAGGAAAAAACGCGTCCGACTATTTGTTTTTGAGATTTTCTGGGATTTTTCCTGAATTTTTTGTGTTGAAAAATAGCACCCCTCCCTATGTTTATATAGGTGGAGGGAGGGTCAACTTTAGTGTGTTACCACTGGTTCGGGAATACTCTAGACATTATCGAGCACTCTCTATGGTCAATGATCAATAGCGGGATCTACATACCCATAATGACCCTTGTGCATTCGAGAATTAAACCGTCTCTAAACCATGATTATAGCGTCAAAGTCCTTTTGTTACTTAGATACATATCTTGTACGATATGTGATCGTTGACATCTCCATTTCATGTTAAATCTCGTTTTCGACAAGAATTTCTTTACTCGTTTCCGTGATATTACATCTCCATGACCTAGTCATAAGCTGCACCTATATAAATGTAATTTCACCGAGTGGGCGCAGAGTATCTCTCCATCACGTGGATGGACAAATCCCGATCTCGATCATAATTCTCAACATATCTCTTAGAATATCCAATGTACACCTTAATCACTCTTTTAAGACGTCACATCGATGCAATCAAAATATCCCTCCAGACAACGATTAACTATGATCTCACGGTCTGAGTATTAGGATACCATATCTTACTAATTTTACAACTATGAATATTGTGACACATTCATGTTGCAATAATTATAACGGGGTTGTCAATCATTTCATTCAACCAAAAAATTAACTTCATTATCAATTGAAGTAATTGTCACGTGATCGTGAAACCTTCGATCAATCAATGCCCAATGAACTAGTCCATGTAGAGGATAACTAGGGACTTTGTTTTTTTATATATCACACATGTATTAGGGTTTCCTATTAATACAATTATAGTGTGACATACAAAACTATTATAATCTTTTATGAGATATGGAATAAATAAATTATGTTATTTATTTTCCTCTAAGGCATATCTCCTTCAAACCCAATGAATGATCACGTCTGAGAGCATCAAGAATTTTCTTGCACCGTTGCCGGATAATCCATGCTTGCTGCAAGGGGAGTCTCACACTTCCACTTTATTTATTTTGTTTTATTATAGCTTAGTTTACTTTTGTTTTTTCTTGTTTTGTTTTTATTAAAAACACAAAAAAATAGTTCTCTAGTTTCTAGTCTTTTATTTATGCTGTTAGTTTATTTTGTTAAGTATTTCTAGCTCTACTCCTTTTTTTATGTCTCCCGAGGCTGATGTACTCACATTCAAACAACGAGGTGGGGAAAGTTTAAAGGATGCTTGGCATAGAATTAATGATGCTCAAAATAGGTCCACTAAAAACATACTTCCAAGATCCTCCTTAGAAACTTCTATGTGGGTGCTACCATGTGGTATAGGTTTATTCTTGACGCTTTAAGAGGAGGGAATTTTCTAGGAGCTCCTACTTCAAAGGCTTTTAAGGTAATTAAAAATTTAGTAGGAAACACCCCTTGTGATGGGGTCAAAGCTGATATTCCTATGGAAAAAGTTATAGAAAGTTTGGTTATAGAGAAAGATATATCTTAAATTAGAAACAAAAGGAGAAAGATAATAAGATAGGTGATCAGGTGGTTAAAATTTATTGTGTTATGAAAAATATTTCTAAGAGAATTAAGATTGATGAGGCGGCTATTGAAGAAATTTTCGATGATAAGAAAATTTATAATACTTGATTCCTTCTTCATGCCTAGATAAAAGGCGTTAAAGAAAAATACCTTATGGAGGCAACCCGCTTTGTTATCCTTATCTTTTCCTTTTGTTTTCTCTCAATTTCTTTTGTTTTGTTTGAGTCTTTGAAGTTGCTACCTATGTAGCAACCGCTCCTTATATTTGTTATTTCTTGTCTGTATCAAGAGTAACCTCTTCTAGAGACGTAGTGTGATTTGGGGAACTTGTTGTTTTCTGTCCAGGTTTTCGCGCTTCACAAAAAACTTCATTTTTAGCCAGAACTAGAGGATTTTTTTATATTTTTTGGAAACCTTCCCAGGTTTTTATCTAACTTCCATTAATTTCGCACTTTTAGATTTTAGCTACAGAAATGCCTCCAAAAAATTCTTCTTTAACTGCTAATCCATTTTGACAGATTTCTGCCAATATTTGCATTTGCCTCTTAATATTCTTCTTTTGTGATTCTTTCGGTGGGGGGAGGGGGGTCTTTGATAGAAGTCGTGACAATATCTAATATTTTAAATGGAGAGTTAGATTTGTGTTTAAACTAAACCAAGTGGATTTATTATTTTTGATGCATTAGCGTTCTAATGATGATTGTGTGAAGTTGTAGGTGGAGGATGTTTTTCATGTGTAGGGAGAGAAGGCTGGTATAATAAAATTAAGGATGGAAAAAAATCTCAAACTGGGGGATTCCCTTGTCACCCCAAGAAATATTCAAGAAGTACAAGCGTCAAAGCTTGGGGATGCCCAAGGCATTCCCTTACTCATCAACAAAAATATCAGGGTTCTTTCAAAATACTATATTTTTATTCCTTCACATAATATGTGTTATTCTTGGAGCGTCGTTTTATTTCGCTTTCAGTTTCGTTTTGTTTTCTTGATGTACCTAATGGTTGGATCCTAGCATATTTTAGTTTCAAGAGAGACACGCTCCAGTTTCATTGTCTAGAAAACTCTATTTTTAAATCTTATTGTTCGGTGAGTGTTCAATTTTGCTAGCACTGCTTTTGTCTCTTGTTTTTCACTCTAATTTTGTTCAGATCTTGTTGGTTTGCTTCAGTTATATAAGAATAGATCTCTTGTCTTTCGTGATTATTTTCTTTGAGAGTTGTCCTGTCATTTATGTTTAGCTACCACACGAAGGACATGTCAGATACCACTTTATTATGTTTTTCTTTATGATTGAAACAAACGTATCCGTTTCAATGCATTATTACTCATTGTCAATTATTTGTGTTACTTTTGATGTGCAACATAGTTACTAAGTTAACATTAGTTCAAATAATATTTATCATGCCTTTGTTAAAGTACTTTGATCTCACTTTGCAATATTTTTACATAACGTTGATCAAGATTGTTTTGGCTTCATGTCACGTCAAAAATTATTTTTTATCACTTAGCCACTCAAGGATGAGCAGGAGTTAAGCTTGGGGATGCTGATACATTACAAACGTATCTATAATTTTTTATGCTCCATGCTTGTTTTCTATCTAATGCATTTATGTTCTCACATATTTTCCTTCGGTTTATAGATGTTTTGATACACTAACCTATTAACAAGATGCCCTGGGCCAGTTGCTGTTTGCTGCTATTTTTCTATTTCAGAAAAGTTTTAAAGAAATATTCTCGGAAAGGGCTGAAAATCCATGGTGATCATTTTTTACCCGGAACAAAGACGGGGTCTAAAGAAGAGTCAGAGGAGAGCAAGGTGGCCCCTAGGGGAGGTGCCAGGCGTGGTGCCACCCTAGGCCGCGCTTGGTGGGCCATCGGCGCCCTAGCCACCGCCTCTTCGCCTATAAGATGTCCTCAACCGTAATTTTATCGGGGATGGAGATATTTTCCACGAAACATACAGAGAGGTGATTGACCCACTAGTATATGGGGTATATTGTAGTACTTTCGATAAATAAGAGTGTCAAACCCAATGAGGATCAGAAGGTGTTGACAAGCAGGTTGGATAGACGATTTACTGTAAACACTAGCAAACGGGTTTTTGGAGGTTTTTGATATTGAAGTTAAATATAATGTGATTAAATAAAGTGCAATAAATAATATTGCAGTGAGTGGCCCAATCCTTTTGAGAGCAAAGTACAAGCCGGTTGTGTTACTTATGACTACCAAACGTTCCTGAGGACACATGAGAATTTCGTCAAGTGTTTTCGCTTCGTTACGGTCGATTAATATCCATTGGTTCGTGAAGTGTTGTGTGGGTGAACCTATGCTAATGAACCCCGTAACTAGGACTAACAAAAACTGGTGATTATACCCCTCGTAAGAATTCTCAAATACAAGAAAATAATTAAGATAAATCTAACCACAGCCTTAAAACTCTGGGATTCTACGCTCCCTCGTGCATTGGTTTCCTAACGGGGGTTTAGGTTTTTGTCACTCCGGCAACCCCACAATTAGTAGCCAAATACACAATGCATACTCGTAGGGCCATAAAGGTTAAGTATCATGTAGTCGACGTTCACATGACACCACTAGAAGAATAGCACCACAAATTAAATACCGAACCACGATATATTACTTCAACATAACTTCACTACTAAAATCATGACTTCTCCCATGTCCCGAAGAACTAAACGAACTACTCACAAGACATAATATGGATCATAATAAGAGGTGATATAATAGATAATAACAATCTGGTCATAAAGAGCTAACACCGATAAATCTCACAAGCATCAACTACTAACAATTAATCCACACCGGGAGAGAGATCTAATGTAAAACAACGATAGATGCCCCTAATTGTTACAGTGGGATGACGATAGATGATGAGGGTGATGGTTCTGGTGGTGAGGATGATGACGATGACGATCTTGATGATGCCCGGAGCGATGATGGCGACGATGGCGATGATTTCCCCTCTCGGGAGAGGAATTTCCCCGGCAGATTTCTCCCTGCCAGAGAGCTTCTCTCTCGGGTGTTTTCTGCCCTGAGGCGGCGGCGGAATAATTCTTTAATGGTGGTCCGGGGCTTAGGGTTCATTGGGAGTCAAGTACGCGAAAGGGGTCGACCAGAGGTGGGCTAGGGTGGCCACACCACCTGGCGGCGCGCCACCCCATGGTGTGGGCCCCTGGTGGCCCCCCTCTGGCTCTCCTCATTGCTGGCTCCCTCATCTGGACTTCTAAGACATCTCCGGTGTCCCCCCTCTTCTTCTGATCTTCTGAAATAGGGTATCTCGACGGTGCTTTTTCCATCAGATTTCTGGTCCCGGTGTTTATTCTCCAAAAATTATGAAACATGCAAAATAGGATAAAATAACATAAGTGATGCCTCATAAAATTAAATATATCAATGAATAACAGAAAATAACAATATAAAACAGTGATGCGAAATGGACGTATCAACTCCCCCCAAGCTTAGACCTCGCTCGTCCCCAAGCGAAATTGAACTCAGTAAACATGACCACAGGTTTATGGAGTGATGTGTCGGTAAATAAAATACGAACAAGAGGCATTACATCTAACAAAGAACAAGTCATTTTAGATAGAAACTTCCTCTTATATAATCAAACTTGAAACAAGCAGAGGAACTAATGGTGCAAAAATTAAATCAAAATTGGTAAAGACAAACTTCGTTCTTGGTAAGAGAACAATTAACAATGTACTTATGTTTCGATCAGAGTCTTTATACTAGAGCTATATTGCAGAGTTAATCATGATCAATTGTAACGGTCTCTTTGAAAACATTGGTCACTTTCAAAATGGTATTCAAACAGATAAAATCATTTGTAGAAACAAGGAAGAATAAATAACATGATTGAGTAAATCAACATGTAGCTGGATGAACCACAGCAACTCAAATGCTTGCTTAAAACAGAAAGAAATAGGTTTACTTACTCAAAATAACTGTAAAACATAGGCCCTTCGCTGAGGGAAGCATGCATCACTCATGTGCTAGAGCTATTACTTTAATAAACAGAGGTATAAAATGTTTAACACTCCTCCCATCCATCTTACACAAACCATGGCTATCCGAATCCTTGGGTGCCTGCCAACAATCACAAACCATGGAGGAGTGTCTAATTCTGAGAGGTGTATGCAAATGTCAATGAATGGTAAACAGAAAATACAGTACTTCACAAGCCAACTAGACTTCACAAGAGCGGCTCCCATATGTAGGACGCAACTGGTGTAGAAGGTCATCCCTCTTTTTCTTTTGTTTACACAATTATGCTTTAACTGATAAATCAGGGGCAAAAATAGTGAAGATAATTTGTCTTATTACTTTGGGGCTGGGCAACTGATGCATGTAAAATGCATAGATGAATTTTGCATATTTTCACATGGTTTTCTATTACATATTGCATCATATAAGGGTATAATTCAATGTTTTATAGTATTTTGGGGTTAAATTACAAAGTCCCCCAACTTTTACGGAATTAACCCTGCCTGTCAGAAACCCCGTTTTCTATATTTTTTACGTTTCAGGGGGCAAACTTCCGCGAAATCACCTGAAAATCTGCGGGGGTCATTTTTTTGTAAGGAGAAGACTTGCGGGCAAAGGATCCATGAGAACTGGGCAAGGAGGCCCAAAAGAGGACCCTCCACGCGACCAGATTCCTTGGTCGCGTGAGAGGCCCCCTTTTGGCCCCTGTGGCCCCAATTCCTTCCATCTTCGACTTACCGACTCCGTCTTGACCTAAAACCTACTATAAAAAGGGTCCCACGTACCCTTACGGAGGAGAGCGCCGCCGAAACACCAAAACAGAGACCTGGAGTTCCAGATTGGAGGGGAAAACTCCGGCGGGGCGCCGCCGGTGTGATCTCCTACCCCTCCAACGTCATCTCCATCGACATCTCCATGAAGAGGGAGTAGTCCACCCCAGGGCTATGGGTTTGTGGAAGTAGCACTTGTATATCTCTCTCTATGTGCTTCACTAATTAGATCCGTATGAGCTGCCTCACATGATTACGGGCACCGTTGTAATTCCTATGTGGTCGATCTTTTCTATGAGTTATTGAATCTGAGATTGCAATTGTTTCTCTTGAGTTATTTGAGTAGATGTATCTTATGTACCCCGTTCTTATTTGCTAGCTTTGATCAATCTAGTTCTTGAGAGCGTGTGTGGGGTGATGGGTGCATTAGTTGGAGTAACAGGGAGTGGCTAGTGCTGTGGAAGTGACAGAAGTTCAGCGATCCACTTAGGTTTTAAACCTTTCTTAGTTACCTCACTAGGGATAAAAAGGAGTACCTTGTTACCGGGGATTTGAAGTGACACTAATCAATCTCCATGACTAGATCTAGCAAGTTCTTACTTCAACTTCATGTCACATTGCTTAAAGCTATACTCTGGTTTTTCCTTAATTATCGAGGTGTTATGATTTATTTCGCATCTTGGTGGAGTATAAGAGGGATCAATATGACCGTAGAGATCTCTATGCTAGGACGTGATCCCCATATGAAAGTACTCAATGTTAAACATATTATTGTAATCTCACATGTAATTCTTTATGCCCACCGTCTACCATTTTATTTGAGAGAATGAAAGTGTGAAACCATGAACCCCGGTCCTATTTTAAATATAAGAAAACACTCTAGTTACTTTGCTGCAATTTACTTTACTTGCACTTTACTTTACTTGCATCTCCAATTCGAATTTATATTATCTCCATCACCACTTGCATCACAAAAATACAGAAACAATCCATTGTATATTTATTTTCTCATTTGCATTTAGTAGTAGATTTAATTATTGCACGTTTACTTTCAGTTTTGCATTGCAATTTAGAAGTCTCACACCTTGTGCTTGACAACCACTTGGTGAGGTTGAGGGCACAAAATTCTCTACTTGTTTGCAGGATCCTGGAGGAAGCTTGGAAGACAACTACTGAAATACTGGCTCCCCAAGAGTTCGATATAAACCCTCGAG
The DNA here is from genome assembly GCA_028641055.1 of Alopecurus myosuroides. Classification (NCBI taxonomy): domain Eukaryota; kingdom Viridiplantae; phylum Streptophyta; class Magnoliopsida; order Poales; family Poaceae; genus Alopecurus; species Alopecurus myosuroides. Next base: position 290,754,899 of record CM054063.1, on the reverse strand, counting down.
TCACCCTCGTGGGGAAGAAGGCTTGCCACTAGCTACACACTCTACACTTGGAGTCTCAACCTAGCCATCAGCAACCTGCTGCCAGCTCTTCTAGCATTTGGATAAGCGGATGAAGCCACTAGTCCAAGGTGTCAAATCCAATCAACAAGTGAGATAAAGATTCTCTATTTACGTCCTCATGAGCAAAAATAGGAACACAAAACAGGAGTAATTTTGAAGGTTTTAAAGGTAGCACATGAGCAATTTACTTCGAGTGGCGGTTAATTACCACAAGAAGGTAGGTATGGTGGACACAAATGGCCAGGTTTTGGGCTCAAGGTTTGGATGCATGAGAAGCATTCCCTCTCAGTACAAGTTTTTGGCTAGCAAGGTTGCGTAGCAAGCATTAGAATTGAAGTAAAACAAACAAAAACATATATGATAAAACAAAAACAAACTTATTTGAGAATACTAAGATTATGAGCTAACAAGAAACAAAGATCATGGAATAATATATCTACATGAAACTCCCTCTTTTCTACTTAAGTCTCAACGTATTGTTGCTACTGGCCTATGCTAAGTTTGCCAAAACCAACTAGATTATCTTGAAGCTACAACATTGATACCAATACATATAACAAGATCAATCATATAACAAAAATTGCAAACTAAAATAAGGTAGAAGGAGTAGATGATGAAACTTCTGATTAATATTTCATTACGGCAACTCGAACCAAGGGATACAACTATAACCAACTAAGGAGTGACACTTCCATACTGCAAACAATACTATATGATATTTCCTCTACTCACAATACGACTCTACTAAAAGGTAAAAGGGTGAAAGATAAAAGTGATACCGTGACACTCCCCCAAGCTTGGAACAAGCCAAGGGGATGCCAATACCAATGACGAATCAATTTTGCGGTGCTTGTGGTGAATCCTTCTCGATGTGCTTATCAATTGATTTCTTCAGATCTTCAATTACGAATATAAGCATACGCATCATATCCGTATTGTGATCAATACGGTTTGCATGCTTGTCAGACGGTGAATTCCAGCCATCTAGATTCCCCCCCCCCCCCACACACTTCCTTAGGTTGAGATATTTCTCTATCTGCATGGTTAGAACGATCCATATCCCAACAAGAAGGCAATCTTGTCTCGGGTACCCTCATATACTGATATTCATGAATTAAAGTATTGAAAGGTCTCTTAATACTTGAAAGTGGAATATCTGGGGATAAAAACTGACGTTGGGCCATCCATCCAGTGTTTTTCCTCGCCGTTTGCTTGGAAGGTTTTGCAACCACTCCAATGCTTGCGATGGTAGCGCGTGGACGCAACCGCGGGTTTTCTTCTACATGTCCTTCAGCTCCACTCTCGATCTCCTCTTTCGGATTCCAGTCTTGGAGATCATCTTCCTTCGGTCCCTTCCCCTTGTTGTTGTTGGTGGAGACCATGGTGCTTCTAAAACAAAAACAGATCCTAGCAGAAACAGCTCAAAACAAAAACACGACGAGAAAACGTTATATGGACCTCGCGGGGTCCGGGGGATTATATAGCAAAAATATGCGTAACGAAAGGAAAGTCCAGGTCGAAAACAAGTCGGAGAGGGGCTTCGGGGCGCCCACACCATAGGGTGGCGCGGCCAGGGGTAGGCCCGTGCCCCCAGGTGGTGTGGTGCCTCCGGGCACCATCTCCAACTCCTCTTCGGCTCGGTATTATTCATATTTTCCAAAAACCAATAAATTATAGCTTGGAAGGTAATCCGTGAACTCATTCTTAACAAAACTATTACCCATTCCAAAATAGACTCTGCAGATTCTGGAATCTACCCTCCGATGAACTTCTCTGGAGTCATTACTTGAATAACATCAACATCTTCATCATAGGCATCCCCAGAAATATAATGTTTGAGTCTTTGTCCATTTACCACTTGTGTAGTGTTATCTTTAAGGGAAGCAATTTTGATTGCACCCGAACGATACACTTCTTCAATAATATAAGGTCCTTCCCATCTGGAGAGTAATTTTCCTGCAAAAAATCTGAGACGAGACCGATACAATAGAACTTTCTCACCGACATGAAACTTTCTTTTAAGGATTCTTTTATCATGCCATTGTTTAACTTTCTCTATAAAGAGCTTGGCATGTTCATAAGCTTCACATCTCCATTCATCTAAATGATTCAAATCAAGCATTCTTTTCTTACCAGCAAGTTTAAAATCTTTATTTAATTCTTTCATTGCCCAATAAGCTTTGTGTTCTAATTCTAAAGGCAAGTGACAAGATTTTCCATAAACCATTTTATAGAGAGACATACCCATAGGATTTTTATAAGCAGTTCTATAAGCCCATAAAGCATCATTGAACTTATCTGACCAATTCTTCCTAGATTTATTAACAGTCTTTTGCAAGATAGATTTAATTTCTCTATTTGATAATTCTACTTGCCCACTGGTTTGAGGATGATAAGCTAAGGCAATTCTATGATTAAAATCATATTTAGCAAGGGTTTTTCTAAAACTACCATGAATAAAATGAGAACCTCCATCAGTCATAAGATATCTAGGCACAGCAAACCTAGGAAAAATAACATCTTTAAGCATTTTTAAAGAGGTCTCACCATCAGCACTTTTTGTAGGTATAGCTTCTACCCACTTAGTAAATTAAGCAACAACAACAAGAATGTGAATATAACCATTCGAAGGGGGAAAATGACCCATAAAGTCAAAACCCCAACAATCAAAAGGTTCAATAAAAAGAGAATAACTCATAGGCATTTCATTACGTCTAGAAATATATCCTACTCTTTGACATTCATCACAAGATAAAATAAATTTACGTGCATCTTTAAAGAGAGTTGGCCAATAGAAACCTGATTGTAGAACCTTATTTGCGGTTCTATCTCCAGCGTGATGTCCTTCATAAGCACTACTATGGCACTTCTTCGATATTTCACGTTGTTCATGATCTCTAACATATCTTCTCATAATACCATCTACTACTTCTTTATATTAATGTGGGTCATCCCAAAAATAATGCCTCAAATCATAGAAGAATTTTCCTTTTTGTTGAGCTGTGAGTGTTGGAGGCAAATACTTTGGTACAATAAAGTTAGCATAATCAGCATACCATGGACTATCTTGGGATTTTACCTTTATTGCAGCCAACTGTTCATTTGGAAAACTATCATTAACATGAATCTGGTCAAAATTAATGTTCTCCAATCTAGACAAGTTATCAGCAACAAGATTTTCAGCACCCTTCCTATCCACAATATGCAAATCAAACTCTTGTAAAAGCAACACCCATCTAATAAGACTAGGCTTATCATCTTTGTTTTCCATAAGGTATCTAATAGCAGTATGATATGTATGAATAGTAACCTTTGAGTCAACAATACAAGGCCTAATCTTATCACATGCAAAAACTACAGCTAAGAACTATTTTTCAGCAGTAGCATAATTCTTTTGAGCAACATCAAGAGTCTTACTAGCATAATGAATAACATTCAACTTCTTATCTACGTGTTGTCCAAGAATAGCACCTACAGCAAAATCACTAGCACCACACATAATTTCAAAAGGTAAATTCCAATCAGGCGGTTGCAAAATAGGAGCAGTAGTTAAAGCCTTCTTTAAAGTTTCAAAAGCTTCCTTACAATCATCATGAAAAACAAATGGTACGTCTTTGTGAAGAAGGTTAGTAAGGGGCTTTCATATTTTAGAGAAATCTTTAATAAAACTCCTATAAAAACCAGTGTGACCAAGAAGATACGAATACCTTTAACATCCCTGAGACGGGGCATTTTCTCTATGGCTTCCACTTTAGCTCTGTCAACTTCAATACCTCTTTCAGAAATTTTATGTCCAAGAACAATTCCTTCATTAACCATAAAGTGGCATTTCTCCCAATAAAGAACGAGATTAGTTTCCTCACATCTCTGCAAAACTTTATCTAGGTTGTGCAAACAATTATCAAAAGAAGTTCCATAGATGGAAGAATCGTCCATGAAAACTTCCACAATTTCTTCACAAAAACCATGAAAAATAGCAGACATGCATATTTGAAAAGTAGCAGGAGCATTACACAAACCAAAAGGCATACGTCTATAAGCATAAGTACCATAAGGACAAGTAAAGGTTGTTTTCTCTTGATCTTGCTTCCTAACAACAATTTGAGAAAACCTAGAATGACCATCAAGAAAGCAAAATGATTTTTCTCAGACAACCTCTCAAGCATTTGATGAATAAATGGCAAAGGATAATGATCTTTCTTAGTGAATTTGTTAACCTTTCTAAAATAAATGCACATTGTATAACCAACTACTACTCTTTGTGGAATGATATCATTGTTTTCATTAGGTACAACAGTGATTCCTCCCTTCTTAGGGACATAGTGCACAGGGCTCACCCATCTACTATCAGCAAAAGAAAAATAACACCAGCATCAGGAAGTTTTAATACCTCATTTCTTACCACTTTCTTCATCTTAGGAATTAAACGACGTTGATGTTCAACTACTGGCATTGCATCAGGTTCAATATTAATAGCATGCTGACATATAGTAGGAAAATTCCCTTCAAATCATCAGGAGTATATCCAATAGCTCCACAGTGTTTCTTCAGAATTCCCAATAATCTTTCCTCTTGTTCACCTGAAAGTTTAACACTAATAATAACATGATATATTTTCTTATCATCAATATAAGGATATTTAAGATCATCATGCAAAGGTTTTAAATCAAAGGCAGGATCCTCCTTGGGTGGTAATGTGGTACCCAAGTCTTCCACAAGTAAATTATGTTTCAGTATCACTGGTTGACGAAGAAGAATATCGTCAATCTCATTTCTCTCTTCCATAAAGACTTCACTCTGATGGTCCTCCATATATTGCTGCAAAGCATTGTTATGAGAATGAGAAATAGAAGCAAGTTGTTCAACTTTAAAATTCTCATCAGGCAATTTATATTCATAAGGTGCTCTTGCAAATTTGGAGAAATCGAACTCATAAGATTTTCCATCAAATTTAGTCAAAATCTTCTCTATTTTACAATCTATAATAGCACCACAAGTGTTCAAGAAAGATCTACCAAAAATAATAGGACAAGTCTTACTAGCAGCCTTACCAAGTACTAGAAATCAGTGGGATATTTAGTTTTACCACACAAAACTTCCACGTATCTAACAATTCAAATCGTAAAAACAGTTTCTCTATTAGCAAGCTGAATAACCACATCAATATCTTCGAGCTCATAAGAATCAATTTCATGAATAATTTTTCTATAAAGCTCATAATGTATGGCACTAGAACTAGCACCAATATCACACAAACCATAATAGCAATGATCACCAATCTTAACAGAAAGCACATGAACACTAGTTTTTTTAGGTCTATGAGGATGGGAAACAAAATTAGAAGAATCCTCACATAAGACAATGTGTTCATCCTCCACATTTCCACAAATAAGATCTTTCACTATTGCCGCGGCAGGTTCAACAATTATTAGTTCATCAGGTTCAATAGATTTCTTATTACTCTTATTAACCACACTAGCCACCATAGAGTGTTCTTTCACCTTAGCAGGGAAAGGCATTTTTTCAACATAGGGCTCAGGAACAGCAGGATCAACAGCATGCACTTCTATATTACTAGCAGGAACAATATCTGTATAAGGTGCATGGTACCGGTGATAATTCTTTTTAGGAATATCAAGGTAGGAGGCACAAGCTTTAAGACAATTTGCAAAGATTTGAGGATCAATACCACAAAACGCACTAACATCATAGAAATCATTGGTTACCATAATAAAAGATTTAATGCATTCATAGTCATAATTTATACCTGAATTTCCACCCTTGTAATTCTCCCATCCTTCAGTGTTCTCTTGAATACGGTCAAGAAGATCCCATTTAGCTTCTTGATTCATACGTGTGAATGATCTAGAACAAGAAGCATCCAATAAATCCTTATCATGAAGAGAAAGCCTTGCATAAAAATTATTGATAACAATATTACGCGGGAGTTGATGAACGGGACATTTGAGCATTAATAACTTCATTCACCCCCATGCTTGGGAAATACTCTCTCCATCATGAGGCCAAAAATTATAGATTTGATTCCGGTCTTTATGAATCTCACTAGGAGAATAACAAATAGAATAAAAGAGAGGAACAATTTCCTCCCATCCAATAGATTCACCATTCTTCAGTTGTTTGAACCATTCAGCGGCTCTTCCGTTTAGCGATAAAGAAAATAATTTCCTTTTAACTTGATCCATTGTAATACCTTCTCACCTGAATAACTCGCATAATTCATGTATAAAGAGAACCGGGATGGACGTTTCCATCACCGTAATATCAGTTATCCATAACACGTCCAACAATTTTCATAGGTATTTTATAAGGATCTAATTCAGCATATAACGGGTTACCAACTACCCTAGTAGTGATAGTAGTAGTACCTCTAAAAAGAGAATCAAAAGTATTATCCATAATGAAATAAAACATTAGACAGAAATAAAAACAACACTCATCATGAAAGTTTCTTTTACCAACCCCACTTTCCAATAGCGTTTCGGGGCTATAAATTGGTCTTGATGACCCACAAGTATAGGGGTGCATCGTAGTAATTTAGATAAATAATAATGTCGAACCCAACGAGGAGCAGAAGGTGTTGACAAGCAGGTTGGATAGAGAATTTACTGTAAACACTAGCAAATGGGTTTTTGGAGGTTTTTGATATAGCAGATAAATATAATGCGAGTAAATAAAGTGCAGTAATTAATATTGCAGTGAGTGGCCCAATCCATTTGAGAGCAAAGGACAAGCCGGTTGTGTTACTTATGACTACCAAACGTTCTCGAGGACACATGGGAATTTCGTTAAGTGCTTTTGCTTCGTTACGGTCGATTAATATCCATTGGTTCGTGAAGTGTTGCGTGGGTGAACCTATGCTAATGCACTGCCCAACAAGGAATAATACATACTTGTGATTATACCCCTCGTAAGAATCCGCAAATACAAGAAAGAAATTAAGATAAATCTAACGACAACCTTAAAACTCCGGGATTCTACGCTCCCTCGTGCATTGGTTTCCTAATGGGGGTTTAGGTTTCTGTCACTTCGGCAACCACACAATTAGTAGCCAAATACACAATTCATCCTCCTAGGCCCATAAAGGTGAAGTATCATGTAGTCGACGTTCACATGAGACCACTAGAAGAATAGCACCACAACTTAAATACCAAACCACGAGATATTACTTCAAGATAACTTCACTAATAACATCATGACTTCTCCCATGTCCTTAATAACTAAACGAACTACCCACAAGACATCATATGGATCATAATCATAAGTGATATAATGGATGATAACAATCTGGTCATAAAGTGCTAACACCTATAAATCTCACAAGCATCAACTACTAACAAGTAAACTACACCGGGAGAGATATCTAATGTAAAAAATGATAGAGGCCCCTAATTGTTACAGAGGGATGATGGTGGATGATGAGGGTGATGGTGCTGGTGGTGAGGATGATGATTGTGACGATGGCGATGATTTCCCCTTTTAGGAGAGGAATTTCCCTGGCAGATTTCTCCCTACCAGAGAGGTTTTCTCTCTCGGGTGTTTTTTGCCCCGAGGCGGTGGAATAATAATTCTTCGATGATGGTCTGGGGCTTAGGGTTCCCTGGGGGTCAAGTACGTGAAAGTGGTCGACCAGAGGTGGGCCAGGGTAGCCACACCACCTGGCGGCACGGCCAAGGGGGGCTCCACCACATGGTGTGGGCCCCTGGTGCCCCCCTTTGGGTCTCCTCGTGGCTGGCTCCCTCATCTAGACTTCTAAGATATCTACGGTGTCCCCCCTCTTCTTCTGACCTTCTGAAATAGAGTATCTCTACGGTGCTTTTTCCATTAGATTTCTGGTCCCGGTGTTTATTCTCCAAAAATTATGAAACATGCAAAATACGATAAAATAGCATAAGTTATACATCATAACATGAAATATATCGATGAATAACAGAACATAACAATATAAAACAGTGATGCAAAATGGGCGTATCAAGAAGCGCCGTCACCTCAAAATTCCAATCAAGGCCTTTTGCAGCCCTGTTCCGGCACCCCGTCGGAGGGGCGAATCGTCATTGGAGGCCTCTGCATCGCCATGATTTCCTCCATGATGATGCGTGAGTAGTTCATATCGGGACTACGGGTCCATAGCAGTAGCTAGTTGGCATCTCTCTCTGTTCTGCCTCCATGTTTAGAGTCTTGTGAGCTACCTCAGATGATCAAGACCACCGTTATGTAATTGTGCATGTTGTGTTTGCTGGGATCCGATGAATCATGAGATTATAATTATTTTGCTCATGTCAATCTGAGATGCTTCACCTATATTTTTAGAGATTTTTAGTATTATCTGTTGTTTATGATTACCTTGGACACGTAGTTGTTTTCACCTTCAAGAGACGGTTTATATGCTATATAGTGGGTTCATGCTTCCCTTACATATGTGCTCGAGTGACAGAAATGCGACGTATGGGGGGTGTGTTTTTGACACTAGGGAGAAAGCAGCGGTGCTCTTGTCTACGGACGAGAATCATTGCTTACATTACGTACTTGTTCTTAATGCAATTGTCTGTTGCACACAAAGCAATCACTTTGTTGCCGCAACTTAATACTAGCGAGATTTGCAGGATTGTTTTCTCAAGGTGTACTATTAGTAATAGGTGCATGCTGGATAGCGGTCTATTTATATTAACGTAATGCCTACATTGTTAGAACTCCTGAACTATATCTCGACATAATAATATTGTTATACGTTCGTGATTTTTCATTTTTTTCAACTCTAATTCATTCACCCAACATGTTTGTTTTCTTTGGAGACATACCACTGGTGAAAATATGGCCCCGGTCCTATTGTCCTCATTATTGCAACCTTCTTCAAGCATTTTCATCAATGTTTCCTTGTTGTACTATTTTTTTAATTTTATTGATATTCATTACTCTATACGCTTAATTCTCCAGTTTTCAGCAAGACAAAAAGACTAACAACCTTCTCGGAAAGTTGGCGACAAGAGAGAGTTTCTGTGTTGTGTGCAGGTTCCACACTTGTTGACGCGCCAGACAACAAGCAACCTTCTCCAAGTCTTCAAAGTCCTACTGGTCGATAAACCCTGGTTCCAGAACTGGGGGGAATTCCCGCTAGACTACATCACACCTTCCTCTTGGGGTAACCCAACGAACATGTGATCACGTCTGAGAGTATCACTGGTCGACTTTGTAGGCCTTGAGTGCAGCATTGTAGAGATGGAAGTGCTTCGAGCGCTTTGAATTCTCCTCGACAAGAGGTCATCGGTGTTGTCTACGTATGTGAAAAATCTTCGTTGCTCTCATCCGCTTCGGGGGTTGACACTACATGCGGCGAGCAAACCCACACAAATGCGTGCAAGTTCCTAGCCTCGGCATCATGTGTGTCGTGGCCACGACCGTGTCCGTGCCACCCCCACGAGTGGCCACACGACATGCGCGCAAGGTTCCATCCCTGCTCTGACCGTGCCGCATGTCGCTTCTCCTTCGCAGAAAACGCCGATGGAGCGACATGTCCACAAGGGGCGGCCATCTAGGCCCAAGTGTGGCCACAGTAGTTTTTCACCGACCACATCTCGCTGGGACTGGCCTAGGATGGGATGCGGAGTGGCGGATCTAGCGGGATTTCTTGCCGGGGCAAATGAAGGGTGTGGCGGCACGAAGGGCTTACTGTGGTTGCAGCAGGGGTTTCGGCCCTCAAATACCCTCATATACCGTAGATATATAGGATGGATATATATATACCCGAGGCATCCATGATGTCTACATACCTATAATGTATGGTATTTCATACCGGTGCCCGGGCACCATGGTGCCCCATTTGAGCTTACAGGTTACCTTATAGTTTTTGAAGGGCCGACCAAATTTTCAATTTCGGTTGGGTTGGAAAAATGGCCCAAACCCATAATATATTAAAGGTTTGGTCATTTTAGGGTATCTTCTAAATATGCTATTATAAAGTACCAACGGTTCTTTTATTTGTCAAGTCATGGCGGTTTGTACTGTGTGAAATACTAGTTTCCGCATCATATTACTTTTCTATGATTGACCAAACACACTTGGTGTTAGAATGAAATACTCAATCAAACATTTGTTTTCCTTGACTGCTATAGAAGAAGAACAACAACTTCCGATATTGCCCACGTTTCCATGTATGGATAAGCTTACTTGCATGGAGTTATGTAGCGTTCTTGCAAGCTTATATTACTGCTTCGGCGGTAAGAGATAAGCTCACATCCTTTCCAGAGTTTCTCATGCTCATGGATAATACTCGGTTATGCAAAAAAAAAACTCCAACATAAGGATGAGCACATAGAATAAGCCCCTTTGGCATCAACGAAAGTAAACTACGAAGACTGCTTCCTACGGGATTAATTTTACAGAATGACAGTTGTGTGAATCTGCAAAACCACATAGCGACATTATATGTTAATTGGTCTCTAACCATCAAATATATTACAAGCTTCATATACACATCAGAAAACTTTATTCATTACATTTAAGAATCAATATAGTAAAAAATAGATTAGGATTTATGCTGCACACAAACAAAATGTGACAAGGATTTCAGGGATACACTGAGTATTTTCTGGAATATCAAAGGCAAAAACACTAATATAATTACAATGGTGAACAAACATGTGAAACTATATGGATAGGACTCTGACCCATCAAATTAGCGAGGTCAGTGTGAACCAAACATAGAGTTCAGATTAAAATATCTCATGCAACCGAATCCAACCAAAAATGCAATGATAAATTTAAAAATCATCCCAAAGTCAATTCTTTGTGCAGATAGGTTCTACGACGCACTTTACGTACCACCATGATACGATTCCTCATAGCACCACACAAAAGAGTCAACGTAATGTCTCGCCAGACAATCTCTCGGGTTTGGGTATTAGTGCAGTGGCAGCGGCTAGGCTGGCCGTGGGTTTCCTCATTGGGATTTTGTTAGATTTTATCATGTTTAAGTCTTTCAGTTTAATGCACATTTCTAGAAAATTATGAGGTGAAAAAGTGTAACTTGCACTTTTAATCGTTGACTTAGGAATAATTAATAACTTTGTTAGATGTGTGGGAGGCATTTGATATGATCATAATTGTAGTTTTTGGTGTTCGATTCAAAACCGAATCAAATTTTCCTTTGATCCTAGTGGTTAAACTGGCTCGGGATAGATCTGATCATAACTGTCAACATATGGTGTCTCATACAATAGTTTGTTATTTAAGTTGACACAGAGGTTCGGCTTGCCCCTCAACCTAGTCCCTACACCAAGAAGTGTGTATCACACTTCAAAAACATTCACGTGGAAAAATTGGGGTAGCCTAAGTCCCAAGTCCATGTTACTAATACTAAAAGAGAGAGTAGGAAAACAAAACTAAACATATAATAAAGGACAACAAACACTAAAATAAAAAATATAGATAAAAAACTCATAAATATATAGTGATAACTAGGCCATCATATTTGGTAGTTTACTTCTGTAACCATTTCAGAGCGTACATGTGATTAGAATGTGTGGGACTACTGTAGTATTTTATGATCCCTTGGGGTATATTGAAATATATATACTACTTATGTGTTTTTTCCATGTCCATGTGTGCATCTAAAGTTGGTTGTATCACAACACAGAAAATGCACAATGGATCTGTAATATCTAAATGCAGTTAGAATAAATCACCAGATTATAGGACTATAGGTCCTCCACTTATTGTCGTTGTTGGTTTTATTTTTATTGCCCGAGTCACGACTTTTGAAGTTTCCATATGAGCAACTATAGGTGATTTGGTTTCTATTGTGGGGCTCTCACCATATGGACTCACTAATGTTGTAACCATGTTCTCTTCCACTTTTCTTGTGCTTGTTGATGTTGGAATTTTGGTTGGTATTGGCACTAATTCCTTTAATTGCTTGTTTGTTTTAATTTGGAGTTCACACTTTTGTAATTCATTTTCGCATCTTAGACGTGCTATTTGCATCTTGCACTTCCAAAATTTTATCTATCAAAGAATTAAATCGATGTCGTCATGATTGTTTGTTTATTGAAGAGTGGTGCCATTTCCTCAAACATGTCAACTGCTATGAACATTTACCACTATAGCCAACAAAGTTTGTTTCCATAGTTTCACGCATAAATACCTGAGAAAAATAAGTTATGTGTCGAAACTCATCTTATATGGAAGAATGTGATAGTAATGAACCACATATGTTGTTTTCGAAAACGAATCATTTACATATACTAACCCTGTCACACTGTCAAAAAGGAAAAAGTGAAAAACTGGCAGTCAAGAAATAAAAAACCTTATAAACCTCATAAAACTTTACATATACTAACCCTGTCACACTGTCAAAAACGAATCATTTACATATACTAACCCTGTCACACTGTCACACTGTGCAACTATAGAAGATACATTAAAAGCCCTCCAGCATGGAAAAAAACTTATAAGTCACGGCCTTACCCACATATCGGTGTGGCCCATGTAACCTTTTCGAGGGTTCGGATAAGCGGCCGCTCCGAGACTATATGTAGTGGGCAGGGCATATTAAGGGTCAACATAAAAAAACCGCAGCCACGATTTCTCCCCGCCGGCGCAATCCAACACAGCCCGAGCAAGAAATTAGTCATTGTTGATGGTGTGATCTTCACTGTCCAAAGTTGTCGGGTGCTAAGACGAGACAGAGTGGAAGAGAGGTGTCGTTCATCTCAGGGTGATATATCATATGTCACTTCTAGAAGGGAGCGTACAAGCGCGGCTAGCTTCAAGGGCATGCGTGGGCCCAGGTCATCCACTCGACCATGCTATGGCCCGCAGCTCGCACGACATGGAGGCATGTAGATCATGTCGCCCGTGTAGGGTGTCATCGCAAACGGAGGAGGAGGACGACGACTATGTTCTGCCACCGCTGCCAAAAGGGGAGGTTTTTGTCACCTTGGTAAGTGGTAGGAGCTCTGAGGGGTGCAGCCTCAACGACATCCTCAAGCAAATCGGGCTGGCGTTCAAGCGCAAAGACGGAGCTGACCGTGAGCTCAAGATCGCCTTCGACGCCGACTCTCCTGGTTCTTTGGCCCACCTCCAAGCCACAGTGGATGAGCACGGACTCCCATGGCTGCTCCGCAAGATGGTCGGTTGTAACTACCTCGGAAAGAGAATATTAGATTTAATTTAAGTTTGTACTGTGATGATGAACTTGTATTGAATCAAGCGTGAATTAGTTTATTTAAATTTCCGGTATGAATATCAAATATCCGTTTTGGGAAAGCAAGTTCCATCCCGAAAAATACTTTTCCGGATTCCCCTACGGTTGTTTTCCGCTATGTTATCTTAGTGTATCTCCTCGAGTTTAGCTAAGAAAAATATTCTCAATAACAGGAAAAATAACAACAAAAATAAACATGATTTACGTAATTATCATGATCAAAAAGATCACATATACATGGGATGCCAGTTGATGCATCATATTCCTTTTCTATGATTGACCGAACACACTTGGTGTTGGCATTATACTCAATCAAAAATTTGGTTTCCTTGATTGGTATAGAAGAAGAACAACAACTCTCGGTATTGGCCTTCCCACGTCTTGATAACCTTACTCGCATGGAAAAAAAACATATATACATGGGATGCTTTACTTCCAAAGAACAAAATAGGAAAGAGCTACAGGGAAGAAACTTATTTTTTAGAGCACCTAGCAAACCAACTTGTACATACATATTATCCTAGAAATGTGCTACAAAGCAAGCCAAACATTTTAAAGGGAGTCTATTTTCATAAATATGTACCATACAATGTCCTTATTAAATAAACTAAGGAGTGGTTTATCAAAAGGGACGTAACCTACATTCACTGAACTATATAGTAAGGAAAACCGAAAACTTGTTACTCAACTCTTCTAAAAACATTTCGAAAAGGTTCTTGTTAATGGTTTTCTTATACTATACAATTGATAACTTGGTAGTCATTCTTTCTTTACTCAATGAGTATGCCAATTTTAGGACGAGAACACAATAGTTTGAGTTCTTCATCCTTATTACAACCATAAATATAACATAATGCGGAGAAAATGATGCATAGGTCGAGCAAACGAATAACACACATATTGTTAGCAAGTGAAGTTCATAAATCATAATTTTTTACTTGTATTTATTATTATATACATACCAAAATATCTGAGTTTTTAAGGGAACCTCCATTGGCCACCTTTTCAGTGAGGCTCTTGCCAAAAAAGAATGTATATATTGGAGATTTACATCGGTACGTCCATATATAAAACTCAAGGGTGAACATATCGATGTAAATATAAAGGAATCAATTTAGGTTCCATATTCCCTTCTACATAAACATGATTAGTAGTAGAAATGTTGAACGGGTATAGAAAAACATTCTTTCAAAAACTTGCCACACTTCCGCTAGACATTTTCTTGTCACAAAGTGCGGTGGTCGATATTTTCTGTAATGAAAAGGTGGCCACACCACAATTTAGCACATTTTTTTTAATGTATGGCTCCTAACAAAAGGGTACCATTTAAGATTGTCTGACAGTCCATATCACACTGAACACTTCGTTCTTCAAGTATGCATACCTTGCGAAGCTGAAAGAAATAGATAACATGATCGTTCACATCAGCTCCTTATATAAAAAAATCATTATAGGAAATATGCACAATTTTGTTTGAAATAAAATAGAAGAAATGTAACATACAATTTCATCATGTATTTTCTAATAAAATCATATTGAATCATACATCTGATCATTGTTGTTCCTAGTTCCACCTTCAATGAAATTTGGAATACACTAGTTAATAACTTGGATGACATATCAAAAATGGTAAAACAATTTTTGATTGGTTCAACGCAGAAGGTTTGGCTCCTCTCCTTATAAAGAGAGGATTAGCCTATAAGAATATGATCTAATCCTAACCGACTCATATTTTCTTAATGGTAGGAATATACTTAACTAGTAAGATAATCTTAATTAATGGGAAATGATTCCCTATTTAGTGGTATTGGGATGGGTCGGCTTACCCCCATCCTAATCCCTGACAAAAGTGTGCATCACACTTCCTAAAACATTCAGGTGGCAACATATGGTAGCCTACTACACATGCCCGAAGTCCATGTTACTTATTAAAAAAGTGTGTATGAAAACACAAGCAAAACTAATAAATCACAACCAACATCACAATAATATTTTTATAGATATGGACGGAACCCTAACACAAGTATATACCACACTTTCTAAAACATCATAAGTGTGTATCACACTCCCCAAAACATTAAGGTGGCAATATGTGGTAGCCTACGACATATGCCCCAAGTCCATGTTACTTATAATAATAAAGTAAGAAGGAAAAAACAAAGAAAACAATAATAAAGAATAAAAAATGTCACAATAACATTTTTTTACATATGAACATAACCATACAATTAATAGTTATAACCAATTCATCATATTGAAAGGTTTATGGCTATAGCCATTATAGTAAGTGTGTATGCTCCTAATTTAGCATACATTTGTAGGGAAGACACCTTGGGCATATTGACACATATAGACTGATCATGTGTTTTGTTCTTGTCCACTTGTCCACGTAAAGTTGAATGTACCATAACACTAATAACGAAATATGGACCAATAATACAGGTAGGATGAGCCACCGGATTGTTTGACTACGGGTCATCCACTTATCGATGTTGTTGTTTTTGTATTTATTAAATTAGTCCCGAATCCTGACATTTCAACAGCAGGAACAATAAGTGATTCATTTTGTATTATGGAGCTCTCACCATCTGGCGTATGGTGTTATAGCCAAGGAGGCTGCAACTTTTCTTTTGTTATTTTTCCATTGCTTGCTGACGCTGGAGTTGTTGTTCCTATTGGTACCCGTCGCTTCTATAGTTCTACTCCAAAATTTTAATCATCACATGATACAGTCTATGTCTACGTGATTGTTCATTTAGTGAGGATTCATTGGGTGATTTCCTAAAACATGTCAAGTGTTATGAACAATTACCATCATACCCAAACAAGTTAAAACCGTTTCAGAATAAATAGCTAAGACCATATTTCATGTTTCATGGAGGATTTCAAGCACAATCTCTAGATTAGACGAAATGTGCTAGTACTCAAAATATCATTTACAAATACTAGACTAGTCAAACTGTCCAAGGGGAAACACTAAAAAATGTCAGTTCCATCAATAAATAAAAACGGACAATCATACATCGTTAAGCCAAACATCCTCATTTTAGAGGAAAAACAACAACAAAAATAACACGACCGGCAGAGCAGAAAAAAAGGATATGTACGCAACTTATACCAACCTATTATCTAGTAGACGTGATACTAAGGAAGCGACACATTCTAAAGGACCCCACTTTCCATTAAGATGTACTATACAACGGTCTTATTCAATAAAATGAAGGAGTAGTTGATCAAAAAGTTGTGACCTACAATCGTAGGACTATATAGTAGGTAAAAGCAAACCCGCTAGGCAACTTTCTAGCGACATTTTCCGTTAGGTTGCATTCTTGGTTTGAGTATACTCAACAATGAACAACTTCTCACTCTTTACTAAATGAGAATGCAAAAGTTTCGACAAGGATACACAAGCATGAGCCTTCCATGCACATTAAGCTGATAATTTTATCAACAATTAACAACTTGGCAGTCTTCCTTTATACTCAATCAGAATGCCAAAGTTTCGTCGATAACATGCATGTTTTAGCCCTTATACCCATTAAGACATTTAGTTTACCATAATGACCATTAAACGATGCAAGGATGGATCAAACAAAATGCACATACTATTAACAATGTGAATTTCATATGTCACACTTTTATACGACTATATTTTATAGAACCATATAAATAGCTTTTCTAGCAAACAATCAGCTGATATATGCCCATGTACAAGGGAATTAACCATTATAGATTCTCAAGTTATTTTAAGTCAACGATTCGTATATTTTAATCAATTTTAAGTTATTAGCAGTTTGTACGCAACCAAAGAAAATTAGAAGAGCTGTGCCACGACAAATAACTATGAAATTTTCGTTGATGATGTTATTGCTTTTTCGTGAACCTAAAGGGATTTACATAGAGTTAAAATAAACTGAGAGGTTCATTAGCGCGGGGGGGGGGGGGTACATTCTGGGATCATGCATTTGTTCGTTTTTTATATAAAGCAACTGTAAATCTCAAACTCATTTTTGGGGTTCATTTGCAGTTTGAATACCTGAGAAAAAAACACATATACATGGGATGCTTTACTTCCAAAGAACAAAATAGGAAAGAGCTACAGGGAAGAAACTTATTTTTTAGAGCACCTAGCAAAGCAACTTGTACATACATATTATCCTAGAAATGTGCTACAAAGCAAGCCAAACATTTTAAAGGGAGTCTCTTTTCATAAATATGTACCATACAATGTCCTTATTAAATAAACTAAGGAGTGGTTTATCAAAAGGGACGTAACCTACATTCACTGAACTATATAGTAAGGAAAACCGAAAACTTGTTACTCAACTCTTCTAAAAACATTTCGAAAAGGTTCTTGTTAATGGTTTGCTTATACTATACAATTGATAACTTGGTAGTCATTCTTTCTTTACTCAATGAGTATGCCAATTTTAGGACGAGAACACAATAGTTTGAGTTCTTCATCCTTATTACAACCATAAATATAACATAATGCGGAGAAAATGATGCATAGGTCGAGCAAACGAATAACACACATATTGTTAGAAAGTGAAGTTCATAAATCATAATTTTTTACTTGTATTTATTATTATATACATACCAAAATATCTGAGTTTTTAAGGGAACCTCCATTGGCCACCTTTTCAGTGAGGCTCTTGCCAAAAAAGAATGTATATATTGGAGATTTACATCGGCACGTCCATATATACAACTCAAGGGTGAACGTATCGATGTAAATATAAAGGAATCAATTTAGGTTCCATATTCCCTTCTACATAAACATGATTAGTAGTACAAATGTTGAACGGGTATAGAAAAACATTCTTTCAAAAACTTGCCACACTTCCGCTAGACACTTTCTTGTCACAAAGTGCGGTGGTCGATATTTTCTGTAATGAAAAGGTGGCCACACCACAATTTAGCACATTTTTTTAATGTATGGCTCCTAACAAAAGGGTACCATTTAAGATTGTATGAAAGTCCATATCACACTGAACACTTCGTTCTTCAAGTATGCATACCTTGCGAAGCTTAAACAAATAGATAACATGATCGTTCACATCAGCTCCTTATATAAAAAAATCATTATAGGAAATATGCACAATTTTGTTTGAAATAAAATAGAAGAAATGTAACATACAATTTCATCATGTATTTTCTAATAAAATCATATTGAATCATACATCTGATCATTGTTGTTCCTAGTTCCACCTTCAATGAAATTTGGAATACACTAGTTAATAACTTGGATGACATATCAAAAATGGTAAAACAATTTTTGATTGGTTCAACGCAGAAGGTTTGGCTCCTCTCCTTATAAAGAGAGGATTAGCCTGTAAGAATAGGATCTAATCCTAACCGACTCATATTTTCTTAATGGTAGGAATATACTTAACTAGTAAGATAATCTTAATTAATGGGAAATGATTCCCTATTTAGTGGTATTGGGATGGGTCGGCTTACCCCCATCCTAATCCCTGACAAAAGTGTGCATCACACTTCCTAAAACATTCAGGTGGCAACATATGGTAGCCTACTACACATGCCCGAAGTCCATGTTACTTATTAAAAAAGTGTGTATGAAAACACAAGCAAAACTAATAAATCACAACCAACATCACAATAATATTTTTATAGATATGGACGGAACCCTAACACAAGTATATACCACACTTTTTAAAACATCATAAGTGTGTATCACACTCCCCAAAACATTAAGGTGGCAATATGTGGTAGCCTACGACATATGCCCCAAGTCCATGTTACTTATAATAATAAAGTAAGAAGGAAAAAACAAAGAAAACAATAATAAAGAATAAAAAATGTAACAATAACATTTTATTACATATGAACATAACCATAAAATTAATAGTTATAACCAATTCATCATATTGAAAGGTTTATGGCTATAGCCATTATAGTAAGTGTGTATGCTCCTAATTTAGCATACATTTGTAGGGAAGACACCTTGGGCATATTGACACATATAGACTGATCATGTGTTTTGTTCTTGTCCACTTGTCCACGTAAAGTTGAATCTACCATAACACTAATAACGAAATATGGACCAATAATACAGGTAGGATGAGCCACCGGCTTGTTTGACTACGGGTCATCCACTTATCGATGTTGTTGTTTTTGTATTTATTAAATTAGTCCCGAATCCTGACATTTCAACAGCAGGAACAATAAGTGATTCATTTTGTATTATGGAGCTCTCACCATCTGGCTTATGGTGTTATAGCCAAGGAGGCTGCAACTTTTCTTTTGTTATTTTTCCATTGCTTGCTGACGCTGGAGTTGTTGTTCCTATTGGTACCCGTCGCTTCTATAGTTCTACTCCAAAATTTTAATCATCACATGATACAGTCTATGTCTACGTGATTGTTCATTTAGTGAGGATTCATTGGGTGATTTCCTAAAACATGTCAAGTGTTATGAACAATTACCATCATACCCAAACAAGTTAAAACCGTTTCAGAATAAATAGCTAAGACCATATTTCATGTTTCATGGAGGATTTCAAGCACAATCTCTAGATTAGACGAAATGTGCTAGTACTCAAAATATCATTTACAAATACTAGACTAGTCAAACTGTCCAAGGGGAAACACTAAAAAATGTCAGTTCCATCAATAAATAAAAACGGACAATCATACATCGTTAAGCCAAACATCCTCATTTTAGAGGAAAAACAACAACAAAAATAACACGACCGGCAGAGCAGAAAAAAAGGATATGTACGCAACTTATACCAACCTATTATCTAGTAGAAGTGATACTAAGGAAGCGACACATTCTAAAGGACCCCACTTTCCATTAAGATGTACTATACAACGGTCTTATTCAATAAAATGAAGGAGTAGTTGATCAAAAAGTTGTGACCTACAATCGTAGGACTATATAGTAGGTAAAAGCAAACCCGCTAGGCAACTTTCTAGCGACATTTTCCATTAGGTTGCATTCTTGGTTTGAGTATACTCAACAATGAACAACTTCTCACTCTTTACTAAATGAGAATGCAAAAGTTTCGACAAGGATACACAAGCATGAGCCTTCCATGCACATTAAGCTGATAATTTTATCAACAATTAACAACTTGGCAGTCTTCCTTTATACTCAATCAGAATGCCAAAGTTTCGTCGATAACATGCATGTTTTAGCCCTTATACCCATTAAGACATTTAGTTTACCATAATGACCATTAAACGATGCAAGGATGGATCAAACAAAATGCACATACTATTAACAATGTGAATTTCATATGTCACACTTTTATACGACTATATTTTATAGAACCATATAAATAGCTTTTCTAGCAAACAATCAGCTGATATATGCCCATGTACAAGGGAATTAACCATTATAGATTCTCAAGTTATTTTAAGTCAACGATTCGTATATTTTAATCAATTTTAAGTTATTAGCAGTTTGTACGCAACCAAAGAAAATTAGAAGAGCTGTGCCACGACAAATAACTATGAAATTTTCGTTGATGATGTTATTGCTTTTTCGTGAACCTAAAGGGATTTACATAGAGTTAAAATAAACCGAGAGGTTCATTAGCGCGGGGGGGGGGGTACATTCTGGGATCATGCATTTGTTCGTTTTTTATATAAAGCAACTGTAAATCTCAAACTCATTTTTGGGGTTCATTTGCAGTTTGAATACCTGAGAAAAAAACACATATACATGGGATGCTTTACTTCCAAAGAACAAAATAGGAAAGAGCTACAGGGAAGAAACTTATTTTTTAGATCACCTAGCAAAGCAACTTGTACATACATATTATCCTAGAAATGTGCTACAAAGCAAGCCAAACATTTTAAAGGGAGTCTCTTTTCATAAATATGTACCATACAATGTCCTTATTAAATAAACTAAGGAGTGGTTTATCAAAAGGGACGTAACCTACATTCACTGAACTATATAGTAAGGAAAACCGAAAACTTGTTACTCAACTCTTCTAAAAACATTTCGAAAAGGTTCATGTTAATGGTTTGCTTATACTATACAATTGATAACTTGGTAGTCATTCTTTCTTTACTCAATGAGTATGCCAATTTTAGGACGAGAACACAATAGTTTGAGTTCTTCATCCTTATTACAACCATAAATATAACATAATGCGGAGAAAATGATGCATAGGTCGAGCAAACGAATAACACACATATTGTTAGCAAGTGAAGTTCATAAATCATAATGTTTTACTTGTATTTATTATTATATACATACCAAAATATCTGAGTTTTTAAGGGAACCTCCATTGGCCACCTTTTCAGTGAGGCTCTTGCCAAAAAAGAATGTATATATTGGAGATTTACATCGGCATGTCCATATATACAACTCAAGGGTGAACGTATCGATGTAAATATAAAGGAATCAATTTAGGTTCCATATTCCCTTCTACATAAACATGATTAGTAGTAGAAATGTTGAACGGGTATAGAAAAACATTCTTTCAAAAACTTTCCACACTTCCGCTAGACATTTTCTTGTCACAAAGTGCGGTGGTCGATATTTTCTGTAATGAAAAGGTGGCCACACCACAATTTAGCACATTTTTTTTAATGTATGGCTCCTAACAAAAGGGTACCATTTAAGATTGTCTGAAAGTCCATATCACACTGAACCCTTCGTTCTTCAAGTATGCATACCTTGCGAAGCTGAAAGAAATAGATAAGATGATCGTTCACATCAGCTCCTTATATAAAAAAATCATTATAGGAAATATGCACAATTTTGTTTGAAATAAAATAGAAGAAATGTAACATACAATTTCATCATGTATTTTCTAATAAAATCATATTGAATCATACATCTGATCATTGTTGTTCCTAGTTCCACCTTCAATGAAATTTGGAATACACTAGTTAATAACTTGGATGACATATCAAAAATGGTAAAACAATTTTTGATTGGTTCAACGCAGAAGGTTTGGCTCCTCTCCTTATAAAGAGAGGATTAGCCTGTAAGAATAGAATCTAATCCTAACCGACTCATATTTTCTTAATGGTAGGAATATACTTAACTAGTAAGATAATCTTAATTAATGGGAAATGATTCCCTATTTAGTGGTATTGGGATGGGTCGGCTTACCCCCATCCTAATCCCTGACAAAAGTGTGCATCACACTTCCTAAAACATTCAGGTGGCAACATATGGTAGCCTACTACACATGCCCGAAGTCCATGTTACTTATTAAAAAAGTGTGTATGAAAACACAAGCAAAACTAATAAATCACAACCAACATCACAATAATATTTTTATAGATATGGACGGAACCCTAACACAAGTATATACCACACTTTCTAAAACATCATAAGTGTGTATCACACTCCCCAAAACATTAAGGTGGCAATATGTGGTAGCCTACGACATATGCCCCAAGTCCATGTTACTTATAATAATAAAGTAAGAAGGAAAAAACAAAGAAAACAATAATAAAGAATAAAAAATGTCACAATAACATTTTTTTACATATGAACATAACCATACAATTAATAGTTATAACCAATTCATCATATTGAAAGGTTTATGGCTATAGCCATTATAGTAAGTGTGTATGCTCCTAATTTAGCATACATTTGTAGGGAAGACACCTTGGGCATATTGACACATATAGACTGATCATGTGTTTTGTTCTTGTCCACTTGTCCACGTAAAGTTGAATGTACCATAACACTAATAACGAAATATGGACCAATAATACAGGTAGGATGAGCCACCGGATTGTTTGACTACGGGTCATCCACTTATCGATGTTGTGTTTTTGTGTTTATTAAATTAGTCCCGAATCCTGACATTTCAACAGCAGGAACAATAAGTGATTCATTTTGTATTATGGAGCTCTCACCATCTGGCTTATGGTGTTATAGCCAAGGAGGCTGCAACTTTTCTTTTGTTATTTTTCCATTGCTTGCTGACGCTGGAGTTGTTGTTCCTATTGGTACCCGTCGCTTCTATAGTTCTACTCCAAAATTTTAATCATCACATGATACAGTCTATGTCTACGTGATTGTTCATTTAGTGAGGATTCATTGGGTGATTTCCTAAAACATGTCAAGTGTTATGACCAATTACCATCATACCCAAACAAGTTAAAACCGTTTCACAATAAATAGCTAAGACCATATTTCATGTTTCATGGAGGATTTCAAGCACAATCTCTAGATTAGACGAAATGTGCTAGTACTCAAAATATCATTTACAAATACTAGACTAGTCAAACTGTCCAAGGGGAAACACTAAAAAATGTCAGTTCCATCAATAAATAAAAACGGAAAATCATACATCGTTAAGCCAAACATCCTCATTTTAGAGGAAAAACAACAACAAAAATAACACGACCGGCAGAGCAGAAAAAAAGGATATGTACGCAACTTATACCAACCTATTATCTAGTAGAGTGATACTAAGGAAGCGACACATTCTAAAGGAACCCACTTTCCATTAAGATGTACTATACAACGGTCTTATTCAATAAAATGAAGGAGTAGTTGATCAAAAAGTTGTAACCTACAATCGTAGGACTATATAGTAGGTAAAAGCAAACCCGCTAGGCAACTTTCTAGCGACATTTTCCGTTAGGTTGCATTCTTGGTTTGAGTATACTCAACAATGAACAACTTCTCACTCTTTACTAAATGAGAATGCAAAAGTTTCGACAAGGATACACAAGCATGAGCCTTCCATGCACATTAAGCTGATAATTTTATCAACAATTAACAACTTGGCAGTCTTCCTTTATACTCAATCAGAATGCCAAAGTTTCGTCGATAACACGCATGTTTTAGCCCTTATACCCATTAAGACATTTCGTTTACCATAATGACCATTAAACGATGCAAGGATGGATCAAACAAAATGCACATACTATTAACAATGTGAATTTCATATGTCACACTTTTATACGACTATATTTTATAGAACCATATAAATAGCTTTTCTAGCAAACAATCAGCTGATATATGCCCATGTACAAGGGAATTAACCATTATAGATTCTCAAGTTATTTTAAGTCAACGATTCATATATTTTAATCAATTTTAAGTTATTAACAGTTTGTACGCAACCAAAGAAAATTAGAAGAGCTGTGCGACGACAAATAACTATGAAATTTTCGTTGATGATGTTATTGCTTTTTCGTGAACCTAAAGGGATTTACATAGAGTTAAAATAAACCGAGAGGATCATTGGCGCGGGGGGGGGGGGGAGGGGGGGTACATTCTGGGATCATGCATTTGTTCGTTTTTTATATAAAGCAACTGTAAATCTCAAACTCATTTTTGGGGTTCATTTGCAGTTTGAATTCAAGACAATTCGGAACAGCAACTCATATGAACATGTATGTACAAAATTAATATAGATTCTGATCCACACTCTTCTTCTTCTTGTAGCCATCATGTTTGATAACACTAAAATTTTGGTTTGCAATGACTGACCCAAGTATGTAAACCTTGGAAACTGAAACTGAAAATGACATGTATGGATGCATAAATTGAGGGCTCTAATAATAAAAATTGACTTTTTCTATGCCCTGTATCTAAAATTACTACTCCCTTTATTCCAAATTATAAAACATTTTGACAAACTAAATTATTTTGTTAAAACTTCTTAGACCATCTCTAGCAGATCCCTGAAAAAAATAACCATTACAACTGTTATAAGGGAAAACTCAATAGAACCTTAATTATTTTAGTTAGTTCGCTAAAATTTAGAGTATCCATTTGTAGATTGAACCAAAAACACATAAATTTAAATATATCTTTTTATCTAACTAATGCTAGATCTTGATAACATAACCCTAGATTTAGCAAAATGGGCTTGGAAAGGAATGATGCGGCCTGCAGTCGCCGCTACGCTGCTCTCACTCCTCGTTGCCGGAGGATACGCCGATGAATTCCAGCTGGCGCACGGCCTCCCCGCGCCATTCCCGCTCCCTCGCGGCATGCTCCACGTCTGCACGGAGCCGACACTCGATCTGGTTGGTGTTGAAGGCCTCGAGCATGGCGTCGTCGCGATGGCAGCACTTCGACTTCTCTTCGAGAAGACATCATTATTGTCGACGTACATGAAAACATTGTCATTGCTCTCATCCATTGCAGGGAACGACAACGCATGCGGTGCGTTCCAAGCACGTCGACTTCTCCTTGACAAGACATTATCATTGTTGTTTACGTATGTGAAAACATTATCGCCGCTCTCATCCATTATAAGGGATGACATCGCATGCGGTGATCGAACCCGCATGTCAGCATGCGAGTTCCCGACCTTGGTGTCATGCATGTTGCGGGCAAGGAAGAGTCTATGCGACCCTGACGAGTGGCCACGCAACAGGCGTCCGCGGTTGCAGGCTTGCTCTCACCGCGACGCGTGCGGCCTCTCCTCCTCTCCTCGGCGAAAATCGCCAGCGGAGCAGCACGGCCACTAGGGGAGGCCGTCCAGGTTTGGTTGTGGCCGTAGGAGTTTTTCATCGACCACATCTTATCGGGAAAGGAGTAGGAGGTGAGCAGGAGTGGAGTATTTGGCGGGATTTATCCTAGAGGAGTCAAAGGATACAGCAACGGGGAGGGTTTGGGGTGACGGTGGGAGGGGCTTTCGGCCCTCAAATACCCTCCCGTACTAGAGATATATAGGCCGGGGGGAGAGAGGTTTACGGGCAACCTTTTAATTTTTAAGGCCCGACCAACTTTAAAATGTGCTCGGGCCAGAAAAATGGCCTAAATCCATTGAGATATTAAGGGTTTGGTCGTTTTAGGTTATCTTCTAGAGATGCTCTTATAAAGTACCAATGGTTCTTTTATTTGTCAATTCATGGCTTGGCTGGTTTGTACTGTGTGAAATACCAGTTGATGCATCATATACCTTTTGTATGATTGACTGAACACACTTGGTGTTAGCATTATACTCAATCAAAAATTTGTTTCCTTGACCGGTATAGAAGAAGAACAACAACTCCCGGTATTGGCCTTCCCACGATTGGATATCCTTACTCGCATGGAAAAAAGATCACATATACATTGGATTCTTTACTTCCAAAGGACAAAAGAGGAAAGAGCTATCGGGAAGCAACTTATATTTTAGAGCACCTAGCAAAGCAACTTGTACCTACATATTATCCTATAAATATGCTACAAAGCAAGCCAAACATTTTAAAGGCAGTCTCTTTTCATAAAGATGTACCATACAATGGCCCTATTAAATAAACTAAGGAGTGGTTGATCAAAATGGATGTAACCTACATTCACCGAACTATATAGGAAGGAAAACCGAAAACTTGTTACTCAACTCTTCTAAAAACATTTCCAAAAGGTTCTTGTTAATGGTTTTCTTATACTATGAATAACTTGGTAGTCGTCCTTTCTTTACTCAATGAGTATGCCAATTTTTGGACGAGAACACACAAGTTTGAGTGCTTCACCATTATTACAATCATAAATATAACATAATGCGGAACAAATGATGCATAGGTGGAACAAACAAATAATACACATATTGTTAACAGGTGAAGTTCATAAATTTTAATTTTTAATTTATTTATTATTATATACATACCAAAATATCTGAGTTTTTAAAGGAACCTCCATTAGCCACCTTTTCGGTGAGGCTCTTGCCAAAAAATAAAGTATATATTGATGATTTGCATAGGCACCTCCATATATACAACTCAAGGGTGAATGTATCGATGTAAATATAAAGGAAGCAATTTAGGTTCCATCTTCCCTTCTACATAAACATGATTAGTAGTACAAATGTTGAACAGGTATAGAAATCCCTTCTTGCAAAAACTTGTCACACTTCCGCTAGACGTTTTCTTGTCACAAAGTGCGGTGGTCGATATTTTCTGTAATGAAAAGTAGGCCACACCACAATTTAGAACATTTTTTTTAATGCATGGCTCCTAAAAAAAGAGTACCATTTAAGATTGTCTGAATGTCCATATCACACGGAACACTTTGTTCTTCAAGTATGCATACCTTGCGAAGCTTAAACAAATAGATAACATGATCGTTCACATCAGCTCCTTATATAGAAAAATCATTATAGGAAATATGCACAATTTTGTTTGAAATAAAATAGAAGAAATGTAACATACGATTTCATCATGTATTTTATGATTAGATTGTATTGAATCATACATCCGACCATTGTTGTTCCTAGTGCCACCTTCAATGAAATTATATACACCTGTTAATAACTTCGATGACATATCAAAAATGGTAAAACAATTTTTGGTTGGTTCAGCATAGACGGTTTGGCTCCTCTCCTTATAAAGAGAGGATTAGCGTGTAACAATAGGATCTAATCCTAACCTACTGATATTTTCTTAATGGTAGGAATATACTTAACTAGTAAGATAATCTTAATTAATGGGAAATGATTGCCTATTTATTGGTATTGGAATGGGTTGGCTTTCCCCCATCCTAATCCCTGACAAAAGTGTGTATCACACTTCCTAAAACATTCAGGTGGCAACATATGGTAGCCTACTACACATGCCCGAAGTCCATGTTACTTATTAAAAACAAGTGTGTATGAAAACACAAGCAAAATTAATAAAGCACAACCAACATCACAATAATATTTTTATAGATATGGACGGAACCCTAACACAATTATATACCACACTTTCCAAAGCATCATAAGTGTGTATCACACTCCCCAAAACATTAAGGTGGCAATATCTGGTCGCCTACGACATATGCCCCAAGTCCATGTTACTTATAATAATAAAGTGAGAAGAAAAAAACAATAATAAAGAACAAAAAACGTCACGGTAACATTTTTTAACATATGAACATAACCATAAAATTAATAGTTATAACCAATTCGTCATATTTAAAATTTTACGGCTATAGCCATTTTAGTAAGTGTGTAGGCTCCTAATTGAGCATACATTTGTAGGGAAGACAGCTTGGGCATATTGACACATATAGACTGATCATGTGTTTTGTTCTTGTCCACTTGTCCATGTAAAGTTGATTGTATCATAAAACTAATAACGAAAGATGGACCAATGATACAGGTAGAATGAGCCACCTGATTGTTTGACTATGGGTCATCCACTTATCGTTGTTGTTGTTTTTTATTTATTAAATTAGTCACGAGTCCTGACATTTCAACAGCAGGAACAATAAGTGATTCATTTTGTATTATGGAGCTCTCACCATCTGGCTTATGGTGTTATACCCAAGGAGGCTTCAACTTTTCCTTTGTGATTTTTCTTGTGCTTGCTGACGCTGGAGTTGTTGTTCCTATTGGTACCGGTCGCTTCTATAGTTCTACTCCAAAATTTTATCACATGTTATAGTCTATGTCTACGTGATTGTTCATTTAGTGAGGATTCATTGGGTGATTTCCTAAAACATGTCAAGTGTTATGACCAATTACCATCATACCCAAACAAGTTCAAACTATTTCACAATAAATAGCTAAGACCATATTTCATGTTTCATGGAGGATTTCAAACACAATCTCTGGATTGGACAAAATGTGCTAGTACTCAAAATATCATTTACAAATACTAGACCAGTCATACTGTCCAAGGGGAAACACTCGAAAATTTCAGTACCATCAATAAATAAAAATTGACAATCATACATCGTTAAGCCAAACATCCTCATTTTAGAGGAAAAACAACAACAAAGATAACACGACCGGCAGAGCAGAAAAAAAAGGATGTGTACGCAGCTTATACCAATATCTAGTAAAAGTGATACTAAGGAAGCGACACATTCTAATGGACCCCACTTTTGATCAAGATATACTATACAACGGTCTTATTCAATAAAACTAAGGAGTGGTTGATCAAAAAGTTGTAACCTACAATCGTAGGACTATATAGTAGGTAAAAGGAAACCCGCTAGTCAACTTTCTAGCGACATTTTCCGTTAGGTGGCACTCTTGGTTTTATTATACTCAACAATGAACAACTTGGTTGTCACCCACTCTTGACTCAATGAGAATGCTAAAGTTTCGATGATGATACGCAAGCATGAGCCTTCCATACACAGTAAGATGATAATTTTATCAACAATTAACAACTTGGTAGTCTTCCTTTATACTCAATAAGAATGCCAAAGTTCCATCGATAACACACATGTTTGAGCCCTTATGCCCATTAAGACATTTACTACCATAATGACCATTAAACGATGCAAGGATGGATCAAACAAAAATGCACATACTATTAACAATGTGAATTTCATATATCACACTTTTATGTGACTATATTTTATAGAACCATATAAATAGCTTTCTCTAGCAAATAATCAGCTGATGTATGCCCATGTACAAGGGAACTAACCATTATAGATTCTCAAGTTATTTTAAGTCAATGAGTCATATATTTTAATCAGTTTTAAGTTATAAGTAGTTTGTACGAAACCAAACAAAATTACAGGAGCCGTGCCACGAAAAATAACTATGAAATTTTCTTTGACGATGTTATTGTTTTTCCGTGAACCTAAAGGGGTTTACATAGAGTTAAAATAAACCTAGAGGTGCATTGGGGGGGAGGGGTACATTCTGGGATCATGCACTTGTTCGTGTTTTATATAAAGCAAATGTAAAGCTCAAACTCATTTTTGGGGTTCATTTGCAGTTTGAATTCAAGACATATTGGAACAACAACTCATATGAACCTGTATGTAAAAAATTAATATAGATTCCGATCCACACTCTTCTTCTTCTTGTAGCCATCATGTTTGATAATACTAAAATTTTGGTTTGCGATGCCTGGCCCAAGTATGTAAACCTTGGTAACTGAAACTGAAAATGACATGTATGGATGCATAAATTGAGGGCTCTAATAATAAAAATCGACTTTTTCTATGCCCACCTCTAAAAATACTACTTCCTTTGTTCCATATTATAAAACATTTTTTACAAACTAAATTAGTTTGTTAAAACTTCTTAGACCATCTCTAGAAGATCCCTGAAAAAAAAACCATTAAAATTGTTATAAGGGAAAACTCAATAGAACCTTATTTTTTTTAGTTAGTTCGCTAAAATTCAGAGTAGTCGTTAGTTGTTTCCGGTTCATATAGATTGAACCAAAAACATATAATTTAAATATATATTTTTAACTAACTAATGCTAGATCTTGATAACATAACCCTAGATTTAGCAAAATGGGCTTGGGAAGGCATCACGCGGCCTGCAGTCGCCGCGCTGCTCTCACTCCTCGTTGCCGGAGGAGACGCCGATGAATTTAAGTTGGGGCATGGCCTCCCCGCGCCATTCCCGCTCCCTCGCAGCGTGCTCCGCGTCTGCACAGAGCCCACACTCGATCTGGTCGGTGTTGAAGGCCTCGAGCATGGCGTCGTGGCGATGGTAGCGCTCCAAGCGCTTCGTCTTCTCCTCGACAAGAGATCATCATTATTATCAACGTACATGAAAACATTAGCGTCGCTCTCATCCATCGCAGGGGACGACAACGCATTTGGTGCGCTCCAAGCACTTTGACTTCTCCTCGACAAGAGATCATCATTGTTGTTTACGTACGTGAAAACATTATCGTCGCTCTCATCCATTGGAAGGGACGACATCACATGCAGTGATCAAACCCGCATGTCAATATGCGAGTTCCCGACCTTGGTGTCATGCGTATTGCGGCCAAGGAAGAGTCTGTGCGACCCCGACAAGTGGCCATGCAACAGGTGTCCGCGGTTCCAGGCTTGCTCTAACTGCGCGCGGCGCGTGCGGCCTCTCCTCGGCGAAAATCATCGGCGGAGCACCACAACCACGAAGGGTGGCCATCCAGGTTGGGTTGTGGCCGTAGGAGTTAATCATCGACCACATCTTATCAGGAAGGGAGTAGGAGGTGAGCAGGAGTGGTGTATCTGGTGGGATTTATCCAAGATGAGGCGAAGGATACGACAGCGGGGTGGGTTTGGGGTGATGGTGGGAGGGGGTTTTGGCCCTCAAATAACCTCCCGTACTAGAGAGATATAGGCCGGGGGGAGAGAGATTTATGGGCCACCTTATAATTTTTAAGGCCCGACCAACTTTAAAATATGTTCGGGCCAGAAAAACGGCCTAAATCCATCGAGATGTTAAGGGTTTGGTCGTTTTAGGGTATCTGCTAGAGACGCTCTTATAAAGTACCAATGGTTCTTTTATTTGTCAATTCATGGCTTGGCTGGTTTGTACTGGGTGAAATACCAGTTGATGCATCATATTCCTTTTCTATGATTGACCAAACACACTTGGTGCTAGCATTATACTCAATCAAAAATTTGGTTTCCTTGACCGGTATAGAAGAAGAACAACGACTCTCGGTATTGGCCGTCCCACGTCTGGATAACCTTACTCGCATGGAGTCCTGCAACTGGCTCGCAAGCTTAAATTAATTCTCTATCATTATAAGAGATAATTTAACGTCATTTCTAGAGTCGTTCTCATGCTCATGGATCATACTAAATTATGATAAAAAAAATCTCAACTAGAAAGTGGAGTACACATAAAAATCCCATTTGCCATCAAAGAAAGCAAATTGTGGAGACTTCTTCATTTAGTAGTAATTATACAGAATGATAGTTGTGTGAGTTTACAAAACCACATACCGACATTATGGTTTAATTGGTCGCTAACCATCAAATATATTAAAATATTCGTAACACTTTATTAATTGCATTTAAGAATATATAGTAAAAAATGTATTAGACATTTATGCTGCACACAAACAAAGTGTGACAAGGATTTCAAGTATACACTGAGTATTTTATAAAATGTCAAAGGCAAATACATTAGTATAATTACAATGATAAACTAACAGGAAAATTTGTATAGAAAGGACCGTGACCCATCAAATTAATCAGTTAATTGTAATATCTCATCCAACCCAATCCAACCCAGAATGCAATGATAAATTTGAAAAGCCTCAGAAGGTCCATTCTGTGGGCCCCTAGATTCGACGACACGCTTTACGTACCACCATAATACAATTCCTCATAGCACCGCCCAAATGAGTCAACACACTGTCTCGCCAGACAATCTCTAGGGTTTTGGAATTAGTGCAGTGGCAACGGCTAGGTGCGTCGTCGTGTGTTTATTGGGATTTTGTTAGATTTTATCATGTTTAAGTCTTTCTGTTTGATGCACATTTCTAGAAAATTGCGAGGATAAAAGTGTAAATTGCACTTTTAATCATTAACTTAGGCATAATAAATAATTTTGTTAGATGCCCGTGGTGCACTTGATAGGATCAAAGTTTTCGTTTTCGGTGTTCGATTCAAGTCTGAATCAAAGTTACCTTCGATCGTAGTGTTCAGACTTTTCTCAGTATAGATCTGATTGGGTTGGTCAACATATGGTGTCTCATACAATAGTTACCTATTATGGTTGACACGGAGTAAATGAATCACACAAAAACTTGGCATAGTCATCAGACAAGACTGTAACCCAAGAAATACCTACTTATGGCTACTATTTGGACACCATAAGATGTTATGATAGGGTAGATGAGACAGGTCTCAAGATATAAAATAACCAATAAAAAAGATAAATTATTTTTGTTTCATTGAGCACGCACGGTGTGATTGCTCTTTTTATATAGAGACGAGTAGCCCATGAATGTAAGATTTAATCTCAACTGATTGATAATTTCCTAAGAAGAATAATATACTCAACGAGTAACAGCTCCTAATCAATGGTATGTTATTCCTTGTTTCAATATTGGATTGAGTCTGCTTGCCTCTCAACCTAATCCCTACAACAAGTGTGTATCATAGTTTCAAAAACATTCATGTGAAAAAATGTGGTAGTCTACAATAGATGCCCAAGTCCATGTTACCTATACTAAAAGAGAGAGAGTAGGAAAACATTAAAAAAGTATAAATAGAAGTACAATAAAAAATATAGATAAAGAAAAATCCATAAATATATGTTTATAACCAGGCCATCACATTTGGAAGTTTACTTATATAACCATTTCAGAGCGTACATGTGATCAGAATGTGTGTTACTACTGTAGTATTTTTTTTCGATCCCTTGGGGCATATCGACAGATATAGACTGCTTATTTGTTTTGTCCGTGTCCACTTGTACACCTAAATTTTACTGTATCACAACATAAATAACACAGAATGGACCAGTAATATCCAAATGCAGTTAGAATGAAACACCGGATTGTAGGACTATAGGTCCTCCTCTTATCGTCATTTTTTCTTTTATTTTTATTAACCGAGTCATGAGTTTAAAGTTTCCACATCAGAAACAATCGGTGATTCGTTTTCTATTGTGAGGCTCTCATCATCTAGACTATCTGATGTTGTAATCATGTTACCTTCCACTTTTCTTGTGCTTTTGATGTGGGGATTCTGGTTATTAATAGCATTGGTTGCTTTTATTGATCTTTTGTTTTGATTTGGTGTTGACACTTTTGTAATTTGTTTTCGCATCTTTGACGTGCTATTTGCATCTTGTACTTCTATATTTTCATCCATCAAAGGATGCAATCCATGTCGTCGTGATTGTTTGTTTATTAAAGTTTCGTAGTGTCGTTTCCTCAAATAAGTCAAGTGTTATGACCATTTACTAGCATAGCCAAATAACGTTATTGATATAGTTTCACGCATAAATACCTGAGAAAAATTATATTACATGTCGAGGAATTCAAACAAACTCGCCTTATATGGCAGAATATGATAGTTTTCAACTACATATGTTGTTTTCGGAAATGGGTCATTTGCATATAGACCAATCATACTATCAAAGAGGGAGAATTAAAAAAACGCAATATCGAGAAATAGAAAAAGCTAACAATCATACAACATTAAGTGAAACTCTAGCAGATACACTAAAATACTCCCAGCCCGTAAAAATATCGCCGATATGTGGACCGGGCCGTTTTCACGCCCCCAAACAAATACTGCATATCGGCCAAGCCCGGATAACTTTTTCGTGGTCTTTGGATAAGCGGCTGCTCCAACACTATATCTAGGGTGTGGGGTGTATTTGGGGGGGGGTAAACATGCTCCAAAACCGCCCGCGCGATTTCTCTCATGTCCCCACAATCCAACACAGCTCCGGCAAGAAATTACTCGCCGCCGATGGAGGGATCTTTACTGTGCGGAGGTGCCAAGTTTGGAGGCCACAACGGAGGGGAAGACGAGTGTCCTTCACCTCGTAACATCCCTGATTTTTGGAGAAATTCAAAAATAACAAAAAATGAAACTTTTTATTTTCTGCTAATGCAAGTCACCAAAAATAAATAAAACACAACACAAAAGAAATGAAATGTCTATTCCAATGTTATTGGAATTAAGATTTCAAATATGCCTCTGTTTTCTAAAAAGACTTATCAATACTTTAAATCTTTAAAGTATGTTCAAAAAAGGTTTGGTAATAAAACATTGTTGATATGTTTAAAAATTTAATATTATAACATGTAGTACTTTCCAAAAATTTATTAAAGCAAAAAAGGGGTTTATTAAACCCTATTTTAAATAGTCCCTTTTTAAAATTTAAACCCTTTTGGATTTTTATTTATTTTATTTGTGATGGAAACAACCCAAGATGGCTTTCATTTGAAAAAAAAAATTTACAAAACCATAAAAGTTAATTTGAGGTCATTTGAATATTAAGTCAAAAGTTATGGTTAATTGAATAAAACAGGAAAAAGAAAACATAAAAGAATAAAAAAGGGGAGAGAGAGAAAACACAACAGCCGGCCCAGCCCATCTCCCATGTTCCTTCTATCTTCCGCACATGTGTAGCCCACCAGAAGCCCAGGAAAACGTCTCGCGCGCGCAGCGCACAAAACCCACCACGAGCCTAGCACCAGACCGCCCAGCCTATCTCTCTCTTTCTTCCTCTGACTGGTGGGTCCCGCGTGATGAAGGCGTTGATGTCACCGCTCCTTCTTCCTCCTGTGCAAGAAAAGGAGTCCGCCTCGGGGACGATCCTTCCTGTGATATACATGCAATTCAAGGCACGAATCAAATCCCCGAGACCACCAATATATAGCCACGGATTGATGGGTTCGTCGCATAGAAAACAAAAAATTTCCTACGCGAGACACCTGAAAGGCCAAGATCTAATCTAGGAGATGAAGTGCAATAGGCATAGAGAGAGTCTTAACAAAACATACCCTCGAAGACACAAAGTGTTATGAGATCAAATCTCGTTGTTGGCGTAGTCGTACTCACACCGATCCCGAGAGCGAGAAGATGTGCACCGCAATCCGGCGGTGCCTCCGTGATCGGTCACACGTACGGTTGATGACGACCTCCGTTCTCTTGATCCAGCGGGGCAGCAGGAGTAGAGGATCCCTTGGAACTCCAGTAGCACGACGGCGTGGTGGTGGTGAAGAATCCCACGGTCAGGGCTTCGCCTAGACGGAGACCATGGAATAAAGCAGCGGGTGGAGAGGAAGTGAGGTAGGCAAGTGTGTGGAGGAGGGAGAGCTCTCACCCTCCTTTTATAGGGGAAGGGGAGGCAGCCCAAAGGGGTGGGGCAGCCAGCCCATGGTGTTCCCCCACCTCTTCCCTCTCCATGTGAGTGGACACTCCACTCACATCCACTCATCCTTCCTTTATTTCCCACTTAGAAAATCCAAGAGTTTTTCTTTAATAAATAAATAAATAAATTCTTTATTTCAGCATTTGTTAATTATATTAACAAACATTTTCATATAGCACCTCGAATCATTTGTTAATTCTATTAACAAGCATTCGACGGAAAACCCCTTGAACTATTTCAATTTTACCGGAAAAAATTTCGGTGCTGCCCAAAAAATTCTTCGATATTCCGTATCCTCTCAAATGTGTCATTGAACCATACACTACTAGAGATTTTCTTATAGCAGCATATCCTACCACAGGCGAACACGAAAGTAGACGCGCCTGGGCTACTTAGCGCAGGCGAACAGCGGAGCGATGCGCCTGCGGTAAGTCCCTTACCCCAGGCGAACCAACTACGGAAGCGACTGGGGTAAAGTGTGGCAGGGCCGCCCAACACCACACCCTGGCACTCTTCGTTTACCCCAGGAGAATAGAGCAGATGTTCGCCTCTGGTATAACACATACCCCAGGCGAAAGCCGAACCTCTGCGCCTGGGGTAAGCCCTCGCTGTTGCTGCAAAAAAATGAGAAAACCTTTAGGACCGGTTTGTGATACAAACCGGTTCTATAGGATCTGTCCCCTGGGCCCCTCTCTGCACAGCAAATGGCCGCAAGGCCTTTAGAACCGGTTTGTATCACAAACCGGTGCTAAAGGCCTTGCGGCCATTTGCTGCGCGGAGGGGGGGGCCAAGGGACAGATCCTTTAGAACCGGTTTGTATCACAAACCGGTCCTAAAGGCCTTGAGGCCATTTGCGGCAGGGGGGGGCCCAGTGGACAGATCCTTTTAGAACCGGTTTGTATCACAAACCGGTGCCAATGTGCTTAGCTCAATGCTTTAGTATTCTAAGTGACCAGATCTCACCCGCACCCGCACCCACACGCACCCACAAGCCGCCGCCGTCGCCAGTGTCGAGGAGGAGCAGAGCAGGTCGTCGCCCACTCCGTCGTCGTCGTCGTTGTTGATCCAGGTCAGCCCCTCTCCCTCCCATCCCCCCTCCCTCCCATCCCCCCTCCATCCCAGCCCACTCCGGCCCTCCCGTCGTCGTTGTGGATCCAGAGGATGTGCCCCTGCTCCTGGTGGCCGCTGTGCTCCCGTCGTCGTGGATCCAGAGGAATGTTTGCTTTCTTTGAGCTCCAGGATTCACTGCTCTTATCGGATCTTTGTAGTGCATTATATCTCCAACATTTAATTTTCAATAATGCGTATTTCCATGACAAATCAATGGTCTATGTCCCCAATTTAGGAACGTAAACGCAAAACTTAGGAACGAGAAAACAGAGGAAATCCATAGCAACGAGCGTTCGGATCGATAGCATGTTCTGGAGTTTTTTATTTGGCTAAGCACCCATCACTTTTGTCCCCATCTCATTTATCCTTTTTTCTATCTGCGTTCAAACCCCAGCATGCAATTAGAACACAGTAATCTGGTGGTACCACACACAGCATTGTTTTTGGATATTCCAGTAAAGTAGATAGCTTTTGTGCATTTGTTTTGTGATAGGTAGGTGCTGCCATTTGTCTTTGTTTTGTGATAGCTATGCTCCTCTAACCTCTATGTGTACTTTCTTAATTTAATAGAACATGGCTTGCGAAGTATGTCGGTCCCGATGTGCCCAAGGACGATTCACCGGGACTTCTTTTATGCTTCAGCTCCACGACGGTGACGTTGATTCGTTGGTAATTAACAATTCTTTTTATGTTAACTTGTTCTTTCGTTTTACTATCTAGCTTGAGACTTGTGTTTCTTAACAAAAGATTCTTTATATTTCTTTTTTAGATTCTACCATGCAATATTCGCGAAGAGTTCAACGATTTAGTTGGCAATAACGTGGATTTCAATGTTCACGGGACCACTTACATTCTTCGAGTGAAGAAAGAAAGAAAGAAGACCTACTTATGCGGGGAACAATTGCAGGCTATCATCGCCAAGTACAATTTAAGCGGAGGTGATTACATTCACTTCTCTATGGAAGGACCGCAACCTCGTATCAAAATTCTGTATATGGGCGGGATTGCAAGCGAGGATGGCGGGAGTGAGGAGGAAATTGGGAACACTGAGGATGATATGGACACTGAGGATGATATGGACGAGGAGGACCCATGGAAACATGTGGTGGTTGCTCAAAGAGCGAATCTTAGCGAGCTTGAGAAGGACCGTGTCCTTCAGAGACTTGCCCAGATAGATAGCTACATCGGGTCCCCTTTCGTGCATCGCATCACCAACACTAACATCTCCAATGGACATCTCATGGTATGTTTTTTAACATTTTCTTATTCCTATAGTTGCTTATGTTATAATGTGGCCGGTATGTGACATTGTGCTTTTATTCTTTCTTGGAATTGTGTGTTCTAGAAAATACCTATGGTGGTAGCGGACAGTGCTGGCATGGAGCATAAAGGTACCATTGGAGTACGCGGTGGAGAATCAGGAGATGTCACCACAGTTCCGATCACCAGGGATAATGCTGATGGTCGCGTCATCCTCAACTCTCAAGCATGGAGGCAGTTCCATTCCGCAAGAGTTGGTATGGAGGCTGGCCGAGCTATTCTGATCACCATGAGGGATACTGACATCCCCAACTTGGACATGATGATGGTCATCCACTACATCAGCCCAAATTAGAACAAATAATCATTTTCATCTGACTAGCTAACTCCTGGATTTATTAATTAGTAGTATGGTTCTTTTCGAGACTATGTAATTTTGTTGAACTATGTGGTGATGATCGAGACTATGTGTTGATGATCGAAAATATTTCTGTTATAAAACTTAATTCTGTCATTTTGAGACTATGGTATATTTCTGTCATTTTGAGACTTATTTCTGTCATTTTCCTGTAATTCTGTTATTTTGATTTCTTTTATATTTTGATACAGCAAAACCATACCCCAGGCGAACAGAATACAGTACCCCAGGCGCATCTGTACCCCAGGCGCACAATGCTTGTTCGCCACAGGTAAAAGTATTACCCCAGGCGCACAAGGCCTATTCGCCTGGGGTATGCCAACTTACCACAGGCGCATTTCACTATTCGCCTGGAGTAAGCCATTACCGCTGGCGATATGGTCCCAGGCGAACCGAAATGCGCCTGTGGTAGTCCTTTTCTGTTCGCCTGGGGTAAGCTTTTCCCTAGTAGTGATAAGTGTGTCACCCTACGGTTCGCGAATAATACAGACATGATCGAGACTCCTTGTAAGGACCCCAGACCGGCAGTCTGAAACCCTCCGTATGCATACATTCACGATCCCAGAAAGATCAGTCGTGAACAACATACAAAGTTGGCACACGGAAATACATCATCCATTACACGAATACATAAAGGTATTACAAAAATGATCACATGATCAAGTCTAACACAACTGCCACAAGGGCAGGCAACTCAACAAACACAGCGGAAGACAATTAAAACACAACGTAGTTGAGCCCAAGTCACGCCTTAACCTACAGGCTGCTGACCCGGAGACGATCCTAGTTCGCAAAGCCGTCAACTCCGTACTTCTCTTCATAGATCTCCTTCGGAGGATCCTTCTCAAAGTCTGGCAAGTAGATACCAGGGGCGAAACCATAATGAGTAAATTTGAATGTACTCAGCAAGACATCCATCATGTCACTTACCAAACATGCAAATATGCTTATATGGTGGAATAGGTAGGCTATAAATAGGGTTCACTACCAATGGTGTTCATATATGATGACACCACAGTTGCAGTCAGGTTAATCTGTATCTTCGTTGAAGAAGATACTTCAGAAGAAAATAAAATAATATAGTTTTATTTCTCTTGTAGATATCACATGTACAAGAGGTTTTGTAAAGCTTTGTTAAAGAATATTTTCTCTTTGCAAAACTTCTTGGAATCAGTTTCCAGAATTCTTGATTAGAGTAGAAAAGGTTTTCTTTGCAAAACATTTTGTTTTGTATAACAACCTCTGGCTTTTCATCATCGACGATACCTCCACGGTATAAGTTTCCATTCCTTTCCGAACTTCACAAGTTCAACACTTCCTTTCCAAAATTCCTTTTCAAAAACTTCCTCTTTTGAAAACATTGACACAATGCTAGCT
The DNA here is from genome assembly GCA_028641055.1 of Alopecurus myosuroides. Lineage (NCBI taxonomy): Eukaryota > Viridiplantae > Streptophyta > Magnoliopsida > Poales > Poaceae > Alopecurus > Alopecurus myosuroides. Next base: position 290,714,987 of record CM054063.1, on the reverse strand, counting down.
ACATGGCCATTCAACCGTCCATATCCGAGGACGCGGCTATCTCGAAATAGTTTTACTCTGCAGAGGTGTACACATTTCCACTAGATCCAGAATCCGCCATGAAACAACCATGGACTGTTCCCAACCTATGAGAACATCAGATAACTGATCTTGACTATCCACTATGTGCAAGCTAGTACATGACTATATCTTCAATTGGGGTTACCCTCCCTGGCAAGCCGTGTCCCACACCGCCCAAACAGGAGACCCAACTTCTGCATCCGGAGGGAAAATTAATCCCACACTTTAGGTGTCCCGTATTCTCCACTCCTAGCGACATTTCGGTTCGGAGGATCCAATCCCCTATAGCACTTGAGATAGCACACATACTAACCATAACAAGTTTTTAATCAAGCCCCTACCCATATTGGGGTAAAGTGGCAGTACGGTAAAGGTTGTCCAACGAAGACTAGGTTATGTGTCTTTTGTAAACATTTCTCAAAATTTCCCATCATGACATCCTTCCGGTAGACAGGGTCTCACCCTTCCTCCGGGTTTTTTCTTCCATAAGGCATTTGTTTACAAAAACACATTTTATTTAGTTCATTTAAGAACTCAAGTTTTAATTTGGTGAATGGTATGTATATACCATTTAGTGGCTAAGGGCTTGGTATTACCAAGTTTAACTACTGGCATGATAGTAACCTATATACTAATATAGTAGTAATAGCCACATCAAAAATAGTTTTGATAATCAAGTTTTTGTAAAACTTCAGAGGTAAAACATGCATGATAGATAATGATAAGTATTGTATCAGCAAGCATCAGGATGTCTTGCCTGGTATCTCCTTGTGTCCCTGGTTTTGGAGTGACTGGAACTTGAAACAGAGCTTCACGACACTTCCTTCCTCTTCGTTTTCTAACGTCGTAAAAGGAATAAAGGACACACATTCAGAACCAATCAAGGCAAGCAACAATGCATAAAAATACATACAGCAAGGAAACTAATAGTAACCAATCACACAATTATTAATGGAGGCAAACAATCAAACAAACACACTTGGCAGAAATGCCATTTAATAAGACAGCTTAAGGTTGGAGGAAAATAACTCACAACCTTAATATCATGGATTCAGTGGGTGTGCCACTCTCATACCAAGATATTAATAAACCCAAAATACACTTAGTTTCACAAGGGTGAGACTACTAAAAGTATACAAAACATGCACAATTAATCATGGCAATGGGTCTATCAACCAAACCACAAAAAGAAAAAGGTAGCTAATCTGCTAAGCCTAAATTCACCTCAAGAATAAATAATACACATGATTTGCAAAAGTTACTTTTACAAATCAGTGAGCCTACACAAGTGTAACAAGGTAGTAGACTCATCACAAAACACACAATTCTCATAGTGAGAACAATAGAAACAATGGCTAAAAAGGAGGAACCCTATAGACATGTTTCTACTAAAAGTTTGCTATGCAAGCAAGCATAATAAGTAAAGTGCTAAAATGCAAACAAGGAACCATGTTATCATAATGGGAATGAAAACATGTCCTCATGCAAGGATACACAAATATCTACCAAACACAAGTTGGTAGGAAAAAAAATTCAATACAAAAAAAACTGCTAAGGAAACTAGTGCTAATCAAACATGAAGAATCAATGGATGAATTTCAATCAAGTAATTGAAATACAACCAGAGGGTCCATGTCATAAAAAAAGGAGTGAAAAACATCTATACTTTCTATAACAAAAATATCCCATTTAGCAAAACAATGCATTAATTTGCAGGGCAACTCCTACATACTAGTGGTAATAAAAAGGGCATTACTAGAGGAATCAAACAACACTCAAAAGATGGGTTTTTCCTAGAAAGCCACACATGATTATAACCACTTACAAACAGAAGCATACTCCTTTTCATTTAGCACTAAAAATCCAAAGCAAAAATACTAGACACTCATTAATTATAGAACTATAGAAAAGAAACACATCTAGTGTGGGGGAAATAATGTTTCCACCAAAAATGCAATGAAACCAGTGGGTGTTCCACTAGCATATCAAGGCATTAAGAGGTCACAAGGCCTCTGGTAATTCTTGCTAAAAATTAACAAAAGCCTAAACTAGCATCTAGTGCAATAACCATACTAGTAGAAAATAATAGGGTGCAAAAATAAGCAAGGTAATGCTACTCATGCTATTGTTTTCACACAAGTGAAAAATCTAGGGGTCAAGTACTCATAAGAACATCATCAAAATTCTACTGGTCCTATGAACACAACCCAAAAATATGTGGCTACACAACCACAAATGCCTATGTCAAAAATTCCACACATGAGGGAATTTTTCCATAACATCCTCATAGTCATGACAAAGCTACTCATGCTTCTATACCAACTCAAATGCAAGCTAGAAGAGGTGATAACAACACAATATAAGTACCAACATGGTACTGGATCCAATCAAAAATCCAAGTGCTTGCACATAAATTCATCACTCAAAAATCCTATGCAAGTATAAACTAGAGATAAGTAATATGCTATTAACAAAAATCCTATTTCTTCTCAACTCAAGTACACACAATCTAACATGCTAAAATAGTTAAGTAACACTTAGAAAACAAGTTCACACAACTTTTACATGCTAGAAAACATCATTGCAACACAAAAATATAATCACACAATTTAATTACTTAAAATGCCAAAATGGAAGAAACAAGCAATTTAAAGATCTGTCCACCAAATTTTATATGAGGCTCTAAAAATTACACCCCACTAGGTTTGGATAGCCCTAAACATATACAAGACCATCCAATTGATTTTGCATCAAAAATCATTTTTAATAATTTTATAAAAATCACCAAAGTGCTCTCTGGTGTTTTACCAAATTGCATGCCATTTCAAAAATACAAGGAATTTGGAAGCAAGGTTAATTTCTCCTGTTAGGAAATTTCAAGGGCTTTCCAATGCAATTTGATACACCTCATTCTGAGTGGTGAAATTAAAACGGTGATCATGTTTGTGTTTCTTGTACCTGTTGCCAAAACATTTTTCATTTCAAAACTATTCATCCAAATATAGATCTACAACTTGGAGGTGGTTCAGATTTTGTTTATGTACCACTGTGAATTTTGGTTTGGTCAAATTCATCTTTTAGGTAGGTTTTAAGAGCCAAAAGCAACCATGCTACATTCTGTAAAAATTTAAAAGGAAAAAGATGCACAGATGGGCCAGATCCCAAACTGGGCCGGCCAGATCTAGTAGCACCGCGAGCAGATCCACCCTCTGTGGCTGACCAGCGGGCCTGGCAGCCACGCAGGCAGCCACGCAGGCAGCACCGGGCCCCACCTGCAGGTTTGAGTCTCCCAGCGCGGGCCAAGGGAAGCATGACGCGAGCGTTGCGTCACCACGACGTCACCGCCGGCTGGAACTGCTCCGGCGAGCTCGAATCCGTCGCTTCCGTGCACGGTTTCACGAAACAAGTACATCTACGAGTTGCTTACGACGAGGGGAACCAAAATAACGTGGTCTCGTTTCCGGGGAGACGTCGGAGAGTGGCCGGCGACGGACGGCGCGCGGCGGCCGGACCGTGAGCGCGGCGCGGCGAGGAAATAGGGGGAGAGGGAGAGGGGAAAAACAACGGCGGGGGTCGCCTGCTCACCACGAACTCGCTGGGATGCTCGGAGAAGGAGGAGGAGGGGCGAGGCCGCGGCGATAGCTCGCCGGAGCTCGCCGGACCCTAAGGGGAGAACTGGATGGCGCGGCCACCACACGGCCCTCCGCCTCGATTCCTCCATCAGAGAGGCCCAGCACGACTAGGCGGAGGCGATGGGACCACCGGCGACCGGCGGCGAGCCCTCCAACCACCGAATCAACGGCGAGGCATTTTCTAGGGTTTCGGTTTTGAAGAAAATGCACAGTAGAGAGAGAGAGGAAGAGAGCTCGAGTGGGGGGGAGAGAGAGGGCAATGAGCAGACACAAGCACATGGGGGGCCTCTTATCCTCGAGGAAGCCTTGTATTCGAAGCCATGGCTAGGGGTACTGCATCTACAGAGAGCTAGAGGAAGAAGATGACTCGGATTACACTTTGGTCCCTGGCCAATTTACAAGAAGGTCCCTGTCCTCTCTCAAAAAGGTGGTTTTCACTAGGAAAACAAAATCAAAATTTAAATTACTTTTGCCCAAAATTCTTATTAGTTGAGTTGCACAACATATGTGAAAATTGGCTCAATTTCATAAACTTGATAATTCAAAGTTGTTCAAATTTCATTTCTTACATAAATGGACATTGAATTTATTAGACTACTTAGGAGCTTTCAAAAATGATAATTTTTGGCACACACTCCTTATTTGGTGTGTTCCTTATGTGGTAGAAAATTAAAGTCATTTTGAGTTACTTCATAGAACAAACTTGTTCAAATTTCAAAAAGGTGCTGTCTAGAAAACAGGGGTTTTTGGCAACTTAAATTATTCAAAAACTTGTGCCCTTTTGGTTTTCATCCTTATTTATGATATAGAGCATGTGGTATTTATTTCATAGCATTTTGAAAAAGTTTGTAGAACAAACTTGTTCAAAATTCCAATTGTTGCTGTGGAGAAAAATCATGTTTTCAGGACTTTAATGGATTCAATTTTTGGTCTCCTCTTGTGTGTGTTCCTTAGTTGATATAAGGAGGCAATGGTATCAATTTCAGATCATTTTAAGAAAGTTTCCAATAGTAACTTGTTTGAGTTTTTGGTTTCTGAAAATATTGGAAAATCAATTTAATAAGGCACTTGGCTTTTCCTTAACAATGCTTTGCCAAAATAATTATGTGACTAGGGATAGCAAGTCAATGCTATCCACTACCTTTGGTTTTAAGCTTGCAAGGTTGGAAAAACATTTGATAATATTTTGGTGAAGCATCTAAGAATGCCTCTTTTTCTCATAATATTTTAGGGAAATTTATTAAGTGTTTCTTCTTTCTTAATTTAGGTCTTGTAATAATATTCAAAAAGTATGAGATTCATAACATAGTTTTTGGAAAACTCTTTGATCAATATTTACTTTAGAAAATATTGCCAAGGTCATTGGAAAAATATGTTGAATATTTTTAGATTACTGCTTTGCTATCTTTTTAAGTTTGCAAGTTTATAAATAGTTTGTTTAGTTGCACTTAAACAAACACAATCAAAGTTTAATTGTCAAGCAATTAGCAAAACAACTGTGTTATCAGGTATTGCAAAATTGGGATGTGACAGGTCTTCCCCCCTTAAAAAGAATCTCGTCCCCGAGATTCGCAAGCGAGGACTAAGGGAGGGCCAACAAACACAATGTTAGTGTTGGAGTGCAGGTGCTTCCCCCCTTTGACTTTTCTTGGGAGGCGGGGTACTTCCCTAAATTAGCAAATTCTTTTCACGGGAGTTGGGTGTCATACTAAAAACCTTAGATCCAAACACCCGTCTTTCAGAAAATCTCTAATTATCAATTCACTCAACCGCCAATTTTTAAAATTTCTGATAACGTCACTACAAAATTAAGGTTAGTGCAGAACTACCTGGAAACGTACCGTCAATTATTACATGAGTTCCTAGCTATATCCCACATATTACATACCACATATGGAGTGGTGTACCACTCTCATAACAAGGTATATAATAAGCTAAAAATATAGCTTGTGGGTGCAAAGGTTAGGTTGCTAAGGTAAAATAAACAGACAAAATAATACTCACGGCAGTGGTTATTACTCACCACAAGCAACTATCACTTAATATGTTCATGATTTTAGTTGGATGTTTTTAGTTTCATAAAATACTCTTGAGCACAATCATAACACTAGTATAAACTCATGCTAAGGTAAAACATTTAAACAAAATCCAATAAGCAAGCAAACAACACCGCAGATGAATAGACTATTTATTCACTAGGTTATTGTTTATTAGAGGTTTTGGAATCCATCAATCATGAACAATTAGCAAACAACCAGTAGCTAAAAACCAATGAACCCAATCATAAAGGTACCCTAAAACACCATATTCACACGAGATAAAACTCCTATTACACAGGCATAAAAAAAACAGGACTGCACAAATAACATACTAGTATGAAACATCTACACCAACATGCTATAAGAGATAATCATATCCTATAACCATAGAACATGAAACTAAATAATTCATGGCATGATAACAGAAGTAATAACTTCCTAAACATGCTATATCAACCCATATACTCATAAAATAAAAAGAGGGTAATACTAGAGCAAAACTCACCATTTTCTAGTGGTGAGACTAGTTTCACTCTAGAGAAGCAAACAATGCTATCATGATGTTTAAACTTAAACAAGCAAGTCATGAATATAAATGTACCTAATAACAGTACACAAAACTTACTCATGCTAGTAAGCACAAACATCAAAACAATCCCATGAAACAACTATTAAACATGCATAAATTAATTCTAGCAATTTATGTTTTTCTTAAACAATTACTAGCAAACAAGCAAGGTATAACTCACACAACCAGTATCTATGAAATTAATGAAAATTTATCTAAACCTTTTCAAAAATCCATACACTCAATTTAAAATTATTCACAAACAATCTACCAATCAAGAGGAATTTATTTTATTTGTGAACAATTTAATTTTAGCACACGATAGTGAAACATTTCTTAACATGATACCCCTAAGGAATATTATGCTAACAAAAGGATCACACCTAAACATATTAGTATTTACTAATAAGAAATAAACTTCTCACTTGCATAAGTGAAAACAAACAATTATATTTTCCATGGTGGAAAATAGAAATCAATCACATAGTGAAACATGCTATTTTCACACCTGTGTATGGTTGGGGATTTTCATCCTCAAGAAAAAATACAATGGGACCAGTGGGCTATGGCCTACTAATACCAAGGCAAAAATAGGTACTAAGCCTCTGGTTACTCATGAAAAAATTTGCATACCAGATAAAAATATAAGGCTATTTAATCTAGTGAAGCATACTAGTGCATATTGATAGCAATGCTTACACATGCTTTACTATTAAAAGGCATGCAAGCTAACATAGGTACAACCATTCCATCGTTCACTTAATTTCTAAACCCCGAATCTCATAGTACCTACAACGTCTACTAAGATTTGGTTTCCAAAGTAGATACACAAGATATCCTATTGACTAGTAAACGAATAAGTCAACATCTTATTTTCTCGTGACTTCTCCTTTTTACCAACTAGATTAAAAGGTGTCTTAAATCACTTAATTCCTTGGTTTAGAAAGAGTTGTCAGTAGTTCGCATGCTTTGGTTAGGTGTCAACCTAAGATTAGGCAAAACATGTTAGTCTTGTTAGTTTCCTATTTAATTATGTTTGTCCGACAAGATACGACTAGCGTCATCGTACGTCGAACATTGAATTGTGCTCTTTGGATTTGCTTTTGAGGGGGTTGCGCATCATGGCATGTGAAGACTTCTTTTGCACCTTTCTCTAGAGGAGGGAGGTATATAACTTTTTTAAAAGGGGGATTTCTCTTGTTTGGTCTTTTAAAAGGGAACATAAAAAGGTGCGACATTTAGCCAACAGGGCAAAACGAGTCTTTTGCAAACAGACAAACATAGAGGTTTTGGTCAGTAGTGGTTGGTGCATTCACGCCTTTTCTTCTTTGAGGGTTGTCTTTGTTGGAGCTTTATCTGTTGGAGTGCATCACTGGTAGCAATGCTATCAGCTCGTGTGGCTTGATGGTCCTCTATTTAGGCCCAACGGTGCTTTCATTAATTGTGGGGGAGATGGTGGTGGTTCACGACGGGTCGCATTATGAAGCGAAAACAAGTATAACTCTAAGCAACAAATTCTTGTTTTTGAATGCTATACAAAAAATTTTGCCTGCAAAAATTTAACAGGAGGCGATTCAAAAACAAGAGCGGGGCAAGCACAAATCTGCAAATTTTGAGCACCCCACAAACATATAGAAGCCTAGATGAACCAAAATTCTACACCATACAATAGCACAAAGTCCTACGGACACACATAAGCAAGCCATAACACACAAGCAAGGCTCCATTGGAGCTACGTCAGGGGAGACGACTCATGGAGTTATCGCTAAATTACTCCAAACTAGACTGATCCAAAATCCTAGAAGTGGCTGAAGAACTATATCTACTTCTGACCATCATCACTGTAGAGCTAGGCAAATATTTTGGTCTTCTCGGGACATCGGCAAGTATAAAAGTTTTTGGATGGAAACAAGATAATAGAAGTAAAGTTTCGAGAAAACTTTATGCAACAAATTGTTTTTGAAACTCCAACTATTTTCTGGACAGAAAACTTCAAAGACGAGAGATGTTTCAAAAACAGAGCGGAGCAGTTGCAAACAAGTAAGAAATAAACTCTTAACCGAGAGAGAGATACCAATTCTGTAAGGCCCGCCCTTCGAACCACTGTTCAAGGACGCCCTTGATATGCATTTAGAATCTTTTGAAAAGATCAGAAGGAGGGAAAATATACTAAAATTCCCTTAGATATAAATAATTTAGATAGTAAATAGGTTTTTACTCAAAAATACTTTTCTTTCCTATCTCACGTCCATGCTAACTAAGGTCTCCTAAGGACAGGATGGCTCTGATACCAACTCTGTAAGGACCCCAGACCGGCAGTCTGAAACCCTCCGTATGCATACATTCACGATCCCAGAAAGATCAGTCGTGAACAACATACAAAGTTGGCACACGGAAATACATCATCCATTACACGAATACATAAAGGTATTACAAAAATGATCACATGATCAAGTCTAACACAACTGCCACAAGGGCAGGCAACTCAACAAACACAGCGGAAGACAATTAAAACACAACGTAGTTGAGCCCAAGTCACGCCTTAACCTACAGGCTGCTGACCCAGAGACGATCCTAGTTCGCAAAGCCGTCAACTCCGTACTTCTCTTCATAGATCTCCTTCGGAGGCTCCTTCTCAAAGTCTGGCAAGTAGATACCAGGGGCGAAACCATAATGAGTACATTTGAATGTACTCAGCAAGACATCCATCATGTCACTTACCAAACATGCAAATATGCTTATATGGTGGAATAGGTAGGCTATAAATAGGGTTCACTACCAATGGTGTTCATATATGATGACACCACAGTTGCAGTCAGGTTAATCTGTATCTTCGTTGAAGAAGATACTTCAGAAGAAAATAAAATAATATAGTTTTATTTCTCTTGTAGATATCACATGTACAAGAGGTTTTGTAAAGCTTTGTTAAAGAATATTTTCTCTTTGCAAAACTTCTTGGAATCAGTTTCCAGAATTCTTGCTTAGAGTAGAAAAGGTTTTCTTTGCAAAACATTTTGTTTTGTATAACAACCTCTGGCTTTTCATCATCGACGATACCTCCACGGTATAAGTTTCCATTCCTTTCCGAACTTCACAAGTTCAACACTTCCTTTCCAAAATTCCTTTTCAAAAACTTCCTCTTTTGAAAACATTGACACAATGCTAGCTACATGGCCATTCAACCGTCCATATCCGAGGACGCGGCTATCTCGAAATAGTTTTACTCTGCAGAGGTGTACACATTTCCACTAGATCCAGAATCCGCCATGAAACAACCATGGACTGTTCCCAACCTATGAGAACATCAGATAACTGATCTTGACTATCCACTATGTGCAAGCTAGTACATGACTATATCTTCAATTGGGGTTACCCTCCCTGGCAAGCCGTGTCCCACACCGCCCAAACAGGAGACCCAACTGCTGCATCCGGAGGGAAAATTAATCCCACACTTTAGGTGTCCCGTATTCTCCACTCCTAGCGACATTTCGGTTCGGAGGATCCAATCCCCTATAGCACTTGAGATAGCACACATACTAACCATAACAAGTTTTTAATCAAGCCCCTACCCATATTGGGGTAAAGTGGCAGTACGGTAAAGGTTGTCCAGCGAAGACTAGGTTATGTGTCTTTTGTAAACATTTCTCAAAATTTCCCATCATGACATCCTTCCGGTAGACAGGGTCTCACCCTTCCTCCGGGTTTTTTCTTCCATAAGGCATTTGTTTACAAAAACACATTTTATTTAGTTCATTTAAGAACTCAAGTTTTAATTTGGTGAATGGTATGTATATACCATTTAGTGGCTAAGGGCTTGGTATTACCAAGTTTAACTACTGGCATGATAGTAACCTATATACTAATATAGTAGTAATAGCCACATCAAAAATAGTTTTGATAATCAAGTTTTTGTAAAACTTCAGAGGTAAAACATGCATGATAGATAATGATAAGTATTGTATCAGCAAGCATCAGGATGGCTTGCCTGGTATCTCCTTGTGTCCCTGGTTTTGGAGTGACTGGAACTTGAAACAGAGCTTCACGACACTTCCTTCCTCTTCGTTTTCTAACGTCGTAAAAGGAATAAAGGACACACATTCAGAACCAATCAAGGCAAGCAACAATGCATAAAAATACATACAGCAAGGAAACTAATAGTAACCAATCACACAATTATTAATGGAGGCAAACAATCAAACAAACACACTTGGCAGAAATGCCATTTAATAAGACAGCTTAAGGTTGGAGGAAAATAACTCACAACCTTAATATCATGGATTCAGTGGGTGTGCCACTCTCATACCAAGATATTAATAAACCCAAAATGCACTTAGTTTCACAAGGGTGAGACTACTAAAAGTATACAAAACATGCACAATTAATCATGGCAATGGGTCTATCAACCAAACCACAAAAAGAAAAAGGTAGCTAATCTGCTAAGCCTAAATTCACCTCAAGAATAAATAAGACACATGATTTGCAAAAGTTACTTTTACAAATCAGTGAGCCTACACAAGTGTAACAAGGTAGTAGAGTCATCACAAAACACACAATTCTCATAGTGAGAACAATAGAAACAATGGCTAAAAAGGAGGAACCCTATAGACATGTTTCTACTAAAAGTTTGCTATGCAAGCAAGCATAATAAGTAAAGTGCTAAAATGCAAACAAGGAACCATGTTATCATAATGGGAATGAAAACATGTCCTCATGCAAGGATACACAAATATCTACCAAACACAAGTTGGCAGGAAAAAAAATCAATACAAAAAAAACTGCTAAGGAAACTAGTGCTACTCAAACATGAAGAATCAATGGATGAATTTCAATCAAGTAATTGAAATACAACCAGAGGGTCCATGTCATAAAAACAGGAATGAAAAACATCTATACTTTCTATAACAAAAATATCCCATTTAGCAAAACAATGCATTAATTTGCAGGGCAACTCCTACATACTAGTGGTAATAAAAAGGGCATTACTAGAGGAATCGAACAACACTCAAAAGATGGGTTTTTCCTAGCAAGCCACACATGATTATAACCACTTACAAACAGAAGCATACACCTTTTCATTTAGCACTAAAAATCCAAAGCAAAAATACTAGACACTCATTAATTATAGAACTATAGAAAAGAAACACATCTAGTGTGGGGGAAATAATGTTTCCACCAAAAATGCAATGAAACCAGTGGGTGTTCCACTAGCATATCAAGGCATTAAGAGGTCACAAGGCCTCTGGTCATTCTTGCTAAAAATTAACAAAAGCCTAAACTAGCATCTAGTGCAATAACCATACTAGTAGAAAATAATAGGGTGCAAAAATAAGCAAGGTAATGCTACTCGTGCTATTGTTTTCACACAAGTGAAAAATCTAGGGGTCAAGTAATCATAAGAACATCATAAAAATGCTACTGGTCCCATGAACACAACCCAAAAATATGTGGCTACACAACCACAAATGCCTATGTCAAAAATTCCACACATGAGGGAATTTTTCCATAACATCCTCATAGTCATGACAAAGCTACTCATGCTTCTATACCAACTCAAATTCAAGCTAGAAGAGGTGATAACAACACAATATAAGTACCAACATGGTACTGGATCCAATCAAAAATCCAAGTGCTTGCACATAAATTCATCACTCAAAAATCCTATGCAAGTATAAACTAGAGATAAGTAATATGCTATTAACAAAAATCCTATTTCTTCTCAACTCAAGTCCACACAATCTAACATGCTAAAATAGTTAAGTAACACTTAGAAAACAAGTTCACACAACTTTTACATGCTATAAAACATCATTGCAACACAAAAATATAATCACACAATTTAATTACTTAAAATGCCAAAATGGCAGAAACAAGCAATTTAAAGATCTGTCCACCAAATTTTATATGAGGCTCTAAAAATTAAACCCCACTAGGTTTGGATAGCACTAAACATATACAAGACCATCCAATTGAGTTTGCATCAAAAATCATTTTTAATAATTTTATAAAAATCACCAAATTGCACTCTGGTGTTTTACCAAATTGCATGCCATTTCAAAAATACAAGGAATTTGGAAGCAAGTTTAATTTCTCCTGTTAGGAAATTTCAAGGGCTTTCCAATGCAATTTGATACACCTCATTCTGAGTTGTGAAATTAAAATGGTGCTCATGTTTGTGTTTCTTGTGCCTGTTGCCAAAACATTTTTCATTTCAAAAATATTCATACAAATGTAGATCTACAACTTGGAGGTGGTTCATATTTTGTTTATGTACCACTGTGAATTTTGGTTTGGTCAAATTCATCTTTTAGGTAGGTTTTTAGAGCCAAAAGCAACCATGCTACATTCTGTAAAAATTTAAAAGGAAAAAGATGCACAGATGGGCCAGATCCCAAACTGGGCCGGCCAGATCTAGTTGCACCGCGAGCAGATCCACCCTCTGTGGCTGACCAGCGGGCCTGGCAGCCACGCAGGCAGCGCCGGGCCCCACCTGCAGGTTTGAGTCTCCCAGCACGGGCCAAGGGAAGCATGATGCGAGCGCTGCGTCACCACGACGTCACCGCCGGCGGGAACTGCTCCGGCGAGCTCGAATCCGTCGCTTCCGTGCATGGTTTCACGAAACAACTACATCTACGAGTTGCTTACGACGAGGGGAACCAAAATAACGTGGTCTCGTTTCCGGGGAGACGCTGGAGAGTGTCCGGCGACGGACGGCGCGCGGCGGCCGGACCGTGAGCGCGGCGCGGCGAGGAAATAGGGGGAGAGGGAGAGGGGGAAAACAACGGCGGGGGTCGCCTGCTCACCACGAACTCGCTGGGATGCTCGGAGAAGGAGGAGGAGGGGCGAGGCCGCGGCGATAGCTCGCCGGAGCTCGCCGGACCCGAAGGGGAGAACTGGATGGCGCGGCCACCACACGGCCCTCCGCCTCGATTCCTCCATCAGAGAGGCCCAGCATGACTAGGCGGAGGCGATGGGACCACCGACGACCGGCGGCGAGCCCTCCAACCACCGAATCGACGGCGAGGCATTTTCTAGGGTTTCGGTTTTGAAGAAAATGCACAGTAGAGAGAGGAAGAGAGCTCGAGTGGGGGGGAGAAAGGGCAATGAGCAGACACAAGCACATGGGGGGCCTCTTATCCTCGAGGAAGCCTTCTATTCGAAGCCATGGATAGGGGTACTGCATCTACAGAGAGCTAGAGGAAGAAGATGACTCGGATTACACTTTGGTCCCTGGCCAATTTACAAGAAAGTCCCTGTCCTCTCTGAAAAAGGTGGTTTTCACTAGGAAAACAAAATCAAAATTTAAATTCCTTTTGCCCAAAATTATTATTAGTTGAGTTGCACAACATATGTGAAAATTGGCTCAATTTCATAAACTTGATAATTCAAAGTTGTTCAAATTTCATTTCTTACATAAATGGACATTGAATTTATTAGACTACTTAGGAGCTTTCAAAAATGATAATTTTTGGCACACACTCCTTATTTGGTGTGTTCCTTATGTGGTAGAAAATTAAATTCATTTTGAGTTACTTCATAGAACAAACTTGTTCAAATTTCAAAAACGTGCTGTCTAGAAAACAGGGGTTTTTGGCAACTTAAGTTATTCAAAAACTTGTGCCCTTTTGGTTTTCATCCTTATTTATGATATAGAGCATGTGGTATTTATTTCATAGAATTTTGAAAACGTTTGTAGAACAAACTTGTTCAAAATTCCAATTGTTGCTGTGGAGAAAAATCATGTTTTCAGGACTTTAATGGATTCAATTTTTGGTCTCCTCTTGTGTGTGTTCCTTAGTTGATATAAGGAGGCAATGGTATCAATTTCAGATCATTTTAAGAAAGTTTCCAATAGTAACTTGTTTGAGTTTTCTGTTTCTGGAAATATTGGAAAATCAATTTAATAAGGCACTTGGCTTTTCCTTAACAATGCTTTGCCAAAATAATTATGTGACTAGGGATAGCAAGTCAATGCTCTCCACTACCTTTGTTTTTAAGCTTGCAAGGTTGGAAAAACATTTGATAATATTTTGGTGAAGCATCTAAGAATGCCTCTTTTTCTCATAATATTTTAGGGAAATTTATTAAGTGTTTCCTCTTTCTTAATTTAGGTCTTGTAATAATATTCAACAAGTATGAGATTCATAAGATAGTTTTTGGAAAACTCTTTGATCAATATTTACTTTATAAAATATTGCCAAGGTCATTGGAACAATATGTTGAATATTTTTAGATTACTGCTTTGCTATCTTTTTAAGTTTACAAGTTTATAAATAGTTTGTTTAGTTGCACTTAAACAAACACAATCAAAGTTTAATTGTCAAGAAATTAGCAAAACAACTGTGTTATCAGGTATTGCAAAATTGGGATGTGACACTCCTCTCCGATGAATAATCAACAGCGAGATCTGGAGATCCGTGATGACTCCTATATATTCAACGATGAATCTCGTGATCGTGTGAATTGAATGTCGTAACTAATTCCCTCTGTCTCGCGATATTTTACTTGTCCGAGATCCGATCATTGGTATTATCTCGTTACCGACAAGTACTCTTTTCTCGTTTACGTGATATGACATCCTTGTGACCTAGTGAAAGCAAAGTATGGGCACCTAGAGGGGGGTGAATAGGTGCTACGACCAATTTTAATTTTTCTTAAAGTTTACGCTTGACAAGAAGGTAAATTCTCTAGATAGTGCAACTAGTGGTGAATTTACCTATATGACAAGGCAAGCAATTAATGCAACAAGTACGAGTAAGTAAAGAGAGGGAGGAACGAGGTAACCGATGGAAGCACACGGAGACACGATGTATTTCCGAGTTCCTTCTTTTTAGGGGAGTACGTCTCGTTGGAGGGGTGTGAGCTCGCCACAAAGGCCTACTCAACGCCACTAAGGCCTCACGCTATTCTCCGATGAACTTCGCCACAAAAGCCTAGTTCACCTTCCACTATTGAACCCCTTTGAGGCGGGGATCGAATCCTTTACAAACAACTTGGGGCACACACCCACAACTTAATTGGGGGCTCCCAACTCTTCTTGAATCACCACAAGAACAAGGAGCTTAGGTTATCCACAAGAGGAAACCCTAAGCAAAGATCTCTCAAGCAAATGAGAGGGAAATGAAAATCCGGTTGGTGAAGATGTAGATCCGGTGGTCCTCCTTCTATCCTCAAAGAATCAACGAGTTTGGGTGGAGGAGGGAGGAGATCTTGCTAGTGGGTGAGCTCCATTAATGGTGTCTTCAATGCTGGGGAGAGCTAACCCTTGGAGAGAGAAGTGAGGCTCTATTTATAGCCTCCAACAAAACTAGCCGTTTTTCAGCCAGATTCCGTCCAGCCCGGAATGGTCCGGAATAATCCGGAGCAATCCGGATGCCAACAGAGCAAAATCCCGTTATGGCCGGAATGACCCCCGGAATATTCCGGATGCTAACAGAACAAAAACCCGTTGTGGCCGGAATGACCCCGGAAAATTCCGGCTGCCGGAATATTCCTGATTGCAACAGAGCCTTTTCCCATAGTGGCCGGATTATTCCGGAAGGATTCCGAAGCCCGGATTGGCCCGGAATTTTCCGGGCTTTCCTTTGAAACTCTGTTATTGGCCAGGAAAGATCCATTTGATCTTCGAATTCTTCACCATTTCTTTGACACCGTATACGTGCTGAATTAAGTCCTATTCCTTTGACAAAATAGCATGTGCGGTTAGTAGCCTCTTTATGTTGTTAACAAACACACAAAACAGCGGGATATCGAGTATGCACTTTCAATCTCCCCCTTTTTGGTGTTTGATGACAACATAAAGATTTCACGGGGATAGATCAAACGGAACAAAATAAATGGTGTCTAAAAAATAGACGGAGTTTTTCCTTGATGTGTGTCGTGAGCCACACACTTCATAGGCTTAGCTCCCCCTATGTTTTAAACACCAAGCCGACAAAACAAGTTCATATATCAAGCATAGATAAAGATGGACAATAAAAGTACGCAAGATAATAGTAACATAACCACGGGAAGGGTGACACGAATACGTCACGAGGTTCCACACACATAGTACGGAGTTTTAAAACGAAGAAACGAAATAAAGATACCGGAGCACAAGCCTATAAGATCGAAATCGAAAGCAAAAGACTTGTGCCCCAACCCTTGCAAAGCCCGTGGAATCCTAATATGGGGACTCCTTCTCCCCCTTTGGCATCAAGACGCCAAAAAGGGACAAAGAGTCCACTAGCGCCCCAAGAGATCACTCCATGTCGTCATCTTCTCCATTGCCTTCCTCATCATCTCCTTCTTCCTCACCATCACGTCCTCCAAGCCCAGCAGAATCAAAGTCGTCTTCATCATTGGAATACTCCTCCTCATCAACATCCGCTGGAGGAACCCCAAAGTAAAAGTCATCATCATGGATCTCCGGCATCTCAATGGGGACAAGATCAGCAGCAGCAAGAGAAGGAGGATCGGCAGGAACTTCATAACCAGCAGCCCTGCAGTCGGCGTTCTGAATACGCCTAGTCTCCTTGGCCAACTCACGAGCCTCATGGGCAATGGCCCTAGTGTCCTTGCACATGTTGAACATAGACTTGAAGAACTTTTTAATTCCACTAGAGGGACGCTCAGGAATGCCACTGGAGGAAGCAGAAGGAGTGGCTGAGGGGGACTTGGACTTCCCTTTAGCAAACTCCGGAATCTCATCACCATTGATCAACCGAGGAGCCATCTTCTTGCACTTGATCACCTCATAGTTTTCCATGACCTCAATCCCTACCTTGGTATTGATGAACTTTTGAATGAGGGGTCCATAAGCGGGCTTCCTCTTCTCCATGACCCCTAAGCAAATCTCCCGGTAGATGAAGTCCATCACGTCAATCTTCCTTTGGTTCTTAGGCCTAGTGAGGAACATGAGGTTCACCATGAAGGCCCTAATGGCGGAGAAATCACCGGCCTTGACCACAATGGAGGCACGGAAGATCTTGGAGAGCAAGTTGTAGTAGGGGTACATGTTGGAGTTGAAAGGCTTAGTCTTGCCTTTGACATTGGGAGGATAGCAGAAATCCAGGCTCGAGATATCATACTCAGGGGCGTCATGAATCTTGTGACCATGATCAGCATAGGTGGCAGTCCAGGTGTAGCCCAAGGCCTCAGCAAACTCAGACAAGTCACCGGTGATCTTCTCCTCCCTGCACATCCAAGTCATGGAGCGCTTGGCATCACCCATAGCGTGGAGAGTGTAATAGAACTGAGCAATCAACTCCGGGCAATACTCACTCTCGGTGTTGTCAAACAGAGGAATCAGACCAAGCTTCTCCAAACAGGCATGCACATGGCGGAGCTCAGAGTTCTTGTACCTATTGTAGACGTCCATGTCCACTTGGGCTTGCACACAAGTAAGGGGCTGTTGGGTAGAATAGAACTCATTCCAACATTTGAACTGCAGATTTGTCCAGAACCGAGGATCCTCACAGGTGGAATCAGGGAAACGGTACGGGTTCTTCCGCTTGATGTACTTCCACTGAGGGATAGAACAAACTTTCAGATCAATATCAAGAACCCTTTCAGTGTTATCATCCTCACGAGTCCCACGAGAGCTGGAAGAACGTCCTCTGACCGGACGAGCACCCCTTGAAACGGTTTGCTTCCTTTTCAGACCAGTACGAGCTCCAGGACCTGAGAATAGAGGACAAAGGAGTAGCAAAGATAAGTGCATATGCCATACGGGTCAAAGGAACTCCAAAAGGTTTGGTGTAGTGCAAACATTCGAATTTCTGGCAGCATCCGGAAAATTCCGGAGTGGTCCGGATTATTCCGGCTGGGCCGGAATGGTCCGGAATATTCCGGCTGGGCCGGAATTTTCCGGAACAATTCCGGGCTCCTCGATTTGATTCAAGGAACTGCCCAAAACTTCGAATTTTTGACTCAACAACTAAACCAAACATCAAGGAATACCAAGAGATGAACCTAAAGTAGATCTACGTGCTGGAAATTGTGGGATGGTCACCAACTACGATTTGGATCTAAGTCAAGATTTGTTGAGTGGTTAGACTAGATCTAAAGAAAACATGGCATCTAGGTAGTGATTGGCAAGATGAACACATTGATAGAACTTGGAACTAGATCAATCCCTAGTTGAGATTGCATCTAGAGCCAAAATCAACCAATCAAAACGAAAAATAATAGATGCCAAACAACATACCGTCCATGGTGATGTCCTTGTCCAAAGGAGGGATCCAACAATCCTCCCTAGGGGCAACGGGGACGAAATCGACGAACAAAGGCGGCTATGGCACGGGAGGAGAGAAAGGAGTGGAGGAAAACCGTCCACCCGTGCGTGCGGGGGGGTATTTATAGGGAAAAACTGCCCATCCGGAATGGTCCGGAAATTTCCGGGGGTCCGGAATATTCCGGACAATTCCAGAGGTCCGGAATGGTCCGGAAAAAGCCGGATGGCCGGAAAATTCCGGCAGAAGCAGCAAACATCTCCAAAAATTCCGGAGGGCGAGTTTTGAAAGGCTAGGAATGATGTGTTGATGTGTGGAGTACGGCATATGCATAGATGAACATGAGAGAGGACAAATAGAGCAAAACACAAGGGGTTAGGTTTCCTAGTCTTACTTCTCGGGGAAAAACAAATAAGATCGAAATAGCAACGAGAAGTAGTATTCGGAGAAAAAACACAATAACCACAAAATACCCAACTAAGAACCAACTCTTCACGTGGGAAGAGGTTGGTGGCCTAAGCCACCATGTAAGAGTTCATGGTATGCAACCGCGAAGATATATCTTGGGGGGCATTGCCAATACTCAACATTGAAGCTCACAATTCAACATTAGAAATAGAGAGATCACAATGAATTTTTGCTATGGGCATAATGGGGGAGGGAGAACCCAATGTGTTAGGATAACACTCCCCCTATGTCCATGCCTACACCTAAGCTCAAACATGTTTCATCTATAGGGGTGTGTGCAAGATCCTCAAGTCAAACTCCTAGAATCAATCACATTTAGTTCATTCCTCAAGAATAAGAATCTTGCATCATCAAGTGGCTTCGTGAAAATATCCGCGAGATTGTCCTTGGTGGGCACATAAGATAGTGCAATATCCCCTCTTGCCACGTGATCACGGATGAAGTGGTGGCGAATCTCAATGTGCTTCGTCCTTGTGTGTTGCACCGGGTTGTATGCAATCTTGATGGCACTTCCATTGTCACATAAAAGAGGCACTTTGTCCAAATGGACACCATATTCCTTAAGAGTTTGCCTCATCCATAACAATTGAGTGCATGCACTTGCGGCGGAAACATACTCGGCTTCGGCGGTGGAAAGAGATATGCAATTTTGCTTCTTCGAGGACCAACTTACAAGGGACCTACCAAGAAATTGGCAAGCCCCGGAAGTTGACTTCCTATCATCTTGATCACCCGCCCAATCGGAATCCGTATATCCATTGACAGAAAATTGTGCCCCCTTTGGGTACCACAAACCAAATCTTGGGGTATGAACCAAATAACGAAAGATCCTATGGACCGCCATCAAATGGCAATCCTTAGGAGCCGCTTGATACCTTGCACACACACCTACACTCAAAACGATATCGGGCCTAGATGCACAAAGATAGAGCAAAGAACCAATCATAGAACGATAAAGCTTTTGGTCCACATCCTTACTCCCTTTTGGATTGCGAGATAGGTGGCACTTGACTTGCATAGGAGTGGTTTTGATCTTTGCATCTTGGAAGTTAAACCTCTTGGTCATATCTTGAGTATACTTGGCTTGAGAAATGAAAGTCCCACGGGCCAATTGCTTGATCTCAAAGCCAAGGAAGAATTTAAGCTCACCCATCATAGACATCTCGAACCTCTCAGTCATAAGCTTAGAGAACTCATTATTGAAAGCTTGGTTAGTTGAGCCAAAGATGATATCGTCCACATATAGTTGGCATATGAAAATCTCTCCCTTTACTCTCTTGGTGAAGAGAGTGGGGGCAATCTTCCCAACTTCGAAACTACGATCATCTAACAACTCCCTAAGGTTCTCATACCAAGCACGAGGTGCTTGTTTGAGACCATAGAGAGCCTTGTCAAGTTTGTAAACGTGGTTAGGAAAGTTGAGATTCTCGAACCCCGGAGGTTGCTTAACATATACCTCCTCTTTTAGTGGACCATTCAAGAAAGCACTTTTCACATCCATTTGTTGCAATTTGAAATTATGTGAGGATGCATAAGCAAGGAGGATACGGATGGACTCAAGGCGATCCACGGGCGCGTAGGTTTCATCAAAGTCGATGCCTTCAACTTGGGTGTAACCTTGAGCAACCAATCTTGCCTTGTTCCTAATGACAATTCCATTTTCATCTTGCTTGTTCTTGAAAATACACTTAGTGCCAATAACATTGTGGCAATCCTTGGGCTTCTCAACCGATCTCCAAACTTTGTTGCGCTCAAAGTTATTGAGCTCATCATGCATAGCTTCAGCCCAATCGGAGTCCTCAAGAGCTTCATACACTTTCTTAGGCTCCACCATAGAGATATGAGCTTGATGTTCACAAAAATGAGCCAATTGCCTTCTTGTAGATCTTCTAGTTTGAACATCCTCCAAGACCTTGTCGTCTTGGGCATCAATTTGCTTCAAAACTCTTCTTATTCTTTTGATGCGACGGGCTTCGATCTCCTCATTATTGCGAGGAGGGATCACTTGATCATCTTGATCATTTGGGTCCCCATCTTGACCAACTTGGCTTTGATCATCATCATCATCATCAACAATATCTTCAACACTAGCCTCAACTTGAGGAGAGGATGAAGAGGGTGGTTGATCTTGGCCTTGATCTTGACTCGCATTAGTGAGAGGAGTGGGTACGACTTGCGGAGTCACTTGATCAATGAGAGGAGGGTCTTGAATGTGTTCTTGGTTAGGTGTAATAGTTGGCTCCTTGGCTTGATCTTCTAATGTAGAGGAGGGCTCCACTTGAGTAGAGCATAGTCCTTCTCGAGTCGCCATAAGGTGTCCCTCGATGGGGCGGAAGAATCCCACACCCATCCTTCCTATGGCTTCTTGAGGCATTTCAACATCTACATTTGAAACATGAAATTGCGCCACTTGAGAGCCATCATTTTCCTCGAAAACCACACTACAAGATTCTATGACAATCCGTTAGGCTTTGTCATAGACTCTATAAGTGTGGGATTCGGCACCGTAACCAACAAAAATACCCTCAATAGTTTTGGATTGAAATTTCGACAACCTAATACTCTTGATCAAATAGAAGCACTTACAACCGAATACACGGAAGTAGGATACTTTGGGCTTGTTGCCGGTGAGGATCTCATATGGGGTCTTGCCCAAGCCTTTGCGGATGTAGAGGCGGTTGGAGGAGTGGCATGCGGTGGATATGGCCTCGGTCCATAAATATTGGGGAGAAGAGTACTCCGCCAACATGGTCCTAGCCATATCCAAGAGAGTGCGATTCTTCCTTTCGGCAACACCATTTTGTTGAGGAGTGTAAGTGGCGGAGTATTGGTGACGAATGCCTTCTTCACTAAGAAATTCATTCAATGTATAGTTCTTGAACTCCGAGCCATTATCACTCCTAATAGCCATGATTTGCACATTGTGTTGACGTTGCACTTCGTTGGAGAAGTCGATGATGGTTTGTTGAGTCTCACTCTTGAACTTGAAGAAATAAACCCAAGTGTATCTTGAATAATCATCGACAATCACCAAGCAATACTTCTTGCCGCCAAGACTTGCCTCGGGCACGGCACCAAAGAGATCAACATGGAGAAGCTCCAAGATCCTCTTTGATGAGATAATAGTCTTGGCCTTGTGCACAATGTCATGCATCTTCCCTTCAACACACGACCTACAAACGCGATCCTTTGCAAAGGAAACATTTTCTTTTAGTCCAACAATAAGGCCACCTTTGTGAAGACTTTGCAAAGTTCTCATGTTGACATGGGATAGGCGGCGATGCCACAACCATCCCAAGTCCGCCTTCCCGAAAAGACACATTGCTTGAGTGTTGGTGGACTTTGAAAAATCCACCACAAACAACTCATTTTCAACATGTCCTACGTGAGCGACGTCAAGAGTCTTGCTCCTCAAAAGGACCACAATATCACCATCGAAAAAGACGGAAAAACCCATCTTTCCAAGAGAGCGGACGGAAAGTAAATTGTAACCAAGGGATTCGACAAGCATGACGTTCACGATAGTTATATCGGGAGCCACCACAACCTTGCCGAATCCGGATACCATAGACTTGGACGAGTCCCCATAAGTGACGGTTGCTTGAATGTCATTTGGTCGCAACTCCGTCACTAGTTCTTTGCTTCCGGTCATATGATTAGTGCACCCACTATCGAGAATCCATTTAGTCCCACCGGAAGCATAGCCCTGCAAGAGATCATTGACTAGTGTTAGGACCCGAGATGGGTCCCTTCATGTTAGCAACAAGGGTCTTTGGGACCCAAATAGTATAGTAAATGAAACCCTCAATAGGACGAACATATTTGGCTTGCACAACACCATAATAATCAACATATAAGAAATGGTGTGGGTTGTTAGTTCCCACGGAGGTGCTACGAGTAGTGGTGTCCCTCATGACATTACTACTCGAGGCAACATTGTTTGTATGTGCGGGTGTGCTACGAGTAGTGTTGTCCCTAATGACATTACTACCCGAAGCACCCTTTTGGTTCTTCTTCTTGTTCTTCTTCTTGGCTATATAGCCAAGTCCTTGCTTACCCACTTGTTGCCTTGGAGCACTCAATTGTGGTCTAGCAATGACCGCATTAGGGCTAGGGGCAACCACTTGTGGGGTTGCTAAAACAACCTTCTCAACTTGAGAGCTTTTGCCCTTGAGCCTTGCTAGCTCATCCTTCAACCTAGCATTTTCCTCAAAAATATTTGCATGATCACAAGAAGAAGTAGAGGTGCTAGGATGGTTAGATTGAGTAAGTTGAGTTTGAAGTTGTTCATGCAACTCTTTGAGGGATGAGTGTTGGCTTTCCAACGCTTTGTGAGCATTGGTTAGCTTTTCAAATTCCTCGGTTAGTTTACCATGACCAACCCCAAACTCGACTTTATCCTTTTTAGCCTTTTTATATTTAGCAATAGCAAGATCACGTTCCTTAATGATTTTAGAGACACGTTCATTATGGGTTGATTCAATAGATTCAAGTTCATCCTCTAGAGAAACTCTACCATCATGCTCTTCTTCAAGAGTCATTGAGAGGGATGCAATTTCATCCGCATCCCTTCTCTCAATCTCACCTTTCTTCTCAAGGGCCTATTGGGCCTCTCCCAATTGCCTCATGAGATGCTCAAAGTACTTCTTGGTCTCCCCTTGCATGTTAGACATAAAACGGTCCAAAGAGGCTCTTTCCTCTTCTTCTCTAAGACTAGCAATATGTTCTAGTTAACTAGGGGTCTTAGAGTTAGGAGAAGATGATACCTCCGTGGCCTTAGCCATGAAGCACTTGGCATTACATTGAGGAAGATTTTCATTGGGGGATTCAAAGAGGGACTACGAAGATGGAGTGGAAGCAATAGCTAGAGCGGCCACTTCACTTGTTGTTTCTTCTTCTTCATCACTCCCGGAATCATACTCCTCTTGCGTCAAGAGCACAAACTTGGTGGGGGACTTCTTGTTGAAAGGTTTCTTCTTGAAGTGAGGTTTCTTGTATTCAACCTTGGACTTGTCCTTGCGAATGAGCTTGCCACTATGGTGTTCTCTATTCTCGTAAGGGCACTCCGCGATGAAGTGATGCTTGTCTTGGCAATTGAAGCAAGACCTCACTTTTTGAGCCCCATCATTTCCGTAACGAGATTTGGTCTTCTCCTCAACAAATTTCTTGCCCTTGGGGGGATTGTTCCAAAACTTTTGCACGGTAAGAGCAATGAGATCCTTTAGAACGGGATCATAGTCTTGTTCCTTCTCCATTCTCAACTTATCTAGACAAGACCTTGGCCTTCAAAGCAACAGATGCTCCTTGATGCATTCCAATGGCTCTAGCACGGTTGTCAAGGGCATTCTTGGTTTGCACTTTGTAGGAGCACAATTCTTGCATCACTTGAGTTGAGGTCATGGAGGAGAAATCATGTCTTCCTTGAATGCTCTTCAAGTCCGTGCCCTCAAACGGCATCATGGCAATCATGTACTTCCTCTTGATCCAAGCATCATCAATATATGTGGCACCCGCACTAGAGAAGGCGGTGGCAAGAGTTTTGAGTCTTCGATACATGTCAACATGATCTTCTCCATCACGCATGAAGAACCCTTCGGCCTCATTGGTCAAGGCATCATATCGATTTCTTTGCATGCTCTCATTCCCAACAAACATGATGACAAGAGCATCCCATGTTTCTTTGGCGGTGGAGAAGTGTTGAAGATGCGGCATGTGGTTGGGGCCCACGGCTTGATGAAGGATGGACAAAGCGGTGTAGTTGAGTTGGCAATCTACGACCTCTCTTCTTATGAGATTCTTGGGATCATATGGCTTGTATCCGTCCCGAGTGATTCTCCAAAGATCTATACAAGAAGAGTTCAAGTGAGTCTCCATGTAGTATTGCCATTCACGAAAGGAATATGCATCAATTTTAGGTGGATCTCCTCTAGGGATTATATGAGGAAAAGGGATGGGGGGATCGGGAGAATATTGGCCTTCAACGGCGTGATATCCTTCCTTTCCACCTGCACCCTTCTTAGCGGATTGTTCGGCGGAAGCAGTTTTAAGTGGTTCACCATCAACCCCTTTCTTGGCACCCTCCGTTTCTTCCGGAAGGGATGAGTCGACCACCTCCGGTCCTTTGGCTTTGAGGAGTGTTGTCATGAGTTGACGCAACTCCTCAAATTTAGTGTCTATGGATGAGGTCAATGATTCTCTCAAAGCATTGAGATCATTCATGGACACATTGCCATCGGACGGAGCGTCAACCAACTCATCTCCCATACTTAAACTCTTAGGCGGTTAAGCCCGATAGAAGAGCCGAGGCTCTGATACCAATTGAAAGCAAAGTATGGGCACCTAGAGGGGGGGTGAATAGGAGCTACGACCAATTTTATTTTTTCTTAAATTTTAGGCTTGACAAGAAGGTAAATTCTCTATATAGTGCAACTAGTGGTGAATTTACCTATATGACAAGGCAAGCAATTAATGCAACAAGTACGAGTAAGTAAAGAGAGGGAGGAACAAGGTAACCGATGGAAGCACACGGAGACACGATGTATTTCCGAGTTCCTTCTTTTTAGGGGAGTACGTCTCGTTGGAGGGGTGTGAGCTCGCCACAAAGGCCTACTCAACGCCACTAAGGCCTCACCCTATTCTCCGATGAACTTCGCCACAAAGGCCTAGTTCACCTTCCACTATTGAACCCCTTTGAGGCGGGGATCGAATCCTTTACAAACAACTTGGGGCACACACCCACAACTTAATTGGGGGCTCCCAACTCTTCTTGAATCACCACAAGAACAAGGAGCTTAGGTTATCCACAAGAGGAAACCCTAAGCAAAGATCTCTCAAGCAAATGAGAGGGAAATGAAAATCCGGTTGGTGAAGATGTAGATCCGGTGGTCCTCCTTCTATCCTCAAAGAATCAACGAGTTTGGGTGGAGGAGGGAGGAGATCTTGCTAGTGGGTGAGCTCCATTAATGGTGTCTTCAATGCTGGGGAGAGCTAACCCTTGGAGAGAGAAGTGAGGCTCTATTTATAGCCTCCAACAAAACTAGCCGTTTTTCAGCCAGATTCCGACCAGCCCGAAATGGTCCGGAATATTCCGGACCCCCGGAATAATCCGGAGCAATCCGGATGCCAACAGAGCAAAATCCCGTTGTGGCCGGAATGACCCCCGGAATATTCCGGATGCTAACAGAACAAAAACCCGTTGTGGCCGGAATGACCCCGGAAAATTCCGGCTGCCGGAATCTTCCGGAATATTCCGGATTGCAACAGAGCCTTTTCCCATAGTGGCCGGAGTATTCCGGAAGGATTCCGGAGCCCGGATTGGCCCGGAATTTTCAAGGCTTTCCTTTGAAACTCTGTTATTTGCCAGGAAAGATCCATTTGATCTTCGAATTCTTCACCATTTCTTTGACACCGTATACGTGCTGAATTAAGTCCTATTTCTTTGACAAAATAGCATGTGCGGTTAGTAGCCTCTTTATGTTGTTAACAAACACACAAAACAGCGAGATATCGAGTATGCACTTTCAATCTCCCCCTTTTTGGTGTTTGATGACAACATAAAGATTTCACGGGGATAGATCAAACGGAACAAAAGAAATGGTGTCTAAAAAATAGACGGAGTTTTTCCTTGATGTGTGTCGTGAGCCACACACTTCATAGGCTTAGCTCCCCCTATGTTTTAAACACCAAGCCGACAAAACAAGTTCATATATCAAGCATAGATAAAGATGGACAATAAAAGTACGCAAGATAATAGTAACATAACCACGGGAAGGGTGACACGAATACGTCACGAGGTTCCACACACATAGTACGAAGTTTTAAAATTAAGAAACGAAATAAAGATACCGGAGCACAAGCCTATAAGATCGAAATCAAAAGCAAAAGACTTGTGCCCCAACCCTTGCAAAGCCCGTGGAATCCTAATATGGGGACTCCTTCTCCCCCTTTGGCATCAAGACGCCAAAAAGGGACAAAGAGTCCACTAGCGCCCCAAGAGATCACTCCATGTCGTCATCTTCTCCATTGCCTTCCTCATCATCTCCTTCTTCCTCACCATCACGTCCTCCAAGCCCAGCAGAATCAAAGTCGTCTTCATCATTGGAATACTCCTCCTCATCAACATCCGCTGGAGGAACCCCAAAGTAAAAGTCATCATCATGGATCTCCGGCATCTCAATGGGGACAAGATCAGCAGCAGCAAGAGAAGGAGGATCGGCAGGAACTTCATAACCAGCAGCCCTGCGGTCGGCGTTCTGAATACGCCTAGTCTCCTTGGCCAACTCACGAGCCTCATGGGCAATGGCCCTAGTGTCCTTGCACATGTTGAACATAGACTTGAACAACTTTGCAATTCCACTAGAGGGACGCTCAGGAATGCCACTGGAGGAAGCAGAAGGAGTGGCCGAGGGGGACTTGGACTTCCCTTTAGCAAACTCCGGAATCTCATCACCATTGATCAACCGAGGAGCCATCTTCTTGCACTTGATCACCTCATAGTTTTCCATGACCTCAATCCCTACCTTGGTATTGATGAACTTTTTAATGAGGGGGCCATAAGCGGGCTTCCTCTTCTCCATGACCCCTAAGCAAATCTCCCGGTAGATGAAGTCCATCACGTCAATCTTCCTTTGGTTCTTAGGCCTAGTGAGGAACATGAGGTTCACCATGAAGGCCCTAATGGCGGAGAAATCACCGGCCTTGACCACAATGGAGGCACGGAAGATCTTGGAGAGCAAGTTGTAGTAGGGGTACATGTTGGAGTTGAAAGGCTTAGTCTTGCCTTTGACATTGGGAGGATAGCAGAAATCCAGGCTCGAGATATCATACTCAGGGGCGTCATGAATCTTGTGACCATGATCAGCATAGGTGGCATTCCAGGTGTAGCCCAAGCCCTCAGCAAACTAAGACAAGTCACCGGTGATCTTCTCCTCCCCGCACATCCAAGTCATGGAGCGCTTGGCATCACCCGTAGCGTGGAGAGTGCAATAGAACTGAGCAATCAACTCCGGGCAATACTCACTCTCGGTGTTGTCTAACAGAGGAATCAGACCAAGCTTCTCCAAACAGGCATGCACATGGCGGAGCTCAGAGTTCTTGTACCTATTGTAGACGTCCATGTCCACTTGGGCTTGCACACAAGTAAGGGGCTGTTGGGTAGAATAGAACTCATTCCAACATTTGAACTGCAGATTTGTCCAGAACCGAGGATCCTCACAGGTGGAATCAGGGAAACGGTACGGGTTCTTCCGCTTTGTACTTCCACTGAGGGATAGAACAAACTTTCAGATCAATATCAGGAACCCTTTCAGTGTTATCATCCTCACGAGTCCCACGAGAGCTAGAAGAACGTCCTCTGACCGGACGAGCACCCCTTGAAACGGTTTGCTTCCTTTTCAGACCAGTACGAGCTCCAGGACCTGAGAATAGAGGACAAAGGAGTAGCAAAGATAAGTGCATATGCCATACGGGTCAAAGGAACTCCAAAAGGTTTGGTGTAGTGCAAACATTCGAATTTCTGGCAGCATCCGGAAAATTCCGGAGTGGTCCGGATTATTCCGGCTGGGCCGGAATGGTCCGGAATATTCCGTCTGGGCCGGAATTTTCCGGAACAATTCCGGGCTCCTCGATTTGATTCAAGGAACTGCCCAAAACTTCGAATTTTTTACTCAACAACTAAACCAAACATCAAGGAATACCAAGAGATGAACCTAAAGTAGATCTACGTGCTGGAAATTGTGGGATGGTCACCAACTACGATTTGGATCTAAGTCAAGATTTGTTGAGTGGTTAGACTAGATCTAAAGAAAACATGGCATCTAGGTAGTGATTGGCAAGATGAACACATTGATAGAACTTGGAACTAGATCAATCCCTAGTTGAGATTGCATCTAGAGCCAAAATCAACCAATCAAAACGAAAAATAATAGATGCCAAACAACATACCGTCCATGGTGATGTCCTTGTCCAAAGGAGGGATCCAACAATCCTCCCTAGGGGCAACGGGGACGAAATCGACGAACAAAGGCGGCTAGGGCACGGGAGGAGAGAAAGGAGTGGAGGAAAACCGTCCACCCGTGCGTGCGGGGGGGTATTTATAGGGAAAAACTGCCCATCCGGAATGGTCCAGAAATTTCCGGGGGTCCGGAATATTCCGGACAATTCCGGAGGTCCGGAATGGTCCGGAAAAATCCGGATGGCCGGAAAATTCCGGCAGAAGCAGCAAACATCTCCAAAAATTCTAGAGGGCGAGTTTTGAAAGGCTAGCAATGATGTGTTGATGTGTGGAGTACGGCATATGCATAGATGAACATGAGAGAGGACAAATAGAGCAAAACACAAGGGGTTAGGTTTCCTAGTCTTACTTCTCGGGGAAAAACAAATAAGATCGAAATAGCAACGAGAAGTAGTATTCGGAGAAAAAACACAATAACCACAAAATACCCAACTAAGAACCAACTCTTCACGTGGGAAGAGGTTGGTGGCCTAAGCCACCATGTAAGAGTTCATGGTATGCAACCGCGAAGATATATCTTGGGGGCATTGCCAATACTCAACATTGAAGCTCACAATTCAACATTAGAAATAGAGAGATCACAATGAATTTTTGCTATGGGCATAATGGGGGGAGGGAGAACCCAATGTGTTAGGATAACACTCCCCCTATGTCCATTCCTACACCTAAGCTCAAACACGTTTCATCTATAGGGGTGTGTGCAAGATCCTCAAGTCAAACTCCTAGAATCAATCACATTTAGTTCATTCCTCAAGAATAAGAATCTTGCATCATCAAGTGGCTTCGTGAAAATATCCGCGAGATTGTCCTTGGTGGGCACATAAGATAGTGCAATATCCCCTCTTGCCACGTGATCACGGATGAAGTGGTGGCGAATCTCAATGTGCTTCGTCCTTGTGTGTTGCACCGGGTTGTATGCAATCTTGATGGCACTTTCATTGTCACATAAAAGAGGCACTTTGTCAAAATGGACACCATATTCCTTAAGAGTTTGCCTCATCCATAACAATTGAGTGCATGCACTTGCGGCGGCAACATACTCGGCTTCGGCGGTGGAAAGAGATATGCAATTTTGCTTCTTCGAGGACCAACTTACAAGGGACCTACCAAGAAATTGGCAAGCCCCGGAAGTTGACTTCCTATCATCTTGATCACCCGCCCAATCGGAATCCGTATATCCATTGACAGAAAATTGTGCCCCCTTTGGGTACCACAAACCAAATCTTGGGGTATGAACCAAATAACGAAAGATCCTATGGACCGCCATCAAATGGCAATCCTTAGGAGCCGCTTGATACCTTGCACACACACCTACACTCAAAACGATATCGGGCCTAGATGCACAAAGATAGAGCAAAGAACCAATCATAGAACGATAAAGCTTTTGGTCCACATCCTTACTCCCTTTTGGATTGCGAGATAGGTGGCACTTGACTTGCATAGGAGTGGTTTTGATCTTTGCATCTTGGAAGTTAAACCTCTTGATCATATCTTGAGTATACTTGGCTTGAGAAATGAAAGTCCCACGGGCCAATTGCTTGATCTCAAAGCCAAGGAAGAATTTAAGCTCACCCATCATAGACATCTCGAACATGTCAGTCATAAGCTTAGAGAACTCATTATTGAAAGCTTGGTTAGTTGAGCCAAAGATGATATCGTCCACATATAGTTGGCATATGAAAAGCTCTCCCTTTACTCTCTTGGTGAAGAGAGTGGGGTCAATCTTCCCAACTTCGAAACCACGATCATCTAACAACTCCCTAAGGTGCTCATACCAAGCACGAGGTGCTTGTTTGAGACCATAGAGAGCCTTGTCAAGTTTGTAAACGTGGTTAGGAAAGTTGAGATTCTCGAACCCCGGAGGTTGCTTAACATATACCTCCTCTTTTAGTGGACCATTCAAGAAAGCACTTTTCACATCCATTTGTTGCAATTTGAAATTATGTGAGGATGCATAAGCAAGGAGGATACAGATGGACTCAAGGCGAGCCACGGGCGCGTAGGTTTCATCAAAGTCGATGCCTTCAAATTGGGTGTAACCTTGAGCAACCAATCTTGCCTTGTTCCTAATGACAATTCCATTTTCATCTTGCTTGTTCTTGAAAATCCACTTAGTGCCAATAACATTGTGGCAATCCTTGGGCTTCTCAACCAATCTCCAAACTTTGTTGCGCTCAAAGTGATTGAGCTCATCATGCATAGCTTCAACCCAATCGGAGTCCTCAAGAGCTTCATACACTTTCTTAGGCTCCACCATAGAGATATGAGCTTGATGTTCACAAAAAATGAGCCAATTGCCTTCTTGTAGATCTTCTAGTTTGAACATCCTCCAAGACCTTGTCGTCTTGGGCATCAATTTGCTTCAAAGCTCTTCTTATTCGTTTGATGCGACAGGCTTCGATCTCCTCATTATTGCGAGGAGGGATCACTTGATCATCTTGATCATTTGGGTCCCCATCTTGACCAACTTGGCTTTGATCATCATCATCATCAACAATATCTTCAACACTATCCTCAACTTGAGGAGAGGATGAAGAGGGTGGTTGATCTTGGCCTTGATCTTGACTCGCATTAGTGAGAGGAGTGGGTACGACTTGCGGAGTCACTTGATCAATGAGAGGAGGGTCTTGAAAGTGTTCTTGGTTAGGTGTAATATTTGGCTCCTTGGCTTGATCTTCTAATGTAGAGGAGGTCTCCACTTGAGTAGAGCATAGTCCTTCTCGAGTCGCCATAAGGTGTCCCTCGATGGGGCGGAAGAATCCCACACCCATCCTTCCTATGGCTTCTTGAGGCATTTCAACATCTACATTTGAAACATGAAATTGCGCCACTTGGGAGCCGTCATTTTCCTCGAAAACCACACTACAAGATTCTATGACAATCCGTGAGGCTTTGTCATAGACTCTATAAGTGTGGGATTCGGCACCGTAACCAACAAAAATACCCTCAATAGTTTTGGATTGAAATTTCGACAACCTAATACCCTTGATCAAATAGAAGCACTTACAACCGAATACACGGAAGTAGGATACGTTGGGCTTGTTGCCGGTGAGGATCTCATATGGGGTCTTGCCCAAGCCTTTGCGGACGTAGAGGCGGTTGGAGGAGTGGCATGCGGTGGATATGGCCTCGGCCCATAAATATTGGGGAGAAGAGTACTCCGCCAACATGGTCCTAGCCATATCCAAGAGAGTGCGATTCTTCCTTTCGGCAACACCATTTTGTTGAGGAGTGTAAGTGGCGGAGTACTGGTGACGAATGCCTTCTTCACTAAGAAATTCATTCAATGTATAGTTCTTGAACTCCGAGCCATTATCACTCCTAATAGCCATGATTTGCACATTGTGTTGACGTTGCACTTCGTTGGAGAAGTCGATGATGGTTTGTTGAGTCTCAAGTGTATCTTGAATAATCATCGACAATCACCAAGCAATACTTCTTGCCGCCAAGACTTGCCTCGGGCACGGCACCAAAGAGATCAACATGGAGAAGCTCCAAGATCCTCTTTGATGAGATAATAGTCTTGGCCTTGTGCACAATGTCATGCATCTTCCCTTCAACACACGACCTACAAACGCGATCCTTTGCAAAGGAAACATTTTCTTTTAGTCCAACAATAAGGCCACCTTTGTGAAGACTTTGCAAAGTTCTCATGTTGACATGGGATAGGCGGCGATGCCACAACCATCCCAAGTCCGCCTTCCCGAAAAGACACATTGCTTGAGTGTTGGTGGACTTCGAAAAATCCACCACAAACAACTCATTTTCAACATGTCCTACGTGAGCGACGTCAAGAGTCTTGCTCCTCAAAAGGACCACAATATCACCATCGAAAAAGACGGAAAAACCCATCTTTCCAAGAGAGCGGACGGAAAGTAAATTGTAACCAAGGGATTCGACAAGCATGACGTTCACGATAGTTATATCGGGAGCCACCACAACCTTGCCGAATCCGGATACCTTAGACTTGGACGAGTCCTCATAAGTGACGGTTGCTTGAATGTCATTTGGTCGCAACTCCGTCACTAGTTCTTTGCTTCCGGTCATATGATTAGTGCACCCACTATCGAGAATCCATTTAGTCCCACCGGAAGCATAGCCCTGCAAGAGATCATTGACTAGTGTTAGGACCCGAGATGGGTCCCTTCATGTTAGCAACAAGGGTCTTTGGGACCCAAATAGTATAGTCAATGAAACCCTCAATAGGACCAACGTATTTGGCTTGCACAACACCATAATAATCAACATATAAGAAATGGTGTGGGTTGTTAGTTCCCACGGAGGTGCTACGAGTAGTGGTGTCCCTCATGACATTACTACTGGAGGCAACATTGTTTGTATGTGCGGGTGTGCTACGAGTAGTGTTGTCCCTAATGACATTACTACCCGAAGCACCCTTTTGGTTCTTCTTCTTGTTCTTCTTCTTCTTGTTCTTCTTCTTGGCTATATAGCCAAGTCCTTGCTTACCCACTTGTTGCCTTGGAGCACTCAATTGTGGTCTAGCAATGACCGCATTAGGTCTAGGGGCAACCACTTGTGGGGTGGCTAAAACAACCTTCTCAACTTGAGAGCTTTTGCCCTTGAGCCTTGCTAGTAGGGCTGGAATTCGAGCCGAGCCGAGTCAGCTCGGCTCGACTCGCTCAAGCTCGGTCAAGTGACGAGTCGAGCTCGGATCGACTCGTTCAACAAACGAGTCCAAAATCAAAACTCGGCTCGGCTCGGTGAACTCGCGAGTAGCTCGCGAGCTACTCGTTTAACTTTTTTTTTATTTAGTAAAATTATAAAAGTCGACATTATATATTATATATATAATTATTTTTATTATTTGGGGCATGTATAATAAAATCATCACAATGATCGATGAAAATATGTCACCATAAAATAATTTGTAGTAAATAAACTACAATAATCAGTAAAAAAAAATTCACATATATAAAAATATCATTAGAAACTCTTTTTACCGAGTTAAACGAGCTAAACGAGTACTCGTAAACTCGGCTCGTTTAGCTTGAACTCGGTTACTGTCGAAAATGAAAACTCGACTCGGATCGTTGGACAACGAGTTCGAGCCGAGCCGAGTCGAGTTGCGAGCTACTCGTTTAACTCGCGAGTTTTGAGTTTTAATTCCAGCCCTACTTGCTAGCTCATCCTTCAACCTAGCATTTTCCTCAAAAATATTTGCATGATCACAAGAAGAAGTAGAGGTGCTAGGATGGTTAGATTGAGTAAGTTGAGTTTGAAGTTGTTCATGCAACTCTTTGAGGGATGAGTGTTGGCTTTCCAACGCTTTGTGAGCATTGGTTAGCTTTTCAAATTCCTCGGTTAGTTTACCATGACCAACCCCAAACTCGACTTTATCCTTTTTAGCCTTTTTATATTTAGCAATAGCAAGATCACGTTCCTTAATGATTTTAGAGACACGTTCATTATGGGTTGATTCAATAGATTCAAGTTCATCCTCTAGAGAAACTCTACCATCATGCTCTTCTTCAAGAGTCATTGAGAGGGATGCAATTTCATCCGCATCCCTTCTCTAAATCTCACCTTTCTTCTCAAGGGCCTCTTGGGCCTCTCCCAATTTCCTCATGAGATGCTCAAAGTACTTCTTGGTCTCCCCTTGCATGTTAGACATAAAACGGTCCAAAGAGGCTCTTTCCTCTTCTTCTCTAAGACTAGCAATATGTTCTAGTTCACTAGGGGTCTTAGAGTTAGCAGAAGATGATACCTCTGTGGCCTTAGCCATGAAGCACTTGGCATTACGTTGAGGAAGATTTTCATTGGGGGATTCAAAGAGGGATGACGAAGATGGAGTGGAAGCAATAGCTAGAGCGGCCACTTCACTTGTTGTTTCTTCTTCTTCATCACTCCCGGAATCATACTCCTCTTGCGTCAAGAGCACAAACTTGGTGGGGGACTTCTTGTTGAAAGGTTTCTTCTTGAAGTGAGGTTTCTTGTATTCAACCTTGGACTTGTCCTTGCGAATGAGCTTGCCACTATGGTGTTCTCTATTCTCGTAAGGGCACTCCGCGATGAAGTGATGCTTGTCTTGGCAATTGAAGCAAGACCTCACTTTTTGATCCCCATCATTTCCATAACGAGATTTGGTATTCTCCTCAACAAATTTCTTGCCCTTGGGGGGATTGTTCCAAAACTTTTGCACGGTAAGAGAAATGAGATCCTTTAGAACGGGATCATAGTCTTGTTCCTTCAACGGGGGCAATGCCTCTTCTCCATCATCTTCATTCTCAACTTCTCTAGACAAGACCTTGGCCTTCAAAGCAACGGATGCTCCTTGATGCATTCCAATGGCTCTAGCACGGTTGTCAAGGGCATTCTTGGTTTGCACTTTGTAGGAGCACAATTCTTGCATCACTTGAGTTGAGGTCATGGAGGAGAAATCATGTCTTCCTTGAATGCTCTTCAAGCCCGTGCCCTCAAACGGCATCACGGCAATCATGTACTTCCTCTTGATCCAAGCATCATCAATATATGTGGCACCCGCACTAGAGAAGGCGGTGGCAAGAGTTTTGAGTCTTCGATACATGTCAACATGATCTTCTCCATCACGCATGAAGAACCCTTCGGCCTCATTGGTCAAGGCATCATATCGATTTCTTTGCATGCTCTCATTCCCAACAAACATGATGACAAGAGCATCCCATGTTTCTTTGGCGGTGGAGAAGTGTTGAAGATGCGGCATGTGGTTGGGGCCCACGGCTTGATGAAGGATGGACAAAGCGGTGTAGTTGAGTTGGCAATCTACGACCTCTCTTCTTGTGAGATTCTTGGGATCATATGGCTTGTATCCGTCCCGAGTGATTCTCCAAAGATCTATACAAGAAGAGTTCAAGTGAGTCTCCATGTAGTATTGCCATTCACGAAAGGGATATGCATCAATTTTAGGTGGATCTCCTCTAGGGATTATATGAGGAAAAGGGATGGGGGGATCGGGAGAATATTGGCCTTCAACGGCGTGATATCCTTCCTTTCCACCCGCACCCTTCTTAGCGGATTGTTCCGCGGAATCAGTTTTAAGTGGTTCACCATCAACCCCTTTCTTGGCACCCTCCGTTTCTTCCGGAAGGGATGAGTCGACCACCTCCGGTCCTTTGGCTTTGAGGAGTGTTGTCATGAGTTGACGCAACTCCTCAAATTTAGTGTCTATGGATGAGGTCAATGATTCTCTCAAAGCATTGAGATCATTCATGGACACATTGCCATCGGACGGAGCGTCAACCAACTCATCTCCCATACTTAAACTCTTAGGCGGTTAAGCCCGATAGAAGAGCCGAGGCTCTGATACCAATTGAAAGCAAAGTATGGGCACCTAGAGGGGGGGTGAATAGGTGCTACGACCAATTTTATTTTTTCTTAAAGTTTAGGCTTGACAAGAAGGTAAATTCTCTAGATAGTGCAACTAGTGGTGAATTTACCTATATGACAAGGCAAGCAATTAATGCAACAAGTACGAGTAAGTAAAGAGAGGGAGGAACGAGGTAACCGATGGAAGCACACGGAGACACGATGTATTTCCGAGTTCCTCCTTTTTAGGGGAGTACGTCTCGTTGGAGGGGTGTGAGCTCGCCACAAAGGCCTACTCAACGCCACTAAGGCCTCACCCTATTCTCCGATGAACTTCGCCACAAAGGCCTAGTTCACCTTCCACTATTGAACCCCTTTGAGGCGGGGATCGAATCCTTTACAAACAACTTGGGGCACACACCCACAACTTAATTGGGGGCTCCCAACTCTTCTTGAATCACCACAAGAACAAGGAGCTTAGGTTATCCACAAGAGGAAACCCTAAGCAAAGATCTCTCAAGCAAATGAGAGGGAAATGAAAATCCGGTTGGTGAAGATGTAGATCCGGTGGTCCTCCTTCTATCCTCAAAGAATCAACGAGTTTGGGTGGAGGAGGGAGGAGATCTTGCTAGTGGGTGAGCTCCATTAATGGTGTCTTCAATGCTGGGGAGAGCTAACCCTTGGAGAGAGAAGTGAGGCTCTATTTATAGCCTCCAACAAAACTAGCCGTTTTTCAGCCAGATTCCGACCAGCCCGGAATGGTCCGGAATATTCCGGACCCCCGGAATAATCCGGAGCAATCCGGATGCCAACAGAGCAAAATCCCGTTGTGGCCGGAATGACCTCCGGAATATTCCGGATGCTAACAGAACAAAAACCCGTTGTGGCCGGAATGACCCCGGAAAATTCCGGCTGCCGGAATCTTCCGGAATATTCCGGATTGCAACAGAGCCTTTTCCCATAGTGGCCGGAGTATTCCGGAAGGATTCCGGAGCCCAGATTGGCCCGGAATTTTCCGGGCTTTCCTTTGAAACTCTGTTATTGGCCAGGAAAGATCCATTTGATCTTCGAATTCTTCACCATTTCTTTGACACCGTATACGTGCTGAATTAAGTCCTATTCCTTTGACAAAATATCATGTGCGGTTAGTAGCCTCTTTATGTTGTTAACAAACACACAAAACAGCGAGATATCGAGTATGCACTTTCACCTAGTCACGTGTTTGCAAGCGGTGTCAATGTGAAATCACCGAGAGGGACCAGAGTATATCTCTCCGTCATTTTGGATGGACAAATCAAACTCTTGATCCATGAGCCTCAACTAACACTTTCCGAATACCTAATGCCACCTTTATAGTCACCCTCTTACGGCGTGACGTTTGATGTCATCAAAGTACTCTTTCGGTATTAGTGATTAACATGATCTCATGGTCTAAGGAATAAGGTTACTCCAAATGTAAGGCATAACAATAAAACTAAATGACCCGATCGTATTGTTATACTTAGTTAGGGTCTAAGTTCGTCACATCATTCTCCTAATGACATGACCCCGTTATTAACAACATCCAATGTTCATGATCAGGAAATCTTGATCATCTGTTAATCAA
Source organism: Alopecurus myosuroides (assembly GCA_028641055.1). NCBI lineage: Eukaryota > Viridiplantae > Streptophyta > Magnoliopsida > Poales > Poaceae > Alopecurus > Alopecurus myosuroides. The sequence goes on along the minus strand of CM054063.1, from coordinate 290,677,091 downwards.
CGAGCTAGTTAAAAGAGAGGCTTTACTAGGAACGTTGGTTTGTTTATTAATTACACATGTATTAACGTTTCCGGTTAATACAATTCTAGCATGAGAAATAAACATTTATCATAAACAAGGAATAACATAATAACCACTTTATTATTGCCTCTCGGGCATATTCCCTTCAGTCTCAGACCGTGTCAAATACACATTCTAACAACTTGTTATTCAACTGCCATATGATAATATGTAACTTTTGCTAGAACTATCCGCAAAGACTAAAGCATTACTATTGAAGATCAAAATCTTTAAGTAGTCAACTCTTTGAACTTCGTCGAAAACATGTTTTCGACAAGCACAACTGTCAAAGGATGTAAAAATCCATGTCTTTGTTACTATATAGACCCTTTCTATCATTAGGCACCATGCCTATTAAAAGGACTACCAAGTCACATACTTGATATTCATACAGGGATACTATCGCGGATACTATAGCCAATTTAACGAAGTCAGGTCCCATCATTTTCTTCCTTTATAAGGTCCAGGTCCTTTGTTGTCAAAACAACACTTCACACTTAAACCACAAGTTGGTATAAGTACAAAGTTTTAGGACTTCTATGGTTCAGTTCGGAAACTCATTTGAAGTATCTACAACACATGTAGTGTCTTCTACTTGGTTAAAATAGCAAACCACGGAACAACTTCCAGTGTTGCGCTACTCTTGACATGGTAACGAAGATTCTCTAATCTCGTCGAGTTTGTACTGTCCTCCTACTCACTTGTTTCGCAAGAACTAATTTCTCGAGAAATCAACCTTTTTTGACAAACAACATTTGTCTTTGGTTGGTGATAGGAGAAATACCCAATGGATTCGTTGGGATAACCTTATAAACATATATGTATCCTATTTTGGTTGTAAACATTTTACACATGCTAAGCATATCAAAACTTAAGAAAAAGACAATTCGGGTCACTGCCCAAACCATATCTTATATGTTGTCAATTTCAACGATCATGATGGTGCTATTTTTAGTGTAAAAGCGGTTGTCCTTAATGTATAAACTACAAAATTATAATGGCAATTTTATTAATCTTACCATGTCCAACAAGGTTTGGTTTTGTCTCTTGAATATTCCAAACTAATGTGGGGCATTCGAGAAGTATAAGTTGTAGAAAACTTCCGCAACTCCTCGGATGTTTCGACAAAAAACCCCTTGAATTATTTCAAATTTCCCCGAAACAATTTTGGTGCTGCACAAAACATTCTTCGATATTCCGTATCCTCTCAAATGCGTCATCGAACCTTAAGTGTGTCACCCTACGGTTCGCGAATAATACATAGATGATCGAGACTCCTCTCTGATCAATAATAAAAACAGCGGGATCTGGAGATCCGTGATGACTCCTATATATTCAACGATGAATCTTGTGATCGTGTGAACCTTCAACGTCGTAACTAATTCCCTTTGTGTCCCGATATTTTAGTTCTCCGAGATCCGATCATTTGTACCAACCATACCTTGTTCAATCTCCTTACCGACAAGTACTCTTTTCTCGTTTCCGTGATATGACATCCTTGTGACCTAGGCACGTGCTGCAAGCGGTGCCGATGTGATATCACCGAGAGGGCCCAGAGTATATATCTCTGTCATTTTGGATAAACAAATCCCACTCTTGATCCATGAGCCTCAACTAACACTTTCCGAATACCTAGCGCCACCTTTATAGTCACCCTGTTGGTGAGACGTTTGATGTCATCAAAGTACTCTTTCGGTATTAGTGATTGACATGATCTCATGGTCTAAGGAATAAGGTTACTCCGAATGTAAGTCATAACAATAAAACTAAATGGCATGATCGTATTGTTATACTTATTTAGGGTCTAAGTTCATCACATCATTCTCATAATGTCATGACCCCGTTATTAACAACATCCAATGTTCATGATCAGGAAACCTTGATCATCTGTTAATCAACGAGCTAGTTAAAAGAGAGGCTTTACTATGAACGTTTGTTTGTTTATTAATCACACATGTATTAACATTTACGGTTAATAAAATTCTAGCATGAGAAATAGACATTTATCATAAACAAGGAATACGATAATAACCACTTTATTATTGCCTCTCGCGCATATTCCCTTCATGGATCTCCCCTCCGTTTCCCCTCTCTCGCTGCTCAAGATCGCGCCTCAAGGCCGGTCAAATTCCTCGCCGGAATCAGAACCCTAGCCGTCGTCTTTCCATCCTTTTCCGGAAACAGAACGGGTCCCGTCGCCCAATTCCGTGCCCCTTATACTCCCCTTGCACGCGCGTGTCTCCCTGACCCCTTCTCTTGTTTCTCTGCGCAGCGAAACCACGGCGCCGTCTGCAACCTAGGCTCACCGGAGTCCCGAGCTCCCCATCTGCACCGCATCATCGATCCAGGAGGAAAGAAGCATCCCCGTCGCCATCATCGTCCTCGTCTTGTCGAGTCGCGTCTCCGTGTCACTTCCCCGAGCCAGAAGATCATCGGAGGACCAACACCATCGAAATTTCGGCGCTTGTCGCCACCGCGACGCCATACTTTGGCGGAAACGCGCCGCTCGGTGAGCTCCCCTGTTCCCTGCCCTCCGATCTAGATCTAAGGGCCATGAATGACCACTTAACCCTGTAGCGGTTTTAGATCTGAGCCGTCCCTCCCACTTTTGATCCAACGGCTGTCAGCCACGATCCACGCTGAAAAGGTACTGGCCAATCAGAATGCTTTGTTTAGGTTCTCGCCGATTGACCAATTTCTGTAACAGAAAAGCCCCAGTAAATTTTGTCGAAAAGCCCCCTCCATATTAGATCTATCATAACTTTTTAACCGTAGATCTAAATTGAGCAAACTTGGACTTTTGAAATTAGAACAACATGTAGAATCTTTTGGCACTGTTCAAATTTAAATTTGAAATATGTATGTTTGATGATTTTTAGCATAGTTTAAATTCTACAAACTGCAAATAAAATACTTTTGGAAACCTTAGGATGTGTACCTTGATTTTCTCTAACCCAAAATAATAATTGAACAAATTAAAATTGATTTTAGAATTGTTTAGCCTTTTGGGTGTTTTTGACTTAGTTTAAATTATGTAAATAATTTTAATATGTTTTCCTTAGCAATTTTACTCTAAGTAATAACCATAGACTAGAGGGACCAAAACCTAAGACCTTGGATGCCTTGAAAACCATGTACATGTAAATTTGTGCTATTTGGCCCGCCTAGTAGAAACCACTAAGTGAGGATTAGTGAAAATCCATGGAGAGGATGCTACAATTGTCAACTTGAAGATTTTCAACATGAAGAAAGAAGACAAATGAAGGAATTAGCCAAGAAAATCAACTTCAAAAGCATCTCTAAGAAGTGGAAACACTTAGAAGAAAATATCAAGAGTAACTTCAAGAGGACCAAACCACATATTTTTCTCTATTGATTGTTTTGCCAGGATCGTACGTTCTTGGCCAACACTGCACGGGACTGGAGTACATTCGTGGAGTACAGGATGTAAAAATTGCATTTACTTCGATAACAGATTTAACTGTTCAACAAGAGACTGATGCTACTCAGCAGATTCAGGATTTCGTCACCGCCTGTGGCAATTACTCAGCGGATTCAGAATGTGAGAATCTGGAAAATAACATATTCACACAACTGAAACAAGACATCGTTTGGCATGATGTCACTGATCAATCATTCTCAGTAACAGTTGGACAAAAATTATACTCAGTAAAATTAGCACACATGTTCTCTACCGCCAGGATCACAAGGAATGTTTTTCATACACTACCAGCCCTTTCGAATGAGTTTGCATCATGCCCCAAAAACTATCTTGTGTGTATCATCAGGAGCCGTCTAAGAAGGCAGAGTGGTCTGGTACCATGCCCAGTAGTTTATCCGCAGGGGGTCACATTTCTGAAGGATTGAGCAGACAGCCGTTGCGAGGTCAGCATGTCCTGTTTCAGGACCAGAGTTATTTATGGCTTCGATGGTGCCCTTAAGTTCGTCTGAGGGCTGCAAACCCAAGCGGAGGAGCTCGAGCAGCAAGCCCAGAGCAAATACACATGTCCAGTCATTCCTCAGGACCTTGAGGCAGACATCGGAGATGCGGTCGTCAGCCACAAGCAAGTTATTATCGCCCTTATATAGACCCCTGAGGTATCTCCAGGGGCTTTCGTTCTGAGGGTTCACCATAATAGCCTCAACTGTGTAATCTACTTCCGAGTCACGCATTGCCGCAAGACCCCCAAGAATTGGGGATCGTGTTACCACAAGGTATCTCTGTTGCAAAAAGAAAAAGAAATTTTAACATGCTTAGCATATGCGGAAGGTTTGACCTTAATTATAGTCAGCAAAGAAAGGCACCCGTCAGGAAGGAATTGGAGAAATTTTCAAGTAAAACTGAAATTAGTGAGGAAGACAGTTTATCATTATGCTCCTGGGTGCCAAATCGAATTATCAAATACATATGGTTTGATAAAACCAAGGCACGCTGATCCATGAAACTCTAGTGATGGTGAAGCATCTAAACTGAAATAGCATGCCACACACCAAGGCAAATAAAGCATCCAAAGAAGGACGAGCAAATGACCTGATTCCAAGCAGAGTTATTGAAGATATCCTCCTCAAGCAGCTGGCTGCAGTACTGCAGTTCACTCTCCCATCCACCCAATGCTTGAAGAACCCACTGCAACAATTATAGTAAATCAATAACATTATTATAACCTAGATTCCTTAATACTACATGGCGTTGCTTTTTGTACAGTAGCCAAGTGTGAAGTAATGAGCTTAAAGGATATGAACATCCAACTTGCACTGAACATCAAAAGGAGATATTGCATACCTGCCTATGGGACCAAGCATGGTAATTTTTAGCATCACCGTACAGTATTTTCTGTGTAAATTCATGTTCACTATTTGCAACATCTGGTCCTAATTTCTCAGCAAGCCATCTCTTGTGATGCCTGGGGCGGAAAAAACATCCCTGGAGGGTTAGTTGGGATTTGCCCACAAAGAAAAAAAAATAAGAACCATTTTGCATAATGGAAGGCTAAAAAATTAAATGCCAGTAGGCCATGAAAACAAAACTCCACCGCCACCAGCTGGGACATTAGTTTTTTTGTGGAACACTGAAAGTAGTATAAGTTTATTAAGGGGACTCACCAGACTTGGTAATTTTTTGGATTAGATTCAGCAATTTTGTCTACAAACATCATTTCTTGCACCAAATCAGCCTCCAGTGCCTCTAGAACAACACGCCTGAAATGCCAGACCTATCAAGCAAACAAATCTCACTTAGTCAACACAAAATCTGCATCAAAAAGAAATGCACGACACTAGCTAGCTGCAAGACAATACAGACTAAACCTTTCCGATCGAAATCATACTCCCTTCACATTCCCCCGTCCTTAAAATCTGAGGCCACAAAAATCAAATTTCTAGACAGCAAGTAGGGATCCTAGTCCTAAGTTCCGCCCATCATTTTTTTCCAAAACCGATTTAATATGCATGTCAACACACTCACGACTCGGTCTAGTGCAGTTCGATCAAATCAAACACACGGCGTGCAGTCCCCTCACCTCTAGTGCACGTCCTGCCTGTTCTTGTAACTCTATACCTATTTACACCTGAGCAATACAGAGGCCAGCACCCAAGGTTCATTTCCCAATCTTCCTCTCTCGATTCAAATGGTATCAGATGCCAGCTCCTGCTCGCGCCTATAAAACCCCTACTCTTTCGCTGCCAGAACTCCTGCCCATGGTCGGGATGTCGACTCCACCCACTCCTCCACCGCCTCCCTCGAGCTGCTTCGGCCTCGTCGGCGCTCTCTCCCCCCAGCACCTCGTCACCACGAGCCCTCTCCTCACCCCATCTGTGCTCGCCACTGCCACCTCGAGCGGCGCCATGCTCCCAAGCGCACCACTCAGTGACTCCACACCGCCACACCGCTTGCCGGCATGTTCATCAACCAGCATGTGCCCCTCGTCCTGTCTCTGCACGGGCCAAACTACACGCACTGGCGCATCTTGTTCGAGGCAATGTTTGCCAAGTGTGGCGTCCACGACCACAACACCAACCCGCCCGGAGGGACGGCGCAGCACCAGATCCAAGATGACGCCCACATTCGCCTCCTGGCTGGCTCTACATCGTCTCGAGGCGCATCCTCGTGTAATCCCCCTCTCTCGATTCACAATGCCCACAGCTGGACCGCAACTACAGCACGCTAATTCGAGACCCCGTCTACCATGATCCATGGGCCACGAAAATCATACTGGACCAAGAGTTGTACAGATCATATCCTGCCGACCTCAGCAAAGTCAGCATCGCAGTTCAAGTGATTACCAAGCAATCGAAAAAGCTCTACGGTACAGCAGTTCCACAGTCCCCACACCGAATTTCGCTTCACAGAGACGACACGACCCTTCCGGTTCCCAGTCCAGTCTAGGAATACGAAGAGAAGGAGAGAAGAGAGGCGGGCGAGGAGGGGACAGAGTCTTACGGTGTAGTTGCCGGGGTTGAGGTCGATGGCCTCGGCGGTGAGGCTGAGGGCGCGGGGGCTGTGCTCGCCGGCGGCGTAGAGGGCGCGGAAGTAGTCCATGACCTCGCGGAAGTCGTCGCGGTAGGCGATGGCGACGACGGGGCAGGGCCCGTCGCCCTGCGGCAGCGGCGCCACGTCCGCCAGCTCCGGGCGCCGGCTCGGCGGCACCCACTCGTCGCCGCACCCGTCCTCCTCCCCCGACGAGGACGCCATGGTTGTTGGACCGCCGAGCGTGCGCGCGTGTGACAGAGATCTACTCCCCTCTTTCTTTCCCCTGTTGGTGGGGGTGTAGAGCGTGGATGTGCGCGCACACGGCTGGGTGCACGCGAGTCCGGAGTTTTTCCCGGTTTGGGTACCTCTGCGTCGCGATCTGACTCCAAACTGCCAGCATCTTGTCCCGCTGAAAGAACTTTTCCATATATGACCCACAAGTTTTACAGAGCGGCCAACTCAAGCAGAGAAGGCACGCCCATGGCAGAGGGCCGAGCATATCTTTAGGCGAAGAAAGCATTGATCGACATAAAAAAAAAGTTTGGCAAGACAGGACAACGTAAGTACTCATATTGTCTTTTGTGAGAATTAGTACTTTACGAAGATACAATCCAAAATTTTAATTTTTAATGGCATCTTTATTTTCTAGATTTTTTTTATTGTTATCATCTGACCCGTATTGATGAAGCATTTCCCTATACATGGAGTCTACGGAGAATTTTTCATTCTCGTATAGATTCCAACAAAATACATAACCCCCTTGCAATGGTTAGACCATGTCGATGAGCCCTAAAAGAGCATGACATGCCGCAAGCCTGGGACCAATTAGATCTTGTCTGAACGTCGGAGAAGTTTCCAACATCGCATCAATAGTGTCTCCCTTGTAACGTGCAAAATTATATAGAGCTGGATATTGTTCCCGCAGTGCGGTATTTCTCAACCACTTGTCCTCCTAGAATCTTATCTTCGATCCGTCTTGAATGTTAAAATATCCAAAGAAAAAGAAATATTTGTTCATCGCCATGAGGCTGCCCAAAAATGAGAGTCGGCAGATTTATAATACACGTGTGACAGCTCCTTTAGGTCTATGTGTTTCCTTTTTAGGAGTGTCTACCGGACCCCATCTTCGATGAGAAGATTAGACAACCATTTTCCCAGGAGAGTCGTGTTCTTAACCTGAAGATCATGAACATCTAGCCTTCTCTAATTTTTGGACCCATCGAGCTAGTCGATATGTATTTTTTTCACTATTTCCTTGTCAAAAGATTCTTGACCGGAAAAATTCCAGTCTATGTAACTCCCTTGGATAACTAAAAGAAAGAAATCATGTATAGTACTCCCTCCGTCCACTTTTATAAGTCTCACTTCTTGCTATTGAAATGCTAAGAAGTGGGCCTTATAAAAGTGGACGGAGGGAGTACCATATTACCGGGTATTGAGTTAATGAGGAATAATCTTCCATCCGTAGATAGCAAATTTCTTTTCGAGTTACTTAACCTTGCTTGCAAGCGATTCTCAACCAGTTTCCATTCGACATTTGTCAGTCTCCGTTAGTGAATCGGAATGCCGCATACCGGATAGAAAATTGACCTTGCTCACAAGTAAACAGCTTAACATATTGTGCCGCCATTTTGTGGGCCTCTCTGAAATAAAACAACTCACTCTTATGAACATTTATTTTCAAAATCAAAGTTGTTCGAATATTGATAATATTAATTTCATATTCTTAACTTTTTTATATCATGCTCACAAAAAGAATTGTATTGTCGGCATATTGAAATATATATAGCCCTCCGTCCACAAGGTGTGGCACTACCGATTCAATCTGGCTGTTAAGTTTTGCACGCTCAATCATGAACACTAACATATCAGTCACTATATTAAATATTATAGGTGATAACATGTCACCTTGGAGCAAACCTTTCACTGTCTGAAATTAGTGATCAACGTTAGCATTGACAATAATGGCCACACTATCTCCAGTGACAAAACTATGGACCATAGCTCTCCACTCACCCGGGAATTATTTCATTCTCAGAGTTTGTTGAAGAAAGAACCATTACACTTTGCTATGTTTTTTTCAAAATTAATTTTAAAAATATCACCCTATTTAACTTTTTCCGGAGAAGTCCATGAACCGTCTCACATAAGATGACTACTCCATCGAGTATGTTTCTCCCCTGCATGAAAGCGGTTTGTGTGGGACGAACCACATAATCAAGAATAAGTTGAGAACTTTGATCTCGGGTACCACTGGAGCTCTTCTTCACGCATAAGGTGTGCAATCTAAGAGTTTAATTGACTTTTGAGTTCAATCCCTTGCACGGACAAAGGACACCCTTCCGCTATCTCTTCAAGCTCATCGATGACATATGAAAGACGAGATTTTGCCTTTTTGAGATTACCAGTTGTGTGACTCGCCCAACTACCAAGGTGTATTGGAAATTTTATTATTCCACCTTTTAATGGAGTGTCACCAGCAACAGTTTCGCCCAAACCTCTTTAACCATGTCATAAAATCCTTCACAGGTTAGCCATCCAAGCTCAAACTTCAACTGCGTTTTTCCATGTGGTTTAAACGATCAAGTTGCCGGGGAATCGGGGCATGGTCCAATAACGACCCAATACTTACAGACACCATAGGGTATTTCGATTCCCATACGGTATCCATAAAGGTACAACCAAGTTTTTCATACATCAGCTCAGAAAGACTGTTCGCCCATGTGAAATGTCCACATGTCGTTGAAATCTTTCTCAAATCCAAACTGTCTAACGAGTACTCAATGTCATTGTAGCTGTCTAACAGCTAACCAAAGTTTTAAATAGCCGGGTATAGCCTTCCGAGAGGATCGGGGCTACGTCTAGAGCTTTCAGAGGCTATATGAAGAATAGCCGCTAATAGTATAGTCCGGCTGTATGGATATAGCCCGGATATAGCCTCTTAGCCCGGCTATATCCTGTCCAGGGGACCAAAATTTGTCACCTTCGTCAATTTTGGAGCCCAAATCAATCATTGTTGGTTGTTTAATTGTTGTTGTGAGGTGCGAGTGCGACCCATAGCGAGTTGATTTCAGAACTGCTGAATTGTGTCATGAATAGTTGTTATTTAAACTCCTGATTGTTCGTTCATCTTATATGATTATATTGTTACGTTATGCGTTTGCTAATAATAGTATATAAACGATTATATGTTGTCTATTTTTTTATTTTTTTTAATATTCTAGCAAAACGGCTATATGGTTATAGTTCGGCTATAGCCTTTCATAGATTTTGAAATCGTCGGCGCTATATGCAATAGCCCGCTATTTTAAACTTTGCAGCTAAGATGAGCTTCTGGTCTAGGGAATCCTTCCCAACAGGAGTAAAGTAATTATATTAGCAGATGACGGAGACAACTAATTGGACAAACTTCTGAGACCGAGAGAATCTTATTATAAAAAATTGATCACTATGTTATGTAGCTGTATCAGCACATCAGGTGCAAGTTTCCAGACAGCGACGAAACCTTTATTTGGTTCTGAACTTATACACGCATTATTTTCACACAAGAAAGTGCTAGCACATACAGGGGCATTATTTTCACAGCTCATCCCAAAGGGATGAAAACAACAGTACCACCTAAAATGGCGACTCAAAATGTTTATAAAAAGTTGAGCAAAATAAATGATACAACGAAAAGAAACTACTCCTCGGGTAGCTGCTCATCGACACAGCACAGGTAACAAAACAAAGAAGAACACAAAGTTAAAAAGTGAGCCCAGATCCTTGGAGCTTCTCTTGGACGATGAGGTCCAACTTTTCGCCCATCTCTCGGCTCAGGTGGTTGGCCCAGTCCCCTGTGATCCCCTTCCTGAAGAAAGCCGAATTAGGCATGTAAAAGTTTCCGTGATCAACACCACCAACCTGGTTAACTCGCAGGCTGGTAAGCGTCTCAAAGCTGCATAGCCGCACCACCTCCTGGGGCACGCCAGAGCTCTCCTCCTCGTCGCTGAACGGGACGCCAAGGAACCCCGCGAGCTTCCGAACAACATGAACAGGATCTGACTTCATCTCCTCATACTTGAGGAAAATCACCTGGTTCGGCCTCGCCAAGCTCTCCTTCCAGTACTCGAGGCAGTGATCCCAGAAAGGGCCACACTCCGAGACCCCCTCGCAGAACATGGCGAAGGCTTCCTCCAGCTCCATGCTGAAACCTTGGGGTCCATCTACTTTGTTGTCAAAGTGCCACCTAGACACCAAGGCGTCCTTGGGATCTCGGCAGAGGTACACGATCCGAGAGCACCCGCCACCCGAGAATGGGAGCAGCGAGAGCGGCAGGTGCGTGGCGAGGAGCCGAGGGGAAGGGAGTGTGTCCAGATACGCGTGGCCCGTGTGAGGATCGGGGAGCCCGCGTGGTCCAATAACGACCCAATACGAGTGAGTGTTCTTACAGACACCATAGGGTATTCGATTCCCATACGGTATCCATAATGGTACAGCCAAGCTTTTCGTACATCAGCTCAGAAAGACTGTTCGCCCATGTGAAATATCGATATGTCATTGAAACCTTTCTCAAATCTAAACTGTCTAACGAGTACTCAATGTCACTGCAGCTGGCCAAAAAAATCGAAACCTATAGAAATCTAGTCTCTTCCGAACACCCTTAGGAATTTCCAGAAAGGATGGCATAAACATGGGTATACTTGTCAATACCGAATTAACAAGAACTAAAAGATCCCTATAAGATAATACCTTCCCTTTCCAACATCCAAGTTTGTCCTCAAAACGACATTCAACTGGATGCCACTCAGAGTTTCTTAGTTTCCTGTGATGAATAGAAATGCCCAAGTATTTAAATGGTAGGGAACCAGACTCACAACCAAAAATTTTTGGAAATTAATTTTGAGACCCGAAAGTTTCTCAAAGATATACAATATCAACTTTAAATTGACGGCCTTTTCGAGATCATGTTCCAAGAATAATATAGTATCATCAGCATACTGCAAAATAGATAAGGCTCCCTCCACTAAGTGAGGAATAAAACCACCAATCTGTCCATCCTTCTTCGCTCGTGCAATTAGAATGGCTGGCATATCTGCAACTATATTAAAAAGAATAGGAGATAGAGGATCTCCTTGGCGCAGACCTTTTTGGGTTTGAAAATAATTACCAATGTCATCATTCACTCGAACACCCTTTACTGTGCACCTTTTTGGGTTTGATAATAATTACCAATGTCATCATTCACTCCAACAAGCCTTTACGAAAATAAGTATCCCTAAAAAAATTGCATAATCAACTTGCACCATTTCTGTGCAAATCCCTTCATACGCAAGGCTTGTTGGACAAAATGTCACTTAACTTTATCACATGCCTTTTCAAATTCAATTTAAAAAATAACCACATCCATTTTCTTCTTCTTAAGTCCATGAATGGTTTCATGGAGAATGACAACCCCTTCTAAGATGTGCCTCCGCGGCATGAAAGCCGACTGAGTAGGTCTAAATTGTGATAACTGCGGTATATCATGAATAATAGTTTCATCCATAGGGATATCATTGGGCAACGAATCCCCAAACAATTTTTTGTAATACTCCGTAATATATGTCTTTAAGTTTTCATCACCCACTATAGTTCCTTCTTCTTGTTCCCGCTGAAAGATCATTTTTTTCCTGTGCTTCCCATTAGCAATGAGATGAAAATATTTAGTATTATCACCACCCTCCTAAATATGCTTAACCTTAGCTCTTTGTGCCCATTTAATTTATTCTTCCCTTCGAAGACAACAAATGCGATCATTCGCGTATCTCAAATTATCACGCTTAGCCTCCGAAAGAGAGATATCTCATCTTTGATATCAAGCTCATCAATGATTTTAAGCAACCTCTCTTTTTCTTTTTTTGTATTTACCACTTTGATTCTTAGCCTACCCTTTAAGAAAACGTCTTAAATGTCTGTCGGCCGAATTCTCTTTGACAACAGCATCCCACTCTGCCGCAATCAACTCATAAAAACCCTCCATTTGAAGCCACGAATGTTCAAATGAGAAACGAGCCTTATTACCAACACGAGCTCGGGCCCCAAAATCCACAAAGAGAGGGGTGTGATCAGATCCCATTCTAGTCAAAGCCTGAACCGTAGCCATAGGAAATTTATGTGAACGATCAAGTTGTCGGGGAATCGGGGCATGATCCAATAACGTACGACTCAATACGAGTGAGTGTTCTTTCAGACATCATAGGGTATTTCGATTCCCATACGGTATCTGTAATGGTACAACCAAGCTTTTCGTACATCAGCTCAGAAAGACTGTTCGCCCATGTGAAATTAATGTCCACATGTCGTTGAAATCTTTCTCAAATCCAAACTGTCTAACGAGTGCTCAATGTCACTGTAGCTGTCTAACAGCTAACGGAGACAAGATGCATGAGCTTCTGGGCTAGGGAATCCTTCCCGACAGGAGTAAAGTAATTATATTAGCAGATGACGGAGACAACTAATTGGACAAACTTCTGAGACCGAGAGAATCTTATTATCAAAAATTGGTCATTATGTTATGTAGCTGTATCAGCACATCAGGTGCAAGTTTCGAGACAACAACGAAACGTTTATTTTGGTTGTGAACTTATACACGCATTATTTTCACACAAGAAAGTACTAGCACATACAGATAGAGATATGCAATGTTTTCACAGCTCATCCCCAATCAGCAACAACGGGACGAAAACAACAGTACGACACCTAAAATGGCAATTCAAAATGTTTACTCCCTCCGATCCATATTAATAGGTGTTGAAGTGGATGTATTTAGACATGTTTTATTGCTAGATACATCCACTTTACCACCTATTAATATGGAACGGAGGGAGTATTAAAAGTTGAGCAAAATAAATGATACAACGAAAAGAAACTACTACTCAGGTAGATGATCATCGACACAGCACAGATAAGAAAACAAAGAAGAACACAGAGTCAAAAAGTGAGCCCAGATCCTTGGAGCTTCTCTCGGACGATGAGATCCAACTTTTCGCCCATCTCTCGGCTCAGGTGATTGGCCCAGTCCCCTGTTATCCCCTTCCTGAAGAAAGCCGAATTAGGCATGTAAAAGTTTCCGTGATCAACACCACCAACCTGGTTAACTCGCAGGCTGGTAAGCGTCTCAAAGCTGTTAGATTGATCTCACGAAGGGCCTAACGGCCACTTCGTGCCCCTGGTCTCTAGCGCCCTGATCGGGGGCGCCCAACCGTTCACTGGTTGGTGGGCCCCTGTGACCTGCGTATATAAAGTGGTGGGGGGCTGGGGCACGAGGTACGAGGTTAACCGCGCCGCCACAAACCCCACCTACATCCCTTCCGATCTAGGGTTCACGCAGTGCTCACGGGAAGTTCCACCGCCGCCGCCATGTCAACCACCGACACGCCGTCATCGTCTAAAGGTTCAGAAGGTGGTGTTTTCCCTCTCCCTCTGTATCTCTCTCCCTCTCTGATTCTCTCTCTCTCAATTCAATCACTGAGGCAAAGTCAATGCATCCACCGATCACTTTCTAGACTAGCTAGATCTCATAGATTTTCAACATTGGTATCAGAGCCTAGATTGCTAGGTCCTAGATGGTTTCGGTGAAAGAAATGGAAAAGGAAAAGAAACAGTTATCCCTCACACACAGAACCCCTCCCGAATGAAACCCCAAAGTGATAGACAGGGGAGGGGGACAGCGCACTTACCGGCAACTGAGCGCCGCCATCTCGGCCGCGCCGTTCCTCTCGATCCCGTAGCGCATCGAACGAGGCGCGGGACGAAGAACAGCCGGAAGTGGAAAGACACCGCGGCCTAACCGCTCGACGGCGGCGCACCCAATGCTACAGGGATGCGCGACCGGCGAGGGGGAAGGACACGGCGTGAAAGGAGTCACCGGCAATGCCGGGCGCGCGGAGGAGCAGGGCAGCTCCCCGTGGCGTGGCTCTCTCTCTCTCGCTCGCTTTTTGGCAGTGGGAAGGGGAGGGCGAAAGAAGGTTGCCGCAGCGCGGAGCTCACCGGCGACGTGCGCGCACGGCGCGGTGGCCACCGGTTGCGGTCACGTTTTCCGAGAGAGGCGGCGGCGCTCGTCCGCCGCGAAAGAAACGGAGAAGGTGCGCGCGGATCGAGAGAAAGAGAGGGCGAAAGAGGCGTGCGCGCACGGCGCGGCGGCGCTCGTCGCTGTGGACGGCGGCGCGCGCAAGGCGCGGTTGCGGCCGGCGCAGTTTTTCCGCCGCCGAGCGGGTAAGAGACAGAGGCCGAACGGGGAGAAAGGGAGCAGAATGAGTCTAGGGTTCGTCGAACCGTGTCGGCAGCTGTTTTTGCTCCACCGATCTGCCCGCGTTGCCGTCGGATGCGAAAGAACGGTGCGGATCGAAACCCTAGCGAGAGCGTGGGCCAGCAGGCCGAAAGCAGTGAGCGGAGCGGGCCAGAATGGGCCTTTCTTCGCCAGAACAGAGGAGAGTGAGGGGCGCGCGCGAGCGACGGTTACGCCGCGTTGCCCTAGCAGGCCGTGGGCCGTTGTCGCATGCGACAAGGCGCTGGGCGCCAGGCAGTTAAGCTGCCGCGCGTGCGCGCTGCACGATGAGCAGGCCGTGGGCCGGGCCGAATAAAAGGCCGGCCGGGTCGTTTTTTCACAGTATTTCCATATTTTTTTTCTGTTCTGTTCTTGTTTATTTACAGAAACAGAATTAATGGTAATTGGTCCATTTTTGGGCAAATTAAGTCTAGTTTTTTTTTTTTCTATTCAATTTTTTCCAACGAAATTATTGTTTAGAGAATACAAAAGTAAATGAAATATTCGTATAAAGTATAAAGTTCATGAATTTTTTATTCATGTTTTCCGCTGCAAATTGAATAAAAGTGCTCTTAAATAAAGAAAAATAGGATTAAAGTGAGAATTATTTTTAAGAGCATTGTTAAAGTGATAGTTATGATTTATGTTATTAAATAACCAACGTTGTTAATAGCATTATCATAATTAATTGTTATAGTGTCATATATGCTTTTATTGCTATTTTCTGCCCAACGGTGATATAGTCATAATTGCATAAACAGTTGTGTGTTATAATTTTAACCAACGTTGGATTATTACATGCAATTGTTGTTATTTTTCTCACTTCATTGTGGTTTTCAGGCGGGTTCTACTTGATGACTTGCATCAAGGACATCCCGACGCTGAGAGGCGACAACTACAGTGAGTGGAGGAAGAAGGTGGAATTTGCCTTCATCTGTGCAGAGGTTGACTGGGTTGTGGACACTCCACAGCCTGTCAAGCCAAAAGAGCCTGTGAAAGAGGCAACTGATGATGATGCTGCATGGGAAAAGAAGAAAAGAGACCATGCTCCTTTGGAGTTGGCATATTCTATTGAAAACAGAAAGTGGCAAACAGCCAATAAAAAGTGCATGGCATTTATAAAGAATACAATTGAGAACGCAATCGTGGGCTCAATTGCAGAGTGTGACTCCGTTACGGAGTACTTAGAAAAGATAAAGAGCCAGTTCACTGGCTCTTCAAAGGTTTATGCCACCCAGTTGATCAAACAGCTGGTAACTGAAAAGTACACCGGAGGTGCACATGGCATCCGGGAGCACATACTGAGGATGAGCAACATGGCTGCGAAACTTAAGCCCATGGATGCTGATCTTGAGCTCAAGCCAGCACTGCTTGTCCATCTGATCATGGCTTCACTGCCAAGTCAGTTTGACAACTTTGTGATAAACTACAACATGGCCCCTGAAAAGTGGGATGTTGAAAAGACTATTGCTATGTGTGTTCAAGAGGAGGACAGACTCAAAGCCTCACATGGTGGTTCTGTGAACTATGTGAGGGATAATAAGAAAAGAAACTATGGTCAAAGCCATACTGGTTCTCCTTCAAAACCACATGGGAAAGGTCCCCAGCAGCAGCAGCATCAGTATCCACAGAGGTTTTTTCCAGTGGACAAAGACACTTGTCTCCACTGCAAAAAGACTGGCCATTACAAGCAAGATTGCCCAGACTTTCTAAAGTACATAATGGCAAAGAAAGGTAACAATGTTGTTTCCTTTGTAAATGAATCCCTGTATACACAGTTTTCCAAATCTACATGGTGGATTGACTCAGGTGCAACTGTTCATGTTGCAAATTCTTTACAGGGATTCAGTTCGACCCGGAGCACGCTAAGAAGCGAAAGATGCATTCAGGTCGCTAATGGAGTTCAAGCAGACGTAGAAGCTGTTGGCAACATCTCCTTGGAGCTTGCTGATGGTTTCACTATTCTGCTTAGAGATGTTTTGTTTGTTCCTTCACTACACAGGAACCTTATCAGTGTATCACGCTTAGACAAAGACAATTATGAGTGTTATTTTGGACATGGCAAATGTGCCTTATGGTGTAATAATATTCATGTGGGGGTTGCTTACCTCCACAATGAGCTTTATTTATTATCTTTGCGTGAAAAAGTTTATTCTGTGTCTAAAGTGAATGAGAAAGAATCTGGGTCGAATAACGAACAAAAGAAAAGAAAGAGAACTCATGACTCATCGAAATTATGGCACTGTCGCTTGGGCCATATTTCGAGGGGGAGAATAGAAAGACTAATCAAAAATGATATTCTTCCACCGCTAGAGTTCTCAGAAACAGAGCAATGCATAGATTGCATTAAAGGAAAATATGTAAAGCAAATTAAAAAGGGTGCAAACCGAAGTACAGCAACACTGGAAATTATTCACACCGATATTTGTGGACCATTTCCTGTGAAAAGTGTGGATGGTTATGACTCGTTTATAACGTTCACAGATGATTACTCCCGATATGGATACATATATCCAATTAAAGAAAGATCTGAAGCGTTGGATAAATTTAAGATATTCAAGGCTGAAGTTGAAAATCAACATGATAAAAGAATAAAGATAGTGAGATCTGACCGTGGGGGGGAGTACTACGGCAGACACACTCCATATGGCCAAGTCCCTGGACCTTTTGCAAGGTTCTTACAGGAGAATGGCATAGTAGCCCAGTATTCAATGCCGGGCGAACCTCAGCAAAATGGAGTAGCTGAAAGGCGTAACCGTACTCTTATGGATATGGTACGCAGTATGATGAGTTATTCCACTTTGCCATTGAGATTATGGATGGAGGCACTTAAAACCGCCATTCACATTCTCAACAGAGTACCAAGCAAGTCGGTGCCCAAAACACCGTACGAGCTGTGGACAGGAAAAGTTCCATCCCTACAGCACCTCAGGGTGTGGGGGAGCCCAGCTGAGGCAAAAGTGTTTAATCCAAACATTGCAAAGTTAGATACCAAAACAGTGAGTTGCCATTTCATTGGCTATCCTGATAGATCAAAAGGTTATCGTTTCTACTGTCCAGACAGATACACAAAGTTTGTAGAAACGAGACATGCGGTCTTCTTAGAGGACGAAATGATGAGGGGGAGCATGGTAACTCGGAAAATTGATCTTGAGGAGAAGAGGGTGTGTGCACCTAATCCGATGATTCAAGAGCCGTTTTTCTCGCTACCTGTTGTACCTGTATCGTCAACCCCTGAGGTTGCGGTGCAAGCACCTGTTGTAACTCCAACCATGACAACTAGAGGTGAAGATTCGGAACCTGTCCGTCAGGAGCCGACTGAACCCGAAGTTGAGCATGAAAGGGAGGAGCAGCAGTCTTCTCAAGAGGATGTGCCAGAAGTTGAGGCACGACATGAACAAGAGAATGAAGGCCTCAGAAGGTCTACAAGACGTAAAAAGTCAGCTATTTCTAGTGATTATAAAGTTTATAACACAGAAACGGCTTATAAGGAAGGTGATCCCACCTCATATGAAGAAGCCATGAGAAGCCGTCACTCATCTAGATGGGTGGAGGCTATGGAAGATGAAATGAAATCGATGAGTTCCAACGATGTTTGGGACTTAGAGGATATTCCCAAAGGAGCCAAAACAGTAGGCTGTAAATGGGTCTACAAAATAAAGTATGACTCCAATGGGAATGTAGAAAAGTATAAAGCACGTCTTGTGGCAAAAGGCTTTACACAAAGAGAAGGGGTAGATTACAATGAGACATTTTCTCCGGTCTCATGTAAGGATTCCTTCAGAATCATAATGGCACTAGTTGCACATTTTGATTTAGAGCTACATCAAATGGATGTAAAGACGGCGTTTTTGAATGGAGATCTAAAAGAAAAGGTCTACATGAAACAACCCAAGGGGTTTATCGTGGAAGGCAAGGAAGATAAAGGATGTCGTCTAAAGAAATCCATCTATGGATTAAAGCAGGCTTCTAGACAGTGGTATCTAAAATTCAATGATACAATAAAGAGTTTTGGATTTAAAGAGAATGTTGAGGATAACTGCATTTATGCAAAGTTCAAAAGTGGGAAATACATTTTCCTAATCTTGTATGTGGATGATATCTTGCTTGCTAGCAGTGACGTCAGTCTTCTACGAGAAACAAAGAAGTTCTTATCCTCGAACTTTGATATGAAGGATCTTGGTGAAGCCTCATATGTTTTGGGCATAGAGATTCACCGAGATAGAACGAATGGAGTCTTAGGACTATCGCAAAAGGCATATTTTGAGAAAGTTCTCAAAAGGTTTAATATGCATGCGAGTTCTGCCACACCTGCTCCTATAGTCAAGGGCGATAGTTTTGGGAAATTCCAATGTCCCAAGAACCAATATGAGATCGATCAAATGAAATCAGTACCATATGCTTCGGCTGTTGGAAGCTTACAGTATGCACAAGTGTGCACTCGCCCTGACTTAGCTTTTATCACCGGGGTACTCGGTAGATATCAAGAGAATCCAGGCACAGAGCACTGGAAAATGGTAAAGAAAGCATTGCGTTATGCGCAAGGCACCAAGGACCTCATGCTAACATATAGAAGGTCTGATTCCCTAGAGATAAGAGGGTATTCAGATGCTGATTTTGCGGGAGACAAAGATGATAGAAAATCCACGTCAGGATACGTGTTTACTCTCGCAGGAGGAGCTATTTCGTGGAGAAGCTCCAAACAGTCAATAGTTGCATCATCCACGATGTATGCAGAATTTATAGCATGTTATGAGGCCACGGGGCAGGCGATATGGCTAAAGAAATTTATACCCGACTTGAAAGTGGTAGATTGCATTAGCAAACCATTAAAGATGTACTGTGACAACCAGCCCGCAGTATTCTATGCTCACAACAACAAGTCGAGTAATGCAACAAAGCCAATAGAAATAAAGTATTATGTTGTGAAGGATAAAATCCAGGATCAAACTATAAGTCTCGAGCATATAAAGACAAAGGATATGCTTGCGGATCCGCTAACGAAAGGCTTACCACCCAGTGTGTTCAAAGATCACATAGCCGGCATGGGTTTAATGGAAAGCCTATGATTCCTGGATTGAGAGAGGCCCGAAAAGTAACAGTTTTTTGTTTCAAAACAGAAAGATATATTGTAGCTGTCTGATTCTATCGGCAATTGAGCTGTGACGATGAAACATGCTCTATATATCAATATGTGATGAAACAAGTAAAAGTAAAAGGTATAAAGTTAAAAGTAAAAGTTGAGATCAAGGGGGAGAATGTTAGATTGATCTCACGAAGGGCCTAACGGCCACTTCGTGCCCCTGGTCTCTAGCGCCCTGATCGGGGGCGCCCAACCGTTCACTGGTTGGTGGGCCCCTGTGACCTGCGTATATAAAGTGGTGGGGGGCTGGGGCACGAGGTACGAGGTTAACCGCGCCGCCACAAACCCCACCTACATCCCTTCCGATCTAGGGTTCACGCAGTGCTCACGGGAAGTTCCACCGCCGCCGCCATGTCAACCACCGACACGCCGTCATCGTCTAAAGGTTCAGAAGGTGGTGTTTTCCCTCTCCCTCTGTATCTCTCTCCCTCTCTGATTCTCTCTCTCTCAATTCAATCACTGAGGCAAAGTCAATGCATCCACCGATCACTTTCTAGACTAGCTAGATCTCATAGATTTTCAACAAAAGCTGCATAGCCGCACCACCTCCTGAGGCACGCCAGAGCTCTCCTCCTCGTCGCTGAACGGGACGCCGAGGAACCCCGCGAGCTTCCGAACAACATGAACAGGATCTGACTTCATCTCCTCATACTTGAGGAAAATCACCTGGTTCGGCCTCGCCAAGCTCTCCTTCCAGTACTCGAGGCAGTGATCCCAGAAAGGGCCACACTCCGAGACCCCCTCGCAGAACATGGCGAAGGCTTCCTCCAGCTCCATGCTGAAACCTTGGGGTCCGTCTACCGTGTTATCGAAGTGCCACCTCGACACCAAGGCATCCTTGGGATCTCGGCAGAGGTACACGATCCGAGAGCACCCACCACCGGAACCGGAGCTCGTTTCACGTGGGAGCAGCGAGAGTGGCAGGTGCGTGGCGAGGAGCCGAGGGGAAGGGAGCGTGTCCAGACACGCGTGGCCTGCAGTGAGCATGGGGTGCTCGAGGAATGGCACGAGGTGCTGAGGGTGGCGAGTGAGGAGGGGGTGGTCGCTGAAGCTTAGGCGACCACGGTTGGCGATGGCGAAGGCGAGGGCCTTGAGCCAGGTCGTGCCGCACTTGGGCTGCGTGACGAGGACGATGTCGTCGGCGCGGGGAGTGAAGGTGTCCTGGACCTGCAGGCTCTCCTCGAGGGTACCAGGTCTATGCCAGTACTTGTTGTACTGGACGAGTGGTGTCGACCACCCCGATCTTGTTGGAAGCGTGGAGATGAGATCTTTGTAGGGGCGTATGGATTTGGATGGAACAGCCGCGCCTTCAGGTGGACTACTCCTGGTGGCACTCTCGTCACTCTTTGATGGCATCTTCGCCATGGCTGCCCTGTGACCTTCCTGCTCATCGAGGTAGCATATATTATATAGAGAAGGGCTCCTCCTCTGGTGACCCAAGTGGCCAGCTAACCGACGTGCCGCTACAATCAGTGGATCCGATCTGGATGGCTCATACTTAATTACTTGACTTGCCAAGATCTCGAGTCAGTCTCGATCCACTCTCGAGCCAAATACAAAACTGGTTTTTTCTATGACCGACCTTAGCTCAAACCCAGATTGTGTTTCAACCGAGGTACAAATGGATTGTTCATACTCTCTCTCTTTTTTGTCCAAACCATGCGGTAGAGTTGTATATATGTTATATCAAGAAAGGAGAGAAACGTCATAGAATGGCAAAGGTGGAGAGAGTATTACTACATCATAAGTGAAAAAACAGCCCGCTTCTGAATAAGCCTACCGGGAGAAAAACGACCGGAAGAAACGAAATTTCGCAACTGAAAAAACTAGTAGTACTCCTTCCGTCTCAAATTAATTGTCTCAAGGTTGGATAAAAATGGATGTTGTCCAACCTTGAGACAATTAATTTGGGACGGAGGGAGTACAAAACTTAGACTCCTTGGATAGCTAAACGACCGGCACTAGCTTTCGTCCATTGCCTTGCCTCGGCCTAGCAATGGATGCTCGTACTCACCTCAATTCTTTTTTAGTCGGTCCGGAGTCGAGCTAAAATAGGGGTCTATCTCAATCTGAGCTAAAATAGCGCAAAACGAAGAAAAGCAAAACAATGGTTAAGAAGAACTATACGCAGATGAGGATGAGCACACATGCTAGCCGCCATGGCAGTGTCGTCTTGCTTCCACCCCTTTCGCGAGAGTGAACCCATGACCATGTCAGATCCGAATATGGTTTTGAGAAGGGGTCTTCAGCTGAAGAGATAATAGCATAAAACTACCGGTTTTTTGAAAAAATTCCGGAAAACTACCAGTTTACGTTTGAATCGTATTTTGCTACCACATTTGAAGCCCGCGCTTGCAAATAGCACAAATGGTCGATTGAACGTGAATTGACAGCGAATCTGACTAGTGGAACCCGCCAGTGTCGATGACTAGGACAGAGAGACACGCCACATAGGGCACGGCTACCGGGCGTTAACGGCTCATTCATGGCCCGGGCCCACCTGGCCCCACCTGTCAGGCGAGGGAGGGGAAAAAGGCTCGCGGGTTAGGGTTTGAGTCAGTTCCCCGCGCGCGACCTCGCCCCTCCCATTCATGGCGGCCGGTACTTCTTCTGGCTGCGGCGGCAGCAGCGGCGCCGATTCCGACGGTGGGGAACGCCGCGTGGTGAACATCAATTCGGCAACCGCCTCCGATTCATCCACGGGTCAGGCGCAAGGTAGAGAAGGCGCAGTCCACGGTGCGTCCTCCCGCGTCGAGGAGCCGGAGTCGCCATCGTGGCTGCCGTTCGAGCTTACTGCCTCAAGATCATGGGCGAAGGCTATGATCTCTTCCCCGGTGAAGAGCAGCTACTGGTTTGCTTCATGTCTTGGCACAGTGGAGTAAGTTCATCAGATCTTGCTTTTAGTCAGTACAGTGTAGTCAGTGAACCAATTGTAGATAGTGAACCAATTGTAGACAGAACTAGCTTAGTATTTGTAGAACCATTGCCAGATCCAATTTCCCTGGGCTAGATAATTTGGAAAGAATAATTTCCAAATCAGACATCACATTGTTGAATTTGTTGGCATTGATAGAAGGCCATGGGTATGGAATAAGGGGCAGCTTGTTCTATGTTAAAGAAGAGGGGATAGGAACAGAAGGCATGGAGCTTATTGATAGCATGGCAAAGATAGAGAAGATGCTTGCTCTATATGCAGCTGAGAAGGTTGTGACTGTCACAGTGCTGAAAAGGAATGCAACATGCATGGCCAATGGGATTTAACATTGCAGTAGAGGTACCTGAGATACTGACAGAGCCAGTGGTTTTTTTCAGTTGACAGTGCAGGTGTGAATTATATCTCATCAGAAGATGAAGGTTATTTCCAGTGGCTGTGGATATTTCAGAGGTGCTATATATTGGCACACAGCAGAGCTGCAATATTCAGAAGGGTACACACACTGAAGATATACTTGTTGATGTATTTTCTGATGAGGAAGAATTCTATTATGATAGAGGTGAATACAACCAAGAAGAACACAATAGGATGTTACAGCATGAACTAGAATTAGTGGAGAAATTGCAGAGGGAGAAGAGGGCAAGAGAAACAGATGCAAAGACTGCACAAATCCTGGAAATTCTTAGTAAGAAGAAGAAAAGGTATTCTGGAGTACACTATGAAGGGGACACAGATGTTGAGGAGTTTTTTGTAGCACAAGATGACAGTGATTCTAGTGGTGAGGAGATAGTTGAACTAGACTATTTTGAGAAGAAGAAACAAGCTTGTAGGCAAGGCCCAACAACAAATTCTCACCATGAGTTAGAGGAGGCAGATTATGATGACTTTAAACCTTCAAGTGATGAAGATATCAGCCCTACTGAATTGGGTTCAAGTGATGATGATGGTAGAGGAAAACAAATTAAGCTGACATGTGCAATGAGGAGAAAGACAAAGAAGGTGAAAAAAAGCAATGTTATGATCCTAATAGGGTTGATCCCCATCAGCAATTCTGTTTGAAACTTTGTTTCAAGGATGTCTATGAATTCAGAGTTGCTCTGAGGAATTTTCACATCACCCAGCCGAGGGATTTTTCATACCACAGGAAAACCCTACTAGGATAATAGTTAACTGCACTGAACAAGGAAGGGCACAAGGATGTCCATTTGCTCTTACAGCTTCCACTATTGCACATGAGAGCACATTTTGCATAAGGAAGTTCAGAAACAAGCACACATGTATACCACATGGAGAGAATGCAAAAGTTAGCATAAATTGGTTAGCTGGTACATCCATGGAGGCTATCAGAACATATGCAAATACTTGTGTGGACACACTCATTGAGAATACAAAGGAAACATATGGATTGGAGGTTCCAAGAAGCATTGCATACATGGCTAGAAGGAAGGCATTTGATGTTAGTGGGTGACCAGGAGGCACAATACACTAGGCTGAGGGACTATTTGCAAGCCATTGATACTAATCCAGGCAGTAGATGCATTGTGACCACTAAGGAGGTGATGGAGCACCCTAGCCCAAATCCAAGAGGTCATGGGCTTTTCATCTGCCTAAATGCTTCAAAGGAGGGATTCCTGAATGGATACAGGCCATTCCTAGGTATTGCTTCTAAATTTATCATTTCTTCATTGTTATTACCTCATGTCCGTGATACTAATTCATTGTATGCATTGTATGGGTAGATGGTTGTTTTATTAAGTTGAGCACTAGCCAGCAAATTCTTGCTGCCACTAGGAGGGATGGGAACAACAATATATTTCCTATTGCTTTTGGTGTAGTTATAAGGAGGACACTGCTAGCTGGTTATGGTTTTTAACACAACTAAGTATTGCATTGAGAATCTGAAAGTATGGAAAGTACACTATCATATCAGATAGACAAAAGGTATACTTTTGTTTTTCATTCTATTTGTTTCCAAATTTTAGCTATCATGTCCACTTCCCTTATTTGATTGCAGTGACTGCTCAAAGAAATATCTCATGTCTTCCCAAATTCTCCACAAAGATTCTGTCTAAGCATATTTATGACAATTTTAAGAGAGAAGGATTTAGAGGACCAGAGCTCAAAAAATATATGGATGTAGCAATCTACTCTTATACGAAGAATGGATTTGATACTGCAATGGAGGGGCTTAAGAAGGACTATGTGGGAGCATAAAACTGTCTTGCTAAGATTCCGCCTGAAACTTGAGCTAGGCACTTGTTTGATACAAATTGCAAGACTTGACCTTGTTGTGAACAACATCAGTGAAGTTTTTAATAGGGATGATATTGGATGTGAGAAACAAGCCAATAAGAACAATGCTTTAAGGCATTAGAAACAAGCTGATGGTGAAGTACAGTGGAACAAGGAGAAGCTAGATGAAGCTAGGTGGGAGATAACACCATTTTACACCGAGAAATTAGAAGAGGCAAAGAGGTGGTCCAGAGATTGTGGTGCCAAGAACAGTGAGGTAGGACTGTGGCAAATTAATAGTACAAGTGGTAGAACAGTTGCAGTTGACCTGAATGCAAGGACATGTGGGTGAGGAAATGGGATTTCACAGGTACTCCCTGCAATCATGCAGTTGCTACAATAATGAAGCTGAAAAGACATCCAGAGGAATATGTACATGAGTTCTTCAAGAAGCCAATGTACAGAATGGCTTTCTAGTACACTACATATCCTGTACCTGGGCCAGAGGATTGGAAGAAGATAGGACATTGATCCCCCTGTTTTTCATGCTAGGCTTGGAAGGAAGCAGGTGAAGAGAACAAGAGAGTCAATTTGAGGTGCCTGCACCTAGAGATACTTCTAGGATGACCACAATCACTTGCAGGAACTGCAAACTCACAGACCATAAGTTCAGTAGTTGTCCAAAGCCACTGACTCCATAGCTGCAGATAAGAAAGAATAATCACGAGGTAACTTGAGCAAACTGTTACTAATTGATTTCCTGCTGATTCATTAACTAACTGCTCTTATTGTTTCCAGCCTAACAAGCACAACTATAAGGGATCAAGCACTTCAGGAACTGCAAGCACATCAGCAGCACCAACTGGCAGACCTCCAGCTACTTCCAGTACACCTCTAGTTCCAAGGGAACCTCCAGCAGCATCCAGATCAGCTCCAGTGCCACCTCAAGCAGCAGCAAGGGCAGCTCCAGTGCCACCTCCAGCTGCAGCAGGTCCAAATGCATCAAGACCATTCTATGCACCAAGGAGAACTACTGAATCTCAAGATGGCACTAGTGGGTTAGCCAAAAGGAAGACTAAAGTGACAAGTAGTATGCAAGGTTATCTCAATGCTGGGAAATACAACGGCTACAAAAAATGAACTTAAGTCAGGAGTCAAGCTATTTGTCTTAAAACTGCATTTGTTACTAGTTTGTGTGTAATCTATGTTAAGACCTTCTGGATGTCATACTCTATTTTGGATAATGATGTTATGCGTGTAAACCTAAATGGCTAGCATGATGTTGTTGTTTGTTTCAGACTAAATGAGTATTTGTGTGTTCCTTAATATTCCTGAACCATTGCTATCATTCTTGATGATTATTCAGCCATTTGGTATGTTATAGTGTCTGGAATAGGCTTATCGAGACCCCCGAGGATGACCGATGAACCCTATTTGGTATGTTATAGTGTCTGGAATAGGATTGTCGAGACCCCCGAGGATGATCGATGGAACCTATTTGGTCTATTATAGAGTCTGAAATAGGGTCGTCGAGACCCCCCTGAGGATGATCGATGAACCCTATTTGTTCTGCTATAGTGTCTAAAATAGGGTTGTCAAGACCCCCGAGATGATCGATGAACCCTACTTGGTATGTTATAGTGTCTGAAATAGGGTTTTCGAGACCCCCGAGGATGATCGATGAACCCTATTTGGTATGCTATAGTGTATGAAATAGGGTTGTCGAGACCCCCGAGGATGATCGATGAACCCTATTTGTTCTTCTATAGTGTCTGAAATATGGTTGTTGAGACACTCGAGGATGATCGATGAACCCTATTTGGTCTGATATAGTGTCTGAAATAGGGTTGTCGAGACCCCCGAGGATGATCGATGAACCCTATTTGGTCTGTTATTGTGTCTGGAATAGGGTTGTCCAGACCCCCGAGAATGATCGATGAACCCTATTTGGTATGTTATAGTGTCTGAAATAGGGTTGTCGAGACCCCCGAGGATGATCGATGAACCTATTTGGTCTATTATAGAGTCTGAAATAGGGTTGTCGAGACCCCCCGAGGATGATCGATGAAACCTATTTGGTCTATTATAGAGTCTCAAATAATTTGTATGCCCTCTAAAATACTCAAATGACAATAACTGTTGTAAAAAACATGAAACGATTTTCCAAAGATTCTAAAAGTCATCAAACAAATTATTATGCCCTCTAAAATTAAAAATTAAATTCTCAATTCTTCTAAAAATCATGAAACAATTTTCCAACACTTCTAAAAATCAACAAATAAATGTTATGCCCTGTAATATTAACAATTAAATTACCAATTCTTATTAAATACTGAAATGACTTAATAACACAATTAAAAATAGCACAATAACAATAAAGTCATACATTACATTTAATACACATAGTTCAGACATCATTCACTACACATGGTCTGGACTGACAAAGCTAATAGTCCACTAATCAACTAGAGATAGCAGATTAACCCAAATAACAAGGTTTTACAGCTCATTCATCACAGATTCCCTTGATCCTCTTTATCTTCTCCTTCTGAGCATCACTGCTTTTGAGAAGATCATACAACATGTACTCCACCTCATTTTCCTGCTCCCACATCTTCCTGTCAGCATTTATGACCTCAAATTCTGTCTTCACAGTTTGTAGAACCTCCCTTGCATGCTCCCATTGTAGTTTCTCCATTTTGTGACTCTCCAGATCAACCCTATGCACCTGCTTCAGCAGCTCCACTTCTTTCTGCAGCATATCTCTCTCCTTCACCATATGCCCCAACTCCTCCTCCCCCTTTGCATTTAGAAATTCCAACGGGGCTATCTTCTGCTCATCAGCATCTTTCTTACCATGTTTACCTCCCATGCCTTCTCCATAGTAGTGTCAATATATTTGTTGATGTCAGCAACCAAGGAAGCATATTTATGCTCAATCTTGTTCTTCTCTGTAGCTAACTGTTCAAAAAACCTTGCCATGCTCAATGTTATCAACCAGTCTACCATTGTTGCTATCCTTATATATTTTCCACAATTCTTCTACTACATTGGTTAGTGTTATAGGACACTCAGGATCAACCCAAGAAACAAAGCCACCGTTGTGAGCTGGCTGCAGAATTACGATGGAAAAAATACATAAATACCAACCAATTTCAGTAATAGAAATAAATTACGGTGCAAATCTACCATCTAAACTGATTTAGCTATGCAATGCAACTAATTTCACTCAACTTATATGAATCCAGAAAATTTACAACTAATTCTCTATCACTAAGAACTTCTGCAAAACTAATTTGTCACCTATATGAATCCAGAAATGTAACAAGAAATTTCTATGTCAGTAAGAGCTGCTGCACAACTAATTTGTCACTTACATTCTTCACTGGACAGTGGAGGAATCGACGGCCAGTGTTCGAACCCTCAAAAGCGACACACTTCTTTGGCAGAAGCTTGTGATTGTGACAAATCAAGGTGCTATCCTTAGCAATACCGCACAAAGTGGGGTCTTCAATGGTGTCGGGAGCATAGTCCGAATCAGTGAACTGGAAATCGAGAGGAAAAAGCACCGAATCGAGTTCAGTCGAGCAAAAATCAGAAATTCCCAAATACGAATCAAAACCCTGACCCTAAGAACAAAATACGGACACGAGTACTCACATCCTCAAGGAATGTCTCCTCCGAGCTCTCGCTCCAGCTCGGCGTTGCGACGGCGGCGACGGCGACGAACAGGACGGCGGCGCAGAATCCCCACGGCAACACAGCGGCGTCGGGGAAGAAGAAGCGGAGTGACGAGCACAAGTGGCCTAGAAGCCCTTTCCTCTCCCTCGCCTGACATGTGGGGCCAGGTGGGCTTGGGCCAGGAATGGCCGTTAATGCCCGGTAACGGCCGTGTCCTACGTGGCGTGTCTCTCTGTCCTAGTCATCGATACAGGCGGGCCTCATTGGTCAGATTCGCTATCAATTCGCGTCCAATCGACCATTTGTGCTATTTGCGAGCGCGCACTTCAAATGTGATAGCAAAATGCGATTCAAACGTAAACTGGTAGTTTTCCGGAATTTTGTCAAAAGAAACCCGGTAGTTTTATGCTATTATCTCTCAGCTGAAATTACTCTTTTTTTTTTGAGGGAAAGCTGAACTTACTTTTTTTTTATTTTTGAGATAATGGGAAAGCTGAATTTACTGATAAGGTCTGATTGGTTTTTTTTAATTTTTGAGAAACGGTTTTTTTTGTTGAGAAACAGGTCTGATTGGTCTCATCGCATCATCGTCCCTGCAACAGAGCCTCACGTGAGCATGGGCCGAGCCAGGCCAGGCCGGCCCAGCGTTCTTGCTTCCTTAGGCCTTGTTCGTTTATTCCCTTGGAGGCAGGGATTCGCTTGGATTAGGCCCCGATCTTGGTTTTCCGGCCCGGCGGGGTAGTTTTTCCAGCCCACCAGTTTTGCGGTCTTCGTTTATCCCCGGTCGGGAATTTAGCCCAGCCAATCCCGTCCACCGTCCGCTCACTTCGTCTGGAAAAAATGCATCGCCACCCGACCCGTGGAAATTGTTCCAAGACGCAAGGGAGAGAAGCGAAGGGTTTGATGGGGGTTGTTGGGGATTGGGTGTAGTTCCGGGATTAACCAAATCCCTTCCTGGATCAGTTCCACACCTGGTTACGTTCCCAGGAAAACGAACGAGCCCTTACGGGTGGCCTGGATTTGCCACCCAAGAAGTGGCGCGCGCTCGCCGACTCCGAGACCAGCGGCCAACCACGCAGACACAGGTCGACCGCTTTCCTTTTGCGGCCTCCCCGCGCACGCGCGCGGGACGCGAGATCAATTGAAAACCGAAGGAGGAGGGGGAAGAGGGTGCGCGTGCGCGTGCGGCGTCCGGGGCGGAGGGCGCCATGGGTGGCTGCTACTCTGTCATCGCGGCCTCCAAGATGCTAACACTGCAACGGAGGCGCGCCGCCGCCGCCATCCTCCCCGTGGCCAGCGGCGACGAGCCGGGCCGCTCCTCCCCCGACAACGCCGCCGGCGCGGACGGCGACAGCAAGAAGAAGCGCAAGGGCAAGTGGAAGAGGAGCGCGCCCATCCTCGGGGAGGCCGACCAGTGCGGCCCGTCGGGGGAGCCGTGCTTCGCGAAGCGGTACCGGCTTGGCGCGGAGCTGGGGCGCGGCGAGTTCGGCGTCACCCGGCGCTGCGAGGACGCGGCCACCGGGGAGGCCCTGGCGTGCAAGACGATCCGGCGGAAGCGCCTGCGCCGGCGCGCCGACGCCGAGGACGTGCAGCGGGAGGTGGAGATCCTGCGGCGCATGTCGGCGCTGGAGGTCGGCGGGGCGTTGCCGGTGGTGCGGCTCCGCGAGGCCTGTGAGGATGCCAAGGGCGTGCACCTGGTCATGGAGCTCTGCGAGGGCGGCGAGCTCTTCGACCGCATCTTCGCCCGCAGCCACTACACGGAGCGCGCCGCCGCCAAGATCGGCCGCACCATCGCCGAGGTGGTGCAGATCTGCCACGACAACGGGGTCATGCACAGGGACCTCAAGCCGGAGAACTTCCTGTTCGCCAGCAAGTCCGAGGAGTCGCCGCTCAAGGCCATCGACTTCGGCCTCTCCGTCTTCTTCAAGCCCGGGGACCGGTTCACCGAGGTGGTCGGCAGCGGGATCTACATGGCGCCAGAGGTGCTAATGAGGAGCTACGGCCAGGAGGCGGACGTCTGGAGCGCCGGCGTCATCCTCTACATCCTCCTCTGTGGAGTCCCTCCTTTCTGGGGAGGTGCATACGCTTTGCTTCCTCCCTTCATTCTTCATCCTCTTCCTCCAGCAGGGTGCTGATATGATCTCATTATGTACCAATGGATCTAGCGCAGACACCGATGAGCGAATCGCGGAGTCGATAATCCGGGGTGAAATCAACTTTGAGAGGGAGCCATGGCCCAAGGTCTCCCACACTGCAAAGGACCTTGTCAAGAAGATGCTTGATCCCAACCCTTCTACCAGGCTGACGGCAAATCAAGTCTTTGGTAATGACTACTACTACCTTAATTTCGTGTAGTTTTAAGTTCACAGACAGACCGAACAAACAAACAAAATGTGCATTCATAATCCACATGCTACAAGTTTGCTAGTAGTATAAATTTTCTTATTATTCCTTGATGCTATCAGAAGAAAACTGCAAGTCCAGCGAATAGTGTTATGTTCTGAACTAAGAGGTAACAGCATTAATTTCTCCTCCTACAAAACAGAGCATCCATGGCTCAAGAACGCCGACAAGGCTCCAAATGTGTCGCTCGGAGAGCTTGTTCGATCCAGGCTCAAGCAATTCTCATCCATGAACAAGTTCAAAAAGAAGGCGCTCGGAGTAAGTTGCACACAACTGCACCACATTGTTCTTTTAACTTTATTCCAGTGTGATATTCTTCTATGTGAACCATTCGCCAATGATCAATGAAGGTCGTTGCCAAGAATTTACCGGTGGAGGAGATCGACAACTACACTCAGATGTTCGACAGGATGGACAAGGACAAGGACGGAATGTTGACGCTTGAAGAGCTCAAGGAGGGCCTGCGAATAAATGGTCATCCTGTTCCAGACACAGAGATACAAATGCTGTTAGAAGCTGTGAGTGCATACCATATGCACTTCGATACCATCATCTTTTCGTTGCTGTTATGTGAAGGGCTAAAACATTTTACATTTAGGAACGGAGGGAGTAGTAGTTAGGATGATTCGATAATGGAAGCCAGATTAAAATAGATCAAAAGGAAGCTGCACAAATACAGTGAAAAATGTTAAGGGAAATTTTGATATATGCCATTGCAAAGTACTCGATTCCTAGATATGCCACTACAGAGTTCAGCTTTTGAGACTGCTACTGCTAACTAGTCGTAATTGTTTCAGATGACATTGTGAGCGAAAAGACAAATATACCATTGGGTATTTTCTTCTATTTAGAGGGGGGTTTCTTTTTGCAACGGGGTTTGAACAATCTCAACAAGTTAGCAGTGCCAATTTTCAAAAGAACAGTGGAACTTCCTAGGGATCTCATATTGGATTGCTTCGCAGTGAATATATCTAAATTTCCCAATTTTGACAGGAGTCTAAATGCAATTGCAACCAAGCATTACTCACGAGCTTATATTATGTCCTAACATACTTTCTTCCTTTTTTAGGGTGACATAGATGGAAATGGCACATTAGACTGCGAAGAGTTTGTGACAGTCTTGTTTCACATCAAAAAGATGAGTAATGAAGAGTACCTACCGAAAGCTTTCAAATACTTTGACAAAGATGGCAATGGATATATTGAAATGGAGGAGTTGATGGAGGCTTTAGCTGATGATGAACTAGGCCCTAATGAGCAAGTGGTCAAAGACATTATACGTGACGTTGACACGGATAAGGTCAGTTCACAAATCAAATTAACCAAATGATTTGATCACTTGATGCTGATGTAGCACACTATTTTTAAAAATGGTGCTCACTGGTTTTGAATCCTGAAACTGTAGACCACATTTATCCATTTCAAATAAATTCAAGGTAAAGTTAGGCTGGCTGGATCGTTAACCCAATCCCTAGTTTCAAATCCTGAAATCATAGACAACATGCATCCATTTCAAATAAATTTAATAAAATTTTAGGCTGGCTGGATCCTTTACCCTAAAGCCTGAAACCAACTAGGTCAAAAAATTAGAGCAAGTTTCAAGCTGTTTCCAGTGAAAAGAACACGTTAGGAAACCCCTCTTCATTGAGAAGTGCAAACTAATGTTTGACAAAAGTAAATTACTACACCTCAAAAGAAGCGTAGATCATCAACAATCTCCATAATTTGCTGAAATGTCAGCACAGTTTACCTAGTTCTAGTGTAACAAGAAACTCATAAAGCAACCACAACTTACCTGTTGCTGCCAAGCATGGGGTTTTCCAATCCCGGTTACACAAAAAACATTCTTTTATATGATAACTGACATTTCATATGTGTATGCAACAGGATGGACGCATTAGCTATCAGGAGTTCGAAGTGATGATGAAATCTGGATCAGACTGGAGGAATGCTTCTCGGCAGTTCTCAAGAGCAAATTTCAGCAACCTCAGTCAGAGGCTGTGCCAATGACCTTTATGTAACAAGAAGGATCCAAGCAGCAGTTACCCACTGAGTGCATCGACTAGAGAGCAAGCATCAGTAGATAACCTAAAAGTCAAATTGGACTGGGTTCTGGAGGACATACGGTGAAAGGATAGCCCATAATCCAGTTGGATGACAAAGTTCCTCAAGCAGAAGGAGCAAACCCTATGGCATCGTCCTTTGTACTAAAACCAACATATTTCACACCTAGGATACATATTAACGACTTAGGTACTGACGGGGAGAACTAGCATGCCATTAACTTCCCAAATTTTGACACTTTACTACTGTGTCAAATTTTATACTCCCTCCGATCCATAAAAAGTGTCGCTCATTTTGTACTAAGTTAGTAAAAACTTTGTACGAAGTGAGCCACACTTTTTATGGATCGGAGGGAGTAAGAAGTTGAATCCAAAAGGAGGATGGCAATGTCTATCCACTATAATTTGTACAATAAATTGATATGCGACATGCAGAGTTTCGATGAACTCCAATGAGAATTGAGAAGTTCGAAAGAAAACTGCCAGTTAAAAACTGAGAGATATAAATTAGGGTAACAGCCTCCATTTGGAAGCTAAGGTAAATTGTGTTGATATGATATATAGGTCTTTGTCCAAAAAAAAAATGAGGACCTATATGTGTTACATAAATTCACCTTCAAAACTAGCTGTCAAGGTGTGAAATATCAGTCCTAATTTGAGACTATGTTGCAGTTTTTTTTTTAAGAAAAAAATGCCGTGATGCTGAACCATACAAGCAATTTATTCACAAAAAGAAATTTTTACCACAATATTCATCCCAATTACCTGAAAATCTATTTTCTATGGAGAAAGGCGTGAAGTCCACTCTTCCAGGATTACCAAGAATCATATCCGTGACCATTTCAGCAGTACCTAGTGCCTGAAGTAAAATTAGCACAAGAAGAATATCAATTCTCGTGGCTTCTTGAAAAGGGAATACCAGTCAAATTTATCTCTACAATGAAGAATGTGAACCTGTAACACTCCTAATTGTATTTATTCATCTATATCAGGCAACTATTGTCCTATTCAATCAAGGATGCAAGCTTTTATAGGAATGCCATTCATTATCTGCAAGCGCTGAAGGCATACCACAATTTCAGTAATTTCCTTATGCCAAAAGGCTCAATACCTTCAATTAAAAAAAAATTGTCTAAATTTTAAAAGGTAATCAGATAAGTCAAATAAATTATGTACTCCAGTCTAGAAAAGAAGTGTGTGCTCGTCAATATTAGGATCCAAACTTCTATAATGCCTCCGCAGATATCAAGAATGTTTTGAGCTACTTGTAGGTAGATAGGTCCAGAGTGCCAATATTAGTAAGTAAGTGACACATTATGTACAGTAAGTAAACAGAGTTTAATCATGACCAACAACAAAATGCTTTAGGCTAGCTTTTTGTTGGTCGGAATTCACCACTCTCAGCATCTCAGTTAAGCTTCATTCTGAAGCTCTAGATAGCAGTAGCATTTGCAACTTCCACCTTACGTATATCGAAACTCAAAAGAAAGTAGCACACTTGCTGACACATAGTTTCATCCTTCTCAGGTGAAATATGCTGTCCATAAGAAGGGTCGGTCAACTGGTCATCTCTTAGAACTAGAAGTATAAAAAATACAATCAGAAAATGCCAGGAATGAGGGTTGCCGGATTGGAATGGGGCTATCTGTGCTGTGACTCCTGTTGTCGAGGAGCCTACAGATGTCCCGCACAAAGAAGGAAAAACATTAACTGGAGAAGGTCTACGCAATCCACTTACCAAAGAAAGTCCACTTCCTTCATGTCCTGTTGCAATCAAAACATTTGACATATCTGGAACAAAGCCAATCACTGGCTTGCCATCAGGCACTGAAACAGATGGGTCATTTCTTTCCTTTAGTATCAAATAAAGATTGCAAAGCTAATAATATCACATTGGATGATCTTTGAGGCTATATCATTGTGTATTTCCTGCGTTTTTGTAACACGAAAGACACTTACTATATGGGCGGTGCCCGACTCTGATTTCTTTGTTCTCATCAATATCGAGACGGACATTGTTGAGGGCAGGAAAGAATTCCCCTGCACGTTCCCATATACTCTTCAATATTGATTTATCAACCTCCCTCGAAAATCCTTTAAACTCTCGACTGCTTCCTGTAAAAATTGGAATGTGGTGATCTTTTGTAATACAGCTGACGGAAGTCTTTACTCAGAAAAAAACATGTTCTGCTCATCCAAGGTTTTATTTCAGGAAATTTCCAAAAAGGTCGGCAAAAGGTGGAACAAAAGGATAAGTTCGGAACTCTATACATTACCTAGAACTAAATGCCCCTTTGTATTTAATGTTGCAGTCATTGATACGGATGAGGCTTCATGCTCATCTTCATTGGATTTTGAAGACAAAGGTAAGCTATTTGAGTTATCACCCTGATGGTCAACATATCCTAGCTCCATTATGCCATGATTCAGCTTAAGCCTGTCAAATTTCTCCAACACAAGCAGATGACCCTGAAACAGGTAATGTAAATATCACACTTCTTATGTTATCAGATGTCAGAACAATCAGTTCTTAAACACCACACAGAAAGGTCCAACATGTGAATACTACATTAGGGAAGAAATGTGGTCAACAATTTGGCATAGGTTTACTGTTAGCTAGAGTGAGTGACATTTTTGTAAGCTAGTCTTGAGTGTTGGGTGCATGCCTAGTATATGCAAATAGTGTCTTGCAAGAAATTTCATTTACAGAGCAGGTAGAAACTGATTTGATATCAGAAAAAAGATAGGAAAGTACACAACAGTGTCACTGAAAGTGCTGCTGCATAACAGAGATTCCTTAACTTTACTATCTCAACTAAATAAAAACAAGTACGGAAATAAAAACATAAAGAGCAGATGTTATTGTCTCAGTCCAGTTTGTTTGACCTTACAACATTGGGGAACAAGTGATGGTTTTTACTACGAGAGTGCCATAAAAAAAGTCAATCAAAGTTTAACCCAAGAAATTTTAACAATATCACATACCTTTCGTGGCTTGACAGGAATATCCAATGTAGAATTTGGTCCTAGGAAACTATGCAATAAGGATCGAGTCCAAGCACCAGAAGCAACTACAACAGCTTTTCTGCCATATAAGATGTTCTTAGACGTTTGGACAGCTTCAACTCTTCCAGTAACCTCTGATCTGTATAAAATGAAAATAAAAATCAATAATGCAGAAAAATGGAAATGGCTATCAGACCACTCATCACTGAAAAAGCATCCTAACAGATAAGTAGACAACATCATCTAATCATAGAAGCTACATTTCTGCAATTCCAGTAGCATGGTAGCTGTAGTGCTCTTGTGTTAACCAACAAGAGTTGTTTGAAAAGAAGAGACCTTCATACCTTATCAGTGACATGGCAGGATCATTGTAGAGCGCCATATATCTCCCTTTTGGGGAATATGAGCTATTTGTCTAAAAAGAGAAAACACTGACAGTTAAACAAGTGCTAGATTCTTCTACTCCCTCCGTCCACTTTTATAAGGCCCACTTCTTAGCATTTCAATAGTAAGAAGTGTGCCTTATAAAAGTGGACGGAGGGAGTAGTTGCACTTATCATAGAAGAATCAAAGTTGTAGAGAAGAAACCTTTTCAATCAAAGACACGGCCTGGAACGCGTCAATTTGGCGGTCATCAGGTAAGAACATAGCACCACCATCTTTTCCGACAGAGAGAGCGGGTTCTAATGCATGCAGCGAAGAGGCGGACAAGCACTCTGCGTGTATGCCTGCCCGAGACAGAACCTTGGTCTTCTCCTCCAGTGTAGCCAGCTCTCCGGAGGTTCTTCCAACTAATAAGCTTCCTTAAAATACAGTAGCATTTCACTTTCAGTTTCAGACACGACTGAGAAACGGGGAACAAATGACAGGGCATGGAGCATATAGCGCACATACATCTTATCGAACAAGCATAGTCAGTTCAGGCACCATGTATGTGCAGGCAGGGTGCACATAGTATCAGAAAGTCAGGAGTGTAAAGTAGCCTTAATTAACTTGATCACGATGGAAGTCAAATGTACTGCTACTACTAATCATAGAAGATGGCATGGACTTACTACCATTTTCAGGAAAGTTATACTGCTATTATTATGGTTATTCCACTAATTTACATTAATAGAATGCTGCTAGCATTTGACGTTGAGAAGCTAATTCGCAATTAGATCACAGCACAGTGAGTCAACGTCTCGGCCGCACCATCACACATGGTCATGCTTACCTGTCTTCATCCACCCCAGGCTGTCACGCGCTCCGCCGCCGCCGAGGCCGTCCATCTCCGCGGCGAGCTCCTCCCACAGTTGCTTGCTCCGCACCGCCAGCTCCCACGTGTCGCTCCCGGGCGTCCGGTGCGACATCCAGACGTACCCCTGCCCTGGAGCAGCAGCGGCAGCACGGAACC
The DNA here is from genome assembly GCA_028641055.1 of Alopecurus myosuroides. NCBI lineage: Eukaryota > Viridiplantae > Streptophyta > Magnoliopsida > Poales > Poaceae > Alopecurus > Alopecurus myosuroides. The sequence continues at coordinate 290,639,416 of CM054063.1, read as the reverse complement.
CAAATCAAAACCCTATGGGGGTGCTTCCAAATTCCCCTGCAATACACGCACCGAAGGATGGGAAGGGTACCTGCGCCGGTGGCGCCGGAGCAGGGGACGGCGGCGTCGGCGACGGCGACGGAGAGCGGGGTGTGGAGGAGGAGGTGGCGCGCGATGGAGAGCCCGACGATCCCGGCGCCCACGACGACCACATCGTGGTGGGAGACGGAGGCGGGGGATGAGGGGTGGGATCGGAGGGCCGGGAGCGGGTGGCGCCGCCGCCGCGGGTCGCGGACGGAGAGGCGGTGGGCGCGGGAGGACGGGGAGCCGGGGGTGAAGGGCGTGGTGTTAGTGTTTGGAGTGGAGGATAAGGCGACGGCTTCCATGATCGGGAGCGTGAAGGCAATCAGGCGAGGAACTGAACTGCCGGAGGTGGTGAGCTCCAGGAGTGGAGCAGTAGGTGGGAAGTGACGGAGGAAGGGAGCGGCAGCAGGTCAACGGTCTTTGTTTTGTAACGAGATGCTGACGTGGCGTCGTCTGGCCACCCGACGATCCAGTCAGAGTGGGCCGTTTCTACCTTGGGCCTCCATGCGATTCTTCGTGTTCGTGTGAACACATCCGAGTTTCGTTTCGTTCCATAAAAAACAAAACGTAGTTTCCTGCCGGAAAAAAACTATTTTAGTCCTAAAACTTTATTTTAATTACGCGGAAGAGTTGGCCGATGCATCGCGTGAGCCAAGAGAAAAAGAGAGAGGTCCGGGACGGTTAGCGTAATTTCCGGATCGACGATTTCGTAGGCTATCAGGGCGATCGTCTCTCCTGGTTGTCCCTTCGTTTGGATCTGGCTAGTCCTGATTCTTGGGTGTTTCCCTAGGTTTCTAGCATCGATCCACCTCTCAATCCCCTAAACCTTTCCACTCACAGCCTTTCACGCGGCTCTCTAGGACGCGTGATCATAATACACACATCCTAGATCTGCTCTTCCCCAGGCTGGTGGTGCGTGGTGGTGCGGCTCATGGAAAGGGTGGAGGGGTTGCTGCGAGGTCTCAAGTTGTCGGAGACGGAGAACAAAAGTTTGAGGTTCGGTTGGACTGATGGAGTGAAGGCCGGGTCGGTTGAGGTACAAGCTTTGGGTAAACTGATCTCTGAAAAAAAAACCTTCCTTGATGTATGACTACGGTGCTGGGGAGGCTTTGGTGTCCGCTGAAGGGCATCAAAATCAAGGAATTGGGCAACAATGTCTTCATGTTCACCTTCCTGCAGCCGTTCGGTAAAAGCAAGGCGCTGGATGAGGGCCCTTGGATGTTCAATAAAGATCTGATAGTGATGCAGGATTTTGATCCGGCAAAGGCGGTGGAAGATTATGTTTTCAATCAGATTCCAATTTGGATCCAAGTGCTCAAGTTACCTTTGGGTATGATGAAGAAGCGGGCGGGTGAGATGATTGGGGATCAGATCGACGAATTCATCGAGGTGGAGGTGGATGATGATGATATGGCGGTAGGGGAGCATCTACGGATCCGTGTTCGTATAGATATCCGGTGCCCCCTGGTGAGGGGTATCCCACTACAATTTGAGGAGAATATGCTGCCGAAGTGGTATGAGTTCAAATATGAGTACCTGCCTGATTTCTGCTACACGTGTGGAATCATAGGGCATGGTGATAGACAGTGCTCTACGAAACTGGCAAGAGGAGAGAAACAACAGTACGGGAGTTGGCTAAGAGCAGCACTACCAACCAAAGGCCCGGAGTTCTCAGGTCGTAGGTGGAGTGGAGAGAAGTCTGGAAGTGGAGGGAGGGCTCGAGCTATGGTTTTGGTACTGGAGGAAGGGGGTCGAGAAGTGATAGTGATAGCTGGAGGAAGGACACACATGCTAGGGAGGAGAGAAACTCGCTTATTGACAGTAAATCAGGCAAGGACAGCGTGGATGATGAGGCCTCTAGCCCACTGAAGCTGCCACCATCTAGGGTGAAAGAAGGAATTCCAAAACAGCTGGTCTTTAGCTTGGAGATGGAGGAAGACGATAAGGCGAGTGAGAAGGAGTGGGTGGGGTTGGAGTGAAGCCGAAGGACGTTCCTGTGAGTGCCCAGGCGGAGCTGGGGGCCCAACATGGGAAGGATGTGAGGCCCATCATGCATGGCCAAGGTGGAGGGGGTACGACGATCGCAAGCGTGGGGAGTCCCAGTGCCTCTGGAAATCTGGGAGGTGTTGGGGAAGGAAATTCCGGGAAGCAAGGCCGGGGTGGCAAATTTAAAAAACTGAAAGATAGAGGTGCGGAGAAGGAAGGAGGGAAGGAGGTTTCGGTTGCTCGGTTGGGGGGAAAGACCGGCGGAAAAAGAGGGTTCGAGGATGCGCTGGTGCCCGACGGAGAAGCATAACAGAAGGAGGTGAAGAAGGGGAGGAAGGGAGGGAAGATAGAGGACGGTTGTACTGATGTCAACACACTACTTGTAGCGGGACTGTCGGAACAGTCCTGCAAGGACCAATGAAGTGTGTGTCTTGGAATGACAGGGGTCTTGGGAACCAGCCGGCCATTCGGAGCCTTCACGACCTAGTGAAGGCAGAAGAGCCCGATATTCTTTTTCTGTTAGAAACCAAATTGACGGTGAAAGAGTTGGACCGTTTCAAGCGGAGTTTGGGAATGCCGAACATGTTTGTGGTGGATTGTGTGGGAAGAAGTGGGGGGCTTGCACTCTTCTGGCGCAATGGTTTGGATTTTGAGTTAAGGTGGAAGGGTAGATATCACATTGATGTGAATGTGGTGCAGGAGAATGGTACAAAATGGCGATTCACTGGGGTTTATGGCGAATCAAGATCTGGACAAAAGGAGCAAACCTAGAAGTTGCTGAGAACTTTGCATGCTCAAAATGACCTCCCATGGCTTTGTATGGGGGATTTTAATGAGATCTTGTTCTCTCACGAGAAGGAAGGGGGGCCGGCTCGGGCCCCGGGCTGCATGGATGCTTTCAGGAGAGCGTTGGAGGATGCACAACTGGAAGACCCGGGTTTTGTGGGTGATCCTTTCACCTGGAGAAATAACTGGCACTTGGCGGATGGATATGTGCGGGAGAGATTGGATAGGGCAGTTGCTAATGTGGCTTGGAGATGTCTATTCCCTCTGCACAAAATAATAAATGGGGACCCTCGTCATTCAGACCATAGACCAGTGGTGGCGGTATTGAATGAGCAAGCTGTTGTGGAGTCTGAAGTGCGAGGTGAGAAAAGCTTCCGCTTCGAAGCTTCGTGGTTACAGGAGGAGGAGTGTATTGAGGTCGTACAAGAGGCCTGGAATACAACTTTTGATGATGGTGTTGTGGACACGATGGAGGCAGTGAAACATGTGGGGAGGAAGCTATGGCAATGGGACAGAGAAGTTCTGGGAGAGCTGAAAACACGTATTAAAAAGCAAAAAAAAAAAAAAGACTTGGAGAGGTGTAGACGTGGAGCGATAAGCCAGGATGGTGTCTCCCGCGAGCATCTCTTGCGGTATAAGTTGGCGAGATTGGAGGACCAACATAGCTTATTCTGGCAGCAGCGGACCCATGCTAATTGGGTCAAGTATGGTGACCGTAATACTAGCTACTTCCATGCTTTTTCCTCGGAGAGAAGAAGAATGAATAATATAAAAAAAATTGAAAGGGAAGGAGGAGGTGTAGTGGAGAAGGAGGAAGAAATAGGGCATTTCATAACTAATCACTACAAAAGTTTGTTCATGTCTTCTGCAGGGCCACAAGATGATGAGTTACTAGACCATGTTAAATGTGTCGTGACAGAGGATATGAACCTCTCTCTTACTCGGGTGTTTGAGAATAAGGAGATTAGGGAGGCGCTTGACTCTATTGGGGATCTTAAGGCGCCTGGCCCAAATGGAATGCCAGCCATTTTTTACAAGAAATTTTGGTCCATGCTGGCCCTTAAGATCCAAGAGGAAGTGTTGAGTGTCTTGAACGAGGGACAAATGCCGCATGGGTGGAATGAAACGACCATTGTCCTTATCCCCAAAGTTAAGAACCGGAGAGGATCACGGAGTTCTGACCAATAAGCCTCTGCAATGTGTTGTACAAGCTAATCTCCAAGGTCCTTGCAAATCGGCTTAAGGTTATTCTGCCTCACATTATCTCTCCCACATAGTCGGCCTTTGTACCTGGAAGGATGATAACAGATAATGTGTTGTTGGCGTACGAGATCACACATATGATGCGCAGAAGAAAGGGTGGATCTGATGGGTTGGTTGCCGTAAAATTGGATATAAGCAAAGCTTATGATCGAGTCGAGTGGTGTTTCCTCGAGCGAATTATGAGGAAGATGGGCTTTGCAGATGCATGGATTAAGGTGATCATGAGTTGTGTGAGCTCGGTTACCTATAGGGTCAAGGTGAATAGGAATTTGATGGAACCTTTTCAGCCGGAGAGAGGTCTAAGGCAGGGGGACCCCTTATCCCCCTACCTCTTTATCTTGTGTGCGGAGGGCTTATCAGCTATGCTAAATCGAGCAGAGGAGGAGAGATCACTCCATGGTATAAAACTTTGTCAAGGTGCACCGAAGATAAACCATTTATTCTCCGCAGACGACTCTTTTATTGTTATGAGGGAGAATGTAGAGAATACAACAAAACTACAACAGATCCTGGCCCTTTATGAGTTGCAGTCGGGGCATATGATCAATAAGGACAAATCATCAGCTATGTTCAGCAAGGGCACAACCAGAAGAGCAAAGCAAGCTGTACTCGGTGTCTTAGGAATTCCGGGGGAATCTATGAATGATAGGTACTTGGGGTTACCGGTTCATTTGGGAGCTTCGAAGAGTAAGGAGTTTGGGTATCTCAAAGAAAGAATTTGGCAACGTATACAGGGCTGGAAAGAGAGACTTCTCTCCAAAGCTGGTAAAGAAATCATGATAAAAGCAGTAGCCCAGGCTATACGACCTATGCAATGTCATGCTTTGATCTCACCAAAAGTCTTTGCGAGGAAATTAGTCACATGATCTGCAGATATTGGTGGAGGCAACATGATGAAAAGAGTAGATGCCACTGGGTTAGTTGGGAGAGAATGACACAATCCAAGGACATTGGAGGTATGGGTTTTCGGGAGCTTCATATTTTCAAGATGGCCATGCTGGCTAGACAAGGATGGCGGTTGCTGCAAAATCCGGAGTCTCTATGTTGTGTGGTGTTGAAAGCGCTGTACTATCCGGATTCCTCTATTCTTGAGGCCAAACCAAAGCCAGGGATTTCTTACACCTGGAGAAGTGTCCTGCGTGGTTTGGATTTACTAAAGGAGGGTATTATTTGGCGAGTGGGGTCGGGAGAAAATATTGATGTATGGAATGATCCGTGGATTGCAAGGGGAAGAACAAGGAGGGTTCGAACGCCGAATGAGATGGAGGAACCTTTACTGGTCTCTGACCTGCTGGATCCGACCACAATGCAATGGGATATGGAGGTGTTGAATGCGGTGTTTACACCTGAAGATGTCCAAGACATCAGTTCCATTCCGGTTAGGCAAGGTATGAAGGACACTATTGCCTGGCATTTCGACAAAAAGGGCGTATTTTCAGTGAAATCAGCTTATCGTCTGGGTGTGGACCCGCGGGACAACAAAGTGGGGCGAGTTGCGGGCACCTCGGCTGATCCGGCCAATGTGGCACCTGTTTGGAGTAAAATCTGGCACCTAAAGCTTCCAGGGAAGGTACGGATTTTCCTATGGAGGATGACACACAACAGTCTGCCTCTACGTATGAATATCCACAGGAAGAAAGTTGAGCTGGATACTAGGTGTCCTATGTGTCAGCGTGCTGGTGAAGATGGTGGCCATCTCTTCCTAAAATGCAAGAAAGTTAGGTAGGTCTGGAGACAGTTGCTACTGGAAGATGTACGGACTAGGCTGATTGATGCACCAAACCCAATGGTCATGCTGGATATGATCTATGCTTTGCCAAGAGAGAAGCAAGATCTGGTCTATGTTCTGCTATGGGATTGGTGGACAACTAGAAACAAAGTAAATGCGGGTGAGAAGGAGCGGTCGACGGCTGAGGTATGCACTTTTATCCAAAGACATGTCCTTGATTTTGGCCGAAAGAGTTGCCCAGTGTCTAGCTACCCGCAAGAGAGCACTGTAGCTCATCCGGCAACTACTCGATGGATTCGACCGAAGAGTTCTTGGGTTAAGATAAATTTTGATGCGGCTTTCTGCGAGCGCACAAAGAATGGCGCATGGGGCTTCGTTGCCAGATCGGATACTGGTGAGTTCATTGCAGCTGCGGCAGGTAAACTGAGACACCTGCGAGATGCGCTGCAAGCTAAAGCCGAGGCATGTGTTGCTGCGACTGAAGGTGCAGCTGCGCTGGGGCTGAATAGGGTGATTTTTGAATCAGACTGTCAGACTTTGGTACAAGCTCTGAACTCAAGTAGCCATGAGCTTTCTATGATTGGAGTGCTCCTGAGGGAAGCGAGAAGCTCCTGTATTGCGTCTCTTGATGGGTACGAGTTTACTTTCTGACCACGCCTTTGTAATTCAGTAGCTCACTCTCTTGCTCGTTTCGGTTCAGCACATGAGAATGACTGTATTGGTTGGGCTGATGATGCCCCTCCGTTTGTATCAGATTTGGTTGCCAGCGATATTGCTGTGCACCATGGTTAATAGATTTATGTTTACCCTAAAAAAAAACTTTATTTTAATTGTCTTGAAAAGACGACGTGAAAATTTCTTTGAAATTAGTAGTAGTTTCGTTACAAGTGAAGTAGTGGCTCACGAGCTCACTAGCACCTGATTTTTTTAAACTCTACTTCTAGGTCCCAAAGAAAAATCTGAAACTTGGTATATAGGTACATATATATTATGTATCTGCGCCAGAATTTTCATCAAACCAAATTTTGCATTTTGGGGTTACTAACTCTCCGATTCATAAGAAGTGTCGCAGTTTTGAACTAAACTGAAACACCTATTATTGATCGGATGTAGTACTATTTACCTTTTATTGTGCATGTGTTCCCACAATTTTGTTATTTTAACGTAGCTTGGAAATACGATTTTTTTGGCACCAAAATTTTGCATATTCGCATTAAAAACGTATGAATGTTTCCGAACTCAAATTCATTTTTTTTTCTTTTGCACCCGAGGTATTAAAGTGCCACAAATCTGCATTCTACAATACGAGATAAATACTCTACTATTCAAAATCATCCTGTAAATCTACCATCAATCAGTCGATGATTGCACCTGATAATCCGTCAAAAGAACTGCAAGTTTTAACACAATATGGTGCATTTTGACACAGTCCGCCATAAACTTTCTATATTTTTGTTACCATAAATCGTAGTAATATTTTTTCAGTCGACAACTTAAAGAGAAAAAAATAAGCAAGTGATATATACTACTACCAGGTAATGACAAGACTCCCCTCAGCTGTGTCCTTCGCTACCTGTACACCGAGGCATCCTCTGGGAGCCCCGCTTCATGACCATGGCACCAGAATGCCTGGACAACCTAACTAGCATCCGGACTCGCTGTACAAATTCTGGCGAGGAGCTTATGCAATGCCCCTATCAATCTGGGCGACCTAACTAACCCCGACCATCGCAGACTTCTGCAAAGATGGGTCGACTAAATGCGCACCAGAAACGGTCGCAAGGCCAGCATCTGGATGCTAGCGGGATGTTCTTGCCGCCTTACTCCTGCCCGCCTTGCTTCTGGTGGATGGCTTCTTGCTGCTGGCACCAGTTTTATTGTTCGAAGTTGACTTTGAAGTCGACTGGTCCATGGTACCACGCACGTCCACCAACCCTGCTTCCAGTGCTTGAACAAGGTTCTGGAAGTAGTTGCGGGTTACACTGTAACAAAAGAAAATAGCTTAGCCACTGTGATTTAAAGTTTGCTTAGTTATTGAACTCGTTGATGGCAAAGAAAGTTGGGCATTCGGAGTGCAAGAAAGGCTAAACTAGCCAAAGTTAGTATACTGTATGCAACTGCAAATGTCTACTTGTCTAGTGATCAAAGACATCTCGGCAATACCTTGTTAGACTAGTAAGTTTCACACGAAATTCGCTGAAGTCTTTTGGTGTAGCAGAAAGGTTGGTTGAATTAGGTATAGCTACATGAATATCCTTCTCCGCACATTTATGGAGACGCTCCAAACCAGACTCGGCTTCACCTATAAAATTTCCAGATTTATGGCTGTGTCAAGCATGTGATAAACCTTGATTTGCAAGCCAAAATTACTCTACCTTGGAGGTACTCAAAAAATTCACTCTTGGCTTGATCTTCAAGATAATACCCATACGCATATGTCCATTTCAGCACTCGTCTGCATTCTATGATCTGTCATATTGAAGCATGAGGGAAGGTGTGTCAGACTTGATAAAAGTACAGATCTATCATCGCCATTATAAGATAACATATAATATGACCTGTGACCAAGCTTCAGGTATGAACTTCAGTTGGGTCTCTGGCATTCCAAGAACATCACTTAACTTCGCAAGCTAAAGTGAGAACAAATGGTCAGACATAGCTATGACATGATAAGAGTGTACAAGGGGAAAAAAGAATTGGAACTGCAGGAGCCCAAACTAAAAGGAGAGGCAACCATCCATGCTTTTCAGTTAATTTTAACAACAGCGTTGTGCACTAGCATACAAATACTGGATGCACACCACTACGTAATTTCAAGAGGAAGGATGCATGGCACAATGTAAGGTTTTAAATACTTACATTTTCACTTTCGAACCTTTGCAGATCTGCTTGTGCCTTCTGCCTAGACTGTCAGCAGGTAAGACAAGAAAAGTAAGCACCCAAGGCTTCATACAGAAAAATTCATGCCCATACTTCACAGTTCACACAATGGATGCTTTGTAGTAAACACGTATAGAAAATGAAATAAACTTTGATCACTAACAGAAAATGTATAATCACAAGAAAAATCCTCACGAGTTTAGAAGGAAAATAATTGATTTGGTAAGGACATGAGAGATGGATCTGGTACTTTCAAGCAGAGATATAAAATTAGATCCTGAGATGACTGCAACATGATCCTGAAGAACATACTGTTTGATTGGATGCCCAGCGCTCATAATAATGTGTGTATCTCACAAGTGAGTTTTTAGCCCGTTCTCTCTTTGCTTCAGCTTCATCATACTAAAAAAAATGAGATAAAATATGAATAGCTAAAACAAAAGGCAGTTGACGCTGCTAAATAGAGTGAAGGAAGCAAATAATGAGTAGCATGCCAATAGCAAGCTACCCAGGAATGTGATTCTTCCTCAATACACTAAAGGATAATGTCCAAAAGAGAACATACAATGCCATCCTTCTTTGCCGCTTCATAGCGATTGCAGGCATAATAGCCACCAGTGGTATTATTTCCATGTTCTGACCATGCACCTAGACACAACCTGTGATCATGTAAGAGCATTGGACGATAGAAATCACATAACTTAAAGGCAAAATGTCCATTTTTTTCATCAGCAAAACAGAGCACAAAAAACGAAGCTCGGGAGAAGGGAGTATACCAGCAAAATTGAAAACTGCAAGGAGGACGGCACGTCATATGCATGCACCCATGGTTCTTCTCTATTGGTCGTTTGCATTTGGGACAGGGCTTTGAATTAGCTATTATCCTGGAAAATGAATCGCTTCAGAGATAGTTTTTTGTGTTTTCTCATGTATGCAAAAATTAAAATGAAGCATTACACATATTACATAAGGTATAATCAAGATGGAATGGGTCAATTACGACTAAGTGCACGGTGCGTCTTCAAACTTTCACTGTTGTGTCACAGTTCCCATACTAACTGCATGTTTGAGTCCTCGACGTGCATTAAGCGAGTCATCAGAGGTTTTAACAAGACTAGACGGACTTTGGGCTACATACTTTGACCTGATGCATGACAGATAAGATCTTGTCCCTCTCTCCCATCAAACATGAGAGCTATCCAGCATTCGACCTCCACATGGGTCTGCCAATCCGGCGAGTCCCTTCTCCAAGCACCATGAGGCCGCCATTAGGTCCAGAGCACCCCATGCTTTGGCCTTCTCCATGCCCATAGCTTGGTAGCAATCCCCTGTTTTGGGTACCATCACCTTCGGTCCTTGCCACTCGGCTGCTACAAGCTAACACATTTGGTGACGGTATCGGCTGCGTCGCAGGCCACTCCTTTTTGTTCACTACTACTCCGTATATGGCAGGGGTGAAGGTGCCATGTGAGCAAATCTCTAGGTCCTGAACTAAGATGACGAAAGTGATACACTTAATGCACCACTAGGACTAAAACGTTCATTTTCAAGTACAGGGGCCTAGGAGACAACACAACGTTGTAAGTTCAAGACACCCAATGCAATTTACTCGACAATGGAACATCTTATGGAACAAAGAATGACGAACCAGTTCACATTCTCAGATTCTGCACTGTTCTTTAATATCCACTTTGTGACAGTCTCACAGCTAACTGGTCGATGATTTTCCTCTGTACACTGCATATATTTGAAAAAAGGTAGCATTGCAAAAAAAAATATCTGGATTAATATGGATAGAACTAAATACTGTAAAAGCTTAAACCAAAATAAAATACCAACATTCCAGCAGAAGCTGAATCTACACATGCATGAGACATCATAGTTCCCGTCACCAAGAAACTCCACCGCACAGGTACAATCAGGAGCTGGACACCATTTAATCTGATAATAACGTAGTATCACAAATAAATTTTCAGAATCCATAGCATGCAAACGAGATAAAATAAACTTTTAAATTACACTCTCTTTAAATTAACCCGTATCCCACAAACAAGACGACTGCTGGCCTGGTTCAAGGAATTACCTTCCTGCTATCTTCAATGTATGAACGTAATAATAACTGTTTGAACTTTACTTTATCCTCATCTTTAGCCAATCTCTTAATTGTCTCTTCAAGAACCATGGCACTACAAGATGGCTCAGGGCACCGCAGCGCCAAACATCCTGGACCATCATTTATTGCAGCACTAATGTACCCTGCAATAATTACATTATTTTAGCACTAGAAATTCCATAGTTTACCACGAATAAGGAGAACACAAAATATCAAAAGTGAAAATACTATACTACCAAGTAGACTGGAAGCTGAAAAGATTGAAATGAACTAAATGTCCCTACTTAAGTCCCTTTGTAGAGAATTTTTATACATCTTTTGGTTAAAATCTAAAAGGTAGAACTTCAATCCTTGGACTCCTGTTACACCTGTGTGACAATTGCAGCTAAGCTTCCCACTACATCAAAGTAAGTAATATGATTGCACACAGGAAACATGCTTAGCAGGCTGCCTAAAAGTGCGACATGCACAAACACGTGCCTGCTTACATGTACCAGCATGACAAGATCAAGCAGTGGTATAGATATTTGGGGTCTAATTTGAGATTGAGCTAGGAGGGATGGGGAGGTGGATCAGAGATCAGTGAGATTCCTCATCCCTGACTGGTGTAAAGACCTGCTTATCAGTGGGCTGATGGTTGTGTTCTCATATGCCCAAATCCCCTTTTTGAACCTTATGCATTTATATAGTATTGTTTATATTACTAATATTAATCAAGTTGGTTATGTTCAGAGAGACAGAGGGGGGTGGGAGGGAGAGAGACCTTCCCAACATTCATGGCAGTAGAAGTGAACACAACTAGCAGAGCTCAGTGCCTTTGTGGAATATACTTCAAAACATATTCCACAAGTTAGCTGCAACCAAAGGAACCATCAGAACTAGAATATGCAGCTAAGTCACTTATTTAACCAGATATGACAACAGCTGATAAGAAAAGCTACCTTCTTGCAGTCAGGAAGAGCAACCCCATTTGCAGGCAAGCCAATAGAATTACGTACGCGCTCTTCATCTGCGAACCACTCATCACTCAGCTTGCTAATATTCCTGAATAAAATCAAGATAGATACTCCACCTTTTTAGTCCACAAGTCTTCCAACTTTGCAACAATTAAAAACAGATTATATGAATGTAGCATAGTTACATAGAAAATTGTTTTACATGTTATGTCCATTAAATCTAGTAAAACTCAAGATGAACTTTTCGTGTTCATTACAACAGAACTAGAACAAACTCAGGAATAAGATGTACTGGGAACATGTGACTTCATTTCATGTATCTAACATGGCAAGCTACATATAATTTTTGGCAGCAGAACTGACCATTTGTATTGTCGAAGGAGGATGCATGCTAAATCTCTTGGAATTGAGAATACTGAAGACACCCGCTTTATGGCCTCCTCTTGCCGCTCATGTATATCGTTTTCAGTTAAGATGACGTATTTCTGTTTATAGTGAACAAGAACAGAGGTTTTTTGAGTGACTTTCAGAACAAAGGTGAAAAGACAAGAGAACAGAAAATCAAATATATATATATGGAGGAAAGAATCATCCACAGGAATCCCATGATCTAACAGATTGGTTCTATCGACAATAACGCTGCTTGCAGAACCTCGAAACTTATCATCTGACGAATACAATGTGATCCACCATTGAGTAACACTAAGTGGAGAAAAAGAAGTTACGACTCAGTATACAGAAGATCGTATTTCCTAAGCTTCGTGGTGAGTGCCTGCTTCTTATAGGACATAGAGGGTCATGGTGTTTTTGGCAGGTTCTGTATGCTCGTGGCATGTAGCGGCACTGCTAGCAACCAATCGCTATGCTTAGCGATCAGCATCCCAAGAAATTGTGAAGCCCATAAAGACTTGGCCCTTGGACAACTCTGACCACGTAGCACAGGTTACGAACATCAGGTTCCAACAAAATGCAGCCTAAAATAAAAAACCGATATCCATTACCAATTTTTGGCAGGTTCTCGTAGCGACAGTGCTACAACGAGTCACTGTGCTTACCAATTAGCATTCCAAGAATGGCAGCCTACAAAGACTTATGCTTGAACCACTAGGTCCGGACAATGCCTACCACCTAGCGCAGATTGCAAACATCAAAGCTGCAACAAAATGCAGCCTGAAATAATTAACCGGTGTACATTATCCGTCTGTTCACCACAACAGAAGCCATGTCTCGGCAAAAATCAGCCACCTACCGCAGTGGAGGAAGTCCCCCGAACCCCCGTCATCACGCCTGATCTCACAGCATCTACCGACCACAAGATATGACCACGCGCTTGTAGTCTGCGCGCATTCGCCCCCCTGCGCCAGGACAGACGTCTTCCGCAGCAAGAACGCCAGGAAGGCTCGCCCCCACAATTCCATACATACACTCGAGGACGCCTCCGCCAAGAAGGACCCGCCCCGACACAATTCGGGAACAGGAGCCCCAGGAACACCCGCCCCCTGGATTGGGGACCAGCAATCCAGGACGCCGCCGCGCAGCCCCGGAGATTCCACGCAAGAAGACGCTGCCAGGGAGCGGGACGATCGCACTTACCTTCTCGCGCATCGAGTCGACCTCGTCGCGGACCTCGATGTAATCGTCGCGGACGCAGTCGGATTCCTCCTCGCCGCTCACGGGGTCGTCGCCGCCGCCGCCGCTATCCTCGTCGCTGCTGCTGATGTAGATCAGCTCCGGGTAGCTCGCGCCCCGCGGGTCGTCGTCGGGGTGCATCGCGGCCGGGCGGGGTTCCGGCGGGGGGTGGGGGCGATCAGGGGTGGGGGATTGAGGTTTTGGGTTAGTGGGGAGAGGAGGGGAGGTGAGAGGGAGGTCTTCCTTGTTCGGGTCAAGCCGAGGACGGGGGGTCGGCCTTCGGCGTGCGTGCGTGTTTCGTACGTGGCGTTTGGGAAAAAAGTGAAGGTGAATCATCTACGACAGCGATCCGCGCCGGTGATTGTGGAGTTTCCCGGTAAATGATCACGGCTTTGTTCGTTCGTAGTGGTGGTTAAGGTAAAAAGGAAGGGCTATTTGGTATTTGGAAAGTAATCATGCTAAAAACATTTGCTTTTTTTTATCTTATTTCATTTGCTAGGAAAAACGAGATCTTTATTGATCGGGCAAAGAATTAGCCAAGAGTGGGCTAAAACTAAGAACAAAGATGGTAGATACCGGGAAAACAATTATACAACTACTCTAGATGACCGTCCATTTCCTCCTTTTAATTTAAGATTAATGTCATTAATTTATAAAAAAAAATCGTGGTATATCTGATTAAATGAGATGTTCACTTTCCTCGTTAAATGGGATTTGCTCTTGAAATCTTTATTATCATTCCCATTCGTAACAGGGAAGAAACAATTAAAATCATGCACGGGGCAAATACATGAACTCCAGAATAAAAGGATCTCATTTTATCTCTTAGAATTTCGATTCTAGGCCTAAACTTCACTCCATTAAACATGTTTGGTCTAGAATCTAGGGATTGAGAAAACCGGAAGAAACAAAACATTGGTAGGATATTGGAATCTTGAACAAAAAGTATCCATATCTTGGATAACTAAAATCTACACATTCAAACTCGAAAAGAAGATAGGAGTTACCCGTGGAATAGGGTGATGCATCCTCATTCTGGGTTGATCTTGATATCTAGCAGAGGCAAGGTGCCTCCCCGTGCCGGATTTGGGAGAGGAAGTAGTTGTTGGAGGCTTGGAGCTCTATGCGATCAAAACACAAGTAAAACCTCGCCAACAAATCAACAACGAGTTGATGTGTCCCATAAGGGTGTGTAAGAACAGGTTGTTTGGGCGAAATAAACATAAAAAATCTCGAACAACCTTCAGAAGGTGGAGACAAGGCCAGTACCCACACATAGTGGTTGAAAAACTTGTGTTGTGATAACACTTCAATATTCACAGTAAAAAACAAGCAAACTTCTCCGGGTACCTTGCTAGAAATTAACAGTGACATTTGGACATGTTCCTATTGAGTCACGTTGCAGAATTTGAAAATTTTCGTCATACGTAACACATAAGATCTACTATGCAGGTAAATGTGTGGATAGATCTGATTCGTTACTGATACAAAGCGTAGAATACGTGTCAATGACGATGTCGGTGAAGCCTGATGAAGAGTCCCACGGCTAAGCCTAGCGGTGGGATTTTGTCGATTCCCCGTATCCCACCTTCTGGATCTAGCAGTGTGAGGGTATCACGTGCTATCCCTCTGAGAGCTCGCACACAAACGTCCATCAAAATCCTGCAGCGCTTCGTCGTCCAGGACTAGGCACCGCTGGTTCACATTGAGGTGGAGAGATCCCAACACATGGAAGAGAGGGTCTCTAATCCGAAGCTCTAATCCAATTATAGATGTTCCAATTAGAGGCTCTAATGTGATTAGAGAGGTTCTAACTAGAGGCACTAATTCAATTAGAGAGTCTCTAATTAGAGTCTCTAATTCAGAGAGAGAGAAGCCCGAAGCCCAATTAGATGTCCTCCAAAAGAGGAGTGGTTGTGGATTATATAGTGGGATCAAGGGTAGGATTACCAAAGTGGGGAGGTCGGTTTGGCGGCCCAAAGGCTGGCCATACTAAGCCTCCTTGTAGGAGTCCAGACGGACTCTTACTTGGAGTCCAATCCCCCCTCCCCACGCCCCTTAAGGCCCCGTTTGTTACGGGCGTATTTGTCGGGATTAGCAGGGATAACACCTGCCCATCCCGTAATCCCGAAAAAACTCAGATGGGTCGTTTGTTACGCGGGTATTCACATGGTTGTTCCCCAGTTTTCCCCAAAAAAATCGAGACACTAGTCTATCCGTGAGACACGACCCTGACCTCGCGGACGGGTGGAACTGACGAAGCGAGGGGCGCCGTCGGCCTCCTCCTCCTCCGTCTCTAGCGACCTGGCCGTATCTCCGGTAAGCTCCCCCAATCTTCTTCTTCCCAGTGTATCCTCCCCTCTCTCCATCTCCCCCCAACGCATGCCCTCCTCTCTTCTTCTCCCCGGCGAGGAATCCCGCGCCACTAGCCACGCCTCAGCGCCGCCCCAACGCCGATATCTCTCTATCGCTAGGTGGTTCACCGCTGCTACGACGACCGCGTAGCAGCGGCACCTCCGCTCTAGCTCTCCCCCCTCCCCCATCCTCTCCCCGGCCTAGGTCGTACCGATAATGAGCACTTCTTGATCCGGCAGAGGATTGGACTGCATGCTTGATGGAGGGATGATAACCCGGTAGCCCAATTCCAAGGTGTAATTCGGCCCAAAGGACGCTGCGCAAGACCCGGCTAAGGATAAAAGAACTTCTAGAAGGCCCACGATTGTAGGCCTCGTAACCCGGATTGTGGGTTACGGTAAGGAAAGTTAGGGTTTCGTACATAGTGTCCGGGTAGGATTCATGGTGCGCCTTGGAGGGCAAGCCAGGGGGTCGGGTGCTTTATAAACCGGCCCCTAAGTTAGGTTAAGAGAGATCCAAGAGCCCTAGCAATATCGATTGATATCAAGCATCCAGTGTAACACGAGAGTTAAGTCGATATATCGAGATCGGAGATTCGGTGACTTGATTGCCGGCTACCAGATCTAGTTCCTTCATGTTTTCCTCTGAGCTAAACCCTCTCCCAAACGCCTGTGTCGTCTTGCCCCAAGATCAGTTACCCCCGGTAACGTCTGCCGTGATTATCCCACGACAGTTGGCGCCCACCGTGGGGCCTGCGTCCAAAGGTGTTTACATCACGGGAGAAGCTCGGAAGAATATGGAGAAACTAGTCATCGGCGAGATCTACATCAACCACGAAGGAGAGAAGATGGTGGACGATTCCGGCTGGGGACCAGAGTCGGATCACCTCGAATCCGGGTCTATCATGACAATCGGCCAGATCAGCGTCTTCATCGGTATGGTACGTACTTCCGGTTCGATCCCTGACGACTTTGGGTTTGATTCTGTGTCAGGGAAGACCAGCTATATCCAATCAGATGGAGAAGAATCAGTTGGGACAACAAACCCGACAGAAGAGCTCACCACGAAGTGGGAACAGCCGGAGGAGCCGGCATGGACCCCGCGTGGCCGGGTCGAGAAAGAAGATGATACCGAATCTATCCTGCATCTACTGGAGAACCGGTACGAGGAACATAGCAGCGAAGAGGAACAGTATGGATCCGCGCCAAGCATTGTGCGTCGGGTTGCGGTTTACACGGCTCCCGCGACCAATCTCAACCAAGAGAACGTAACCGCGGCCGCAGCCGGGACAGCACAAGCATTGACCCGGCAGCAAGGGTCGGCTAACGGGAACACGGTTTTGGCCCAGGTTGACAGAGAGTCGGCATCGGTTACCATTCAAGCGCCAGAAAACGAGTTACACGCGAACACGTTTGGATTCCTAGCAAACCGAACACCAGGAGCGGGTCCTTCCAATCCACAACATCCGGCCCTGTTCGACAACAATCTGATCCTAGATCCGACAGTTCTTGCCACAGTTATCACTCCAGAGAACGCGGCGGAACGTGTTAGGGATTTGGACGTAGCCCGTCGTGCATTGGAGCAGCAGAGAAGGCAAGTAGAAGCAGAAAGACAAGGGATGGCCACACGACAACGCGAGCTGGATGCACTGAAAACCCGGCTCCGAGAGGAAACGACTAGAATACATCAAAGGCACCAAACCAGATTGCCAGCATTGGGAGGAGTCATAAACCCGGCCGCACTATTTATCACGCCTCAGGATCAGCCGATCCCAGCGGCAAATCAAGGAACCGCCCCTCAGCCGACAACCGGAGGAGTACAACCGGTAGACACGCAGGCCGGGTTACCCGTACCACAGACTGGAGTTACTACCGGCAATACTGTACCACCGCCACCACCACCACCACCATCACGTTTTCACACACCAGCGGGTCATTACAACAATCCCATGGACAACGTGTACGCGGCAACGCTTGCACTAAATCAAATCCCCGTGAGAGAGTCACCCCACGCAGAGGAGACCCGGCGGGCGATAGATATGCTGCGCACCGCGGTGGCACAACAGGTTAATTACCCGGATCACAGAAGTGGAATGCATGGGACACCATATGTCAGCCAACAGCAAGGTAACGCCGGCAATATCCAGACAAGTTCGGCACGGCGGAGGGAAGAGCAGCAGCAAATGCCGCCTCCTCCACACATTCAGGCAGTACCAGCAGCATCAGCAGCACATGCCATCGTGGACAGTTCCAGAGCCAGGAGAGCCATGGCCGGGTCTGCGGTACATGGGATACCAGCAGTACCGCGTCCAGCTGTACCCCCTGCAGGATCACACGTTTTCCGAGTAAGACCAGCTTCGACCATTCTTGCAGGACCTAAGTGTCTTTCAGATAGCATCGGGGCTGAGCCTTACCCGGAAAAGTTCAAAGAACCGGGTAAAGTAGTGAATTACGAGCCGACTATGGATCCGGAAACATGGTTGAGCAGTTATGAGATGGCCATGTCGATTCGCAATGCGTCCGAGAATCTTCAAGCCAAATTCATGTATCTAATGATGTCAGAGGGAGCAGCAAAGTTATGGTTCACCAATCTACCGGAAGGATCTATCAAGTCATGGGAAGAATTGAAAACTGCGTTTATCAAGCACTTTCACGGGACGTGCAGAAAGTTATTCACTATTGATGACCTAGAGCGATGTGTTCAGAAGAAGGGAGAATCGGCGCGCAGCTGGGTACGCCGGGTTATGGAAATACTTCATTCATCTACAGATATTCAGCCCAAGGATGCGCTGCAAGCTATGGCGAAGACCTGCAAGTACACACCTTTAGTACAAAATTTAACTCGCATGAAATCTAGTCGGAATGCTTCGGAGGTTACAATGGGAGAACTGATGGATGCATGCAACAAACATGCCGCAACGGACACTACGGAAGAGGAAACTGATGATAAAAAAGCAAAAGCAAACACAAGTAATAACGGAATAACCGGCAATGGATCAGCGCCGGGTAACAAAAGCCAGAACAAGCGCCCGTTTGAAGGAGGCTCCGAGTTTGTCGCCAACACTGAAGCCGGATCTTCCAGACCCAGGGCAGAAGGAAATTTCAATACTGGGAATCACAACGGAGGAAACTATCAAGGGCCACCAAGGCCGAGTAATAATTGGGACATATTCCGAATGGCATGCCCGAAGCACAGCAGGAACGGTAGGCCATCTAACCACTCCTTGGAGCAGTGCGCCGACCTACAAAGATGGAAGAATGAGGAAGTGAACAGAGCCATGCGAGGTGCAGGTCGGGGAGGAGGACCGGGTCCAGGTGGAAACCCGGGCAACGGCCCACCCCCAGCCGGTAACCCGGCAGCTGGAAATCAAGGTAATAACCAAGGGGGAGCAGGAGGTTTCCAGGCCAACCCCAAGCAATTGGGTCAGTATCACGTGCATACTACAGGAAGTTCCAACAAGGACAAGAAGATACTGAAACAGGCGGTAAACTCGGTGTCCTCGGCTGTCCCGAGATACCTGAGATGGTCAGAACAGGACGTAACATGGAGCAGAAGGGATCACCCGGAAAGAATAGAACACCCGGGAGTCTTAGCATTAGTAGTCGCACCGCAGGTCAATGGGTATGAGCTGAAAAAGGTTTTGATGGACGGTGGAAGTAGCATCAATATAATGTATTGGGAAACCTTCCTACGCATGGGTCTCAAGGAGTCTCAGCTACAAAAAAGTTCAACAATTTTTCATGGGATAGTGCCGGGTCATTCAGCGTGCCCCGAGGGAAAAATCGCATTGGAGGTAGCTTTTGGGGAATCAAAGGATAACTATCGAGTTGAGTGGCTCACTTTTGAGGTGGTCAAATTGCGCAGTCCTTATCACGCGCTATTCGGAAGGTCGGCTTATGCTAAATTCATGGCTAGGCCGTGTTACGTGTATCTACAGCTAAAAATCCCGGGTGCTAAACAGACCATCACCATACATGGAAGCCGGGACATAGCGGCTGAGTGCGAGGAAGGAGATGCAGCAATGGCTGAACAAGCTTGTAGAAAAGAGGAACTCAAATATTACCGGGCTCAAACAGACTCGGATGACAGAACAGCCCTGAAAAAGCCGAGTACTGAAGGCGAAAGGGCAAAACTCAAGGCAGCACGAGATACCAAGATGGTGGCTTTCGTAAAGGGTGATTCCCTCAAACAATTCACCACAAGAGAAGAAATTGCGCAGCCGTTCACAACCAGCCGCGTCATGGAAACGCCTTATCCGGATTGGCTGGCAAACCCGGTACTCATAATAAAAAAGATCAACAAGTGGAGAATGTGTATCGATTATGACAGTTCCGGACAGATTCCCAAGGAGAACTAAACAATGTAACGGGCAGCAGGTTTCAGACGCACTCTTTTCCTATCCAGGGTACCTAAGGGGACTGGAAGGTTTTTAATGAGGCGGCCTGCTGACCCAAAACTTTCTCGTATCAATAAAGAGATGGTTATCAAGCCTTATTTTATGATCTTTACTTCGATTACAGGTAAGCATTATTTATTGCTATCAGTACATCAGTATCATCAAGTATGTTGCATATATATAGGTCTTGAGGGCTGATTGCTTGAATAGCACAGTTACAAACTCAAAGACCCGGCCTTGATGCCTATGAGTTATAAGGGCCGATTACTCGCAAACGAGTACGGCTGCAATCTTATAACCGGACAAAGGAGCCAAATTTTCTTGACTTTTCTTACTTAAGCTCGATGTGACTCGCACTAAAGTGGCATGATTTGCTCGCTTACGATTACAATCAGCCATGAAGCCCAATGGGACTTGCCTGACCCTGTTTTCGTACAGATGTAACAACATGATATCCACGCGAAAGCCGGCTTATAGTACAAGATTGTCAAAAGGGTCATCTAAACCACAAGTTATGCAGAGTATAAGGCTAATAGCTGGAAACTCAACGTTTATCAAGCATAACTTCAGTACTCACGTGAAACGGCTCTAGGGCTTGGGCTTAGTAAAAACAATTTGTTCTCTGGAAAAGACCGCACATCCCAGACTCGGATTTCGAGTCTTGGGGACCGGGGATTTTGAAACAGAAACAAGTTGTTACTAAGCCCAACAAACCCTAACATCCGAGTCTTGGGGACTTGGGGACTTAGAGAAAAGTCCCCCTGTCAGAACCCAAGATGCTCGGAAACCGAGTCTCACAAAAGGAACCATAAGGAAAACCGGATATCGAGAATAAGCTTAAAAAACCAGAAAAATATCAAATTCATCCAGAGGCCAGAAGAGGCACGAGGTATATCAAGGAATTAAAGTATGTTACAAATCTTGGTACTAGTATCAAAGGTGCATAGATGCACCGACAAAAGAATATATGTTTCGAACAAGAGCAGCAAAATGGCCAAGGTATCGTGGTAGCATTTGTTTACTCGGATTCTTGAGTAGAATCCACACGCTTACCCTTGCCCTCCGGGTCTTGGTCCTGGGCTTGCTCCGCAGCTCTCCCGGCATCATCACTCGGGTTCTTCGCATCAGGACGGACAGGCGGGAGGACAGCCGGTGTAGAAGTGGTTGGCTCCGATCCTAACTCGGCCTCCCTCTTCGCAGTTTCTTCCCTCTTCCTGGCCGAATCAGCAGCCCATTTTTCCAAAATGTCGAAGGGTGGGGGTGCTTCCTCCTTCACGATTTTGCCTTCAGCATCGTACGAACTCATTAACGTACCCAGATCCATACTATCGGCCAAAGCGGTTGCCGAGTGACGCACTGAGGATTGTACGGCCTTGAAGTCCTTGGGCCCAAACTTGGAGCCGTCTGCTTTGAATTCTGGAAACCCGGATATCACTTTTGCCGGCTCAAGCTTAGGAAAATAAGCCTTCGCCAGCGCAAAGGCCCGGGTCATACCAATCCGGCAAGCCGAGCGTTTCCAGATCTCGATCCATGCAGGCACAGTCGAGCAAGTTTGCATAAGATTTTCTTCACCCGGATATACCTCAGTCGGCCACTTCACGGCATCTAGTATATACTTGGTACCGTCAAAGAAAGTCCGGAGCACAGTCTTTAAGGTTTTAGCCTTTGCAACGACATCTTCTTCTGGGGTTGCAAGGTTAGCACCTGCAGTTGAAACAAAGAAAGGCCATATCATTAATCCCGAGTATCATGTAACAAAATAGAGGCGTGAAGGCAGTCAGCATCAAGAAACTTACTAAGCAAGATACGATAAGTATCGGTAACTTGCTCCGACAACTTTTTCAGTGCGCTTCGAGAAGTGGTACACCTTTTCTTATATTTGGAAACATTTTTCTTCAAAGTTTCCACTTCATCTTAAAGGGCCTCCCTCCGCTTTACCTCGGCAAGCAGCAGTTGTTCGGTCTTGAGCAAAAGTTCATCGGACCGGGTGGCCTGTGCCTATGAGAAATCAAAGTATGAGAATTAGTCGGATATCATGGCAAGCCGATTATCGCGCAGAATACCGAGCACAATTTCAACAAATTATACTCGGCACTTGGGGACTAGATGGATAAGAAGAGATATTAGGTAACATTACCTGGTGCTCCGCTGCCATGCGCTCTAGCACATCTTTCTCCGAGGCCTTCATAGCAAGGAGAGTGCTCATCATCTGGTCGAAAGTTTTATCGCCCAAATTGGAAGACCCGGGACCTTGGGGACTTGGAGGAGGGACTCTCCTCTTGGTGTGAGAGGGTATCCGGGTCGTTCGAGTATCGGAGTCTGGTGCTCTCTCTCCCGCGCCCAAGTCTGCAGCGTCTTCCTCCTCGAGTACGTGAGAGGCTATGGGATACTCGGCCTCTCGGTCGGCGGGGTTTATTGGTGGCACTTGTTGTTCTTCCCTGCCAGCTGCGGCGTGCCTATCATCAGTCCTGTTCTCCGTATCCGGGTCATCGGTCTCCATATCTTCTTGATCGCTAACAGTGACCGCGGCTCTATGGACAATGTAAGCAGGTAGTTAGCGTATGGCTGGAAAAAAGCGATGAAACAGTGATAAAGCATCAGGAAGGGAACTTTACCCGGGATTCACCACGAAGTCCGAGGGGAGCTCACTGCTGGACCCGGATGAAGCTGAAAAACATCAAGTAAGACACGGAATTATCTTGTAAGGAGATGGTTTGGAAAGACTTTGATATTCAAGAAAGGATTAGATAAATACCGGCGCGTTGAGCCGGAGACGATGAAATGCCCGGGTTAAGAGCACCACCTGGAAAGTTCCGAGTCATCCGGCGCTTGGTCGCGAGCGGTTCCTTCAAATATGGCCAGAAGGACAGATCCCGGGTTAGTTTGTGCATGATATCAAGTAAGTATGATTTGGAGGCAAGGAAAAGGTATGGAACCTTGAAGACGACCCCTTGGGGTTTTCTCTTTGTTCCGACCTTGACTGTTGGCTCAGCGTCGTCCTCGTCACTCGCTGACTCCACCCTGCATTCAGTTTCTTCTTCTTCTCGTCTTTCTCTTCTTGTTCTGAAAGTTATTAGGATTTACAATCGGAAAACGAAGAATGAACAACAGTGATTTCAAAAAAGAAAGAAAAAAAGCTAAGTGAAACTCGGAATGTACCTTCATCCGAGTTAGCGGCGTCTTCTTTCTCCTCTGGAGTTTCAGAGCTAGGAGGAGTTTCAATCTTCCAAAAGGGATCATCGGCATGAGATGAAGATATAAAAATAAGGGTTATTAGTCATATCGAGTGGAAAGTGTGAAGATAAAAATATGAAAGCCGAGTCTTTACCTTGGGGGCCGGGTTCTTACGCGTGAAGGGTTCTAACCCGGCTATATTCCGGATTACCTCCAACTTCTCTGTCAAGAAGCTCTTGATAGTCTTGTTGGTGTCTCCGGCTGCAAAGCTATGGGTGGAGTACCGGAGCGAGTCCGTGGTGTGTCCCGAATACTCGCACATTAACTTAGTGCGGATGGAATTGGGTTGGATCCGGAAATCGACCCAAGTTTTCACCAGGTTAAGCCCAATGAGACCTTGGGCCGACAGAACAGAGATTTTGGCTAGTAAAGGCCGGATGGCCTCCCTGTCCGAGTCAGGGGCAAAGGCGTTGAAAGTCTCGGAGATATCGAGAAGGCCCTCCGAGTAACCCGGCAGTCTCTTTTGGCCGGGTGGGGAGGTGTCTCGGCAATAGAAATATGAGAGTTGCCAGTGTTTGACGTGGGAGTTGAGAGTGAGGGGTGGCATCAAAGAATTCTTGCGGCGCTGGATAGAGACCCCGCCGCAAGCGAGAAGTGCCCCGTCACCGCTTTCGCGGCACGGTTTGCACTGAAAAAGCTCGATAAAAAGAGCCAAACTTGGCGGTGTGCACAAGCATGACTCGGAAAGAACGATGAAATTGGAAATATTTAACACAGAGTTAGGCCCTATGTCAAATATTCGGAGGCCATAGTGGCTCAAAACATCTCGAAAGAAAGGGTGACCCGGAGGACGGAACCCCCGGGTCACGTGCTCTACAAAGCATATTACCTCATCATTGGTGGGCGTGGGCCGGGTCTCGTCACCCGGCACCCTCCAATGGATGTCCTTTTGAGAAGGGAGGACTCCTAATTCGGCCAGTTCTTCTAGCTTGGCCTTTGTAACCGTGGACCGCGCCCAGTTGGCGGATATGGAGTTGGTGGTCTTGGCCTTGGCCGGTTGTTTCCCCTGCCTCTTGGGAGCCATGAGATTAACCTGCAAAAGCACGAGATAGAAGAGTACAAGAAATGAGACTCGGAAATCATGAGTCATCCGAATGTTTGCGAGGAATATCAAGAAGACATGGAAGTAAAAGAGTTATCCGGGTATCATTCTATGGAGCAAGGTTACGAGTTGTCCGGGTATCAAACATCGTTACGAAAACTATGAAGTTCTTATGTGTTGAGAGGTGTTTGGGAAAGATGGATGGTTACCCATGTGTCTACTGCAAACAAAGGAGCCGGAAAAAGAGAATTTTCCGGGTGTCAGTGGCAAGCGCGGAAATTTTGGGCGGCCCGAGCCTAGATTGGAGATTCCATTTCTAGATTTGTGGTGAAATTAGTGATTATGGGCAGTAGGGGAGCAAAGTGAAATCTATATTTAAGTCATTGGATGAGTTAGAATGAATTCGGGCGACCTAATTCGGTGTGACCAGAAAAATGGCCGGCGGGTTGACTTAGATCTAATCTGAGGTAAATCGAGAAATTGCAAGCACAAGTTAATGGATATAAGAGACTTACTGGAGGAGATCGAAGTGAAGCCCGACGGAGGCAGATAGCGCAAGCTTGGTGTCCCTTTGCGATTCCCGGCGGGCAGGTCGGGGGTGCGGCGGCGGATCTTGGCGGCGGCGCGGGGCGAACCGTGGGGAGCGCAGCCGGCGGCCGATTGGCTCTGGTGATGCGCGTGAGGTCTCCGTGGCGATGCTCTGTGAGCTTGGGCGAGGAGGAAGAAGAAAGGGGGAAAATGAGCCGTTGGGGTTGGATTCGCTCTTAAGTGACTATTTATAAGGGTGTGGGCGGCTAAACCTAGCTCAACGGTTGGCAACCGGAAATTTCGGGTTAAACGGCTATTTGCCTGGATTCCGTGGGGTGTGCTTTGAGTGCTAAACAAGAGATCCGGACGGAAACAAGAATGAGATCCTCTCCGCAAAATTGGGGTCAATTATTGAGTAAAGTTAGCCGAATCTTTGGCATTCTTATCGGGGTGTTGACCCGGGAAAACAAGTAAAGACTTGGAGAAAGCCGGGTTACTATATGGCCGCCGTGGAGTTAGGCCTAGCTGTTCATCAAAGCAATGTAACCCGACCCCCATTGAACTTGTAAGTTTGATAGTTTTGCAGGGAATAGCGTGCGCTTCAAAGAGGATCTTGTGAAGCCAAAGCTATTCTGGGGACTACTGATGGAGGGATGATAACCCGGTAGCCCAATTCCAAGGTGTAGTTCGGCCCAAAGGACGCTGCGCAAGACCCGGCTAAGGATAAAAGAACTTCTAGAAGGCCCACGATTGTAGGCCTCGTAACCTGGATTGTGGGTTACGGTAAGGAAAGTTAGGATTTCGTACATAGTGTCCGGGTAGGATTCAGGGTGCGCCTTGGAGGGCAAGCCAGGGGGTCGGGTGCTTTATAAACCGGCCCCTAAGTTAGGTTAAGAGAGATCCAAGAGCCCTAGCAATATCGATTGATATCAAGCATCCAGTGTAACACGAGAGTTAAGTCGATATAACGAGATCGGAGATTCGGCGACTTGATTGCCGGCTACCAGATCGAGTTCCATCATGTTTTCCTCTGAGCTAAACACTCTCCCAAACGCCTGTGTCATCTTGCCCCAAGATCAGTTACCCCCGGTAACGTCTGCCGTGATTATCCCACGACAATGCTTGTCACGACTGTACCTTGTTGGGGTTCCCTTGCTTGCAAGTATGTCCTTAGATTATTTTTTTGAATTAAGAAGACAGGCAGCAACTGAAAAATATTAGGAGAAAACTATTAAATACAAATTGGTCACTTCAATTGTTTCATCTCGTGTACCTGTTATGACTAACAACTCATGATTTACTTACCATATTGTGGATGTGTTGAAGACTGAATGTAAGAAAGATTTTTCAAGTCTAGAACTTTTCTGTCTCATTGGCTGGCCTGGTTTTGGATGAGTTCTGTATATTTCTGTTACAACGCCTCATTTCTGCCCTCTTTATATGATTTAATATAGCCCATGTGTAATCTGTTCCATGAGATGAATTGGTACATGTGTTTATAAGTCTCAACAGAATCATGTGTGACAGCCTATTTGCATTGTCGTCCTAAATATCTAGTTACCCCATGATTTCTTTGGATCAACTTCTAGCATCAATAGCTTACCTAATTTATTGTGCTAATAAAGCTTACTTATGCCGCATGAGCTGCAAATCTTACTTTCATTATTGTTCCTCCTATGTAATCAACACTTGACTAGGTACATTGTACACTGCATATTTGTTGCAGTATTTATTCTTGGGTTAGCGGAGGTTCCTTAAACTACCATGGGTTGCAAACCTTAGATCAATAATCATTCAATGAACCATAGTGTCCCGTGGCTGTTGTATGCATTTGTTTCTCTATATTTCAATCTAACTGGCAGGTAATGAGTCCAGTTATGTCGGCCTTCGTCAGCCCATTTACTAACCATGGTTACATTAGTCATATCTTATTTAAGGCATTGCCATAAAAAACCATCTAGCTAGCGGTCGTCTTCCTATCCCCCCTTTTATCTCTAACCTTGTACTAAGTTTGTAATGGATCTATAATGGTGTGAATTGCATGGTTTCTAATGAGGTGGCGTCTTGTTAGAAAAAATATACAACATAATTTTTTCTTGGATGCATTTATGTAAGGATTTAACTTCTTGGATGATGTGAGGTGGATCTCTTTGATAAGTGTAGCCTTCTGCTCCTTGTTAACTTTACTTCACTTAAATTGTATTGCATGAGGAAAATTGGCCAAACACTTTTGTTTTTCCTTGTTTCTTCCTATAGCTCAGGCTTTATCTCTCTCTCTGTTTTTACTGCAGTGAAGCCCCCTCTCGCTCTCCGATTTTTGTCGTGTTCCGTGTCATCTTGAAAGATCATACAGGTAGTTTATTTTGCATCTCCCTGGTACCAAAATCGTTGTCAATAGTGTTTGTCTTGCATATTTCAACAATTGATGAATTTGAAGAACTTCACCCCCGTAAGACCCTGTTTGTTCGCGGCCATTACCTGCACAAAGAATGTTTGGTGGTTTTCCAGCAATGTTGTTTATAGAATGATGCTTTTTTTCGTCTGTTGTTAGCTACGTTCCTTACGGCTCCTTTTCTTTCCTGCCCCTCAAGCTTCTAAACAGTGTCTTTCTAGCGAGATATAGGATAAAGCTCTTTGCACGGATCAGAGAAACCTAAATCGCTTCTTGAACCGGTCGAGTAATTATGAAGTTTGTATGTGCTTGCGAAACTAGAAAGGAGTCCTCGCAACTGGTTGCTCAGATTAGCTGATGTGTATGAATAATCTTAAAGTTGAGAATATGAGTATTGCCCTGGAGTACTATCATTGATAGTTTTTTCCCTAACAAGAGCATAGATCCTACTTCATATTAGCTAACCACCTTCTGAATCTGATGAGAAAATGCCGACTATTGATATTTTTAGTTGTTTACCATGCGCTTGAATATGAATATGGCCTTTGTCGATTTCCATAAGCCCCAAAACAAGCCATTTATAGATATTGTCAGTATGTATCCTGTATAGTGCCTTTTCCACTCCCTGAAGATCAAAATCAGAATATTCTTCTGGTTCCAACTTTAAATGTACATATATGAGTTATAATAGGTTGGTCCGTGGTATATGGGAATACCGGTACCTTCCTTTGTAGATAATATATAAAAAATACAAAATGATTGACGCGCAGGTTAGATTTCGCTTTAATGTTCTGTTTTACGTGTTCTAGATTGCCTCGGTCTAAGGTTATTTTCATATTGTGCACATGTTTCATGTAACTACCATGGGGAAACCTGACAACTATAAAAAAATTATAAGCCTCAAGTGGTAGTTGATCTCACAATCGGTTTCACACAAGCTTTTTCCTGTTTCTTTTTGTCCTGCAACTTTTCAAATACATGGTTCTAATCATTTTATTGGTTGATCCTGGTTTACTTTTTACTAGGAAATCATGCTGCTAGTGTCATTTTGTCTTTTCTTCTAAAAATAGATAGATAAATTATTCTTTCTATGGGTTTGGATCATGCAGATGTACTTAGGAGTGCCTTCTACTTGGTAAGCCTCTTGTCTGGTATGGGAAATTACTACAGAACTTGATGACTCGAAGCTTGTTGTTTTCAGTATTGCCTTCTCTACTTTTGCAAATTACTCTGGAGATGTTGATAACTAAGATTTGTTCACGAAGTTTGGTGTAGACTCCTTGATTACACGCTTACAAGAGGTGGTGTAGCTGCATGTTCTTTGGTGAAGAGAGTTGCTCCAAACTTGATCCTGCAGATGGAGCTTGTTTACTTTTGGATATAATATGCTAGCTTAACTTATTTGGCTAGATAAGGTTGTTGCATAATCTATATATTTTTGATTTGGTTGTTGCTTAACTTATTTGGTTAGATAAGTTAGATCATGTTGTTGGAAATAATACTGCTACTGCATACTATACACCCGACGACAGAGCATGCATGATTTCATTTGCTCTCATGTTTCTTAGGTTCAGTTGTTGAATTCAGTTGCTGAGTTCAGTTGCTACCGACAGAGCATTGTACGTTCAGTTGCAGCACCATACGTTCAGTTGCAGCACAGTACATTCACGTTGGAATCACCAGAGGCTGTCACGTTGCCTTCCCCCTAGGGGATTGGGATTAGTGGGGACTGGGTGCGGGGAGGGGTACTCCTGAAACAAACAGGGCCTTATCCTTTTCCCCTCAAATCAATGTGCCTTGACTTGGAGCCCTAGGGCCCACCTGTCAGCCCCATTACATGGGTGTGGCCATGGGGGTAGATCTGCCCTCCTCCAGCACTCCCCCCACCCTTATGGAAAGTCCTACGAAACTATTTCGAAACCATATAATCCCTATAGATAAATCGTCGACTCTATCTGACAATTCAATAAATATATTATAACATCTCCAAGACATCGCATGCCCCCTGGACTTGCTCTGTAAAGCGTGCAAAGTATTTTTATCTCATAGTAACTTCTCTGAAACGACTTTAATTGACAGCAGACTTATTTCTGTAATATTGTAACGACATCTACCATTAATTATTGATGTTAGAAACATATTTCCAACATTCATGTACATCTAATATCCTCCGTAATTCTTTTGAATATTAATTCTATCACATTGGAATTACCCAAATGGTACCCTACTCTCCTTCGGACCAACCATTGCAAACAACAGATTTTGACGCCTTACATGTGTGACGCCTACAGGTTCGATAACTAGTAGACATGATTGGAAAACCATTTTTCTAATCAATAATCAACATCGGAACCGTGGATATCCATATTGGTTCCTACAAGTTATACGAAGAAAAAACTGCTAAACCTGTTGGTTGTTAAGTAAGTTCCTATTACGTCGCCTCATGCCCCCCTGGACTTGCTCCGTAAAGCGTGCAAAGTATTTCTCTCTCATAGTAACTTCTCCAAAACGACTCTAATTGACACCAGACTTGTTTCTGTGATATCGAAACGACATTGGACATTACTTATTGATGTTAGAAACATATTTCCAACATTCTTGTACATCTAATGTCCTCTGTAATTCTCTTGAATATTAATTCTATCATGTCGAAATTACCCAAATGATAACCTACTCTTCTCAGGAACAACCATTGCAAACAACAGACTTTGACGTCTTACGTGTGTGACGCCTACAGGCTCGATAACTAGTAGACATGTTTGGAAAACCATTTTCCTAATCAATAATCAGCATCAGAGCCATGGACGTCCATATTGATTTCTACAAGTTATACGAACAAAAAACTGCTGAACCTTTTGGTTGTTAAGTTAGTTTCTATTACTTCGCGATACCAATCAATACCCCGAGACGAGATGAACGGTAAGACTGTTATTAGAAAAATTAATCACCATATCACATTACTCGATATTAGTATGATTTTATTTCACCGAGTGGATCATGGATGTATCTCTCTATTATCAAGAGGAGTAATTCCATTGTTGAATTATCACGATGATAAGAACACTTTCGAAATCATTCAGTGTTAGCATTTTCGATCACCCAGTTTACGGTGTGATACTTGACTACACCAAAAAATATTTTTACGGTGAACATCATCGTATATTCTCATGCTCTAAGGAAGCAAACAAACTAACCATATTGTGATGATACTAGTTAGCAAAACAAATCTCGTAGTATATCAACTATTTGGGTCTACCCAGGAACAATGTTGAAACAACTCATTAATATTGACATAACAAATGTCCATGACCGGGAAAATATGGTCGTCTAATATTAACGATTTTATCTGTGAGGCATGACAAGGGTTATAATGGTGTGTTTATGTTTCTACGCTTGCGTATAGGTTTTCCTCTGAATCTCATATTCAGTGACCATAGCAGTTATAGCATAAAACATACTCCCTCCGTATTGAAATGTAAGATGTTTTACTGTTTACTAGACAACATGTACGTAGATATGTTTTAGTGCAAGATGCACATGAATGTACATACTAAAACATGTCTAAATACGTTTTGTTTAGAAAACTCTATAACATCTTATTTTTTATAATACAGATAGAGTAATACATTAATTATGAAACTGATGTATTTTCTTTTTTTTGGGCATACATCCAACAGTTCCATCGTATCTTTCAAAATGAGTCCCACGTTCTAGGAACTATGTTCATTAAAGAAATCTGAATCTTTGTCAAGACTGCTTGTAATCCCATTACCACCTTTAGCTCGTAGGGATATCATTTTTGTCGACCCAAACCATTTTCCTCTTTCTATTCTTGACAGTACACCAATAAAGTGGTGGCCAACTAGCTGGATAAGCTATTTCATAATCAATCATAAAACATTTTTTCTGTAGATCACATTTTAAAGGCAGAATTAACCCATCTCTTATTGCTGTATGCTGCAGAAATTTAAAAGATTGCCCTATGTAACCACGAAGATCACTATGAAGATAATGATGCATCCTCATACATGCATTGATCGGGATCACAACTCACCGGGCAGCGGAATCGATGTAGTCATAGAAGAGTTCTGAACAATCATAGATCCTTACAACTAGGCCTAGTTGCAAGGATGTCACTAAGCTTCCAGAATCAAGGATCACACGTGTAATCTCTCTTATGGTGCGCACGTGTATGCTCGTATCAACCTGCAAGCACTAGCCATCCAGGACTCGGCACTGACGAAGAGAGATAGTCTTTTGTTGTTGCTAATTGGTAGGTCTAATCAACTATGGTTAGAGCTATATGATTCTGGAATTTCCTCAACACATGAGAGAGAAAATCAATTAGAGATAGGTATAATCGGGAGACTACACCTCAAAAATCCATTAATACGTAGACTAAATCCAATTAGAGTGGCTCTAACTAGAAGCTCTAATTAGACCCTCTAATTCTAGTAGAGAGAGAGAGAGAGAGAGGCTTGAGAGCCAATTGTTCTACTTGATGGGTTTTGCCTCAAGTTCTTAGGGTCCTTTATATAGTGGGTGAAGGGGACTTGCCTTGGGGAGAGAGTCCTTAGGGAGTCCAACTCCACCTCTTCCTACCCTTTTCCTTTTCCTTTGGTTTTTTCTTTTTATCTCTCGACCAAAATAAGGAAAATATAGGGCTAAATGTTGATGTCTACGCATGCTTCTATTCTTGTAGACAGTGTTGGGCCTCCAAGTGCAGAGGTTTGTAGAACACCAGCAAGTTTCCCTTAAGTGTATCACCCAAGGTTTATCGAACGCAGGGAGGTAGAGGTCAAAGATATCCCTCTCAAGCAACCCTTCAATTAAGATACAAGAAGTCTCTTGTGTCCCCAACACACCCAATATACTTGTCAGGTATATAGGTGTACTAGTTCGGTGAAGAGATAGTGAAATGCGAGTAATATGGATGGTTATAAGTAATAATAGCAATCTGAAATAAATATGGCAGCAAGCAAACATGTAGCAGAACAGGCGGAAAACGGTGTTTCAATGCTTGGAAACAAGGCCTAGGGATCCTACCTTCACTAGTGGACACTCTCGACAATGATCACATAATTGAATAACTAAATATCTTCTCTTCACTATGCTACTCTTAACCCTCTCCGGTTGGATAACGAACACTAATCATTGCGTAGGGCTGCAAAAAGCATTCCTTAAAGTAAGCATTCCCATGTCTAGTTAACCCCACGTTGTCACTATGAGCGCCCTAGAAGGTACTAGACAAACACCACAATTCATAGAGGAGACACACACGATGTGCACACTGTCACCTTCACACCACGGGACAAGGTGACTCCAAAGTTCATATTAATAAAACACTTGAGTAGCACAATAGATGAAGAGTAACATCTACTTATTAAACTAGATTACAAAGCTCACGATCACATATAGATCACACCATGGGAGAGAGAGATGAACCACATAGCTACCGGTAAAACCCTCATCCTCGGGGGAGAACTACTCCCTCCTCATCATAGGAGACAGCAACGGCGATGGAGATGGCGGTGGAGTCGATGGAGATGGTTCCGGGGCACTTCCCCATCCCGACAGGGTGCCAGAACAGAGATCTGTCCCCCGAGCACTTTTGTCAGATGTGCGACTGGAAATACTTCGAATAGGGCTTCTTACTTCTTTCCTTTTATTCTTCCAGGCTACCGGGGTAGTTGCAGAATCTTCGAGTGGACATGCTACTCCAGTAAATCCCCTTGTTGCCGCGGTTGGCACCTATGCTGGTCTTCGTGATAAGGTCCGGGAGGGTGAGCGTCAGCTTAAAGCTTTGCGCGGTATAGCCGATGTGGCTAAGTCCAAGCAAAAATTGGCGGCTGAACGTGAGCAGTTTCTGATGGATGAATTATCGCTGGTTGCGAGGGATTTGCTGTGTAAGTAATATAGCCCCCGTGTCTTCTTTTTTCTTTGTTTCCTTAGCTGATCAAGCATGCTTGCTCTTCAGTTGTCAGACCTGACGACAGGGAAGAAAAGCAGTGGGTGGAAAACCATATAGTTCAGGGGGCTGGTAGCTCAAATCCTCATGCGAGTAACTTTTGTTCTGATCGCAGTCGAGGATTTGTGATGGCCACCTTGAAGTTCCGTGTTCTACAAGCGAGAATTCTCGTGAGTTCTTTTCACGAGGTCCTGATTGCGATGAACGCTGCTTTCTATCCACTCGAAAGGGGTCCTGAAGACTGGAGCTATCTTCTCGGGTTGTATGGACGTGAAGGAGAGGTTCGCGCGTGTGTGCGCAATCAAATGACATGCGGCGCGGTTGTAGCTCTATCCTTTGTCCGAATATGGTATCCTGAAGTAGATTTTAACTCCGTAGCCAGGCTTCCAGATGATCCAATCGATGATATTTCCCCCTTCTATGATGCTGTTCGTCCTGCAGCGGAGAAAATCATCCGATTGTCCTCTGAGGAGGTAGATAGAGTTTTGGCGACTGAGAATGCTCAGCGCTTTGATTGATTGTCGGATGCGCATATCCTGTATCATTGTATAGTTTGTAAAACTGTTGTAAGGTGTATAACCTTGTATGGATGCTTTTTTCCTGTAATGCTTAGTTGTAGGTGTAGCCCCCGTGTGTTTATGGGGTGTGTTCCTGTAACTTTTGAGCGTGTAAAAATAGGAAGTTGTGAATGAATATGATGTAGAAACCATGTTTTTATTGCGATGACTGAGAAGCCATGTATTCGAGCTACAAGAGTGGCTAGCATAGCCTTATTTGTTGTGAGAACAAGTAAACCTAGGGATAGAATTTGCGGAGGTGCGCAATATTCCAAGGATTGGAATAGATTCCTCCAGTCGATGGATTCTTCAACCTGTAGGCTCCGCCTGGGATTACTTCGTGTATGATGAAGGGTCCTTCCCAGGGTGGTTCGAGCTTATGTCCTTCCTTCTGCTTGAGTCGCAGCACTAGATCTCCAACCGCGAATGCTCTGTGGCGTATGCGGCGACTATGATAGTTTCGCAGGGATTGCTGATATACTGCGGATCTGGCGAGTGCGATGTCCCGCATATCGTCGAGTGCATCCATATCTTCCGCGAGTGCCCTGTTAGAGGTTTCTTCGCTGTAGGACACAACTCGTGGGGCGCTGAATCGAACGTCCTCGGGGAGGACTGCTTCTGCCCCGTATACCATGAAAAATGGCGTGTATTTTGTAGATCGGTTAGGAGTTGTGCGGAGGCTCCATAGTACGGAGGGTAATTCGTCCGCCCAATGTCCTGCGGCGGGATGTAGACGATCGAGTAGGTGTTTCTTGATGCCAGCCGAAACTAAGCCGTTGGATCTCTCGACTTGTCCGTTCGTTTGCGGGTGGGCAACGGAAGCAAACTTGAAGTTGATGCCCTTTTCCTCGCAGAACTGTTGCGTTTCCTTTGCTGTGAAATTTGTACCATTGTCTGTAATGATGTCGTGTGGCACACCAAATCTGCATACAATGGAGTCGAGGAACTTGACGGCGCATTGGGCACTAGCCGAAGTTACTGGCGTGGCCTCGATCCATTTGGTGAATTTGTCGACTGCGACCAGCAAGTGTGTATATCCTCCAGGGGTGGACTTGCGTAGTGGTCCGACCATGTCTAGCCCCCATTGTGCGAAGGGCCAGGCAATGGGTATCATGTGCAATTCCGTAGCAGGTGCATGTGGTCTTGGTGCGAATCACTGACAGGCATCGCATCGTTCGACCAGGTTCTTTGCGTCGGTAGCTGCTGTCAGCCAGTAGAATCCTGCTCGGAAGGCCTTCCCCATTATTGTTTTCCAGCTAGCATGATGTCCGCAGTCTCCTTGGTGGATGTCATGGAGAAATTCTTTGCCATCTTCGGGTGCGATGCAGCGCTGAAGTATTCCCGAGATGCTTTGCTTGTATAATTCCCCATTGACTACCCGAAAGGATTTGCTGCGTCTGATTATTTGTCGAGCCTCGCGTGGGTCAGCCGGGAGCTGTCTGTTGGTCAGGTAGTCAAGATATTTCTGCGTCCAGACTGGCTCGACCAGAAAAACCTGTCGTGATATGTTATGAATGAGCTCGATAAGGGCGACTTGCGGGTTGACCTCTGTTTCTGGCACTGCTATTGCTTCTGCAGCTTTCTTGATTTTTACCGATCGCTTGATCATCCGTTCGAAATATATTCCTGGTGGTATGGGTGTATTCGTGGAACCCATGTTTGCCAGTCGAGCTGCTTCTTCGTTGCTGGATCTTGCGATGTGCTTTAGCTCGCATCCTTTTAAACTTCCTTCGAGTAGATTGTACATGTCGCGATACGCGATCATGTTTTCGGCGATTGCGTCACACTCTTTCATTGTTTGTTGCACAATGAGATTGGAGTCGCCGAGGATCATTAGGCGAGTAGCTCCACAGGCGATTGCCATCTTCATCCTGTGCAACAAGGCTTCATACTCTGCGTCGTTGTTTGATGCCGGATCATCTGGTGGAAAATCCAATCGTAGGACGTATTGCAGCTTGTCTCTCTGAGGGGATATAAGAACAATTCCAGCTCCTGCTCCTTCGTTTCTCTTGGACCCGTCAAAGTACATTATCCAATTGCTCGTGTACTCGGGTGGTCCTGGCGTTTGCAATTCTGTCCATTCGCTTAGGAATTCAACAAGTACCTGGGATTTGATTGCGCCGCGTCCTGCGTAAGTGATGTCCCGAGCGCCCAACTCAATGTTCCATTTTGCTATTCTTCCGGATGCCATAGGGTTGTTCATGATCGTCCCGAGTGACGCATCATTAACCACTATAATGGCGTGTTCCTAGAAATAATGTTTGAGCTTGCGGGCGGTAAGAACAACTCCGTACGCGAGCTTCTGGTAGTGAGGGTAGCGTTGCTTGCATGGCGAGAGTACTTCGCTGATGTAATATATTGGACGTTGAACTTCGTACGCTTTGCCTTCCTCAAGTCGTTCGACCACGATTGCTGTGCTGATGACCTGGTTTGTGGCGGCTAGGTACAAGAAAAGTGGCTCCCCTTCTCGCGGTGTTGCGAGGATGCGCTTACTTTGCAAGGACCGCTTCAAATCTGCGAATGCTTGCTTAGCTTCGGGTGTCCACTCGAATTTGTCTGTCTTCTTCAATAACTTGTAGAAGGGTAATGCTTGCTCCCCCAATCGTGCGATGAATCTGCTTAGGGCGGCTAATCGCCCTGCGAGCTGTTGTACTCCGCGCAGGTTGGTTGGCTCCTTCATGGTTAAGGTAGCTTGTATTTTCTCCGGGTTGGCTTCAATGCCTCTGGCGGATACCAGGTAGCCGAGAAGTTTTCCTGCCGGAACGCCAAAAACACATTTGGTCGGATTGAGCTTGATCCTGTATGCGTTGAGGGCGTCGAATGTTTCTCTGATATCTTCAAGGAGTGTGTCCTCAACTCGAGTCTTGATGACAATGTCGTCAATGTACACTTGCACGTTCTTGCCAATGAGGTTGGCGAGGCATCTTTGCATGCAGCGCTGATATGTTGCGCCTGCGTTCTTCAGCCCGAAGGGTATTGTTGTGTAGCAGTAGACACCGTGAGGTGTGATGAATGCTGTCTTTTCTTCATCCTCCTTTTTCATTTGGATCTGATTGTATCCCGAATAGGCGTCCAAGAAGGAGAGGCGTTGGCAGCCTGCTGTAGAATCCACGATCTGGTCGATTCGCGGGAGGGGAAAATTATCCTTGGGGCAATGCTTATTTAACGACGTGTAGTCGATGCACACCCGAAGGATATCCGTGTTCTTTTTGGGGACCAACACCGGGTTTGCTAACCAAGTGGATATCTTGATCTCCCTGACGAATTTCGCATCTAGCAACTTGTTTACTTCTTCTCCAAGCGCCTTTTGCTTGGGTTCTGAAAATCTTCGCGTGGTCTGTTTGATGGGTTTAGCGTCTGGAAAGACTTCGAGTGAGTGCTCGGCAAACTCCCTGGGTATTCCTGGCATATCTGAGGGCTGCCAGGCGAAAATTTCCCAGTACTCACAGAGGAGTTTGACGAGCGCGCTTTCCTATGCTTGCGAGAGGGTTGTTGAAACCATCGCTGTCTTCGCAGAGTCTGTCGGGTGCACTTGATGCTTTCGGGTGTCGCTGTTGGTGCTAAACTCTAGCTCAGGCGCATTTTTCTTCGTGAGGGGCATCACGGAGTGATCTGTGGTTTTTGCCAGCTCTTGAAGTTCTTCGTGCATCCCGAAAGATTTTGCGATTTCATTGAACTCAATGTCGCGATTCTTTTAGGGTTTTCCCTCGGGGGAGTATATATAGGCGAAAGGGCGATGCCGGGGGGTGGCCAAGGGGCACACACCACCAGGTGGCGCCACCAGGGGGACCCGCGCCACCCTATGGTGTGGCCACCCTGTGGCCCCCCTCCGGGGCTCTTCGGGACTTCTGGAAGCCTCCGAAGATTCTAAGACTTTCGGGCTTCGAATTTTCCAGTCCCGAGAATATTTCCATAACAACTTTTCTGAAACTAAAAATACGGAACTGGCTCTGTGGCATCTTGTCAATAGGTTAGTCCGGAAAATCGATAAAACTGACATAAAGAAGGGAGAAAACATGTAGAAATTGGCATAATATCATCATGGAGCATCAAAAATTATAGATACGTTGGAGACGTATCAAATGTCAATGTGAATTGTGGTTCCCTAGGGCCCACCTGACAGCCCCCACTTAAGTGGATCACCCAAGGTTTATCGAACTCAGGGAGTTAGAGGTCAAAGATATCCCTCTCAAGCAACCCTTCAATTAAGATATAAGAAGTCTCTTGTGTCCCCAAAACACCCAATATACTTGTCAGGTATATAGGTGTACTAGTTCGGTGAAGAGATAGTGGAATGCGAGTAATATGGATGGTTATAATTAATAATATAAATCTGAAATAAATAGGGCAGCAAGCAGACATGTAGCAGAACAGGCGGAAAATGGTGTTTCAATGCTTGGAAACAAGGCCTAGGGATCCTACTTTCACTAGTGGACACTCTCGACAATGATCACATAATTGAATAACTAAATATCTTCTCTTCACTATGCTACTCTTAACCCTCTCCGGTTGGATAACGAACACTAATCATTGCGTAGGGCTGCAAAAAGCATTCCTTAAAGTAAGCATTCCCATGTCTAGTTAACCCCACGTTGTCACTATGAGCGCCCTAGAAGGTACTAGACAAACACCACAATTCATAGAGGAGACACACACGATGTGCACACTGTCACCTTCACACCACGGGACAAGGTGACTCCAAAGTTCATATTAATAAAACACTTGAGTAGCACAATAGATGAAGAGTAACATCTACTTATTAAACTAGATTACAAAGCTCACGATCACATATAGATCACACCATGGGAGAGAGAGATGAACCACATAGATACCGGTAGAGCCCTTAGCCTCGTGGGAGAACTACTCCCTCCTCATCATAGGAGACAACAACGGCGATGGAGATGGCGATGGAGTCGATGGAGATGGTTCCGGGGGCACTTCCTCGTCCCGGCAGGGTGACAGAACAGAGATCTGTCCCCCAAAACTTGTCGGCAGCGGCGGAGGAGCTACAGATGTATTTTGTGGAAAAGGTCGATTCTTTTAGGGTTTTCCCTTGGGATAGTATATATAGGCAAAAGGGCGATGCCGGGGGGTGGCCAGGGGGCCCACACCACCAGGTGGCGCCACCAGGGGGACCCACGCCACCCTATGGTGTGGCCACCATGTGGCCCCCCCCTCCGGGGCTCTTCGGGACTTCTGGAAGCCTCCAGGGATTCTAAGACTTCTGGGCTTCGAATTTTCCAATTCCGAGAATATTTCCAGAACAACTTTTCTGAAACTAAAAACAACAGAAAACATGGAACTGGCTCTGTGGCATCTTGTCAATAGGTTAGTCCGGAAAATCGATAAAAATGACATAAAGATGGGAGAAAACATGTAGCAATTGGCATAATATCATCATGGAGCATCAGAAATTATAGAAACGTTGGAGATGTATCAAGCATCCCCAAGCTTAGTTCCTACTTGTCCTCGAGTAGGTAAACGATAAAACACAATAATTTCTGAGGTGACCGCTACTAACATAAACTTGATCATCATAATGTAAAAGCATATGTAAGATGAGATCACAGAACTTTAACACAAACATGATAAATAGAACTTTAATAATAAAGCATAGCAATCACTTTGCATCATGAGAAGTAACTCACATAAAAGATCATGAAGAACAATGCAAAGAAAGATATACGTTTGTTTCAAGTATAGAGAAAGCATGGCAAAGTGATATTTCGCAAGTCCTTAAGAGTGGGGAAAAACATAAATGCCAGGACACCTTCAAAGTTCATGAGAAAGACTAGAACAAATAGTTGGAGAACAAGCAATAACACTTCATGAATCAATTAATGATGTTTATGGGACAAGTGCACATAAAACTCAGAATGTCAAAAATGCTCTCTCAGCTGTGCAGAAAGTTAGAAGATGGAGACTCAACATAAAAGTAAAAGAAAGGCCCTTCGCAGAGGGAAGCAGGGATCACTCATGTGCTAGAGCTTTTATTTTATTAAACAGAGGTATTAAAAGTTTGACACTCCTCCCATCCATCTTGCACAAACCATGGCTAACCGAATCCTCGGGTGCCTGCCAACAATCACATACCATGGAGGAGTGTCTATATTTTGGGAGATGTATGCTAATGTCAACGAATGGTAAACAGAAAATACAGTACGTCACAAGCCAACTAGATTTCACAAGAGCGGCTCCCATATGAAGGACGCAACTGTTGTAGAACGTCATCCCTCTTTCTCTTTTGTTTACACAATTATGCTTTGACTGATAAATCATGGGCAAAAATAGTGAAGAGATTTTGTGTGTATTAATTTGGGGCTGGGCACCCCGCTTCCAGCTCTTCTATCAATTGGATAAGCAGATGAAGCCACTAGTCCAAGGTGTGAAATCCAATCAACAAGTGAGATAAAGATTCTCTATTTACATCCTCATGAGCAAAAACAAGAACACAAAACATGAGTAATTTTGAAGGTTTTAAAGGTAGCACATGAGCAATTTACTTTGGAGTGGCATTTAAATACCACATGTAGGTAGGTATGGTGGACAAAATGGGAAAACTTTGGTTTTAGGGTGTCGGATGCACGAGTAGAGCTCATACTCAGTACACATGGAGGCTAGCAAAAGACTGGGAGCGACAGATCAAGAGAGCATAAGAGCCATAATCATGCATAGCGACATAAACATCAATAATTAAAGCATAAGAGGTATCACAAGTTCAAAAACTAAATGATCATAGAGGCTATTGGTGACTGGTTCATAGTCATAAACATGGTGTGAGCATGCGCCAAGTCAACCAATCAAAACATTCAAAAGAGAATACCACAAATTTATGCTTCAATATGACAAGAACAACTCATGATTATTTCAATGGCACATTAAACACTCTCAGCTATTTGAGGCTAATCATTCTACTCAATAAACACAAGGCTTTAAAACTAAAATAACATGTAGCATGATATGAACAATTTCTAACCACAGTCTATACAAGCTTCTACTTGCACCATTAAAAATTCTACTTCAAGCAGCAGTTTCTTTTCCTAATAAGCACCATACAAGATATGTTTTAACAAAAATACTCTACATGATACAGGAAGGAAACATGAGAGTACTCACATAACACTACTAAAACTAACAGCTCTGAATAAGAGATGTATGAAAACAAGGGCTAAACGCAATACTAGCAAAAAGTGAACACTCGCAGAACAATAAGAATGAAAACTAGAGTGTTCTAAGCAATGAAAATGGAGCGTGTCTGTCTCCCACACAAGTATCATAAGATCCAACCATAAGATACATAAAAGAAAACTAAACAAACCGAAAGAAAAAATAAAATACGCTCCAAGTAAAGCACATAAGATGTGACCGAATGAAAGTATAGTTTCACTAGAAGTGACCTGATAATTTGTCGATGAAGAAGGGGATGCCTTGGGCATCCCCAAGCTTAGACGCTTGAGTCTTCTTGGAATTCTCTAGGATGTAACTCCAGGGCATCCCCAAGTTTAGTCTTTTCACTCTTCTTGATCACAGCATATCATCCTCTTCTCTTGACCCTTGAAAACTTCCTTCACACCAAACTTCTCACAATCTTCATTAGCAACGTTAGTGCAATCGAAATAATAAATTCACATGGTTCAGTTTCAACACAAGACTAACACTCATAAACACATTAGATACTGTCACAACTTCTTTTAAAACTCTTTTTCTCAAAAGAACACCAAAATAAAGAGATTAAGAGGCAAATGCAATTATTAGCAGAAATCTGTGAAAACAGAACAACAGGTAAAGATGATTTTTTCCGAAAATGTTTGGTTGATCAAATCAAAAAAGTGTTAAACTAAGAAAAGTTGAGTATATAGCCCAGGATTACACACACAAAAACGCAGGTCGTTTTGAATTTGGTGTGATTTTATACGAATTTAACAGTGGACAACAGAAATCTATTTCCTGCGCAGAAATCCGAAATATAGTCTCAACTTTCCACTAGAGGCTTTAGTTGTCTCAACTAGTACATGAAAATAGAGATACAAAGGAGTTGATACAGAAGTATACAACCCCTTGACTCAATCAAAACAGAGAAAAACAATGCAAAAATAAAAACATGGGTTATCTCCCAAGAAGTGCTTTTCTTTAAAGCCTTTTAGCTAGTCATGATAATTTGAGAAGATGCTCACATGAGAAATATGAATTGAAGCACAATAAGAGATCATAAAGAAGAAAATATAAAACACATTTAAGTATAAGCCACTTCCTATGAAAAAGAATCTTGTATAAAAACAAGTCAACGAAGCACAAAGTGACTAGCATAGGAAGACAAAATAAGTACAACTTCAAAAATTTCAACATAAAGAGGGGAAACTTAATATTGTTGAGATGCATAAAATCATGTTTCCCTCTCTCATAATAACTTTCAGTAGCATCATGAATAAAATTAACAATATAACTATCAGAAGAAACATTCTTATCATGAGCCACATGCATAAAAGAATTAATACTCTCCACATAAGCATAGTCATTCTTATTAATAGTAGTGGGAGCAAATTCAACAAAATAGCTATCATTATCATTCTCATCACCATAATCATCAAACATAGGAGGAATTTTGCAATCATAATTAATTTTCTCCTCAATAGTAGGTGGACTACAAATATCATATTTATCATTGTAATCATCATAAAGAACTCCAACATGATAGAAAAGTTGTAGATTAGGG
Source organism: Alopecurus myosuroides (assembly GCA_028641055.1). Taxonomy (NCBI): domain Eukaryota; kingdom Viridiplantae; phylum Streptophyta; class Magnoliopsida; order Poales; family Poaceae; genus Alopecurus; species Alopecurus myosuroides. The sequence goes on along the minus strand of CM054063.1, from coordinate 290,596,826 downwards.
AGATGGTTTTGGGTAATCCCTCCATAACTATGACAAGTTTCATAAGGATAATTGTAATCATAGCCTATGTTATAACATCATTTATAATAGTTATGAAATACTGGAGGCATAGTATCATCAGAAGCAATATCTTCATTTTTACTAGAAAGAGATGTATCAAGCATATAATCATCAGTAGCAAAAGGATTTTCAAACAAATCATCCACAAGCTCAGAGATTTCTATATCATCATTGGAAGGAACATGGATGGTACTAATAGTACATCAATTATCATCATTTTCAGAATTGGTACCAAAGAGATTTTCAATATCAAAAGTAGTGTGTTTCTCCCAATCATGGTCACTTTCATAAATAACAGGTATAGGAAAATCATCGAGTTCAGACTCATCAAAAACTATAATAGGAGCTACATGCTTAGGGGAAGATACCGTTACCTCTCTCCTTTTACTCCTCTTCTTCTTATTCTTCTTCTTCTTCTTCCTCTCTATAGGAGGGAGAGGCTTGAAAGGAAGCTTCTCCACATACCCTAGTTTGTTGTCAGATACAATAGAAAGAACTTTGGAGGATTCCTCCTCTTCATTAATAACATGAAAACAAATATTAGCCCTGTCATATTTTGGTAAAGTGTCCTCTTTTAGAATATTTGTATGTAAGTGTTTTCATGTCAATTTTCAACACAATAAAGATGGCATTCATGCAAGACACTATTCATATCAAAAGCACTCATATCAATCAAAGAAGTTTTTCTTAATAACTCTTCACACCCCAAAAATAATGTAAGTTCATCATGCTCATTAGGGGTGATAATGTCATACAAACTTGCAGTGCTCATAGGATTCAAAAGGCTACCATCATGGCTTGAGCATTGAAAAGTAAAATGACCCACTTTACAGCAAAGTTCACAAATAAAAGGATAGAGGGCACAAACGTTTTCACCAAGATCATTTAGAGCCCTATCCCACATTCTAGTTTTTCATTCCTACAATGGATACAATATTCTTCTTCGATTTGATTCTTTTCACAAGGTCTAAGTGCTCCACATAAATTAACATTCTTATAAGAAATAGTACTTTCAGAAGTTTGAGCATGTTTATTGCAATCATCAATAACAATTTCATTTTTCACGCAAGTGTCTTTAAAAGGTTCATGATATATGTCCCCATTTTTAGGAAGATTAATATAAGAAGCAAAGGATCTATACCAACTGACATCTATTTGAGAATCAAGACCATATTTAGCATTAAGCTCATGAAAATCAGCAGTTTCAGCAAAAGTCTTAATGCAATCATACTCATAGTTTATACCTGATTCTTTACCTTTGTTGTTATTCCAATCTTCACTATTGATTCGAATTCTCTCAAGAAGATCCCACTTAGCTTCAACCTTCTACAAAAAGAACCCTCTGAACAGGCGTCTAGATAATCCTTCCAATGTCCTGAAAGCCTTGCATAAAAATTAGTAACAATTATTTCCTCAGGAAGCTCATGGTTAGGACATTTGAGTATTAATGTTTTCAGTCTTCCCCAACCTTGGGCAATGCTTTCTTCATCATGAGGCCAAAAATTATAAATGCAATTCCTATCTAAATATAGTTCATGCGAAGGATAAAATTTAGAGTAAAAGAGAGATTCAAGTTCCTTCCACTCCAAATGAGGAGGATCATCTAGTAGTTCATACCACTCCCTTGCTTTGTCCTTAAGTGACAAAGGCAATATCCTCCTCTTAACTTGGTCCGTTGAGATACCTGCACACTTGAATAACTCGCATAATTCATGCATAAAGTGTAAATGATCACTAGGATGGACAGTTCCATCTCCAAAATAACGGTTATCCATGACAGGATCAACAATTTTCTTGGGTATTTTAAAAAGAATGCTTTCAGTAGGAGGATTTAAAATATCACAAGCATTATTAGGTTTATCACATATGGGAGATAAAGTATCATGAGAGCAAATTTTCTCCTCTAAAGCTGGAAAACTAAAAAGATCATAAAAACTAGCTTCCCCAATCTTAGACTTTTCCCTAGCATTAGGAACGATGGGGTGCAAAGAATTAATGCTAATAACATTGCTATCACTATTATGCAAACAAACTTCTATAGGTTTTTTAATTTTTTCTTCAAAAGCATCATGTCCTAATTTAAGATAAATATTATAAAGTTCTATCATATTTTTGTTGTTTTCCATTAAGACTACTAGTAAAAAATAAAAAGAATAAATAAGTAAAAATAAGCCTAACTAGTGAAAACAAGAAACAAAAAGATATAATTGCAGAATCTAAAGGAAATAACTTCGAGCACTCACACCCGAGGATGTGAGAACCTTTTACCTTACCTCCCCGGCAACGGCGCCAGAAAAGAGCTTGAGGTCTACGCACACTTGTATTCCTGTAGACAGTGTTGGGCCTCCAAGTGCAGAGGTTTGTAGAACAGCAGCAAGTTGCCCTTAAGTGGATCACCCAAGGTTTATCGAACTCAGGGAGTTAGAGGTCAAAGATATCCCTCTCAAGCAACCCTTCAATTAAGATATAAGAAGTCTCTTGTGTCCCCAAAACACCCAATATACTTGTCAGGTATATAGGTGTACTAGTTCGGTGAAGAGATAGTGGAATGCGAGTAATATGGATGGTTATAATTAATAATATAAATCTGAAATAAATAGGGCAGCAAGCAGACATGTAGCAGAACAGGCGGAAAATGGTGTTTCAATGCTTGGAAACAAGGCCTAGGGATCCTACTTTCACTAGTGGACACTCTCGACAATGATCACATAATTGAATAACTAAATATCTTCTCTTCACTATGCTACTCTTAACCCTCTCCGGTTGGATAACGAACACTAATCATTGCGTAGGGCTGCAAAAAGCATTCCTTAAAGTAAGCATTCCCATGTCTAGTTAACCCCACGTTGTCACTATGAGCGCCCTAGAAGGTACTAGACAAACACCACAATTCATAGAGGAGACACACACGATGTGCACACTGTCACCTTCACACCACGGGACAAGGTGACTCCAAAGTTCATATTAATAAAACACTTGAGTAGCACAATAGATGAAGAGTAACATCTACTTATTAAACTAGATTACAAAGCTCACGATCACATATAGATCACACCATGGGAGAGAGAGATGAACCACATAGATACCGGTAAAACCCTCATCCTCGGGGGAGAACTACTCCCTCCTCATCATAGGAGACAGCAACGGCGATGGAGATGGCGGTGGAGTCGATGGAGATGGTTCCGGGGCACTTCCCCATCCCGACAGGGTGCCAGAACAGAGATCTGTCCCCCGAGCACTTTTGTCAGATGTGCGACTGGAAATACTTCGAATAGGGCTTCTTACTTCTTTCCTTTTATTCTTCCAGGCTACCGGGGTAGTTGCAGAATCTTCGAGTGGACATGCTACTCCAGTAAATCCCCTTGTTGCCGCGGTTGGCACCTATGCTGGTCTTCGTGATAAGGTCCGGGAGGGTGAGCGTCAGCTTAAAGCTTTGCGCGGTATAGCCGATGTGGCTAAGTCCAAGCAAAAATTGGCGGCTGAACGTGAGCAGTTTCTGATGGATGAATTATCGCTGGTTGCGAGGGATTTGCTGTGTAAGTAATATAGCCCCCGTGTCTTCTTTTTTCTTTGTTTCCTTAGCTGATCAAGCATGCTTGCTCTTCAGTTGTCAGACCTGACGACAGGGAAGAAAAGCAGTGGGTGGAAAACCATATAGTTCAGGGGGCTGGTAGCTCAAATCCTCATGCGAGTAACTTTTGTTCTGATCGCAGTCGAGGATTTGTGATGGCCACCTTGAAGTTCCGTGTTCTACAAGCGAGAATTCTCGTGAGTTCTTTTCACGAGGTCCTGATTGCGATGAACGCTGCTTTCTATCCACTCGAAAGGGGTCCTGAAGACTGGAGCTATCTTCTCGGGTTGTATGGACGTGAAGGAGAGGTTCGCGCGTGTGTGCGCAATCAAATGACATGCGGCGCGGTTGTAGCTCTATCCTTTGTCCGAATATGGTATCCTGAAGTAGATTTTAACTCCGTAGCCAGGCTTCCAGATGATCCAATCGATGATATTTCCCCCTTCTATGATGCTGTTCGTCCTGCAGCGGAGAAAATCATCCGATTGTCCTCTGAGGAGGTAGATAGAGTTTTGGCGACTGAGAATGCTCAGCGCTTTGATTGATTGTCGGATGCGCATATCCTGTATCATTGTATAGTTTGTAAAACTGTTGTAAGGTGTATAACCTTGTATGGATGCTTTTTTCCTGTAATGCTTAGTTGTAGGTGTAGCCCCCGTGTGTTTATGGGGTGTGTTCCTGTAACTTTTGAGCGTGTAAAAATAGGAAGTTGTGAATGAATATGATGTAGAAACCATGTTTTTATTGCGATGACTGAGAAGCCATGTATTCGAGCTACAAGAGTGGCTAGCATAGCCTTATTTGTTGTGAGAACAAGTAAACCTAGGGATAGAATTTGCGGAGGTGCGCAATATTCCAAGGATTGGAATAGATTCCTCCAGTCGATGGATTCTTCAACCTGTAGGCTCCGCCTGGGATTACTTCGTGTATGATGAAGGGTCCTTCCCAGGGTGGTTCGAGCTTATGTCCTTCCTTCTGCTTGAGTCGCAGCACTAGATCTCCAACCGCGAATGCTCTGTGGCGTATGCGGCGACTATGATAGTTTCGCAGGGATTGCTGATATACTGCGGATCTGGCGAGTGCGATGTCCCGCATATCGTCGAGTGCATCCATATCTTCCGCGAGTGCCCTGTTAGAGGTTTCTTCGCTGTAGGACACAACTCGTGGGGCGCTGAATCGAACGTCCTCGGGGAGGACTGCTTCTGCCCCGTATACCATGAAAAATGGCGTGTATTTTGTAGATCGGTTAGGAGTTGTGCGGAGGCTCCATAGTACGGAGGGTAATTCGTCCGCCCAATGTCCTGCGGCGGGATGTAGACGATCGAGTAGGTGTTTCTTGATGCCAGCCGAAACTAAGCCGTTGGATCTCTCGACTTGTCCGTTCGTTTGCGGGTGGGCAACGGAAGCAAACTTGAAGTTGATGCCCTTTTCCTCGCAGAACTGTTGCGTTTCCTTTGCTGTGAAATTTGTACCATTGTCTGTAATGATGTCGTGTGGCACACCAAATCTGCATACAATGGAGTCGAGGAACTTGACGGCGCATTGGGCACTAGCCGAAGTTACTGGCGTGGCCTCGATCCATTTGGTGAATTTGTCGACTGCGACCAGCAAGTGTGTATATCCTCCAGGGGTGGACTTGCGTAGTGGTCCGACCATGTCTAGCCCCCATTGTGCGAAGGGCCAGGCAATGGGTATCATGTGCAATTCCGTAGCAGGTGCATGTGGTCTTGGTGCGAATCACTGACAGGCATCGCATCGTTCGACCAGGTTCTTTGCGTCGGTAGCTGCTGTCAGCCAGTAGAATCCTGCTCGGAAGGCCTTCCCCATTATTGTTTTCCAGCTAGCATGATGTCCGCAGTCTCCTTGGTGGATGTCATGGAGAAATTCTTTGCCATCTTCGGGTGCGATGCAGCGCTGAAGTATTCCCGAGATGCTTTGCTTGTATAATTCCCCATTGACTACCCGAAAGGATTTGCTGCGTCTGATTATTTGTCGAGCCTCGCGTGGGTCAGCCGGGAGCTGTCTGTTGGTCAGGTAGTCAAGATATTTCTGCGTCCAGACTGGCTCGACCAGAAAAACCTGTCGTGATATGTTATGAATGAGCTCGATAAGGGCGACTTGCGGGTTGACCTCTGTTTCTGGCACTGCTATTGCTTCTGCAGCTTTCTTGATTTTTACCGATCGCTTGATCATCCGTTCGAAATATATTCCTGGTGGTATGGGTGTATTCGTGGAACCCATGTTTGCCAGTCGAGCTGCTTCTTCGTTGCTGGATCTTGCGATGTGCTTTAGCTCGCATCCTTTTAAACTTCCTTCGAGTAGATTGTACATGTCGCGATACGCGATCATGTTTTCGGCGATTGCGTCACACTCTTTCATTGTTTGTTGCACAATGAGATTGGAGTCGCCGAGGATCATTAGGCGAGTAGCTCCACAGGCGATTGCCATCTTCATCCTGTGCAACAAGGCTTCATACTCTGCGTCGTTGTTTGATGCCGGATCATCTGGTGGAAAATCCAATCGTAGGACGTATTGCAGCTTGTCTCTCTGAGGGGATATAAGAACAATTCCAGCTCCTGCTCCTTCGTTTCTCTTGGACCCGTCAAAGTACATTATCCAATTGCTCGTGTACTCGGGTGGTCCTGGCGTTTGCAATTCTGTCCATTCGCTTAGGAATTCAACAAGTACCTGGGATTTGATTGCGCCGCGTCCTGCGTAAGTGATGTCCCGAGCGCCCAACTCAATGTTCCATTTTGCTATTCTTCCGGATGCCATAGGGTTGTTCATGATCGTCCCGAGTGACGCATCATTAACCACTATAATGGCGTGTTCCTAGAAATAATGTTTGAGCTTGCGGGCGGTAAGAACAACTCCGTACGCGAGCTTCTGGTAGTGAGGGTAGCGTTGCTTGCATGGCGAGAGTACTTCGCTGATGTAATATATTGGACGTTGAACTTCGTACGCTTTGCCTTCCTCAAGTCGTTCGACCACGATTGCTGTGCTGATGACCTGGTTTGTGGCGGCTAGGTACAAGAAAAGTGGCTCCCCTTCTCGCGGTGTTGCGAGGATGCGCTTACTTTGCAAGGACCGCTTCAAATCTGCGAATGCTTGCTTAGCTTCGGGTGTCCACTCGAATTTGTCTGTCTTCTTCAATAACTTGTAGAAGGGTAATGCTTGCTCCCCCAATCGTGCGATGAATCTGCTTAGGGCGGCTAATCGCCCTGCGAGCTGTTGTACTCCGCGCAGGTTGGTTGGCTCCTTCATGGTTAAGGTAGCTTGTATTTTCTCCGGGTTGGCTTCAATGCCTCTGGCGGATACCAGGTAGCCGAGAAGTTTTCCTGCCGGAACGCCAAAAACACATTTGGTCGGATTGAGCTTGATCCTGTATGCGTTGAGGGCGTCGAATGTTTCTCTGATATCTTCAAGGAGTGTGTCCTCAACTCGAGTCTTGATGACAATGTCGTCAATGTACACTTGCACGTTCTTGCCAATGAGGTTGGCGAGGCATCTTTGCATGCAGCGCTGATATGTTGCGCCTGCGTTCTTCAGCCCGAAGGGTATTGTTGTGTAGCAGTAGACACCGTGAGGTGTGATGAATGCTGTCTTTTCTTCATCCTCCTTTTTCATTTGGATCTGATTGTATCCCGAATAGGCGTCCAAGAAGGAGAGGCGTTGGCAGCCTGCTGTAGAATCCACGATCTGGTCGATTCGCGGGAGGGGAAAATTATCCTTGGGGCAATGCTTATTTAACGACGTGTAGTCGATGCACACCCGAAGGATATCCGTGTTCTTTTTGGGGACCAACACCGGGTTTGCTAACCAAGTGGATATCTTGATCTCCCTGACGAATTTCGCATCTAGCAACTTGTTTACTTCTTCTCCAAGCGCCTTTTGCTTGGGTTCTGAAAATCTTCGCGTGGTCTGTTTGATGGGTTTAGCGTCTGGAAAGACTTCGAGTGAGTGCTCGGCAAACTCCCTGGGTATTCCTGGCATATCTGAGGGCTGCCAGGCGAAAATTTCCCAGTACTCACAGAGGAGTTTGACGAGCGCGCTTTCCTATGCTTGCGAGAGGGTTGTTGAAACCATCGCTGTCTTCGCAGAGTCTGTCGGGTGCACTTGATGCTTTCGGGTGTCGCTGTTGGTGCTAAACTCTAGCTCAGGCGCATTTTTCTTCGTGAGGGGCATCACGGAGTGATCTGTGGTTTTTGCCAGCTCTTGAAGTTCTTCGTGCATCCCGAAAGATTTTGCGATTTCATTGAACTCAATGTCGCGATTCTTTTAGGGTTTTCCCTCGGGGGAGTATATATAGGCGAAAGGGCGATGCCGGGGGGTGGCCAAGGGGCACACACCACCAGGTGGCGCCACCAGGGGGACCCGCGCCACCCTATGGTGTGGCCACCCTGTGGCCCCCCTCCGGGGCTCTTCGGGACTTCTGGAAGCCTCCGAAGATTCTAAGACTTTCGGGCTTCGAATTTTCCAGTCCCGAGAATATTTCCATAACAACTTTTCTGAAACTAAAAATACGGAACTGGCTCTGTGGCATCTTGTCAATAGGTTAGTCCGGAAAATCGATAAAACTGACATAAAGAAGGGAGAAAACATGTAGAAATTGGCATAATATCATCATGGAGCATCAAAAATTATAGATACGTTGGAGACGTATCAAATGTCAATGTGAATTGTGGTTCCCTAGGGCCCACCTGACAGCCCCCACTTAGTGGGGGCGGCCATGGGGGCAATTCTACCCCCTCGGGCATCCCTCTCTTCTCGGTTTTTGCTTGAAACTCTTTCAGAACTCGGTGACCCCAATAGATAAAATCATCGAACTTATCTACTGATGTTAGAAACATGTTTCTAACATCCCTGGACATCTCATGTCCTACGTTTTCGCTCATATGAAATTTTGCCTAACACCAGCATTATTTCTCTCTTATAGTAACTTCCATGAAACCTCTCCGATTGACACCTAACTTGTTTCTGTGATATCGTATCAACATATAACATTCATAAAACGAATAGAACACAACTTTATTCTCTCAATTAATGGTTGTCACAGCTTAAGCGTGTGACCCGTAAGGACTCGATAACATACAGACATGTTCGGGAACTTACCGAACAATAACCAACAGCGAAGCCGTGGGCGCCCATGATGGCTCATGTGTGTTTACGAAGATCGAGGGAAACTTACAAGATACTCATTGGACCCATTCCCTTAACTTCACGATATAAACAATACCACGAGGTGAGACTATGTGGTCTAGTATGATCAAACTGTTTGATCATAACACATAAAAGTCGTACCGGTATTTTCCTCATTTCTCATACATATCCCCGATGTCCTTGTGATAAACCGCAGTGTGTCTGGCCATACGATTGGTTGACATCAGTGATACTGAGAGGGCCTAGAGAATGTATATATCCCTCATCTAGAGGATTTAAGTACCAATCTTGAGATCTCAGTTCCATTACACACTCTAGATTATACCCAAACATCAACGTTATGATACCCTATTATTGTGGATGGTTCAAGACATCCAAAGTATAAATTTTGATTGTGTGGTCAATAGATATTCTCATAGCAGGAATTATAGTCAATGACAACTCCATATGTACTTTGCTAAATACATTACAATTGTTTAGTCTTTTTAGCAACATCATATACTTGGGTCGGTTTAGTATTATTGTTACTCTAACAATAAACTCTTATGTTTTGCTAGAGTTTAACTAAGGGTGTGTTTGGTACAGTTATACTCCACCAATCTGAAGGTGGATCAGGTGGAGTTGCGCTAAACACATGAACTCCAAGTATCAAGCGGAGTGGAGTTGACATACACGTTAGTGCATTTTTCTGGAGCCAGAGAACACATCCTTCACCCGCTTCACTTCACATTTTTTGGTAAAATTTACCCACCAATGGCACACACAAGTCATCCATATCGAATCCTTATTCTCTATTATCTATGTGCATCACTCGATTCTTTTCTTCCCCAAGGATAGGAAAGTATGGCACACCGCCCCCACTCTCTCCGATGTGACCCCTCCATGCCCCGACGATTACAGAGGCGCCACTCCCTTATCCCTCGCCGTCCTCCCTACTCTCCTAGCTTCATAATCACCCCCGTCCTTTCTGTTCCCCGCCCGCCTACTTTGCATCTCGTGTTCTTGCCGCCACCGCTAATCCACTCCTCGACTACATCACCGGGGTCTCGCTGGCGTCCCCCGTCCGTGTGCACCAGGGAGACACCTTCTATGCCTGCAGGAATCCACTAGGCAACTCGCCCCCTTGACCCACTTGTTGATGCTAATGTGATCACACGCTCGTTGGGAGACACCAAGAGGAAGGTATGATGTAGTCTAGAGTAAGTTTTCCCCTAGTAAAGAACCAGAGTTTATCAACCAAGTAGGACTTCTTAGTCTTGATAAATGTTTCTTGTATCAATGGCATTGTTTATCGATGTTGAACAAGCGTGGAACTTGCACACAAGAACAAACTCTCTCTTGCCCCGACTTTTTGGAAGGTTGTCAATCTTCCGGCCTTGCTGAAAACAGGAGAATTAAACGTATAGAGTCTTGTAGAACAATAAAAGTAAGAATGGAACAGCGAGGTAACAATGATGAAAGTGCTTAAAAGAGGTTTACAAGATGAGGAAAATAGGAACGGGGGCCATAAGTTCACTAGTGGTGTCTATCCAAAGAAAACAAACATGTTTGGTGGACAAATTACAACTGGGCAATTGACAAATCATGAATGTATAACAATAGTATTATGACGAGATAAAGTTCACGGGTTCTAACACTGTAGGCATTACGTCAAGGCATATGGACCGCTATCCATCATGCATCCATATCTAAAAGTCCACCTTAAGAAAGCTATCCAGCAGATACCTCAGTATTAAGTTGCAGCAACAAAGTGATTGCAATGTGTGCAACAGAAAAATGCATTAAGATCAATACATAATGTAAGCAGTGGTTCCCATCTGTAGACAAGAGTGTCTTTATTTTATCCCTAGTGGAAACAGAACATCCCCCCTCCCCCGCATGTTTCTATCACTCAAGCGCGGGCAACAAGGAGGCATGAACCGGCTATCTAGCATATAAACTCTCTCTTGGAGGTGAAAACAACTATGTGGCCAAGGTAATCATAAAAACCGGAGAGCATTGCATGACAAGATAAAAAATCTCTACAAATATAAGTGAAGCATCTCAAATTGACATTAACAAATAATATCATGGTTCATCGGATCCCAGCAAACACAACATGCACAATTACATAACGGTGGTCTCGATCATGTGAGGCAGCTCATGAGACTATAAACATGGAGGAATAACAGAGAGAACAACCATATATATACTTCTATGGACTCGCAGTCCTGAGATGAACTACTCACGCATCTATCCGAGGCGATCATGGCGATGTAGAGGCCTCCAGTGACGATCCCCGCTGCTTGTGATGGTGGCCGTGGCGGGAGGAAGTCTTCTTATATATGTTTATTTGGTCCCCGACAACGGCGCCAGAAATTCTTTGCTACACCAGGAATTCTTTTTTCTATGGATGGTTTGTTGGGAACCCCAAGAGGAGGGTGTGATGAGTGCAGCGGTAAGAATTTTCCTCAGTTAAGAACCAAGGTTATCAATCCAGTAGGAGAAAGAGGATCTTCGGAAGGTTGATGCCACTGACGGTGGTGATGGCGCCTCATCGGTGTCAGCAACAACGCGGAACCTGCACACAACACAACCAAAATAATTTGTCCCGACGGTACAGTGAGGTTGTCAATCTCACCGGTCTTGCAGAAAACAAAGATTAGTCGTATAGTGTGGAAAATGGTGTATGCTTGCAGTAAGTAAAGAAAGCAGGGCATTGTAGTGGTTTGTTTAACAATGTAGGAAAATGGACCGGGGTTCATAGGTTCACTAGTGGTATCTCTCCATAAAAGATAGCATGTCGGGTGAACAAATTACAGCTGGGCAATTGACAAATAGAGGTTGCACCGTAGTGCACATTCATGACATGATGACTACTATGATATTTAGTGCGGGCATTACAACAATATACATAGACCGTAATCCAACTGCATCTATGACTAATAATCCACCCTTAGGTTATCATCTGAACCCCTTAGGTATTAAGTTGCAAGCAACAGATAATCGCATTAAGCAATGTGTGTAATCTAAGCAATGATTGTGCACGCGGGCACTCACACCGCTGTTTTCTCCCTAGTGGCAATAAGACATCCTCCCCCGTCACGTTTCTGTCACTCGAGCACAGGCGAAAAGGAGGCATGAACCCAACTATCGAGCATAAATACTCCCTCTTGGAGTCACTAGAAACTACTTGGCCAGAGCAACCACTAGCAACGGAAAGCATGCAAGATCACTAATAACATATGCAATAAAGACTATAATCAACTTGGCATAAGGTCAATATTCATCAGATCCCAGCAAACACAGCACACAGAATTACATAAGAACAATCTCGATCATGTTAGGAAGCTCACGAGATCTAAACATTGAGGCATAGGAGGAGAAGACAACCATCTAGCTACTTCTATGGACCCATAGTCCAAGGATGAACTACTCACACATCACTCCGGAGGCAGGCATGGTGATGCAGAGGCCTCTGGTGATGATCTCCTCTCCGGCAGGGTGCCGGGAGACAGCTTCACATACCCCCTGATCTAGGGTTAACGACGACGGCGGCTGCGGAACTTTTCGGGGATTTTTGATCAGGTGCCTAGGGTTTTCCTTCGGAGGGGAATAAATAGGCGAAAGGGCAGCATCGGTGGGCCACCAGGGTGGCCTCACCACCTCCAGGCACTTCCAAGGGGGTCCCACGCCTGCCTATAGTGAGCCCCCTGGTGCCCGTCTTCGACTCCTCTTCGGTCTTCTGGATGCTTCCGGGGAAAATAGGAACTTCGGGATTTGTGGGGTCCAATTCCGAGAATATTTCCAGAACAACTTTTCTGAATAAAAAACAACAGAAAACAGGGAACTGGCACTTGGCATCTTGTTAATAGGTTATTCCCGGAAAACGTGTAAAAATGCTATAAAGAAGGGAGAAAACATGTAGCAATTGGCATGATATCATCATGGAACATCAGAATTATAGATACGTTGGAGACGTATCAATCCCCCTCTCCAACAGGGTGCCGGAGCAGGACTCCAGAATCCCTAGATTGGACTTTCGAGGTGACAGTGCCTATGTGTGTGTTTCATGGAAAATAACTCCCTCCCATGATATTTAGGGTTAGGGGTAATTTATAAGCGAAGAAGGGTCGTGAGGCGGTGTCGGGGGTTCCCAGGGCCCACCAGGCGCGGCCAAGAGAGGGGCCATGTCTGGCAGCCACCCGGTGTCCCTTGGCTCCCCTTTGACCCTCCTTTGGACACCGTCTTGGTAAAAATTGGACTCCGTGGATTTTTAGCCCTTTCTGAAAATATTTCCTTCGGAACTTTTGTGAATTAGAAAAACACCAACTGGCCCGGGGCATCTTGTTAATAGGTTAGTCGATGAAAACATCCTGAAAATGAAGGGAAACATGTGAAAACATGAAAATAACATAGGGGTATTGGATAGAAAACAAGCATGGAGCATCAAAAATTATAGATACGTTTGCAACGTATCACTTGTCTGTATCAGGGACAGGTTGTCGTTCACGTCCACCTGCACGGCTGCACTAGGGACGTGGCCGCCGTCGATGTCTCCCTGCACCTCGCCATCCCTTGTACTTGTTCAAGAAGAGTGAAAGAACATTTCTTAATCCCTTTGATTTTGTTTGTTTGTTAACAACATAAGTGATATCTTACTGTGTGCTGCATGTTTAAGGTACACCTATTACCAGTACAAAACGGTGTCAAATATATGGTGAAGGAGAAAAAGATTGTGGCCAGTTTTCCCTGCAGACAGAGGTTTCTGTAGGCATCCGGATTAATTCCGGAATTTCCAGATTTGCCGTGAAAACATCTGTTAGCATCCGGAGTCATTCCGGTGTCTTGGAATCATTCCAAGATCCATTCCGGAATGACCGTGAAAACCTCTGTTAGCATCTGGAATGCCTCGGAATATTCCGGATGGCCGGATTGATTCCAGAATTTCCGGATTGTTCGTGAGCTGCAAGAAAACAACTAGTTTTTTAGTGGACCTATAAATAGAAGAACCCTTCTTGTCCAAAGGGTAAGCTCGTCCAACATTCAAGTCCCCGTTAATGGAGCTCACCAAATTCTTTATTTGTACTATTTCCTCCACCCAAACTTGTTGATACTTGGAGGATTGAAGGAGAAGGCCCGGATCTACATCTTCACCAACCCGTTCTTCATTTCGCCCTCATTAACTTGAGGGATTTGAGTTTAGGGTTTATTTTTGGAAAACATTGACTCCATTGTTGCTTACTTGTTGATTGAAGCGAGATTGTTAGTGATTCTTGGGAACCCCCAATTCGGTTGTGGGTGTGTGTGCCTCAAGATCATTATAAAGGCACCAATATCCGCCTCAAAGGGAATCAATAGTGGAAGGTGAACAAGGCCTTTGTGGCGAGATTCATTGGAGAATAGGATGAGGCATTTGTGGCATTGAGTAGTCCTTCGTGGCGATCTCACACCCCTCCAACGAGACGTACTCCCCTCAAAAGGAGGAACTCTGGAATACATCCTTGTCTTTGTGTGCTTCTGTTATCGGTTACCTCGTTCCCTTTCCTTTACTTTGTGTTTGCATCTTTCTTAGCGCCCTTGTCATATAGGTAAATTCAACCTAGTTGCATAATCTAGAGAATTTACCTTTGTTTCAAGCCTAATTTGAAAAAGAATTAAATTGGTCGTCGCCTATTCACCCCCCACTTGAGGTGCCCATACTAAACGTTCAATTGGTATCAGAGTCTCAACTCTTATTTTGGGCTTGACCGCCTAAGAGTTTAGTATGGTCAACAGAGGGGAAGCCTCCGAGCCCGCGTCACAAGTGACTATGGATGATCTCAAGGAAATGAAAGATTCCTTGACCTCATCCATGGATGCCAAAATTACGGAGTTGCGTGATTTAGTGATGCAACTCTTGAAAGCCAAAGTCCCAGAATCTTCTACTTCGAGTCATCCGGAAGGAATTCCGGGTGATCAGAAGGATGAGGATAAGGGTGGAGAAACTAAAAGTGAATCTCCTTCCTCTAAGCACATAACTTCTAAGGGAACGGATGAGAAGGAAGAGTGCCACAAGTTGTCTAATCCTTGTTAGCCAGCCCTATCACCAAGTCATCCATAACCGCGGACAACACGGCTTCTCGAGAAGATTTAACCCTGCAGGGGTGCACCAATTTGGCCGTACACGTAAGAATACCCTGCCAGACGGGGCTCAAACCCACCAAGCGAGGCACTCAACACAACCTAACTCTTCTTCGCATCAAGCCCAAAGAACCACGTGCTGTGCGTGCGCGGCTAATCGAGCCCCCACGAAGAAAAGGGGGACCCTCATAGCACTGGAAGACCACGCCGCCCTAAATGCCGACTACAAAAGTTCCACCCTGGCCTCGGGTCCGTACCTGCATATGCGTGCATCAAATGGAAAGCCCGAACTAAGTGTGGCGATTTGGACGAGATGCGAATCGAATCAGAGTTGCGGGGGGCGCCCATACACACTTCCCACATGCGGTTAGCGCGCTCAACATGGATCCAGATGACAAAGACTTTTCTTGAGTTTGACACTAGCAGGCCTCAAAACCATACCCGGCCTCCTGCCGGTGCCTTATCATCAAATTAGCATTACCTCAACATTAACAGGTTGTTGTTTAAACATCGAGCCCCCAGAACATAATAATATGATAACAGAAATAACGGACAACAGACTCGAGCATAAACAACCCTAAGCATGCTAGTAAGACACAGGCAACAAGCAATGGGGTTATAGGTGTGGAGGTGAGGCTATATCAGGGTTACAGGATAACATGTGATAGGATCGAACACAAGCAACGAATCTTAAGGCTAGCAGAATAGACAACGGAAAGTATCGATATCCAGTGTGGACAGGACACAATGGTTCATGTGAATGAATACTTGCCTGCAAACTCAGTAGCCTGGTACTGGGCTAACTCCTCAGAAGTAGTGTCGTAAACCTCGTCTGTCTCAGCGTCGTCGTCTATTCGAGAAGAAGCAAACAAACAACACAGAGAGACAAACAATCAATAACATGGCATAATGCACAATCATGGGATGATGCATGACAATTTAATTGATGCATCAAAGATAAGCTAGTTGACATGGTAACATAATTAAATGGGCCCATATGCAATTTGGATTGCATATGGAAAGCTCATGAATTAAGGTTGGATTAAATGATCTACAAATAACCAACATGTGAAAGTGGATTAGCATGATGCATGGATGAGGAAAACAAAAAGAAAACAACAATAGATTCAATTTGAAAAGGTGTTTACCAAGTTTGAAATTTTGTTTATTAAGTTATGAAATTTGGCTTTTTAAATGAGTTACACAAGCATTTGTTGTTTTCACCAATTTTAAATGTTCAAAATATATCACAAAAATTATATTTGGAAAGAACACAAAATTTTAGATGGAACACATATTTCATTTGCTGAAAAAGGAATTAAAATGAGCAAGTTATTAATTTGACAATTTTAAATGCATTAAATAAGAAACAATTGTTTTCAGCAATTTAATTTAGTCAAAATAAAAAAAAAATTATATTTGGAAAGCTTATTCAATTTTGCATGGAAAACATATTTTACATGTGCCATTTGAATTAAATTTGAATTAGTTATGAATTTGACCAAATTATGAATTTTGCAATTTAAAAGGTTTAATTAAAGCATTGAATTATTGCACCACTTTTAATTAGGAAAAACAGTAAACAAAATGTATTGAAAAGGTTGAAAACATGTAGCAAATGTTTCACTGAACATTTTGAGCTATTAAACATAATTTTTGGATCATTATTGAATTTATTATGCAATTTTTCATAGTCATTTTTATTCTGCCCCTTTTAGTAAACAGAGGGAAACATGTTCAAATTTAATTCAATTGTGACCAAATAAAATACCAATGTGTATAGTTTGTTAAGACAAATTTTTAGAGCCCAAGTTTGCTCAAATTGGATGAACAGAACTCAAGTTATGAAATTCCAAAGTTTCAAATTTTTATTGCATTTTGTGTATTTAATTATTTAGTGCAAAAATTATTACATAAACATGTTGCAATTTTGTTACTAATAGAAAGAGCACAAGATTATGAATCCACAGAAACTTGAATCATCAAAATTGAAGCAATATTCCAATTGTTATGGATTTTACAAATAAGGGTTCAGATCTGTTTTCTGGAATTCGAGAAAACAGAAAAAAGAGGAAAAAAAGGGGTTGGCTTTGTGCCTAAGGGGATTCGAACCCGGGGCTGCTGGGGCGTGCGACAGGGTGCTAACCAGTGGGCTGCTGCGGCTGTGTTGAGGGATACCGCTCGCGCGGGTTTTTGATGTATTGCTTCGGGCCTTACTGTCGAAACTGAAAAACACATTCAGATAACTGCGCTCGGGAACAGAACACGACGGAGGGCGAACTGCTCGCTGCGGCGACTGCGGTGGCCGGCGTGGGCGCGCCGTGCTGCGCGAGGCACGGGGCGGTGGCTGCTAGCGGATGCGGAGGGGAGGAGGAGAGGGAGGAGAGAGGGGAGCTCACCGAGGGGAAGGAAAGGAGGAGCAGGGCGACGGCTCGATGCAGCTACAGAGAAGAAACCGGTGGCGGAAAAGGTGCTCGCCGGCGTCGATCCGAGGCCCCAGGGCTCCTCCCTGGAAGCGGAATCGGAAGAGGAGGTCTTGGGCTTTCCGTTCCCGCAGTTAGCCCAGCCGGGAGGAGGCCATGGCGTCGAGGTCGAGGGCGACCACCTCCTCTGTATTTTCGGTAAGCAGCTACAGAGAGACAGGGAACAGAAAGGAGAAGGAGAGGGGAAAGATGGCGGCGGCGGGAGGAGGAAGAAGGGTGGAGAGCTCGGGTTAGGGTTAGGGTTGCCCTTGGGGGGGTAGATAACGAGGGGGTGCGGTGGAGCTGTGGGGGAGCGGCTCTGTCGTGTTCCTCCATGGATGCTTCAGCACGTACGGAGGTGGGGGAAGGTGAGAGCGGGCTGGCATTGTGGGGGTGCGGTGGGCTGGCCTGCCCTCCCCTCTGCTTTATTTATTTTTTTGTTTTTCTGTTTATTTTTTTTTGCAGAAAAAGAAAAGGGAAGAAAGGAGAGAAAATTGAGGGGTTTCTGGTGTTTTTAAAAATTTGGGATAATTGTTATAGGTGAATTATTGCAACAGCACAAATGTGCAAACTTGTGTTTTTTCAAAAAATTTCAAATTTGTGTTGCTGTTTGTATTTTATTTGAATTTGAGTGAATTTTTGGTATTAATTGATTAAATGAAAAGAACAATTTAAAAGTTTTTAATTTCAAGTTTAATGGTAACAAATGATTGGTTTGTTTTGTAATTTTCATTTGAAACATTGTAACATAACAAGTATGAACAAGAATTTGAAATTTGTTTGAAATTCAAATGGAAAACAAGGGAAAACAAATGGAAAACAAATGCAAGCTTATGATGCCATGATGCAAAACATAATTTAACAAAAAGCAAACATTGTAAAGGTGTTTTCATACTTGGGATGTTTCAAAACGCACCCCCCCTTGAAGGAATCGCGCCCCGAGATTCCTACTGAGAAGAGAAAAGGTCCGGATACTTCTTGCGAAGATCCTCTTCGGTCTCCCACGTTGCCTCTTTATCGGAATGATGGGACCACTGCACTTTCAAGAACTTGGTGCTCTTGTTGCGAGTTTTGCGCTCGGTCTCATCGAGAATTCGAATAGGGTGCTCCTCATAAGAGAGGTCTTCTTGCAGATCAATGGAATCATGATCAACTGCACGACCTGGATCTTTGAAGCACCTCTTGAGCTGTGACACGTGAAACACATCGTGCACCTTGGATAGCTTTTCTGGAAGTTCAAGAAGATAGGCATTTTCTGCACGCCTTGAGAGAATGTTGAAAGGACCGATATATCTTGGTGCAAGCTTTCCTTTGACACCAAAACGATGAGTGCCTCTAAGGGGAGTTACACGGAGATATGCTTTGTCACCAGGTGCATAAACCATATCCCTGTGTTTGCTGTCATAGTAGCTTTTCTGACGAGACTGAGCAATCTTGAGATTGTCACGAATGATGCGAACTTTCTCTTCGGCCTCCTTAACAATGTCAGGGCCTAAGAGTGAACGTTCACCAGCTCCAGACCAATTGATTGGACTCCTGCATCTGCGGCCATAGAGAGCTTCAAATGGTGCCATGCCTAGGCTTGCCTGGAAGCTGTTGTTGTAGGAGAATTCAGCATATGAAAGACATTCCTCCCATTTCATGCCAAAGGAGATACCACATGCCCTGAGCATATCCTCGAGAATCTGGTTGACTCTTTCGACTTGCCCTTGAGACTGAGGATGGTAGGCTGTGCTGAACAGAAGCTTGGTGCCCAAAGCTTCTTGAAAGCTTTTCCAGAAATGAGAAGTGAAGATGCTTCCACGGTCTGAGCTTATTTCCAATGGAACACCATGAAGAGGAACAATCTTTGCTGTGTAGAGCTCTGCTAACTGGCTAGCTGAGATTGTCTCTTTGACAGGAAAGAAGTGAGCTACTTTAGTGAGTCGATCAATGACATCGAAGATTGCATCATTGCCCCTCTTGGACTTTGGAAAACCAGTTACGAAGTCCATTTCAATCATGTCCCACTTCCACTCAGGGATTTTTAGAGGTTGGAGAAGACCGGCTGTTTTCTGATGAACTGCCTTAACACGTTGACAAACGTCGCATTCAGAAACGTATTGAGCAATTTCACGTTTCATGCCAGGCCACCAATACAGTGTCTTGAGATCCTGGTACATCTTTGTACTTCCAGGGTGTATGGAGAGAGGAGTTTCATGAGCCTCCTTGAGAATGACATCTTTGAGACTTTGAACTTAAGGAACTGCAATGCGTCCTTCGAAGAACACAGTTCCCTTGTCATCAATTGAGAAGGACTTAAATTTCTCCTTGCCTTCTTTGATGTGTTCTACCATCTTCTTGATTTCAGCATCACGAAGTTGTTCAGAACGAATCTTGTCCTCGAGAGTTGGACTGGCTGTCAAGTTTGCAAGATAGCCTTGAGGAACAAGACCAAGGTTGAGCTTCTGGAATTCTTCATGAAGAGGAGGTTGGCTTTCCATGATCATGAGATTATTGCAATACGACTTGCGACTGAGAGCATCGGCCATAACATTAGCCTTGCCTGGAGTGTAAGAAATGGTAAGATCAAAGTCTTTAATCTTTTCAATCCATCTCCTTTGCCTGATGTTTAGATCTGGTTGAGTGAAGATATACTTCAGACTCTTATGGTCGGAAAAGATTTCAGTGCGATTACCCAACAAGTATTGTCTCCATTTCTTGAGGTCAAACACAACTGCTGCAAGTTCAAGGTCATGAGTGGGATAATTGAGCTCATGTGCGTTCAACTGACGTGAAGCATAAGCCACAACTTGACGTTCTTGCATAAGAACTGCACCTAGACCTTGGTAAGGATGGCAATTTTAACCGTGGGTACGGGTATTCGCGGGTATTCGACCCGTATGGGCAGGGTATGGGTACACTTTTATACCCATGGGTAGTACCCGTACCCTACCCGTCAAGTCATGGGTAGGTCATGGGTATCGTGTTGTACCCGTGGGTATACCCTTACCCTACCCATTTATACTGACGTGTGGGCCACTTTGGCCATATGGAGCCAGCAGGAAGCAGCCAACAAGGCCATGAATCCAGGGTCAAGGCAATGAGGCGAAGGGTCCGGTCAATGCGTCCTCATAATCCTCTCGTCTCTCAAATCTCCCCAAACTGCAATCTCTCCTTAATCCTCTCATCTTCCAAATACTCAAATTAAGAAAATAAATTCCCAGCGATGGATATTTTTTGTCAAATATGCTATCGATAAATATAATAACTTGTGTACCCGTTGGGTATCCAATGGGTACAGGTATCCGCCGGGTATGGGTATAGTTTCATACCCATGGGTACGGATATGGGTAGAGTTATCTACCCATTGACTATACGGGTATGGGTATGGTCTTGCTCTACCCGCCCCATACCCTACCCATTGCCATCCTTAGACCTTGGAGAGAAGCATCACAGAATATTTGGAAGGGTTTGGTAGGATCTGGGCCAACCAGAACTGGTGTAGAAGTGAGTTTAGTCTTCAGGAGATTGAAACTTTCATCACATTGTGGAGACCAGACGAACTTCTTGTCCTTCTTTGTGAGATCAGTGAGAGGTTTGGCAATCTTGGAGAAGTTTTGGACGAAACGACGGCAATAGCTAGCCAAGCCAAGAAAACTTCTTACTTGCTTCACCGTCTTTGGAGGTTTCCAATCAACAATTGCTTTAACCTTTTCTGGATCAATGGCTATGCCCTTGGCAGAGATGACATGACCAAGGTAAGCAACTTCTGGAATCCAGAACTCACATTTGGAGAACTTGGCATAAAGACGATGCTCGCGAAGCTTCATGAGAGTGAGACGAAGATGTTCTTCATGTTCTTCCTCGGATTTTGAGTAGACAAGAATGTCATCAAGATATACCACAACGAACTTGTCGAGGTATTCATGGAAGACAGAATTCATGAGTCGAGAGAATGTCGCCGGTGCATTGGTGAGACCAAAGGACATGACGGTGAATTCATATAGGCCGTAGCGAGTGGTGAAAGCTGTTTTTGGAATATCTTCCTTTCTGATCTTTATCTGATGGTAACCCATTCTCAAGTCCAACTTTGAGAATATTGAGGCTCCAGCAAGTTGATCAAAAAGATCATCGCTACGAGGAATTGGATATTTGTTTTTGATGGTTTTCTCGTTAAGAGGACGATAGTCAACAACGAGTCTCTTTGTGTGATCCTTCTTCGCAACGAACAGAGTTGGGCAACCCCAAGCCGAGGAACTAGGTTGAATGTAACCTTTTTCCATGTACATATCAATTTGTTCCTTTAACAACTTCAGCTCGGGAGTTCCTATCTTGTACGGATGCTTAGAGATTGGAGCAGTACCTGGTTCAAGCTCGATCACGAACTCAACTGCTCTGTCCGGAGGCATTCCTAGCAATTCTTCTGGAAAGACGTCAGGAAATTCGCAAACCACCGGAACATTTTCAAGTGAAGGTAGAGGTTTTGCATCGAGGTTGCACAGCTGAATGGAACTTGATTCATTTGGAGAATAGACTATCTGGCCATAGGGGTGGAACAGAGTTATTGACTTTTGAGCACAGTCAATTCTAGCTTTATTGGCTTTCAGCCAATCCTTACCAAGAATGACATCAATGTCAGAATTGCCAAGCAGTATGAGAGAAGCAAGGAATATGTGGCCTCCAATTAGAATTTGCTTTTTGTGACTGATCTTGGAAGTTTGCATAGTTGCTCCAGGGGAGTTGACCACTAGCGGGGAACCCAAACCAACAAAAGGGAGCTTAATTGCAGTCGCAAAGATCTTTGACACGAAAGAATGTGATGCTCCGGTATCAAACAACACTTTAGCTGGAATAGAGTTTACGGGAAATGTACCAAGAACGACGTCAGGAGCTTCCTCAGCTTTGTCGATCTTGACATGATTCACCCTTGCGGTCCTCCCGACAGGCCTGTTGTTGGAGTTGAAGGTCTTAGGCGGGGGAGTGCGCACCATTGCCTGGTTTGTGTTAGGGCGAGGTGGTGGTGGAGGTAGCTGCCTCTGCGTGCACTTGTCGGCGTAGTGCCCCGTCTGCTTGCACTTGTAGCAAGTGACGACACGAGGAGGCCCTGGCCTTGGCTGCCCCATCGAAGCCCTCTGATCATGCATCTGAGCAGGGTTGGGTGGGCGGGGAGCGAAGCCTGGAGAAGCTTGGGCGTATGGAGCCCGAGTGACAGCACCATTTGGCACCCAGATGCGGCGCTTCTGCGGAGGGGTGGTCATGTTGGAGGAGGAACCACCCTCACGCGAGTGCTTGTGAGACTCCTCGAACGCCTTGCGCCCATTTTCTTCATTGAGCGCGGTGTTAACAAGATCCTCGAAGTTGTTGGCCTTGACGTTGGTGAGGGCATACTTGAGTTCCGGGTTAAAACCTCTGCGGAACCTTGCCATCTTCTTAGCCTCAGTGGACACCTCATCACCAGCGTAACGAGCAAGGCGGTTGAACTCACTCTGATACCCAATGACGTCCAACTTGCCCTTCTTGAGTGAGCAAAACTCTTCACGCATCCTTTCCATGAGACCATCTGGAATGTGGTGCTTCAGGAAGGCTTCCTTGAAACAATTCCACGTGACTGGTATCCCAGTTCTCATGGCCTGGAAGTTCTCCCACCAAGTAGCTGCCTGACCCTTCAGAAGATAGGAGGCATACTTGACCTTGTCTTCCTCAGCAACGTGAGCAATCTCCAGAGCCTTAGCTATCTCACAGATCCAGTCATCAGCGTCCAGAGGCTCGCGTGTGGCCACGAAAGCTCTCGGACCCAGACTGAGGAACTCCTTGATGCTGACTCGTGGAGCCGTCTGGTTGTTGTGCTGATTAGTCTGAAACTGGGCCATCTGTGCCATGACTTGGGTCATCTGAGTCAACATCTCCGTGATTGGCGGTGGCTCAGGCGGGTTGTTCCTTGTTGGCGGCATCCTGAATGGAAATGCATTTTAGCACAACAATAGAAAAGGATAGACTTGGAAACCGAAAGAGAGATTATTCCGACGCATGAATAGATAACCAACAGGTACATCATCACATGTTCAAATACATCAGAATATCCAACACACCACAAATGGTTCGAATGCCAAAGGATAACTAAACATAGCTAAGAATGGATACATCGGTACTCCCATGCTCATCACGCAGGACGGCGGCTAGGAGTACGGCGAGAGGTACGGTGAGGAGCACGCCCACGAAAGTAGGTGGAACGACGATCCACGTAGATCTGACGTGGTCTGAGAGCGACTCTAGGTGTGGTGAAGTACATAGCGTCGACTCCCTGTGCTCCAAAGCGTGGAATCCTAGTGTAACCAGCACCGAGGTTAAGGAGTGGACCTCTGATCGGCTCGTAACCTCCAGCATCTGGCAGACGACGACCAACTGGCTGATCGAAACGTGCAAAGCGCTCGTCTCCAACAAAGTCTGTGGTGTAAGTCGCCAGACGTGTCAAAGCAAGGTAGAGCTGCTCTCTGACTGACGCCAACTCCTGAGATAGTGTGCTGGCAACTGCGTCACTGTGCCTCACAAACTGAGCGGTGGTGTGCAGCGTGGAGTTATCATGCTCGTAGACATCCAAGTTGTCGTAGAGAGTGAAGTGAGCTCCCTCCGAAGTGATGTAACCACAGGGAATGTGGCGATAGATAGAATCGTCAAATCCCCAGTAGTCAGCACGAAGGACGGTGAGGCTCACATAAGCTGCCTGCTGCACAGCCATATCCACTGTGGAACCTACTGCCTCGTAGCGGTGGACTACGCTCATGCCATCATCTGACAGAATGTAGACGATAGCCTGGTAGTAGGTCTGGTCAAACTCTCGCTGCTGCTCGTAGACCTGGTACTCTGGTGCCCAACGGAACCCCAGAAAAGTGACCATGTCTCTCAGCATCTCCGGATAACCGGCAGTGCTCTCGCAACGAGTCATACAAACCACCTGCGGGTAGAACCTGAGATCCATCTGCAGATGATCGGGGAAATTTTGATTAGACGCCGGTAGAAGAACTGAAGTGGCAAGCAACAACAAGGTTCAACGGACGAAAAGGATGTTGAGAAGAACAGGATATCGAAGCAACATCGGGAAACACGAGACCAAACATTCCTGAGGTACTACGGAAAAACCCATCCGGGCTTCTAAAGGATCAATATCTACTGCTTAAGGAATAGAGGATCTGCTTCCGGGGCTTACACGCCTCCGTTCTCAATCGTGAGTAGGCAACATGATAAATCATGTCACAACCACCTCCATTCCTATGGTCTAGTAGATATAACTATCCTAGAGAAACCAGGATACGTGAAATCCTAACTTGAAAGTTTAGATGAGAAGAGAAAACAACGTTGCACTTCCTTACCAGAAAAAGGGAGGGTGGGTGGGGAAAGAAATAAAAGAGCAGAATTCCTACTCTCACGCTTCATTTTTCCTATATTGCTACAAAATAGTTTCTAGACTCAACTGCGACCAGTAAAAGGGATCCTACAGGCAGACAGGCTCTGATACCATTTGTCGCACCCGGACTTCTAGAGGATACTCACAGTCCGCTAAATAGTAGAACAAATGGCTTACGGGGCATACCGGCACCCGCATCTCAATATGAGAAGGCCAACACGTAAACGTGTGACAACCATTCTCTACTATCCATCGTCTGCGTAAACCATCCCATAGAAATCCGACTACTTCCATTGACGTACTTCATAACATACACACATGGTACGTCAACGGCATTTGAACAAGTGATATCACAACATATCTCTAAGACACAAAAGATTGAAATAAGTTGCAAATAGCTCTCACTAGAGCAGAGATAGCAAATACCATCATCCAGAGGACACATGTCCCAACAAGTCATCATTACATCACAGCGGAAGCATCCAAAATGTCTGGGTACAGACAAGATCCAAATAGGCCTAAGAGGCCGGAAACGAAAAGACGGAGCCCATCCACGCTCGGATCCTGCCCGGGTCCGCTATCTACTCGTCAGCAGCCTCGTCATACTCCACGTAGTAGCCACCATGGGGATCCTCAGAAACGTAGTCTGCGGAAACCACAACCCCAAAGGGGTCAGTACAGACAAGTACTGGCAAGCAAGACTCACGAGATACCAAAGTGTACCCGGCAACACCAAGTACAGATGCTTTGGGTTCAACGGAAGAGTAGGTGATACAAAAGTGCGGCAGCGGGCGGCTCTAACCAACTACAGAGACACGCTACAACTTCCGGCTAAAAGAAAGGAATAAGATAGCGTATCGGAACCAACTACCACTAACCATCAAGCAAACCCATCCTGGATCTCGCCCCTTATCCTAAGAAGCAATCCGAGGATAACTCACACAGTTGTATTAATGATGGTTCAAGTTATTGTGTCAATAAGACTATTACTAGTCAAGTTATCATTAGTTAGATGTAAGTTGTCTAATCCTTGTTAGCCAGCCCTATCACCAAATCATCCATAACCGCGGACAACACGGCTTCTCGAGAAGATTTAACCCTGCAGGGGTGCACCAATTTGGCCGTACACGTAAGAATACCCTGCCAGACGGGGATCAAACCCACCAAGCGAGGCACTCAACACAACCCAACTCTTCTTCGCATCAAGCCCAAAGAACCACATGCTGTGCGTGCGCGGCTAATCGAGCCCCCACGAAGAAAAGGGGGACCCTCATAGCACTGGAAGACCACGCCGCCCTAAATGCCGACTACAAAAGTTCCACCCTGGCCTCAGGTTCGTACCTGCATATGAGTGCATCAAATGGAAAGCCCGAACTAAGTGTGGCGATTTGGACGAGATGCGAATCGAATCAGAGTTGCGGGGGGCGCCCATACATACTTCCCACATGCGGTTAGCGCGCTCAACATGGATCCAGAGGACAAAGACTTTTCCTGAGTTTGACACTAGCAGGCCTCAAAACCATACCCGACCTCCTGCCGGTGCCTTATCATCAAATTAGCATTACCTCAACATTAACAGGTTGTTGTTTAAACATCGAGCCCCCAGAACATAATAATATGATAACAGAAATAACGGACAGCAGACTCGAGCATAAACAACCCTAAGCATGCTAGTAAGACACAGACAACAAGCAATGGGGTTATAGGTGTGGAGGTGAGGCTATATCAGGGTTACAGGATAACATGTGATAGGATCGAACACAAGCAACGAATCTTAAGGCTAGCAGAATAGACAACGGAAAGTATCGATATCCAGTGTGGACAGGACACAATGGTTCATGTGAGTGAATACTTGCCTGCAAACTCAGTAGCCTGGTACTGGGCTAACTCCTCAGAAGTAGTGTCGTAAACCTCGTCTGTCTCAGCGTCGTCGTCTATTCGAGAAGAAGCAAACAAACAACGCAGAGAGACAAACAATCAATAACATGGCATAATGCACAATCATGGGATGATGCATGACAATTTAATTGATGCATCAAAGATAAGCTAGTTGACATGGTAACATAATTAAATGGGCCCATATGCAATTTGGATTGCATATGGAAAGCTCATGAATTAAGGTTGGATTAAATGATCTACAAATAACCAACATGTGAAAGTGGATTAGCATGATGCATGGATGAGGAAAACAAAAAGATAACAACAATAGATTCAATTTGAAAAGGTGTTTACCAAGTTTGAAATTTTGTTTATTAAGTTATGAAATTTGGCTTTTTAAATGAGTTACACAAGCATTTGTTGTTTTCACCAATTTTAAATGTTCAAAATAGATCACAAAAATTATATTTGGAAAGAACACAAAATTTTAGATGGAACACTTATTTCATTTGTTCAAAAAGGAATTAAAATGAGCAAGTTATTAATTTGACAATTTTAAATGCATTAAATAAGAAACAGTTGTTTTCAGCAATTTAATTTAGTCAAAATAGAAAAAAAATTATATTTGGAAAGCTTATTCAATTTTGCATGGAAAACATATTTTACATGTGCCATTTGAATTAAATTTGAATTAGTTATGAATTTGACCAAATTATGAATTTTGCAATTTAAAAGGTTTAATTAAAGCATTGAATTATTGCACCACTTTTAATTAGGAAAAACAGTAAACAAAATGTATTGAAAAGGTTGAAAACATGTAGCAAATGTTTCACTGAACATTTTGAGCTATTAAACATAATTTTTGGATCATTATTGAATTTATTATGCAATTTTTCATAGTCATTTTTACTCTGCCCCTTTTAGTAAACAGAGGGAAACATGTTCAAATTTAATTCAATTGTGACCAAATAAAATACCAATGTGTAGAGTTTGTTAAGACAAATTTTTAGAGCCCAAGTTTTCTCAAATTGGATGAACAGAACTCAAGTTATGAAATTACAAAGTTTCAAATTTTTATTGCATTTTCTGTATTTAATTATTTAGTGCAAAAATTATTACAGCAACATGTTGCAATTTTGTTACTAATAGAAAGAGCACAAGATTATGAATCCACAGAAACTTGAATCATCAAAATTGGAGCAATATTCAAATTGTTATGGATTTTACAAATAAGGGTTCAGATCTGTTTTCTGGAATTCGAGAAAACAGAAAAAAGAGGAAAAAAAGGGGTTGGCTTTGTGCCTAAGGGGATTCGAACCCGGGGATGCTGGGGCGTGCGACAGGGTGCTAACCAGTGGGCTGCTGCGGCTGTGTTGAGGGATACCGCTCGCGCGGGTTTTTGATGTATTGCTTCGGGCCTTACTGTCGAAACTGAAAAACACATTCAGATAACTGCGCTCGGGAACAGAACACGACGGAGGGCGAACTGCTCGCTGCGGCGGCTGCGGTGGCCGGCGTGGGCGCGCCGTGCTGCGCGAGGCACGGGGCGGTGGCTGCTAGCGGATGCGGATGGGAGGAGGGGAGGGAGGAGAGAGGGGAGCTCACCGAGGGGAAGGAAAGGAGGAGCAGGGCGACGGCTCGATGCAGCTACAGAGAAGAAACCGGTGGTGGAAAAGGTGCTCGCCGGCGTCGATCCGAGGCCCCAGGGCTCCTCCCTGGAAGCGGAAGCGGAAGAGGAGGTCTTGGGCTTTCCGTTCCCGCAGTTAGCCCAGCCGGGAGGAGGCCATGGCGTCGAGGTCGAGGGAGAGCACCTCCTCTGTATTTTCGGTAAGCAGTTACAGAGAGACAGGGAACAGAAAGGAGTAGGAGAGGGGAAATATGGCAGCGGCGAGAGGAGGAAGAAGGGTGGAGAGCTCGGGTTAGGGTTAGGGTTGCCCTTGGGGGGGTAGATAAGGAGGGGGTGCGGTGGAGCTGTGGGGGAGCGGATCTGTCGTGTTCCTCCATGGATGCGTCAGCACGTACGGAGGTGGGGGGGAGGTGAGAGCGGGCTGGCATCGTGGGGGTGTGGTGGGCTGGCCCAATTGGGCTGGCCTTCCCTCCCCTCTGCTTTATTTTTTTTATTTTTTATTTTTGCAGAAAAAGAAAAGGGAAGAAAGGAGAGAAAATTGAGGGGTTTTTGGTGTTTTTAAAAATTTGGGATAATTGTTATAGGTGAATTATTGCAACAGCACAAATGTGCAAACTTGTGTTTTTTCAAAAAATTTCAAATTGTGTTGCTGTTTGTATTTTATTTGAATTTGAGTGAATTTTTGGTATTAATTGATTAAATGAAAAGAACAATTTAAAAGTTTTTAATTTCAAGTTTAATGGTAACAAATGATTGGTTTCTTTTGTAATTTTCATTTGAAACATTGTAACAGAACAAGTATGAACAAGAATTTGAAATTTGTTTGAAATTCAAATGGAAAACAAATGGAAAACAAATGCAAGCTTATGATGCCATGATGCAAAACATAATTTAACAAAAAGCAAACATTGTAAAGGTGTTTTCATAGTTGGTATAGTGGAAAAATTCGCATGGTCTTGTAGATCACTAAACTGCTTCACTTGAATCACTGTTGTTGTTTTGAGATATTAATTTGCTTAATGGATACATGGGAAGGACTAGTAAGTATAAAATTTTAATGGTTGTTCTAAGAAACTTGAAGCTGTGCCACACATAAATTACCAGCTGATAGAAACAATGGTATATGATTGCTACGAGTGATACATTTCTGATCGGCCTTTTGTTATGCTCTATGGTCGGGGTAGCTAAAAGTGACTTGTCACTGCCATGGACCCTCTTGGAGTGATTTGCACTTTTCCTTGTAAGATGATTTTCTTGCTGTAATCTTTTAACTCGTGAGTCTATGTTGAGGTTCCTGGCACTTCCACCATCCATATTTGCTAGCCTCTTTGGTACTATGCATTGCCCTTTCTCACACTGAGAGTTGGTGCAAACTTTGCCAGTGCATCCAAATCCCATGGGAGAACTTTGTTCTCCTATGCACAAGACCATATATTCTTCCTCAAAACAGCCACCATACCTACCTAACATGGCATTTCCATAGCCATTCCGAGATATATTGTTGCACAACATCCACCTCCATTATGTTACTTGATGATGAGCTTCATGGTTATTTATTCATACTGCTACACTGGCAGGAGCATGCAGTTAGAGACATCAGAGATATTTCATTATGAGTTATGAGTACTAAAAGTGTGATGATTCATTGTAATATAGGATGTTGCCCCTACTGGTGAGGATATATAAAATAAAAAATAAACAAATGAAAAAGCCCAAAAAGAAAAGAAAAGGTGGCAAAGAGAGAATAAAGAGAGAGGGGGCACATTACTATCCTTTATACCACACTTGTGCTTCATGTTTAGCACCAATACTTCAGTTTGTAGAGAGTTTTCATATTATCATTCATTCATTCATAACTATGTGGGGAATTTTACATTATAGAACTTGGCTTGTATATTTCAATGATGAGCCTCCTCAAATGAGCTCTAGATCTGCGTGAGCAAGCAAGTTGGATGCACCCCCACTAGTTCCATTGGAGAGCTTTCATACGCTTATATCTCTATGTGCATACGTTGTGTGACAATCCCTACTCCTTGCATAGCTTCGGTTGTAAGACTTTCTCTTGTCTAATGACCACTTTCAGATTTGTGAGCCTTTCTTCCATTGACCTTCCAAACCCCCCATAATGTTCTCTTTGCCATAACATCCCGGTGCTAGGGACCAACGCAGAACACTTGTTTGTTTTTAGTGCGCAAATAATATAAGATTCAAGCATTGCATTGTGTGGAAAGCTTGACTTGATCCTAACAGGGGTTGTGAAGATCGTTTGACATGCATGATATTGTTGTTCTTGAAAGCTTAAATCATCTCTAATAAACTTTGCACTGTTGATAGTCTTTTTAGTATTGATTCATTAAAAGTTTTGCTTCTTACTTTTTTTTATGCATTACTTGTTGATATCAAATATAGATCACAACTTTAGTTCATTTGATCCTAGTTTACATGTTCTACTTTACATATTATGATGAAGATTGTGTGGTAGCATGTCACCTTAGAAATTATTTTGTTTTATCGTTTACCTACTTGAGAACAAGTAGGAACTAAGCTTGGGGATGCTTCATACGTCTCCAACATATCTATAATTTCTGATGTTCCATGTTGATAATATGCCAACTGCTACATGTTTTCCGTATGTTTTCCTATGTTTTCTTACGTTTTCCGGAACTAACCTATTAACAAGATGCCAAGTGCCAGTTCAATGTTTTCCGCTGTTTTTTATTTCAGAAAAGTTGCTCTGGAAATATTCTCGGAATTGGACCCCACGAATCCCGAAGTTCCTATTTTCCCCGGAAGCATCCAGAAGTCCCGAAGAGCCCCGGAGGGGGGCCATAGGGTGGCCACACCATAGGGTGGCGCGGGTCCCCCTAGCCGCGCCACCTGGTGGTGTGGGCCCCCTGGCCACCCCGCGGCATCGCCCTTTCGCCTATTTATACTCCCCCAAAGGAAAACCCTAAAAGAATCGACCTTTTCCACAAAATACATCTGTAACTCCGCCGCCGCCACCGACAAGTTTTAGGGGACATATCTCTGTTCTGGCACCCTACCGGAACGGGGAAGTGCCCTCGGAAGCCATCTCCATCGACTCCACCGCCATCTCCATCGCCATTGCTGTCTCCTATGATGATGAGGGAGTAGTTCTCCCCCGGGGCTGAGGGCTCTACCGGTAGCTATGTGTTTCATCTCTCTCTCCCATTGTGTGATCTATATGTGATCGTGAGCTTTGTAATCTAGTTGAATTCATAGATATTATTCTTCATCTATTATGCTACTCAAGTGGTTTTTGTTATGAGATCTCCGTAAACACTTTGATCACGGTGTAAAGGTGACAGTGTGTGCACCGTGTGGTTTAGCATTATATTTATATTTTGCGTTGTGGTGTTTGCGTGGAACCAGCTAGGTCCCATGGTGATAGCATGGGGGTTACTTAGTTGGGAAAGTGCTTACTCTGAGGAGTTTTGTTAAAGCCCTATGCATGGATTGGTGTTGTTATTCGACCGGAGAGTGGTTTGGAGTAGCATAGTGAAGAGATGGTATTTATTAATTAAATTATGTTTTCATTGTTGAGAGTGTCCACTAGTGAAAGTAGGATCCCTAGGCCTTGTTTCCAATCATTGAAACATTGTTCCCCGCATGTTATACTACATGTTTGCTTGCTTCCATATTTATTTCAGATTGCTATTATTACTTATAACCATCCATATTACTCGCATTTCACTATCTCTTCGCCGAACTAGTGCACCTATATATCTGACAAGTATATTGGGTGTGTTGGGGAGACAAGAGACTTCTTGTATCTTAATTTCAGGGTTGCTTGAGAGGGATATCTTTGACCTCTACCTCCCTGAGTTCGATAAACCTTGGGTGATCCACTTAAGGGAAACTTGTTGTTGTTCTACAAACCTATGCAGTTGGAGGCCCAACACAGTCTACAAGAATAGAAGCGTGCGTAGACATCAAGTATTGTCCTTCAACATTACATCTAACTAATGATAACTTGACTAGTAATAGTCTTATTGACACAATAACTTGAACCATCATTAATCCAACTGTGTGAGTTATCCTCGGATTGCTTCTTTGGATAAGGGGCGAGATCCAGGATGGGTTTTCTTGATGGTTAGTGGTAGTTGGTTCCGATACGCTATCTTATCCCTTTCTTTTAGCCGGAAGTTGTAGCGTGTCTCTGTAGTTGGTTAGAGCCGCCTGCTTCCGCACTTTTGTATCACCTACTCTTCCGTTGAACCCAAAGCATCTGTACTTGGTGTTGCCGGGTACACTTTGGTATCTCGTGAGTCTTGCTTGCCAGTACTTGTCTGTACTGACCCCTTTGGGGCTGTGGTTTCCGCAGACTACGTTTCCGAGGATCCCCATGGTGGCTACTACGTGGAGTATGACGAGGCTGCTGACGAGTAGATAGCGGACCCGGGCAGGATCCGAGACATCATGGATGGGCTCCGTCTTTTCGTTTTCGGCCTCTTAGGCCTATTTGGATCTTGTCTGTACCCAGACATTTTGGATGCTTCCGCTGTGATGTAATGATGACTTGTTGGGACATGTGTCCTCTGGATGATTGTATTTGCTATCTCTGCTCTAGTGAGAGCTATTTGCAACTTATTTCAATCTTTTCTGTCTTAGAGATATGTTGTGATATCACTTGTTCAAATGCCGTTGACGTACCATGTGTGTATGTTATGAAGTACGTCAATGGAAGTAGTCGGATTTCTATGGGATGGTTTACGCAGACGATGGATAGTAGAGAATGGTTGTCACACGTTTATGTGTTGGCCTGCTCATATTGAGATGCGGGTGCCGGTATGCCCCGTAAACCATTTGTTCTACTGTTTAGCGGACTGTGGGTATCCTCTAGAAGTCCGGGTGCGACACATGTATCCATTAAGCAAATTAATATCTCAAAACAACACCAGTGATTCAAGTGAAGCAGTTTAGTGATCTACAATACCATGCGAATTTTTCCACTATACCAACTATAACATAAGCATTTCTATTCCCAAACAAGCACATATATGAGACAACAAAAACTATCTCTAAGCATATAGAAATGAAAACTAGAGAGTACTAACAGCTGTGACTAAGAGATGAATGAAAACAAAGGATAAACGCAGTACTAGCAAAAAGTGAACACTCACAGAACAATAAGAATGAAAACTGGAATGTTCTAAGCAATGAAAACGGAGCGTGTCTCTCTCCCACACAAGTATGATAAGATCCAACCATAAATTAAAGCAAATAAAACTAAACAAACTGAAAGAAAAAATAAAATACGCTCCAAGTAAAGCACATAATATGTGACCGAATAAAAATATAGTTTCACTAGAAGTGAGCTGATAATTTGTCGATGAAGAAGGGGATGCCTTGGGCATCCCCAAGCTTAGATGCTTGAGTCTTCTTGTAATTTTATGGGATGTACCACCGGGGCATCCCCAAGCTTAGGATTTTCACTCTTCTTGATCACATCATATCATCCTCTTCTCTTGACCCTTGAAAACTTCCTTCACACAAAACTTCTCACAATCTTCATTAGCAACGTTAGTGCAATCGAAATAATAAATTCACATGGTTCAGTTTCAACACAATCCTAACACTCATAAACACATTAGATACTGTCACAAATTCTTTTAAAACTCTTTTTCTCAAAATAACACCAAAAGAAAGAGATTAAGATGCTAATGCAATTACTGGCAGAAATCTGTCAAAACAGAACAGCAGGTAAAGATGATTTTTTTCGAAAATCCTCTGTTACTCAAATCAAAAAGTGGTCAAGTAAGCAAAGTTGCGTATATAGCCCAGGATTACGCAAAAAAAAAACTCAGGTCATTTTGAATTTTCTGTGATTTTATACGAATTTAACAGTGGACAACAGAAATCTGTTTCCTGCGCAGGAATCAGAAATATAGTCTCAACTTTCCACTAGAGGCTTTACATGCATCAACAAAAAAACAAAAGAAAAGATACAACAGGGTTGCTAAGGAAATATACAACACCCAGGTGCAAGGAAAACAAAAAGTAACAACGGAAAATGGGTTGAAAACGGAGAAATAAAATGGGTTGTCTCCCGGTAGCGCTTTTCTTTAACGCCTTTCAGCTAGGCATGATAATTTGAGAAGATGCTCACATGAGAAATATGAATTGAAGAAAAAAGAGAGCATCAATAAGCAAATGTAAAACACATTAAATCTAACCCACTTCCTATGAAAAATAATCTTGTAAAAGAACAAGTCAATAAAGCACAAAGTGGCTAGCATAGGAAGACAAAATAAGTGCAACTTCAAAGTTTGCAACATAAATAGGGGAAACTTAATATTATTGAGATACATAAAACCATGTTTACCTCTCTCATAATAACTTTCAGTAGCATCATGAATAAAATTAACAATATAACTATCACAAGAAACATTCTTATCATGAGCCACATGCATAAAAGAATTAATACTCTCCACATAAGCATAGTCCTTCTTATTAATAGTTGTGGGAGCAAATTCAACAAAATAGCTATTATTATTATTCTCATCACCATAATCATTAAATATAGGAGGCATATTGTAATTATAATTAATTTTTTCCTCAATAGTAGGTGGACTGAAAATATAATATTCATCATTGTAAATAGGTGGAACTAGAATACCACAATCATTATAATCATCATATATTGGAGGCAAGGTATCATCAAAGAAAATTTCCTCCTCAAAACTTGGGGGACTAAAAATATAATATTCATCAAAACTAGCTTCCCCAAGCTTAGACTTTTCCATAGCATTAGCAATAATGGTGTTCAAAGAATTGATACTAATAACATTGCTATTAGCATGCAAAT
The DNA here is from genome assembly GCA_028641055.1 of Alopecurus myosuroides. NCBI lineage: Eukaryota > Viridiplantae > Streptophyta > Magnoliopsida > Poales > Poaceae > Alopecurus > Alopecurus myosuroides. The sequence continues at coordinate 290,561,753 of CM054063.1, read as the reverse complement.
AAATCCCCATAGGTTTTTAATTTTCTCCTCAAACACTTCATGCCCTAACTCAAGATAAATATTATAGAGCTCTCTCATTTTTTTATTGTTTTACATTTAAGAATAAAGATAAAAACAAGTAATAAGTAAAAATAAGCCTAACCAGTGAAAATAAAAACAAGAAACAAAAAGATATAATTGCAGAATCTAAAGGAAATAACTCCGAGCACTCACACCCGAGGATGTGAGTACCTTTTACCTTACCTCCCCGACAACGGCGCTAGAAAAGAGCTTGATTTCTACGCACGCTTATATTCTTGTAGACAATGTTGGGCCTCCAAGTGCAGAGGTTTGTAGAACAGCAGCAAGTTTCCCTTAAGTGGATCACCCAAGGTTTATCGAACTCAGGGAGGTAGAGGTCAAAGATATCCCTCTCAAGCAACCCTGCAATTAAGAGACAAGAAGTCTCTTGTGTCCCCAACACACACAATATACTTGTCAGGTATATAGGTGCACTAGTTAGGCGAAGAGATAGTGAAATGCGAGTAATATGGATGGGTATAAGTAATAATAGCAACCTGAAATAAATATGGAAGCAAGCAAACATGTAGCAGAACAGGCGGGAAACGGTGTTTAAATGCTTGGAAACAAGGCCTAGGGATCCTACTTTCACTAGTGGACACTCTCAACAATGAAAACATAATTGAATTAATGAATACCATCTCTTCACTATGCTACTCCAAACCACTCTCCGGTCGAATAACAACACCAATCCATACGTAGGGCTTTAACAACACTCCTCAGAGTAAGCACTTTCCCAACTAAGTAACCCCCATGCTATCACCATGGGACCCAGATGGTTCCACGCAAACACCACAATTTCATAGGGTTATCCAACACAAAATATAAATATAATGCTAAACCACACGGTGCACACACTGTCACCTTTACACCGTGATCAAAGTGTTTATGGAGATCTCATAACAAAAACCTCTTGAGTAGCATAATAGATGAAGAATAATATCTACGAATTCAACTAGATTACAAAGCTCACGATCACATATAGATCACACCATAGGAGAGAGAGATGAAACACATAGCTACCGGTAGAGCACTCAGCCCTGGGGGAGAACTACTCCCTCCTCATCATAGGAGACAACAATGGCGATGGAGATGGCGGTGGAGTCGATGGAGATGGCTTCCGGGGGCACTTCCCTGCCCCGGCAGGGTGCCAGAACAGAGACCTGTCCCCTGAAACTTGTCGACGGCGGCGACGGAGCTACGGATGTATTTTGTGGAAAAGGTCGATTCTTTTAGGGTTTTCCCTTGGGGGAGTATAAATAGGCGAAAGGGCGATGTCGGGAGGTGGCCAGGGGGGCAACACCACCAGGTGGCGCGACCAGGGTGGACCCGCGCCACCCTATGGTGTGACCACCCTGTGGCCCCCCTCCGGGGATCTTCGGGACTTCTTGATGCTTCTGGGGAAAATAGGAACTTCGGGATTCGTGGGGTCCAATTCCTAGAATATTTCCGGAAAAACTTTTCTGAAATCAAAAACAGCAGAAAGCAGGGAACTGGCACTTGGCATCTTGTTAATAGGTTAGTCCCGGAAAACGTAAGAAAACATAGGAAAACATACGGAAAACATGTAGCAATTGGCATAATATCAACATGGAACATCATAAATTATAGATACGTTGGAGACGTATCAGTACTCTCCCGATCCTCCTATACCACATCCTCATATTAACCCAAGAGGAAAACGTCCTAAAAGTGATGCACGTTCTTTTAGTCAATGGCAATATTACATGAAAACTCACTTGATCTCTTCTTGTATTGAGCTTTGAAGGGTCGTTCAAGATGGATACAAGCCTCATGCCCCCAACAACTTGACAACAGGAGAAGTGGTAGATTGCCAACTCAACTACACCGCTTTGTCGATGATTCAACAAGTCGTGGGTGAAAACCACATGCCTCATCTTCAATAATACTCCACCACCAAAGAAACATGGGATGCCCTTATCTCCATGTTTGAGGGCAATGAAAGCATGAAGAGGAATAGGTATGATACCTTGATAAATGAGACCAAAGGGTTTTATATGCATGATGGTGATAACCATGAGGACATGTACCGGAGACCGAAGACCCTTGCCACCACATTTAGTGGTCTTGGTGCCAGTCATGTGAATGATGCTTGGATCAAGAGAAAGTATGTGAGTGCCCTCATGCCATTTGATCACGTGGACTTGAAGAGCCTTCAAGGAAGGCACAACTATCATCTCATGACCTCAACCAAGGTGATGCAAGAGCACTACAAGAAATATGTTGATACATGACCCTTTTTTAATGACCGTGGATGAACTGGTCATAGATCCATGACCATGTTTAATCTGTTGGTCATGACATGTTTGGGAGGGACTAAAACCATGACTTTTTTTTGGCAAAAAAGTCATGATTTTCTTTAACAAGATGGTCATAGCACATGATACCTGGTGTATGACTATTTTTTGCTTAACTAAGACCCAATTGAATTCATCATGCACTTGTTGGCTGTGATGCTTTGTATTACTTGGCAGCCACCTCAGCGGGTGGGACGCACTGACTTGTGGGACCTACTGACACGTGGCAGTACTGATTTGTTGATTGGTATGATCTGACGAACGGGACCCACCTCTGATCTGACGAACGGGACCCACCCCAAGGCTATGAGAAAACTGACTTGTGGGACCTACTGACACATGGCAATACTGATTTGTTGATTGTTATGAACTGACGAATAGGACCCACCTCTGATCTGACGAACGGGACCCACCCCAAGCCTATGAGAAATATAAGTAGAAAACTGCATAATAAGGAGGCGATGGGGGCTTGAACCCACGACCTCGCCCACACCAAGCGATGGCATTACCACCGGGCCACCTCACGCTCGCTGATATGGAACCGCGCTTTGGATTTCTAAGCAGAGTTTCCTTCGATTGGCTTGGGCCACGATTGTGTGAGGCCTCTGTCTCGTTTTGTTACGCCGAATGGGCCAACAGCGCATATAGCTGTCTGGATGTCCAGTGTGCCTGCTGGCCCACCCGGTCAGTGGGTATGGCTAAGGTGGCCCATGTGAAAAACGGTTTAGACTCTAAAATTACAGAAAATGGCAGTAATTGAATAAAAATTTGGAAATTCATACAATATTCCTTGTAACTCGAAAAATTATAAATAATATGTCAAAATGTTCATAAAAATGTAATCTACTAATTTTTATTAAACTAATATATATTTGAATAATTTAAATTCAGAATGTTTAGACGAATGAACTAAGCCATTATAAAAATTTGGTTTATTTTCCAAAGATACTTAGAATTGCAACTTCTCCTCTTAAAAAAATTAACCATATTTGAGGGCTCTACTTCTATGAACACAATAAAAGTACATACATGGTTTGCACTGCATCGATGCATACAAAAGTTTTAAATTTCGTGTGATACCTGCATTTCCCAGTTGTAGTTCTTTACGCCTGCATCTCACATGTTTCTCCACTATCCTCTGTCTGAATCTGATTCCTCTCTTTCCTGCACCTCACATGTTTCTCCTTTAATGGAAAGGAAAATCAAGAACTCTAAAGAAAACCTCGCATGAACTTTGTTTGTTTTTTCATATCTGGGTGGCAAACTAATTTGATGAACTTGTCTTGACTGTAACGCAGTGCTCAGTGGATGTGGAGGTGAGGCAGAGCAAGGTGATGGCCAGACCGTCTGGCTAGAGCAAGGCGATCAAAAACTGTTGGGAGAGCGCCTGGCTAGAGTGCCGCTGCTGCTCTTTTTGACGTGTTCCAATTTGTTCTGCGTGATGAAGGCCATTGCAGTTGTTTGGTTCTAGCCTCAGCAACACTGTAGATTCTAATGCTGGTAGATATTGAATATTTTTCGTGCACGTTCAATGTTAGATTATTTGACCTATTGTTTGTTCTTTGCATGCACGAGTTTGGTGGAATGGTCTAGCAGATGTTCCAGATTGCGACAGGAAGACAACATTACCATACTGCGAGCCGTATGTGTTTAGATTTCTAGGACATTAATGTTGATCGTATTTGGAAGGGTAAACCTGAAAAATGTGGCTGTTAATATGTTGAGACCTTGTTCCTGATTGTAATTTTGGTCTATTATTTGAACCTGGAGTATGTGGTGATGTGATCTCCCAGTTTCTGAATTCCTGAAATATGTGCTATAACTCTTACTTGAATTGCAATGAAATTTTAATTCGAACAAGCATTTGAAATTTGAATCTGACCAGTTGTATGAAACTGGGCTTAAGAGTACATAGCCCAGGTGAAAGCATGTTCACGAAATAATTGGGCTGTAATAAAAGCCACAGCCCAACTAGTGTAAAATAAAAAAATTCAAAGTAAATGGATTGAAATAGGCCTAAACCAGGAAGTAAATTGGACCTTGAAAATGCCCTAGCCTAGGGAATAAATGGACTGTATAAGGCCGAGGCCCACAAAGTAAAATTGTTGAAATGTTCACCTCAGCCTATTAATCCAATAAGAAATTGAAGTAAAAAGTAAACATATAAAACAAAAGAAATGGGCCGAAATATTGGGCTAGCCCATATAGACGAGCAACATGGACTGGGCTGAATTAAATCCACGACCTTCTTATTTGGTCATAATTTTGCCACGTAGGATTGGCCACGTAGGATCTGACGTGGCTATGGCAGGATATCACATGACCAAATCAATTGGTCATAAGGCTATGACCCCTCTGATTGGGTCATAGAGTCTATGACAATTCCATCAAATTAGTCATTGACGATCAAATAAGACGCTCGGTATGTGACTTTTCATATTTGGTCAAGAAGGGGTCATGAATGAAACTACGTGACCTTTTAGTGACAAAAATTGGGAGTCATGTATCAACATATTTCTTGTAGTGGAGATGGCATCTTTTCAAGTTCAAACAAAGCTTGCTCATGACACTCGTGCTCGTGCTACTGGTATTCACAAAGGAGCCTCCGTTGCTTTGAAGGCCAAGGTTGTAACCAAGACGGTGTACCAACAAGAAGAGGTTGCTTTGAGGGAAAAATTGACTCCACTAGATGATCAAGAGTATGATACCGTGCTTAAGGACTTCATTGCTCTTGTCATGTGAAAGTTTTGGAAGAACCCTCCCAAGGCCAATGCATGTGTTGAGGAGAAGACCAATTGAAGCTATGGCAAAGAAGGGGCTCAAAAAGTAAGGGCCTGTTTCCATTGTCAAGACAAGTATCACTTTGTTTCCGAGTGCCATTTTGAGAATAGGGAAAACCATGGAGGAAAACTTGTTCTTAAGGACAAGTCAAAGCTCCCCAAGACCCCAACAATAAGCCTTTCTTTAAGAAGAAACCTTTCAATAAGAAACCATCTTCAAGATATGTGCTAGTGAAGCAAGAAGAGTATGATTCCGGTGATGAATAAGAAGAAACCACAAGTGAAGTGGCCGCTCTAGCTATTGCATCTTCATCACCTCCATCTCGCTTTCAATCCCCCAATGAGAATCTTCCTCAACCTTCTGCTAAGTGCTTCATGGCAAAAGACACTGAGGTACCATCTTCCACCAACTCTAAGAATCAAAATGAAAGGAATAACTTTTCTAGTCCTAGTGTTGAAGATGAAATTACCTCTTTGGGTCTATTTATGACTAACTTGCAAGGTGAGACGAACATGTACTTTGACCTCCTCATGAGTTAATTGGGAGATGACCAAGAGGCTGTTGAGAATAAAGATGAGACCAAGAGGGAAGATTGCATTGAAAAGGGCTCCCTCTCAAATGCTCTTGAGGAAGAACATGAGCTTAGAGTATCTCTTGAGGAGAATCTTGAGACTATTGAAGAGTCACATAATGAGTTAATTTTTGAACTCACAAAATAACGTGACCATGAAATTGCTAAAAATAAAAGGGCTAAAAATAGTAAAATTGAGTTTGGGGTTGGTCATGAAAAACTAACCGAGGAGCTAGAGAAGCTCACCGAGGCTCACAAGGCCTTGGAGAGTGAACACTCTACCCTTAGCAAGTCTTGTGAACAACTTCAAACTCAACTAGATCAATTCAATGTGCCTAGTACTTCTATTTCTTCTCGTGATCATGCAATTTTTTTTGAAGAGAATGATAGGTTAAAGGAAGAGTTAGCAAGAACCAAGGGCAAGGGACCTAGTGTTGAGAAGGTTGTGGCTCCTAAGCCACAAGTTGTCACACCCTAGTTTTTGGACCACTTGTAATGTAGCTAGGGAAGCCAATTTTGTGGGCCAACAAAAACTTTTGTAATGCACTTTTGTAAACCAACATTATATATGAGACCATGAGCATCTATGCAATGCAAGCAAGCTTTTGTTTAAAATCAAATATCAATTTTTCCTAATGATTCTTATTGTTTCTTTGATGTTTTCCATATGATGTTTTGAATAATTTTTATCCCAAGTATTATATAAAGGTTGATTTCAACCTAACAATATTATTTGGCTTTGTTTGAATCAAGAGAAAAAAATGGCAAAAGAATATTTTGATGTTTTCCTTTGAGTTTTCTTTTTAGAATTGTTTCTGAAAAACTAGCCAAGTAGCAATATTTAGCACTTGTTTTCAATATGTTAGAGAATTACATTTTATGTTTTCTTGGCATGAAAGTGTTCTATAATATATGGACTACAATTCTATCAGCTTGGTTTGGATTTTTTAATAATAAAACAATAAAATGCATGTTTGTTTTTGTGGAAGAAAAAGAAGACAGAAAAAAGATTCTTAGAAAATAGAGAAAAACAGAAAGTAGTCATTTCCCCACCTTGTTTTCAAAGCCTTCCAATATTCCAAATTTGTTTTCAAATGATGTTTATGAAAGTCCAGAACATGCTTAACAATCTCATGCTTTGAAAAAAAATGGAATTCATTTGAGCCATGAAAACAAACTGAACTTTTTGTTGATTCTGTCTGATTGAACAATTAGCAAAAATGACTTTTCATTTTTCTGAACTTTCTGAATTTGTTTGTTTGACAGAAGTTTGGATGTTTGTATCTTTTGATTTTGTGAAAATTAGGAAGTGCCACTTTTCCAAACACGTAGCCATATGTTTCTACTCACATTGGATACCTTTGGAACGTTGCGGGTTGACCAGAGAGGGAGCTTCACGTGGGAACAGGGAGAGCAGAGAGGAGAAGGATGATACGTCATAAATGTATCCCTACTTTCTGATATTCCATGTTTTTTGATGTTATTTCCCACATGTTTTCTATACACTTTATGTCATTTTATCGATTTTCTGGACTAACCTATTGAGAACATGCCACAGAGCCAGTTCCCTATTTTCTGCTGTTTTTAGTTTCAACAAGTTGTTCTGGAAATATTCTCGAAATTGGAAAATTCGAAGCCCGGAAGTCTTAGAATTCCCGAAGGTTCCACGAAGTCCCAAAGAGACCCGGAGAGGGGCCTCAGGGGGCCCACACCATAGGGCAGCGCGCCCCCTGGCCACGCCGTGCGGTGGTGTGTGGCCGCCAGGCCTCCACCGCCTCTGCCCTTTCGCCTATTTATTCCGCTCGAGATGTAAACCCTATATATATTCCACTTCTCCCCAAAAAACACTTGAGGCCGCCGTCATCGTCATAATGAGATCGGGAGGGTTCTGTAGCTCTCCCCGGCACCCTGCCGGGAGGGAAATTCATCACCGGAGGGGTCTACACCACCATGCCCTCCTCCTAAGTGATGCGTGAGTAGTTCATCCCTGGACTACAGGTCCGTAGCAGTAGTTAGATGGTTGTTCTCTCCACTTTGTGCCTCATGTTTAGATCTTGTGAGATTCCTAAAATGATCAAGATCATCTTTATGTAATGCTACATGTTGTGTTTGCTGGGATTTGATTAAAGTTGAATGCCATGTATTCTGACTATCAATCTATCATGTTATCTTCATGCATATGTTATTTATGATCTTGCATGCTCTCCATTGTTAGTAGATGCCCTGGCCAAGTAGATGCTAGTAACTCCAAGAGGGAGTATTTATGCTCGATAGTGGGTTCATGACTCCTTTGCATCTATGCTCGAGTGACAGAAACGTGACGGATGGAGGATGTGATGTTTCCATTAGGGAGAAAACAACAATGTTTTGTCTAAGGATGATTTTATTGTTTACATTACACACTTTGCTTAATGCAATTATCTGTTGCTTGCAACTTAATACCCAATGTTTGTTCGGATGATATTCGGAGGTTTGATTATTAGTCATAGATGCAGTTGGATAACGGTCTATGTATTTTGTTGTAATGCCCACATGAATCACATAGTAATCTTTATGTCTTGCATATGCACTACGGTGCAGCCTTCATTTCTGTCAATTGCCCAGCTGTAATTTGTTCACCACACATGTTCCTGGACCCTCCGGGACTTCTAAGACTTCTGGCTTTTGAATTTTCCAATTACGAGAATATTTCCAGAACAACTTTTCTAAAACTAAAAACAGCAGAAAACATGGAACTGGCTCCATGGCATCTTGTCAATAGGTTAGTCCGGAAAATCGATAAAAATGACATAAAGTGTACAACAAACATGTGGGAAATAACATGAAAACAACATGGAACATCAGAAATTAGGGATACGTTTATGACGTATCAGACACCACTAGTGAACTGTGAACCGCGGTCCTTTTTACTCATACTGATAAACACCTACTGCTTTCATACTGTTCCTACTGTTTTCCTACTGTTTTCCACACCATATGTTTAACTTCTTTGTGTTCAGCAAAACCGGTGAGATTGACAACCTCGCCGCTTCGATGGGGCAAAGTGATTTGATTGGGTTGTGTAGGTTCCATGTTGCTTCTCAGCCGGTAGTGCGCCCTGCCATCTCAGCTGCTTCAACCTTCTGAAGTTACTCCTTCCTCCTACTGGTCGATTCAACCTTTGTTTATTTCTGAGGGAAACTTCCCGCTGCACTCTTCATACCACCTCTTAGGGTCTCCCAACGAACGTGTGATCACATGCATCAAAGGACGGGGGGAGACAGCCCGAGAAAGCATAATGCGCATCCACTGTCGCCACGACACGCCCCATCTCGCCCTCTCCTCGACACATAGTTCTGTAGCACACCACCCCGCACCTCCTGGACATCATGGAGAGCCATTTGCACGACGGGAGCGCCCGTGAGCATGTCCCCATGCTCACCGTGGCCATGCTGTGGGCACCCACGTGACCACGACCACGGTGTCGTGGCTATAAAGCCACGGGCACGCAGCCACTCCGCCACCTCGCGCCCCTCACACCTCTCCACCACCCCAACGCAAGCCACGAGCTCCGCGAGCTCTCTGTGAGCCCCGCGGGCATATTTTCTCCGCCAACCACCGCGAAGATCGCACAAAGGTGGAGCACGCCCCGTGCCATCCCACCTCTGTTTCCCGCTGCCGTTGAGCTCCCCGTACTCCGTAGATGAACCCTAACCCTCTCACGTGGCCTCTCGTTTGCAGGAACTGCACCACCGTCGCCGGAGTCGCCGCGACCGTGTTGCTGCCCGTCACCGTTTGGAGCCCACGTGACCACACTCCTGCACTGTGTCGTGCCCACGTGTCGCCCTCAACCTATCGCCACTGCACCGCGATCCCCCATAGTGAGAAATCGAGCACCCCCGCCCGCCGGTGCGTTTCCCGTGTTGAGAGAGATAGAGGAGGGAGATGACCACGAGCCGTCGATCTCTAGATTAATGGTCTCGCTTGAACGGAACGATTTGCCGCGCAGTGCACGCGCGCGTGTAGGCTGGGCCCGATGCGCGCTTAGATGGGCCGCCCGGTTTGAAAAGCCAGCCCGCGTTGTAAATTCTGTTCTTTTTTTAAAATAACAGAGAAACATATGCTTTACTTTTATCTTGTGAAAATTAGAAATAGTGATAAATAAAATCAATCAAAATCCTTGACAGTAGCTAGACATTTTCTAAACCACATGCAACTTGTAGATCGAGATTTGGTGCATTATTCTTGCCGTAGTATTTAAAATGCTAGTGATTGTCTGTTAGTTTGTTTTGTGCATAACTTTATGAATATGTGTCCAAATTTATCAAACTAAATAGCACTGAGTAGACCTTGAGTAGGTCTATCATTAGCACTTGACCTTGCATAAAGAAGAGTTTTCTATGGAAAATTCCATCCATTTTGATATTTGTCCAGTAGGCTTTTCTAGGATTTTTAGAGATTGTTTAATAATACATTTTGATGTGGATCCAATTGGATGAGCTTTTGGGTGATTAGATCTATGTAATTCTTGCTTGGTGTAATTTTTAGAGCTCTATATTATTTATGGTATGCATTTCTAGATTTATTACTTTTCTGTTAAGATTAAATATTGTGTTTTTAGTTTTGAATAAATGTTTTCTTGTTGAAAACTTGTTTCCTAGCATGTGTAGATGTTTTGATATCTGTTAAAATGATTTTTTCTTGCAGTACTAGTATGTTAGAAAGTTTGTGCATGATTGGAAAACAAATAGAAATATGATTAGTCTAGTATTCTTTTCTAGTCGTTTATTCAATATATTTTGTGAGCAAAGTATTGTTATGTTTGTTACCTAGGTTTTTGATGTTGTTTTGTTGAGTCCAGTACCATTTTGGTACTGATTATAAGATGTTTCCACCTCAGATAGCTTGCACTTAAATTCATTGGAAAGCATGAGTAGCTTTGTTTGCTTATTTTCCATAGTGTTCTTATTCACTAGTATATAAGTGGTTTGTAATATTTTTTTGGTGAAATATTGTTTCCCACAAGTGTGACCAGAAGCATTTTGACCTATAAAATGCCTTTCCAGGCTAGTGGAACACCCACTGGTGCCATTGCATTTTGGTGAGAAATACCATTTCTTCACCATAATAGTGTTAGTGATAATATTGTTATTTTTGTGTGTGCGTGTGAAGTTTTATTTTTTGCAAACTTGATTGATGCTTGCTTTGTGATTTTCTTGCTGTATGTATTACTTAGTACCATTGTTGTCTTAGATTGGTTCTGATTGTGTGTCCTTTATTTTATTTTACGACGATAGAAAATGAAGAAGAAGTAATGGGCGCAGGGGGATATTATTATCATTCTTGTTGTTATCAAGAGCAAGAGCCAAACCAATACCAAGGAAAGCCATCCTAAAGCTTCCTGTTACTACCCTGATCATTATCTATCAAGCATGTTCTACTTCTGAAGTTTTACAAAAATATGATTACCAACACTATTTTTGTGTGGCTATTATTACTATTAATATTATATATATCTATCACATTGCCAATAGTCAAACTTGGTGTTACCAAGCCTTTAGCCACCATATGGTATATAAATACCACCAAAGATAATAATCTTGAGTCCCTAAGTGGACACTTTAATAAAATGTGCTTTTGTAAACAAATGCTTTATGAAAAGTCCACGGTGGAAAGGCGGGACCTTGTTCACCGGAGGAGACAAAGAGGATTGTTTTTGAAATGGTTTACAAAAGACACATAACCTAGTCTTCGTCGGACAACCAAGACGTACTGCCACTCTACCTCAACATGGGTACGAGTCCTACCTAAAAACGTGTTCTTATTAGTGTGTTTTCTATCCAAAGATGCTAGAGAGGATGATTCTCTGAACCGAAATGTCACCAGGAGTGTGGAACGGGACATGCAAAGTGAGGGATTGAGTTACCCCCCGGATGTGATAGTTGGGTCTCCTGCCGTGGCAATGTGGGACATGGTGCCGGGGAGAATAAACCCAGTTGAAAGGATATTCATATACTAGCTTGACCAGAGTGGACAGTTAGGATCATTTATCTGATGTTCGCATACCGCTGTGACGGTCCATTGGTGGTTCATGGAATATGATATGATCTTGTGGATTGTGTAAACCTCTGCAGAGTAGAACTATTCTGAATAGCCCAGCCCTCGGATATGGGCAGTTGAATGGCCATGTAGCTAGAATTGTGTCATGTTTTCTAAAAGGATGTTTATGGAAAAGTATTTGTACTGTGGAGGTACTGATGAAGAAAAGATGGAGTTGTTTACAAGAAGTTTTGCAAAGAAAACCTTTCTTTCATAAAACAAGATTTATAAAACCTCTTGGACATGCAATATCTAAAAGAGAAAGAAAACTATATTATTTTATTTTGAAGTATCTTCTTCAACAAAGATATAGAGATGTTAAATCAACCATGATGTATCTTACATCCACCATGGGTAGTTAACCCTATGTATAGCCGGACCCTGTGAAAAGTCCACGGTGGAAAGGCGGGACCTTGTTCACCGGGGAGACAAAGAGTATTGTTTTTTAAATGGTTTACAAAAGACACATAACCTAGTCTTTGCCTGACAACCAAGACGTACTGCCACTCTACCTCAACATGGGTACGAGGTCTACCTAAAAACTTGTTCTTGTTAGTGTGTGTTCTATCCCAAGATGCTAGAGAGGATGATTCTCTGAACCGAAATGTCGCCAAGAGTGAGAAACATGACATGAAAAGTGAGGGATTAATTTACCCCCAATGAGACAGTTGGGTCTCCTGCCGTGGCAATGTGGGACATGGTGCCGGGGAGAATAAAGCCAGTTGAAGGGATATTCATATACTATAGCTTGACCAGAGTGGAAAATTAGGATCATTTATCTGATGTTCGCATAGCGCTGTGATGGTCCATGGGTGGTTCATGTCAGATGATTGGATCTTGTGGATTGTGTACACCTCTGAAGAGTAAAACTATTCTGAATAGCCGAGCCCTCGGATATGGGCAGTTGAATGGCCATGTAGCTAGCATTGTGTCATGTTTTGAAAAAGGATGTTTAGGGAAAAGGATTTGTACCGTGGAGGTACTGATGTAGAAAAGATGGAGTTCTTTACAAGAAGTTTTGCAAAGAAAAACTTTCTTTTATAAAACAAGCTTTATAAAACCTCTTGGACATGCAATATCTACAAGAGAAAGAAAGCTATATTATTTTCTTTTGAAGTATCTTCTTCAATAAAGATATACAGATGTTAAATCTACAATGATGTACCTTACATCCACCATGGGTAGTGAACCCTATGTATAGCCTACCTATTCCACCATATAAGCATACTTGCATTATGCAAGTTTACAAAGGATGTCTTGCAGAGTACATTCAAATTTACTCATATTGGTTTCGTCCCTGGCTAGTTACTTGGTCAGACTTTGAGGAGCTTCCACAAGAGGAGGATTACAAGGAGGGGCACTTCGTTGACGACTACACGAATTAGGCCCGACTCCCGGTCAGCAGCCTGTAGGTTAAGGCGCGACACAAACTCTCTATGTTGTGTTTTGCTAAGCTTCCAGTGAATGTGTGACATTTGCCTTCCCTGCGTGGCAGTTGTTTAGTACTTGTTCATGTGACCAATACTTCTAAGACTCTATTATTCATGTAATGGATAATGTTATCTGTGTACCAACTTTGTATGTTGTTCATGACTGAATTCCTGGGATTGTGAATGGATGCATATGAGGGGTTCTGGACCATATGGTTTGGGGCCTCTACACAAGTGGTTGCTCCTAGACCACAAAATGGCAAGAAAGGTCTCGGCTATGTTTCAAAGAGCAAGAACAAGAACAAGAATAAGGCCAATCCCACACAAGCAAAGAATAATGTTGGTGCGAGGGTCACACAAAAGAGGGCACTGATGACCCACAAGTATAGCTAGGGGGTGTATCGTAGTACTTTTGATGAATAAGAGTGTCGAACCCAACAAGGAGCACAAGGTGTTGACAAGAAGGTTGGATAGAGAATTCACTATAAACACTAGCAAACGAGTTTTTTGTTGTTTTGTATATAGCAGATAAATAAAGTGCGAGTAAATAAATAACAGTAGTAATAACTGTAGCAAGTGGCCCAATCGTTTTGAGAGCAAAGGACAAGCCGGTTGTTCTGCTTATAATTACCAAACATTCTCGAGAACACATGGGAATCTCGTCAAGTGCTTTCACTTCATATAGTTGATTAATATTTATTGGTTCGTTAAGTGTTGTGTGGGTGAACCTATGCTAATGCACTGCCCAACTAGGACTAATACATACTTGTGAATATACCCCTCATAAGAATCCGGAAATACAAGAAAGTAATTAAGATAAATCTAACCACATCCTTAAAACTCCGGGATCCTACACTCCCTCGTGCATTGGTTTCCTAACGGGGGTTTAGGTTTCTGTCACTCCGGCAACCCCACAATTGGTAGCCAAACACACAATGCGTCCTCCTAGGCCCATAAAGGTAAAGTATCATGTAGTCGACGTTCACATGACACCACTAGAAGAATAGCACCACAACTTAAATACCGAACCACGAGATATTACTTCAACATAACTTAACTACTAACATCATGACTTCTCCCATGTCCTCAAGAACTAAAAGAACTACTCACGAGACATCATATGGATCATAATCAGAGGTAATATAATGGATAATAACAATCTGGTCATAAAGTGCAAACACCAATAAATCTCACAAGCATCAACTACTAACAAGTAATCCACACATGGGGAGAGATCTAGTGGAAAACAACGATAAAGACCCCTAATTGTTACATCAGGATGAAGCTGGACGGTGGCGGTGATGGTGCTGGTGATGATGATGATGATGATTATCTCGATGAAGCCCGGAGTGATGACGGCGATGATGGCGACGATTTCACCTCTCTCGGGAGGAATTTCCCCGATAGATTTCTCCCTGACGGAGAGATTTTCTCTCTCTGTTGTTTTCCACCCCGAGGCGACGACAGAATATTTGTTCAACGATGTTCTGGGGCTTAGGGTTCCCTGGGGTCAAGTACGCGGGTGACCCTGACGATTGCACCAAGACTGGTATCAGAGTCCCTCGGTAATCTCAATCATAGAGGCCAAAGTTGCTAATGTATCTGCAAAACCTTGAAGAGCTATAGGAAGTAGCAAGGAATCCCACATGAACTGGAAGCTAGATAAGCACCATCGTGGGTTTTTCTTCCATCGAAGACTCCCAAAGGTGCTATGAAATAGGCGAATTGGTCCCCCTAAACGACGAGTTCCAAAATCCCACCGAGTTATATGTTGTCTGATTGCTCGTTATGCATGTGAGAGAGTAAGAAGCAAGTACCATAGCTATCCCCTCTTTGGTCCCTTTCTTCCTCCGAGCGAACCACAGAGCACACCACCAAGATGAATAAATTGATCTGAAGACCAGCTAGCAATGGACATCAGCGAAGCAGCGCCTATTGTCGTCCGTCGTTTTTCTACTCGCTGCCCACGTTTTAGCTTTCCCCGCGCCGCCTGGTGGTGTGGGCCCCTGGTGCCCCCCTCCGGATGCCCTTCTGGCTGGCTGCCTCCTCGAAACTTCTAAGACTCCTCCGGTGTTCCCCCTCTTCTTCTGATCTTCTGAAATAGGGTGTCCTGACGGTGCTTTTTCCATCAAATTTCTGGTTCCGGTGTTTCTTCTCCCATAATTATTAAACATGAAAAATAAGATGAAATAACATAACTAATGTATCATAATATGAAAAATATCGATGAATAATAGAAAATAAAGATATAAAAGAGTAATGCAAAATGGACGTATCAGACACCAAAAATTGAATTGATTAAAGCCCTGAAAACATAAATTTTCTTCACGGCAGTAAATCAAAACTAACACAAGTTTGTTGTACAAACTCTATCCAAATGCTCTGCAAAATTTATCACAGACCCGTGCTACTAAATAAGGAATTCCTGCAAATTCCCATGAATTTTGGAAGTGGTTAATTTATTTTAATAAAGCAAATTCATTTCTGGCAGAAATGAAATTAATTCAAGTTTGTTCTACAAACATTTCCAAAATGATCTCAATTTTCTACCAGTGCTTCCTTATGGTAAATAAGAATTTCCCACCACATATCATAAGGTTTGGAATTATTTATGTGCCTAAATTAATTGTTGGAAGAAAATTACAGAAATGAAATGAAAACAAGTTTGTTAAAAAAATATCATCAAAATGTCTTGCAAATTTTACCAGTGGGGCCTATAACAAATAAGAATTTTGGGCAAAGTTTCAAGAACTTTTTAATTGAATTGGTGGCTCAATTAATTAGTTTTCCAATTTTCTAGAAAAGAAAAGAGGGAAGAAATGGAATTAGGGAAAAGAGGCCACGAGGTTTTTGTAAAAATCCCATTGTGTCACACCTCCCGCTCCCGCCACGCGCGGCCATGCCACCACCGCGTTCCTAGGGCCTCCTGCTGCGCTCTCCGAGCTCCATAAGGAGGCCCCCACGGCGCTGCTCCCTCCTCACTCCCTCCTCGAGCCCCGAGTTCCCTTTCCCCTCTCTCTGCTCCAAACCCTAAACAATCGAAACCCTAGCTCTCCGATGACCATCGATTGCCTCCGTTGTAGTCCACGCCGAGCCCCGCCGTTTGGAAAAATCTCCGCCTCGCTCCCCTCTACATCCTAGTCCAAAAGATTGGACTGGGATGCACGGAATCCATGCCGCCGTGCTCCTCTTCATCGCCTCCGGCCGTCGCGTTGCCGAGCTCATCGATGCCGTTCTGGTCCTCCTCCTCTGCAAACTATTAGTATCACGCATCAAGGGTGAGCACGTGACCCTCCTGGACATCTCTGTCCCCCTCCTCTCCCTCTAGGGCATCATCACCGTCGTAGACGAACCTCGCCGCCGCTGCGGGCGCTCACTGTCGGCCATATGGTCCAACGTGCCTCCACTAGGGCCCCTTTGACGTGTAGGTTTGTTTGCGCTTGCTCTCTGCCTTATGCTCGTGCTGTAGCTTTGCCGCCGGTCACCGCCGTGACGTCACGCCGACGTCGCGCGCGCCTGGACCAAGTCAAACCCGCAGGTGTCCCTGGTCGTGCACGCGTGGAAGCCACCGTGGCGCTGGGGCCCCTTGGTCAGTCGGTGTGGATATACCCCTCCCCCCCGGTGAAAAACGTTTTGTGTTTTGTTCCTTTAAAATTTGGAAAAACAGAAGTAAATGATGTCTTCTAAAATCCATATAAAATCGAAAAATGATTCAATTGAGGCGATTCAAATTTCTATGGAGTTATCTAAGTGAACATTTTCTGCTAGTATCAACTATGAAAAATGTTTCTATTAAACCATATTGACCACCACCTTACTATTCTGTTGATGATGACATGGTCTGTCGTCTTTGCCGCTCTCTCTATGGCCTTAAGCAAGCCCCTCGTGGATGGTTTGAGCGCTTTGCTTCTGTGGTCATGGCTACTGGTTTTTCTCCGAGTGCTCATGATCCCGGGCTGTTTGTTCACTTCTCTCCTCGTGGTCGCACTCTCCTTCTTCTATATGTTGATGGCATGATCATCACCGGTGATGACTCTGAGTATATTTCCTTTGTTAAGGCTCGTCTGAGTGAGCATTTACTCATGTCAGATCTTGGTCCGCTTTGTTACTTTCTTGGGATTGAGGTTTCGTCTACCTCTGATGGTTTGTTTATCTCCCAAGAATGGTATATTCATGATCTTCTTACCGGTGTCGCTCTTACTGATGAGCGTACTGCTGATACTCCCATGGATATCCATCTATCACTTCGTGCATCAGATGGTGAACCCCTCTCTGATCCCACTCGTTATAGGCATCTTATCGGGAGTCTCGTCTATCTAGCTGTTACTCGTCCAGATATTTCTTACTCTGTACATATCTTGAGTCAATTTGTTTCTTCTCCTACCTCGATTCATTATAGTCACCTTCTCCGTGTTCTACGCTATTGATGTCTACGCACGCTTCTATTCTTGTAGACAGTGTTGGGCCTCCAAGTGCAGAGGTTTCTAAAACAGCAGCAAGTTTCCGTTAAGTGGATTACCCAAGGTTTATCAAACTTAGGGAGGAAGAGGTCAAAGGTATCCCTCTCAAGCAACCCTGCAATTACGATACAAGAAGTCTCTTGTGTCCCCAACACACCTAATACAATTGTCAGTTGTATAGGTGCACTAGTTCGGCGAAGAGAGAGTAAAATACAAGTAATATGGATGTTTATAAGTGATAATAGCAATCTGAAAAAAGTGACAGCAAGCAAACATGTAGCAGATGATTGTAAACGGTGTTTCAATGCTTAGAAGAAAGGCATAGGGATCCTACTTTCACTAGTGGACACTCTCAACAATGATAATCATAATTGAATGCATACATATCTCTCTTTGCTATGCTACTCCGAAGCACTCCCCGGTCGAATAACAAACACCAATTCATTGCGTAGGGCTGTAACAACACTCCTCAAAGCCGCATTCCCATGTCTAGTTAACCCCACGTTGTCACTATGAGCGCCCTGGAAGGTATTAGACAAACACCAAAATTTCATAGGGTCATCCAACACAAGATATAGATATCATGCTAAACCACACGGTGCACACACTGTCACCTTTACACCGTGATCAAAGTGTCTACGGAGAACTCATAACAAAACCCCTTGAGTCGCATCATAGATGAAGAATAACATCTACTGATTCAACTAGATTACAAAGCTCATAATCACATAAAGATTACACCATGGGAGAGGGAGATGAAACACATAGCTACTACCGTTAGAGCCCTCAGCCCCGGGGGCGAACTACTCCCTCCTCATTGTAGGAGACAGCAACGGCGATGAAGATGGCGGTGGAGTCGATGGAGATGGTTCTGGGGGCACTTCCCCGTTTCGGCAGGGTGCCGGAACAGAGATTTCTGTCCCTCAAAACTTGTCGGCGGCGGTGACGGAGCTACGGAACTTTTCATGGAAGGGGGCTGGTTTTTCTAGGGTTTATGAATCGGGGGGGGGGGGCATATATAGGTGAAAGGGCCATGGCGGTGGGCACCCGAAGGGCCCACACCACCCCAGGCGTGGCCAGGGGTCCACCCGTGCCCAGGCATTGTGTGGGGGCTCCGGGGACCCCCTCCGGGTCTCCTTTGGCCTTCCTTGACCCTCCGGGACTTCTAAGACTTCTGGCTTTTAAATCGTCCAATTCCTAGAATATTTCCAGAACAACTTTTCTGAAACTAAAAACAACAGAAAACAACAACTGGCTCTCTGACATCTTGTCAATAGGTTAGTCCCGGTAAATCGATAAAAATGACATGAAGTGTAAGGAAAACATGTAGCATATGGCATGAAAACAACATGGAACATCAGAAATTAAGGATACATTTATGACGTATCGACATCCCCAAGCTTAGTTCCTACTCGTCCTTGAGTAGGTAAACGATAAAAACACATAATTTGTGAGGTGACACGCTACCAACATAAACTTGATCATCATGTAAAAGCATATGTAAGCTGAGATCATAGTACTTTAGACACAAGCATGATAGATATAATTCTAGCAATAAAACATAACAATCACTTTGCATCATGAGAAGTAACATAAATAAAAGATCATGAATAATAATGCATCAAAAGTTATACATTTGTTTCAAGTATAGAGAAAGCATGTGTCGGATATATACCGATTAGGGGTATATCCGGCATTGTCCAAAGAGCCGGATTACCAAGGTGGCCAGTTGGTAATGGATCACAATCCATTAGGCGGCTCAGTAAGCTGACGCACAGAAGCCGGATTCTAGAAGAACCCGGACCACGAACCAAAGTGGTGCGGCTTGGAGTAGAAGGCGGATTCTTGCCTTCCAAGTTAGATACTTTCCGTAGTCTTCTAGGTTTCCTTTCTGTAAGCCCTAACCCGGATATTTATATAAAGCCGGACGGGAGAGAAGGACACAGACAATTAGCTAGAAGCTGACTCACCGAGAAGTCGATCCTCGCCGAGTTAGCGAAACCCTACTCACATTGTACTTTGTATACTCCAGGATTTGGCCCTGATTTAGTGAGATTGCAGGAGTAGGAACGCCGCCTAGTTGCGACGTACCGAACCTGGGTAAACTTGGTGTTCCTGGTTGTCGTACTACCACGTCCCCCCACGTCTCTACCATTAGACTCATGGCACCCCCGTCTATGAACTCTACTACGATGTCTTGACAGTTGGTGCCCACCGTGGGGCCAGCGACGTCAGGCGTTATGTTTCGATCGGGGATACTCGGCGGAATCGGCAGTACCATAACTGTCGTAAGCTTGGAATTCGACAACGACGTTGGGCGCTTCCTCGACAATGGATCGTACATGCCAGCACAGAATCATCTAGTAAGTGTCTGCATTTTACCGATTGGATCTGCAAACATCTTTATCGGATTAACTGCACAAGAAATGGGATTCTATGGTGGAAGTAAATTTAGCCCACCCGCCCTATACCCAGTTGAAGAAAACTATGATACCGGATTTTGCTCAGATCGCCAAAACCCTGAATTTGCTGCCTCTTCGGAGAGGCCTGCACTCAGATCTCACTTCATTGGCATGGTGCAATCCGAGGTCGCTGAAAACATGGAAGTAAGCAATCCCGTGGAAGAAGCAGAAAACAACAATCCCACAGGTCAGGTGGAAGATCCGACACCCGCCAGTGAAACGGAGAACTCGGAAGCCGACTCTGTACTAGCTGACATAGAGGCAATATTGGAGTCGGAACCTGGATCTGAAGACATAGATTCAGAAGAGGAAGATGAAGACGCTTTCAAAAGAAAGGTTAAATCTATGCAGGGGGCTTCCATGAAGTACTTATGGCAAAACCAACTGATAACTCAGATGTCGAAGACAATGAAGACCACAAAACACCTCCACCGGATGAGGAAAGAGAGGACGGCAAAACCAGTCCCGTCTATCCTGATGTCAAGGAATTGACAGAAGATGAACCTGACAAAAAGCCTCCCTCTTCCAAGAAGAAAAAGAATACTACCAAGAAACTTCATTACAAACTCCAGAAGAAAAAGTTGGCAGATAATGCTAACCAAAACCTGGAAGCAGGAGGAGCAAGCGGAGTCACACATGTGGAGAAGAAAAAGAAAGAAATCCTTGTTCCAGAATTGTCGTAATAGGACGAGATCGATTTGATCAAAACCCCGGTTGGACCATACGAGCCACCGGAAGTGCTGGAAGCCAGAAGGCAAGCCATTATGCGGCAGCAACAACAACTATTCCGATCGCAAGAAAATCTCCTCAGAGCCCAAGCTACTGTTAAAGCAAAACAGGAGGAAATAAAAGACGGAATATGTCCGGGATAAAACCCACGAGACTACCCGGAATCGCAAGGCCGGACGTACTGCCAGCAAAAGAACGGTTGCAAAACCCTTCCTGGCAATGACAGGTGGACAGCGTAAACGCTAGGGGCGAACGCATCTACAAGACTGCAGCCGAAAACGCGGAAGCCGCGTTCGCCATCCTTAATGACGATCTGTATTCCAAAGACGGAAAGCTCCAAGGAGTGTATGCTTTCCTGGGTAAAGCACTGCAACAATAACAGCGAGGTCATGCAAGATCAGGGAAGTTGCATGATGACTCGGCCCTACGCAAAACTTCCACTTGCGCCGCTGGAGCACCTGGACCTTTAGAACCTGGAGATTCAGGCGATTCTAAGGACAAGAAGGGAGATCCTAAAAAGGACAAGAAAATCCCGGAAAATAGGGATGAAGTGTCCATAACGGGATCCCATATGCCGAAAGACGGAAATACACCCCACGATTATAAAGATCGGGAGGAACAAAACCGTAAAGACAGAAAAATGACGCCGCCTCCGAGACGCCCAGCTGAAAAAGCCGGAAGACATGAAAATCCTCACAAAAGTGAGAGATCCCGTACCCCTCCTAAGAATAAAGAAAGGCCAAGGAGTAGAACTACGCCTCATTCCAAAGGACACGATAACGGATGAAACAGGGATAATCCCGGAAGAGCGCATTCGCGCAACAATGGGCCAGAAAGGAGCAGATCCCCTTCTGTCCATTCAGCCGGCAGATATTCCGCACACGTCGATAAGGCGGAAAGAGATGATCTATATTTTGGACCTAAGTGTTTCACTGATAGGATCCGAAGAATAACTTTACATTCTGGCTTTGCCAAGGTTGGTCCAACTTATCAAAAGTACACTGAAAGTACAAACCCGGATACTTGGCTTTCAGATTACTATATTGCCGTCCAGATCAACAAAGGGACAGACTTGGAAGAAGTAAAATTTCTCCCCCTAATGTTGCTGGATGGAGCCAGAGATTGTATTAACGGGCTTCTGTCAAGAACAGTGGATAGCTGAGATGATATGGCTGGAGTATTCGGTCAGCACTTCCGGGTACGCACAAACGCCCTAAGAGCATCAACCAGCTAAATCGATGCGTCCAATTTGAAGACGAGTCGTATGTCGACTTTATATCAAGATGGACATCAATGAAAAACAGCTTCTCTGGAGTAAGTGATGTATAAGCAATGCATGCTTTCATCAATGGACTAAAACCCGGCCTCGTACCGTTCATGGTTGGTTCAAAGGAGCACAAAGATCTCGGATCTATGCTTACCACCGCCAATGAGCACGCAGCGGTCAAAGACGATATCAGAGCGAGAGGTGGAAATATTGATGCTTTGGTCCAGGCCAAAAAGATGCCTCGTTCTGAAAAGTAGAATACTCCAGAAACGCAGATAAAGCCCAAAGAAGCAAATTTAACCTTTGGAAAGGATACTGGCGGCAAATGGAAAGGAAGAAGCACATAGCCTATCTCCTATTCTAAGGAAGAATGGGAAAAGATTAAGTCAGAAAACTGTGTCCACCATTCGCAATTTGGGAAGCCTACCCACACAAATGCGCAATGTCGCCTCAACAAGCATATGAAGGGATAAAGGAAAGAACTCCAAAAGGAAATTCTCCAAGCAAAAGCCAGAAGCTGAAAAAGAAGACAGTGAATCGGACACTGATGAAAAAATTCAGGAACAACAGCGAAAAGGCGAGCCAAAATTCCCGAGAGTTGATGGAGAATGCAACCTAACTTTCTCGCAAGTCCCTCAGCAAAATAGGCAAAGCGAATAGTTCGAGAAATAAACGCGGTTGTCCCACCAATGCCAAAACTCTTGAAGTATTCAAATACGAAAATTACCTGGGATCAGTGAGATCATCCCGGAAATATCCCAGAACCCGGCACACAAGCTCTAATTGTAAGCCCTATTGTTCAAAACACTAGGATAAAGAGAGTGCTGATGGATGGAGGATCCAGTATCAATATTTTTTACCTGGATACACTGAAGCATCTGCGAATCTCCGAGACCCAACTCAATCACAACAACATACGTTTCCACTGTATAGTTCCTAGCGGACAAGCACATTCCCTAGGAGAAATTTCCCTAGATGTAACCTTTGGAGAAAGAGAACACTTCCGACAGGAAAAAAATCTCATTCGAGGTGGTGCCGTTCGAAAGTGTATACCATGCAATACTCGGACGTCCAGCTTTCGCCAAATTCATGGCAAGATCGTGTTATATCTATAACAAGCTGAAGATGCCAGGGCCAAAGGGAGGAGTAATCACCATATCGGGAGACTTCAAGTTGGCAAACGAGCTAGAAAAAGGAAACACCCTGTGCGCTGAAAAAGTAATAGCAAAGGAAGAATTGAAAGAGCTGGCAAAGGAAGTATCGCCGATCGAAATGCCGGCAGGAAAAGAAAGCCGGAAGTCAGCAGATAGTTTCAAAGCTTCCGAGAATACAAGAAAGGTTATCTTAGACTCCAAAGATCCGACAAAATTTGTCGTAGTGGGGACAGGGATGACCGACAAATAGGAAAGCGCACTCCTCGAGTTCCTCGTGAGAACTAGGATATTTTTGCCTGGTGTCCTGCGGAGATGCCGGGAGTACCCGAGGAACTTGCTGAGCATCAATTGAAGGTAATTCCAGGTTCAAAACCCGTCAAACAAGGTCTCCGTCGTTTTGATGGAAGAAGACGAAAGGCTATAGGCAAGGAAATTATCCGTCTTTTAGCAGCTGATTTTATCCGGGAAGTTATATATACTGATTGGTCTGCGAACCCAGTATTAGTCCCGAACAAAGATAGTATTGTTATTAGGATGTGTATAGATTACACCGGCTTGAACAAGTTGTGTCCAAAAGATAGGTTCGCGTTACCGCGAATCGATCAAATAATAGATGCCACTGTTGGCTATGAGCTTTTATGCTTTTTGGATGCTTATTCCGGGTACCATCAAATACGTATGAAGGAGGAAGATCAAATCAAAACTTCCTTCATAACCCCGTATGGTACATACTATTACATAACCATGCCTTTTGGCCTGAAGAACGCGGGTGCTACATACCAGCGTTGCATGCAACATTGCTTGCATAGTCAAATCGGCAAAAATGTCCATGTTTACGTGGATTACATTGCCGTAGTTTCCAAGGAGAAGGATACACTCCTTTAAGATCTACGAGAAACCTTCAAAAATTTGCGCACTTACAAAATGAAGTTGAATCCATTAAAGTGTGTAGTCAGGGTTCCTTCTTTAAAGCTTCTGGGTTTTATCGTTTCTCACAGAGGAATAGAAGTAAACCCGGAAAAGATCAAAGAAATCTTGAACATCACAAAGCCTATGTGTTTAAAATATGTACAAAGATTGACGGGTTCTGCAGCCGTAGTCAGCAGGTTTATAAGCCGGCTAGGAGATAAAGCTTTACCATTATACAAATTGTTGAAGAAATCCGACAAATTTGAATGGACAGAAGAGACGGACAAAGCATTAACCCTGCTGAAAGAAACCTTGGTGAAAGCACCGATTTTGGCATCCCCAAAAGACGAAGAACCTATGTTACTGTATCTTACAGCAACAAAACAGGGTTATTAGCGCTGTGATAATTGTGAAAAGGCGAAAAGAAGAACAAAGTATACCGGATCAGCATCCAGTATACTATGTTAGCGAAGTTTTCTCCGAGTCAAAACAAAGGTACCCACATTATCAAAAGCTGGCATATGGCGTGTTTTTCGCATCTAGAAAACATCGCCATTATTTCCAAGGACATTCCATAACAGTGGTAAGAAAAGCACCACTAGGGGATGTATTTAACAACGGGACGAAACAGACCGAGTAGCCAAATGGGGCATTGAGCTAGCTGCGTTCGATATTAAGTACCAACCCCGGACAACAATTAAATCCGAGGTGTTGGCAGATTTTGTTGCTAATTGGACAGAAGAAATGGAGAACACACCAATGCCGGAGTCAGAATACTGGGTCATGCATTTTGATGGATCCAAGATGAAGGAACACGCTGGAGCTGGTGTAGTGCTAAAATCCCCAAAAGGTGACAATATGGAGTATATATTACATATACACTTCAACGCCAGTAACAACATGGCAGAATACGAAGCATTGCTTCATGGCTTGCATATTGCAAAAGAAATAGGTGTCAAACACATACTATGCTATGGTTACTCGGATTTGGTACAACATCAGCTTAACCAAACTTGGGACGCCAAAAGCCCCATCATGGACGAATATCAGAGAACGGTGGACGAGTTTGCCATTCGCTTCCTTGGATTTGAAGTACTTCATATCAAAAGGGAAGAAAATTGGAACGCGGATGCATTAGCCCGCATGGGGTCGGAAAGAGTGAAAATCCTACCACCTGGCGTGTTTGTCCAACACTTGCACGAACCATCGATCAAAGGTGGAAATGTTGATTATCCTCTCGTTTCTGAGTCAATTGAAGTTCTGCTCGTTAACCCGGATTGGACGATTCCATACTTAAACTTCTTAGTTGATCAGAAGTTCCCGAATGGAGCAGACGAGGTCTTGCAAAGGCAGATACATCGTCGATGCAAAGGATACACGGTAATCGATGGTTTCCTGTATAAGCGCAGCACTATCGGAAATTTTCAGCGATGTATTTCGCGAGAGGAAGGACGAAAAATCTTGCAAGAAATCCACGCAGGAGATTGCGGACATCATGCTCAATCAAAAAGCATAGTCAAAAAAGCATTCCGTGCATGGTTTTTCTGGCTCACAGCCAAGACAGATGTCGAACATATAGTAAACACATGTGCCGGATGCCAGTATTACGCCAAGCAGACGAATATGCCAGCTCAAGCACTCAAAACTATCCCTATAACATGGCCGTTCGCGGTCTGGGGGCTAGATAAGATGGGACCATTCAAAACTGCAAGAGGCGGACTTACACATCTACTCGTTGCAGTGTATAAGTATACCAAGTGGGTGGAGGCGAAACCCATCAAGAAACTTGACGGTGTGACTGCCAGAAACTTCATCATTGACGTAGTCATGAGATATGGCGTCCCACACAGTATAATTATCGACAACGGGACAAACTTCTCAATTGGAGAATTGGCAAAATATCGCCGGCAAATGGGAATACGTCTCGATCTTGCGTCTGTGGCACACCCACGGTCCAATGGGCAGGTTGAAAGAATGAATAGCTCAATCCTGCAGGGAATACACCCAAGACTCGAATCTCCTCTTCACAGAGCAGCTGGAGCATGGGTAGAAGAATTCCCTTCCGTGCTTTGGAGTATTCGAACGACGCCAAATAGATCAACATGGCAAACCCCGTTTTTCTTGATTTACGGTGCAGAAGTAATGCTTCCGACGGACATGCTCCATGGTAGCCCAAGAGTGCAAGCTTACGATGACTCGGAAGCCAAAAGCGCACGACAGGATGCTGTCGATGTTTTAGAAGAAGAACGAGACCTTGTGCTTCAAAGATCCGCCATTTATCAGCAAAGATTACAACACTACCATAGTCGGAAAATCAGGAATCGATCTTTCAAAGAAGGTGACCTAGTGCTAAGATTGGTGCAAGAAAGGAAGCACAAGTTAGCCCCAGTCTAGGAGGGACCATTTGTCATTAGCAAGGCTATGAAAAATGGATCTTATTATCTTGTAGATATTCGATACATGGAAGATGATCCCAAGCGTCTGAATCGCAATAGAAAGAGAAAGATAGATGTCGAACTAGGAGAGACAAAAATACCCTGGAGCATCCAGCAGTTACGCCCCTTCTACACTTAGTTCAATTTCTATGTAAACATCTTTGAGATCATGAAATAAAGTTGTCAGAATTCATGGATTACTATTTTAACTGTTTTCATACAAAGCATAAGTCCGTCTTATCTATTTCCCAATGATCTTTCAAAATACTCAATGTTAACCCAAATTGTGCCTGCGTGCTCGGAGTTATAAAACTTAATGCTTTTCAACCTAAGGAGGCTTAAGGAAACCCAGATTGTGCCTGCGTGCCTGAGTTTCATACAATTTTACAATTCCTTACTTTTCTCTAAGTATTATCTGATTGTTCATGTGTTGGGTCACTGAAATTAGTAAGTAAAAATGCCTTAGTACAATCCATGTTTTCAGGTTTTGACTTATCGGTTATACCCAGTCACTTGGCATGAAGATTAAGTACTATTGAGCCATTTCAAACACTAAGGACAGTTAAAGCATATAAACCAGAGAGCTTAGAAGGCAAAGGAATAAAAACCCAGAAAACATGCAAAGACTTATAAAATAAAACTGCAAAAGCGGAGTACTTGTTTATACAAAGGATAGATAGCATTACAATGAATATTACATTGTAAGAATAGTAATGCTTCTATTTCTCCTATCTTCTACCTAGGATTCAAGCAGCTTCTTCGGGATCCGAGTCTTCTTCCTCGCTGCTGGACTCCTCAGGAGTTGTCGAAATTTCCTCCTCGGGATAGAAGGTGGAGATGTTCACCATGTTGGCTATCTTGGTGGCATGGCCTTTGACATTGTCAAAGATGTTGGCCCGCTGCACGTCTGTATATCCTTGAGGGATACCTGACGCCACGCGCCAAGACTTGGCGGTGATATAATACATACGCATGAGCCCAAGGGCCATGCTTGCACCACCGCGAGCTGCAGAGCGAAACCACGATTATTTGCGATTCGCCACCTCCACGGTCACTTCCGGAAGTTTATCAACTTCCGAGAACTCTTCCGTTTTGTTGGGAATGTACTTATTGATAAGTAACATCCCCGCAGCTTTAAGTGCGGTGATGACCTTCTCGAAAGCCCGGATTCTTTTGATTCGGGTAAGTTGGGGGCTACCTTCTGTTTCAATCAACAAAACAAAGTTAGGAAAACCGAAGAAGGGAGAAAAGAAAAATCCGGTAAAAGTTAAAAAACTTACCGAGAATCCGATCCACCGTCGTGCCTTCTTCCAGGCGTTGGTTCAGGGCATGCTCTAGGTCCCTGATGGTGGCTTTGTCTTTCTCAGTCTTGTTGGAGGCCTTGGACTCGGCAATGCCGACAACTAGTTGGCTGGCCTCCAGGTCTTTCTGGAGCTTCACATTGATCTTGTGAAGTTCCATGTTTTCCTTGCAGAGGTTCTCAACATTGCCAGGATCTTCAGCAATTTGTTTGGCTTTCGCCAAAGGAGTTGAAAAGCAAGTAAAATGAAGAGGTAAAACTCAGAAAAAAATTCTAAACAGCAGCTGAGTTACCTGTTGATTCATCCAGCTTTTGCTGAACGGAGGCCAGCTCTGCATTATTTTCATCAAGAATGCTAAGGAGAGTTTTCACCTCCTTATTCTTGATTGTAAGTTTGCTGAAAACTTCCATGTTTATGTTTTCAGCAGTTTGCTGAAACACGAAAAAGAGACAAAATGCTTAAGTCAGAAAACAAGCAAGGTCATCATAAAAGCATTAAGTCAAAAATGTATGCGTTTGGCAAAATGCTTAGGGCTAGAGATATTACCGGGCTCATTTTCGTCAAGTTCGCCAGATTTTCGTTGAACTCTTTTGCATAGTGTGCAAAAAGAATCCCGACGTGGCAAAGGCCGTCCTGGATGACCCGCTGAGGTGAAAATACGAAGTTATTCCTAAGCCTGCCTTGCGTCCAAGGACGGATTAAGGGAGCTGGAGCGAATTGTTTTGTCGGCCACGGTTTGATATACCCGTGTTCGTCAAATGTCTCTTCCTTTACCTTGAACTCTTTGTCGAAAGTTGGGATGTGTTCCTCCTCTGGAGCACGAGAAGGACCTCCGTTTTCCAGCACCGCCCTTTCCCTCGCATCCGGCTCGGACGCAATGGGCTGGCTGGACTGCAAAGGGTATTCTTCCTCCCTTGCAGCCAGGTTCTCTCCTCCTATGGCAACCGGGGTGTCGGGGGCTGCAGCGGGAGATGGCTTCACTCCTCTGCTAACAACTGCCTTATGCTTCTTCCGAGCTTTCGGATTTAGGGTGGTAGGAGCAAGGCTGGAAAAGAAGGGAAAGGAAAGAAGATCCGAGAAATAAGAATCCGAGAAAGAAATATAAATACATGCAATAAAAAGCATAGTAAAAACCTAGGAAATTCTTACCTGGATGTAGCGACGGGAATACCGTCAAGGTTAATGACCTCCTGAGTGGTGGAAGGCTTCTTGCGCTTCCAGACACCGGCAAAGTTGGCACGCAAAGCGTCCAACTCAGCGTTGGAGGCAAGCTCCGAGTCAGGAAGGGTTGTAATCTCTCAAAAGGGACAAAGATCCGGGTAATAAAAAAACATCCGAGAAAAGTGAAAAACGAGAAATTTGCCTAAAGGAGGAAAAGTTACCTTTGGAGCTGGATGCCCAACATGATAGATTTCTCGGCTTTCCTCGTACTTGTCTCGAGTAGAGGCCAATTGATTCAGCTGTTTCTTGAATTCCTTCTTCAAGAAGCCCTTGTCCGTCGTCCTCATCGAGTCCTCCGGGCCCGAGTATTCCCACATTAGCCGATTTCCGCGATAGGATAATGGCTGAATACGCCGTCCGAGCCAGCACAAAACTGTGTCTGTGCTAGTGAGAGGAGGAGTGGCGGATACAAGCTTGGCTATGCGCCGCTTGATCCTCATCACATCTGCTGGCAGAGTCTGGACCGCTTCTACAGCCCAATTATCTTGGAGGATAGCAGCGGAATTGTCGAAAAGAGGAATTCCGGTCTCCTTTCCAGGAAACGGGACATCTTCATGATAGAAGAAGGAACCGTCCAAAATTTGACGAATTCCGAGGTTTTGATCTTGGGGAACCATTCCTCCCTAAACCTACGGAGTGTGAAGGAGATGGTCCTGCAAGTGGGGAGAGCCACCTCAGAAGGGTTTCGCTTAACCCCGAAACAGTATTGCCAGAAGTCTAACCTAGGTTCTATTCCTAAGTATCCTTCAAAAAGGGATTGAAACCCGTCAAGGTAGAGAATAGAGTTTGGTGGAAGGTTATGTGGTTGGATGTTATAGTGGTCAAGTACTTGGAGGAAAAAGGCAGAAGGTGGGAAACCCATACCTCTATTTATGTGAGAGGCGAGGAGAACCCTTTCTCCGGCTTTTGGCAAAGGCTCGGAGTCGTCCTCCTCATACCGCCATTTTCCCTTGATAACATATCCTTCCTTCTCCATTGATGGAATTTTCTTCCGTGTCTTCTTCGGCTCCGGCGACGCTTGGGACGGCGAAATCCTCACCGCCGCATGCGAGTTTTTCTTCCGCAGGCTCGGTGGCGAGGGGAGGAGTAGGCATGGCGGATGACGACGGAATGTCTTCGACCACGGGAGGAAGATCCCCGCGGACCGGATCACCAATGTTTATCTCCGGCGCGTTCTCGGTGGCGTGGCCGGGAGAATCCAACAGTGGATCGATATCGTTGATAATGTCATCTATGTCGTGGGCGACGGAGCTCTTGTCCGTAGCGCGGGGTGATCCTCCGGTGGTCATATTCGGGCGGCGCGATGAAGATCCGGATCCTCCGATGGCTTTTTCCAAGGAAGTTGTCGTCGCTCGTTCTCTGCTCACTCTCGTAATATCGAGCTCGAGCTCTGTGGCTATGGCGCTGGGGGCTTGAAGGAGAAGTGGAAGCAGAAGGAAATCCGGAGGACCCGAGGCGGCTATTTATAGCAGGAAATGAGTTGAGATTGGCTATAACGGCTATTTTAGCCGTTGGATCTTTGACGCATGTCACGTCTGAGATTTCCGGGAAACGAAGAGATAAAGTAATAAGTGCTATCTCCTTGATTCCCGGAAGAATCTATTAGGAGATACGTTGCAGGGTCTTGACTGAACCCAAACGTTCGTGATGTCAACACGATTTTATCGCTAACGTCACTAAGTTCCTTCTCCACGAAGGCTCGTGGAAGAAAATTCGGACTCTGGTAAATCCGAGTTTTAGATAACACATCAAGAAATTTCTTCTCCACGAAGACTCGTGGAAGAAAAGGTCGGATTGTTTTTATGAAATCCGAGTTATGTGTTATGAAGTTTTGGTAAAAAGAAGAATCAAGACAAAGCGCCAGCATTTCTCGGAACGGATTGACGAAAGGTGGCATAATGAAGTCTTAATCCTTCTTGGGGGCTAATGTCGGATATATAACGATTAGGGGTATATCCGGCATTGTCCAAAGATCCGGATTACCAGGGTGGCCTGTTGGTAATGGATCACAGTCCATTAGGCGGCCCAGTAAGCTGACGCATAGAAGCCGGATTCTAGAAGAACCCGGATCACGGCCCAAAGTGGTGCGGCTTGGAGTAGAAGGCGGATTCTTGCCTTCCAAGTTAGATACTTTCCGTAGTCTTCTAGGTTTCCTTTCTGTAAGCCCTAACCCGGCTATTTATATAAAGCTGGACGGGAGAGAAGGACACAGACAATTAGCTAGAAGCTGACTCGCCGAGAAGTCGATCCTCGCCGAGTTAGCGAAACCCTACTCACATTGTACTTTGTATACTTCAGGCTTCAGCCCTGATTTAGTGAGATTGCATGAGTAGGACTGCCGCCTAGTTGCGACATACCGAACCTGGGTAAACTTGGTGTTCCTGGTTGTCGTACTACCACGTCCTCCCACATCTCTACCAGTAGACTCATGGCACCCCCGTCTATAAACTCTACTATGATGTCTCGACAGCATGGCAAAGTAATATTTTGCTTGTCCTTAAGAGTGGGGCAAAACATAAATGCCAGGACACCTTCAAAGTTTATGAGGAAGACTAGAACAAATAATTTGAGAGCAAGCAATAACACATCATGAATCAATTAATAATGTTTCTGGGACAAATGCACATTAAATTCAGAAATGGCAACTATGCTCTCTCAATTGTGCATAAAGTTATAAGATGGAGACTCAACATAAAAGTAATGAAAGGCCCTTCATAGAGGGAAGCATGGATTACTCATGTTCTAGAGCTTTTTATTTTATTAAATAGAGGTATAAAATGTTTTTCACTCCTCCCAACCATCTTACACAAACCATGGCTAACCGAATCCTTGGGTGCCTGCCAAAAATCACATAACATGGAGGAGTGTCTATTTTTTAGAGAGGTGTATGCCTATGTCAATGAAAGGTAAACAAAAAATACAGTACGACACAAGAAAATTAGACTTCACAAGAGCGGCTCCCATTGAAGGACGCAACTGGTGTAGAAGGTCATCCCTCTTTCTTATTTGTTTACACAATTATGCTTTGACTGATAAATGAGGGAAAAAATAGTGAGGAGAATTTGTTTGTATTAATTTGGGGTTGGGCACCTTGCTGCCAGCTCTTCTATAAATTGGATAAGCGGATGAAGCCACTAGTCTAGGGTGTGAAATCCAATCAACAAGTGAGATAAAGATTCTCTACTTACGTCCTCATGAGCTAAAACAGGAACACAAAATAGGAGCAATTTTGAAAGTTTTAAAGGTAACACATGAGCAATATACTTTGGAGTGGCGGTTAAATACCACATGTAGGTAGGTATGGTGGACACATTTGGAATCTTTGGTTTTTGGGAGTTGGATGCACGATTAGAGATCATACTCAGCGCAGGTGGAGGCTAGCAAAAGACTGGAAGCGATAAATCAAAAGAGCAATAATGGCCATAATCATGCATAGCGACAAAAACATCATTAATCTAAGCATAAGTGATACCACAAGTTCAAAAACTAAATGATCATAGAAGATATAGGTGACTGGTTTGTATTCATAAACATGGTGTAAGCATGCGCCAAGTCAACCAAATAAAACATTCAAAGGAGAACACCACAAATTTATGCTTCAATATGACAAGAACAACTCATGATTCTTTCAATGGCACATTAAACACTCTCATCTATTTGAGACAAATAATGCTACACAATAACCACTAGGATTTAGAATTCAAATAACATCTAGCATTACATGAAATAGTCTAGCCAGAGTCTATACAAGCTTGTATTTGCATCATTATAAATTCTACCACATGCAGCAATTTCTTTTCCCAACAAGAACCATACAAAATATGTTTTATCGAAAAACTCTCTAAATGATACAACAAGTAAAAAAGAGAGTTCTCACATAACTCTACTAAAACTAACATCTCTGAATAAGAGATGCATTGAAAACAAGAGCTAAACAAGAATTTTGCAGCAGCTAGAAGAAAAATTAAGAATACGAGCATAACGAGTATTCAAATGAAAAAGCGGAGCATGTCTCTCTCCCAAACAAGGATGCTAGGTTCCAATAAGATTACCGCAGCAAGGAAAACAAAAGAAAACTGAACAAAAAAAATACGCTCAACGTAAATTTCTTATGATGTCACCGAATAAAAATATAGTTCCACTAGAAGTGACCTGATAAATTGTTGATTAAGAAGGGGATGCCTTGGGAATCCCCAAGCTTAGATGCTTGATTCTTCTTAGAATTTTCTGGTATTAACCACGGGGGCATCCCCAAGCTTTGACCTTGCACTCTTCTTGATCACATTATATCACCCTCTTCTCTTGACCCTTGAAAACTTCCTTCACACCACACTCAAAAAGTAATTCACATTAGAGGGTTAGTGCAACCATAAAAAAATCATGGGTTCTGCATGGGCAAAAGTTCTATTGATACTTTTAAACATTATATACAGCCACTGATGTTTCGTGAAGCAAAGAAATCCACTTGACATCGTAAAAGAGCAAATGTAAGAAAAATGGCAGAATCTGCCAAAACCAGAACAGTCTGTAATGACGGATTTTTTCAGGGCACTTAAGTTTCTCAAATAAAAAAATTGAAGAACGAAAAAGTTTCAGAATTAGCTGAGGAATAAGCACAAAATGTTTCAGGTCATTTCTAGTTTTCTGTGAATTATACGATTGTTTACGGTGGACAGCAGAAATCTGTTTTTTGCGCAGAAATCCAAAACCAACCCCAACTTTCGCTAGAAACTTTACTAGGCCCAACTAATACATGAAAAATAAAGATACAAAGGAGTTTCTACAGAACTATACAACCCCTTGACTAAAAGAAAACAGAGAAAACCAAAGAAAAAATAAAACCATGGGTTATCTCCCAAGAAGTGCTTTTGTTTAAAACCTTTAGTTAGGCATGATAATTTGAGAAGATGCTCACATGAGAAATATGAATTGAAGCAAAAGAGAGAATAAATAAGAAAATCTAAAACAAGTTTAAGTCTAACCCACTTCCTATGAAAAACAATCTTGTATAAAAACAAGTCATGAAAGAACAAAGCAACAAGCATAGGAAAGCAAAACAAGTGCAACTTCAAGATTTTCAACATAAAGAGGGGAAACTTGATATTGTTGAGATGCATAAAATTATGTTTCCCTCTCTCATAATAACTTTCAGTAGCATCGTGAATGAAATTAACAATATAACTATCACAATAAACATTCTTATCATGAGCCACATGCATAAAAGAATTATTACTCTCCACATAAATAAATTCCTTCTCGTTAATAGTAGTGGGAGAAAATTCAACAAAATAGCAATTATTATTCTCATCACCCTAATCATCAAATATAGGAGGCATATAATAATCATAATTAATTTTCTCCGCAATAGTGAGTGGACTGAAAATGACATATTCCTCATTGTAATCATCATATATTGGACGCAACGTATCATCAAAGAAATTTTCCTCCTCAAAACATGGGGACTAAAAATATCATATTCATCAAAACTAGCTTCCCCAAGCTTAGATTTTTCCATAGCATTAGCAATAATGGTGTTCAAAGAATTAATACTAATAACATTTCTACTAGGATGCAAATAAAGTTCCATAGGTTTTGTAATTTTATCTTCAGACACTTCATGTCCTACCTAGAGATAAATATTATAAAGCTCTCTCATATTTTTGTTGTTTTCCATTAAGCCTAACTAGTGAAAATAAAAACAAGAAAAAAAAGACATAATTGCAGAATCTAAGAAAATAACTTCGAGCACTCACACCCGAGGATGTGAGTACCTTTTACCTTACCTCCCCGACAACGGCACTAGAAAAGAGCTTGATGTATACGCACACTTCTATTCTTGTAGACAGTGTTGGGCCTCCATGTGCAGAGGTTTGTGGAACAACAACAAGTTTCCCTTAAGTGGATTACCCAAGGTTTATCAAACTCAGGGAGGAAGAGGTCAAAGGTATCCCTCTCAAGCAACCGTGCAATTATGATACGAGAAGTCTCTTGTGTCCCCAACACACCTAATACAATTGTCAGTTGTATAGGTGCACTAGTTCGGCGAAGAGAGAGCAAAATACAAGTAATATGGATGTTTATAAGTGATAATAGCAATCTGAAATAAAAATGGCAGCAAGCAAACATGTAGCAGAACTGATTGTAAACAGCGTTTCAATGCTTAGAAACAATGCCTAGGGATCCTACTTTCACTAGTGTACACTCTCAACAATGATAATCATAATTGAATGCATAAATATCTCTCGTTGCTA
The DNA here is from genome assembly GCA_028641055.1 of Alopecurus myosuroides. Taxonomy (NCBI): domain Eukaryota; kingdom Viridiplantae; phylum Streptophyta; class Magnoliopsida; order Poales; family Poaceae; genus Alopecurus; species Alopecurus myosuroides. The sequence continues at coordinate 290,526,326 of CM054063.1, read as the reverse complement.
TGCTACTCCGAACCACTTTTCGGTCGAATAACAAACACCAGTTCATTGCGGAGGGCTGTAACAGCACTCCTCAAAGTCGCATTCCCATGTCTAGTTAACCCCAGGCTATCACTATGAGCGCCCTAGAAGGTACTAGACAAACACCACAATTTCATAGGGTCATCCAACACAAGATATAAATATCATGCTAAACCACACGGTGCACACACTATCATCTTTACACCGTGATCAAAGTGTCTACGAAGATCTCATAACAAAACCACTTGAGTAGCATAACAGATGAAGAATAACATCTACTGATTCAACTAGATTACAAACCTCACGATCACATAAAGATCACACCATGGGAGAGAGAGATGAAACACATAGCTGCCGGTAGAGCCCTCAACACCGGGGGAGAACTACTCCCTCCTCGTCATAGGATACATCAACGACAATGAAGATGGAAGTGGAGTCGATGGAGATGATTCCGGGGGCACTTCCCCGTCCCGGCAGGGTGCCGGAACAGAGATCTGTCCCCCGAAACTTGTCGTCGGCGGCGGCGGAGCTACGGAACTTTTCGTTGAAGGGGGCGGTTTTTCTAGGGTTTATGCATCGGGGGCCATATATATGCGAAAGGGCGATGGCGTGGCACCCAAGGGGCCCACTGTTGGAGATATGCCCGAGAGGCAATCATAGAGATGATGATATATCTATGTATCCATGATTTGTAATAATGTGCCTTGAATAATATCTTTGTATTGATTGGCAAGTATTGACTTCTTTGCGAAACTCTTTACTTACATGGTTATTCTAAATATGTCCCTAGTCGGAGTTCATGTGAGGACACACCTGAACATTAGACTAGCACATGTTTTGGTTGATGGCTATGTTTCGCAAGTCATAGGCATGGTGATGTCAAACTAATAATGTGAACTCATGTTATGAACATGGTGTTGGACTGACCCAACTTGAGATATTACTACAATGTTAATAGTTCTCTCTCTACATGTTGTGATTGCTTTGTCCTTAGATCTGAGATTGTCGCATGTTCTTGATATGTGACTCGACCTACTTTGGGGCTATCAAACTCTACACCGTGACATGGTAGTTATAAAGTTAGCTTTCGGGTTTGTCATGAAGCATGCTGCAAGGCATGGTCAGTCAAGATTGGATTTGCCCCTCTCTTCACTAGAGAGAGATATTTCTCTGGCCCCTCAAGTGATCGGATCCAGAAATGCATGGCCATGCTGAATAAGGTTAATAGTTAACCTGGAAAGGGATTCCGATTCACAAGATCGAGAAAGAGTGATCAGCTAGGAGCATGATCAAATATCGTGAGGCAAAAGGAATAGCATAAACATGTGATGGTTCGTCCGATGTAATCTTTATGCACGTTTGGGAGTTGGCACGTTTTGATAGAAGCCGCTACCAACTATTGGCCGAGTAGGTGCACTCGTGTCATGTCTAAACGTGCGTGAACCTATAGGGTCGCACACTTAAGTCAGAAGAACCAGAATTCGGATTGGATCCGAAATGGGCTGGAAATGGACTCTAGAGTGGGCTGTTTTAGTGGCAGCCCATTATGGGGACGTCTATATAAAGGAGAGGAGGTTGTGTGTTTTAGGGTTGCTAATTCCGCACCACATTCCACCGCAGCCACCGTTTCTCCACGCCCCTGCCGCCCGCGTGGACCTAGCAGTCTGGCGAGCGGTGCTTCTACGCCGCACGTGTGGATACCGATAGAGGTGTTGCATCTGTAGCACTTGGACGAGCCGCCAAGAGGAGTTGTTCGTGGGAGCGACGGGATCCAGAGGATTCGTACGACTACCCAGCCCCGACCCGCTTCACCGAGATTGGCACAACACGTCTAGTGGTAATCTCGTGATCTATATCTTGCAGCAGATCTTGGTTGACGCGGTAGAAATTTTGATTTGCGCTGTAGCCTACCCCGTTTTCCTTCAGTGGTATCAGAGCCGCTGCTGCGTAGTTATAGATTCGGATCGTTTGCATATGTGATATGTAGATGGGGTATGATCGATGTGATCGATTGTATGGAGTAGATGTTTCGATCTGTGATTTGGATTCCGTGATCGTGATGCGAGAGGTCGTGGAACGACATACCCCTACCGGTCGGTTTCCACCATCGGGGTAGACTGTGACATGTAAATCCAATTGCAGCACGCGAAGATCAATATGATTGGTCAAATCGGAGTCTGGATCATATATGATGTGCATGAGATGCGCGAGGTGACAGATTGGATCTACCGCCGGTTTCGGGGAATTCGCAGAAATGGACAGTCCCATTCAAAACGGCTGTAACGTTTGCATACGACCCGGATCGAAAAATTTTCAACTGGAAAAGGTTGCGTATCAAAATTTCACCCTAATGGCTATCATAAGGGGAACAGTCGGAGCGTTTTGGCTCATTCGCCTTCTAAAATAGACTTTTAGGCCCTGCAAGTTTTGGCGTTAGAACGTCTAACTCGTTTTTGCAGATTTTGTGACCGGTATGGCCCTCTGTGTATGTGATGCATGTGTGTAATATTTTCATGAAGTGCGTGTCGTGAGTATGTCAACACGGTTGGAGCCATATTGTGTTGTCACTTATTGTATTAACGGCATGCGTGCCGACTTGTGATGTTTCTCTCTATCCATGTAATCTTCTTTTCTAGCTGTTAGTAGTAATAGCTTGTAGAAGTTTCTTGGAGGACTCATCACCCGGAGGGATGGCACATATGGACCATGGAGATGGAGATCATCATGGTGGACAGGTTCCATGGAGATGGAGATCACCATGTGAAACGGACCATACTGTGTCACAACTATGTGGTTGCTATTCTTGTTGTTTTACTCCCATGATTGTTAGATTCGTAGAAGTAGAACGATCCCTCGCAAATGTTAAGTTCCCATGTCCCTCCAACTAAAACTTTCACCATCCCATGTCTTCTACGTATGATGGTGGGTCTGTTGCAGCAGGGCGCCATCAGTTTTCGTTGACTAGGTGGGTATGTATCGGTTAGGTGATACGACTGTTGCAGCAGAGTGCCATCTGCTGATGCTTACGCGCATAAAGGGTTGGTTAACTCATCAATGTAATATTAATGGTTAAGAGCCTTGGGGCATAAAGGTTGGTGTTTTTGACATGGAGATGTCACCCAACAACAAGAGTCATATGTGATATGATTAGCAAATGTTTCTTACTGATCTACCTTGTCTTCTAGCAGTGACGCAAACGTCACTAGTCGACTTATTCGTTGCGGATCTTGAAACACTAAGTACCGATAGAGGGATGTTGATTTTAGTGGGAGTAGACCACGTTAAATTGTTTAATGTCTTTTACTCTATCATGGTTTTTGTCTTAGTATTTTGCATGTTTTTCTGTTGTAGATAAATGGCATGTAACAACCAACCCACCCCTTTTGCGTTGCAATACGTTCTTGAATAGGAAAAGTTAAATGGAACAAACTATTTGGATTGTATCCGAAACCTGAGAATTGTTCTTAGGGCTGAGAGAAAGGAAAGTGTTCTGGATACCCCAATCCCAGATGTGCCTCTTGATACTGACACTGCTGCCATTAGAACCGCCTTTAAGAGAGCATGTGATGAGTCTCTTGAGGTTAGCTGCCTTATGCTTGCATGCATGGAACCCGACCTTCAAAGCAATTTGATGGTCAGAAAGCGTATGATATGGTCATTGCGCTGAAGGATATGTTCCAGACTCAAGCTAGGACTGAAAGGTTCAATTTCGCTAAGGCTTTTGGTGAATGCAAGCTAGCTGAGGGCGGAGCAGTAGGCACATGATCAAGATGCTTGGTTATGTGCAGACTTTGGACAAGCTTGGTTTTCCATTGGACCCTAAGTTGGCCACATATTTCATTTTGGCTTCGCTTCCATCTAGCTACGGGTACTTCATTTCAAACTACCATATGCATGTGGCGGAGAGGGACCTTAATGAACTTTGTGGGATGCTCAAGACGGCAGAAAATGACATTAAGAAGAGTGAAGGGCATGGCCAAGTGTTGGCTGTGCAAAATAGGCCTAGCTTCAAGAAGCAGGGTAAGTCCAAGGGGAAAGGGAAGGCTAAAGATTTGATCTCCAAGCCAAAGCCAAAGCCTAAGGACGGACCTAAACCTGACACAGAGTGCTTCTACTGTCAGGATACTGGATACTGGAAGAGAAATTGCAGCAAGTACCTTGCTTCAGTGAAGAAGAGTGGAAGTAAGACTTCTAGCTCAGGTACGCTTGTAATTAATGTTATAGACATTTTTCTTGCTGACTCTATTATTGACTCTTGGGTATTTGATACCGGATCGGTTGCTCACATTTGCAAATCGATGCAGGGGCTAGTAAGGAGTACAAGCGTGAGACAAGGAGAAGTTGATCTTCGCGTCGGAAATAATGCAAGGGTTGCTGCGTTGTCCGTTGGCGTCTACCAACTGCACCTCCCTTCAGGATTTATTATGGAATTGAATAATTGTTATTACGTTCCTAGTTTTAACCGAAACATTATTTCTCCTTCATGTTTGACGAGAGATGGTTATTCATTTGCGACTAAATACAATGGTTATTTAATCTCCAAGAATGATATGTTTGTGGATTTTGCTTCCATTGTGAATGGGATTTTTATTATAAATCCTGCTGATACTCATGATGATCCGCATGTTTATAACGTAAGTGCTAAAAGGTTATGGCCTAATGATTTGAATCCCACCTATTTTTTGGCATTGTCGGTTGGGTCATATAAGTGAAAAGCATATGAAGAAACTCCATAATGATGGTATTCTAACTTCGTTTGATTTTGAAGCATACGAGACATGCAAAGCTTGTTTACTTGGAAAGATGACCAAGTCGCCTATCAACGGTTCTCCTGAGAGGGCGACGGACTTATTGGAACTTGTACATACTGATGTATGCGAACCAATGAGCACGACAACAAGAGGTGGTTTTCACTACTTCATAACTTTCGCTGATGATTTTAGTAGATACAGTTATGTCTACCTAATGAAGCATAAGTCTGAAACTTTTGAAAAGTTCAAAGAGTTCCAGAATGAAGTAGAGAATCAACGTGGCAAAAAAATTAAACCTCTATGATCCGATCGTGGAGGAGAATATTTGATTCACGAATTTAGCGATCATCTTAAGAGTTGTGGAATTGTTCCTCAACTTACGCCGCCTGGAACGCCTCAAAGGAACGGGGTCTCCGAACGGCGTAATCGAACCTTGCTGGACATGGTTCGGTCTATGATGAGCGAGTCATATCTTCCATTGTCATTTGGGGGTTTTGCTCTAGAAACAACAACACTCGCACTAAATAGGGTACCGTCTAAATCCGTAGTTAAGACGCCATATGAGATGTGGAATGGGAAGAGTCCCAAATTGTCTTTTCTAAAGATTTGGGGCTGTGACGTGTTTGTCAAGCGACTTCAGTCGGACAAGCTCACACCCAAGTCGGATAAATGCATTTTCATGGGATATCCAAAGGAAACATTTGGGTATTACTTCTACAACAAAGAAGAGGGAAAAGTGTTTGTCGCTCGGAATGGTGTTTTCTTAGAGAAAGAGTTTCTCACAAAGGAGACAAGTGGAAGAACGGTGCAGCTTGATGAAGTTCAAGATGAGCCTGTCGGGGAGGACTCAATGAGTGATGCTATAATAACAGAACGAGTTGAAGAACCCGTGGCGAGAGAAGCACCACCACCACGAAGGTCGGAAAGGCTCCGTAACCTGCGAGAGATATTATTGTTAGACAATGATACGCGAGAAATATTATTGTTAGACAATGATGAGACTATGACCTATATGGAAGCATTGATGAACCCGGATCTGAGAAACGGCATAGTGCCATGAGATCCGAAATAGATTCCATGCGTGACAATCAAGTTTGGAATTTGGTTGATCTGCCTGATGGTCATAAGACCATAGAGCGCAAATGGATCTATAAGAGAAAGATTGATATGGACGGAAATGTTCATGTCCATAAAGATCGACTTGTCGCAAAAGGTTTACGGCTAGTTCATGGAGTTGACTACGACGAGACCTTCTCTCCCGTAGTGATACTTAAATCTATTTAGATAATTCTAGCTATTGCTGCATATTTTGACTATGAGATATGGAAAATGGACGTCAAGACGGCTTTCCTAAATGGAAACCTAACCGAGGACATGTATATGATGCAGCCCGAGGGTTTTGTCGATCCTAAAAGTGCTGGAAAGGTATGCAAGCTTCGGAAATCCATTTATGGGTTGAAGCAAGCATCTCGGAGTTGGAACATTCGGTTTGATGAGGTAGTCAAAGGTTTTGGCTTTATCAAAAACGAATCAGAGTCTTGTGTTTACAAGAAAGAAAGTGGGAGCTCACTTGTATTTATAATCTTATATGTGGATGACATACTACTGATTGGAAATGACATTCCTATGCTCGAGTCCGTTAAGGCCCCATTGAAAATTAGTTTTTCCATGAAGGACTTAGGGGAAGCGGCATACATTCTGGGTATTAAGATCTATAGAGATAGATCAAAGAGGCTAATAGGATTAAGCCAGAGTACTTACATTGACAAAGTGTTGAAACGATTCAGCACGAAAGAAGAAAAGAAAGGGTTCTTGCCCATGTCACATGGCATAAATCTTAGCAAGACTCAGTGTCCTTCGACAACTCATGAGCGAGAGCGCATGAGTAGGATTCCATATGCTTCGGCAATTGGGTCTATCATGTATGCAATGATATGTACTCACCCAAATGTCTCATATGCTCTAAATGTTACGAGCAGGTACCAACCTGATACCGGTGAGAGTCACTAGACAGCGGTAAAGAATATCCTTAAGTACTTGAGAAGAACTAAGGATATGTTCATAGTTTAAGGAGGTGAGGAGGATGTAACAGCCCTAGGCTGCTACAGAAAGCTACTGCAAAATTTGGGTAAAATTTTCGCTTTTCCCTTTCTTCATGCATCATGGCATCCATATTAAATTGCTAAAAATTAATCAAGAAAGCTGCAAAGCCTTTAGAGAAAACAAATCCACTCACAAAGAAAACCATTTCTTGATCTTCCATACTTTTCAAGTAAGTTCCAAGACTTAAATTGATAGTTTGACAACTATAATAAAATGCCAATTGTTTTTGAAAAAGAGAGGCATGCAATCTAGCTTCTTTCGAAGGGTTGCAGATTGTTTTCAAAACTAAAGTTCTTAATGAATTGCTAAGGTTAATGTAAAACAAATGTTGAAAACAAATTAAAGAGGTGGTAGCGCCCCTCATAAAAATATTCAACACATTGTTCCAATTCCTTCCTTGCAATATTCTGCTAAACTGAATTTGCTCAAAGGGCAAAACAAAACTATTTTGTGAGCTTCCAAATCGTAGAGGAAGTTCCAAGATTGAATTATGGAAGTTGTGAAAACCTAAGAAATAATTCCAAAGGTTAATAAAAGGAAAAGGCACTCAAAATTTCTCACTCCATCTTGAATTCAAATATTTTCACAACTTAACAAAACTTCAAAACATAAGTGATGGGGTATGTTAACTTCTTATTACCAGCCTTCACTAATATTTTGGCAACCCTTGGTTGGAGAAAACAAATGCCTTATCAATTGGAAAAATACCAAAATTGCCAGAAGCTGAAAACTCAACCAAGTTACTTCTGGAAAGTTTCTCCAATTGAGCTAAAAACTTAACAAAGACTTCCCTATGTTAAATAAGGGTCACACAAGTGAGGGCATCAAAAATTGAATTCATTAAAGCCCTGAAAACAACAATTTTCTTCACAGCGATAAACAAAAAGTAAAACAAGTTTGTTCTACAAACTTTATCTAATTGCTTTGAAATTTGTACCATAGGCTCGTTATGACAAATAAATAATTATTGCAAGAGCCCATGAATTTTGAAAGTGGTTAACCAATTTTAATAAATCATTTTCTTTTCTGGCAGATTTGAAATTAATTCAAGTTTGTTCTACAAACTTTTTCAAAATGATCTCAAATTTCTACCAGTACTTCCTAATGGTCATTAATAAAGTTCCACCAAATATCATGAGGTTTTGAATTAATTAAATGCCTTAACTAAATGTTTTTAATAAATGGCAGAAAGGAAACTAAAACAAGTTTGTTCTGAAAAGTTGCTCCAAATGATCTCAAAATTTTACCACGTCTTCTTTGTGTTAAATAAGAATTTAATGCAAATTTTCATAAGTTTTCGAGTTGGCTAAGTGCCCCAATTAATTCGTGGAAAGAGACAGAAGCAGAAAAACGAAAACAAAAGGGAGAAAAGTAGAGGCAGGGGGTTTTGTGCAATTGTGTCGTCCTCTTCCTCTGGTCTTGTACGTCCATGGCAGAAGGCAGAGGAGCCACTCGATCTCTCTGCCTCCACATGTCGGCTATCCACAGCCCCCTGGCCATGGATAAGAAGGCCGCGCCCTCCCTTCTCTCCCCGAAACCCTAACCTAGCCGCTCCCTCTCTAGTTTCTCTCCCATGACCGAAACATAGCCATGGTGGCCGAGCCCGATGCCGCTGTTCAAGAGCGCTATCAACAGATCGAAGAACACCATTAGCTCCGTCTCGTCGCGCTCTACCTCCACGCAGAAGGAATCATGCCGAGATGTCCCGAGCTCGCCACGCCATCCTCTTCTTCTCACCGGCCGGCTAAACCTCGTCGAGCACCATGATGTCGCCTCCGACCTCCTCCTTCGCTGCTGAGTGGTCTCACGCGTCGAGGGTGAGCTCCTCTTCCGATTCCCACCGTTTTCCCACTTGTTAGCATGTGGTAGTCGTCCCTTGCTGCTCGTGTTTGGTCGTCGCCGGCGCTGCCATGTTCGTGGTTCAGTTACATACAAGCTGAATCGGGCTTCGCTCGAAATTTCAGTTAACGCGCTAAAGTAGCTTCTTAAACAAGCAGACCTCTCATATTTCACAAAGGCACGCAGAGCCCAGTGGCTACAGCCTCTGGATCCCGCCCTGGAGATCTGGTGTTCGAATCCCACCAGATGCAATGCCCAACCTTTTTTGGGATTTAATCCCCACGGCCCGGTCCCACTCGTCATTGACCCTGGATGCCACTGTGGCCTCTACCTTGCTGCGTCAGCGCCTCCGTGGCCCTGGGCCTACACGTTAGTGGCACTGGATAGGACACAACCCAGTGCAAAAACAGTTCGGACGTTTTTCTGAATTTTTGTTTTGGAAAACAGAATTGCAGTTTCAATTCATTACTTCTAAAATGAATAACTAATTAAAAAATGCTCCAATTCGGATGATTCAAATTTCTATAGATTCAGGAACTTGAGAACTTTCTGTTTATATAAAAATTTCAACATGCTTCTGTAATAATTTTTGCATTAAATAATTAATTACAGAAAAGGAAATAAAAATTGGAAACTTTGGAAATTCATAACTTGAGCTCTGTTATCCCAAACTGAGAAAACTTGGGCTCTAAAAATTTGTATTAACAAACTCTACACAGTGGTATTTTATTTGGTCACAATTGAATTAAATTTGAACATGTTTCCTTCTGTTTACTAAAAGGGGCAGAATAAAAATGGTTATGGAAAAATGCATAATAAATTCAATAATGATCCAAAAATTATGTTTAATAGCTCAAAATGTTCAGTGAAACATTGTACACATGTTTTCAAATATGTACCATGCTTTTAGAACTGAAAGTACCTCTTTTTAAATTGTTTACCAAAAATGGCAGAAATGAAAACAATAAGAATTAATTCATATTTATTGTTTTCTTCACCCAAAAATTATGGAAACTATACCAAAATGGAAAGAACTTCAAGTAATAACAGAAAAACATCATTTCATGCACGTGGGAATACTATTGATGTACTGGTCTTATTAAAATTAATAATAGGACACTAAGATAAATATGAGAGGTTTCCAAATATTGCAAACTTATTTGGGACACTCATTTAAATTGATGTGTCCATGATCTTTTAGTTGGATTAAAATGTCATGTCATCATGAGTGTGCATTTCACTTGCTGTAATTGTTCTTTTTGTTGTTTCCTTTCCGAGGTTGTTGGTGCTTTGGTAGATCGAGGAGTTGGAGTGCAACAAAACTTCTTCGACGATTCCTACCTCTGTCATTTCAACAAGGCAAGCGTAAATCCACTTCTTTGAGCATCTCTCTTGACCTATGTTTTCCCTCAAGTATTTTCTCCACCATAATATTGCATTTGATTCAAATGTTTTGGCTATACTATCCTAGTAGTTGCATTTTGTTCCGGACACCAATACCTGTTTCCTTCCTATTATCCATAGATTGTGATGTGGCCCGAGATACTGCTATATGCTATTTAACTGCTTAGCCATGCTTAGTTGAGTTCCTTGGGTCCGATTAATGGATCGTGGTTGGAAGATACTATATCATGTCCGGATGTGTTGGAGACCGGTTGTCTCCAATTAAAATGTAACAAGCATGGATGAGTTGCCATCGGTGAATGATGGTGTTTTGCCTCGCTCATGCCCCTAGGAGCGAGTTCTCTTCGACTTGAACCAAGACCGAGCATGCTTCCATCGGTGGGACATATGGACTCCCTATCGACCAACTAACTTGTGAGGGTGTAGCCCGGGGTCCTTTAGTTTGAGCTTTCCATTTGCGTGTGCGTGAAGACGATGGACGAGCTGCGAACGAGGACGATGGTGTTTAGGATGGTGGCCTCGGCCCATGGTGTTGGAGGCACTGAACCTGGACTACACTTCACCAATGATCCCGGGATAGATTCATGCAAGCCAAAGGTTGTAACCGCGCCCACTCTGCCAGCCTCCCAGGAAGAGGTTATGATCAGGCCTGATCAGGCAAGGAGCCGGACGGTACTGGTGGTTAAAATAGCACACCCCTGCAGGGTAAATCTTTTCGAAAAGCCGTGTCCACGGTTATGGACATCCTTGGGAACAGCAGTTGAGATCATAGAGAACTTAAACAATAAAACTTGATGTGGCGGATTGTGATGTTTGGTTGGCGGATGCCTTGTTCAGAAGTTGAAGAAGAAGAACTACAATTTCTATCTCATTTCAAAACCTTCTTATAGACGTTGCCAAGTTGGTCTTTTAAAAGAAAACTAGCTTTCCGCAAAACAGCTACCATAAAGCCTTGTTAAAGCCTCATTCGAGCTATAGCTCTAGTAACCTTGCAAGTGCCTCCTGTACTCACCGTTGCTTTGTTGAATTTTTATTGTATTCTAGCAGAGGACTTCTCCAAAGTCAAAGGTGGTTTCTTCGTGGACGTCGACGAGTAGTCTGGGTTTTCCAGGTGGCAGCCTGGGGTGGTTAGGAGCAAGCTGGTGCTGACTTGTTTATTTGCAGGCCTCTTAGGCCATATTTTGACTCTTGTTGTTTAGAACAACTATACCTGCTTCCGCTTGTTGTAATGTTGGGTCCGTGACCTCTGATTGTATTCTGCTATATTTTCTCTGTTGAGTTGAAATATAAATGCTTTTGTGTCGTAGAGACTGTGATGTGCCAGTTTGTTCCGAGTCTTGATCTCTTTATTATGCAACTTGGTTGGGCCCGACGTTATGTCATGACTGAGGGGTTGTGGGCCGATGATCCATGACCGAGCCGCGCCTGCTGATGTGATTCAGCCTGGGGGATGGTAACCCTGGTAACCTTCAGTCCGGTATCGTAACCGGTGACATCCAGCACTTTGCATAGTTCTGAGGTCGGGGCGTTACAAGTTGGTATCAGAGCAGGACTGCCTGTAGGAAACCCTTCTATTGGTCGATGTTGAGTCTAGTGTTTGTGAAAACTATTTCTAACCTAAAAATTAGTTATGAAAACCTCTTAGGATTCTTTTTACTCCTTATCTGGTATCGCTCTATCTCTGAGTCATCGTACCTTATCTGATTTAAATGTTTTCTCGCTTATCTGTTACTTCAAATATTTAGGTTCACGGGGTTGGTTTCTCCCTTTAGTATACTACAGGTTGGTTTGTGTCTTTCATCATGAGCCGGAGAAAATTTCTGTGTTTGGAATCACCTTCCTTCATTGCTTGGATGTTTTTTTTTCATCTGAGTAGTTCCTCATTCCTTGTGTTTAACATAAGGTCTGCAACCGTAGGTCCCAGATGGTGCTAGAATTCTAGAGTGTTCAATCATGTCAGTTTCACTGGGAGTTTGTCTCGCTCCTCTTTTGAGAGTCGCACATAACAGTCCATTCCTTGAGAATCTAGAAGTATTCCTTCGTTGATCACCGTTCAAAACCCTCTGCCCATACACTCTATGTATGAAGTAATCTCTCGCCTAACCAGAGCTGAATCTCAAGCAGCAACGATGGTTGGGATTCTTCAAGCTTATTTATTCAGATCTTCTACTTGAACCCTCGGTGTCAAAGTGGTTTCGCCTTCTTACTCAATGCTTATGGTCTTGTGCAAAGTTCATATTTACAATTATTATGGACTTGTGCAAAGCTCATATTCCAGTTCTTATGGACTTGTGCAAAGTTCATGTCGTGGGATAATCACGGCAGACGTTACCGGGGGTAACTGATCTTGGGGCAAGACGACACAGGCGTTTGGGAGAGGGTTTAGCTCAGAGGAAAACATGGTGTAATTCGATCTGGTAGCCGGCAATCAAAATCGCCGAGTCTCCGATCTTGATATAACAACTCAACTCTGGGATTACACTAGATGCTCGATATCAAGCGATATTGCTAGGGTTCTTAGATCTCTGCCTAAACTAGACCTGGGGGTCGGTTTATAAAGCACCCGTACCCCCTGGCTTATTCTCCAAGGCGCATCATGGATCCTACCCGGACACGGCGCACAAACCCTAACTTTCTTCTACCATAACCCACAATCCGGGTTACTGGGCCTACAAGTTTGGGCCTTCACAGGTTTCCTTATCCTTAGCCGGATCCTGCACATCGTCCTTTGGGCCGAGTTACTCCCTGGAGTTTGGCCTACCGGGTTATCATTCCCCCATCAGTAGTCCCCAAAATAGCTTGGGCTTCACAGATCCTCCTTGAAGCGCTCTCTATTCCCTGCAAAGATATCAAACGCATAGGCATACGGAGGCCGGGTTAAGGTACTTTGATAGATGGCTAGGCCTGACTCCATGGTGGCCATATAGTAACCCGGGTTTTCCCCCAAACACTTTGGTTTAATTTTCCAGGTCCAAACCCTAATAAAAATGCCAAGATCCCGTACTCGACAACCGATCCTGATATCACGGAGTGGATCTCCTTCTTTCTCTTGTCCAGATGCTTTACCCAATACTTGGCGCATATCTTGCAGAATCCACGTGGATAACCATCATCCCACGATTTCCGGCTTCTGGCCGTTGAGATAGAATCACCCTCATCTCATAAATAGCACTCAGAGGGTAACCCTAAACCCATCACTACGCCTTAGTTTCCCCTTTCCTTCCTTGCTCCGTACACCCTCGCAGCGCCACCGCAAGGAGCTTGCTCTCGCCATCGAAGCTAGGTCGCCGCCGGCCGCGCTCGCCCTCGAGCCATCTCGCGCCGCCGTCAAGCTTCACTGTCGCACCTTCACTCCCCGCGCCAAGAGCCGCGAAGGGGCATTCGAGCCACGCCGCTCGCCGCCGTCGCGCTAGACTCCAATCTCTCCAGTAAGACTCTTGCAGCCGTTTAATTTAGCCCCGCAATTTTTCAATTCATCCAGGATCGGATCTAGGTCAACCCGTGAGTCTTTCTTCCGATTGCATCAAGTTAGATCGATTCGATGCTCGCCAACTCCTTTAACCACCTGCTAGATAGTTACAACTCATCCTCCTACCATTACTAATCACCAAATCTCCTGTGAAATCGCTCACAAATTTTCCCATCTAGATCCATTCCTCCTTGATTTTCCGCTCATTACGTTAACACCCGGAAAATCCTCCTTTTCCACCTATTTTGCTTGCGGTATACACATGGGCAACCATCCATCTTCCCCAAATGCTTTTCCATACGTAAGTGACCAATAATTTCCACAACTGTACTTAACACCCGGATACCTTATAATCTCCACTTCGTAGCATGATACCCGGATAATTCTTAGCTTCATACTTTCTTCTGTCTATATGCTCCACCTCATACCCGGAAAAACATCCTGCAACCCTATCAACTTCCCTGCGGCATGCTGCCATAGTTGCATCCTTTCTATCCCAAGTTCCTGACACCTGCTGTACCACAAGGTCCGAATCTCCGAAACACCGTATCCTCTTGACGTTCATCTCCTTGGCTGCCCTTAGGCCGTGCAATAGGGCCTCATACTCGGCCACGTTGTTGGAACAGTCGAAGTGAATTTGTAGTACGTAACTTAATTTATCTCCTTTGGGTGACGTTAGCACCACCCCAGCTCCTGATCCCTCGTATTGCTTAGATCCATCGAAGTGCATGATCCATGATTCGGAATTTGGAATCGTTGTAATCATGCCTGTATGTGTCCAGTCATTAACGAAATCAATTAAAGCTTGAGATTTGATTGCTGACCTGGGTTCGTAGTTGATGTGATAATCCCCCATCTCTATCGCCCATTTGGCTATTCTTCCTGTCGTGTCCGAGTTTCTGATGATATCCGACATTGGTATTGAACTAACCACTGTTATGGGGTGTTCTTGGAAGTACGGCTTCAATTTCCGGCTAGCCATAAAGATCCCGAATACCAACTTTTGCCAATGTGGATAGCGCTGCTTTGCTTCTGATAACACCTCGCTGACGTAATAAACCGGTCTCTGAACCGGGTAACCCTTCCCATCCTCTTTGCGCTCCACAACAACTACTGCGCTGACGGCTCGGGGGCCAGCTGCTACGTGTAGCAACATAGGCTCTTTAGGACCCGGTGCCGCTAGTACTGGTGCTTCAGATAACTGCTTCTTTAGTGCCTCAAACGCCTCATCCGCCTCTTGATCCCACAGGAATTTATCTGATTTCCTCAAGAGCCGGTACAAGGGTATTGCCTTTTCTCCGAGTCTGGATATGAATCGGCTCAAGGCTGCTACGCAGCCCGTGAGCTTTTTAACATGCTTCAAATTTTCCGGTTTTTTCAGACTCTGGATGGCCTTGATTTTATCCGGGTTTGCCTCAATTCCTCTCTCAGAAACGATAAAGCCGAGTAATTTCCCGGCTGGAACTCCGAACACGCATTTTGTCGGGTTAAGCTTCATCTAGTACCTCCTCAAGTTTTTGAACGTCTCCTTTAGATCATCGATAAATGTCTCCGCCTTCCTGGTCTTGATGACCACATCATCCACATAGGCATGAACGTTGCGTCCAATTTGGTCCTCGAAGCACTTTTGAATACACCGTTGGTAAGTTGCACCGGCGTTCTTCAATCCAAACGTCATAGTTTTATAACAAAAGGCCCCAAAAGGGGTTATGAATGATGTTTTCTCCCAATCCTCCCTCTTGAGCTTAATCTGATGATACCCGGAATATGCGTCCAGGAAGCATAATAGACCGCTTCCGGCTACTGCGTCTATAATCTGATCTATCCTTGGTAGCGCGAACGGATCCTTTGGGCAATGCTTGTTGAGACTCGTAAAATCAATGCACATCCTCCACTCATTGGTTTTTTTCATCACTAGAACCGGGTTTGCCAACCAATCCGGGTGAAATACTTCCATGATAAAGCCGGCTGCCAATAGCCGAGCGATCTCTTCGCCTATGGCCTTCCTTCTTTCCTCATTCATTTTCCTCAAACCCTGCTTCACGGGCCTGGACTTGGGATCCACATGCAAACTGTGCTCGGCCAGCTCTATAGGGATACCCGGCATGTCGCTAGGTGTCCAGGCGAACACGTCTGCATTTGAACGAATAAACTCCACAAGTGCCTTCTCCTGTTCTTTTCCCAGGTTAGACCCTATGGTAAACTGCTTAGTGGAATCACCTTCAACAAAATCTATCTTCTTGGTGTCTTGCGCTGCCTTGAATTTTGCTCTCTCATCCTCAGTATTCGGTTTTTTCAAGGCTGTTCTATCATCCGGATTCACTTGAGACCGGTAATATTCGAGTTCTTCCTTTCTGCATGCTTGCTCGGCCATAACCGAATCTCCTCCGTCGCACTCGGCCGCTATATCCCGGTTCCCATGTATGGTGATGGTCCATTTAGGACCCGGGATCTTTAGCTGCAAATACACGTAGCACGGCCTAGCCATGAATTTGGCATAAGCCGGTCTTCCAAACAGCGCGTGATAAGGACTGCGTAATTTGACCACCTCGAACGTGAGCCACTCAACTCGATAATTATCCATCGATTCTCCAAAAGCAACCTCCAAGGTGATCTTTCCCTCGGGGCTCGCCGAGTGACCTGGTACGATCCCGTGAAAGATTGTCGAACTTTTCTGTAACTGGGACTCTTTAAGACTCATCCGTAGGAAGGTTTCCCAATAAAGGATGTTGATGCTACTTCCACCGTCCATCAGGACCCTCTTCAGTTCGTAACCATTAACCTGTGGAGCAACCACCAACGCCAAAACTCCTGGACGCTCTACTTTTTCTGGATGATCTCTTCTACTCCACGTTACCTCTCGTTCCGCCCATCTAAGGTATTCCGGCGCGGCCGACGAAACCGAGTTTGCCGCTTGCTTTAATGTCTCTTTGTTCCTGCTAGAAGTTCCTGTAGTATGCACATGATATTGTCCTTTTAAATCAGGCGTACGTACCATACCGACGAAGATGTTGATCCGGCCGATCGTCACCATAGATCCGGACTCGAGGTGATCCGACTCTGGCCCCCAGCCGGAATCGTCCACCATCTTTTCTCCTTCGCGATCGATGTAGATCTCGCCCACGACAAGATTTTCCATATTCTTCCGAGCTTCTCCCGTGATGTAAACACCTTTGGACGCAGGCCCCACGGTGGGCGCCAACTGTCGTGGGATAATCACGGCAGACGTTACCGGGGGTAACTGATCTTGGGGCAAGACGACACAGGCGTTTGGGAGAGGGTTTAGCTCAGAGGAAAACATGGTGTAATTCGATCTGGTAGCCGGCAATCAAAATCGCCGAGTCTCCGATCTTGATATAACAACTCAACTCTGGGATTACACTAGATGCTCGATATCAAGCGATATTGCTAGGGTTCTTAGATCTCTGCCTAAACTAGACCTGGGGGTCGGTTTATAAAGCACCCGTACCCCCTGGCTTATTCTCCAAGGCGCATCCTGGATCCTACCCGGACACGGCGCACAAACCCTAACTTTCTTCTACCATAACCCACAATCCGGGTTACTGGGCCTACAAGTTTGGGCCTTCACAGGTTTCCTTATCCTTAGCCGGATCCTGCACAGCGTCCTTTGGGCCGGGTTACTCCCTGGAGTTTGGCCTACCGGGTTATCATTCCCCCATCAGTTCATATTTCCAAATTCCTATGTTCTCGTGCAAGTTCTTATACAATTCCTTGAAGAAGAAGAAGGCTTCCTGTAAATGGGGTAGATCTTCGTCCTATCTCTCGCTCTTTTCTACTCTAGGAATCTCGGGACGAGATTCTTGTAAGTGGGGTAGTTTGTAACAGCCCTAGGCTGCTACAGAAAGCTACTGCAAAATTTGGGTAAAATTTTCTCTTTTCCCTTTCTTCATGCATCATGGCATCCATATTAAATTGCTAAAAATTAATCAAGAAAGCTGCAAAGCCTTTAGAGAAAACAAATCCACTCACAAAGAAAACCATTTCTTGATCTTCCATAATTTTCAAGTAAGTTCCAAGACTTAAATTGATAGTTTGACAACTATAATAAAATGCCAATTGTTTTTGAAAAAGAGAGGCATGCAATCTAGCTTCTTTCGAAGGTTGCAGATTGTTTTCAAAACTAAAGTTCTTAATGAATTGCTAAGGTTAATGTAAAACAAATGTTGAAAACAAATTAAAGAGGTGGTAGCACCCCTCATAAAAATATTCAACACATTGTTCCAATTCCTTCCTTGCAATATTCTGCTAAATTGAATTTGCTCAAAGGGCAAAACAAAACTATTTTGTGAGCTTCCAAAGTGTAGAGGAAGTTCCAAGATTGAATTATGGAAGTTGTGAAAACCTAAGAAATAATTCCAAAGGTTAATAAAAGGAAAAGGCACTCAAAATTTCTCACTCCATCTTGAATTCAAATATTTTCACAACTTAGCAAAACTTCAAAACATAAGTGATGGGGTATGTTAACTTGTTATTACCAGCCTCCACTAATATTTTGGCAACTCTTGGTTGGAGAAAACAAATGCCTTATCAATTGGAAAAATACCAAAATTGCCAGAAGCTGAAAACTCAACCAAGTTACTTCTAGAAAGTTTCTCCAATTGAGCTAAAAACTTAACAAAGACTTCCCTATGTTAAATAAGGGTCACACAAGTGAGGGCATCAAAAATTGAATTCATTAAAGCCCTGAAAACAACAATTTTCTTCACAGTGATAAACAAAAAGTAAAACAAGTTTGTTCTAAAAACTTTATCTAATTGCTTTGAAATTTGTACCATAGGCTCGTTATGACAAGTAAATAATTATTGCAAGAGCCCATGAATTTTGAAAGTGGTTAACCAATTTTAATAAATCATTTTCTTTTCTGGCAGATTTGAAATTAATTCAAGTTTGTTCTACAAACTTTTTCAAAATGATCTCAAATTTCTACCAGTACTTCCTAATGGTCATTAATAAAGTTCCACCAAATATCATGAGGTTTTGAATTAATTAAATGCCTTAACTAAATGTTTTTAATAAATGGCAGAAAGGAAACTAAAACAAGTTTGTTCTGAAAAGTTGCTCCAAATGATCTCAAACTTTTACCACGGCTTCTTTGTGTTAAATAAGAATTTAATGCAAATTTTCATAAGTTTTCGAGTTGGCTAAGTGCCCCAATTAATTCGTGGAAAGAGACAGAAGCAGAAAAACGAAAACAAAAGGGAGAAAAGTAGAGGTAGGGGGTTTTGTGCAATTGTGTCGTCCTCTTCCTCTGGTCTTGTACGTCCATGGCAGAAGGCAGGGGAGCCACTTGATCTCTCTGCCTCCACACGTCGGCTATCCACAGCCCCCTGGCCATGGATAAGAAGGCCGCGCCCTCCCTTCTCTCCCCGAAACCCTAACCTAGCCGCTCCCTTTCCAGTTTCTCTCCCATGACCGAAACATAGCCATGGTGGCCGAGCCCGATGCCGATGTTCAAGAGCGCTAGCAACAGATCGAAGAACACCATTAGCTCCGTCTCGTCGCCCTCTACCTCCACGCAGAAGGAATCGTGCCGAGATGTCCCGAGCTCGCCGCCATCCTCTTCTTCTCACCGGCTGGCTAAACCTCGTCGAGCACCGTGATGTCGCCTCCGACCTCCTCCTTTGCTGCCGAGTGGTCTCACGCGTCGAGGGTGAGCTCCTCTTCCGATTCCCACCGTTTTCCCACTTGTTAGCATGTGGTAGTCGTCCCTTGCTGCTCGTGTTTGGTCGTCGCCGGCGCTGCCATGTTCGTGGTTCAGTTACGTACAAGCTGAATCGGGCTTCGCTCGAAATTTCAGTTAACGCGCTAAAGTAGCTTCTTAAACAAGCTGACCTCTTATATTTCACAAAGGCACGCAGAGCCCAGTGGCTACAGCCTCTGGATCCCGCCCTGGAGATCTGGTGTTCGAATCCCACCAGATGCAATGCCCAACCTTTTTTCGGATTTAATCCCCACGGTCCTGTCCCACTCGTCATTGAGCCTGTATGCCACTGTGGCCTCTACCTCGCTGCGTCAGCGCCTCCGTGGCCCTGAGCCTACACGTTAGTGGCACTGGATAGGACACAACCCAGTGCAAAATCAGTCCGGACGTTTTTCTGAATTTTTGTTCTGGAAAACAGAATTGCAGTTTCAATTCATTACTTCTAAAATGAATAACTAATTCAAAAATGCTCCAATTCGGATGATTCAAATTTCTATAGATTCAGGAACTTGAGCACTTTCTGTTTATATAAAAATTTCAACATGCTTCTTTGCATTAAATATTTAATTACAGAAAAGGAAATAAAAATTGGAAACTTTGGAAATTCATAACTTGAGCTCTGTTATCCCAAACTGAGAAAACTTGGGCTCTAAAAATTTGTATTAACAAACTCTACACGGTGGTATTTTATTTGGTCACAATTGAATTAAATTTGAACATGTTTCCTTCTGTTTACTAAAAGGGGCAGAATAAAAATGCTTATGAAAAAATGCATAATAAATTCAATAATGATCCAAAAATTATGTTTAATAGCTCAAAATGTTCAGTGAAATATTGTACACATGTTTTCAAGTATGTACCATGCTTTTAGAACTGAAAGTACCTCTTTTTAAATTGTTTACCAAAAATGGCAGAAATGAAAACAATAAGAATTAATTCATATTTATTGTTTTCTTCACCCAAAAATTATGGAAACTATACCAAAATGGAAAGAACTTCAAGTAATAACAGAAAATATCATTTCATGCATGTGGGAATACTATTGATGTACTGGTCTTATTAAAATTAATAATAGGCCACTAAGATAAATATGAGAGGTTTCCAAATATTGCAAACTTATTTGGGACACTCATTTAACATGATGTGTCCATGATCTTTTAGTTGCATTAAAATGTCATGTCATCATGAGTGTGCATTTCACTTGATGTAATTGTTCTTTTTGTTGTTTCCTTTCCGAGGTTGTTGGTGCTTTGGTAGATCGAGGTGTTGAAGTGCAACAAAACTTCTTCGACGATTCCTACCTCTGTCATTTCAACAAGGCAAGCGTAAATCCACTTCTTTGAGCATCTCATTTGACCTATGTTTTCCCTCAAGTATTTTCTCCACCATAATATTGCATTCGATTCAAATGTTTTGGCTATACTATCCTAGTAGTTGCATTTTGTTCCGGACACCAATACCTGTTTCCTTCCTATTATTCATAGATTGTGATGTGGCCCGAGATACTGCTATATGCTATTTAACTGCTTAGCCATGCTTAGTTGAGTTCCTTGGGTCTAATTAATGGATCGTGGTTGGAAGATACTATATCATGTCCGGATGTGTTGGTGACCGGTTGTCTCCAATTAAAATGTAACAGGCATGGATGAGTTGCCATCGGTGAATGATGGTGTTTTGCCTCGCTCATGCCCCTAGGAGCGAGTTCTCTTCGAATTGAACCAAGACCGAGCGTGCTTCCATCGGTGGGACATATGGACTCCCTATCGACCAACTAACTTGTGAGGGTGTAGCCCGGGGTCCTTTAGTTTGAGCTTTCCATTTGCGTGTGCGTGAAGACGATGGACGAGCTGCGAACGAGGACGGTGGTGTTTAGGATGGTGGCCTCGGTCCAGGGTGTCGGAGGCACTGAACCTAGACTACGCTTCACCAATGATCCCGGGATAGATTCATGCAAGCCAAAGGTTGTAACCGCGCCCACTCTGCCGGCCTCCCAGGAAGAGGTTATGATCAGGCCTGATCAGGCAAGGAGCCGGACGGTACTGGTGGTTAAAATAGTACACCCCTGCAGGGTAAATCTTTTCGAAAAGCCGTGTCCACGGTTATGGACATCCTTGGGAACAGCAGTTGAGATCATAGAGAACTTAAACAATAAAACTTGAGGTGGCGGATTGTGATGTTTGGTTGGCGGATGCCTTCTTCAGAAGTTGAAGAAGAAGAACTACAATTTCTATCTCATTTCAAAACCTTCTTATAGACGTTGCCAAGTTGGTCTTTTAAAAGAAAACTAGCTTTCCGCAAAACAGCTACCATAAAGCCTTGCTAAAGCCTCATTCGAGCTATAGCTCTAGTAACCTTGCGAGTGCCTCCTGTACTCACCGTTGCTTTGTTGAATTTTTATTGTATTCTAGCAGAGGACTTCTCCAAAGTCAAAGGTGGTTTCTTCGTGGACGTCGACGAGTAGTCTGGGTTTTCCAGGTGGCAGCCTGGGGTGGTTAGGAGCAAGCTGGTGCTGACTTGTTTATTTGCAGGCCTCTTAGGCCATATTTTGACTCTTGATGTTTAGAACAACTATACCTGCTTCCGCTTGTTCTAATGTTGGGTCCGTGACCTCTGATTGTATTCTGCTATATTTTCTCTGTTAAGAGTTGAAATATAAATGCTTTTGTGTCGTAGAGACTGTGATGTGCCAGTTTGTTCCGAGTCTTGATCTCTTTATTATGCAACTTGATTGGGCCCGACGTTATGTCATGACTGAGGGGTCGTGGGCTGATGATCCATGACCGAGCCGCGCCTGCTGATGTGATTCAGTCTGGGGGATGGTAACCCTGGTAACCTTCAGCCCGGTATCGTAACCGGTGACATCCAGCACTTTGCATAGTTCTGAGGTCGGGGCGTTACAGAGGAGCTCGTTGTAAATGGTGACACCGATGCTAGTTTCCAAACCGATATGGATGATTCAAAATCGCAATCGGGCTATGTGTTCACGTTGAACGGTGGATCAGTTAGCTGGAAGAGTTCCAAGCAGGACACGGTTGCTCATTCTACAATGGAGGTCGAGTACATCGCGGCAGCTGAAGCCGGCATGGAAAGTGTTTGGATGAAACAGTTCATTACTGATCTAGGTGTTGTCCCCAATGCGCCCAATCCATTGGATCTCTACTGTTACAATAGTGGGAGCATTGCGTTAGCAAAGGAGCCAAGGACTCACCAGAAAACCAAACACTTTATGCGGCGTTATCATCTCATTCGATAGTTCATCGAACGAGGAGAAGTAAGCTTATGCAAAATACATACGGATCTGAATGTTGCTGATCCTTTGACAAAACCTCTCCCAAAGCCTAAGCATGAGGCACACACAAGAGCTATGGGTATTAGTTATCTTCTAGATTGACTCTAGTGCAAGTGGGAGACTGTTGGAGATATTCCCGAGAGGCAATCATAGAGATGATGATATATCTATGTATCCATGATTTGTAATAATGTGCCTTGAATAATATCTTTGCATTGATTGGCAAATATGTGACTTGTTTGTGAAACTCTTTACACATGGTGATTCTAAATATGTCCCTAGTTGGAGTTCATGTGAGGACACACCTGAACATTAGACTAGCACCTGTATTGGTTGATGGCTATGTTTCGCAAGTCATAGACATGGTGATGTCAAACTAATAATGTGAACTCATGTTATAAACATGGTGTTGGACCGACCCAGCTTGAGATATTACTACAATGTTAATAGTTCTCTCTCTACACGTTGTGATTGCTTTGTCCTTAGATCTCAGATTGTTGGATGTTCTTGAGATGTGAATCGACCTATTTGGGGCTACCAACCGCTACACTGTGATAGGGTAGTTATAAAGGTAGCTTTCGGGTTTGTCATGAAGCCTGCTGCAAGGCATGGTCAGTCAAGATAGGAGCCCCTCCCTTCACTAGAGAGAGATATTTCTCTGGGCCCCTCGAGTGATCAGATCCAGAAATGCATGGCCATGCTGAATAAGGTTAATAGTTAACCTGGAAAGGGATTCCGATTCACAAGATCGAGAAAGAGCGATAAGCTAGGAGCACGATCAAATATAGTGAGGTAAAAGGAATAGCATAAACATGTGATGGTTCGTCCGATGTGATCTTTATGCACGTTTGGGAGTTGGCACGTTTTGCTAGAAGCCGCTACCAACTATTGGACGAGTAGGTGTACTCGTGTCATGTCTAAACGTGCGTGAACCTATAGGGTCGCACACTTAAGGCAGAAGAAGCAGAATTCGGATTGGATCCGAAATGGGCTTGAAATGGACTCTAGAGTGGGTTGTTTTAGTGGCAACCCATTATGGGAACATCTATATAAAGGAGTGGAGGCTGTGTGTTTTAGGGTTGCTAATTCTGCACGACATTCCACCGCAACCACTGTCTCTCCATGCCCCTGCCGCCCGCGCGGACCTAGCAGTCCGGCGAGCGGTGCTTCCACACCGCACATGTGGATACCAATAGAGGTGCAGCATCTGTAGCACTTGGACGAGCCGCCAAGAGGAGCTGTTCGTGGGAGTGACGAGACCCGTAGGATTCGTATGACTACCATGCCCCGACCCGCTTCACCGAGATCGGCACAACGCGTCTAGTGGTAATCTCGAGATCAATATCTTGCAGCAGATCTTGGTTGACGCGGTAGAAATTTTGATTTGCGCTAGTGTAGCCTACCCCGTTTCCCTTCACCGACACCACCCCCAGGCGCGGCCAGGGGTCCACCCCCGCCCAGGCATGGTGTGGGGGCCCCAGGACCACCCTTCGGGTCTCCTTTGGACTTCCTTGACCCTCCGAGACTTCTAAGACTTCTGACTTTTGAATCGTCCAATTCCGAGAATATTTCCACAACAAATTTTCTGAAACTAAAAACAGTAGAAAACATGAACTGGCTCTGTGGCATCTTGTCAATAGATTAGTCTCGGGAAATCAATAAAAATGACATAAAGTGTAACAAAAATATGTAGCATATGGCATGAAAACAACATGGAACATGAGAAATTAGGGATACGTTTATGACGTATCAGCTATCTTCGTGGGATGATCTCTCTTTGTCTCTTCTTTCCTCATTCTAGCTCGTTACAACTCCAGTCCTACTCTGATGCTATATCGGCTAGTGATCCTACAGATCGCCGGTCACTGACTGCTTACTGTGTTTTTCTGGGTGGTTCTCTCATTGCATGGAAGACAAAGAAGCAGACCACAACTTCCCGTTCGAGTGCAGAGGCTGAGTTGCGAGCGATGGCTCTTTTGACTGCTGAGGTGACTTGGTTACGGTGGTTACTTGCAGATTTTTGTGTCTCTGTTATGACACCCACTGATTTATTGTTTGAAAGTACATGTGCTATCAGTATTGCACGTGACCCAGTGAAGCATGAGCTTACCAAGCATATTGGTGTTGATGCTTCTTTTGTTCGTGCTAGTGTGGAGGATCAGATTATTGCGGTCCAGTATGTGCCTTCAGAGTTACAGTTGGCAGACTTCTAT
Organism: Alopecurus myosuroides; assembly: GCA_028641055.1. Classification (NCBI taxonomy): domain Eukaryota; kingdom Viridiplantae; phylum Streptophyta; class Magnoliopsida; order Poales; family Poaceae; genus Alopecurus; species Alopecurus myosuroides. The sequence continues at coordinate 290,501,518 of CM054063.1, read as the reverse complement.
ACGAAGGCCCAGACTAGAGCACAACATAGTTTCTTTCTCTCCAAACTTAGTGTTGTAAATCCACCATGAGTTTGACACTACTAGAGGAAAGCTTACCCCAGGCGAACCAAAAATGCCTACCACAGGCGCATTTCGGTTCGCCTGGGACCATATTGCCAGCGGTAGTGGCTTACCCCAGGCGAATTACGAAATGCGCCTGTGGTAACTTGGCATACCCCAGGCGAATAGGCCTTGTGCGCCTAGGGTAAGCCTTTTACCTGTGGCGAACAAGCACTGTGCGCCTGGGGTACAGATGCGCCTGGGGTACTATACTCTGTTCGCCTGGGGTATGGTTTTGCCGTGTCAAAATATAAAAGAAGCCAAAATAACAGAAATACAGGAAATTGACAGAAATAAGTATCAAAATGACAGAATAACAGCAAAATGACACAATTAAGTTTCATAACAGAAATATTCTCGATCATCAACACATAGTCTGGATCATAACCACATAGTTCAACAAAATTACATAGTCTCGAAAACAACCATAATACTAATAAATCCAGTAGTTAGTCAGATGGAAATGATTATTTGTTCGAATTTGAACAAACTCGTCATCTATCTAGCGCGGGCTGATGTAGTTGATGACCATGATCTTGTCCAAGTTGGGGATGTCACTGTTCCTCATGGTGATCAGAATAGCTCGGCCAGCCTCCATACCAACTCTTGCGGAATGGAACTGCCTCCATGCTTGAGAGTTGAGGATGACGCGACCATCAGCATTATCCCTGGTGATCGGAACTGCGGTGACATGTCCTGATTCTCCACGGCGTACTCCAATGGTACCTTGCTCCATGTCAGCACTGTCCGCTACCGCCATAGGTATTTTCTAGAACACACAATTCAAAGAAAGAATAAAAGCACAATGTCACATACCGGCCACATTATAACATAAGCAACTATAGGAATAAGAAAGTGTTAAGAAACATACCATGACATGTCCATTGGAGACATTAGTGTTGGTGATGCGATGCACGAAAGGGAACCCGATGTAGCTATCTATCTGGGCGAGTTTCCGAAGGACACGGTCCTTCTCAAGCTCGCGAAGATTGGCTCTTTGAGCAACCACCACATGTTTCCATGGGTCCTCCTCGTCCATTTCATCCTCAGTGTCCATATCATCCTCAGTGTCCGTATCATCCTCACTACCGCCATCCTCGCTCGCAATCCCGCCCATATACACAATTTTGATACGAGGTTGCGGTCCTGCCATAGAGAAGTGAATGTAATCACATCCGCTTAAATTATAGGTGGCGATGATAGCCTGCAATTGTTCCCCGTAGAAGTAGGTCTTCTTTCTTTCTTTCTTCACTCGAAGAATGTAAATGGTCCCGTGAACATCGAAATCCACGGTATTTCCTACTAACTCGTTGAACTCTTCCCGAATATTGCATGGTACAATCTAAAAAAGAAATATAAAAGAATCTTTTGTTAAGAAACATACCAATCTAAGCTGGATAGTAAAACGAAAGAACACAAGTTGCAAGTTAACATAAAAAGAATCGTTTGTTAATTACCAAAGAATCAAGGTCACCGTCGTGGAGCTGAAGCATGAAAGAAGACCCGGTGAATCGTCCTTCGGCACATCGGGACCGACATACTTTGCAAGCCATGTTCTATTAAATTAAGAAAGTAGACATAGAGGTTAGAGGAGCTTAACTATCACAAAACAAAGACAAATGGAAGCACCTACCTATCACAAAACAAATGCAGAAAGGCTATCTACTTTATTGGAATATCCAAAAACAAAGCAACACTTGTAGGTGGATTCCTGAAATGCAGAATCATGTGACGAAACCGATGCTTTGCCAGCATTGTGAAGCCACATGGGAAACAAAATCTTAGATGAAATACCGATAATACCCTCACTACTACTAAACCACTAATAACCCCCCTATTACATTCCTTGACATTCCTTCCCCCTTGAGACCATTGGTCACCAATGGAACAAGTTTCTACGGAAACTTTTATCACTGATTATTATCCATCTTAATTCATTCACCATCAGGGAGGTAGAAATGTGATTAAGATAATATCCAGTTCACATATTTGAAGATATTTCTTTGAAGATAGCAGCAAACTCATGGTCTTGTAATTCTCATTGACACATTGCTGACGGATAAACTCCAATTGATCATTAGTGAAGTCCAGTGTGTATGCATAGGATGTGATGCAATGAGATATTGTATAGGTCCTGTTGATCTGTTGCATATGGGCAACAAAACCGGTTCACTAAATCCATTTCAGATTCGTCTAATCTAGGAGCACCGTGGCCACCAGGAGCAGGCGCATATGCATCCGAATGGAGCCACAACGACGACGGGAGGGAGTGGGCTGGGATGGAGGGGGGATGGGAGGGAGGGGGGCTGACCTGGATCCGCAACGACGACGACGACGACGGAGTGGGCGGCGGCGACCTGCTCTGCTCCTCCTCGACACTGGCGTGGGAGACGACGGCGGCGTGTGGGTGCGTGTGGGTGCGGGTGCGGGTGATCTGGTGACCACTTAGAATAAAAAGCATTGAGCTAAGGACATTGGAACCGGTTTGTCATACAAACCGGTTCTAAAGGAGGACTTTAGTACCGGTTTGTGCTACAAACCGGTTCTAAAGGATCTGCCCCTGGGCCCCACTCCCTGCAGCAAATGGTCGCAAAACCTTTAGGACCGGTTTTTGTTACAAACCGGTTCTAAAGGATCTGTCCCCTGCCCCCCCCTCCCTGCAGCAAATGGTCGCAAGGCCTTTAGGACCGGTTTTTGTTACAAACCGGTTCTAAAGGATCTGTCCCCTGGGCCCCCATCCCTGCAGCAAATGGTCGCAAGGCCTTTAGAACCGGTTTGTAACAAAAACCGGTCCTAAAGGTTTTCTCATTTTTTGCAGCAACAGCGAGGGCTTACCCCAGGCGCAGAGGTACGTTTTTCGCCAGGGGTATGTGTTATACCGGAGGCGAACAGGTACGCTATTCGCCTGGGGTAAAGGAAGAGTGCCAGGGGGTGGTGATGGGTACCCTGCCAAACTTACCCCAGTCGCTTCCGTAATTTGTTCGCCTGGGGTAAGAGACTTACCCCAGGCGCTTATATCTCCTGTTCGCCTGCGCTAAGTAGCCCAGGCGCGTCTACTTTCGTGTTCGCCCGTGGTAGGATATGCTGCTATAAGCAAATCTCTAGTAGTGTGAGGGGGGAGGTTGTTAGAGAGATTACTGTATACTCCTATTAGCTAGGGGTTTCCTTGCATATTGGCCACCTTCACATGTATATATATATTCTGGCCTTTGGCCCTATGGAACACAACTTTGATATTCCTAACAATAAAAATCCTATGGGTATGTCTCCTTATAAAATAGTTTATGAAAAAGCTTGTCACTTGACTTTAGAATTAGAACACAAAGCTTATTGGGCAGTGAGAGAACTTAATAAATATTTTAAACTTGCTGGTAAGAAAAGAATGCTAGACTTGAGTTCTGCAGATGAATGGAGAAATCAAGCCTACGAAAATGATAGACTATTTAAAGAGAAAGTTAAACAATGGAATGATAGGAGAATTCTTAAAAGAGAGTTTCATGTTTGTGAGAAAGTTCTATTGTATAGGTCTCGTCTCAGATGTTTTGCAGGAAAATTACTCTCAAGATGGGAAGGACCTTATGTTATTGAAGAGGTGTATCGTTCGGGTACAATTAAAATTGCTTCCCTTAAAGATAACACTACACAAGTGGTGAATGGGAAAATACTCAAACATTATATTTTCGGAGATTCTTATGATGAAGATGTTAATACTATTCAAGTAGTAACCCCGGAAGAGTTCATAAGGGAGAAAATTCTAGAATCTGCAGAGTCTGTTTTCGAATAGGTAACAGTTCTGTTAAGAAAAACTTCGCGGATTACTTTTCAATACATATTTTTATCGTCTATGGAAAATATGAAAAATATTGAGCCGAAGAAGGGTAGGAGAAGGTGCCTGGGGAACCAAACCACCTAGGGGCCCGGTCCTACGCCTGGCCGCGTCACCCTATGGTGTGGGTGCCTCGGAGTCCCTCTCCGACCCGATTTCGACCTGCACTTTCCTTTCGTTACGTGTATTTTTTCTATATAACCCCCCGGACCCCCCCGCGAGGTTTGTATATCGTTTTCTCGTCGTGTTTCTGGTTCAATCTGTTTCTGCCAGATTTCATCTTTAGATTTAGAGCCATGATGTCCTCTTCTGGACCTCCCAAAGACAATTTCTTTGTGAACATCGTCAACCCGTATATGAACGAGTTGAATATGCATCCCAAGGAGTTGCTGCTTAAGGATGGGGTGGTGCAGAAAGAAGATGTTCAGGGTCCTAAAGGGGAAGGCAGCCTGGAAGCTAGGATGGAAGAGCTGGAGCAAGAAGTCTTTAGGTACATGAAGATGGCGGAGCGTAAAGTGGACATCATCCACAGAATAAAGATAGAGCTGATTGCCGAGCACAAGAAAGAGATTTCAAAGGTTCGGGAGGAGATCTTCTCACTCACCGAGACTACCAACAAATTACAAGCACAACTCTACGACGGGCATAATAAGAACTGTGAGTATGAGAACAGGTTTCAGCATATAAGTTCTGCTGCCAGTTTTAGGATATTGGAGACCATGTCATCATTTGTTGATGGAGAGCCTTTATCTTGGAAGTCTGATGATGGGAAGGATTCACCACCACCACCGAAGAATTAATTCGTCATTGGTATTGGCATCCCCTTGGCTTGTTCCAAGCTTGGGGGAGTGCCGCGGTATCACACCTTTATCTTTCACCTTTTTTACTTTTCGGTAGAGTCATATCATGAGTAGAGAAGTTATCATATAGGATGGTTTTCAGTATGGAAGTATCTCTCGTTTAGTTGGTTATCGATGTATCCCTTGGTTTGAGTTGCCGTTATGGAATATTAATGAGAAGTTTCATCAATTACTTTCTACACTTTATTTTAGTTTGCAGTTTTTGTTATATGGTTGATCTTGTTATTAGCATCAAGAAGAAAATGTAAAACAAATTTAAGTCTAACCCACTTCCTATTCATAGGAATCTTCTAAACAAATAAATTAAAGAAGCTCAAACTAGAAATCATGGGAAGGTAGAACAAGAGCAATTTCAAAACTTTCAACAAAAAGAGAGGTGTTTTAGTAACATGAAAACTCCTACAACCATATTTTCCTCTCTCATAATAATTTTCAGTAGCATCATGAACAAACTCAACAACATAATTATCACATAAAGCATGTTTTTCATGGTCTAAAAGCACACAATTCATATCAATCTCAATAACAGTAGGATCAAAATTTAAAACCAGCTCCCCCTTTTCCCCACTTTTAGAAATATTAAAACAAGATGATTGATCACTCATAAAAGGTATGGGACACATTATAGCAATCATATTTTCAGTATAATTATAATTTATAACATCAAGTAACATAGGACCATCATCAAGAGCATTATCATATAGATTTTCTAAACAGATTTCCTCATTATCATGCATATCAATAGTTGGAATAAATAGAGGATTATCATAGGATTTATCAGAGTAGCATGGATTGTAATAAAACAAGGTATGAGTTAAAGAGTTACTATCATTGGGAGGTAAACATGGGCATTCTTCCTCCTCTTGATCATCACTCTCCTCCTCCTTTTCATCCAATGAGTTTTCAGATTCAGCAATTTACTCTTTCATAGGCTCCAGCAAAGTAGTTTCCTTTGGTTGAGAGCATTTATAAAGATATTTAAGAATATAGTCATTTCCTTCTTTGTAATTATCAAAGAAAAATTCAAGTATATCATAAATCTCAAATTTATAAGGCGCAACATCATTATTTTTAAACAAATAAGCAATTTTGAATGCACCCTTCCAAGCAATAAATTCTTCAATTTGTTCCACATCATATATTTCATAAATTTCCCTTAACATAAGAAGATATGGTAACGTTATCATTGCACTCACATTGAAAGGGGAGGTGCTTATACCTCCTAAAGCAACAAGATTTATCAAAGCAATAAGTAACATTATAAGTAGAGCACAACTTTTTAGCATAGTTATGAAATCTATTAATTTTCTCCCATAAGTGTATCCCTTTTTGTGACAAGTGGTATTACTTATAATATTTTTGTTGTTCCTCCGTGAACCCATCTTTCCAATAAAATCTAGTTTCAAAGACATCTAACATTGATTGCAAGCATGATAAAGCAAAAATAACAGCTAGAATAAGAACTAATTTTTTGTGTTTTTGATAAAGAGAAGCAAACAAGACAAAATAAAATAAATAAGAAAAAGTAAAACAAAGTAAAGAGATTGGAAGTGAGAGACTACCCTTGCATAGATTTTCTTCCTCCCCGGCAACGACGCCAGAAAAGTGCTTGATGCGTGTGATCACACGTTCGTTGGGAGACCCCAAGAGGAAGGTATGAAGAGTGCAGCGGGAAATTTCCCTCAGAAAAAAACCAAGGTTGAATCGACCAGTAAGAGGAAGGAGTAACTTCAAAAGGTTGAAGAAGCTGAGATGCAAGGGCGCACTATTGGTTCAGAAGCAACGTGGAACCTACACAACACAATCAAATCACTTTTCCCCAACGAAGCAGTGAGGCTGTCAATCTCATCGGTTTTGCTGAACACAAAGAGGTTAAACGTATGGTGTGGAAAACCGTAGGAAAAAAGTAGGAATAGTATGAAAGCAGTAGGTGTCTATCAGTATGAGGAAAAAGGACCGGGGTCCACAGTTCACTGGTGGTGTCTCTCCGTGAAAGATAAATAACATGTGTGATGAACAAATTGCAGTTGGGCGATTGACATAAATGAAGGCTGCACCATAGTGCATATGCAAGACATAAAGATTACAATGTGATTCATGCGGGCATTACAACAAGATACATAGACCGTTATCCAACTGCATCTATGACTAATAATCCACCCTCCGAATATCATCCGAACAAACGTTGGGTATTAAGTTGCAAGCAACAGATAATTGCAGTAAGCAAAGTGTGTAATGTAAACAATAACATCATCCTTAGACAAAGCATTGTTGTTTTCTCCCTAATGGTAACAACACATCCTCCATCCGTCACGTTTCTGTCACTCGAGCACAGATGCAAAGGAGGCATGAACCCAATATCGAGCATAAATACTCCCTCTTGGAGTTAGTAGCATCTACTTGGCCAGAGCATCTACTAACAACGGAGAGCATGCAAGATCATAAATAACATATGCATGAAGATAACATGATAGATTGATAATCAGGAGACATAATATTCAACATTCATCAGATCCCAACAAACACAACATGTAGCATTACATAAATATGATCTTGATCATCTTAGGCCGCTCACAAGATCTAAACATGAGGTACAAAGTGGAGAGAACAACCATCTAGCTATTGCTATGGACCCGTAGTCCAGGGATGAACTACTCACGCATCACTGCTGAGGAGGGCATGGTGGTGTAGACCCCTCCGGTGATGAATTTCCCTCCCGGCAGGGTGCCGGGGAGAGCTCTAGAACCCTCCCGATCTCGGGAGGACGATGACGGCGGCCTCGGGTGTTTTTCGGGGAGAAGTAAAATATATTTAGGATTTACGCCTTGGGGGGAATAAATAGGCGAAGGGGCAGAGACGGTAGAGGCCCGGGGGCCCCACACCACCCCACGGCGCGGCCAGGGGCGCGCCGCCCTATGGTGTGGGCCCCCTAAGGCCCCTCTCCGGGTCTCTCCGGCTCCGTGGAACCTTCGGGAATTCTAAGACTTCCGGGCTTGGAATTTTCCAATTCCGAGAATATTTCCAGAACTTTTCTGAAACTAAAAACAACAGAAAATAGGGAACTGGCTCTATGGCATCTTGTCAATAGGTTAGTCCGGAAAATCGATAAAAATGACATAAAGTGTATAGCAAACATGTGGAAAATAACATGAAAACAACATGGAACATCAGAAATTAGGGATACGTTTATAATGTATCATTAACCACACATGTTATTTATCTTCTATGGAGAGATGCCACTAGTGAACTGTGGACCCCGGTCCATTTCCTCATATTGATAATACAACCACTGCAATTGCTGATTTCACACTATTTCCACTGTTTTCACACTGCTACTACTGTTTTCGCATTGTTCTCCTACCGTTTTCCATATCATACATTTAACCGCTTTGTTTTCAGCAAAAAACGGTGAGATTGACAACCTCACTGCTTCGTTGGGGAAAAATGAATTGATTGTGTTGTGTAGGTTCCACGTTGTTGCTGAACCAGTAGTGTGCCCAACCATATCAACTGCGTCAACCTTCAGAAGTTGCTTCTTTCTCCTACTGGTCGATTCAATCTTGGTTTCTTTCTGAGGAAAAACTTGATGTTGTGCTCTTCGCACCTTGCACTTGCGATTTACCAACGAGGGTGTCAATTACACCATCATTATTCATCATTATATTACCTCTGATTATGATCCATATGATGTCTAGTGAGTAGTTCGTCTAGTTCTTGAGGACATGGGAGAAGTCAAGATGTTGCTAGTGGTATGTTGAAGTAATATCTAATGGTTTGATATTTAAGTTGTGGTGTTATTCTTATAGTGTGTCATGTGAACGTCAACTACATGACACTTCACCTTTATGGGCCTAGGAGGATGCATAGTGTATTTGGCTACTAATTGTGGGGTTGCCAGAGTGACAGAAACCTCAACCCCATTAGGAAACCAATGCACGAGGGAGTGTAGGATCCCAGAGTTTAAGGTTGTGGTTAGATTTATCTTAATTACTTCTTGTATTTGTGGATGCTTACAAAGGGATATAATCACAAGTATGTATTAGTCCTAGTTGAGCGGTGCATTATCATAGGTTCACCCACACAACACCTATCAAAACAATAAATATTAATCAACTATATGAAGCAAAAGCACTTAACGAGATTCCCATGTGTCCTCTAGAACGTTTAGTCATCATAAGTAAAACAACCGTCTTGTTCTTTGCTCTCAAAAGGGTTGGGCCACTCGCTGCAATTATTATTAGTGTATTTTATTTACTTGCATGTTATTTATCCGCTATATCAAACACTACCAAAAACCTATTTGCTAGTATTTACAGTGAGTCCTCTAGCCAACCTGCTTGTCAACACCTTCCGCTACTCGTCGGTTTCGACACTCTTATTTATCGAAACTACTACAATACACCCCCTATACTTGTGGGTCATCATGTGACCGTTGTCCTGAATTTCGTCTGCCTCCAATTCTGCTAAAAATCAAAAGCGACAATCTCAACATCCTAACTGGAATGATTCCCTGCTGTAATTATTGTTGGGTTTTCTTATGAGTGGACCTTTTTTTAAGAAATCCTAATTATTCTTGATTATGAATTGAACATGCCATATTGTGAGTATACTAATAAGGAGACTCTTCTCCAGAATCAAAAGAGCAATTGGCCTGCAAAAAACAAATGTTGTGCTCGATTATGTAATTTAGAACAAACATAAACTAATTGGGTAGCAAAGGATCAGAAAAAGAATGCAACATGCCCATACTTTCCATGGGTTTGTATTAAAAAAATGCAACGTATGTTCTCACCATATCTCACAATGTATCATCCTTCAATAAACCGAGAAATGCTTCTTCTATCCGATTCAATTAGAAATACAAATAGTGGTCGGAATACATCTATCTCTTCTGAGCAATCTCTTGGGGACTCTTAAGACCACAATCGCAGTAAGATACCAATTTGTTTTAGGTTCTTTATTATCTCCTTCGAGTGATTTTTAGGACCCTCGGGATATATTTAGTGTATTTTGGATTTTCTTGTCTACTTTTTCCATGGACATTATTAAGTGCCTCAAAAGATAGAGGAGAGCGTCAAGGGCATATTTTCGGAATACTTCTACGGGAATGTTGATTGAATGAGAATTCTCCATATAAATCGAACCTCCATGATCTTCGACACGAGATTTTTAGTCTCACGTATGTATCATTCCACCAACAATGCATCTTGAAAATGCGTCTAGATGACGGCCACCTCCACACGATCAAAGGAACGAACCTCGTCACGATCAATTCCATGATGAAATAAAATTATAGATGACTTTGGGACATGAGGACGCCACGAACCAACACCAATCACTGGCCATGCTGAAATTCTTCCAATTCCCTGTGGCAAGTATCTTCCAAGTGTTGGACGCCAACTCTCCTTAGACAGTAAATAATCAAATGAAGCCCCAAGTAGTGCACCGGGAAAGTGGTTCTTATGGCTAGGAATGATTGTAGACGTCAATCTCATCGCATCGTATATGGTGCACAATCAAAAAAATAAAATCAAAATGCAATAGATATCAAACATGTTATAGTTTCTGCATTACTCAAAGTGGCCAGAAAGATTAGCCAACAACAAATATATATGCATCTAATCATGGAGCCGCCATATCTCCGGCCGTGGATAGTCCGAAAACGACCGTCATTAGCCGAGCACATCAGATATCGATAAGCTCTCTTTTATTACTTTAAGATTTGTGTATGAAAAGCCAAGAAATTGTATTTTATTTGATAGGGGATTTTAATCTGTTTTTGTTACATATATAATTTTCTAAGTTTTGTACATTTGTTTGTGTTCATATAGGTAGCTCTTGATTTCATTATTGTGCTACTTTAGGATTCCAATTATGAGATTGGGTACTTTTACTCTGAGAAACATGCACATAACTCTCTTCATAATTCCGTATTTGAAAACGAGCTTGTGCAAGGGTTGTTGGTTAATCTACATACAATCTCACTCTCTCACCTCATTTATTTTATGCCACATCATCAAAAAATCCTATATGGCAAAATCTACCAACATCTATCTTACAACTATTGGAGATGCCCTAACACACCGCGGCGGATCAACGCGAGCTGCTAGACTGCTCGGGTGGCGCACGCGAGCAATCTATGTTGGAACGCGTCGTCGGGGTCCTCTGCACCAGCAGCCTGCCGGTCCAACTCTTCAGGAGGCACAGCTCGTTCAGTCAGCTCTGTACGCACCGGGCGTTCGTTTTTTTTTTCTAGACTGTGCTCCCCGATTTCATTGAAATCAACTATGAGCAGATTTTACGGAGACAGTTTTAACAGCGCTCGAGCTCCACAAACACGTGCGAGCTAAAAAACACTAGTGGAAACATCCCCTTTCATTTTGTGTCAGAAATGGCATTAGCCCGATTGCACCAGCATTGGTCCCGGTTTTTGCGTCCGGGGCAGCAGAAATTGCCTGAGGGGCATTGGTCCCGGTTTTTTAGCGGGCATTCGTCCCGGTTTTTGGCATGAACCGGGACCAATGCCTCGCCACATGCCACATGGCACGCGCAAGGGCATTGGTCCCGGTTCATGCCATAAACCGGGACGAATGCCCCCCTTGCCTACATATACTGTCTCCCGGCGCCCCCTTTTCCCTCTGTTTTTTTTGCTTGGAGGAGTGAGAGAGGTGGGTGCTAGTGTGTGTTCTTTTACTATGCACTCGAGGTGTTCGACGAAATACCCGAGCCACACTTAAGTTCACATATAATGGTATCTTCGACCGAGGTTAGCAAACTTATCCTTTTCATCTTAATGTGATAAAAAAAATTATATTTGTTAATGTAATATGGTCATTTCGCTATTGAAGATGTTATTGTAATATTTTTTTTGATAAACTTAATTATACGATGCAGATGGATGCACGGCAGCGATGGATGTACGGTGACCGACGCACTTCCGAGTATAGGGAAGGCCTGGATGAATTTCTCGTGTACCTCAGACTCGCAAAGAGAATGGCTTTATGTGTTGCCCATGTGTTGATTGTCGGAACGTCAGGGAGCACTCTTCCTTAAGAGTCCTTCACGGCCACCTGCTTCGGAGAGGTTTCATGCCCAGCTATAATTGTTGGACCAAGCATGGAGAAAGAGGGGTTGTGATGGAAGACAATGAAGAAGAAGATGATCCTATGTTCCCTGAATACGGTGATACTGCAATGGAAGACAATGCAGACGAACGAGGTGGTCAAGAACGGGCATTAGATGAGCCGGATGATGATCTTGGTCGAGTTATTGATGATGCAAGGGAAGACTGCAAAAGTGAATTGGAGAGGTTGAAGTTGGACGGCATGTTACAGGATCACAAAAAGTTGTTGTACCCAAATTGCGAAGATGGCAGCACAAAGCTCGGTACCACACTGGACTTGCTGAAATAGAAGGCACAGAACGGTGTGACTGACAAGACATTTGAGAGTTTACTTCAAATAATGAAGCCGAACCTTCCAAAACTAACGAATTGCGTGGCACGGGAGTTGTGTCGTGTGGCGCGGGAGTTGTGCCGCGTGGCCGTGAGCGCGCGGTACAAAATGCCGCGCCTCGAGCGTCTTCTCCTCTCCACGCGTCCACTCCTCACCCTCTCTCCTCTCCACACACCGCCGCACCACCGCCATGCCTCCCAGGAGGAACAGCACCACCGGCTTTCGTGGCGTCCGTGCACGGCAAAACAGAATGTTCACCGCGGAGATCCGCTACGGGGACGACCGCATCCTCCTCGGCTCCTTTGCCACGGCGGCGGAGGCCGCCCGCGCCTGGGATGCGGCGGCCTGGCGCCTCAACCACCCGCAGTCGCTGATGAATTTCAACGACTGCCACACCCTCTGAGAAGCGGAGGCCAGGGCGCAGACGCCGCAGATCGTCACCGCCGCCGACCACCGCCACCTCCGCCACTGCGCGTTTCAGGGCCTAGTCGACGCCAGGGACGAGCACGCCGTCCGCGAGTATTATCGGAACAATCCGGAGCAGCAAGGCGCCGACGAGGAGCTCTGGCAGACCCGCGCGACTGAGCAGGCGGAGCGCCGCCTTGAACGCCACCTCACGTTAGAGGCCGCCCGGGAGGCGAGGACGAAGGCGCTGCAAGAGCTCTGCCGGGCCGACCACGCCGGCGAAGTCTGGGCCTCCCACGGTCCGAGGTGAGGGCCTATCTCGAACACGATATCGTGCACCTCCGATGGCGACGAGGAGGTCACCGATGAGTTCGCCGCCGACGACGACCAGGAGGAGGTCACCGACGAGTTCCGCGACGACGACGATGAGGAGTAGTGTTCGTCTGTTTTCTGTTTTTAATATATGAATTTGTATTCCGGCGAACTGCGGCCCGCTAGCGCATCTGCTTTCTGTTTTTAATAAAATAGCCAGAAAGAAACACACACCTGATCCAACGACTCACAAGAGCTAACATTAGGGAGAAGGCCGGTACATCTGGATAGATAAACAAGGCAATACATAATGGCAAGAGTGGATCTGATCTGCTAGTCATACTCTTGCCTAGGCCTATAGTACTCCGACTCGTAGTCGTCGTAGTCGTCGCCGTCGTCGTCACTATCGTCGAACGGTGCTCGGGGAGTGACCCTCGGAGGATCAGGACTCCTATACTTGGCGTGAGGGTAGCACAGGCGGGGGTTATCGCCGGTCCTGATGTAGTTCATGACGCTCTGAAGAGTCCGTCCTCCGCCCCACCACAGCTGACGACTGGCCTCGTTGAAGTTCGAAGGAGGCGGGTCGTTCTCCTCGTACCTCGTGAGCTCCCTCTCACGCCGATTAATGAAGAAGGCGTCCCAAGTAGGGCGGTAATCGGGATTCCAACGGGGATCCCTCCGCTGCTCCGGCGTGAGCTCGTGGTAGTAGTGGTTCGTGATGGCCGCTCGACGCGCCACACCTTGAGGAACAGGAGGAACTGGCACTCCTCTGGCGCTCAGCATCCAACCGGCGGGCACGCTGTAGCCGGGCGGGTAGGGGTAGTTCGAGGCGGAAAGCGCCTTCGCCTGCAGGAAGGTTAGGGTGGATACGGTAGAAGACATGGGAGAGTGGTGAGGTTGTAGATGTGAGGGAGTCAATGGTGAAAATGCATACATATATATAGTGAGAAGAAACAAACCCTTTAGTCCCACGGAGCGTCCCTTTTGTCCCGGTTTTACCAACTGGGACTAAATGGTTAGGGTTTCGTTGGGACCAATCAGAAAGAATCACACGGAGCGTCCCTTTTGTCCCGGTTTGTTTTACCAATCGAGACTAAAGGGTTAGGGTTTTGTTCGGACCAATCAGAAAGAATCACACGTATCGTGTGTTTCTTTCAAGCGCTTGTGAGTCGTTGGATCAGTGGAGTGTTTATTTCGAGCTCTTGTGAGCCGTTCGATCAGGGGTACGGTGTGTTTCTTTCGAGCGCTTGTGAGCCGTTGGATCAGGGGTGTTTCTTTCGAGCACTTCTTAACCGTTGGATCGAAACCCTAGCACAACACTTTGTGAGCCAGAGGACCTTATATATAGCCCACCTCTCAGATTCCCTTCGTACATCATTCAGTTCATCGACCGAATACAAATTATCCGGATTCGCCAGCATACGTCCTACCGTGCATTTGGTATGCATATATGCACTCAGGAGCCACGGTGGGGCTGCATGCTGGCGATAACGATTGTTTTGTTCTACATCCCCCATTAAAGGTTTGACAAAAGGTTTGATACATTATTCAGTTCATCGACCGAATACAAATCATCCGCATTCGCCATCATACGTCCGACCGTGCTTTTGATATGCATATATGCACTCAGGAGCCACGGTCGGGCTGTATGATGGCGATACCGATTGTTTTGTTCTACCTCCGATTGTATGACTCGGAGAGAGGAATCGATGCCGGTGAAGACCCAACACAATGGGTGAGTGAATATTTGGCATTTAAAACCCTAAGAACACATGCAAACACTTGGTATGCCAACTCCTAACTTTTGGTGACATCCCGACGCTCCGGAGCACCTCCGCGGCGAAACCCTAGCCCCGCTGGAGAAAAGTCCACCTTATCGGTCGCCCAAATGAGTTTTAAAACATCATAAGTGAGTTGAATTTATCTTTCTGATCATTTTGATATATAACTTGCAATTTTTAGAATTTATTGAATTATTTGATATTTTCTCCATTTCTTAAATGAATTAATTCAAATTCAAATAATTCAAAATTTTGAACTTCACCAAATATGTTTGAAAGTAATATATTCAGTTAGTTTATAATTTTCTAAATTTTTTGGTATCTTCTTCATATTTTTCTGATTATTAAACTAGCAAATATACAAAATCAAAATTGAAAAACAGGAACAACCGGGACGAATGCCCCTCTTCGCGTCGTTCCAGTGTCCCAGGGCATCAGTCTGGTTGTTTCCAACAACCGGGACAAATGGGGGGGGGGGCGTCAGTCCCGGTTATTGCCAACAACCGGGACGAATGGGGTATTGATCCCGGTTGTTGGCAATAACCGAGACGAATGCCGAGCACTTAGCAGTTTTTGCTAGTCCCTGTTCCCGGGACTTAGCAGCTTCGCAAAACACTCGCGCGGAGGAGATACAGAGGAAAGACGCTGCCAGGTTGTCTCGCGCCACCATCGTCGCCCGGCCGCTGTCCGACCCGCGCTCGCCGTCGTCGTCGCCCCGCACGCCACCCCGGCCGCCGTGCACGCGCGTAGAGGTACGTCCTCGTGCCTGTGCCCTCTCCCCTCTCTCTCCCGCGGCCGCGCGGATGTTTCCTCGTCGGAGGCGGGTCTCCAGCGAGGGCCTGCGCCCTCTCCCCTCTCTCCGCCGTGAGCACGAGGAGCACCACCGCGCACGGCCACGGCCACGCACCACCGCCAACGCGGTTGCTCGCCATTGAGCTCGCTCCGACGACCAACTCCTAGCGGCTCCGCCCCGCGGGCCAATTCAGCCTCAGACGAGGGATCGATTGCCGCCGGCCATTGCTGACGCCATGGTGACGCCAGCAGCGCGCTGGCATGGCACCCGCGTGGCTGCCACCGTGGACGCTGCCCCACGCGTCAGTGGGCAGTTACGCGTGGGTATGACCCCCGCTCGGTGAGAAAACCTTTCGGGGTGGTTTTCTATAAAATAAAAAAAATCGAAAATTTTGAAAACAGATTATAACATTTACTTGTAAATTCAATATAAATTCGAAAAATACTCCAATTGAGTCCATTCAAATTTCTATGAACTCATATTGGAAATATCTATCTAATGAAATTATGTTTACACAAAATTGAACAATTAAGTTTGCACTTATTAATTAATTATAGAAATGACCATTAAGAAGTTAAAGTTTGTAAATTCATAGCTTCTATTCCGTTAATCGAAATTGAGAAAACTTGGTCTCTAAAATTTTTTCTTAACAAACTCTACACATTCATATTTTATTTGGACATGTTTGACATAGTTTTATTCTATGTTTTATTAAAATCCTAAATGGGCAGAATTAAAACCAATTTTGAATAATTCATATCTCCAAAAATAATCATCCATAAATTATTTGTCACATATCAAAATATTCAGCAAGTCACAATATTTCTGTTTATATCATTTTCCAAGCATGAATAATTAAAATTTAGTACTGGTTATAAATAATTAAAGAACATAAATAAATATTGGAAAATGAAAACTTTAATTCTGTTTATCAGAAAAATGTGAAACAAATATAGAAATGTTCAGAAAATTAAATTCTAAATATTTATGTAATTATACGTGTTATTCTATGTTGTAGAGTTTGTTCACTTTCAAATATGTTTGTTTGATAAAATTTGACATAATTCAAATTATGTAAATCCAATTTAAGCAAACCAAATTTCTTTGGGTTCCTTAGAATGTGTACTAACAGTACCCGCTGCCAAAAATCCTATTTTAGTTATTTTGAAGTGTTTTAGATTTTAGATGGCCATTTGGGTACTTAGACATGATTTAAATTCTATAGATAATGAGAAAATGTTTTCTCCATCAAAGTTGCTCCATTTGGTAACCTTATACCATAAAGACCAGTACCCCAACCACTTGACCATACTAGAACTATTTACATGAAGACTTGGCCAAATTTTCACACATATGTTTCATATCATGTAACCCTTGTGTTAGAAAATATTTTGCATATATGTTTTCATGTGATATGGATATTTTGGACCAAGGCTTAGTCCTTAGTGAGGTTCAAACACTAGTACCATTGTTTTCCATCTACTTATCCACTCCCCTATTAGAAAACATGTGTTATTCTATGTGTTATTATATGTATTTATGTAATTTTATGTGTTATTTTATGTCTTTTGTTGTTTATTAGAAAACTGCCAAGCCGTCATTTTACCATTAGGTAAAACTAGTGAAAAGTAGGGGCTGCACATAAATAGCATTTTTAATGTATGTACTTTCATTTTACCATTTTTAATATTTTGAAATAAATGGTTTAGGCATTGAAAACATGGTTAGTAGAATGGACGATGAAACTGTTTTGTTGTTTTTCTAAAAAACTGCTAAGTCATTTTTCTGCTAAAACCAGTGAAAAGTAGGGGCTGCAAATAAATAGCAAATCAATTCCAAACTGTTTTTCTATTTTTTTAAGCTGCTAAGTCATTTTACTTACTTGCAATTTTTAATTTATAGAAAGTATGGACCCAAACATCAGAGACGAAGCCGCGGAAGACATACTAGCGGATTTTATCCGCGGGAGCAGGGAAGACCCCGATGTCGCCCAGTGGATGAATAACTCCGATGAGGGAGATACGAAGCTCGCCCAAACAGACGGCTCCGGTGACGTAGATCCGGAGCTCGCCCGAAGAGACGGCTCCGTTGAGGGATTAGCTTACAACATCGTCGAGAGAGACGATGATGGAAAAGACGACGGCTCCCATGAGAGAGAAGCCGACAGCTCCGGTCCAACCTTAGAAATTACACACTCTAGCGAGGTGCATATATATATATATATATGTTAATTAAATGAAGCATCTGTATTCTATATACATGTATTAACACTCTTTTTTTATTTTAGCCATCCGGTAGCAAATCCACCGGAAAAAAAACTAAACGAGGCGCAACAAAGAAGTTGAAGGAGCATGAGAGGTACATGATCGAAAAGATCGCTGCAGACAGCGCACTAGAGCTCCCCAAAGGAGTTGCCCAAAAATATGTGAAGCAATGCGGAGTAATTGTAAGGGACCACATCCCGATCACCGTTCGGGAGTGGAATAAGCCACATGAGGGCGCCGCAATCTCATATGTCGGCGACAAAGCCAAAAAAGATCTTTTCAACAAGATGATGCTTAATTTCACCTTGCCGGCGATCGAGGTGTGTCAGGATGAGGTGGATGAGAATGACGAGGATCCTGAAGTGATCTTACAGCGGAAGGAAGCAGCCTTAGTGGAACTGGTCAAGTCGTTCACTTTAAGGAAGATGGCCCAGCAATTCAGCAACTGGAAGAAAACTTTGCACCTTAACTTTATCAAGAAAGAGAAGACTCCGGATTTCACTGGAACGTATGAGAAGATAAAACCTTTCTAGGCAGAATTTGCTGCGTACAAGAAGTCAGAAGAAGCTCTGGCAAGGTCTAAAAGAAATGCGGGAAACGCAGCTAAAAATATATATCACCATACTATGGGGAAAACTGGCTAAGGGTAGCATGTCTAAGTGGGATAAACTTGCGTACGACCTTATTACTCAGGGGATCGAGCCAGAGACACTCTTCTAGGACGAACGTACAAGGTCTTAGTTTTTCGCGCATGGGGGCCCGTTGGACTTAGAAGGAAAGTGCATCTATAACATAAGACCGGCAGAAAATCCTCTACCCATCGCAAGACTAAGAGAATCAATACAGGCTGTTAAAGAGGGGAAGTTCCAGCCGGATAGAGAGAACGACGAGCTCACACGCGCCCTTGGGAACCCGGAACACTCTGGACGGACACGAACCACAAGAGGCTATGTTCCTTGGAAAATTGGGTTTTTCGATGAGAAGAAGAAATATCCGGATAGAAGCCATTAGAGAAGAAAGGATTTGCTGGAAGCTGAAGCACAGAGTCAGATAGACCGGTGGAAGAAAATTGATGAAGAATTAAAGTTGCAGCGGGAGCAAGGAGAGCGGCAGCAGGAACAAATTGACAGACTGACCCAGCAGCTCAGTTCTGCCCCGCATATGGTAGACGCTGCATTCGATAGTACCGGCGCCGCACCATCAAATCGGAAAAGTAGCATTGATTCCACGCAGATCCAGGCTGATGACGATGATGCACCGCGGATGATGCACCCGGTGGATGAAATAATGGAGTGGACATCTTGTGATTTGCATGTGAAAGTCGTCAACATAACCATTTAGGCAACAGTCGGCTTTGTGAGACCAATGGGCCCTGAACCTACACACCATGGTCGGCCTGTTCCAGGGGGCTACGCTGTTGTCGGGGTGGATGAGGTTATGAGCGGCTTCGAGCCGGTGAAGCTTGACTATCCTGAAGGTGAAGTCGGGGAGGTGACTGAACTTGGAGACACCAAGAACTTGGCCATTGTATGGCCAAAGGAACACATCGTTCTTCCAAATTGGAAGCCAAAGCATCCTTCTCCGTCGCCTTAAGACCAGTCTCCATCGTCTTCGTACTCTCCGCCTCGCGCGCCGTCTCCAGCACGTGCGTCTACGCCGCCGCGTCATCCGTCTCCACCCATGACCTCTCAGGGTAGCCAAAAGCAGAGGAGAACCACCGCATCACCGAAGCGTCGACTGTCTCCCCTACCAAAGGTGCCTCATCAGAATCTACCCAAGTTATCTTGCCACTATACTGATGAGCAAACAAAGGAGATCGCACATTCTCAATACGAGGCGTGGAAATCAAAGGAGTAGGCGTCGAAAGAGCCAGATTTTCCCGACACCGAAGAAGACAAAGCCCGAGCGTTGAAAATGGTGAAGACCCTTTATCAACCCGAGCCGAGGCTGTCATCGGACTATGACCGCTCTATTGAGAAGTCACACAACAAAGCGGTGCAGTCGAAGAAGAGCAGTAGCTCAAGCGGGAAGTGCGGGAAATTGGTTGACCAGCTCGGACAACAGAAGAATCAATCCACCCCCGCTCATAGTGCATTCGAATACCGAGGTGGGGCCGAGCACGGGTGCGGGCAAGCAAGTTGACCAGGAGTGTATTGCACTGTACGGAGAACCGGCCGCTGCTGCGGGTCTGTCCATTCAGGAGTATATCCTGACCTTATCAACCTTCGCCGATTCTGAATTAGCCTAAAAATACCGGCACGGGCATCCTCTAGTCAGACCTGTGGAGGAAAATGGTCTACCAACAAAAATGCGTAGAGTGCCTAATTGTTACATGCAAGCCTCGAAGGAATCAGAGGACTGGCTACCAATGGGAGTTACAAACGAGCATCACGGGTATGGAGAGGGGATTATCCTTATTCAATTTGATGAATTATTTCAGCTATTCCAGCAGCAGGCCCTCGAAAAATCTATCATCAGTGCCTATTGTCTGTAAGTATTTATTTCTGTACTTAATTAAGTCTCTAGCTAGCTCACCTTGTTCATTGCATTTATAATAACACTCGCTGTATTATAATTGCAGAATGAAGATTCTCGAATGCAAAAGAGGACAAATATATGACATTGGGTTTATTGACCCATATTGGGTTAATCATAAAACTCTGGAAACAAAACCCAAGGAGACATAAGATGGTATTGTGATGGCGTTAAGGTTTCACACTCACAAGAGGGAAATAC
This sequence comes from Alopecurus myosuroides, assembly GCA_028641055.1. Taxonomy (NCBI): domain Eukaryota; kingdom Viridiplantae; phylum Streptophyta; class Magnoliopsida; order Poales; family Poaceae; genus Alopecurus; species Alopecurus myosuroides. The sequence goes on along the minus strand of CM054063.1, from coordinate 290,480,988 downwards.
TTTTTCCTTACAACTTCGGGTGAGTGTTACTGTCTTGTAAACATTCTGTTTTCCTTAGTCGATGATAAGTGTATAACTGATGAGTTATGTTTGCGTAGCTTCAACTATATTTTGCTCATATTTGAAACTGACAAAGGAAAATTATCGATAATGGACTCGAAAAATAAACCCCTTGAGCTGTGGGCCGACATGCAGCAAACGATCCAACGGTAATTTCAATCTTTATGACACTATATCGACAACTTTTGTTCATTTTCTGATAACTCCCTTTGTTCATTTTCTGTCGCACCCGGACTTCTAAAGGATACTCGCCGTTCCGTTGAACAGTAGTAGATTGGATTACGGGGCTTACCGGCACCCGCGTCCTCTTACGAGTAGGCCAACACACGTATGTGTGACAACCAACCCCTATCTGTTCAGCGTCGACGTAAACTATCCCATAGAAATCAGGACACTTCCATTGACGTACTTCAAACCATACACACATGGTACGTCAACGGCGTTGAACAACTGATATCACAACAAATCTCTACGACACAAAAGATTGAAATAAGTTGCAAATAGATCTCACTAGAGCAGAGATAGCAAATACAATCATCCCGAGGACACATGTCCCAACAATTCATCATTACATCACAGCGGAAGCATTCAACATGTCTGAGTACAGACAAGAACCAAATAGGCCTAAGAGGCCGGAAACGAACAGACGGAGCCCATCCACGAAGTCTCGGATCCTGCCCGGGTCCGCTATCTACTCGTCAGCAGTCTCGTCATACTCCACGTAGTAGCCACCATGTAGATCCTCGGAAACGTCGGTCTGCGGAAACCACAGCCCCAAAGGGGTCAGTACATAAACGTACTGGCAAGCAAGACTCACAGTTCACGAAAGTGTAGGCCGTCAACACCAAGCACAGATGCCTTGGGCTCAACGGAAGAAAGGGGATATAAAGATGCTGCAACTGGCTGCTCTAAACAACTACAGAGTTACTACCACTTCCGGCTACCAGAAAGGAGATAAGATCGTGTATCGTAACCAACTGAAAGATAACCTCAAACAAACCCATCCTGGATCCCGCCCCTTATCCAAAGAAGCAATCCGAGGATAACTCACGCAGTTGAATTAATGATGGTTCATATTATTGTGTCAATAAGCCTATTACTAGTCAAGTTGTTAATCATTGGGTGTAAGGTTGTTAATCATTAGGTTTAAGTTGTCCTGAGTACTTGTTAGCCAGTACTTTCACCAAGTAATCCATAACCGCGGAAAACACGGCTTCTCGAGAAGATTTATCCCTGCAGGGTTGCACCAATTTGGCCGTACACGTATGAATAACCCGCCAGACGGGGATCAAACCCACCAAGCGAGGTACTCAACACAACTCAACTCTTCTTCGCATCAAGCCCAAAGCACCACGTGCTGTGCGTGCGCGGCTAATCGAGCCCCACGAAGAAAAGGGGACCCTCATAGCACTGGAAGACCACGACGCCCTAAATGCCGACTACAAAAGTTCCACCCTGGCCTGGGCTCGCAAGATCATTTATGCAGCAAATGGAAAGCCCGAACTACGTGTGGCGATTTGGACGAGATGCGAATCGAATCAAATTGAGGGGGGCGCCCATACTCGCTTCCCACATGCGGTTAGTGCGCTCATCATGGATCAGTAGACAAGACCCTTTTCCTATTAGGGTCGACACTAGCAGGCCTCAAAACCACCCTGGGCCTCCTGCCGGTGCCTTATCATCAAATTTATTATTAATAGTAACATTAGCATGATTGATTGATTAAACATCGAGCCCCCCAGAACATAATGAAATATTAACAGAAAGTAACGGGTAACAGACTCGAGCAAAACAACCTAAGCATGCTAGTAAGACACGGGCTCAAACAAAAGGTTATAGGTATGGAGGTGAGGCAATGTCAGGGTTAAGGGATTCATGTGATAGGTTCGTAATAGAAACAACAACTACTAAGGCTAGCAGAAATAGACAACGGAAAGTATCGGTAACCAATGTTGAAAGGAACACGATGGTTCATGTGAGTGATAACTTGCCTGCGAAACCCAGTAGCCTGGTACTGAGCTAAGTCCTTAGAAGGGGTGTCGTAAGTATCGTCGGTCTCAACGTCGTCGTGTATCCGAGAAGAAGCAAACAGACAACGCAGAAAGATAAGCAATTAATATCATGGCATAGTGCACAAACATGGGATGATGCATGACCATTTAATTGATGCATAGAAATAAACTGGTTGACAAGATAACAACATGATTAAATGGACCCACATGCAATTGGATTGCATATGAAAAGCCCATGAATTATGGTTGAATCAATTGTTTTACAACTAATCATCATATGAAAGTGGATTAGCATGATGCATGGATGAGGAAAACAACAAAATAACAACAATAGAACCAATTGGAAATAAGGTTTAACAAGTTTGGAAATTCATTTGTTAAGATTGGGAATTTTGGTTAATTAAAGGTGTCACACAAGCATTTGTTGTTTTCACCACTTTTAATTGTTCAAAATAGATAACAAAGTTTCTATTTGGAAAGTTCACACAATTTTAGGTGGAATACATGTTTCACTTGTTGAAAAAGGATTTCAAATAAATTATTTATGAATTAAACAAGTTTAAGCAAGAATTAAATGAATTTAATTCAAACATGAACTTATTTGAATTCTTATTTGTTCAAAACATTAAACCAAATTCATATTTCAAAAGTTTATACTTTTAGGGCTTGAAAACATATTTTATATGTCCCAAAAGAATTTGATTTGATCAAGTTATGAATTTAACAATATTAAATGAATTAAATAAGGTTTAAATTATTTAACCACTTTTAATTACTCAAAACAGGAAACAAATTTTATATTTGAAAAGGTGGTTTAATTTTGCATGGAAAACATATTTTATTTGTGGAAATTGGATTTAAAATGAGCAAGTTATTATTTTGGCAATTTTAAATGCATTAAACAAGAAACAGTTGTTTTCAGCAATTTAAATTATTCAAAATCAGCAAACAAAATTTATATTTGGAAAGTACATGAAAAGTTGTTGGAAAACATATTTAGTTTGTGGAATTTGGAATTTTTATGCCCAAGTTATGAATTTTGCAAAATTAAGTGATTTAAACAAGGATTCAAATATTTCACCAATTTAAAATATTCAAAACAGTAAACAAATTTTATATTTGGATAGATCATTTAATTTGGGACAGAAAACATATTTAAAAAGTTAAATTTGGAGTTACAATGATTTTCTTATGCAATTTACAAGATATAGTGCAAATCTGCCATTTTTAGGGAACCAGGGACTTAGAAATAATTTTGCAGGGGCTAGAAATAAGTTAGAAGGGCCTATTGGTGATTACTGAGATGTTTCTGTACCAAAACCTTGCAAAATAAAAAGGTGGTTTTATTGGTGGGAGGTGGGATTCGATCCCCTGCCCTATGGCGTGTGCACAAGGAACAACACCAGTGGGGTGCTGCTCTGCTGGTTGAAAGGGAAAGGGACCTGTGGGGGTTAAGGTTCAGATCCGCACTGAAATAAATCGGGAGAAAAGGGCAGAAAAAGGTGGGGTGCGGGGAGTCGAACCTGGGACGTGGGGCTTGCGTGCGGTGGGTTGCTACCAGTGGGGTGGATGCTGCTTGGTTGGAAGGAAGGGAAACTCGGGGGGGGGGGGGTTATGCTGTTGGCCGCGCGGTTTTCTGAACTTTTGCCTGCACGGTTCAGTTCGCTACTCTGCGAGCGGACAGAAACGCAGGCGATCGAATCGCTGGGCTCGCCGGGGGCGCTGGGCGTGGGGTGGCCGTAGCGGGTGCGGGAGATGGAGGAGAGCGAGAGGGGGACCGAGGGGCCGAGGTGCTCACCTCGAGGCAGTAGGGGGGCGGTCGGGCGGACAGGTCGCTGCAGGCGGACAGGGAGACGGCCGCGGCGAGAGGAGCACGTCGGCGGCGCATCGGAGCTCCTCGGGGCCGACCGAGGGCACGGCGAGGGAGAGGAACCCGTGGCGGTTCCATTCCCGTGGAGAACCCGCCCGGAGGACGCCCACAGTCCCCGCGCCTTCGCCTCCAAATTCCGGCCAGAAGTGGTCTGTTGGGGTTCAGTTAACAGGAAGGGAGGAGTACAGAGAGGAGGGAGATGGAGGAGATGAGGGAGGAAGAGGATGGCGGCGCTAGGCTAGGGTTAGGGTTAGTAGGGGGGATCGGTGGCTGTTTTAAGGAGCAGAGGAGCTCGTACGGCATGGCATCCGATGGAGGAGGGGGTGATGGATGGTGGTGATAGAATCGTACGCAGGGGGAAGAAGACAAGATCGAGGGGGTATCGGGCCAAAAAAGAAGTGGGCTGGGCTTCCTTTCTCTCCCCCCTCTAAACCGTTTTCTTTTACAATTTCTATTTGTTTTATTTTTTTTGTAGAAACCCAAATGGAAGGAAAAGATAATTGTTTGAGTCAGTAAAATTTTGGAAAAAATATGGTTAGTTTAGTTTTTCAAATAGCAACTAAATGCTAACCTTTAATTCCAAAAAGTTTCAAGTTTATTTGCTGTTTGTTAATTAAACCAAAATTGGATGTATTTTATTAGTGAATAAATATTATGGAAAACCAACCCTTTACTAGGGTGACCCTAATGTTTAAATTGATTAAGTGCTTATAAATGTTTGGTAACTTTCATAATGTTCAAATTAGGTGCTGTTGATGATTTACTTTGAATTTAAACCCAATTTGGATTTAATTAGTTGGAATAAAACCACCATTTTATTAGTTGATCAAACATGGAATAGATGGAAACAAAAGATTAGATTGTTTTGGTGATTTTCATATTTTCAACTTGGGTGCTGTTTGTAAAATGTATTTGAATTTTTGAATGTGATTTGGAAACAATTGATTGCTTAAAACCAGTAATTTAATAGTTGAGCACTATGGAATAAAAGAAAACAATTTGGTTGTTTTTATTTGAAATAACATTTTGGAAATTGTAACATCACAAGGATGAAACAAAGGGTTTGAATTTTGGTTTGAAAACCAAGGAAAACAAAGGAAAACAGTTGGAAAACAAATGGAAAACAAGCAAAACAAATGCAATCAACATGATGCCATGATGCAAAACATAAAATAACAGAGAGCAAAACATTCTAAAGGCTATTTTTCAGACTTGGGATGTTACATTTTCTTTGCCGGGCAGCGCTTGGAAACGGTTCACAAGAAAGGAACCTGGACCATGGAAACAGGAGCTTACATTTCAACATATTCCAGTAAGTACTACTAGCTAGATCCGCGTCTCTACTTGATTCTAATTTTGATACCATTATAATGCTAGATTATTATTTTTATTGAAACCATGTTCTTGTAAAGTGCTTGGACCAGGGAGACGGGGACCACTTATGTGGATACCATGTCTGCGAGTTCATTCGTCAGACGACCTGCGCCAAGGGCAGGGATTTTGAAAAACTTCGTGTACGTCAACAATATCTTTTATCTTATTAATTACCATCTATTGACAATCCCTTATATATGTATTGACCACTCTTCTTTATATTAGATCGAACGGATGTTGGACGGTCTTCTCCCAAGGGATCGCATACGAGCAATTAAAGAGAAAATTTGCGGATTCTTGGATGCAGAGGTACTAAAGCCAGGAGGAGAATACTATTACTCTTTCACAAGTTGACACTCAAATTCTTATATGCATAGTATTTACCTGTATATTCGAGTCATGGTGCATGTGGTGGTGTATTCGAGTACTTATGGGAAAGAGTACCTTGATGCATAGTACTTAATTGTATATTCGAGTCATGGTGCGTACTTAATTACATGTATATTTTTCAAGTATATTCTAATGCGATCACCCGCTTCCCGGTCGGTGGGGGCAACCTCTTATCCCCCGGTGCTTACTACAGCTTCCCCCCACGCCAGTGAGAAAAAGAGTGCCGCGCCCGCTTCCCGATCGGTGGGGGCAACCTCTTCTCCCCCGGTGACTACTACGGCGGAGGTTGCCCCCACCGCATAGCTCGGGGGCCCTCGTACATATTATTTATTGGGACAACGATGACAGGGGGAAAGAGTACTTATTTCCCCCCGGTGCCCGCTAATAAAATGGAATATAACAGACCAAACCCTAAAAGGAAAACAAGAAAAAGAAAAAAAATATGCCGCGGCAGCGGGGGCATTCATCCCGGTTTGTGTTCAGAACCGAGACGAATGGTCCTGGCCAGGGGCCAGCCCTAAGCGTCCACGTGGACGACCCATTCATCCTGGTTTTAACACAACCGGGACGAATGGGGGGGGGGCATTTTTCCTAGGGTCTCCATCCCAGTTCGGCAACCGGGACGAATAACCCTTACAAACCGGGACGAATAGCCCTGTTTCCACTAGTGAAACCAAAAGTAATCTACGACGAGGAACCCAGAAGTATAAAGAAATAAAAAGGAAGGACGCGGAAACACTGAAGAAAACAAAGTGTCAACGGACTAGAGTGATCAACGCTTCATCAGGAACATGGCGAGTAGCATTTGACAAGTCTCTTCCTGGGCATCTTTTGCCCTCGGGATGACTCCTACGTTCTTCCAGGAGCGGGGAATTAACGCCAGGCGATCCGCAAAAGCTCGCCTCATCGCTTGTTCAACAACAGAATGTTCTTGTCCAGCAAGATCGAGACGTTGTCGCTTGCCAAAACCTTCCAGATCACCAGTTCTTGGATCATCCTTCGCCAAATATCCTGAACACCTGGCCAACATTTTCCCTAAAAACAAAGATCATTACAGAGTTTCCGAATTGACCACAACGCAACATTGCACACAACATTGATATAAGAAATTTTTGCTCTCACTACTCCATCATCTAGAATAGACTCAAAGTTGTGCCCAACTGAAACTCCCAGCAGATTAGAAACGACCTCCTAGACGAGCTTAGCTACAAAGCAATCGAAGAAGAGGCCATGGCTTGTTTCAGCTTCAGAGCAGAAAAGACAAGTCATGTCATGAACAAACATACATTTAACCAAATTATCTCTAGCCAGGACCCAATTGTTGGCCAAGAGCCAGTGGAAGATATGCAGATTTGGTGGGTCCTTCACACTCTAGACGGCAGGGGTATGGACGGGGCTAACCCACAATTATTCACAATAGCATAGAAAGATCTCACACTGTAATTTCCAGACGATTCAAACATCCAAATTGGTTGATCTATCTCTTCTGAAAGACTTACGGTATATACTAGCTGGCACAACACCTCCCACCGAAGCCAAGTTTCTTGGGACACATTTCTCCTGAAGGTGAGTCTAAGCTCCCCCCCCCCCCCCGAGATAAGTTTGAGCCACTATTATATCTTGCTCGTTGTAAATTTCAAATAGATTCCAATAGCAAACAGGTATACTACAGTTACCTATCCAGATATCACTCCAGAATTTAGGGTCTGTTTGTTTGGGCTGCTGCTGTTGAAAATCAGTTGTAGCTGGTGAGCGGTTAGAAAGCAGCTGTGGGAAGCACCGTCGGATTCTGTGATTTGGTGTTTGGCAAGACTGCTGTTGATGGTAACTGTTGTTGGTTTGACGGATGAAATGTCTGAAATACCCCTAAATGCTGAAGAAGTTGTATAAGTGCTAGTTCGAAACGAATTAACTAATTCTGACCCTCTTTTAACTTATGGGCTGAATTACCTCAATTTACTTTTTTTTTCTTTGCTAATAAATGTAAACATTGTTTGATACCAAAATAATTTATCAGTCAATTTTTTGGCTTTTAGCTTTTAGCTTTTAGCTTCTGGCTTTTGGCTTTTGAGTTGAGCTTCAAGTTTGTCATGTCTAAACATATGTTAGAGCAACTCTAGTAGAGTCCGAAACCGGAACAATGAAATAAACGCCGCTTCCAGATTTTTGGTCGAAAAAACGGACCGAGAAGAACACCCAAACCGCGCCGACCCGTTCCCCCAACCGAGTCGCCCCTGAATGCTGAAGAATTTGTATTGCGGTGATCCTTATGGGGTATATAAAGAGGTACACAGATAGAGTAGACTTTGTTGTATGGCGACACCCTGCCCTCCACCAACAACATATTCGTTCGTTCGGACAACCTCTCGAATAGGCCGTGTATTTGCACCGTACAAACAATCGCTTGCACATATATTCAACATAGTTAGCTAGCTAGCAGCTAGCAAGCTTAAATCAATCGATCACTAATCTGAGAGGGGATTGGAGGGGGAGAGGATATGGTGGTGGTGGCCGGTTGGTGGTGGATGCACAAGTTGGTACGACCGTACGAGGCGATTGGGAACGACCGTGGTGGAGATGCTCTGTCCATGTGCGTAGGCATGCGGGGGAAACGGACGGAGATGCGGTACAGCTAGGAGTGGCACTTCTCTTGTAATTACGCTAAATGGAATGGGCATTGCCCTGTACCGGTTCGAAAACAAAAGAGAAAGCTACGGGAAGCAGCCCGGCCGGTGCTTCTTGCGCTTGTCAGTTTTCAGTTCATTTCGCTACCCCGCTTTTCACAAGTGCTTTGCATATTTGCATGTTTGTTTGGGCTTCGGCTCTTTTGACCCAAAAGCAGAAGCGAAAGCCCAAACAAACAGGGCCTTAACCTTCTGGCCATTACCAATTTTCTATTTGAATCCACATTTAGCAGCTCTAGTAGCCCACATGACCCCTTTCCAAAAAGGAGAGCACACAGTGGGGATAGAGGAGAAAATGTTTGGATTGGGATTGTATTTTAAATCAACATTTTTTTCCAGATTTGTTCTTATCTTTATGTCATCTGTTAAGCCAGGAGGCCAGCAGGCAAAGATTAAAATCCCCTAGGTTCTGAACCCCTAAGCCCCCAAATTCTTGCTTTAAAGTCACCAAGTCCCAGTTAGCCAAGTGGTACTTTTTATTTCCATCTGAGTCACTCCATAAGAAGTGAGACATTTGGAAGTTAATGGCAGCAATAGCCCATTTAGGGAACTTGATGACAGACAGAAGGTAGAGGAGAAATACTAGAAATACAAGCTTTTAGAAGAACACGCCTGCTCTGATAATTCAGAAGTTTCCCTCTCCATCCAGCAAACATCTTAAACGTTTTGGCAATGAAAGGTTGAAGATCATCCCTCCTAAGCTTAGAAAAGTGAAGGGGGACACATAAGTACTTGCAAGGGAAGCCAGAGATTTTGCAGCAGAAAACCTGAGCAAACACATTCATCTCCTCCCCCTCTACATGGATCCCCATAATGCCAGTCTTGTGATAATTGATTTTCATACCCGACATGCTCTCATAGCAGGCAAGAAGCCATTTTAAATTCCTAGCAAAGTCAATTTTTTTCATCAAGGAACAGGATGGTGTCATCGGCATATTGGAGACTGATGACATCTCCAAGGACAATTGGGGAAGCAACCCATGGATTAGGCCTGAATAAGCTGCTTTAAAAAGCATTTTAGAAAATACATCAGCAACAAAGTTAAAAAGAATAGGATAGTCGGGGTCTCCATGCTTTAGGCCTTTACCTACCTTAAAGTAGGGGCCATTCTCGTCATTAATCTGATACACAAGGACCCACCAATCAGGAGGGATTTGATCCAAGCCCTAACAGTAGGACCAAAATCCCTGGCTTGGAGCATGTCATCTAAGAATTCCCAATTGACTCAATCATATGCTTTCTCATAGTCTATTTTCAGGATTAAGGCAGGATCCCCTCTAGAGTGGGCAACATGGATCAATTCGTGAGCAGAGACCACACTCTCAAGAATAAACCTTCCTTTGATAAAGGCAGTTTGATTATTGATGCATGTAAAATGCATAGATGAATTTTGCATATTTTCACATGGTTTTCTATTACATATTATATCATATAAGGATACAATTCAATGTTTTATAGTATTTTGGGGTTAAATTACAAAGTCCCCCAACTTTTATGGAATTAACCCTGCCTGTCAGAAACCCCGTTTTCTATATTTTTGACGTTTCAGGGGGCAAACTTCCGCGAAATCACCTGAAAATCTGCGGGGGTCATTTTCTTGGAAGGAGTAGACTTGAGGGCGACGGATCCACGAGAATTGGGCAAGGAGGACCAAAAGAGGACCCTCCACGCGGCCAGATTCCTTGGCCGCGTGAGAGGCCCCCTTTTGGCCCATGTGGCCCCAATTCCTTCCATCTTCGACTTACCGACTCCGTCTTGGCCTAAAACCGACTATAAAAAGGGTCCCCCGTACCCTTACGGAGAAGAGCGCCGGCGAAACACCAAAACACCGAAACAGAGACCAGAAGTTCCAGATTGGAGGGGGAAAACTCCGGCGGGGTGCCGCCGGTGTGATCTCCTACCCCTCCAACGTCATCTCCATCGACATCTCCATGAAGAGGGAGTAGTCCACCCCAGGGCTATGGGTTTGTGGAAGTAGCACTTGTATCTCTCTCTCTATGTGCTTCACTAATTAGATCCGTATGAGCTGCCTCACATGATTACGGGCACCGTTGTAATTCCTATGTGGTGGATCTTTTCTATGAGTTATTGAATCTGAGATTGCAATTGTTTCTCTTAAGATATTTGAGTAGATGTATCTTATGTACCCCGTTCTTATTTGCTAGCTTTGATCAATCTTGTTCTTGAGAGCGTGTGTGGGGTGATGGGTGCATTAGTTGGAGTAACGGGGGGTGGCTAGTGCTGTGAAAGTGACAGAAGTTCAGCAATCCACTTAGGTTTTGTTAAACCTTTCTTAGTTACCTCACTAGGGATAAAAAGGAGTACCTTGTTACCGGGGATTTGAAGTGACACTAATCAATCTCCATGCATGACTAGATCTAGCAAGTTCTTACTTCAACTTCATGTCACATTGCTTAAAGCTATACTCTGGTTTTTCCTTAATTATCGAGGTGTTATGATTTATTTCGCATCTTGGTGGAGTATAAGAGGGATCAATATGGCCGTAGAGATCTCTATGCTAGGACGTGATGCCCATATGAAAGTACTCAATGTTAAACATGTTATTGTAATCTCACATGTAATTCTTTATGTCCATCGTCTACCACTTTATTTGAGAGAATGCAAGTGTGAAACCATGAACCATGGTCCTATTTTAATTATAAGAAAACACTCTAGTTACTTTGCTGCAATTTACTTTACTTGCACTTTACTTTACTTGGATCTCCAATTCGAATTTACATTATCTCCATCACCACTTGCATCACAAAAATACAAAAACAATCCATTGCATATTTATTTTCTCATTTGCATTTAGTAGTAGATTTAATTATTGCACATTTACTTTCAATTTTGCATTGCAATTTAGAAGTCTCACACCTTGTGCTTGACAACCACTTGGTGAGGTTGAGGGCACAAAATTCTCTACTTGTTTGCAGGATCCTGGAGGAAGCTTGGAAGACAACTGCTGAAATACTGGCTCCCCAAGAGTTCGATATAAACCCTCGAGTCACCCTCGTGGGGAAGAAGGCTTGCCACTAGTTACACACTCTGCACTTGGAGTCTCAACCTAGCCATCAAGCGTTTTTCTGGCGCCGTTGCCGGGGAGCCATAGGTGAAGGAGTTGTCCAAGGGAGCTCACAAGAAGTCTTCATCAACAACAAGGTGTGCAAACACCTAAGCTTGGAGAGGTTGCACCTACGTGAGTACCGTCCTTTCTATCTCCACCTTCTTTCAAGTAGATTGTTTTGTTTCTTGTCTTGTTTTTGTTTTTGTTCTTGTTTTTGTTTTGTCTTGCATATTTTATTTTAGTTTGCATTTTAGCTTTGCATTTAGTTATCTAGTTTATTTTAGTATTTCGAATTTGCCTAATTACTTTACTTTTCAGTTTTGCATAAAAAATTAAAAACTACATAAAAACTTGGAAAATGGAGCAGAGAACTTATTGGCCATTCAGTGTTAGGAATTTCCCTCAAGAGCTAAATATTCCCGTTGAAAAATTAGAGGTAGATCCTAGTGTTATTAAAATGATTTATGAATCTCGTTTCTATGGAAAGCCTAAAGAAGACCCTTTGTTCCATCTTAAGAAATTTGATGAAAGATGTAAAACTTTGAACTTGAATCATGCAAACATCAACACTACTAAAGTTAAACTCTTTCCCTACTCACTAGGAGGCAAAGCATTAGATTGGATACATATGCATATGTTTTATAAGGGACTTTCTAAAACTTCTAGAGCCTTTTTAGATAATGAATGTGGGGGATCTTTTACTAGTACTAATGCTGCAAATACCCATGTTTTTCTTGAAAGTTTTCTCTTAGAGGTTAAAATTAAAGAGAGCTTAAAAAGGCTGAAGTACCCGAGGATATTTTTGATGATCGCTATGAGATTTTTAATATGCATAATAGAAAAGGAAAAGTAGAGTAAATTATGATGCTTAGTGAAATTAAGGATCCATTGCTTGATTTAGAAAAAAGTAGCTTGCAAGAACTTATTGCTACTCTACAAAAATTTGCTAGTGATCCCACTATAAATGTTAATCAACCTGGCTTTGGATCTTATATTGCTAATCATGTCTTGCAAGAAAAATTTGCTAGGTACAAGAATGAGGCCATGATACCTCCTAAGCTTGGGGATGCATGGATCCCCAAGGTGCTAGTTTCAATTGGAAAAGAAATTCACCATGCTATGTTAGATCTAGGTTCTAGTGTATCGGTACTCTCTAAAGAATTATATGAATTGCTAGAACTAGAAAATTTAGAAAAGTGCTCAAGTGAATTTGTCCTTGCTGATAACTCTACTAAACATGCTGTAGGACAAGTAAAAGATGTTATGATTGAATTGCACATTACTTTCGTACCCGTTGATTTCATTATTATGGATATGGGGGATAAATCCCCTAGTCCTATTATTTTGGGTAGACCTTTTATTTGTACTACAGGTGCAATCATAGACTCCAAGGAAGGGAATGTCAAGTTTTAGTTCCCTCACAAGAAAAGCATGGAGCACTTCCCAAGGAAGAGGGGCACGCTGAAGAACAAGCTCCCTCATGAGCTTTATCCCTCTTGATTATCAAATAAGTAAAGCCTAGCTATATGGCTATAAAGAAAGCGCTTTACGGGGGGCAACCCGGTTTTTTTTTTTGGATTTTCCTAGTATAATCTTTCTTTCTCAAGATATTAGTTTTTTTTAATTCCGGAGTTTTCAATAAAGAGTCAAGTCAAACCCATTTGGACTTATAAGTTGCTATCCTAGTGCATGAAATTTCTGTTTCAGCACGAGTCTGCGCACCGTATGATTTTTCGTTTTTTATTGGTATGTCGGATTGAGCTAATTTTTTAGTATATTCTGCAAATTTTCGTACTCTGTAAGCATAAAAATTGGCTTAATTTTTTGACGAGTCTAGCTTAGGGAAAAACGTTCGTTTTGCTGCTGCTGCTTTTCTGGACAGATTCTGCCTTCTTTTGTTTTATGCACTCTTTGGGCTTGAGAATCGAATTTCCATGATTCTTTCAAGCAAGAGAGTGAACAGACAACATAATGAACCTTACTGTCTATCTAATGGAGCATTTGATTTGGAATTTTGCACAGCAAGCATGTGATTTGTTTGTCCTTGCTAATCTCACCCCACAGAAAAAGAATGGGAGAAACATGTTTTGTGAAGTTTTTTTCACAGGGAATAGAGGAGCTGCGCCTCCAGACATCCAAGAATGGTGAAAGCCATAAGCTTGGGTATGTGATGAACACCCCACTGGAGCTACACTCTTTTGGTTAGCACACGTCTACTTTCTGTTTTTCTAAGCAAAGCATTTATCGTAGAGACTTGAAGCGTCTAGTTTTTGTTTTTATTTTTGTTTTGATAAGACCACCACCATCATTTTATATGAGATTGAGCTACTGGAGTTTGGGGTTGGAATGTATTGGATGCTATTATTATGACTTGGACTAGGGATGCCATGGTTGATTTGAAGAGCTACATATGTTTGCATGATTTATAGGCTTTTTATGTGTAGAAATTTGCAATAATGTTGTCTTGAGCTATCTCTTATTCATGTCCTTGATGTTAATTGCTGGTTTATTTAGTTTGTCATGAAATGATTAGTTCTATGGACATATGCATGCATAGTATCTGGTCAACTATCTCCCTCTTGCTAGCCCAAAAATTTAAAAATTCCAACAAGTAAAAACTTGTTTCCAACACTCCTTAGCCAAGTATTTCCAGTGAGTCCACCATATCTTCCCATTAGCTTCATTGCTATTCCGAGTATGTTCACCATGTTATTGTGTTATTTATGTTCTAAATTAAGATATTCACTTTATTAATTGTCATGGGTTGAACTTGGGATAGGACTCTCACGAACTTTTGAAGGCACACTTTACTTTTTATGCATCTAATAAACATGACCCAATAATGGGAGCCACAAGTTTTGCGTTTGACAAGTGTGTGGTTGGGAGCTAGCTATAAACGTGTATCACCAGAAATCTTTCAACATTGCACAAAAAAATTACATTTGGTTGATATCGTGTACTTTTGTTTTTGGACTCCTTCCATGACGAAATGAAATAGAGGAATAGTAAGTTTTGATGAGTAAGTATCTATATGACTAGAGAAACGCATTGGGCCGCTAACCCAAGCCATGCTTTATCATGGTGGAAATTTACTTACAGCTTGAGTGACTCTACAACACATCCTATAATAAAATAAGAAGCTATGCATAATAGTGAATGAATATAAAAAGGATGATGAGTCTACTCCGTTTGTTCATCCTGTCATTGTAACATGGGCTTGTTTCCATGTCATGGGCAAGAGGTACCTCTTTGCGGTTCTCTATGATATCATTAATACTTATTATGATTGTACAAATCTTATTAGGAATCTTAAGTTGAGTAATCATGGAGTAGGTTTTCACACTCACGGGGTATGAGGCTTTCAACCACCTTGTCATTCTCATTACTTCATTACTCACAATTTTAAGATGCTAGTGATAAAGGGGCAATGAGAGTCCTAGATCAATGGATACCACATTTCAATTAGTAATTTTAGTTGAATAATTTAGAGGCTAAATAAGACTTGATCATGTTTTACCTCTACTCAATTTTCTCCAAAGTGTCCACTATATTTTCTATTCTCCATTATGCTATTATTTGACCAATATAGGATTTTATTTTTCATTTTGTGTATGCATTTGGTCCATAGTGCTTTTATTTCATTATACACTTTGTGAACTTTCATGAAGCATCTTTGCTTGCATATTTGATATTTCTTACAACATGAATTGTATATTGCTACTCATTTCTAGTATTAATCATTTGATTATATGTAGCATGAATAATCCTCCTTGATATCCCATGATTGTTTCAATATGTAAAACCCATCTTAGTTTTATCACCTTCATACTCGAGGACAAGCATGGGTTAAGCTTGGGGATGTTGATGCATGTAAAATGCATAGATGAATTTTGCATATTTTCACATGGTTTTCTATTACATATTGCATCATATAAGGGTATAATTCAATGTTTTATAGTATTTTGGGGTTAAATTACAAAGTCCCCCAACTTTTATGGAATTAACTCTGCCTGTCAGAAACCTCGTTTTCTATATTTTTGACGTTTCAGGGGGCAAACTTCCACGAAATCACCTGAAAATCTGCGGGGGTCATTTTCTTGGAAGGAGAAGACTTGCGAGCGATGGATCCACGAGAATTGGGCAAGGAGGCCCAAAACAGGACCCTCCACGCGGCCAGATTCCTTGGCCGCGTGAGAGGCCCCATTTTGGCCCCTGTGGCCCCAATTTCTTCCATCTTCGACTTACCGACTCCGTCTTGACCTAAAACCGACTATAAAAAGGGTCCCCCGTACCCTTACGGAGAGGAGCGCCGCCGAAACACCGAAACACCGAAACAGAGATCAGAAGTTCCAGATTGGAGGGGGAAAACTCCGGCGGGGCGCCGCCGATGTGATCTCCTACCCCTCCAACGTCATCTCCATCGACATCTCCATGAAGAGGGAGTAGTCCACCCCAGGGCTATGGGTTTGTGGAAGTAGCACTTGTATCTCTCTCTCTATGTGCTTCACTAATTAGATCTGTATGAGCTGCCTCACATGATTACGGGCACCGTTGTAATTCCTATGTGGTGGATCTTTTCTATGAGTTTTTGAATCTGAGATTGCAATTGTTTCTCTTGAGATATTTGAGTAGATGTATCTTATGCACCCCGTTCTTATTTTCTAGCTTTGATCAATCTAGTTCTTGAGAGCGTGTGTGGGGTGATGGGTGCATTAGTTGGAGTAACGGGGGGTGGTTAGTGCTGTGAAAGTGACAGAAGTTCAGCGATCCACTTAGGTTTTGTTAAACCTTTCTTAGTTACCTCACTAGGGATAAAAAGGAGTACCTTGTTACCGGGGATTCGAAGTGACACTAATCAATCTCCATGACTAGATCTAGCAAGTTCTTACTTCAACTTCATGTCACATTGCTTAAAGCTATACACTGGTTTTTCCTTAATTATCGAGGTGTTATGATTTATTTCGCATCTTGGTGGAGTATAAGAGGGATCAATATGACCGTAGAGATCTCTATGCTAGGACGTGATGCCCATATGAAAGTACTCAATGTTAAACATGTTATTGTAATCTCACATGTAATTCTTTATGTCCACCGTCTACCACTTTATTTGAGAGAATGCAAGTGTGAAACCATGAACCCCGGTCCTATTTTAATTATAAGAAAACACTCTAGTTACTTTTCTGCAATTTACTTTACTTGCACTTTACTTTACTTGCATCTCCAATTTGAATTTACATTATCTCCATCACCACTTGCATCACAAAAATACAAAAACAATCCATTGCATATTTATTTTCTCATTTGCATTTAGTAGTAGATTTAATTATTGCACATTTACTTTCAGTTTTGCATTGCAATTTAGAAGTCTCACACCTTGTGCTTGACAACCACTTGGTGAGGTTGAGGGCACAAAATTCTCTCCTTGTTTGCAGGATCCTAGAGGAAGCTTGGAAGACAACTGCTGAAATACTGGCTCCCCAAGAGTTCGATATAAACCCTCGAGTCACCCTCGTGGGGAAGAAGGCTTGCCACTAGCTACACACTCTGCACTTGGAGTCTCAACCTAGCCATCAATTATTTGAAATAAGCCTACTACCCACCAAACAAAGTCTATTGTTAAGGGCTTTAGAAATGATCTTCAGGCTACAATTACCCAAGCTAATTGGCCTAAATTACTTCAAGTCCCTAGCATCAGGTTCTTTTGGGATGAGGGTAACAATAGCATAATTTAGTCTAGCAACAGACAGTTTACCCAACTCAAAGTCTTTCACTAGGGCCATGAAATCATTATTAATCAAATCCCAAAACCTCTAATAAAAAAGTCAAGAGAACCCATCTAGACCAGGAGCACCACTAGAATAAGAGCTAAATATTGCATCCTTAATCTCCTCAACAGACAAAGGTTTTTGCAGAAGATCATTCTCCTTAACTGTTACAAGATCTCCTGGGTCCCAAAAGCCAGGACCCAAAGAGATGTTAGCTTTAGGTTCAACATCAAGCAAAGCTTTATAAAAATCTAACGCAGCCTTAAGCATATCAGAAGTACTTTCTACTGGTCCGGAAGGACTATCTAAAACAACAATATGTTTTTTCCTCCTACGCTGATTTGCAATAGCATGAAAATATGCAGTATTCTTGTCCCCTTCCGTGACATATCTATCCCTAGACCTTTGCCGAGCATTGGTTTCTCTAGCTTTCAGAATTTTATCCAGATCAGTCCTAATTTATTTAAGTATGAGGTTCTCATCTCTAGAGAGAAGACAAGATTCAGAATAGGTATCAAGGATATCGAATTCTTGGGCCAGATCTACCTTAGCCTTCCTGTTGGCAGCATTAACATTGATGCTGCAGCCTTTACATTTTCTCCTTACAACCTAAATTTGAATTTCCATCTATCAACAGGGTTTGAGAAATTGCAAGGGTTACTCCAGGTCCTATGGACCATGTATGAAAAGTCAGCGTAATCCAACCACCACTTTGCAAATCTAAAAATCCTGGGTGCTAGGTAACTAGTAGAGCCAGAGCCTAGAAGAAGGGGTGTATGGTCACTTACTGTCTTAGGGAGGGCCTTAACATAACTGAGGGGAAACCTAACTTCCCAATCAGTACTGGCCAAAATTCTATCAAAAGTAGCCATCACCGGATTATCCTGATTATTGGACCAAGTATATCTCCTATTAGATGGTTTGAGTTCCAAAAGGGCCCACCTATTTATCCAATCATTTAATAACATGGTATGATTAACATTAACCACACCATTATTTTTTTCATGTACCCCCCTAACTAAATTGAAGTCACCTCCCATTAAGGTAGGGAGAGTGCTTTGTTCCATAATATCATGAAGTTCAGCAAGGGCCTCCATTTTTCTTCTCTTGATAGGGGGTACCATATACCACAACTATTTGCCAGGAAAATTTTCAATGGTATCTCTCACTTTAACTAAGATAGAGAATTCTAGGCAAGTGTGACAAAGCACCTCAAATCTATCCTTCTTAAAGACTACAAGAATACCACCAGCAGTATTTTTTGCAGGTTGGGAAAGCCAAGAGAAATCATAGGATCAAGCAATGTATTTTAAAAAGTGATCAGGGAAAACCCTTCTTTTAGTCTCTTGGATACCAACAAAGTCTAGTTTATGATTAATGATAAAATCAGCTAACGCTTACTTGCGGCCAGGTCTCCCTGTTCCCCTGCTATTCCACAATCCTCCTATCATTATAAATTTTGGATTTAGATTTTCTATGTGTCACTATTGTCCAAGGACTGTTATTACCATCAGATCTTAGTTCAGTTAACTTATTGAGATTAGATTTAGCAGTACCATTAGTACAAGCATGTGAGTTCTCAAAAGAAGAAGCATGGACATCTAAAGACTCGGAAAGAACAATAACGGGGTTATCCAAAGCATACGCATGGTTGAGAGAAATCTCTTTTTCTACAAGATGCCGAGTAATCTCATCTTTTTCAGTGGGAGATCAGCCACAAATAAGGTCCACAGACTCAAGAACATCACCAAGGATTGTAGAGTCAAGGACAGCAAAAGAGTTACCTTTGAAACTGGTTGGGATTTCAAGATTCCTCTTCATTTGATACTTCTCAGTTTTCTCAACAATATTCTGCACACCATGGTTCCTGACACTTCTCCTAGTGGCAAAAGTAGGGCCCCACTTACTGAGTTTAGGAGCCCTCCCCGCAGCAGAAGAGGCATCAATCGGGAAAGGAAGAAGTGTCTTCTTGACCCCTCCAAGCTTGTTGACAGTACCTTCACCCAAGCAATCAGTGCAATCATCTTGGTTGGAATTCCCATAAATGTCATCCACATCTGAGTCCATTCCAGCTTCAAACATATGCTTGCAGTAGGACAATTTAATGGAGGTTGCCCCCACATTGAGAATACACTCCTTCTCAACTTCTTCAGGATCAATGAAAAAAGGCTTCTTAGCTATATGAGGAGGTTCCCAGTCCCAGACACCATCATGCATAGAGTGTACTCAAACTTGTCAGGAAGAGACATTGTGGACTTCTCACACCATTCCAAAGCAGACAGTTCTAGGCGGCTCACACAATCATCTTCCATAGGTTGCTTGCCTTTATCAACTCGATCCGGAATGGAGGTGGATGGAGCAAGAGCAAGATTGGCAGTAGGAGGTATATGACCATTACCAGAGGGGTCAGTTTCAGAATCACCATAAGAGGGAATCTTCAGATAATCATATACATCTAGATCATCACCTGGACCAGTACTCACCACAACAGTTGGATCAAAAGAAATAGTGAGAAGATAAAGGTCCTGATTCATTTCAACAACTATCTGAGAGGGAATTTTAGATCTATCTTTCACTGTCACCAGCATCCTAACCTCATCAAAGAAAGATTTGAACAGAGCAGACCAATCCAGATCCATAATGACACCCATAATGGAGGCCACCTGCCCAAATGTCTTCCAGGCACACCATTTTGGGGGGAATACCTCTCACAGTCACCCAAACTTTATCAAGAAATCCATATGTCTTGACATCTCCAGTACAGGAAGCAATTTTGATAGTAACCCCTTCTTTTTTCAAGTCAAATGTCGGGAATTCACTCAGGCCAGAGACCTTTTTCCATGGAGGGAACCTAACCAGGAAGGAGTTAGGCTCCAGCTCTCTAACCTGCCAGGGCCATCGTTTCTCTTTACAGAAAACGGACTTGAAATTAGCTTCAAGCTCATCAGAGTAATCTCACCCTTCTTGACAGAGACGATGCCATAGTTGGAGAAATTCAGCCACTTCATCTCATCCTTAGAGGGGACATCAATGTGATAGAATCCTAGCCCTGAATTGCAACTACCAAAGTATTCAGCCGTTGGATGCTCACTATTCCATGTGTTACAGGATTTGACGGGGTGACCAGGCTGCTTGCAGATGAAGCAGGTTTTTGGCTTGATACAGTTGGCCACAAAGTGTCTTGTATCCCCACAATTGAAGCAAATCAACTTATTGTACCTAGGATCTAGAACTTGTTCACGAATTGGGCTGGGAGGGACCTCACAACTAGAAGATTGCCAAGACCCTAGCGATCAGAAGCAGCAGACAAGGATTGTTGCTGCAGTTGCAAACTACCACTACCACCAGAAACAGGAACCATGCCTCCAGAGTTGTTCAGACGATTAGGGTTATGAGGCTGCTAGCGAGGTTGAGTCCTGATGAACCTCTGCCTTGGTGGTGCCATTCCTTGCTGCTTGTGGACTTTCCCGGCGGGAGGAGACGCCGCGGGCGCCAGGGGATCCGAGGCAGGGGGCCATGAGGGCCACGCCCCCCACGAACCCGACCAGAGCCGTCACGGCTCGCTTACATCGGCTTGTGAAGGACGGCCACAAAGGAAGGCTGGGCTGCCACCACCGCCGAGCGGATGGGACGGGCGAGATGGTAACGGAGACCTCGCGGCGGGGAAGCAATCGCCGATGGAGAGTTCGAGATCTGGAATCCCCTTCTGCACCCAGAAAAGTACACTCCGGAGATGAGAATGGGCCGGTTGTAAGAAGACGAAATTTCCCACAGCTGGCCAAAGTGCTCCTCGACCACATCCTCTTCTAGCTCCGGGTCGCTCGAAACTGGGTCACACAGGAGCGCAACACGTGGCCAACCGAATTTTAACTCCGGCCGTCCCCCCCCTCCCTCGCGGCGAGTGCGGGGAACGCGACCCGATCTCCGAGCCATGGCGGATCAGGCGCATGCGAGGGGCAGAGCGCAACCGCAACTGACCTGAAATCGACCATCTCCCGAACAATGCGAGCAACAATCAGCGATGTGAAGGGCACGGCCAGATCTCCACTGCGACAAACTACCACAAGAGATCTCCCAACCCCGTCTCATGATCACTGGAGCAGAACGAAGGCCTCACGCCCACGAATTGGTGAGATGCCTCCTGACGAGGTGGAAGCGCAGGATACGCGGTCGAGATCCTCATCGGAGATCCTGCCGGCAGCGAGGCGTCAGCTGGAGGTGAGAGGCGGGAGAGCGCGGAGTGGGGAGGGAAACGCGAGCGAGGCAGTTATGTGCATTTAATTGTTGTGTTGTAGAATTTTTGAGTTGATGTACGCAGTTATGTATTGAGAAGTAGTAGAGGTTGATGCTCAGAATATGAGAATCTAGTTTTGGGTTAGCCGGAAATGCTAAAATAAATTTTGGCTACCCAAATATCCTCTCTCCTTCACCTTAAATTGGTTTGAGTAGTCAAAATTTGGATCATTGATACGTCATAAACGTATCCATAATTTCTGATGTTCCATGTTATTTCCTACATGTTTGCTATACACTTTATGTCATTTTATCGATTTCCAGGACTAACCTATTGACAAGATGCCACAGATCCAGTTCCTTGTTTTCTGATGTTTTTAGTTTCAGAAAAGTTGTTCTGGAATTATTCTCGGAATTGGAAAATTCGAATCCCGGAAGTCTTAGAATTCTCGAAGGTTCCACGGAGCCCCGAAGAGGCTCGGAGGGGGACCACGTCATAGGGCGGCGCCCCCTGGCCGCGCCTAGCGGTGGTGTGGGACCCTTGGGTGCACACCGCCATCTCCCTTTCGCCTATTTATTCCACCCGATACATCAACTCTAAAAATATACCACTTTTTCCCGAGAAACACCCGAGGCCGCCATCATCGTCATCCCGAGATCGGGAGGGTTCTGGAGCTCTCCTTGGCACCCTGCCGGGAGGGAAATTCATCACCAGAGGGGTCTACACCACCATGCCCTCCTCCGAACTGATGCGTGATAGTTCATCCCTGGACTACGGGTCCATAGCAGTAGCTAGATGGTTGTCTCCTCCACTTTATGCCTCATGTTTATATCACGTGAGCTGCCCTACATGATCGAGATCATCTTTATGTAATGGTACATGTTGTATTTGCTGGGATCCGATGAATGTTGAATGATATGTCTTATGATTATCGATCTATCATGTTATCTCCATGCATATGTTATTTATGATCTTGCATGCTCCCCGTTATTAGTAGATGCTCTGGCCAAGTAGATGCTAGTAACTTCAAGAAAGAGTATTTATGCTCGATAGTGGGTTCATGCCTCCTTTGCATCTGTGCTCGAGTGACAGAAATGTGACAGATGGAGAATGTGATGTTGCCATTAGGGAGAAAACAACGATGTTTACTTCGTTTACATTGTTTACATTACACACTTTTCTTACTGCGATTATCTGTTTCTTCGAACTTAATAACCAACATTTGTTCGGATGATATTTGGAGGGTGGATTATTAGTCATAGATACAGTTGGATGACAGTTTATTATCTTGTTGTAATTCCCGCATGAATTACATAGTAATCTTTATGTATTGCATATGCACTACGATGTAGCCTTCATTTCTGTCAATTGCCCAGCTGTAATTTGTTCACCACACATGTTATTTATCTTTCACGGAGAGACACCACTAGTGAACTGTGGACCCCGGTCCATTTTCTCATACTGATAATACACACACTGCTTCCACTATTTTCACACTGCTGCTACTGCTTTCATATTGTTCTCATATTGTTTTCCACACCATACATTTAACCTCTTTGTGTTCAGCAAAACCGGTGAGATTGAAAACCTCATTGCTTCGTTGGGAAAAAGTGATTTGATTGTATTGTGTAGGTTCCATGTTGCTGCTGAACCGGCAGTGCGCCCTGCAACCTCAGTTGCATCAACCTTCACAGATTGCTTGTCCTCCTACTGGTCGGTTCAACATTGGTTTCTTTTCCGAGGGAAAACTTGCCGATACACTCTTCACAACCTTTCTCTTGGGGTTTACCAACTTCCACTACACCATCATTCATCTATTGTGATGCTCTTATTAGCCCATAAAAACCGAGCATGCAAGCTTTCCAGAGCATAAATAGAGAAAATGACGAAAAACCACCACTTTCAGGGCCGTTGTGTCTACTGCCTATCACCTTTTACAAAAATGATGGAAACCAAGACGTGTGAGATATAGAAATAATTTAAGTGATTTTCTCAGTTTAAACATTTTTCTGACAGCTCAGATCCACGTGGAAAACTGGAAAAAAAGACAGGAAGTTAACGCTGCCGCTCAATGTCCCCTCTCTCAGTCTCTCTCGTGGGAATTGTATCGGGGCACCTCACGTGCACCAAACGTCCACCGACACTCCTAACTAGAGATACTCCCGCCTTTTCGTGTTGTCGCCGAGTGTGGCGTGTGTGATGGTGGTCATCCCCGAGCTGCTCCGCCGCCAGTGCTCCCATTTAGTGCCGCCTCTCTTCCTCTCCAACTCAGTCTCCTAGCCATGATTGCATGTCGCTGTCGCCACGGCCGCTCGTCGCTTGTGCGGCCGGAAACCACCCTCAACCAGGCCACCTTGTCCTTCACCTTTGCTTCTTTGCACGGAACCTCCTGCCAGAAGGAATTGACCCCGGAGGCACCAAGATCAATGAGAGCAACCTCGGTCTTCACCTCCGCCCTAAAAAAAATAGATGACTTCCATTTGTCCATACATGTATGTATGTAGATATGTTTTAGTGTCTACATACATGCATGTATAAAAAAACGGAAGTCGTCTATTTTTGAACGGAGGGAGTACATTATATTTCGAGCTGCACAAAAGAAGATAAAGTGTGAATTTGAGTATGCATATATACTTTCATATCTCCATATTTGATCATTTTTTATAGCCCATAATACAAATAATTTTTCTGTTGCTTCCATGCTTGTAGAATATACCATT
The DNA here is from genome assembly GCA_028641055.1 of Alopecurus myosuroides. Classification (NCBI taxonomy): domain Eukaryota; kingdom Viridiplantae; phylum Streptophyta; class Magnoliopsida; order Poales; family Poaceae; genus Alopecurus; species Alopecurus myosuroides. Next base: position 290,456,812 of record CM054063.1, on the reverse strand, counting down.
GACTATAACCAAGAAATTTTTATACCTGCAAAATTAAATTTTGAATATTTTAAAATGAAGGGAGTGGAGCCAAAAAAAAACACTTTCTGCCGTAAAGTAACAAATCACTTGCACATAAAATCAAAAGTATTCCCTCCATCCTAGCTTATAGGGCTTAGTTGGAATGTAGCATCCTCACATTTGATAATGCAAGAACTATTGTGTTAAGTGCTGGTCCCTGGATCAATGCTAGCATTACAGAACAAAACTTAAAGATATCAATCCAGAATTATCAAATCTATTACAAAAGATTCAGAATAGCCATGTATAGCTTTATTATAAAGTGTGTAGTCTTGAAAGACTAGCAAAACTCAGAGTTCTAAACAGCAGAAAACTAAGATAGAAATGAGCCTCCGTCTTCAAGCATGCGCCACAGGCAGTACATGTTGGGTGTAGCCTTGAGTCCAAGCACTTCAAACTTCATCATCAGTATTACCTGCACGTTGGAATATGCAGCCCCCGAAGGAGGTCAGTACAATTTAATGACCCCGCAAATGACACTACGGTAGATATAAAATGGCAAGTCTAAACTACATGCATATATGGCTTGGAGGAGTTTAGGCTTTTGGCAGAAAGCAAGTTTTTCCCTAACACTTTTGAAAAAGAGTTCTCTTTCAAGAATTGGCACCATGGGATAAGTCCCATGTGCACCACAACTAATGTTTCCTTAGACAAATTTTACTTCTTCAAAGCGGTGTTGAGATTCTTCTGTCCATCCCTGTCCAGCTGCTAGAAGTCATCCATTACCGGGGACACGGGTATGATCATAGTTTCTAACTCTGCAGAGGTTGTGCACTTTCACCCTTTGTCTTCAATTAGCCCAAACGTCCTATACACACGGAGTGAATTATGGAAATGAGAGAATTGAGACAAGATCTTTCAGAAGGAGAGATTCAACCCATATAGCAAGACCCGTTCCACCTATAATTATTCTACATCTTCATGTCAAGCATGGGCTGAACTCTCACAACTTAGTTGATCAAGACAGAACCCATATTGTCAAAGGGCTGCATGGAAAGCTACTAAACTTAGAGGACTTGGTAATCTCTTTGTTTCCTGGGTGGCATTCCTCAAGTGAACACCTTAGGAGATTAAAGGCTCTAAGGACACACTCAACTTTTGACAACCACGCAATACCAAACCCACCCAGGTGGTTCATTGAAGTTTATACTTGGAATTTTTCAACAACGTCAATAAAATAATTTTTTGTAGCAAGGCTAAACATCTACTAAGTACTAAGGCTTCAAAACAACAAGTCTAAGGGATGGCTACACACTACTAGGATTTTGGCATAGCATGGTAGCATAATAATAAATAATAACTTAGTAAAAACATCCCTATCATGCATACTACTCAAAACATTAGTAATGCATAGTAAAATATGGGAGATTTGATGGTGTCACTTGCCTTGACAATAGGATGAACAATCACAACAAGTATAACAGCAACGAGGGTAGCCTTGCTCATCTTCACAATCTAATACAAGCAAAGGAAGCCACACATAAACATACAGAGCAAACATAATACACAAGACAAAATAACAATACAAAAACATGTATGTATTATATGCAATGATCAAATTAATGCAAAAAAATTACTACAAGCAAGAATTACTAACAATAATGTTCTCTGATGTTAAAAGCATGGTTATGATGCATGCAAAACAAATTAATCATCAAATTTTAATTATTAAATTAATAGGGCTTAATAAAGGCTAATAGCAACATTACTAGGGTTTCTGTTACAAAGTTGGACTAATAAATTTCCTTTTTCTTCTACTGGATAGAGGACATCAAAACAAAACCATAGCAATTTGAAACAACTAAAAAGTATTTATATATAAAAAGTTATGCCCAATTTAGTGATTAATATAGATCTACAAATAACATGTGAATTCACGTTACAAAATTAAAATTTTAATGGCCTATATTATTCTAGACATTGTGCTGATTTCAAAAATGCAAGATCATCAAAATTGGATAAATAGAACTCGAGATACGATTTTTTGAAGTTTTGAAACTAATATGTTATTTTCTGTTTTAATTAAAAAGGTCGGACGGAAGGAGAGGCGGAGGCGAGTCCGTAGCGCGCACGGTGGCGGAGTAAAGCTCGAGTGTGGCTCGCACGTCGATGGGGTGACGTCAACACTGACGTCAGTGTGGCGTCACTGGCGGGGTCAGTCGTCAGAGAGAAGGAGAGCGCGGGACGGGCTTCTGCTGCTCTAGGCCGGCCTGCTTCATTCTGTGGCACGCGCGAGAGAAAAGAGAGGGGAGGGAAAATGGAATGAGCCTGAGAGAGAGAGAAATAAAGAGAGGGGCGGGCCGGGCCAAAGAGAGATGTGGGTTGCGCTGGCTTTTCTCTTCCCTTTTTTTCTTCTTTCTTTTCTGTTTAGTTTTTTTTAAATTCATTGATTAAAAACAAACCAAAAAAAATCAAAACCATTTCAGAAAAATTTAATAAAATATGTTTTGAAAAGATTATGAAAAATAGAACATTTTGGTACTATTATTTCCCAAAACTAAATTACTTATTATTGGAAAATATTTTAAAACCAAAAGGTGATTTAAGAGGTAATAACACCTGAAATTTTATGTTTAGCAATTTAATAGCCCAAAATTATGCAGACAAGATACAGAGATGCTATGATGCTCATGTATGCACGATGGTTTTAAAATTTTCAAATTTTTCGAAAACCTGGGATGTTACAGAAATCCTGGGTCGAAAGTGTTAGTTGACTGGGGAACATGCATTGGTCGGAGAGAGAACCAACTACTAATTGTGATGAAATTAAATGCTAATATGCTTAGGAGGTGTGTGTTTTGAGACTACATGGTTTTGAAATTATGCCTTATACAGTAGTACGGAGAGAATAAATAGAGAAGGTTACATTAGATTAGACTCCTTGAGAAATAAGTTGATTACTCGGGGCGATACTGATATCCCACGTCTATGGCTAGGATCAACAAGAAAACACGGCATCGCCGACACGACGAAACGCCACACCTACAACTAGTAAAACTACCACCACCTAAGGCCTTATTTGGCCGACGAGTTTTGAGGTGGTTTGTTGGTTGTTATCCCGGCCCATTCTAAAACTACCACAAAACACGACCGGGCCATTTGGCAGACAGGTACCTGGTAGGCTTAGCCCCCTCAACCCCTAATCACGTCGGGTTAAAGTGGAACCAAGACACCTTTGCCCCCTCACATTTCAGATAGCTGACGACGCCTCGCATTCCCGGTGGCGCAAAGCAAGTTCCTCCCAGTGTCGCCGACAATGCTCGTCCGACCGGTTCCTCGCCGCCGCTGGCGCTCATCCTAGCTGCGTCACTGCCTTCATCCCATCCAAACGGCGCTGATGCCAATCTTTCATGCACAGGTAACATTGATTCCCCGATCTTCCGCTTACTTCTAGATCTCCTTCCGCTGCCCGACATTTTCCCCTGATGATAGAAGTTCGCCGATATGGTTTTCTACGTTATCCCTTCCCCTATCCTCACCTATTTTAGGGTTTCTTGGACTTCTCTGTCTACCACTGGATGTAGTAGGAAATAGGGTGTGGTATCAGAGCGGATTAAGCGGTAGTTTGTTTCATTAGTTTCCATATTGCTTGTGTGGTTAAGTAATACGTCACAAACGTATTTATAATTTTGTATGCTCTATGCTTGTTTTCTTTCCAATACCCTATGTTATTTTCATGTTTTCACATGTTTTCCTTCGTTTTCCGAACGTTTTCATCGACTAACCTATTAACAAGATGCCTCAGGCTAGTTTTTATTCTTTCCATGGGTTTGTGTTAGATAAATTGCAACATCTATCATCACCATATCTCACTATGTATCATCCTTCAATAAACCGATGCTTCTCTTCTATCTGATTCAATTAGAAATACAAATAGTGGTTAGTATACATCTATCTCTTCTAAGCAACCTCTTTTGGATTCTTAAGATCACACTTGCAGTAAAATACCAATTTGGTTTGGATTCTTTATTATCTCATTCGAGTGATTTTTAGGAGACCTCGGGATATATTTAGTGTATTTTGGATTTTCTTGTCTACATTTTCCCAAGGAGATTATTAAGCGCCTCAAAATATAGAGGAGAGTGTCAAGGGCAGATTTTTGGAATATTTCTACGGGAATGTTTATTGAATGAGAATTTTCCATATAGCTCGAACCTCCATGCTCTCCAGCACGAGATTTTTAGTTTAGCGTATGTACCAGTTCACCAACAATGCATCTTCAAAATGCGTTTAGCTGACGAACACCTCCATACAATCAAAGGAACGGACCTCGTCCTGATAAATTCCATGATGAAATAGAATTATAGATAGCTTGCCACATGAGGACGCTACGAACCATCACCCAACGACCGCCCATGTTGATATTCTTCTAATTCCTCGTGGAAAATATCCTCTGGTGTTGGACGCCAACTCTCCTTAGATAGTAAATGCTGAAATGAAGCCCCAAGTAGCGCATTGGAAAAGTGGCTCTTCTGACTGGGAATTGATCATATAGGTCAATCTCATCGCGTCGAATAGGCACGCACAATCAAAAGTAATAATTTATTGAAATAGATTAATCATTTTTTTCGAAATGCACATAACCCTTTTTTCTTAAAAAATACTGTAAAAGGTATAATCACGTTACAATTCACAGATCACTCAAGGTGGTCACAAATATTAGTCATTGAAAAATAACAGCTCTATGCTTCTAATCACTTATCATGGAGCCAGCCATATCCATGGCAATAGATAGACCGAACGACCGCCATCAGTCGACCACATTCGGTATCCATAAGTCCTATTTTTTACTTTAAGATTTGTGTACGAAAAGCTAAGGAAGTTGTATTTTATTTGGTATGGGGTTTTAATGTATTTTTGTTACACATATAATTTTCTAAGTTTTGTACATTTGCATTTGTTAATTATAGGTAGCTCTTGAATTGATTATTGTGCTACTTTAGGATTCCAATTATGAAATTTGGTACTTTTTTCTCTCATAAACATGCACATAATCTTTCTTCATAATTCCGGGTTTGAAAACGGGCAATGGCAGTTCGCACATTTATGTTTTTTTGTTTTCAGAAGTGCACTTTGTTCGTTCGCACTATTTTAAATCACAAAATTGTGTATACTTATTTATGCCATTTTAGGGTTAGAAATGGAGTCTAAATTGGATAATTTGATGTGCAATTTTGTGTTTGGCAACACATAAATAGATATTTTTATTATTTTGTTATCATGTCTGAGTTATGTTCACGGTTATAAAATACAGTCAGAAAGTGCAATGGGACAAGAGATGCGACAAACTAAAACTAGTGCATCTCAAAAGAAAAATATTAAAACTATGGTGTAAAAATCGAGTGCATGCATTTGACAAAACAAGGAGAGGATCTGACATTGAGGAGATGAGGGTGGCATTCGAGGAATCGATCAAGAGGTCAGAGAATGAGCAAAAGATCATATTCTAGATGAGAAGGGAGGAACATATTTTATGTTTGTCCTCTTCAATTCTTTGGCTTCAAGGGGGTACATGGGTGAAAATGGTGGCATGTGTGGCAATGGTGGTGATGCCAATTAATGGAGGCATTGATTCCATTTGAGAGATTTATGCATTGATCATGTTTGTGTTCTATGCACTTTGGTTTGGGTATTTTATGCAGAATGGTTGTGGTTTTACACTTAAAATTGAAATTCAATTTGATATAATGTGGACTTCAAGTGTTCCTAATAATGGGTGGCATGATGATGCATTTTAATTATCATGTATATAATTTTTTTATTTAGTTACGATTATTATGAAATTATGTATTAAGTACTCAAAATATGAAATTGAGCAGTAGAGAAGTAAATACTCAAAAATATGAGAATCCAGTTTTGGGTTAGCTGCAATGCTGAAATAATTTTGGCTACCCAATCCTCCTCTCTTCTTCACCCCGAATTTGTTTGAGTAATCAAATTTTTGGCAATTTGTTGGAGATGAGCCCATAGAACTATAGAAGCCAAGCACGAAAAATGTCCAGAGCATCAATGAGATGTCGATTCTACCTTGCTAGCTAGTATGTCTTGAATAAATAGGTGCATATAGTGAAAGCGCATAACACAACTTTTAGCTTTTGACAAGATTATTTTGTAGAAATAGGCCATTTTCCTCTTCCTATTCTCAAAGGACCACCACTAAAACTAGTGATTAACAAAAAAAGAGATATTTGGAAGTCAATCATAGAATTGACTTCTTAGATGCTTCACCATACGGTAAAATTTCATTGGACCATGCCAAGCCCTCGACGGGTAAAAGCATCTCTAGTGGAAATTTAAAATTCTGGCGACTATACGGGCCGTGCCCTATTTTGTGTCCATAGCAGACCCCTTATTCGTGTGTTGGCCCGTAAAGTGTTTCCCAAGCGCACCAAATCGACCGACTTACGCTCTGTTTTTGCCGGTTGGAACCCTCGATGACGGTCACAACTCGTGACCTCCCCCCCCCCCCGAACCCCCACATATTTCTCGCTGGCGTGATCAAATTTCTCACCTCCAACCACACATCATTCACCTCATGAGCACCATGAACCCGCTCGGACAAGCGCTGGAGGCGGAGGGTGACCGATGCATTGTTGTCATCGCGGCGAGGAATCGGAGCGTGCACCGGCGGACGAATAGAGACCTGCCGGTGCCCCGACTCTCCTATGCCGCGTTGTCGAGGAGTTCGATCTCCGCCACACGTGTCGCTACGAGACGAACAGCTCCTCCGGCGCGCGCACGCCTCTACCGTCGTCGAAGAGGGAGGAGTACGAGTCGACACTCTTCGCCAACATCATTGGGCCGAGGACTACGTCCCTATCGAAGTCACGGAAGCGTCACCACCATGTTGCTGCCGCGCAGCGGGTAGGAGCAAGATGAAGAGTGGAAGCATCGCCGCCTCCTCTTAGAATAGGGCCTCAACCACGACGGCAATTTTCCGGGCGAGGAAGGCCGAGTGGGACCAAGAGAAGAAGTAGAAGGGTCTCTTCATCGACCTCGGCTCTGGCGCGGAGTGAGCTCCCACGCTCGACGATGCCGCCGCCGCCGCACTCTAGGGCTTCGGTGATCCGATTTTGGACTAGTTTATGGTTAGGGCGGTGCCATATGTACATTTTGCTAGTTAATTATCGAAATACCGTATGTGGCTGGCTGATCCGCGATGAACGCGCTTTAGTAGTTTGTTTGTTCATCGCCCGCGAATGTTAAATTTTAAATTACCAGTTCAATTTAAGGATTCTGTTCTGCTCTAAGGAAAACCGAACTTTAAAACTAATTTTTAGTGGCCTTTATCCATGATTTACGGGCTATTCTTTTAAGACGTCTTTTTTTTTACATACAGCACCAGTGGAAAAGGGGCCGTGCTACATTACTTTTCAACGACGGAAAAACTGTACAGCCAACATCGTTGTTTTTTTTTTTTGAGCTAAATCTCGCACTTTATTGATCACTGAATAATGTCATTACAAAGTTCAGCCCTAATTAAATTAGGGATCACACCAATAGAAATATTACACGAATTGCGTTCCGAGGAACGAGCTAGGACATGAGCTACGACATTTGCAAAACGAGAAACATGTTTGAAAGAGCAGCTTTGAAAGCTACCCGCCAGCGCTCTGATCTCCTTCACCACCGTGCCAACCTGGGATCTATCAGCTGCCGAGGAAGCGAGACGCTGGACAAGACTTAGGCAATCGGATGCCACAATCACATGCTGGCAATTACGATCCTTAAGCATTAGCAGAGTTTGGTGAAGTGCTCTACCTTCTGCAATCTCCGGGGCTGGGAAGATCTCGAGGCTCCCACTGCAAGACAGTACGAAAGAACCTTGGTGATCACGAACAATAGCACCCCAGCCCATCCTATCCTCCTGTGGGAATAACGCTGCATCAACATGCACACTAACCACGCCCTCCGGTGGTGGACTCCAGCGTGGTCTAGCCATAGTGATCCCCCTCATGCTATCCTTCCTCTCCTTGAAGTTAAACTGCAAAATCAGGTTGGCATAGGCAATGATCTTCACAGCAACACGGCTTGGGTTAGGAGGAGCTCCATTTTTCCTTGTATCATTACGGGCTTCCCAAATGTGCCAACAAGTGACAGACATGACCATAGCTGAAATAGATGATTCTCTAGCTAGGAAAGCAAACAACCACTTCCCTGCATCATCCACCCTTCGACTTTGTAACTTCATCGGGAAATTGTCGCAGACTGATTCCCATACAGCCAGTGAGAACGGGCACTGGAGGAAGGTGTGAACCACCCGTTCGTCCATCCCACAGAAACAACAGCGGCCATCAGCCGGTATCTGACGATACCGCAGTTGGTAACCCGTTGGTAAGCAGTCATGGGCTAGTCTCCACAGTACCACTTTCATTTTGTTTGGGCATTGAATAGCCCATAAGGATTTCCACGCCTTCCAGTTCGAGTCATGATCAGACGATGAACCCTGCCCATTCCTTGATCTCTTGGAGAAGAAATCGTCAGTTCTGGCCAGGTTGTAAGCAGATTTCACGGAGTAGTTTCCAAATCTTTCTAGAGGCCAAGATAAAAAATCCTCACCACTATGTCTGTTTACAGGGATCGCTGCGATCGTTCTTGCGAGGTCAGCATGAAATACCGTGGCCAATTTGACAGTGTCCCAGCCATCACCTCTCTCGTTGAGCAGAGAAGCAACTTTAGTGTTCGCCTCCAGAGCCACATTAGGCTCAAAAGTCCCCGGCTGGAAACCGGGAATCCAATTATCTCTTAACACAGAAATGCTAGCACCATCTCCAACACTCCATCTAGCTCCTCGTAGCACCAGACCCCTACCGTGGATAATAGATCGCCACGTGATAGAGGAGCCCTTTGGTTTAGGAGCTGATATAAAATCTCCATCAGGGAAATACCTGCCCTTTAGAACTCGTGCACAAAGTGACGTTGGATCCGTGATCAGACGCCATGCTTGCTTTCCCAACAAAGCCTGATTGAATAGGGGAAAATCACGGAAACCCATTCCTCCTAAGAACTTAGGAGAAGATAACCACTCCCACGAGCGCCAGTGCATTTTCTTTCGTCCATCCTCATAGCCCCACCAATGATTTGCAATAGTGCTTCGCAACTTGTCACAAGTTTGAATAGGCACTTGAAAACAACTCATTATATAGTTTGGGATGGATTGGGCCACAGCCTTAAGCCATATTTCTTTACCTGCTCTTGACAACGGTCTGTTAGACACCGTCGTGACACTCTTCCACACCCGATCCGGGAGGAAATTAAAAGAAGAAGTTGCAGCCCGGGCAATCTCCGTGGGCATGCCTAGGTAACTGTCCTGCAAAACTTCACTGTCCACACCCAACCGAGCTTTCACTCGATTTTTAATCGACTCGAGGCAATTACTGCCAAAGAAAACCGATGACTTCTGGAGGTTAATCTTTTGCCCAGATGCCTCACAGTACATATCAAGGACTGATTTGATCGTGTCCACGCTTCGTTCATCACTGCGAGCAAAGAAAATACTGTCATCTGCGAAGAGCAAATGTGATATAGAGGGGCCTCGTCGACCATTATGTAATCCTTGTAGCTCCCCGAGACCCTCCTTCTTCTGCAAAAGACAAGATAATCCTTCCGTACACAGTAAGAACAAATATGGGCTGATCGGATCCCCTTGGCGAATACCGCGCGATGGAATCACCGGTGTAGTAAGATCACCATTCACCTTCACCGCATATCTTGCCAAGGTAACACACCGCATAACTGACTGAATCCAATCAGGCGTAAAGCCTAGCTTAACCAGACATTCATGGAGGAACTCCCACTCAATGCGATCATAGGCCTTCATCATGTCAATCTTAAGCGCAAAATACGGGCACTTTGTCTTCTGGCGTCGAATAGTGTGCAGGCTCTCAAAGGCAATAAGAGCACTATCAGTGATAAGACGTCCTGGAACAAATGCACTCTGATACTCCGAAATAATGTCAGGCAAAATCTTCTTCAGTCTGTTAGCCACAACTTTGGAAGCAATTTTGTACAAGACATTACAGAGACTAATAGGGCGAAATTTTGATAGGTGTTTAGCATTAGATACCTTCGGAATGAGGACAATGATAGAGTCGCAAAATCCTTCTGGTATCTCATCCCCTCTCAAAAAACCCCTGACAGCATCGCAGACATCATTACTAATCAATTCCCAATGAGTCTGGTAGAACAGCGCGGGAAAACCATCGGGCCCTGGGGCCTTCGTGGGACCCATCTGAAAGAGTGCCTCCTTAATCTCAACATCAGTATAAGGTAAGCACAGCTCAACGTTCATGGCTTCATCTACCTTGGATGGTATAGCATGGATAACCTCCTCCATGGACCGAAGGGATTCGGTTGAGAACAGATTCTCGTAGAAGCGACGAACCAGTCCCAATATCTCTGTCTGTTCAGAACAAACCGAGCCATCATCCCGTGTCAGAGCACTGATCTTGTTATTCCTCTTCCTTGCCGAAGCTTTGGCAAAGAAAAAAGCAGTGTTCCTGTCTCCCTCCCTCAGCCACTCAACACGGGATCTTTGCCGTGCCATCAGTTCCTCTCTTTCAAAAAGCTCACAGAGCTGTTGCTCCACTCGCTTCTCCGTCGCGAGGGAATTGTCCATCACCTGGTTCAGACGAAGGCCCTGAAGTTTCCTTTCTAACTTCCGTATCTGTCGACTCACAGACCCAAAGGCAGCTTTGCTCCAATTTTTGAGCGCTGCAGCTGTACGTGACAGATTTGCACACGCAGATTGGAGCGCACAATGTCCCTCCTCACGGTTTCGCCACGCCGTGGTCACCACGTCACCATAATCATCCGCACGACGCCAAGCAGATTCATACCTGAACGTCTGGGTAACTGTGTTACAGTGCTCATTCGGCACATTGCCATGAAGACGGATCATAATAGCATAGTGGTCCGAAGTCGTGGTGATCAGATTCTCCACTGAGCATAACTCAAAACGGTCAGAGAAGGCCCCATTGGCCACAGCACGATCAAGACGAACTCGAATATTACATTGAGCGTCCTGTTTGTTCAACCAGGTAAATTTCGGCCCTGAGAAGCCTAGGTCCACTAGATTGCAAGTGTCGAGACATTCCCGAAACAGTTCCATCTGAGCTTCAGATCTCCCCCTTGAGCCAAAGTGCTCATCGCCGACTAGAACCTCGTTGAAATCGCCGCAGCAAATCCAAGGTCCATCCCACTCACGACGTAGTCGACATAGCATGGCATAGAAAACATGTCGTAGCTCACGTCGAGGTTCACCGTAAATGAAGGTAGCTCGCCACGGCTCCATCCCCTCTGCAGAAACCGTCATATCAATGAAGTGACTATTGAAACCGCGGAGAGTCATTGCCACTGGCTGCTTCCAAAAAAGCGCAAGGCCGCCACTACGGCCCTCGCAACTGACTGCAAAAGAACCACTGTAGCCCAACGACCACATAAAATTCTTTGCTCTAGAATCCCACATCTTGGTTTCAGACAAGAAGAGGATCTCGGGTCGGAATGTCTTCACTAACCAGCGAAGTTCTCCAACTGTCGCGTCCGAGCCCAAACCGCGACAGTTCCAGGCTAGGATACTCATTGCGTCTGGCGGGACTGCGCTGCAGTCTCCGCCTGATCCGCCGATCCATCTGTAGAAGTCCGTTGTTTCTTGTGTGAATCCGAGCTCTCAGCCTCAACAATACCACCAGTACCAATATGGCCTGGCTTTGCTATCACAATTGCTAGAGCATCTGTCTCAATCGGAGAGGCCTGAATAGCTAGTTGGTCAGTAGGTAACCCTTTAGCTGCTTTCCGCTTCTGGCCTGCAGCCACTGGCTTAGACGGTTTAGCCTTCAACAGTTCCTTGCCCACACCATCACGGCCACGGCCCTGCGTCCTGCCAGTTCTGCCACGGCCCCGGCCTCCATCCCTTCCTCCTCCTTTCAGAGGTGATAGGGCCTCCTGGTCCCCTACAGTGGTATTGGGAACACGTTCTCCTTTGTCTTTAGTCCAACCATCATTGGTAGACATCCCGGATGGTGCTTTGGAGTCAGGGAAAGAGGAGGATCCCCCTGAGGATCCAGATTTTGGTCCCATTCTCTTGAACATCTCATCTACCGAAATTCTTGACGCTGCATATGGTAGCAGTCCATCGCCCTCCCTCTCAGCTGGGCACGGGCACGCCAACGTCGTATGGCCAATGAGGCCACACGAAAAGCAGTACAACGGGAGTCTCTCATACATGATCGTGAAGCACTCCGTCTTCTGCAATTTGGTTGAGAAGATCGTTACCACCCGTAACAGTGGCTTCGCCGTATCGATCTCCACTCTCAGTCGCATGAATCCTCCCCAACAGCGACCCAAGGAATCCGCATCGATCTTACAAACATGGCCGATTGGCTTGGCAATCTCCATACCCCTTGTCGAGTTCATCAGGCGACTTGGAAGCGCCATGATCCTGGCCCAGATTGCCAATTTATCAAACTTGACTTGAAGCGGCGAGAGATCCGCATCGTAGTTCTTGAGCAACACCGCATGCCGTCCAACTGTCCACGGCGATCCTTCCATTACTCGGTCCCGATCCGACTTCGCAGCAAATTCCGCGATAAAGAGGTTCTCGCCACTAGGGTGGAAGAATAACCCCTTAGGGTTTCCCCACGCTGGTCGCATCGCCGCCGAGATCGTCTGGTTGTGAAGAACGTTCGGAGATAGAACCTTCCCAAAGAAAGCTTTGTCAGAGTCGATCAGCCCGAGGTCGTTCACGTCATCCATCACCACCGCTTGAGATTCGGTGGCCGTTAGACGCAATAGCGCCAACATCTTCTCCACATGCTCGCCATCGCAGGCCGAGCTCATCTTCTCCTTCCCCCGATCCGCCGTGTGCGGCTCCGTAGGGACACCGCTCCTTGGTGGATCGGCGAGAGCCGCCGCACTATCCACTGCCTCCAACCTCCGATCCTCCCCCTCCTTACCTGCAGCGCGACCCTCCGACATCTCCAGGGCCAAGGGTGGGCGGTGTTGCCAGGAACACCCCGAGATCACCCCGAACCCTAGAAAAACGAAGAAGAACGCTCCAAGATCGCTGGGGGGAGGGTGATGAGAGGCAAGGCACAAGAGATTTCGAGAACCACGATCGCGATCGGGGTCTCAAAGGGATCCAGCACCTAGGGTTTCGCTATCGCCAAGGAGTCGCGAGAGACTAGGGCGGAAAAACTCGATAAGAGAACATCGTTGTTTTTAAGATGTCTGCTAGAGATGCTCTCTAACACTGCCAAGCCATCAACGACTAGCCATGGACAATACTACATCGTCGTTAGTTCATTACTGGCAAGACGGGCCAATGAGGGATAGTCACCATAAAGTACACAAATCAGTTGCACGCAAGTAAAGGTTTCGTTAGACTGCGTGAAACACGGATCAATTGCTCGGGGCGATCGATGCCCAAACCGTTTTATAGAATGGGGAACAAATGCATGCCCACCTTCATGGCTGCGATCAACAACTAAACCCGCCACACTTACAACCAGCAGAACCACCACCACCAAAACGGCACCCGATGACCAGAATTAATTAAGCAGCTGCTCAGGCCGCTAACTAATTAACCCGCAGATCGAGCATCATCGCGATCACGCATGATCTCTTATTCTCCTCGCTCGAGGCACTTACCAATCGCCGCCGCTAGACAGCTAGAGGGGCGACGGGGGGCGGGGGCGACGGCCACGGCGGCAACACCTCCGGCCGGCAGACCTTCACGCACGCGGCCTGGGTTGGGTAGCAAGAGGCCTCGGGCGTCGACAGACAGCAGAAGCACCAAAATCTGCTGTCGAGGCTATCAGCAACGCATCTACTCGCCTTGCACTTGCCTTCCAGCGGCCTAAACTTGATGCCGCGCCCGGTCTGGCCGTCGCCGCCGTCGAGCTGACGGCCGCCTGCACACGACGGAGGAGCGGACCACATGATGTAAAAATATCGATAAATCGTAGCACGATATGGAAGAATTCTTCGGTTGATGGATGAATCACTTACAGTGTGCAGAGAAGGCGTGGCATCCGAGTACCACGAGGAGGAACAAAATCAGTGCTGTTGTCTTCTTACTTCCCATCTTGCTGCGGCCGGATCTGTGCCACGCTATACTGGAATATCGATTATCTCTCTACGTGTGCTACTATTCTAACGGGGACTTATCTGCTATTTATAGATCAGCGAGACGTAGATACGGTAGCGCTAGAATGGAAACAAAGCAGGCTATCAATGCATTGACTGCATGGAGATCGTTCGATGGATATTTTTGGTAGAAAACAATATTGTCATATACCCAATTAAATCCCTTACAAATCCAATTACTGGCTCGTTATGGCTAAAAATTATCCTATATTAAAACATGCAATCTTTTTTATTCATAGTATGTGCTAAAACATGACGAATGTGACAGTCGAGGTTAGTGGCCGAATAGGCTAGTAGGAGCATGGCTGATTCTTCTATCCATCCATCGACACATTCAGATGTGGGCTCACGTATTGTGAGTTATAACTAACGTGATAGATAAAAAAAAAGAGCGTGCTGATCCACTGGTAGAAAATAGGCCTACAGTCCCGGTTCACCAGGACTATTAATCCCGTCCGGGCAACCGGGACTAGCTATGCGCGACTAAATGCCCCCCCTATAGTCCCGCCACTTACGGACCGGGACTAAAAGCCCGTCCACGTGGGCGCTAGGGGTCCGTTGCGGCGGAGGACCTTTAGTCCCGGGTCTTGTGGTTAACCGGGACTGAAAACCTGCGCAGGTTTAGGGTTTTAGGCCCCCTAAACCTGTTTCCTTTTTAATTTGTTTTGTTTTAATTTCAGTACACATATTCATGCATATATATATATATATGAAATATCAAACGAGGAGAATTCAATAGGAATATATAATATATATTCAATATCGGGTGACCATATATACAACCTCGAACAAGTTTCCATATTACACAATTAAGATGGACGAGCATACACAAATTCGCACAAGTTTCAAAGTACTTAGGGCTTATACATGCTTATAAAAGTCATCGTCGGTGGACGCATGGAACTCTCCTTTCTTCTGGATGACATGCCTAAGGAAAAATCCTGCTATTTCCTCTTGAATTGGTCGGAAGCGAGCTTCTGGAGTAAGCGCCCTCCGCAAGTTATTGAGACCGTTCCGCGTTTGCTCGTCCTTCTTCCTCTCAGATATTTCTTTCCGTATGTTCTCACAGACATAGTATCCACATAGACCGGTCCCCGGTGGCTGCTTATCCACACCTTTGAACACATTTTTAAATTTTAGCGCATCTTTGAATTCACCGACATGTTGATGTGAGAGCCGTCTCCAAACTCTACAATGCAAATAAAATTGAATGAACAAGGGAGTTATTAGCTTAGAAAATGAACAAAAGAGACCGATCGATATAGAGCGCAAATGATTGAAAAATAATTACTTTTGCATCATTTTTCTCATGTCGACCCAAAGATCTGTATTTGAATTCATAGAGTCAATGATGAAAACTATGGACTGGTGAAGATCAATTTTTAGCAGAATCCAGTGGTACCTGCGGACACATTAGATGCAGAGTCATGCATAATTTATCGATTGGACATACCATGCATGGAGTAAACAAAAGAGAATGGGAACATGAGAGAAACACTCACCCAAAATGGTAAGGAAATAGAATATATCTTTTGGATTCATGCTTTTTAAAAAAATTGTACAAGTCTTTCTCCACGTCTATGGGGTGACGTTCTAACATAGTTCCATTAATGATTTGTGGGTCAATGAACCCAATATCATGGATGAGTCTTACTTTGCATTCCCAAATCTTCAATCTGCATAATAGCGTACGGAACAATATAGTTAGGACAATATATATATATATATATATATATATATATATATATATAGTGTAGGCAAATGAAGAACGAGATGAGGTAGAAATAAATCACTTACAGAACGTAGCAACTCAGGATAGATTTGTCGAGCTCACGCATATTGAACAGTTGGAACAATTCACTCAACTCAACTGTTACAGAGTACTTTTTGGTGTGATGCTCCTCTGTATAATCCACATACACATATTCTTTGTCGGTAAAAGTTATGAAATCTTTGTACCAACGTAGCAGACTTTGCATTAGTGGTGGTAGATCCTTTTCCACATACACATATTGAACAGTTGGAACAATTCACTCAACTCAACTGTTACAGAGTACTTTTTGGTGTGATGCTCCTCTGTATAATCCACATACACATATTCTTTGTCGGTAAAAGTTATGACCTTCTCTTCTTTCGTAAGAGCGTAGCTGGCACGACCTTGAAACCATTCCGGATGCCGGTCATCTGGGTCTTTCAAAAGTTGTTGATCCCGCCGTGCTTCCTTTGTATCCTTTGTCTTCCCATACACGCCCAAGAAGCTTAGCAGGTTCACGCAAACATTCTTCGTAACATGCATCACGTCGATTGCAGAGCGGACATCTAGGACTTTCCAATACTGTAGCTCCCAAAATATCGATTTCTTTTTCCACATGGGTACGTGCCCGTCAACTCCCTGCGGAACTGATTGTCCGCCAGGACCCTTTCCAAAGATGACATTCAAATCCTTGACCATATCAAATATCTCATCTCCAGTACGTTCCGCAGGCTTCGGCCGGTGATCTGCCTTGCCGTTGAAATGCTTGCCTTTCTTTCTTACGTTATGATTTCGGGGAAGAAATCGACGATGACCCAGGTACACGTTCTTCCTACAGTTATCCAAAAATACACTTTCAGTCTCATGTAAGCAGTGCGTGCATGCTTTGTATCCCTTATTTGACTGTCCAGAAAGGTTACTGAGAGCAGGCCAATCGTTGATGGTTACAAAAAGCAACGCTCGTAGGTTAAATTCCTCTTCTTTGTGCTCATCCCACACAGGTACACCAGGTTTGCCCCACAATTGTAAAAGTTCATCAACTAATGGCCTTAGGTACACATCGATGTCGTTGCCGGGTTGCTTCGGACCTTGGATGAGCACTGGCATCATAATGAACTTCCGCTTCATGCACAACCAAGGAGGAAGGTTGTAGATGCATAGAGTCACGGGCCAGGTGCTATGGCTGGAGCTCTGCTCGCCAAAAGGATTCATGCCATCAGTACTTAGACCAAATCTTATGTTCCTTGCGTCAGCTGCAAAATCTTTGAACTCTCTGTCGATCTTTCTCCATTGCGTTCCATCAGCGGGGTGTCTCAACTCCCCGTCGGACTTACGGTCCTCTTTGTGCCATCGCAACAACTTGGCATGATCTTTGTTCCTGAACAGGCGTTTCAACCGAGGTATTATAGGAGCATACCACATCACCTTGGCGGGAACCCTCTTCCTGGGTTTCTCGCCCTCAACATCGTCACCAGGGTCATCGCCTCTGATCTTATAACGCAATGCAGTGCATACAGGGCATTCATTCAAATCCTCGTATGCACCGCGGTAGAGGACGCAGTCGTTAATGCATGCATGTATCTTCAGAATCTCTAAACCTAGAGGGCACACAACCTTCTTTGCTTCGTACGTACTGGTGGGCAACTCGTTATTCTTCGGAAGCATATTCTTCAAAATTTTCAGCAAATTTTCAAATGATGAGTCAGCTACACCTTCCCGTGCCTTCCATTTCAGCAAATCCAGTGTGGAGCCCAGCTTTTTCAGACTATTGTCGCATCCTGGGTACAGTGACTTCGTGTGATCCTCTAACATGCGATCCAAATTCTCCCTCTCCTTGTCAGTTTCGCAGCGTCTCCGTGCATCAGCAATGGTCCGACCAAGATCATCAGCGGGCTCATCATGTGCCTCTTCTTCACCTTCACCAAACCCTTCCCCACCTTCAGCATCATCCTCCATGAAAGTATCACCGAAAAGGTCATGATAGTTGAAATCGATATCATCCTCTTCTTCATCTTCTTCCATTCTAACCCCTCTTTCTCCATGCTTGGTCCAACAATTATAGCTTGGCATGAAACCGTGCCGAAGCAGGTGCATGTGAACGACTCTTGAGGAGGAGTGACCCTTCTCATTCTTACATTCAGCACATGGACACATAATAAAACCTCGCTGTTTGTTCGCATTTGCCACTACGAGGAAATCTTTCAAACCCGTAGTGAACTCACCGGAGAGTCGGTTACCGTACATCCATTGCCGATTCATCTGCATTATTATTATATAAAGTATATAATTAACCATCATGCATCTGTTAAACTAACTAGCTAGCTGGAAATAATACAAATCATGAAAGGTTCAAGTTGCTAACCGCGATCACGGAGGTAAAATAAATGAAAACGCTCAAGTGTGTTTCATGCTATGGGGCATTTCATCGAACACCTTGTGTGCATAGTAGGAACCAAAAGCATACCCACCACCCCCTTGTGAATATTGTGAGCAAATGTGGCCAAGTGCAGCGAGGTGAGTCCTATATATAGGGATGGGCCTTTAGTCCCGGTTCACCTGGACAACCGCGGCTAAAGGCCGTGGGGCCGGCCCGAGGACCTATTAGTCCCCGTTGGTCTGGCCAACCGGGACTAAATCCCCTCCCCTCCGCCAGCTGTGGGCCGAGCGCGCTGGGCCCAGACTATTGGTCGCGGGTCTCGTCCCGAACCGTGACTAAAGACCCCTATGGTCGCGGGTCCATTATTTTGGGGACTAATGGGGGCGTACCGAAGGCCTATTTTCTACCAGTGATCGTCCCCCCCGGAGATCGGAAGCCTCCGATCCCCCGCCTTGAGCACTTGACACGTGTTTACACACACCTTTCTTTTCCCACGACCTTTCTCTCACGCTCCGTCCCGCAACGGGCACCAATCCCCCGCGATAAGGAAAAATCCCCCATGTCCTCATCAGCATTGCTCGATCCACGCAGTGGCCTCTAACCTCCGTCGCCATGGGAAGGTGAGTTTGGCCCCTCACCTACGGTCCAGCTCCGGCGAGGAACGCATCCATGCCTGGCGATAGCATCGGCGCCCAGTGCATGTAGCATCGCTGAAAGCCCCCCGGTAGCACCTCCGGATGCTGTCATCGTCGGAAGTCGCCGGTAGCATCGTCGTTTGCCTGCGGTAGCACGACCGTACACTGCCGTTAGCAACGTCATTTGCTGCCGGTAGCACCGGCACCCATAGCACAAAGCCGCCAGTAGCAGCTCCTGTTGCCTTCAGTAGCATCGGCGCCTTGGCTCGTAGCACCGTGGGAAGCCGACGGTAGCACCTCCGAACGCCTTCAGTAGCATCGGCGCCTGCAACATGTAGCATTGCCGGTATGTAACATCCCAAGTATGAAAAATAGCCATTAGAATGTTTACTCTCCGTTA
Organism: Alopecurus myosuroides; assembly: GCA_028641055.1. Classification (NCBI taxonomy): domain Eukaryota; kingdom Viridiplantae; phylum Streptophyta; class Magnoliopsida; order Poales; family Poaceae; genus Alopecurus; species Alopecurus myosuroides. The sequence continues at coordinate 290,437,442 of CM054063.1, read as the reverse complement.
TTTTATGTTTTGCATCATGGCATCATGTTGATTGCATTTGTTTTGCTTGTTTTTCATTTGTTTTCCTTTGTTTTCTATTTGAATTTCAAACCAAAATTCAAACCTTTTGTTTCATCCTTGTGATGTTACAATTTCCAAATGAATATTTCAAATCAAAGCAATCAATTGTTTCCATTAAAGTGTGATTCCAAAACTGTTGTTTTGTTTCTAACAAAAATTCATGTAATATCAAACCTTTTTCAAATTCAATTAATTTCCAAAACAACAACCCTTTTGAAAGTTATGAAGATTGCAAAAGCAAATCAATCATTTGTTTCCATTAAACTAAGGTTCAAACTAATTAAATTGTTGCTTTCAATATTTCACTTAATACCCAAAATTCATTTAAATTGCATTCCAATTCATTTAATTTTCCAAACAACAACCATTTGAATCAATGAAACAAAACACTCCAATCAATTTGCTTCAAAATAACTTGAGGGCCCAAAAACCAATTATATGTTTCCTTTTAATAATAACTCACTTAATCTCAAATTATTTCAAATCTCAATCAAATCACAAATAGTATTTATATTTGAACTTTTTAAAATCCCAATGTGGGCAAGTGGTTGCTGCTAACTTAAATAGCTAAAACACATTTTTTCCTAAAACTTTTTCCTAACCGAAAACCCTCTTTCTCTTCCTATTCCTAATTCTGCAAAAAAAAAAAACAGAAACAATTAATAAAAAGAAGAGAAGGGAGAGAGAGAGGCCCAACTCTCCCCCCAAGCCCACTTTCCCTCTCAGCCCGATACCCCTTCCACCTCTTCTTCAACCTTCGTACGGACTCCATCTGGAGCTTCCACGTATACAGAGAATGGAGGAACGGTTGATGCTCCTCCCCCTCCCCCTATATCTAACCCTAGGGTTCCCCTAGCCCCTGCCTAGCCATCTTCTCCCTCCTAGCCGCCTCCATCCTCCCTCTCCTTTCCACCTCCCCTCCATCTCTCTTCTCCCTGCTCCCTGCACCATCTCTGTTTTTGTCTGAACCTGTACCGAGCCCCATTCCCTCCGGTGATCGTCGGAGCTCCGGGCTCCCTCCGGCCCGGGCGACCGCGGGAATGGAACCCCACGGCCGCCCTCTTCCTCCTCCCCCCCTCGGCACGGGCCGGGAGGGGCTGTGCCGCCGCCGCCGTCCATCACAAGTCGCCGGCCACCTCCTGTTCGAGCACGTCGACTGCGCCTCTTCCCCTCGCTGTGAGCGCTCCTTCCCCTCTCGTTTCCCTCTCCCCTCCCTTCCCCTTCCTACCTCTCCCTCCGACCGCAGCACCGCACCCACGGCACCCCCCCGGCCACCGCGAGTCCACGCAGCAGCAGCAGCCGATCGCTGCCATCGCTGCCCTCTTCCCTGCTGCGTGCGCTCGTCAGTTACAGATTCAGAAAAAGAAACCCGCAAACCACACCTTATCCACCCCGACGCCCCTCTACTGTCAACACAGCAGCACACCACCCCACTGGTCAACACCCCTTGCGCTTAACCCACAGGTCCTGGGTTCGATCCCCCTAACCCCACCTTTTTCTTTCTGTTTTTCTTTTTCTGTCAGAATTTCAGCAACTCAGATCTGAACCATTACTTCTAAATTCCATATAAAATTGAATATCACTCCAATTTGAATGATTCAAAATCCTGTGGTTTCATAATTTTGTGATCCTTCTAGTAATGTCAAGTTTGCAACCTGTTTCTGTAACAATTTTGGCACTAAATAATTAATTACTGAAAATGCAATAAAATTTGGAAACTTTGGAATTTCATAACTTTAGTTCTACTCATCCAATTTAAGCAAACTTGGGCTCTAAAAATTTTTCTTAACAAACTCTACACATTGGTATTTTATTTGGTCACAATTGAATTAATTTTGAGCATGTTTCCCTCTGTTTACTAAAAATGGCAGAATAAGAATGTTTAGGAAAAATTGCATAATAAATTCAATAATCACCCAAAAATTATGTTTGATAGCTCTAAATGTTGAATGAAACATTTTCTACATGTTTTCAACCTTTTCAATGCAATTTGTTACTGTTTTGAATATTTTAAATTGGTGCAATATTTGAAATCTTGCTTAATTCATTTAATTTTGCAAAAATCATAACTTGAGCATAAAACTTCCAAATTCAACAAACTAAACATGTTTTCCAATCAACTTTTCATGTACTTTCCAAATATCAACTTTGTTTGCTGTTTTGAATAATTTAAATTGCTGAAAACAACTGTTTCTTAATTATTGCATTTAAAATTGCCAAAATAATAACTTGCTCATTTTAAATCCAATTTCAACAAATGAAATATGTTTTCCATGCAAAATTAAACCACCTTTCAAATATAAAATTTGTTTCATGTTTTGAGTAATTAAAATTGGTTAAATGATTTAAACCTTGTTTAAATCATTTAATATTGTTAAATTCATAACTTGATCAACTTAAATTCTTTTGGGGACATATAAAATATGTTTTCAAACCATCAAAGTATAAACTTTTCAAATATGAGTTTGGTTTAATGTTTTGAACAAATAAAAACTCAAATAAGTTCATGTTTGAATTAAATTCATTTAATTCTTGCTTACACTTGTTTAATTCATAAATAATTTATTTGAAATCCTTTTCCAACAAGTGAAACATGTAATCCACCCAAAATCTTGTGTTCTTTTCAAATATGACCTTTGTTATCTGTTTTGAACAATTTAAAGTGGTGAAAACAACAAATGCTTGTGTGACACCTTTAAGGAACCAAAATTTCCTAACTTAATGAATGAATTTCTAAACTTGGTAAACCTTATTTACAATTGATTCTATTGTTGTTATTTTGCTGTTTTTCCTCATCCATGCATCATGCTAATCCACTTACACATGATGATTAGTTGTAAAACAATTGTTTCACCCTTAATTCATGGGCTTTCCATATGCAATCCAATTGCATATGGGTCCATTTAATCATGTTGCTATCTTGTCAACTAGTTTATTTTATGCATCAATTAAATGGTCATGCATCATCCCATGTTTGTGCATTATGCCATGTTATTGATTGTTTCTCTCTGCGTTGTTTGTTTTCTTCTTCTCGGATAAACGACGACGTTGAGACCGACGATACTTACGACACCCCTTCTAAGGAGTTAGCTCAGTACCAGGCTACTGGGTTTGCAGGCAAGTATTCACTCACATGAACCACTGTGTTCCTTTCAACATTGGATACCGATACTTTCCGTTGTCTATTCTGCTAGCCCTATGAATCGTTGCTTCTGTTCGAACCTATCACATGTATCCTTTAACCCTGATAATGCCTCACCTCCACTCCCATAACCCCGTTGTTTGAGCCCGTGTCTTACTAGCATGCTTAGGGTTGTTTTGCTCGAGTCTGTTACCCGTTTCTTTCTGTTATCATATTCTATTATGTTCTGGGGCTCGATGTTAAACAACAACCTGTTAATTTGAGGTAATAATAATTTGCTGATAAGGCACCGGCAGGAGGCCCGACGTGGTTTTGAGGCCTGCTAGTGTCGACCCTAATAGGAAAAGGGTCTTGTCTACTGATCCATGATGAGCGCACTAACCGCATGTGGGAAGCGAGTATGGGCGCCCCCCTCAATTTGACTCGATTCGCATCTCGTCCAAATCACCACACTTAGTTCGGGTTTTCCATTTGATGCACGCATATGCAGGTACGAACCCTTGGCGCCAGGGTGGAACTTTTGTAGTCGGCATTTAGGGCGGCGTGGTCTTCCAGTGCTATGCGGGTCCCCTTTTCTTCGTGGGACTCGATTAGCCGCGCACGCACAGCACGTGGTGCTTTGGGCTTGATGCGAAGAAGAGTTGAGTTGTGTAGAGTGCCCCGCTTGGTGGGAGGCATCCCATCTGGCGGGTTATTCTTGCGTGTACGGCCAAATTGGTGCAACCCTGCAGGGATAAATCTTCTCGAGAAGCCATGGTTTCCGCGGTTATGGATTACTTGGTGAAAGTACTGGCTAACAAGTACTCAGAACAACTTACACCTAACTAATGATAACCTGACTAGTAATAGTCTTATTGACACAATAACTTGATCATCATTAATTCAACTGTGTGAGTTATCCTCGGATTGCTTCTTTGGATAAGGGGCGAGATCCAGGATGGGTTTGTTTGGTGGTTAGTTATAGTTGGTTACGATACGCTATCTTATCCCCTTTCTGATAGCCGGAAGTTGTAGTATGTTCTGTAGTTGGTTAGCGCAGCCAGTTGCAGCATCTTTTATATCCCCTCTCTTCCGTTGAACCCAAAGCATCTGTGCTTGGTGTTGACGGGTTACACTTTGGTGAACTGTGAGTCTTGCTTGCCAGTACGTTTATGTACTGACCCCTTTGGGGCTGTGGTTTCCGCAGACTACGTTTCCGAGGATCTACATGGTGGCTACTACGTGGAGTATGACGAGGCTGCTGACGAGTAGATAGCGGACCCGGGCAGGATCCGAGACTTCGTGGATGGGCTCCGTCTTTTCGTTTCCGGCCTCTTAGGCCTATTTGGATCTTGTCTGTACTCAGACATGTTGAATGCTTCCGCTGTGATGTAATGATGTTATGTTGGGACATGTGTCCTCTGGATGATTGTATTTGCTATCTCTGCTCTAATGAGAGCTATTTGCAACTTATTTCAATCTTTTGTGTCGTAGAGATCTGTTGTGATATCACTTGTTCCAATGCCGTTGACGTACCATGTGTGTATGTTTTGAAGTACGTCAATGGAAGTATCTGGATTTCTATGGGATGGTTTGCGCAGACGATGAATAGTAAGATAATGGTTGTCACACGTTTACGTGTTGGCCTGCTCATATTGAGATGTGGGTGTCGGTATGCCCCGTAAGCCATTTATCTACTGTTTAACGGACTGTGAGTATCCCCTAGAAGTCCGGGTGCGACACGGTAGCATCGTCATTTTCCTGCGGTAGCATGGCCATACACCGCCGGCAGCATCATCATTTGCCACCGATAGCATCGGCGCCTGCGACTCGTTGCATCGCTGCCGGTAACATTAGGAGCACAACTTGCAGCCGTTGGTAGCAGTTGCCACCGTCATTTGCAGCAGTGACGACAAGCTTTTGTGGCAGCAACCTCCCGCTTACAACAGCCCGGTGCCGGCCTTGAAGCAACCAAGGTGGTACTGTGGTAGCTATGACGTTGACGGTTAACAGCCAATCCGGAGAAGAAGCTTTGGTGCTGGAGAGGATAGAGGCTTTGATGGTATAGATGGAGAGGGGAAGGGGGGTGGGGGCGTGTGGCTGTGGACACAGTGGCTGACGGACCAAAATATCTCGGCCATGGAGGATGGTCGTCGCACAGCGATGCGGTACGCCACGCTCCAAGAAACGAGAAGATCTAGTGGAGGAGAACGAATGAACTAGTGGAGGGGAAAGGTCTGGATAGAGATAAGACGCACGTGGGTGGGCTCTGGCACTGACTGTCTCCGTTTTGTTTTGCCGGCGCAAGGACGCGTGGAGCACGTTCCATCCGGAGGAGGTAAGCGCGACATCCCCCGGAGGAATTCGAGTGTTTTCCTAAATAAAAAACGAATAAGAAGAAGGTTAGAAACAAATGTTTTGGGGCGTTGAAACTTGACATGACGATGGCTTATGATCGTGTCGCATGGGATTATTTGAAGGCTATCATGTTAATGTTTGGTTTTAGAAGCCAATGGATGGACATGGTGATAAGAGTAGTACACTCCATTTCTTTTCGGTACTTGTAAATGGAGAGATAACTCAAAATTTTAGACCCTTGAGGGGTACTCAGCAGGGTGATCATGTTGGAATTTATGGGCTGCACCATGTGGCCCAACTAAGGCCCAATAAATCCTAAAATTGTCATATGACTCATTCATGAATAATAAGTGGAGCGAGTGGGACTAAGTTTAGTCCCATACTGCTAGTTTGGAGAGAATGGAACCACCTTATAAGCTGAGTCATTCTAGCTCATGTATGAGTTGGCAAGGCAAGAGGATAGGTGTGCCACACGCGCGCTCCTGCTCCGCCGCACGCCTCGCCTCGTCACGACACGTCACGACGCGCCGCGGGTTGCGAGAATGAGCCGAGCCGAGAGCGTTTATTTTGTCGCTTGGGAAAACTTAATGAGTCATTAACTTGGTAATTAACGGACGCATTAATTGCTAAACCTTTTCCGTTTCCTTTCTGGATCGTGGAACCGAACCGACTCAGACGTGGAGTTACGTCCACGTCTCTCCCATCCCGCATATAAATACGCGCATACGGTAAACCCTAACTACCACTTCAACATATGGTTTCGCACCGTTCCAAAGCACTGCGCCGCCAATCAATTCTTCTCCATCCCTTCTTTCGGCGTGCACCGCGAGGAGGGACAACAGGCCTCCGGAACCCCGCCTCTTGTGATCCTATACGGGAGAGGGGCGATCAGGTTTTTGGGGAACCCACTCGCGCGACTACTGACGACGACTACTTCCCCATCGACGACTTCTTCCCCGACCTCGGCAACCTCTTCATCGACGACATGGGTGACAACATGGACAACAACACAGGCGGTGCCGCTACCGCATCGTACGTATCTCTATTCCATCTGTATGAGATATTACTGGAATTCATATATCTAGTTCTTGCCGTAGATCGGATCTGTTCTTCCATTGTACTGATATTTGCATGCTTAGTATAATTGCTACTGTCATGATTTACTTGATGTTATTTTAGATTAAATCATATGCTAAATTGCTTATATATTCAACAATCCAAAAACCCGATTATAGGCAATTTACTGCACCTGTACCTGCTATTATTGCGGTGACAAGGCCGAACCCTTTCAAGGGTGTGGACTATAAGAGGTGGCGCATGAGAGCAGTGCTATGGTTTCAAACCTTGCGCTGCTATGCGGCCACCAAGGGCAAACATGAGGGCGATCTCAATCCAGCACAACTGGAGGCTTTTGAGAATATGGACACTATGTTTAAAAGTGCCCTCCTCGGTATTATTGACGATTCCATTATGGATCCGTATATGTCGTTTGATAACGGCAAGGATATGTGGGCTGCACTCGATCCAAATTCGGGGCCTCGGATTCTGGCAGCGAGCTGTATGTCATGGAGCAATTCTATGACTACAGGATGACTGATGAGCGATCTGTTGTTCAACAGGCTCATGAGATATAGTCACTCGCTAAAGAATTTGAGCACTTTAAGTGTATGTTACCGGACAAGTTTGTGGCCGGAGGCATTATTGCCAAGCTTCCATCTTCATGGAGCACCTTTGCTACTTCTCTCAAACACAAGAGACAGGAGTTTTCCGTTTTGGACCTCATCGGATCTCTTGATGTGGAAGAGAAGGCGAGAGCAAAGGATACACGTGCTCGGGTTGCTGAGGTAGGTTCTGCTGCCCATGTGGTATAGAAGAAACACTACCCGCCCAACAAGCCTAAATATAACAAGAAGAAAACCGAGGGTAAAGACAAAGCCGATGGAAAGTTTAAGCCGTCGCACTCTACCAACTTCAAGAAGAGGAAGGGGTCATGTCACGTTTGTGGTGAACTGACTCATTGGGCTCCAAAATGCCCTAGACGTTATGAGTTGCAACAGCAAGAGAACATCGGCAAGACCACTAATATTGTCATTGGTGACACTGAGATGAAGGATACTGGGTACGGTATAGTTACTACTATTCTTTCAGTTTGTCATTCACCTGAATGGTTAATTGACACATGTGCCAATGTACATGTTTGTGTTGATGCTTCCATGTTCTCTTCTTATCAGGTCACGGGGACTTCCCCCGTGCTGATGGGGAACGGATCACATGCTACTATTCGTGGTGTTGGTACGGTCGATCTGAAGTTTACTTCGGGGAAGGTCGTGCGACTGAAGAACGTTCATCATATGCCCTCCATCAATAAAAATCTCTTCAGCGGCTCACGTCTATGTCGAGATGGTTTTAAGTTGGTTTTCGAGTCTAATAAAGTTGTAATTTCCAAGTATGAACAATTTGTTGGTAAAGGCTATGAGTGCGGAGGCTTGTTCCGCTTATCCTTGTCAGATATTTGCACCAAATTTATTAATAATGTTTGCCACGATCATGATTGTGATGTTTGGCATTCACGACTCTGTCATATTAATTTTGGTTGCATGATACGATTAGCAAATATGAGTTTAATTCCGAAATTGAGTACTATTAAAGGTTCCAAATGTCAAGTGTGTGTTCAAGATAAGCAACCTCGCAAATCTCATAAGAGTTCGGAGGCGAGAGACTTGGCACCACTAGAACTTATACATTCTGATCTTTGTGAGATGAATGGCGTATTGACAAAAGGTGGAAATAAATATTTCATAACACTTATTGATGACTCTACTAGATATTGTTATGTGTATTTTATGGAATCTAAAGATGAAGTTCTAACTTATTTCTAGAACTATAAGGCCGAAGCTGAGAACCAACTTGATCGTAAAATTAAACGGCTTAGGTCTGATCGTGGTGGAGAGTATTTTTCCAACGAGTTTAATTCTTTTTGTGCGGAACATGGTATTATTCATGAGAGGACGCCTCCCTACTCACCTAAGTCAAATGGGGTGGCTGAAAGAAAGAACCGAACGCTGTCTGATTTGGTTAACGTCATGTTAGATACTTCAGGTCTCTCCAAGGCATGGTGGGGGAGGCGCTAATGACTACATGTCATGTCCTAAACCAAGTTCCCACAAAGAAAAAAACCATTACTCCATTTGAAGAATGGGAAAGGAAAAGGTTGAAACTCTACTACCTACGTACTTGGGGTTGTTTGGCGAAAGTAAATATACCAATTCCCAAGAAGCGCAAGCTTGGACCAAAAACCGTAGATTGTGTTCTTCTGGGCTATGCTTTTAATAGCATTGGTTATAGATTATTGATAGTAAAAACTGAGGTATCCGACATGCATGTTGGTACGATTATGGAGTCGAACGATGCGACTTCCTTTGAGAACATATTCCCTATGAAGGATATGTCTAGCTCATTAAATCAGGAGGAACCTGTTTCATCTAGCCAGGAATTAGCTGAGATTCCTGAACCCACCATTCTGATAGAACATGTTGAGAATCCCGAGGAGGATGAAAATGAAGTTCCTGTAAGGAGCAAGAAACATAGGACTGCAAAGTCCTTTGGTAATGATTTCATTGTGTACCTCATGGATGACTGATGCATGTAAAATAAATAGATGAATTTTGCATATTTTCACATGGTTTTCTATTACATATTGCATCATATAAGGGTATAATTCAATGTTTTATAGTATTTTGGGATTAAATTACAAAGTCCCCCAACTTTTATGGAATTAACCCTGCCTGTCAGAAACCCCGTTTTCTATATTTTTGACGTTTCAGGGGGTAAACTTCCGCGAAATCACCTGAAAATCTGCGGGGGTCATTTTCTTGGAAGGAGAAGACTTGCGGGCGAAGGATCCACAAGAATTGGGCAAGGAGGCCCAAAAGAGGACCCTCCACGCGGCCAGATTCCTTGGCCGCGTGAGAGGCCCCCTTTTGGCCCCTGTGGCCCCAATTCCTTCCATCTTCGACTTACCGACTCCGTCTTGACCTAAAACCGACTATAAAAAGGGTCCCCCGTACCCTTATGGAGGAGAGCGCCGCCGAAACACCGAAACACAGAAACAGAGACCAGAAGTTCCAGATTGGAGGGGGGAAACTCCGGCGGGGCGCCGCTGGTGTGATCTCCTACCCCTCCAACGTCATCTCCATCGACATCTCCATGAAGAGGGAGTAGTCCACCCCAGGGCTAGGTGTTTGTGGAAGTAGCACTTGTATCTCTCTCTCTATGTGCTTCACTAATTAGATCCGTATGAGCTGCCTCACATGATTACGGGCACCGTTGTAATTCCTATGTGGTGGATCTTTTCTATGAGTTATGAATCTGAGATTGCAATTGTTTCTCTTGAGATATTTGAGTAGATGTATCTTATGTACCCCGTTCTTATTTGCTAGCTTTGATCAATCTAGTTCTTGAGAGCGTGTGTGGGGTGATGGGTGCATTAGTTGGAGTAACGGGGGGTGGCTAGTGCTGTGAAAGTGACAGAAGTTCAGCGATCCACTTAGGTTTTGTTAAACATTTCTTAGTTACCTCACTAGGGATAAAAAAGGAGTACCTTGTTACCAGGGATTTGAAGTGACACTAATCAATCTCCATGACTAGATCTAGCAAATTCTTACTTCAACATCATGTCACATTGCTTAAAGCTATACTCTGGTTTTTCCTTAATTATCGAGGTGTTATGATTTATTTCGCATCTTGGTGGAGTATAAGAGGGATCAATATGACCGTAGAGATCTCTATGCTAGGACGTGATGCCCATATGAAAGTACTCAATGTTAAACATGTTATTGTAATCTCACATGTAATTCTTTATGTCCACCGTCTACCACTTTATTTGAGAGAATGCAAGTGTGAAACCATGAACCCCGGTCCTATTTTAATTATAAGAAAACATTCTAGTTACTTTGCTGCAATTTACTTTACTTGCACTTTAGTTTACTTGCATCTCCAATTCGAATTTACATTATCTCCATCACCACTTGCATCACAAAAATACAAAAACAATCCATTGTATATTTATTATCTCATTTGCATTTAATAGTATATTTAATTATTGCACATTTACTTTCAGTTTTGCATTGCAATTTAGAAGTCTCACACCTTGTGCTTGACAACCACTTGGTGAGGTTGAGGGCACAAAATTCTCTACTTGTTTGCAGGATCCTGGAGGAAGCTTGGAAGACAACTGCTGAAATACTGGCTCCCCAAGACTTCGATATAAACCCTCGAGTCACCATCGTGGGGAAGAAGGCTTGCCACCAGCTACACACTCTGCACTTGGAGTCTCAACCTAGCCATCAAGCGTTTTTCTGGCGCCGTTACCGGGGAGCCATAGGTGAAGGAGTTGTCCAAGGGAGCTCACAAGAAGTCTTCATCACCAAAAAGGTGTGCAAACACCTAAGCTTGGGGAGGTTGCACCTACGTGAGTACCGTCCTTTCTATCTCCACCTTCTTTCAAGTAGATTGTTTTGTTTCTTGTCTTGTTTTTGTTTTTGTTTTGTTTTTGTTCTTGTTTTTGTTTTGTCTTGCATAATTTATTTTAGTTTGCATTTTAGCTTTGCATTTAGTTATCTAGTTTATTTTAGTATTTCGAATTTTCCTAGTTACTTTACTTTTCAGTTTTGCATAAAAAAATAAAAACTACATAAAAACTGTTAAAATGGGTGATAGAACTAAATTAAGTGACTACACAAATACACCCAAATGACCAATTCATTGCTAGGCCAATTACTACACCTGAAATTCAAGCTGAAAGCTATGAAGTAATTCCTAGTTTATTGAATTTAATTACTAGAGAGCAATTTGGTGGTAGTGCTATGGAGGATGCCTCTATGCATCTTCATGATTTCATGGAAATATGTGATATGCAAAAATTTAAAAATGTGGAAAGTAGTGTTTTAAATTTGAAATTATTTCCTTTTTCGCTTAGAGGAAATGCTAAATAATGGTTACTTTCACTACCTACAGCTAGTATAAAGTCTTGGGATGATTTAAAAGAAGTTTTCATTAAGAAATATTATCCTCCCGTTAAAATTTTGCAAAATAGGAATAATATCCTCTCATTTAGGCAAAATGATAATGAACATGTAGCCATGGCATGGGATAGAATTAAATTAATGCTTAGAACATGCCCATCACATGGAGTAAATGAATGGACCATACTACACTCTTTTTATAATGGTCTAAACTACATGTCTAGAAATATACTTGATTCTGCTGCTGGAGGTGCCTTTATGAGTAAAACTGTAGGAGAGGCTAAGAGCATATTGCAAAATTATAGTCAATGGAATACTGAAAGAGCACCCAATCCCACTAAGAAAATAAACACAATTGAAGAAACCAATGATTTGTCTTCTAAAATGGACACTATTCTTGCCTTTATAAATAAACAAAATATGGAGAATGTGCCTTTGCAGGAGCTAGTTGGTAGTAATTCTGAAAGTGTGGATGTTAATTTTGTTAGAAATTATGGTAGCAATGGTTTTGGTAATGCTTACAATTCATATAGTAAACCTCCTTATGTGCCAAATAAACCTTTTGTTCCATATCCTAATGCTAATGAAAATAAGTGGAAGCCTTCTAGTGAAATTTCTGAATCTAATAAATTGCTTATGGAACAAGTTGCTAGTCACAATGCTATGATACATGAGTTAAATAAGTCTATTGCATCCATTAGTAGTGATATTAAAGGATTGCAACTTCAAACTTCGAATTTAGATAAAGCATTGTCAAAATTAGCTGATAATCAAGCAACTCTATTAAGCATGTCAGCAGGAAAGCCACAAGCACAACCTAGTGTAGGAATGAATTCTATTACTATTGCTGCTCCTATTATTGAAAATATTGATCATATTGGTGAGAATACAAGTGAGCATGTCCCTACTAGCTTAGAAGAAACTTTGAATGAAATAGTGAAGTACCCTGAATATTTACTTCCATATATGTCTTATCTTGCTAGCAAAGATGAAATTAGTCCTCATGAATCTAGCATGCTAGCTAAATTAGAGAGTAAAGTAGAGGAAATTATGATGCTTACTGAAATTAAGGATCCATTTCTTGATTTAGAAAAAAGTAGCTTGCAAGAACTTATTGGTACTCTACAAAAATTTGCTAGTGATCCCACTATAAATGTTAATCAACCTGGCTTTGGATCTTATATTTCCAATCATGTCTTGAAAGAAAAAATTGCTAGGTACAATAATGAGGCCATGATACCTCCTAATATTGGGGATGCATGGATCCCCAAGGTGCTAGTTTCAATTGGAAAAGAAATTCACCATGCTATGTTAGATCTAGGTTCTAGTGTATCGGTACTCTCTAAAGAATTATATGAATTGCTAGAACTAGAAAATTTAGAAAAGTGCTCAAGTGAATTTCTCCTTGCTGATAACTTGTGACGCCCCGAGATCGGGCACTATGCTGATTTCAGCATTTCTGCCAAAATCCACATAATAACCGATTCCAGGTTGCCACTTGTGATAACATTACAACAGTTCACGAATAATCCACAACAACAACAGAAAAGATATATACAAGATGACTCAAACGAGTCAGGGATACAACTGATACAATACAAAGATCCAAATAACAGCGGAAGAAACAACATAGCGTCCGACTATGGACAAAATACAAATTGGACTAAGAGTCCTGAAGATAACCGAGAGCGTCCAATCCCTGCCCAAGCCAAGCCGGAGGGATTCCCAAGCTAACGTCGTCAGACTTCAAACCTGTTGACTGGAATATTGAATATGCAGCCACGAAAAAAAGGATTCGTGGGTCAGTACGGTTAAGTACTGGCAAGTGGATAAACCCATACTCACAAGATACCGGCGTAACCAGTCATCACAAGATACAAATACTTTGGGTTCAACGGAAAGGAAAGGATTATTGCAAATAAGCGACAGCGGACTGCAGTAACCAACTACAGAGACTCACTACAACATCCGGCTAAAAGAGGGGGATAAGATAGCGTATCGTAACCAACTAGTACTAACCACCCAAACAAACCCATCCAATGTTACCCCCTACTAAGGAAGCAACCTAAGGATAACTCACACTGTTGGATTAATGATTGTTCAAGTTATTGTGTCAATAAGACTATTACTAGTCAAATTATCATTAGTTAGGTGTAAGTTATTCTGAGTACTTGTTAGCCAGTACTTTCACCAAGTCATCCATAACCGCGGAAAACACGGCTTCTCGAGAAGATTTACCCTGCAGGGGTGCACCAATTTGGCCGTACACGTAAGAATAACCCGCCAGACGGGGGATCAACCCACCAAGCGAGGTACTCAACACAACCCAACTCTTCTTCGCATCAAGCCCAAAGAACCTCGTGCAATTGAGCGCACGGCTAATCAAGCCCCACGAAGAAAAGGGGACCCTCATAGCACTCTAAGAACGTGTCTCCCTAAATGCCGACTACAAAAGTTCCACCCTGGCCTGGGTTCGCAAGATCATGCATGCGGCAAATGGAAAACCCGAACTAAATGAGGCGATTTGGACGAGATGCGAATCGAATCAAGTTGAGGGGGGCGCCCATACTCGCTTCCCACATGCGGTTAGTGCGCTCATCATGGATCAGTAGACAAGACCCTTTTCCTAATTAGGGTCGACACTAGCAGGCTTCAAAACCACGCCGGGCCTCCTGCCGGTGCCTTATCATCAAATTAGTATTACCCAAAACATTAACATGTTGTTGATTGAATTGAAACCCAACTATCAAACTAAACAGGTGATAAGACGGACAACAAGACTTGAGCGCAAACAACACTAAGCATGCAACTACGACACGAGGGCCAACAGGGTACACAAACAACAGTTAATAGGAAGTGGAAGGAAGGCTATATCATGGCTGCAAGGTAACATATGATAGGATCGAGACACAAGCATCGAATCAAGGCTAGAATAAGAACAACGGAAAGAATCGGTAACAAGTGATGAAAGGCAGCCATTTGGCAGCAAGTGAGTATACTTGCCTGGAATCCAGCAAGTAGAGGTACATCCGCAGAACTTGTCGTTGCTCACATCATCTCAACGTCCTATCCGGGAAGAAGCAACGAACCTCGAACAAACACCGGAGGCAACAATTACTACTACGGCAAAAGATCTAGCATGATCAAGATATGGATGCATGACAAGTTTAAAGATGCATCAAGATAAACTAGCTGACATGATAAACATGTTTAAATGGGCCCATATGCAATTTGGATTGCATATGGAAAGCCCATGAATTAAGGTTGACTTAATTGATCTACAATTAACCAACATGTGAAAGTTAATTAGGATGATGCATGGATGATGAAAACAATAAGGAAACAACAAGGGATTCAATTTGAAATGAAGTTTACCAAGTTTGGAAATTTATTTATTAAGTTATGAAAATTTGCTTCTTAAAGGAGTTACACAAGCATTTGTTGTTTTCACCCATTTTAATTGTTCAAAACAGATAACAAAATTTATATTTGGAAAGAACACCAAATTTTAGATGGAATACATATTTCATTTGTTGAATAAAGAATTAGAATGAATTAATTATGAATTAAACAAGTTTAAACAAGATTTAATTGAATTTAATTCAAGTATGAATTTATTTGAATTTTTATTTGGTCAAAACATTAAATGAAATTCATATTTGGAAAGGTTATGCTTTTCTTGTTTGAAAACATATTTTATATGTCCAAAAAGAATTTAATTTGACCAAGTTATTAATTTAGCAATTTTAAATGATTTAAACAAGATTTAAATTATTTAACCACTTTTAATTATCAAAACAGGAAACAAAGTTTATATTTGAAAAGGTGGTTCAATTTGGCATGGAAAACATATTTCATTTGTGACATTTGAATTAATATTGAATTAGTTATGAATTTCACCATTTAAATGATTTAATTGAAGCATTAAGTAATTGCATTAATTTTATTTATCCAAAACAGAAAACAAATGTTATATTTGGAAAGAGCATGAAATTTTGGTTGGAAAACATATTTTATATGGGCCATTTGAAATATATTTGAATTTGTTATGGATTTAATCAAATTCATAAGAGTTATTTGAATTTGTAGTTTTGAAAATATTTGGAATGTTCAAAACAGTAAACAAAATACATATTTGAAAAGTTCATGATTTTCTGATTGGGATACATATTTTTGTGTGTGCAATTTGGAGTTAAAATGATGAAGATATTAATTGTTCAAAATTTAGTTTCAAATTTCTATTCAAAAGAAACAGAACAGGGAAATTTTATACAGAGGGCAGGCTAACCACGCTGGCTGACAGTGGGCCACGGCCAGCGTGGCGCCTCAGTGGCGTGTGTGCGCAGTGAGGTGGCAGACACGGTCAATGACCAGTGGGCCTGGGGCTGCGCGCGTGGCAAAGGAAAAATAAAAGGGCCTTTGCGGCCGAGGGGGATCGAACCCGCGGCTCGGGCTTGCGCGCAGTGATGCAGTACCACTGCGCTGCACTGCTCGTTGTGGTGCTATGCGTTTCTGACGGAGGAAGTGGTAACTGCAACTGCTAACTGAATTTTTTGACTGAACAAAGTTCAGGCTTGGTACAGAGGGAGTCCGGCAGCGATCGGCGGCGATCAACGGGATGGTGGTGTGCGCTTGCGTGGTGGAGTCGTGCAGTCACTAGCAGGGGAGAGAGGAGGGGAAGGAGGATACGGGGTGGTGCTCACCCACGGTGTAGTCGACGCAGAGGCCCGAGGCGGCGACGGCGAAGCAGACAGCGGCAGGGAGGAGGTGGTCGACGTCGCGGCCTCCCTGGGGGCTCCCAGCACCCGGCGAGGAAACGAGGAGCTAGGTGGAACCACCACGGTTCCATCCCCGTGGCTGGCGCAGATCGAGGAGGGCCGTGGTGACGGGGCGGCGACAAGTTCTGACGGTGGCTGCTACTGTGACTCTCCCGCCCGGTTCAGAACAGAGGAAAAGAAACGAGAGGTGGGAGGGAGAGAGAGGGAAGATGGCGGCGCTAGGGGAGAGGGGACAGGCTAGGGCGAGTAGGAGGGGGTTTTATGGGGGCTTGAGCTCGTACGGCAGAGCATCGGGAGGGGGAGAGGAGATCTCACGGTGGAGGGGGATGACAGCGACATGCGCTGTTTCTTCTCTGCATCCGTACGAGGAAGATGAGAGAGTGGGCTGAAAGAGAGAGGGGAGATGGGCTGGGGTGGTTTGGTGGGCTGGGGAAAAGAGGGGAAAAGGCTGGGTTTTAGGTGGGTTGAGGTGGGCTGGCCGCAGGGGGCTGGCCTGTCTCCCCACCTCAAAAGGTTTTCTTTTTTTTTGTTCTCTCTCTTTTTGTGTAGAGGAGGAAAAGAGGGAAAAAGAATTAGATGTTTAGGGTTTTAGTTTTTATGAAGTATTTTTATTTGATTTACAAAACAGCAATAGCAGGGTATGTTAACTTATTTTCAACAATTTGAAAAATGACAATTAGTTTGAAATTTGCTATTTGAAATTCATATAGGGTTTCATATAGAGTTGAGTTTTTTTTTAAAATAAACAAGTTTCATTTAACAAGATCAAACACTATGAGACTTAGTGAGTTTTAAAAATGTTTGGGAATATTTTAATTCTTAAACCACAATTGGGATCATGCCCATTATGATTGATTTTGAAGTGAATTTGAATTTTGCCATTTAGGGTGTTGATTATTTTTATTTAACAAGCAATTTAAATAAATTCAACTTCAAACTATTGAAAAACAATTTGAGGTATTTAGTTTGCAATTTTCAATTGGAAATGTTAGACATGTTTTTGAAAGTTTAAATTGGTTTGGATTTTTGAGTGGTTTTGAGAACAGGATGCAATGCATATGATGCATGTGATGCAAAAAGAAAAAGGAAAGCAACCAATTTTTCTACTTAGGGGGAACACCCCAGGTGTTACAGACGACACCACTAACAAGGGATTGCGCCCTCGCAATCCACCTGCTAACCCGGGAGGGAAAAGAAGTTCGACTATCGATTCTTCATGCTTCCAGTTGATCTCCTCGACACCACTAACAAGGGAATCTTGCTCGGGCTGATGACGATGTTCTTCCAACAGGAATCTTCCAATGATCGAACCTATTAGGTTAAAAGCTCAGAAAACGTCCACCCACGTAGGATCCTAACACTTTGAAAGATAGATAAGGGAAGAGACTCCAAAACAAATAAGGTAGGAGGAGAAATAGAATAGAGATAAGGAGAAAACAAGAATCCTATCGAGAGCTTTTCAAAATAGTTTAACAGCAAATAGTTTTTGACACTCTAGAAACAACGACCGTTAGCGAGGTTATCCTACAGGCTTTGCGGACCCGTTGCTTCGATAACCATTCGTATCGAAACAACTTTGGGAATCGGAACCATGCTCTGATACCATTTGTGACGCCCCGAGATTGGGCACTATGCAGATTTCAGCATTTCCGCCAAAATCCACATAATAACCGATTCCAGGTTGACACTTGTGATAACATTACAACAGTTCACGAATAATCCACAACAACAACAGAAAAGATATATACAAGATGACTCAAACGAGTCAGGGATACAACTGATACAATACAAAGATCCAAATAACAGCGGAAGAAACAACATAGCGTCCGACTACGGACAAAATACAAATTGGACTAAGAGTCCTGAAGATAACCGAGAGCGTCCAATCCCTGCCCAGGCCAAGCCGGAGGGATTCCCAAGCTAACGTCGTCAGACTTCAAACCTGTTGACTGCAATATTGAATATGCAGCCACGAAAAAAAGGATTCGTGGGTCAGTACGGTTAAGTACTGGCAAGTGGATAAACCCATACTCACAAGATACCGGCGTAACCAGTCATCACAAGATACAAATACTTTGGGTTCAACGGAAAGGAAAGGATTATTGCAAATAAGCGACAGCGGACTGCAGTAACCAACTACAGAGACTCACTACAACATCCGGCTAAAAGAGGGGGATAAGATAGCGTATCGTAACCAACTAGTACTAACCACCCAAACAAACCCATCCAATGTTACCCCCTACTAAGGAAGCAACCCAAGGATAACTCACACTGTTGGATTAATGATGGTTCAAGTTATTGTGTCAATAAGACTATTACTAGTCAAATTATCATTAGTTAGGTGTAAGTTATTCTGAGTACTTGTTAGCCAGTACTTTCACCAAGTCATCCATAACCGCGGAAAACACGGCTTCTCGAGAAGATTTACCCTGCAGGGGTGCACCAATTTGGCCGTACACATAAGAATAACCCGCCAGACGGGGGATCAACCCACCAAGCGAGGTACTCTACACAACCCAACTCTTCTTCGCATCAAGCCCAAAGAACCCCGTGCAATTGAGCGCACGGCTAATCAAGCCCCACGAAGAAAAGGGGACCCTCATAGCACTCTAAGAACGTGTCTCCCTAAATGCCGACTACAAAAGTTCCACCCTGGCCTGGGTTCGCAAGATCGTGCATGCGGCAAATGGAAAACCCGAACTAAATGAGGCGATTTGAACGAGATGCGAATCAAATCAAGTTGAGGGGGGCGCCCATACTCGCTTCCCACATGCGGTTAGTGCGCTCATCATGGATCAGTAGACAAGACCCTTTTCCTAATTAGGGTCGACACTAGCAGGCTTCAAAACCACGCCGGGCCTCCTGCCGGTGCCTTATCATCAAATTAGTATTACCCAAAACATTAACATGATGTTGATTGAATTGAAACCCAACTATCAAACTAAACAGGTGATAAGACGGACAACAAGACTTGAGCGCAAACTACACTAAGCATGCAACTACGACACGAGGGCCAACAGGGTACACAAACAACAGTTAATAGGAAGTGGAAGGAAGGCTATATCATGGCTGCAAGGTAACATATGATAGGATCGAGACACAAGCATCGAATCAAGGCTAGAATAAGCAACGGAAAGAATCGGTAACAAGTGATGAAAGGCAGCCATTTGGCAGCAAGTGAGTATACTTGCCTGGAATCCAGCAAGTAGAGGTACATCCGCAGAACTTGTCGTTGCTCACATCATCTCAACGTCCTATCCGGGAAGAAGCAACGAACCTCGAACAAACACCGGAGGCAACAATTACTACTACGGCAAAAGATCTAGCATGATCAAGATATGGATGCATGACAAGTTTAAAGATGCATCAAGATAAACTAGCTGACATGATAAACATGTTTAAATGGGCCCATATGCAATTTGGATTGCATATGGAAAGCCCATGAATTAAGGTTGACTTAATTGATCTACAATTAACCAACATGTGAAAGTTAATTAGGATGATGCATGGATGATGAAAACAATAAGGAAACAACAAGGGATTCAATTTGAAATGAAGTTTACCAAGTTTGGAAATTTATTTATTAAGTTATGAAAATTTGCTTCTTAAAGGAGTTACACAAGCATTTGTTGTTTTCACCCATTTTAATTGTTCAAAACAGATAACAAAATTTATATTTGGAAAGAACACCAAATTTTAGATGGAATACATATTTCATTTGTTGAATAAAGAATTAGAATGAATTAATTATGAATTAAACAAGTTTAAACAAGATTTAATTGAATTTAATTCAAGTATGAATTTATTTGAATTTTTATTTGGTCAAAACATTAAATGAAATTCATATTTGGAAAGGTTATGCTTTTCTGGTTTGAAAACATATTTTATATGTCCAAAAAGAATTTAATTTGACCAAGTTATTAATTTAGCAATTTTAAATGATTTAAACAAGATTTAAATTATTTAACCACTTTTAATTATCAAAACAGGAAACAAAGTTTATATTTGAAAAGGTGGTTCAATTTGGCATGGAAAACATATTTCATTTGTGACATTTGAATTAATATTGAATTAGTTATGAATTTCACCATTTAAATGATTTAATTGAAGCATTAAGTAATTGCATTAATTTTATTTATCCAAAACAGAAAACAAATGTTATATTTGGAAAGAGCATGAAATTTTGGTTGGAAAACATATTTTATATGGGCCATTTGAAATATATTTGAATTTGTTATGGATTTAATCAAATTCATAAGAGTTATTTGAATTTGTAGTTTTGAAAATATTTGGAATGTTCAAAACAGTAAACAAAATACATATTTGAAAAGTTCATGATTTTCTGATTGGGATACATATTTTTTTGTGTGCAATTTGGAGTTAAAATGATGAAGATATTAATTGTTCAAAATTTAGTTTCAAATTTCTATTCAAAAGAAACAGAACAGGGAAATTTTATACAGAGGGCAGGCTAACCACGCTGGCTGACAGTGGGCCACGGCCAGCGTGGCGCCTCAGTGGCGTGTGTGCGCAGTGAGGTGGCAGACACGGTCAATGACCAGTGGGCCTGGGGCTGCGCGCGTGGCAAAGGAAAAATAAAAGGGCCTTTGCAGCCGAGGGGGATCGAACCCGCGGCTCGGGCTTGCGCGCAGTGATGCAGTACCACTGCGCTGCACTGCTCGTTGTGGTGCTATGCGTTTCTGACGGAGGAAGTGGTAACTGCAACTGCTAACTGAATTTTTTGACTAAACAAAGTTCAGGCTTGGTACAGAGGGAGTCCGGCAGCGATCGGCGGCGATCAACGGGATGGTGGTGTGCGCTTGCGTGGTGGAGTCGTGCAGTCACTAGCAGGGGAGAGAGGAGGGGAAGGAGGATACGGGGTGGTGCTCACCCACGGTGTAGTCGACGCAGAGGCCCGAGGCGGCGACGGCGAAGCAGACAGCGGCAGGGAGGAGGTGGTCGACGTCGCGGCCTCCCTGGGGGCTCCCAGCACCCGGCGAGGAAACGAGGAGCTAGGTGGAACCACCACGGTTCCATCCCCGTGGCTGGCGCAGATCGAGGAGGGCCGTGGTGACGGGGCGGCGACAAGTTCTGACGGTGGCTGCTACTGTGACTCTCCCGCCCGGTTCAGAACAGAGGAAAAGAAACGAGAGGTGGGAGGGAGAGAGAGGGAAGATGGCGGCGCTAGGGGAGAGGGGACAGGCTAGGGCGAGTAGGAGGGGGTTTTATGGGGGCTTGAGCTCGTACGGCAGAGCATCGGGAGGGGGAGAGGAGATCTCACGGTGGAGGGGATGACAGCGACATGCGCTGTTTCTTCTCTGCATCCGTACGAGGAAGATGAGAGAGTGGGCTGAAAGAGAGAGGGGAGATGGGCTGGGGTGGTTTGGTGGGCTGGGGAAAAGAGGGGAAAAGGCTGGGTTTTAGGTGGGTTGAGGTGGGCTGGCCGCAGGGGGCTGGCCTGTCTCCCCACCTCAAAAGGTTTTCTTTTTTTTTTGTTCTCTCTCTTTTTGTGTAGAGGAGGAAAAGAGGGAAAAAGAATTAGATGTTTAGGGTTTTAGTTTTTATGAAGTATTTTTATTTGATTTACAAAACAGCAATAGTAGGGTATGTTAACTTATTTTCAACAATTTGAAAAATGACAATTAGTTTGAAATTTTCTATTTGAAATTCATATAGGGTTTCATATAGAGTTTTTTTAAAAAAAATAAACAAGTTTCATTTAACAAGATCAAACACTATGAGACTTAGTGAGTTTTTAAAATGTTTGGGAAGATTTTAATTCTTAAACCACAATTGGGATCATGCCCATTATGATTGATTTTGAAGTGAATTTGAATTTTGCCATTTAGGGTGTTGATTAAAGGGAGTTTTTATTTAACAAGCAATTTAAATAAATTCAACTTCAAACTATTGAAAAACAATTTGAGGTATTTAGTTTGCAATTTTCAATTGGAAATGTTAGACATGTTTTTGAAAGTTTAAATTGGTTTGGATTTTTGAGTGGTTTTGAGAACATGATGCAATGCATATGATGCATGTGATGCAAAAAGAAAAAGGAAAGCAACAAATTTTTCTACTTAGGGGGAACACCCCAGGTGTTACATAACTCTACTAAACATGTTGTAGGACAAGTAAAAGATGTTATGATTGAATTGCACATGACTTTCGTACCCGTTGATTTCATTATTATGGATATGGGGGATAAATCCCCTAGTCCTATTATTTTGGGTAGACCTTTTCTTCGTACTACAGGTGCAATCATAGACTCCAAGGAAGGGAATGTCAAGTTTCAGTTCCCTCACAAGAAAAGCATGGAGCACTTCCCAAGGAAGAGGGGCACGCTGAAGAACAAGCTCCCTCATGAGCTTTATCCCTCTTGATTATCAAGTAAGTAAAGCCTAGTTATATGGCTATAAAGAAAACGCTTTACGGGAGGCAACCCGGTTGTTTTTGTTTGGATTTTCCTAGTGTCCTCTTGCTGTCTCAAGGGATTAGTTTTTTTGTTTTAATTCTGGAGTTTTCAATAAAGAGTCAAGTCAAACCCATTTGGACTTATAAGTTGCTATCCTAGTGCATGAAATTTCTGTTTCAGCACGAGTCTTCTCACCGTATGATTTTACGTTTTTTATTGGTATGTCGGATTGAGCTAATTTTTCAGTATGTTCTGCAACTTTTCGTCCTCTGTAAGGAACAAAATTGTCTTAATTGTTTGACGAGTCTATCTTAGGTAAAAACGTTCGTTTTGCTGCTGCTGCTTTTCTGGACAGATTCTGCCTTCTTTTGTTTTATGCACTCTTTGGGTTGGGAATCAAATTTCCATGATTCTTTCAAGAAAGAGAGTGAACATACAACATAATGAAACTTATTGTCTATCTACTGGAGCATTTGATTTGGAATTTTGCACAGCAAGCATGTGATTTGTTTGTCCTTACTAATCTCACCCCACAGAAAAAGAATGGGAGAAACATGTTTTGTGAAGTTTTTTCACATGGAATAGAGGAGCTGCGCCTCAAGACATCCAAGAATGGTGAAAGCCATAATCTTGGGGATGTGATGAACAACCCACTGGAGCTACACTCTTTTGGTTAGCACACGTCTAATTTCTATTTTTCTAAGCAAAGCATTTATCGTAGAGACTTGAAGCATCTAGTTTTTGTTTTTATTTTTGTTTTGATAAGACCACCACCATTATTTTATATGAGATTGAGATACTGAAGTTTGGGGTTTTAATGTATTGGATGCTAGTATTATGACTTGGAATATGGACGCCATGGTTGATTTGAAAAGCTACATATGTTTGCATGATTTATAGGCTTTTTATGTGTAGAAATTTGCAATAATGTTGTCTTGAGCTATCACTTATTCATGTCCTTGATGTTAATTGCTGGTTTATTTAGTTTGTCATGAAATGAGTAGTTCTATGGACATTTGCATGCAAAGTAGCTGGTCAACTATCTCCCTCTTGCTAGTCCAAAAAATTAAAAATTCCAACAAGTAAAAACTTGTTTCCAACACTCCTTAGCCAAGTATTTCCAGTGAGTCCACCATATCTTCCCATTAGCTTCATTGCTATTCCGAGCATGTTCACCATGTTATTGTGTTATTTATGTTCTAAATTAAGATATTCACTTAATTAATTGTCATGGGTTGAACTTGGGATAGGACTCTCACGAACTTTTGAAGGCACACTTTACTTTTTATGCATCTAATAAACATGACCTAATAATGGGAGCCACAAGTTTTGCGTTTGACAAGTGTGTGGTTGGGAGCTAGCTATAAACGTGTATCACCGGAAAGATTTCAACATTGCACAAATTTTTTACATTTGGTTGATATCATGTACTTTTGTTTTTGGACTCCTCCCATGCCGAAATGAAATAGAGGAATAGTAAGTTTTGATGAGTAAGTATCTATATGACTAGAGAAACGCATTGGGCCGCTAACCCAAGCCATGCTTTATCATGGTGGAAATTTACTTACAGCTTGAGTGACTCTACAACACATCCTATAATAAAATAAGAAGCTATGCATAATAGTGAATGAAAATAAAAAGGATGATGAGTCTACTCCGTTTGTTCATCTTGTCATTGTAACATGGGCTTGTTTCCATGTCATGGGGCAAGAGGTACCTCTTTGCGGTTCTCTATGATGTCATTAATACTTATTATGATTGTACAAAGCTTATTAGGAATCTTAAGTTGAGTAATCATGGAGTAGGTTTTCACACTCACGGGGCATGAGGCTTTCAACCACCTTGTCATTCTCATTACTTCAATACTCACAATTTTAAGATGCTAGTGATAAAGGGGCAATGAGAGTCCTAGATCAATGGATACCACATTTCAATTAGTAATTTTAGTTGAATAATTTAGAGGCTAAATAAGACTTGATCATGTTTTACCTCTACTCAATTTTCTCCAAAGTGTACACTATATTTTCTATTCTCCATTATGCTATTCTTTGACCAATATAGGATTTTATTTTTCATTTTGTGTACACATTTGGTCCATAGTGCTTTTATTTCATTATACACTCTGTGAACTTTCATGAAGCATCTTTGCTTGGATATTTGATATTTCTTACAACATGAATTGTATATTGCTACTCATTTCTAGTATTAATCATTTGATTATATGTAGCATGAATAATTCTCCTTCATATCCCATGATTGTTTCAATATGCAAAACCCATCTTAGTTTTATCACCTTCATACTCGAGGACGAGCATGGGTTAAGCTTGGGGATGTTGATGCATGTAAAATGCATAGATGAATTTTGCATATTTTCACATGGTTTTCTATTACATATTGCATCATATAAGGGTAGAATTCAATGTTTTATAGTATTTTGGGGTTAAATTATAAAGTCCCCCAACTTTTATGGAATTAACACTGCCTGTCAGAAACCCCGTTTCTATATTTTTGACGTTTCAGGGGGCAAACTTCCGCGAAATCACCTGAAAATCTGCGGGAGTCATTTTCTTGGAAGGAGAAAACTTGCGGGCGAAGGATCCACGAGAATTGGGCAAGGAGGCCCAAAAGAGGACCCTCCACGCGGCCAGATTCCTTGGCCGCGTGAGAGGCCCCCTTTTGGCCCATGTGGCCCCAATTCCTTCCATCTTCGACTTACCGACTCCGTCTTGACCTAAAACCGACTATAAAAAGGGTCCCCCGTACCCTTACGGAGGAGAGCGCCGCCGAAACACCAAAACAGAGACCAGAAGTTCCAGATTGGAGGGGGAAAACTCCGGCGGGGCGCCGCTGGTGTGATCTCCTACCCCTCCAACGTCATCTCCATCGACATCTCCATGAAGAGGGAGTAGTCCACCCCAGGGCTATGGGTTTGTGGAAGTAACACTTGTATCTCTCTCTATGTGCTTCACTAATTAGATTCATATGAGCTGCCTCACATGATTACGGGCACCGTTGTAATTCCTATGTGTTGGATCTTTTCTATGAGTTATTGAATCTGAGATTGCAATTGTTTCTCTTGAGATATTTGAGTAGATGTATCTTATGTACCCCGTTCTTATTTGCTAGCTTTGATCAATCTAGTTCTTGAGAGCGTGTGTGGGGTGATGGGTGCATTAGTTGGAGTAACGGGGGGTGGCTAGTGATGTGAAAGTGACAGAAGTTCGGCGATCCACTTAGGTTTTGTTAAACCTTTCTTAGTTACCTCACTAGGGATAAAAAGGAGTACCTTGTCACCGGGGATTTGAAGTGACACTAATCAATCTCCATGACTAGATCTAGCAAGTTCTTACTTCAACTTCATGTCACATTGCTTAAAGCTATACTCTGGTTTTTCCTTAATTATCGAGGTGTTATGATTTATTTCGCATCTTGGTGGAGTATAAGAGGGATCAATATGACCGTAGAGATCTCTATGCTAGGACGTCATGCCCATATGAAAGTACTCAATGTTAAACATGTTATTGTAATCTCACATGTAATTCTTTATGTCCACCGTCTACCACTTTATTTGAGAGAATGCAAGTGTGAAACCATGAACCCCGGTCCTATTTTAATTATAAGAAAACACTCTAGTTACTTTGCTGCAATTTACTTTACTTGCACTTTACTTTACTTGCATCTCCAATTCGAATTTACATTATCTCCATCACCACTTGCATCACAAAAATACAAAAACAATCCATTGCATATTTATTTTCTCATTTGCATTTAGTAGTAGATTTAATTATTGCACATTTACTTTCAGTTTTGCATTGCAATTTAGAAGTCTCACACCTTGTGCTTGACAACCACTTGGTGAGGTTGAGGGCACAAAATTCTCTACTTGTTTGCAGGATCCTGGAGGAAGATTGGAAGACAACTGCTGAAATACTGGCTCCCCAAGAGTTCGATATAAACCCTCGAGTCACCCTCGTGGGGAAGAAGGCTTGCCAGTAGCTACACACTCTGCACTTGGAGTCTCAACCTAGCCATCAATGACACACCCAGACCTATTTCAGAAATTTATGCATCTCTTGATGCTGACTACTGGAAGGGGGCTGTCCGTTGCAAGATGGATTCCATCTTGTCTAACGGAACCTGGGAAGTCACTGATCGTACCTATGGGTGTAAACCTGTAGGATGTAAGTGGGTGTTCAAGAAAAACCTTAGTCCCGATGGTACAATTGAGAAGTATAAGGCAAGGCTTGTGGCCAAGGGTTATACCTAGAAAGAAGGTGAAGACTTCTTTGATACTTACTCACATGTGGCTAGATTGACCATTATTCATTTGCTACTTTCACTGGCTTCCTCGCACGATCTTCTCGTTCACCAAATGGACGTTAAGACGACTTTCCTTAATGGAGAGTTGGACGAGGAAATTTATATGGAGCAGCCAGATGGTTTTGTAGTACCCGGCCAGGAAGGCAAGGTGTGCAAGTTATTGAAGTCATTATACGGCCTCAAGGAAGCACCTAAGCAATGGCATGAGAAGCTCGAAAGGACTTTGACTGTTGAAGGCTTTGTTGTAAACGAAGCTGACAAGTGTGTGTACTATAGCCATGGTGGGAGCGAGGGAGTTATTCTATGTCTATATGTTGATGACATATTGATCTTTGGGACCAATCTTGATTTAATCAAGGAAGTTAAGGATTTCTTATCTCGCTGTTTTGAGATGAAGGATCTAGGAGTAGCTGATGTTATCTTGAACATCAAGCTGTTGAGAGATGATAATGGTGGGATCACGCTGCTTCAGTCTCACTATGTGGAAAAGGTCTTGAGTCGCTTCGGGTATAGTGACTGCAAGCCTTCTTCAACTCCATATGATGCTAGTGTGTTGCTTCGAAAGAATCAACGGATTACTAGAGATCAAATGAGGTATTCTCAGATTATAGGCTCGCTTATGTATTTGGCGAGTGCCACGAGGCCTGACATCCCTTTTGTTGTGAGCAAATTGAGCCGGTTTGTTTCCAATCCAGAAGATGATCATTGACGTGCGTTTGAAAGAGTTATGCGCTATTTAAAAGGCACTGTGAGCTATGGAATTCACTATACCAGAAACCCTAGGGTTCTGGAAGGATATAGTGATTCTAATTGGAAAACTGATGCTGATGAGCTTAAGGCCAGTAGTGGTTATGTTTTTACACTTGGTGGTGTCGTTGTTTCCTGGAAGTCTTGCCAGCAGACCATCTTAACAAGGTCAACTATGGAAGCAGAACTCGCAGCATTAGACACAGCCACTGTTGAAGCAGAGTGGTTTCGTGAACTCTTGATGGACTTGCCTGTGGTTGAAAAAACAATACCCTCAATCTTAATGAACTGTGATCATCAAAGTGAACAGTTCTAAGGTTAATGCGAAGTCATCAAGACATGTGAAGAGGAGATTGAAATCTGTCAGAAAATTGAAGAACTCCGGAGTTATTGCGTTGGATTATATCCAAACATCTATGAACTTGGCAGATCCCTTCACAAAGGGTTTATCACGGAATGTGATAGATAATGCATCGAGGGAGATGGCTTTGAGACCCACGTTATGAGTTGCCCGCAGTGGTAACCCACTCTATGTGATCGGAGATCCGTGAATTAGAAGTGGGAGACAAGCTGTTGGTCGGCTGAGAGGAGAGTATCCTTATACTTTATTCAACTCCATGAAGATGCAATACTCTCCTGATCTGTATGGTAGGTTGACAATTGTCTTAATGTGTTCCAACTGGCTTATTTATATAAACAAAGATGTGTCCTGCAGAACATCTCCCGAGGAACTCACCTATATGAGTCCGACTGTTAAACGTCGCAGTCTATGAGAATCGGGTGCTCTCTAATAAACTCATGAAAGGCCTTCGGAGTATGACGCATACGCTCCAAACCACGAGGAAGCCTTGCGGCAACCTAGTATCGGTTCAGACGTTGTGTGAAACTGGTATCACAGCAAACTTGTAGTTCAAGGCGTAGTCCACTATTCAAGTTGTGAACTAGTGTAGCACGATGTTCTAAGTGGAAGTTCAACTTAACAGTCTCCACTAAACACCGGTATATAAAACAATGTTTTGGAACTAAGATTATGAGATGTGCTAATGACACTTTG
Organism: Alopecurus myosuroides; assembly: GCA_028641055.1. Lineage (NCBI taxonomy): Eukaryota > Viridiplantae > Streptophyta > Magnoliopsida > Poales > Poaceae > Alopecurus > Alopecurus myosuroides. The sequence goes on along the minus strand of CM054063.1, from coordinate 290,408,569 downwards.
TGGGGGGTTGTTGGAATTTAAGGGCTGCACCATGTGGCCCAACTAAGACCCAATAAATTCTGAAATTGTCATGGCCCATTCATGAATAATAAGTGGAGGGAGTGGGACTAAAGTTTAGTCCAATACTGCTACTTTGGAGAGAATAGAACCACCTTATAAGGTGAGCCATTCTAGCTCATGTATGAGTTGGCAAGACAAGAGGAGAGGTGTGCCACATGCGCGCTCCTCCTCCGCCGCCCGCCTCGCCTCGTCACGACGCGTCGCGGGTTGCGGGAATGAGCCGAGCCGAGAGCGTTTATTTTGTCGCTTGGGAAAACTTAATGAGTCATTAACTTGGTAATTAACGGATGCGTTCATTCCTAAACCGTTTCCGTTTCCTTTCTGGATCGTGGAACCGACTCAGATGTGGAGTTACGTCCACGTCTCTCCCAACCCGCATATAAATAAGCGCATACGGTAAACCCTAGCTACCACTTCAACATATGGTTTCGCACCGTTCCAAAGCACTGCGCCGCCAATCAAGTCTTCTCCATCCCTACTTTCGGCGTGCACCGCGAGGAGGGATAGCAGGCCTCCGCTCTTGTGATCCTGTACGGGAGAGGGGCGATCAGGTTTTGGGGAGCGCACTCCGCGACTGCTGACGACGACTACTTCCCCAACGACGACTTCTTCCCCGACCTCGGCAACCTCTTCATCGACGACATGGGTGACAACATGGACAACAACACAGGCGGTGCCGCTACCGCTGCATCGTACGTATCTCTATTCCATTTGTATGAGATATTACTGGAATTCATATGTCTAGTTCTTGCCGTAGATCGGATTTGTTCTTCTATTGTACTAGATATTTGCATGCTTAGTATAATTTCTACTGTCATGATTTATTTGATGTTATTTCGGATTAAATCATATGCTAAATTGCTTATATATTCAACAGATCCAATATCACTCTACCTGTTTTTTCTTCCAGCTGAAGGACTGTTGTGTTTGCTCCAACACAGAGGCACGTTGGGCAAACTCGAAGGACTAATGGTGGCGATTCGGTGCCATCCGTGAAGGACTGTTGTGTTTGCTCCAACACAGAGGCACGTTGGGCAAACTCGAAGGACTAATGGTGGCGATTTCGGTGCCATCCGTAAATCATCTGTTATTTGCAAATGATAGTGTTCTCTTTTTTTTAAAAGCAAATCAATAAACAACATTGGAGGTAGATGATATACTTCACTTATATTGCTTGACTTTGTGGCAGCAAATTAACAGAGATAAGTCATCTATTTTCTTAACAAATGGTATCCAAGAGGGGTAAGAACCATGGTAAAATACATCTTATATGTTACTAATAAATCTCTAAATGAGAAATACCTAGGATTGCCTTTTGATGTAGGTAAATAAAAAAATGTGCATTTAAATATCTGAAAGACAGAGTTTGGAAAAGAAAACCAAGGCCGGATGGAACAGATTTTATCTGCGCGGGACAAAGAGGTTCTAACTAAAGCAGTTGCTCAATATGTCTCGGTATTTTACATGACTATTTTAAGCTTCCAAGAGGATTGTGTGAGCATGTGAATTATACGATAAAAATGTTCTGGTGGGGGAGTAAAGATGGAAGGAGAAAACCGGATTGGGTGGCATGGGATGTGATGATCCAACATAAATAAATGGGTGGATTTGGATTTCGTGATATGGAAAGCTTTAATCTCGCTATGTTGGCCCGTCAAGCATGAAGAGTCCTTCAGAATCCTAATTGTCTGAGTTCGAGGGTGTTGAAAGCTTTATATATTCCTAATGATAATATTTTAGATGCTCAACTAGGAAGCTCTCCATCTCAAATATGGAGGGCTATTTATGAAGGTGTTAGTTTTAAGACAAGGTTTGATTAGAAAAATTGGCAATGGTTCCTCCACAAATATTTGGAACCATAATTGGAGTCCAAGGGCAGAGCATATGCGTCCGATCACTAGTCCGTGTGATTCTGAAATTTATATGGTGTCTGAGCTGATTGATGATAGAAATGTTTCTTTGCAAGAAGAATTATTGCTTCGTACATCAGGAGGACCAATGGGCTTGGAACTTTGAAGGCAATGGTCTGTTTACTGTATGATCTCTCGTGCTGTATGCTGAGTGAAACTTAAAATAGGAGGGAAGACTGGTTAGATCACCGGCCAGCAACTTCTAATTTTTGGCTGAGAATAAAAATTGGACAATGCTATGGAAGACCAAGGTTCCATAAAAAATTCGGGTGTTCGAGCTTGGAGACTAGTGCAGAGAAGTTTACCTTCAGCTGATGTTTTACACAACAGTAATATGGCAACACATGGGGGCTGTTATATCTATAATGGTTCAGCAGATTCATGGCGTCACTCCCTAATCAATAGCAATATGGCAAGATGTGTGTGGGTTTAATTGATAAAGATATTACAGAACATATGTCCCCGAATTTAAACCCAGATGCAAGGCAATGGTTGTTTGCAACGATGGAGACCCTTGAGTATAAGAAATTCATTACTCCCTCTGTTAGCTTTTATAAGACATTTTAATTTTGGCCACATACATAGTAAAATAAGTGTCAAAATTAAAATAATAAGTAGTGTGTCGTAGGAGGGAGTATTAGGTTGGTCACCTCTCACCTTGTGGGCTGTTTGGATGGCTCGAAGGAAGACCATTCATGAGGGACTGTTCCAATCGCCCATGAGCACTTTTGGTTTTGTAGGAAGGTTTATATCCAATGTTTTAAATAGCGGGATATTGCATATAGCGGCAACGCTTAAAAACAGCTATAGCGGACATATAGCGGCATTATAGCGGCAAGTTGTACACTACATCATTTAGCGGCAACATGCTCAAACAGCTATATCGGAGCTATAGCGAGGCTATAGCGGGCTATTTAAAATTATGTTTATATCTGAGTTGGGAGAAGCTCATCCCAATATGGAGAAGAAGATTACCATAGCCCGGCGGGCTGCTCGTTCGTCTTCGCCTCTGCTTGGTATAGTCAAACTGAATGTTGATGCAGCTGTCTGGGAGCACATGATCTGGGAGCTCAACCAGAACCATAAAGGGCGCTTCTGACCCTACTACACGAGAGGCAACGGCGTGCCTTGAGGTGAGGACTGAGGAGTTGGTCTTAGCACATGATCTGGGAGCTCCTCGGCTGCAGGTTACTTCTGATTGGTTGTGCAGCTATAGTGCTATTTTGCATGAAATTCAGAAACGCTCGTCTCACTTTCAGAGGTAAAATTTCAGCATGAAGGCAGCGAACTGAATGGTGAAGCGCATTTGGCAGCTAGGAATTCTATTTTCGATTCTTTTGGTTGCGGTGTGTGTGGCTCCTGGAACCACCAGACTTTGTACCCAGATTTGTACGAGCTGAATAAAGTTTCTCCCCTCAAAAAAAAAAAAAACTTAACGGGCAGCGAAAACATGCATGCATGCATGATGTCTTATTCTCCTCGCCCGTAACAATTAGCACTCGACGCGGCTAGACAGGGCGGATGGGGGTGCGGGGGCGATGGCCACGGCAGCAACACCTCCGGGCAGGCCTTCTCGCACGCGTCCTCGGTGAAGTAGCAAGGGAGCTCGGGCGTCGGCACACAGCAGAAGCACGGAATTTTGCTGCGGGGGCTTTCAGCAACGCCGCGCCCGGTCTGGCCGTCGAGCTGACGGCCGCCTGCACTCGACGGAGCAGACCACATGGTGTAAAAATATCGATGAATGGAAGAATTCTTCGGTTGATGGATGAATCACTTACAGTGCGCGGAGAAGGAGTGGCATCCGAGTACCACGAGGAACAAAACCAGTGTTGCTGTCTTCTTACTTCCCATCTTGCTGCCGGATGTGTGCGACTTATCTGCTTGAGCCAAGCGAGCCTTGTGCTGCTATTTATAGATCAGCGGGACGTAGCTAGTACCTAGCAGGCTGCAGAATGTATTAACTGCATGGAGATCGCTCAGTGGATTTTTTTAATAGAGAATATTGTCATATACAGTATCCAGTTAATTCATTAAAAAGGATCCAAAATTGCTGGATAGCTATGGCTAAATACTATCCGGCATTAAAACATGCAATCCTTTTAATTCATATATGTGCTAAAATATGTAGCAGCGTGGCCAATTCCTCTATCCATCGACACATTCGGATGTGGACTCACGTATTGTGATTTAATTGTTGTTTGATAAAACGATGAAAACCCTTGCCCCTGTCAACCTTGTGGACACCCAGAACACCTTCATGCAAGTGATTCCCCCATGCATAGGGGAGGCTGTTCCGTCCTACCTGTGGCTTATGTTACTATTGCCTTTCAAGTGCTTAGGTGCTAGTACCACAAATACGTAAGTGGTGCTTCGTAGAGATTGCCTAGCAGTGGATGCCTTCAGGGCGTCCGTTGCGGCAATATGACAATTGCGTCGTTGCCTTGAGGTGCTCGCACATTTACGTTCTCGTGCTATTGTTGTTGCCTTGTGCAACTCTTCAAGGAATAGTCTGCCTCTCCGCCTGCTTCTCCATACTATAAATTATTGTTCTAGCCACATATTGGTTCTAGCGGGCATATGATTGGGGATCGCCACAATCTCTACCTAATAATGAAAGCGTGAAAGTTTTTATTTTGCGAAATTTTGGTATATGTCGTTGACTTTTACAGATTTGCCCTCTTACCAAACAACATACTAATGAACTAATGCAATTCTTCTCCTCACCCAACTGAAATTCATCCTTAACTGGGTCACATGTAGGAACCCGCCAGTGACGAGGCATTTCCATTAGCGGGTGCTCTACATCGATGTGGGCGACGTGGCGGAGCGCGTCTAAAGTTGACCTCGATGATGACGTGCGGGTTGAGGCCGTACGTCGATGCATTCCCGTGGTGGTGGCAGGGAGCAGAGCTCTGCCCGTTGGAATGGCAACGAAATAGTGTCGTTTCTGGTATTTAAAAATTGAACCTTTTTTTTTGACATTCAGTATCATGATATATTGATGTTGGAGATAGTACATGGTAGAGATGCACTCCAATTTTCAATTGATTCCAAACGGGACCTCTTTTTTTATCTAAAACATGGATAGTTGTTAGGCATGCAGGCGGATCCCTGCAAGGGTTGAAATTTCTGCCCGCCACGTTTACTTTTTTCTCTATTTGCTTAGTTGGTTGCTAATTATTGTTCAGCGTAAGTGTTTGGCGGACAGTCCGCTAATTCCGCCGGACGGGCGGCCTGCATTCCTAATACTCGCTGACGAGAGTGTAATCATGCACGGGACACCAAATATTATCAGCTGAAAGTAACTAGTACTCCCAGTAGAGAAGCTTCACGAATTACGATACCGAAAATGGTTTACAAAATGGGATCAGAAATGCCGCGCGCGAATTGTGGCCATGATCGACAACTAAACCAGCAGCAGAACCACCAACACCTAAACCATCACGATTCACTCGTCGGAAGCAGAAAAAGAAAACACACACACACACAGCAATGGGATCTGTTATTCTCCTGGCCCGGCCTGGACAGCTAGAGGGCGGGGGGCGGGCCGGGCGACCATGGCGGCAACACCTGCGGCCGGCAGACCTTCAAGCAGTCGGCTTCTGTGTGTCGGCATGGCTTCTCCGGCGTCGACAGACAGCAGAAGCAGTCGATGGGCCCCACGCATGTAGTCTTCTTGCACTTGGCCTCCAGCGGCCTAATCTTGATGCCGCGCCAGGTCTCGCCGTCGCCGCCGTCTAGCTGACGCCCGCCTGCACACGATCGACCGGAAAGGACAACCACAAGATGATGAAAATATATATCGATAATACGTACAGTACGATGGAAGAATTGTTCAGTTGATGGATGGATTCACTTCACTTACAGTGTGCGGAGAACGCGTGGCATCCCAGTAGGAGGAACAAAATCAGTGCTGCTGTCTTCTCGGTACTCATCTGGCTGCCGGATCTCTGGCACGCCATGCTGGAATATTGGTCCAGTGAGTCGAGCCTTGTGCTGCCCTTTGTAGATCAGCGCGAGGTTGATGCTGCTCCTACAAGGCAGGATATCGAATGCATTCACTTCATGGAGATCACCCGGTGTGTAAAATAGAATATTGTGATTTACTATCCGATTAGCGGCTCGTTGTGTGGCTAAATATCCAGCATTAAAAACGTGCAATCTTTTTTGCTTTTAGGACGGGAATATTTGCCGAGCCTGACTACCCAACTTTCTTTTTCCGCCTTCTTTTCTCTCCAACGAAACCGGTACCATCTATTTCCATCATTCAGTTGGAGTACGTGCTTCAAAATCAAATCTTCACTTGATACATTTCAGCTCTATTTTTCTTGAGCTATAGTTGGCACGTAAAACCGACGGCGTTGCACGTTAACTTGAGGTTTCGAAATCATAGTCACGATATCCGCCCAAGAACTAGCTGTACAGAGCCTACACACATGCCGGTATCACGCCAAGCGGCCGAACCGGTGGCGAGTCAGGAATGCAGAGACAAACACTCGACAAGCAATGCATAAGCAAGGATCCAGGAGTTTCCACATGATTAAATTGACAGCGTCTATCTAGTGGCTGTAATCTCGGCTCTCGGATCTCCTGGACGAGCGAGAACGGTCAGCGTGACTCCGGCGTCCACTGTCCCGGGAACGGCTGCTGCCACCTTCGCGTCTATGCTCCCTATGAGATCGGCTAGGGCTGCGGTCGGCTTCAGTGGAGGTTCTTCTGACGCTGCCACCGTCCTCGGCAGGAGACATCTCTCCTGGCTCTCGGCTCCTCCTCCCCTTGCGATGGCTGCTGTCATCTTCGGTAGAGCTTCTCTGCCTACTGTGGCTGCTGATATCTCTGGGCTCTCGGCTTCTTCTCCTCTTGCGATGATGATCAGCGTCGTCTTCCATTGGGCTTCTCTGCCTATGGTACCCACTGGTATCTCTATGCTCTCGGCTTCTCCTTTTCTTGCGATGATGATCCCCGTCGTCTTCAGCTGGGCTTGCATGCCTATCATAGCTGCTGCTATCTCCCTGCTCTCGGTGGCTTCTCACCTTGCGATGACCGACGTCCTCTTCGGTTGGGCTTCTCTGCCTACTGTGAGGGCTGGCCTCCCTGTAAGTAGATGATCTTATCCTCCTTTGTGATTCTTCCTTGTGGTCACGGCTGCTTTTACGCCTGCGAGGGCTGCCTTCATCATCAGTTGGACTTCTCTGCCTCCGATAGGTGCTATCAGACCTATCCTTGGATCTCCTCCTAGGAGGTGGCGACTCTTCCTTCTCAATGTCGCCGCCTCTTCGTCTCGGTGGTGGAGGAACCTGTGATAGTGCGAGTAAACAGTGTTACTATATACATGGCAGTAAGCAGGAATGGAACAACCAAGCCATGCCCCAACTACAACATCGACATATGCAAATGAAAGGCATATTATGGCATAGCAGAGTGAATAGTATCAGTCCTCTTTGTGAGCACACACACATACAATGATTTATTTATTACCAGTGTTCACCCCTGTCCCTGTTCATGTGGGTTCAGTAATGACAACAATGAGCGAATTTACGGGCTAAATGTCCACATAAGAAAGATCCGTCCATCTTAATATTTCAAGACAAAAACAGTCATTAGGTTCGAAAATGGTCATAACAACCAAATTCCAAGTTCTCTCCATTTGTTTCTTATGTGTAAATGTTTTCTCTGGAAATAACATGAATTTGCTCCCACATTTCTGACGACTTCAGATAAAACGGGACATGTTCACATTTCAAACGGGATGAGATCCTAGATTGTGTCAGTTATAACTGATAATACGTCCTCACATATTAAATGATTCTTCTGTAGCAGTCACGGTATGAGTGACAAAAATCATGAAACTACCTGAAAACGTGTCGTATACCGCCCCTCAGGTGGCGGTGGGATCCCAAGCTTCTTCAGTTCATCATAAGGAATAGGCCGCCTGCGTTTTACAGAGGTACATAAAGTTACTGCATGTCTAGAAACTCCAAGGCGTGATTCTCCCGAGTGGCACGGCTATAGTAGTAAGAGATACTGAAATTTAACCAGTGTTTTTGTTCATACAAGGGAGCACGAAATGGCCTCTCTCGACCTCCAAATCGAAGCTGGCCAGATTCCTTCTTTCCTCCAAGTCCTCCTCCTATAAAAGGACAATGCAGAGTAGTATGAAGACCATCTCAAATATTCTGTCTGAGTTCTATACTATACTTCAGCAGGAAACATACCTAGCCTCCTTGGTATCCATCCAGGCATAAGCTGCTGCCTATAATAGTCTACAATCACTTCACTGCCATCAATAATGGAATGGTGTGCATCCTTCAGGCCAAAGGCAGTATCAAATAGTTTTATTTTAGATTTCAAATATATGCCTAGAATGCATCAGGAAACAAACAGGCAAAAGCACTCTCAGATATTATAAAGTTGATACCTCATAGGCACGACGCATCTCCCTGTCCGTTTCATACTCGACAAATGCATAACCACGAGAAGCACCAGTAACTGTGAATGAAGTAGCACGATCGATAAAACTGAAGTTGCAAAGAAGCAAAGATCGAGGTATGCAATCAGCTGCGCCCTAGTGAAACACTGCTATTTTTCATGTACCGGCAAGGACAGCTCAAAATGCGCTATGGCACTTGCGAGTTGACCTGAAAATTGGAGATTGATGCTACACTATTTTGTTTTTAATTACCAGATAAAACTTCCCATTCGAGACTATCAGATAGTAGCACAACATTTTCCACCGTGTTATTAGTGCCACATAAAACACTCCAATTCGCATCGAGGTGAACTGTACTTATTTTATTTTCACTAGAATAGCATCATGCAATTCCTGCTCTACGGATGCAAAATTCCCAAATCGAGATAATCTCGGCCAACGCTGCTAAAATTCAAGTAGCAAAATGCTTAAAAACTCACCAATATCCCGCACCAGCCGCATGCCTTTCACCTTCCCGTACCTGCCCATCGCCTGCTCAGTAAACCGAAGCAACCAAACAAACAGCTCCGACCATCAGACAGGAAAGGATACCAAATACAGCAACATTCAGCACAGAGGCACAAGCTAGAAAGGATACCAAATACAGCAACATTCAGCAGAGGCACAAGCTAAGACAAGCGCACCTTCCGGAGCGTGTCGTCGTCGGTGAGGCGGGAGAGGTGCCCGACGAACACCGTGCAGTAGGGGTCGCCGGCGGCCTTGGGGTCTCCAAACGGATCATCTAGATAGAAGAGACGGGAACCAGACGCCGAGTGAGGGGGGGCGTGGAGTGTTGATGCGCGAATGGGAGAAGAGTAGAACAGGGGGAGAGGGAGGGAGAGCACGCACAGAGGCCGGCGGTGGAGCAGAGGAGGGCGCGGAGGACGGCGTTGTCGTGGGGGGCGACGTCCGTGCCGTCGATGCTGCCAGCCTGGATCGGGTGATACTTGTCCGCGTAGAACACCGCGCCGGCGCTCCCGGCGGCACCTCCGCCCATTCTCATCTCGCCGCCGCCAGGACCGGCTGCTAGCTGCCGACCAACTTGCGCCGCCTTGTGGCCGCCGGTGGAACTGTGGAAGCGAGAGCTCGGGCCGCGGCTGTTCAGGAAAGGCAGGGGAAGAGATGGGCCGGACCGGCAGGTTTAGCTCGGTCGGTGTTCAGGGCAAACCCAACGGGCCCACCCAAATCGGACATAATTCTATCCACACTTCTGTTTGGGTCCCTGAAGCCTGAACCAAATTTGTCCCGCACAATGACTCGATCCCGATGCAAACCAACCTGTGGTTGGATGGTTAGGAGGTGGTTGTACCTCCAGCCCATGAGAGTTCAAACCACAGGTTTGACACCTGTGTGTTGCATTTAGGCGGAATATTCTTTCAGTGTGTGACGACGTTCCCGTCGACAGGGAGGTGCCTGTGGTGACTTTGTCAATCTCAAGACCCGCCGACTCGGTCACTCGGAGGTGCTCATAGGAGTAGGGTGTACGTGTGTGCGTTCATAGGGGTGAGTGTATGCGCGTGTATATGAGCGCTTGCGTTTGTACTGTGTTTCTCAAAAAAAAAATGACTCGATCCCGCTGCGGAGATCGTCGTCTGCGCGGGTGACGCGGCAAAATAGACACGGTTGACAAAAGTATTTCATAAGCTGAACCGTCGACAAAATTATTTTATGAACCACTCCCTCTGTTCAAGAATAGATGACTTCCACTTGTCTTGATACAAATGTATGTAGACACTAAAATATGTCTAGAAACATCCATATTTGGATAAGTTGAAGTCATCTATTTTTGAACGGAGAGATTAACCATTTTGTAACTCCGAACAATTAAGCGCTACACTCTACATTGTAGCGTCTAAAGGCAAGACGCTACATACCCAAACAATAAACTTTATAGACGCAGTGCTACACTATGGAAAGAAGTCTTACTCGTCTTGGTTGGTCACACAAATATTTGGTGAAGCCTAGGTCATTGGTTTGAATCCATGTTCTCCATTTCTTTTGTTTCTATTTAAAATAAATTCTTGTGCGAGGAGATTCGAACCGTAGATTTTTTGTTTGCGGAAAGAAACCAAAACCACCAGACTAGGTCTATATTAGTATGTATAAATGCACGTTCATATATTTGACAAAAAACAGTTGATTTTGATCTATGTGCTATGGTCAGTGGTAGGATGGTAACATGAACGTGCATTTGTGTCCATTTTATTTGCATAAAATTATTCATACTGAAAAAATACTTAGAATTAAAATATAATCTAGAAAATCCGCATAAGATATGAGAAAAAACAAATGTATTGTATAAATGCAGAAACGTGCATTTATACATACTAACATATAGCTGATCTGGTGGTTTTCATTTCTTTCAGCAAACAACAAGGCTGAGATTCAAATCCCCTTGCGCACGAATTTATTTTTAAATAGAAATAATAAAAAGGGAAAAATGTAGGAAATGAGATTTGAACTTATGACCTAGGCTTCACCAAATATTGGTGTGACCAGCTGAGATGCACAAGACTTTATTGTGTAGCGCCTAACCACTAGGCGCTACACATTTGGATATGTAGCGCCTTGCCTTGGGGCGCTACAATGTATAGTGTAGCGACTAGCTGTTAGGAGCTACACAAAATGGTTAGTTTGCAAAATAATTTTACCGAGGGTTTAGTGTATGAAATACTTTCGATTCATGGTCAATTGTGTCCATTTTGCCAGGGTGACGCCGCATGCGCGGGTAAGGCAAGCTATACCTAGTTATCCTCCACCGCCTCGAGCCCGTCTTCGGACCAGGGAGAACGTGGCACTCATTCGCTAATCTGCCCCAAACATGGAAAGGAACTCGGCATGTCTCCCTAGTCCCTTTTTTATGTGTGTGTGTGGTGGGGGGGCATTGGATGTGTTTTCTCAAACACTAACAAGTTGGCACTTTAAACTTATGAATCCCGTCCAATCTTAGCCCTATACTTGTTTGGAAAGTAATGACCCCACTAGTGGAAACAACCCCTTTCGTCCAGGGCCAGTAAAGGCATCTGTCCCGGTTGCATCAAAATTCAGGACAAATGCTATGCATTGGTCCCGGTTTGTGTGCCCGAGGCAGCAGAAATCGCCTGAGGGCAATGGTCCCGGTTCGTAAGGAGGCATTGGTCTCGGTTTGTGGCATGAACCGGGACCAATGCCTCGCCACAGGCCATGTCGCACGCGCAAGGGAATTGGTCCGGGTTCATGCCACAAACCGGGACCAATGCCCCCCTTCCCCTACATATAATGCCTCACAGCCCCCCTCCCTATGTTTTTTTTTTGCTCGGAGGATTGAGAGAGGTGGGTGCTAGTGTCTGTTATTTTACTATGCACACGAGGTGTTCGACAAAATACCCGAGCCACACATAAGCTCACTGAAAATGGTATCTTCGATCGAGGTTAACAAACTTATCTTTTTCATCTGTAATTGATACATAAAAAATTAATATTTGTCGATGTACTGTGGTGATTTCTCTATTGAATATGTTATTGTAATGTTTTTTGATAAACTTAATTATACGATGTAGATGGATGCACGGCAGCGATGGATATACGGTGACCGACGCACTTCTGAGTATATGGCAGGCCTGAATGCATTTCTCGCTGTAGCTCAGGCAAACAAAGATAATGGCTTTATGTGTTGCCCATGTGTTGATTGTCGGAACGCCAGGGAGCACTCTTCCCGGAGAATCCTTCACGACCACCTACTTCGGAGAGGTTTCATGCCCAGCTATAATTGTTGGACCAAGCATGGAGAAAGAGGGGTTGTGATGGAAGACAATGAAGAAGAATAAGAAGATCCTTTGTTCCCTGAATACGGTGATACTGCAATGGAAGACAATGCAGAAGAAGGAGGTGATCAAGAACAAGCATCAGAAGAGCCCGATGATGATCTTGGCCGAGTTATTGCTGATGCAAGGGAAGACTGTGAAAGTGAATTGGAGAGGTTGAAGCTGGACAACATGTTACATGATCACAAAAAGTTGTTGTACCGAAATTGCGAAGATGGTAGCACAAAACTCGGTACCACACTGGAGTTGCTGAAATGGAAGGCACAGAACGGTGTGACTGACAAGGCATTTGAGAGTTTACTTCAACTAATGAAGCCAAAGTTTGCAAAGGATAACGAATTGCCTGAGAGTACATACGAAGCAAAGAAAACTCTCTGCCCTCTAGGATTAGATGTGCAGAAGATACATGCATGCATTAATGACTGCATCCTCTACCGCAGTGAGAAGTACGAGAATTTGGATGAATGTTCGGTATGCACTGCACTGCGGTATAAGATCAGAGCAGATGACCCTGATGATGTTGACGGCGAGCCCCCCCGTAAGAGGGTTCCTACAAAGGTGTTGTGGTATGCTCCTATAATACCACGGTTGAAACGTTTGTTTAGAAACAAAGAGCATGGTAGGTTGTTGCGATGGCACAAAGAAGACCGTAAGAAAGATGGAAAGTTGAGACACCCCGCCGATGGATCGCAGTGGAGAAAGATCGAGAGAGACTTCCCGGACTTTATAGGAGAGGCGAGAAACTTATGGTTTGGTCTAAGTACAGATGGCTTTAATCCTTTTGGGGAGCAGAGCTCCAGTCATAGCACCTGGCCCATGACTCTATGTATGTACAACCTTCCTCCTTGGTTGTGCATGAAGCGCAAGTTCATTATGATGCCAGTTCTCATCCAAGGCCCGAGGCAACCTGGCAACGACATTGATGTGTATATAAGGCCATTAGTGGAAGAACTCTTACAATTGTGGGGCAAACCAGGTGTACGTGTGTGGGATGAGAACGAACAAAAGCCATTTGACCTACGGGCGTTGCTTTTCGTAACCATCAATGATTGGCCTGCTGTTAGTAACATTTCCGGACATACAAAGAAGGGATACAATGCATGCACACTCTGTTTAGATAAGACTGACAGTGTTTATTTGGATAAATGTAAAAAGGTTGTATACCTGGGGCATCGTAGATTTCTTCCGATCAAGCATCCCGTAAGAAAGAAAGGAGGGAAGCATTTCAGAGCTGAGGCAGATAACCGGAAGAAGCGTGACCTCCGTAGTGGTAATGATTTATTCGATATGGTCAAGGACCTAAAAGTAATCTTTGGGAAGGGTGATGGCAGCCAACCTATTCCGAACGGCCCTGATAAGCGCGCAACCATGTGGAAGAAGAAATCTATATTTTGGGAGCTACCCTATTGGAAAGTTCTAGAGGTTCGGTCTTCAATCGACGTGATGCACGTGACAAAGAATCTCTGCGTCAACCCGCTATGCTTCCTGGGCGTGTATGGGAAGTCAAAAGATACGCCAGAAGCACGGGAGGACCAACAACGTACGAAAGACCCAAGCAACAAGCACACGGAATACATGGCGCCATTACTTAAGCAGCTACGCTCTTACTAATGTAGAGAAGGAAATATTTTTTTGAAATCCTTTACAGTATCAAGGTTTCGTCTGGCTTCTCGTCGAATATAAAGGGGATAATAAACATGGCAGAGAAAAAATTCCAAAACCTGAAGTCTCATGATGCCACGTGATTATGAAGCAGTTGCTTCCGATTGCATTGAGGGGGCTTCTACCGGAAAATGTTCGAGTACCCATTGTGAAGCTATGTGCATTCCTCAACGCAATATCTCAGAAGGTAATCAATCCAGAAATTCTGGCTAAATTACAGAGGGATGTGGTCCAGTGTCTTGTTAGTTTTGAGTTGGTGTTCCCACCATCCTTCTTCAATATTATGACTCATCTCCTGGTTCACCTATGTGAAGAGATTCATATTCTCGGCCCGGTATTTCTACACAATATGTTCCCCTTTGAGAGGTTCATGGGAGTCTTGAAGAAATATGTTCATAACCGTGCTAGGACAGAAGGAAGCATCTCGAAGGGCTATGTAACAGAGGAGGTCATTGTGTTATGTGTTGACTTTATTCCTGACCTTAAGACGATTGGTGTTCCTTAATCGCGGCATGAGGGGAGACTGAGGGGAAAAGGAACGCTCGGAAAGAAAACAATGATACCCAAGGACGAGCATTCTTTCACTAAAGCACACTACACAATTCTACAAAATTCCATCTTCGTGGATCCGTATCTAGAGGAACACAAGAATATTGTACGCTCCACAAACCCGGGGAAGGATGACTCATGGATTAAACGCAAACACATGGAGACTTTCGGAAGTTGGTTGCAAACACATCTTATAAATGACACCACTGTTGAAGATCAGCTGTAGATATTGGCCGGGTCACCATCTTCGACTATTGGGAGTTTTCAAGGGTACGAGATAAATGGGAATACATTTTACACGATCGCCCAAGATAAGAAGAGCACCAACCAAAACAGTGGTGTTCGCTTTGATACAACAAACGAGAATAGAAAAAATGACACATACTATGGTTACATAGAGGAGATATGGGAACTTGACTATGGACCTTCTTTTAAGGTCCCTATGTTCAAGTGCAAATGGGTCAACCTGAATGGAGAAGGGGTAAAGGTAGACCCGCTTTACGGAATGACAACAGTGAATCTCAACAATATTGGTTACAATGACGAACCATTCGTCCTAGCCAATGATGTGGCTCAGGTCTTCTATGTGAAGGACATGTCCTCCAGACCGAAAAAGAAAAAATAAGCAAACAAATACATCATACGATGAGCCGAAGCGTCACATAGTTCTTTCAGGGAAAAGAAACATCGTGGGAATCGAGGACACGACAGACATGTCAGAAGATTATAATAAGTTTGTTGAAATTCAACCCTTCACAGTGAAAGCTGACCCAACCATCCCGTTAAATAATGAAGATGCTCCATGGTTATGGCCGAAGCGATCATAAGAAAGGGACAAGGGTTCATGGACCATCTCTACAGGAAGAAAATTCAGAAGACTAGATAGGGATGTTGTTGGTGATGTGTAATAATAAACGTGGAATACATGATCATAGTTCTGTTGAAAAAGTGTTCAGAAAAATTGTCGCACCGGCTCTCACACCCATATTGCACACAAACATGCATCTTGGATAGATAAAAAAGGCAGTACATAATGGCAAGAGTGTATGTATACCTAAACGGAGAGCATAGATCTACATAATGGCAAGACTGGATCTGATATGCTAGTCATACTCCTGCCTAGGCCTATAGTACTCCGACTCGTAGTCATCGTAGTCGCCACCGTTGTCGTCACTATCGTCGGACGGTGCTCTGGACTCCCTCGGAAGATCACGACGCCAGTACTGGGCGTGAGGGTAGCGCAGGCGGGAGTTATCGCTAGCCCTGATGTAGTTCATGATGCTCTGAAGAGTCCGTCCGCCGCCCCACCACAGCTGACGACCGGCCTCGTTGAAGTTCGAAGGAGGCGGGTCGTTCTCCTCGTACCTGGCGAGCGCACTCTCACGCTGATTAATGAAGAAGGCGTCCCAAGTAGGACGATAGTCAGGATTCCAACTGGGATTCCTTCGCTGCTCCGGCGTGAGCTCGTGGTAGTAGTGGTTCGTGATGGCCGCCCGACGCGCCACACCTTGAGGAAGAGAAGGGACCGGCACTCCTCCGGCGCTCAGCATCCAACCGGCGGAAACGCTATAGCCGGGCGGGCAGGGGTAGTTCGAGGCGGAAAGTGCCTCCTCCTGGAGGAAGGTTAGAGTGGGTACGGTAGAAGCCATGAGAGAGTGGTGAGTTTATATGTGTTTATGCCAATGGTGGCAATGCATACATATATATAGTGAGAAGAAAATAGATCCCTTTAGTCCCGGCCTGATTTACCAACCGGGACGAAATGGTTCTGGTTTCATTGGGAAATGGATTGTCCCTTTAGTCCCGGCCTGTTTTACCAACCGGGACTAAATGGTTAGGGTTTCGTTGGGACCAATCAGAAAGAATCACACGGATCATGTGTTTCTTTCAAGCGCTTGTGAGTCGTTGGATCAGGGGTGTGTTTCTTTCGAGCTGTTGTGAGCCGTTCGATCAGGGCTACGGTATGTTTCTTTCGAGCGGTTGTGAGACGTTGGATCAGTGGTGTTTCTTAACCGTTGGATCAAAATCCTAGCACAACACTTTGTGAGCCAGAGGACTCTATATATAGCCCACCTTCATACACAAGTCAGTTCATCGACCAAATACAAATCATTCAGATTCGCCAGCATACATCGTGTCGTGCATTTGGTATGCATATATGCACTCAGTAGCCACGGTAGGGATGTATGCTGGCGATACCGATTGTTTTGTTCTACATCCCGCCTTTAAGGTTTGATACATTATTCAGTTCATCGACCGAATACAAATCATCCGGATTCGCCATCATACGTCCGACCGTTCTTTTGATATGCATATATGTACTCAATAGCCACGGTCGGGCTGTATGATGGCGATACCGATTGTTTTGTTCTACATCCCCCTTGATGGTTTGACAAAAGGTTTGATACATCATTCAATTCATCGGCCGAATACAAATCATCCGGATTCGCCATCATACGTCCGACCGTTCTTTTGATATGCATATATGCACTCAATAGCCATGGTTGGGGAGTATGATGGCGATACCGATTGTTTTGTTCTACATCCCCCTTGAAGGTTTGACAAAAGGTTTGATACATCATTCAGTTCATCGACCGAATACAAATCACCCGGATTCGCCATCATACGTCCGACCGTTCTTTTGATATGCATATATGCACTCAATAGCCACGGTCGGGCTGTATGATGACGATACCGATTGTTTTGTTCTATATCCCCCGTTGAAGGTTCATCGACCGAATACAAATCACCCGGATGCCTTGTATGCGACGAAACTATGTATATGCATGGATCAACTGGTCTGATGTGCACTTATTATAAATTTAACGTACCTTGTTCTGTATTTGAAACGTGTGGAGTTATTATTTGAAACATAAAGGATATAATGGAAAACAAAATAAAACAATAGAAAACATAAAGGAAATAATGGAAAACATAAAGGCAACAATAGAAAACAAAAAAAGGTAACAACAGAAAACAAAATAAAACATAAAGGAAAAAAATAGAAAACATAAAGGAAAACAATAGAAAACATAAAGGAAACAGTAGAAAACAAAATAAAACAAGAGAAAACAAAAAGGAAACAAGACAAAACAAAATAAAACAATAGAAAACATAAAGAAAAACAATAGAAAACAGAAAGGAAACAATAGAAAACAAGAGAAAACAAAAAGAATACAAGAGAAAACAAAATAAAACAATAGAAAACATAAAGGAAAACAATAGAAAAGAAAATAAAACAAGAGAAAACAAAAGGAAACAAAAAACAAAATAAAACAATAGAAAACATAAAGTAAAACAATAAAAAACATAAAGGAAACAATAAAAAACAAAAAATAATTAAAAATAGGGCACTCGTCCCTTTTTTTGCAAACAACCGGGAGGGATGCCCCCAACGCGCGCGTTACACGTACCCCTGCGGGGAAAAAAGTGTGAGGCATCCGTCCCGGTTCGTAGCAACAACCGGGACGGAAGACCCTTTCATCCCGGTTGTTTCTACGAACCGGGACGGATGCCCCTCCCTATATATGCTGACCGTCTTCCTCCCCAAAATCACAACCGCGCGTAGGGATTTGGATCGCGAGACGCAGCCAGGCTGCTGCTCTCCCGCGCCCGCGCCGTACGTCCGTGGAGGAGAGCTCGCCGCGCCCGCGCCGTCGCCGTACGTGGACGTGGAGGACCTCGCCGCGCCCGCGTCGTCGCCTGTGGAGGAGAGGAGGATGAGCTCGCCGCGTCGCAACGCCGACCCGCGCCCGTGGAGGGGCTCGCCGCCCTCTCCCCTCGCCGTCGATCGTCGCGCGCCCGTGGAGGTAGAAACAGAGAACTTTTTTTATTTAGTGTTTTTGCTTTTACAATTTTGTTTAGTGTTAGAAAATTTAGTTAGAAATTTAGTGTTAGAAATTTAGCGTTAGAAATTTTTTAGTGTTAGAATTTAGTTAGAAATTTAGTGTTAGAAATTTTTTAGTGTTAGAATTTACTGTTAGAAGTTAGTGTAGAAAAATTTAGTGTTAGGAATTTCTACTTAGGAATTTTTAGTGTTAGGAATATTAGTGTTAGGAATTTCACTTAAGAATTTTTAGAAAATTTCACTAAGTTAGGGTTACAAAATTTCACTAAGTTAGAAAATTTTCACTAACTTAGAAAATTTCACTAAGTTAGAATAATTTCACTAAGTTAGAAATTTTCACTAAGTTAGAAAATTTTCACTAAGTTAGAAAATTTTACTAAGTTAGAAAATTTCACTAAGTTAGAAAATTTCACTAAGTTATAATTTTTTTACTTAGTGTTAGAAATTTGAAACTGTTATGAGGCACATAGACCGATGACCATCTTGTTCCTGTTAAGATGTACTACATGCGGTGGTGATCCGGGGAAAGGAACGAATGCGAGGGTTTCTGGATTTGTTTGGAACTAAATAATGCCACATATGTAATATGGTTCGTGAGATCCGGATGAAGTTGAACCCTTTAGTGCACATTCGTAATGGTGACATTCCTCAGAAATCCCTTCCGGGGTTATGAAGAATGTCCCCATTATGTATGTGTACAAAAGGGTCTAGTTTTTTCCGGATTTCACTATTACATATATGATTTTGTTTAGTTTCAGAGAACTCCAGAAACCCTTCCTTCCCCCGCATCGCCATCACATGTACTTACCTCGTAACGAGCACAAAATGTGAAGGTCCAACTTCACATCAAGACCCGATGACCATCTTGTTCCTGTTAAGAGCTACTACAGGCGGTGGTGATCCGGGGAAAGGAACGAATGCGAGGGTTTCTGGATTTGTTTGGAACTAAATAATGTCACATATGTAATATGGCTCGTGAGATCCAGATGAAGTTGAACCCTTTAGTGCACATTCGTAATGGTGACATTCCTCAGAAATCCCTTCCGGGGTTATGAAGAATGTCCCCATTATGCATGTGCACAAAAGGGTCTAACCTTGTTCGGATCTCACTATTACATATATGATTTTGTTTAGTTTCAAAGATTTCCAGAAACCCTTCCTTCCCCCGCATCGCCATCCCGTGTACTTACCTCGTAACAAGCACAAAATGTGAAGGCCCAACTTCACATCAAGGCCCGATGACCATCTTGTTCCTGTTAAGAGGTACTACAGGCGGTGGTGATCCGGGGAAAAGAGGAAGATGAGGGTTTCTGGATTTCTTTGGAACTAAATAACGTCACATATGTAATATCGTGAGATCCGAACGAAGTTGAACCCTTTTGTGCACATTCGTAATGGTGACATTCCTTAGAAATCCCGTCCGGGGTTATGAAGAATGTCGCCGTTATGGATGTGCACAAAAGGGTCTAACTTTGTTCGGATCTCACTATATTACATATATGATTTTGTTTAGTTTCAAAGATTACCAGAAGCCCTTGTCTTCATCCTTCTCCGGACCACCATCACGTGTACTACCTGATAGCAAGCACAAAATGTGAAGGTCTAGGCAGGAGTATGACTAGCAGATCAGATCCACTCTTTCCTAATAAACTTGTGACTCGAATGGGGCATAACATCATTCCAAATTATCCAGTCATGTGTGAAAACATTGTAGATCACTTCCTCTTCTTCTTCAAGATGAAGAGGAAGTGATCTACAATGTTTTCACACATGATATAGATAATCTGGGATGCTACATGTGTTATGTCCCGTTCGAGTCGCAACTTTATTCGGCAAGACTCGATCTGATCTGCTAGTCATACTCCTTACTAAAGTTCAGAAACCCTTGTTCCTGTTAAGAGGTACTATAGGCGGTGGTGATCCGGGGAAAGGATGAAGATGAGGGTTTCGGTTGGAACTAAGGAACGCCGCATTTGTAATATTAGTGTTAGTGAGATCAGAAGAACTGGGTTGCACCGTTTGGTGCATATACGTAATGGAATATCACCGTTATGTATGTGCACGAAATGGTCCAACTTTGTTCGGATCTCACAAACACTTACGTATGTGATTTTGTTTAGTTTCAACGAAGTTCAGAAACCCTTGTCTTCATGCTTCTCTGGATCACTATCACGTATACTACTTTGTAACAAGCACAAGATATGAGAAGGGCCAATTTGATCCTTTGTGTTTAATTTTCATCTTATTTATGTCATATATGTCCATTTACTATTTTTTACTAAGTTAGAAACACTAAGGTATTTTACTTAATTACGGAATATTTACTTAGTACGGGCCTGTTTTTAGTTTATGTCTCTGTTGGACCCGCCGGGCTGGCACTGGGAGGTCCTTAGTACTTGGACACGCGGCTTGGTGAGAAATCTAGGTGACGTGGTCGACCCGGATATTCTTTGGTGGCCGTGGCGTGGGCCACGGTCGGTGCGCAGAGAGCCGACCCCTGAGGAGGTGGTACAACAGCGTATCAGAGAGGAGGATGAGCATGTCCTTCGCTACATGTACTTGCTCGATAGGGAGTATAACAACGGTTGGTCGATTATTCGGAGGGTTCCTTACCACATGAGCTATGACCCTGTGAGGGTTCCTTACCTATGGATGTGTAGCACCCGCGACTCAGCACCCCACGGCTTAGGACCCGGTCGGAGTTAATTAGTTTGAGAGATGTCATGAGACTATGTATAAGTGATATTATTCGATCGTGATGTATTAGGGTTAAATAAAATGAATCGGGCTATGTAACTCTTGGTGTGTATTGATACATTTAAATATTTCATGAATATGTTGCTTTTATAATTGAAATGAGGATCTGGAACATATAGTTACTCTTTTTTCTAACATGTTTAGCTATAAGTACCATTAGTTATTATTTATAAGCAATTTTGATGAAATGGATCTGGAACATATAGTTACTCTTTTTGTGTATTTTCAGAATATATAGTATGGACCCAAGAGACGAAGATGCGGAAAACTTGCTCGAGGGTTTAATCCGCGGGGCCGAGGGAGAGACCTATGTGAGCCAGTGGATGAACAACTCCAGTGAGGGAGATCCGGAGCTCACCCGAGGAGACGTCTCTGCTGAGGGAGAAGCCGACGGCTCCGGTGAGGGAGAAGCCGACGACTCCGGTGAGGGAGAAACCGACGGCTCCGATAAGGGAGTAGCCGACGGCTCCGGTGGAGCCGTACAAATTACAAACACCGGCTTCGAGGTGCATATAGATATGTTAATTAATGAAGCATTCGTTGTCTATATACATGTATTAACAGTATTTATATTTTTAGCCATCCAGTTCAAGCATATCAACCGGAAAAAAGACTAAACAAGGCGCAACAAAGAAGTTTAAAAATACAGAAAGATATAGGATCGAAACGATCGCAGCAGACGGCGCACCCGAGCTTCCTGCTGATGTTGCCCAAAAATTTGTGAAGCAATGCAGAGTGCTAGTTAGGGATCAAATCCCGATCACTGTTCATGAGTGGAATGAGCCAAAAGATCCACGGAGACAAGGAAGTTCATTTGTCGGCAAAAAAGCCAAAGATCATCTTTTCAAAAAATATCATGTGTAATTTCACCTTACCCTTGTCGGAGGTGGACGAGAATGAGGCGCATGAGAATGAGGAGGTAGATGGTGAAGCCGATGTTACTAAAAATAAAATTGAGTTACTGGAAAAGGTCAAGGCGTGGACCCTGAAAAAGATGGCCGAGCAATTCAAAAACTGGAATAAAAGATTGAACCTTGACTTTGTTAAGAAGGGCAAGACTCCAGATTTCACTCACGGGTATGAGAAAATAAAACCCTTATGGACAGAGTTTGTGAAGTACAAGCTGTCGGAGAATGCAACGGATCGGTCAAAAACAAATCAGGAAAATGCATCCAAAAAGGTATATCACCATATTATGGGCAAGCTGGCTACAAAGGTTCCATACCCAAGTGGGAGAAATGGGAGAACGACCTGCTTGAGAAGGGGATCACTCCCGAGCCGTTCTTATGAGTCGAGCGGACAAGGTCATGGTTCTACGGGCATGGGGGCAAGTTGGACGCCGAAGGAAAAGCAATCTATAACCTAAGGCATAAAGAGAATCCTCTACCCATAGAAGATCTGAGAAGCGCAATAAAGGACGTTAAAGAGGGGAGGTTCGTGCCAGATAGAGAGAACGACGAGCTCACACGCGCCCTCGGGAATAAGAAACACGTAGGGCGTACACGAGCCACAAAAGGCAATCCTCCGTGGAGTATTGGGTTTGACGACACCAAAAATAAATACCCCGATAGAAGCCGTCAACGGAAAATGGACGCGAAGGCAGCTGAAGCAGAGAGTCAGGCAAACCGGAGGCGTCAACTTGAAGAACAGATAAAGCGGTGTTGGGAATATGCCCTAGAGGCAATCATGTATGATGTATTTCCCAATGTATTCATAAAGTTATTAAGTCGTCCTTGTTTCGAACATCTGATATATGTCATTGAATATGTGATTCGATTGTGGAACTATATATTCATGTTGTTCATACTAAATTGTCCTTGGTCATTAAGGTTGTGCTGGACACACACCCTAGACTAATGTGAGTGTTGGCTGATGACTCGGTTCCACTTGTCATGGGCATTGCGATGCCATTCCAACGTTCACAGACTTGGCTAAAGAGTTTACCAAGTCGGACTGACCCATATTGAGATGCAACGAGTAAGTCGTCATTTGCATGTCTCAATCAATGTAATCCTTAGACCCGAGATTATCGCACAATTCGAGTTGTGGATCACCGACTTAGGTTCTGTCAAAAGCTGTTCTGTGACAAGGCAGTTATAAAGGCAGAGTTCAGGTCGAATGAGAAGCAAGCTACGTGATGTGGATAATCAAGATGGGATTTTCTCCCTCCGAATGGAGAGATATTCTATGGGCCCTCACGAGTGATATGATTCCGGAAGCATGCCCATGCGCGACCCAATTAAGTGTTAACTGTGTCTATTGACTAAGAGTTAGTCAGATGAATCATATATAACGGACCGAGAAGAGAGTTGAGCTATTAAGGGATGACGATAAATGGCCTATAGTTCGACAAGGTATATCGTGAGGCAAAATGGACTAAGATGAAAGTCACATTGGAAGGTATGTCGTCATGACTCAATGGGACTTGGGAGTCGGCACATTCTGCTAGGAGCCGCTACCGATTGATCGATTGGGATACGGACTCCAATCGTGTCCAAGTCGCCATGAGCCTGCAGGGTCGCACACTTAAGAGCAGGAGCAAATGTATTGGTCGGGTTTGACCCGAACCGGAAATGGACTAAGTTTGTGAATCGGACTCACAGAGGGAATGGGCCACAAGTGTTGTGAAGCCCACTACCGTTCGCTATATAAAGAGGGGTGGAGGTTGCCCAACGGGCACGTTACTCCACTCCCATGCGTTGGGAACCCTAGCCCCACTCAGTCCAGCCGTCGCACCGGACCTAGCAGTCCGCCGTCGGAGCTCCTCCTCGTACGTGTGGATACCGGCAGAGATGCTGTACGTTCAGCACTTCTACGTTCGCGATATTGGATCGGTTGGATCGGATCGTGGGACTACACTGCATCGACGCGCTGCATCGATAATCTGCACCTGCGCGTCTAGTGGTAATCCTCGTGGACTTCTACCTCGGCTAGATCTTGGAAGCATCGCGTAGAAAAGTTTTCCTTTATCTCTACGCGTTCCAACAAGCGGACGCATGATGTAGCAATGAAGCGGCAGGAGCAAATTAACACACTTAGCCAACACCTAGTGTCTACCGGCGTACCACAAATGGTAGAAGGTGAAGTCGATGCTACCGGCGCCGCACATTCTCATCGGAAAAGCAGCGTTGCGTCCACGCAGCTCCCGGGTGATGATGCACCACCGATGATGCACCCGGTGGATGATATCACGGAGATGACAACCTGTGAGCTCCACGTGAAGGTCGTCAATATAACCATCAAGGCGGCGGTCGGCTATGTCTTACCAATTGGCAACGAACCAACTCACTATAGTCTTCCGGTTCTACGGGGCTACGCTGTTGTTGGGTTCGATGAAGTTGTCAACGGATTCGAGCGGGTGAAGCTTGAATTCCCTGAAGATGAAGATGGAGAGGTGACTGAACTCGGAGAAGACAAGAAGTTGACCGTTCTATGGCTAAATGAATGCATTGTGCTTCCAAATCAGACGGCAAGGCCATCGACTCCTCACCATTCTCCAGCGCAACAGTCTCTAGCACGGTCGTCTCCGCCATGCATGCCGTCTCCAGCGCGGTCGCCTACGTCGTGCACGTCTCCAGCGCGGCCGCCTACACCGCCGCGTCAGCCTTCTCCGCCCACTAAGTTTCTGCCGAAACGTAAAAGATCACCCAAACATCAACGATCACCCCTCCCGAAGGTACCAAAGGATTTACCAAAGTTATCTTACGACTATACTCCTGAGCAAACCCAGAAAATCGCAACGGACGAATATGAGGCGTGGAAATCGAAGCGGAAGGAGCAGAAAAAGGCAGATTTCCCCGAGACCGAAGAAGATGTAGAACGAGCATGGAAAATGGTGAAGACTCTTCATCAACCCGAGCCGAGTCTGTCATATGACTATGACCGCTCTATTGTGAAGTCACACCAGGAAATGGTGCGGTCTATGAAGAGTAGTAGCACATGCGCGAAAATGGGGAAATCAGTTGCCCAGCTCGGAGAGCATAAAAAACAATCCATCTCCCCGCTCAAAGTGATTTCCAATACCCAGGTGGGGCCGAGCACTAATGCTGACGAGCAAATTGATCCGGAGTTTATAGAACTGTACGGAGAAAGGGCAGCTGCTGCGGGTTTGTCCATTCCTGAGTATATGCAAACAATAGACTACTTCCCCGAAGCTGAATGTGCATACAAATACTAGCACGGGAATCCTCTCGTCAAACCCGAGGAGGTAAAGGATCTACCAACAAAAATGTGAAGAGTGCATATTTGGTATATGGAAGTCGCTCAGAAATCTCAGGACTGGATATGTCTCGCAGTTAGAGACGAGCACTACGGGTATAGAGATGGAATGGTTCTGATTCAATTTTCCGAATTGTTTCAGTTATTCCAGTAGCAGGCCCTCGACAAATCTATCGTTAGTGCCTATTGTCTGTAAGTACTTACTTCTCTAATTAAGTCTCTAGATAGCTCACCTCGTTCATTGCATATATATATATATATATATATATATAGTACACTCATTATGTTATAATTGTAGAATGAAGATTCTCGAATACAAAAGAGGACAAATCTATGATATTGGGTTCATTGACCCACATTTTGTTAATTATAAGAATCTTGAGCTATCTCGCAAGGATACAGAAGATAATATTCTGAGGGCAATAAGGTTTCAACAACATCGACGGGAAATACTATTTCCTTAAAACTTCGGGTGATTTCAATCTTTATTAATTTCAGTCTTTATAAATGGCACTATATCGACTACTTTTTTTCATTTTCGGATATCAAGTAATTACTAACTCTTTTTATTCTTTTTCTTTCCCGGACAGCGTTTGGAAGAGCTTCACAAAAAAGTCCAGGGGTGAATGGAAATCAGAGCTTACATTTGATATTGTGGAAGTAAGTATTACTATCTAGATCCGCGCATCTCCTTGATTCTAGTGTCGATACCATTATCATGGCTGGTTGATTATTATTTTGATTCAAACCATGTTCTCGTAAAGTTCTTGCAACAGGGAGACGGGAATCACTTGTGTGGATACTATGTCTGCGAGTTCATTCGTCAGACGACCTATCCCATGGGCAGAGATTTAAACCACCTTCATGTACGTCAGTCGTCAATTTTTCTTATTACCATCTATTTTAGTTACGTAGTTTCATTAATATATATTGACCACTCTTCTTTATATTAGATCGAACGACTCTGGGACGGTCTTCTACCAAGGGACCACATACGATCAATTCAGGAGGAAATTGCGGGCTGCTTAGATGCAGAGGTCCTAAATGTAAATGGAGAGTACTATAGCGCTGGTTGGAACTGAATTTGATTTTGTAATTCATTCCATCGGTCATGTAATATGCTCGATATACTTAGCTTATGTAATATAAGTGTTCCTTCTTTTGCTATATATATGTATTACTTATTCACTCGTGGGATCCGGGAGGTCTGGGAAGGGGCCACCGAGGCTCCTCTCTTCTCGTGGGATCCGGGAAGTCCGAGGAAGGGCCACCGGGCTCCTCTCTACTCCTGGGATCCGAGAGGTCCAGGGAGGGGCCACCAAGACTCCTTATCAGTGTATGGTGACAGGGGTATCGTAGAATCGAATTTATCGCAAAACATAAAATAAAAAGGAAAACAATAAATAGAAAAAAACATTGCTGCGGCAGAGAAAATGACAAAGTGCTGCCGCGGCAGAGTAGTCATTCATCCCGGTTCGTGTTCAGAACCGAGACGAATGCCCCTGGCCAGGTTCGCCACATGGTCAGCCCCATTTGTCCCGGGTCCTGACACAACCGAGACCAATGGGGGAGGGCCATTTGTCCCGGCTGGACCATCCCGGTTGCACAACCGGGACAAATAGCCCTTACAAACCGGGACTAATGCCCCTGTTTCCACTAGTGCCCCGACCTAGATTAAATGATATTTTTTACCGACAATGGGACCCATATAGTATATTCATCCCTTCCACGGTCACTCTCAAATTCACCAACATGTCACTGCGGTGGACCATCTCATCGTGGTCGATCGTGCCTCGGCTCTCCCGGTCGTCGCAGATGGTGCAAATTGCAGCTCTAGTGAGCTAAGCTCATGCACCTGCCATGGCCGATGCACCTGCCATGGGCTTCCTTTTACAGCCAGGTTGGGGACTCGTACACGTCGACGCTAGCTCCCACGGACACAGTACAAACCCAAG
This sequence comes from Alopecurus myosuroides, assembly GCA_028641055.1. Classification (NCBI taxonomy): domain Eukaryota; kingdom Viridiplantae; phylum Streptophyta; class Magnoliopsida; order Poales; family Poaceae; genus Alopecurus; species Alopecurus myosuroides. Next base: position 290,381,339 of record CM054063.1, on the reverse strand, counting down.
CCGACATCGGGGGACACGTCCTTGCAAGACGGGGTGACATGGTCCATGTGTGACGTTGCGCCTCCATGCCCGCAAGGTATTTGAACTTACGATGTGCGATGTACACATCCATCCGCTCGTCACTGTAACTTCCCAAAATTTGTGCTACGTTAGGGTGTGTGGTGTGTGTTCATTCCATACATGCATGAAAACAAAACTGAAACCAATTTAAATTATGAATTTAAATGGTTTGACAAAAATCCCACAAATAGTACTTATTTTGGTTTCCAAAATCTTGTATTGGAAAATAATTCAATTTCACCAAACAAATATATGGTTAGGTTGGAAATTTCACAAGCTTTCCAAAAGTTATTTTTGCCAATTTTTATATTTGCAAAAAGACCCTTAAAACATGTATTTAGGTTCTGTTTTAATAGCTTCAGGGGTTTCTTTGTAATTTCTGGGAAAAGTTGGGGGTTATCGAAAATGCCCCTTTGTCTTCTACCTCGAGCCAGAAGGAGCAGCTGCGTGGCAGCCGCGCCGCCGCCGCTGCCACCTCCTACTTGTCGCTTGCTTGCGTGGAAGAGGACACCCCGAAGACGCCGTGCCCCTCACTTCTCCTCCACCCGAGCGTTGCTCTCCTCCTCGACATCTCGCACAGAATGAACCCTAGCTACTGTGTCCGGCCGGCCGCCGGCTATCGCCGCCGTTACGAGCCTTCCCCCGTCGATTCGAGGACACCATGAGCTCCCTATCATCTCCTCTACCTCCTCAAGGATTCACGCGAGCTGGGACATCCGGGAGGAGCCGAATCGGGCCGCCGTTCCCAACTCCGGCCGCCGGCCGTCGAGGTTGGTTCCGGCCGATTCCGGCGCCGCCGCACCTCCCCGACCACACCATCGGCTTCAACGCGTCGTGGAGAGCGTCCCTGTGCCCTCCGTTCAGCCCCTCTCCCTCTGTAACCGCCGGTCGCCGCGCAACTGTGGCCGCCACCGCGCCGTCGCTCGTCGGCGCGACTCCGGCAACCATCCGGAAGCGGCGCCGCCACCAATTTGCTCCCCTCGACCTCCTCTCCCTTCTGGTATAGTTTGTTCCGTCGATTGCGCGCGAAATTCTTCGAATTTGAGAGCATATGTGAAGATCAGAGCTCGATGACATCATCCCTGCATCATGCTGATGTCATATCCTTGCTTTTACTATTTCCAGAAAATGGCTATTATTTACAGGAAATGAATTAAATTTAGAAAATCAATAACTATTGTTTTATACCTCAGAAAAATAAAAGGAAGGTACTAAAATGCTCAGAAAAATGTAAGCTACCCAAATATACCTTTTCCATACATGTTTGAGAAAGTCCAAAAATGAGCATTTATTTAATGTTATTTAATTCATTTAAAATAGAAAAATAAGTTTTTATTCACTAAAATTAGAAAATTAAAAGTTATATACCAAAATGCTCAAAATGATAAATGCAACATGTTTACGATGTTTTCAAACCAGTTTGGGCTTTTAAAATGGTACCCACTTTCATAATCGCCCGAAACACCCTCCGGGGTCTATTTCGGGCAAATTTCAGAGAAACTGCATAACTGACATAAGAACCCTAGCAACCCAACGATCATGCTTAGGGCTTTATTTCAGTGCATTAACCTGCTCATGCATACATATTGCACATTGCATCGATGCCATGTGTTGATTGTTATTTCTCTTTCGGTGTTGTTTCCCCCTCGGTAGAACGTGACTCCGAAGTGAAGGCCATCAACTCCAATGGCGAATACTTGATCCTAACCGGCAAGTAAACCACTTATTCCAGAAGATTCTTATCTGGTTTTCTTATAACCAAGTCAAGAATAACCTCTTATCTGCTCATATATGTTTTCCAACAACATTTGATTCTCGTACTTTGCATTCAATTCTAAAATATTTGATGCTAGTAGATATAGTTCACCTATATACTGCATTGCCACAATGTCCTGGTCCACTGCTCCTAGCCGCCATAGATTTGCTTGTGCGCATCGCTAGAGCCTCATATCTGCTTCGCTTAGATTTACATGTTTATTACCTCTGCTCCATCCGGTTGATGAATCAGAGCTGCGACAACCTAGTATGATATGATGACGTGGTGAGATGAGCATTGTGTGGTTAACAGGACTAAGGCTTGGATGGGAGGCCACTTGGGAAGTGGTTTTTTTGTCCTGTACTTGCCAACCCTAGGATTAAAGTTTCGCCGCGGAAACCAAGACTGAGCGTGCAACCACACGCGGGGCCTAACAGACCACGCTCGACTAAATAACTTGTTTGGTTCTATCCGTGAGTCACGTAGTTTGGGATTTCCATCTGCGTGTGAGTCAAAAACCTTTTGGAGGTGTTTAGGGCGTGACCGGGACAAGTGATGGACGTACACGGATCTTGATCCCGACTCACAGAACAGATGCCGTCAGGAGGTGGCCAACTCACTGTTGACGGGGTGGCCCTGTTTGGGTTGACTCATGGATAGGGATCGACAAGGTAAAGGTCGTGGACAACCACCCTCTGCCGCACTCCATGGACGAGCGTACATGTGGCGTTAAGAGTCGGATGGTACGTGTGGGTAAAGTGTACCACCCTGCAGGGATAAATATTTCGGAAAGCCGTGTCCACGGTTAAGGACGACTTGATGAATGTCACGTGGCCATAGATAACTTGAACGTGACGTAAAAGATGTTGACAATGCATGGATGCAATAGATGAAGGGTGCTGATGGAGGGATGATAACCCGGTAGGCTAATGCCAAGGTGTAACCCAGCCCAAAGGGAACCGCGCAAGACCCGGCTCAATGAACAGGAGTTTCTAGAAGGCCCAAGAAGTGGTGTAGGCCTCGTAACCCGGCTTTTGGGGTTATTACTAGGAAACTTAGGGTTAGTATGCGGTTACTGGGTAGGATTCCGAGTGTGCCTTGGATAGGAAGCCAGGGGGCCGGGTAAGATATAAACCGGCCCCTAAGGTTAGAGAAGGAGAACTTCACCAGATATACGAGTATCCTTGTAATACGAGAGCTGATATTGTAACCCTAGATCGGAGACTCGGCGACTTGATTGCCAGAGCTGCCAGATCGATTGATAACATGATTTCCCCTGAGCTAAACCCTCTCCCAAACGCCGGAGTCGAATTACCCCAAGATAAGTTACCCCTGGTAACGTCTGCCGTGATTATCCCACGACAGTTGGCGCCCACCGTGGGGCCTACGTCCAAAGGTGTTTACATCACGGGAGAAGCTCGGGAAAGCATGAAGAACCTCGTCATCGGCGAGATCTACACCAACCCCGAAGGAGAGAAGATGGTAGATGACTTTGGTTGGGGACCAGAGTCGGATCTGCTAGAAGCCGGATCTGTCGTCACAATCGGCCGGGTCAACGTCTTCGTCGACATGGTACGTATGTCCGGTTCAATTCCTGACGATATTGAGTATGATTCTGTGTCAGGGGAAGCGACATGCGTTCAGTCGGATGGAGAAGAATCGGTCGGAACGGCAGACCCGGCAAAAGAGCTCACCATGAAGAGGGAACAGCCGGAGGAGTCGGTATGGACCCCGCGTGGACGGGTCATGAGAGAAGATGACACCGAGTCTATCCTGCACTTGCTGGAGGACCGGTACGAGGAGGATAGTTGTGATGAGGAAGAATACGAATCTTTGCTAGGCATCGCGCGCCAGGTCGCGGTCTAGACGGCCCCTGCAATCAATCTCAATCAAGGGGATGTGACTACGGTCGCGGTCGGAGCGGCGCGAGCGCTGGCCCAACAGCAAAATCCGGTTGATGGAAACCAGGTTGTAGCCCGGGTCGACGGAGAATCGGCTTCAGCTACCAGTCGTACTGCCGAGAGCGAGCTGCGGAGGAACATGTTTGGGTTTATAGCGAACAGAACACCAGGAGCGGGACCCTCAAATCCACGAAATCCGGCTCTGTTCAACAATAACTTGATCTTGGATCCTACAGTACTGGCAACGGTGATAACTCCAGAAAACGCGACAGCACGCGCCGCGGATCTGGATGTGTCCCGCCGCGCATTGGATCAACAAAGAAGAGATGTGGAAGCTGAAAAACAAGGGATAGCCGCACGACAGCGCGAGCTGGAAGAGATGGAGAACCGGCTCCAAGTTCAGTCGACCAGGATGCACAATCAGAGATACCAGTCGAGATTACCGGCCGCAGGTGGAACTATACACCCGGCCGCACTGTTCATCACACCTCAGGATCAACCAATTTCGGCTGTGAATCAGGAAATCGGACATCAGCCTGCAACCTTGGGAGGACAGCCGGCAAACGTACAAGCCGGGTTACCCACGTTGCAGACAGGAATCGTAACTGGCAGTGCAGCACCACCACCACTGCCACGATTTCATACTCCACCAGGTCACTTCAATAACCCCATGGTTAACGTGTATGCAGCGACATTGGCACTTGATCGCATCCCCGTAGGAGAGTCACCCCACGCAGCGGAGACCCGGCGGGCAATAGATTTGCTGCGCACAACAATAGTTCAGCAGGCCAATTACCCGGATAACAGGAGTGGAATGCACGGGACGCCATATGTGAGCCGGCAGAACGCAAACACTCGCAATATCCAGTCGAGTTCGGCACGGCCGAGGGCAGAGCAGCAGCAAATGCCGCCTCCTCCCCGTAGGCCGGCAACGCCTGCGGTATCAGCGGCACAAGCCATTGTGGATAGTTCCCGAGCCAGGCGAGCATCGGCCGGGTCTGTGGTACGGGGACCGGTAGCGGTTGCACCCCCCGCCGTACCCGCCGTGGCGTCACACGTTTCCCGAGTGATGCCAGTACCAACAAACCTTGCCGGGCCTAAATGTTTGTCAGATACCATCCGGGCTGAGCCCTACCCGGATAAGTTCAAGGAGCCGGGTAAGGTGGTTAATTATGAGCCGACCATGGATCCAGAAACCTGGTTGAGCAGCTATGAGATGGCCATGTCGATCCGCAACGCATCTGAGAATCTTCAAGCCAAATTTATGTACCTGATGATGTCGTAAAGAGCAGCCAAGTTATGGTTCAATAATCTACCCGAGAAATCCGTTAATTCATGGGGCGAGTTGAAAACTGCCTTTATCAAGCACTTTCATGGAACATGCAGGAAGTTGTTTACAATTGATGATCTAGAGCGATGTGTTCAGAAGAAAGGAGAGTCGGCACGCAGTTGGGTGCGCCGGGTTATGGAAATTCTCCACTCGTCCACTGATATCCAGCCAAAGGATGCGTTACAAGCTATGAAAAAAACATGCAAATACACACCCTTGGTGCAAAAATTGACACGCATGAAGTCTAGCCGTCACGCTTCAGAGGTCACAATGGGAGAGTTGATGGACGCGTGCAACAAGCACGCCACCACAGATACTACAGAAGAGGATGTCGATGATAAGAAAGCAAAAGCCAACGCGGGTAATAGTGAAGACCCGGCAATGGAGTCTCGCCGGGTAACAACGGAGGAAACAACGGAAACAACCAGCATAAGCGCACATATGAAGGAAACTCTGAGTTTGTCGCCAGTACAGAAGCCGGGTTTGCGAGACCCAGAGCTGAAGGAAATTTCAACGGAGGAAACTTCAATGGAGGAAATTACCAAGGACCACCAAGGCCGGCTAACCATATAGAGGACTTCAGGATGCCTTGTCCGCGTCATAGCAGGAACGGTAGGCCGGCTAATCATTCACTGGAGCAGTGCGTAGATTTACATAGATGGAAGAACGAAGAATACAGAAAGCAATGCGAGGTCCAGGCCGGGGAGCAGGATCGGGTCCGGGTGGAAACCCGGGCAATGGCCCACCCCCAGTTGGCAACCCAGGAGGTGGTAATCCGGGTAACAACCAAGGAGGCGCTGGAGGTTTCCAAGCCAACCCCAAGCAGCTGGGGCAGTATCATGTTCATACCACGGGGATTTCCAATAAAGATAGAAAGATACTCAAAAAAGCAGTAAACTCGGTTTCTTCGGCTGTTCCGAGATACTTGAGATGGTCAGACCAAGAGGTCACGTGGAGCAGGAGGGATCTCCCGGAAACAATAGAACATCCGGTGTGCTGGCATTGGTAGTTGCACCACAGGTTAATGGTTACGAGCTGAAAAAGGTTCTAATGGACGGTGGAAGTAGCATCAATATCTTATATTGGGAAACTTTCCTACGCATGGGGCTCAAGGAGTCCCAGTTGCAGAAGAGTTCTACAGTTTTTCATGGGATTGTGCCGGGTCATTCCGCATGCCCTGAAGGAAAAATCAATCTAGAAGTTGCTTTTGGAGAATCGAAGGATAAATTCCGAGTGGAGTGGCTCACGTTCGAGGTGGTAAAATTTCGCAGTCCTTATCACGCGCTATTCGGAAGACCGGCTTACGCCAAGTTCATGGTCAGGCCGTGTTATGTGTACCTACAGCTAAAAATCCCGGGTCCCAAGTGAACCATTACTATACACGGCAGCCGGGTTGTAGCAGCCGAGTCTGATGAGGGAGACGCGGCAATGGCAGAACAGGCATGCAGAAAGGAAGAGGTCAAGTATTACCGGTCCCAGGTAGACCCGGATGACAGAACAGCGTTGAAAAGACCGAAAGAGAGCAAAATTCAAAGCAGCACAGGACACAAAGATGGTGGCTTTCGTCGAGGGCGATCCCTCCAAGCAATTTGCTATAGGATCTAACTTGGATAGTAAGCAGGAAGAAGCACTTATCGAGTTTATTCGGGGTAATCGGGATGTTTTCGCTTGGACGCCCAGTGATATGCCGGGTATCCCAACCGAGTTAGCTGAGCACAGTTTGCATGTTGACCCCAAGTCCCGGCCTGTGAAGCAGTGCCTGAGAAAAAATGAACGAGGAAAGAAGAAAGGCTATAGGGGCGGAGATAGCTCGGCTCCTTGCGGCCGGCTTTATCATGGAAGTTTTTCACCCGGATTGGTTGGCAAATCCGGTTCTAGTGATGAAGAAAAACAACGAGTGGAGGATGTGCATAGATTACACGAGTCTCAACAAGCATTACCCAAAGGATCCGTTTGCCCTTCCAAGGATAGATCAGATTATAGATGCAGTGGCTGGAAGTGACCTATTGTGTTTCCTGGATGCTTATTCCGGGTATCACCAGATCAAGCTCAAAAAGGAGGATTGGGAGAAAACGTCGTTCATAACCCCCTTTGGATCTTTCTGTTACAAAACCATGACGTTTGGGCTAAAGAACGCTGGCGCAACATACCAAAGGTGCATTCAAAAGTGTTTCGAGGATCAGATTGGACGCAACGTCCACGCTTATGTTGACGACGTGGTGATTAAAACTAGGAAGGCAGAAACATTCATTGAGGATCTAAAGGAAACTTTCAAGAATTTGAGAAGGTATCAGATGAAGCTTAACCCCACAAAGTGTGTGTTTGGAGTGCCAGCAGGAAAGTTACTCGGTTTCATTGTTTCCGAGAGAGGAATTGAGGCAAACCCAGATAAGATCAAAGCTATTCAGAATCTGAATAAGCCGGAAGGCCTGAAGCATGTTCAAAAGCTTACAGGGTGTGTAGCAGCGTTAAGCCGGTTTATATCCACGCTTGGAGAGAAGGCAATACCTTTATACCGGCTCTTGAGGAAAACCGACAAATTCATTTGGGACCAAGAGGCGGACGAGGCGTTCGAAGCACTGAAAAAGCAATTATCTGAGGCACCAATCCTGGCGGCACCAGGTCCTAAAGAGCCCATGTTGTTATACGTTGCGGCCGGGCCCCGGGCGGTTAGTGCCGTGGTTGTTGTCGAGCGCAAAGAGGATGGAAAGGATCACCCGGTCCAAAGGCCAGTTTACTATGTGAGTGAAGTGCTATCAGAAGCAAAGCAACGATATCCACATTGGCAAAAACTACTTTTCGGGGTCTTCATGGCCAGCCGGAAATTGAAGCCATATTTTCAGGAACACCCCATAACAGTGGTTAGCTCTATACCAATGGCAGATATTATCAGAAATTCAGATGCGACAGATAGAATAGCCAAGTAGGCCATCGAGATGGGAGATTATCACATCAGCTACGAGCCCAGGTCTGCAATCAAATCTCAAGCTTTAGCCGATTTTATCAATGATTGGACTCACACTAGCATGCCCACAACGATGCCTAGTTCCGAGTCTTGGGTGATGCACTTTGACGGTTCTAAGAAGTATGAGGGATCAGGAGCTGGGGTGGTACTCACCTCACCCAAAGGAGACAAATTGAGCTACGTGTTGCAGATTCACTTTGATTGCTCCAATAATGTGGCCGAGTATGACGCATTGTCACATGGATTGAGAATAGCAAAGGAGATGAACATTAGGCGAATACGGTGCTACGGAGATTCGGACCTTGTGGTACAGCAGGTCTCACGCACTTGGGACAGAAAAGATGCAACAATGGCAGCATATCGCAGAGAGGTGGACAGGGTTGCCGGGTGCTTTTCTGGTTATGAGGTGGAGCATATTGACAGGCGAAAGAACGAGGCAGCAGATGCACTCGCAAGACTCGGCTTGCGCAGAGAGCCGGTTCCACCTAATGTTTTCCTGGACGAGTTAGGGCGGCCATCTATTAAAACCGAGTCTGAGGAAGAGGTGGCTAACCAAGACCCGGATTTGGAGCTCGTGGCCATAGTACGTGCTATTCCCGAGTGGACAGAGCCGTTTTTGGCCTACCTATCACGAGGCGTGTTACCACCATAGGAAGTTTTAGCAAGGCAAATTCTGAGACGAGCAAAGAGCTATTCTATTATCAATGGAGAGCTGTATAAAAGGAGTGCAGCAGGAGTCTTTTTGCGCTGTGTAGCACCAGAAGAAGGCCGGCAGATCTTGAAGGAGATCTACGAAGGTGATTTTGGGCATCATGCCTCCACAAGATCCCTTGTTGCCAAAGCATATCGACACGGTTTCGTTTGGCTCACAGCCTTAGCAGACGCGGAGCGCCTGCTGGCAAGGTGCGATGGATGTCAAAGGTACGCTCGCCAAATCCATGTGTCGGCTATGGAGTTGCAAACAATCACACTGACCTGGCCATTTTCTGTTTGGGGCATGGATATGGTGGGCCCCTTCCACATGTCACCGTGCAAAAAGACTCATCTTTTGGTAGCTATCGATAAATTTACAAAGTGGGTTGAAGTTATGCCAGTTACCAATTGCGAAGCAATCACAGCAGTCAAGTTCCTGAAAAGGATCATCTACAGGTTTGGATACCCTCACAGCATAATAACAGACAATGGAACCAACATGTCCTTAGGTGAGATGGAGAAATTCTGCGGGAACAATGGTATCAGGCTTGACATAGCCTCGGTAGCCCATCCACAAGCTAATGGACAGGTGGAGAGGGCAAACCAGGAGTTACTTCGTGGGATTAAAGCCACAGCTGCGAGTCCCGTGCATGAGAGCTGCTGGAGCATGGGTTGAAGAGCTACCATCAGTAGTTTGGGGAATTAATACTACACCTAATAGATCTACTCAGATGACCCCATTTTTTATGGTTTATGGTGCAGAGGCAGTATTACCGAGTGACATTATTCACGACTCGCCCCGAGTGTCGGCTTACGTTGAGGTGGAGAACGAGAAGACCCGGCAGGATGCCGTGGATATGCTAGAAGAACACAGAGAGCAAGCCTTGGAGAGATCAGCCATATATCAGCAGGATTTGAGGAGATACCACAGTCGGCGAGTCAAAACCCGGGTCTTCCAGGAAGGGGACCTGGTATTGCGCTTGGTACAATCAAAGGAGGGAAAGCACAAGTTATCTCCACCATGGGAAGGACCATTTGTCATAAGACGGAACCTGCATAATGGATCATATTACCTGGTAGATGCAAGGGAAAAGTCGGATACCGTCAATGACACAGCCCACACCACTTCATCTATGCAAGAGAGGGAAAGACCATGGAACATGGCTCAGCTGCGTCCCTACTACACTTAGCATAGGCTAGGTTTACAAAGTTGGATTACACGATGTAACAGGCAGCAGGTTTTAGACGCACTCTTTTCCTATCCAGGGTACCTAAGGGGACTGGAGGGTTTTTAATGAGGCGGCCTGCTGACCTAACTTTTCTCATATCAATAAAGAGATGGTTAACTATGATATTGATTCTTTCTTATTTATTTATGTTAAGTTTTGATTTTTTCTGTCCTTACTTTTCGTTTTCTATTTTACCAGGTAAGTATTCTTATTTGTTTTAAAATATACCAGTTCTATATTTTTCCTAAGATTGCATATATAGGTATTGGGGGCTGATTGCTTGAATAGCACAGTTGCAAACTCAAAGACCCGGCCACGATGCCATTAAAGTTATAAGGACTGATTACTTGTAATAAGTACGGTTACAATCTTATAACCGGACAATAGAGCCAAATTTTCTTGATTTCTCTTGTTTAAGCTTGATGTGACTTGCAGCAATGTGGCATGCTTTGCTAACGTGTAATCACAATCAGCCATGATGCCCAATGGGACTTGCCTGACCCTGTCTTTACAAAGTTATAGCATCATTGAATACCCACGCGAAAGCCGGCTTACAACATAGAGGGTCAAAAGGGTCATCCAAACCACAGGTTATGCATAGTACAAGGTTAACAGCCGGAAACTCACAAATATTAAGCATAACCTCAAATCCACGTGAGTAACTCTATGTTTGAGCCTAAGCTGAAACAATTTTGCCTTTCTAAAAATTACAAATCCCTAGACTCGGAAATTCGGGCCTTGGGGACTTGGGAATTTGAAGAAAAACAACAAATTGTTCAGCTATTAAGCTTAAAAACCCAAAAATCCGAGTCTTGGGGACTTGGGGACTTAAGAAATAAAGTCCACTCGTCGAAATCCCTGAGACCCGGAAACCGAGTCTCACAAAAGGAAAAGTAGCGAAAAATCGGAAAATCAGCAACAAAAAGTTCAAGACTAGGAAATAATATATCTATGCGAGAGGCCAGAAGGGCCACAAAAGCTATTAAAGTTTTAAGGTATTACAAACCAAGGGAATTGTATCGAAAAGTGCACAGGCGCACTATTAAAAGAATAATTGTATCAGGCACGCTACAAAATGCCCATTGGCCGAATGAGTGTTTGAGGCGATAAACGGTGAAACCTTACTCGGCATCCTCGGCCGAGTTATCGACATTGTCCTTGGCGGCCGGGTCTTTGACTTGCTCGTCGGTGGTCGTCCCAGCTCCCGCGTCCGGGTCAGTAGCAGTACCGGCACGAGCCGGAGGAGGGACAGCCGGCGTCGAGGTGGAGGGCACAGTATCTGCCTCCGCTTTCTTCTTGGCAGCTTCCTCCTTCTTTTTCGCTGCTTCTGCCTTCCACCGCTCCAGCATGTCAAAGGGCTTGGGCAGATCAGATTGAATCGGCTTGTCTTCAGCGTCATAAGGGGGGGGGTGATCTTGCTCAAGTCCAGACTGTCGGCGATCAAGCTCGCCGAGTGACGCACATCAGTATGAATGGCCTTGTAATTCTTACCAGTGAACTTGGAGCCATCGTTGTTGAACTCGGGAAATCCGCCCACGAGCTTTGCCGTCTCAAGCCTAGGAAAATAGGACTTGGCCAGAGCAAGCCCACGGGTCACCCCAACTCGGCACGATGAGCGCTTCCAGTGCTCGATCCACTCGGGGATGGTAGAACATGCGTCAAGCAAAGTGTCCAAGCCGCAATAACCCTTACCCGGCCACTTCACAGCCTCCTAGATCCACTTGGTGCCGACAGTAAGTTGCCGGATCACGGCCTTCAAGGTTTTCAGCTTTTCAATATCATCTTCATCCATGGCCTTTTCACCCGGACCTGCACAGTAACAGCAAAAGTTAAGGCACTAAAATCCGGATGATAAACGTTACGGAATGAGAAATCCGGGTTATAATTAGAAAGTCGGAAATCCGTACCAAGCAGAGTGCGGTAAGTATCGGCAATCTGGGCCGAAATCTTCTTCAGCTCACCCTCAGCAGTGTGGGACCTTTTCTTGTACCTTTTCACATCTTTCTCAAGGCTCTTCACATCAGACTCCAGTTCTTCACGTAACTTGGTCTCGACCTCGAGGAGCTCATTGGTCTTTGCCAACACCTCCTCAGAATGGGTCACATAGGCCTGTGAGAAAAATAAAGGACAAGTTAGTCGGACAAAAGACGTATCCGGGTAAGGTAAATCATAGAGTTATAAAGTACCAAGTAAACTAAGCATAGTTCACTCGGAACTTGAGGACTATGTGAATATACAAGTAATGTTGGTCAATTCACCTGATGCTTAGCAGCCAGGGCTTCCAGAATGCCCTTTTCATCAGTCTTCAAAGTGAAGAGAGCACCTAGCATTTCTTCAAAGCTCAGATCATCAAGTCTCGGCCTGGAGGAGCTGGGGCCCTGAGTACCCGGAGGTGGAGTTCTTTCCTGCTTGGGGGAGGTTATCCGGGTCGCCTGGTTGTTAGGATTGGGATCACCCCTCCGTGTCCCCAGGACCTCAACATCCTCATCCCCGGGTGTGTGAGTGGGCAGGGGAAACTCGGCTTCCTGATCGGTCGGGTTTACCAGAAAGTCTTCTTCTTCGCCGCCAGCCGCGGCCTTCACAGTATCTCTCGGGTCCCCATAGCCGGGTTGTCCACGTCCATGTCCTCCGGGTCACTGCTCGTGACCTTGGCTCTGGGAAAGGGAAAAAGAAGCAGTCAGTATATGGTAAACGAGAGGTATGGAAAAAGTTAGTATATTGAGTAGCAAGAAAAGTGACTTACCCGGTGTTCACGACGAAATCCGGTGGGAGATCGTTGCTAGACCCAGAAGAAACTGATAAAGAGTGTCAAAGTGAGACCCGGATTTGTCCCGCCAGTGGATGATTTGGAGAGGGAAATCTCTGAGGAAGGCGAGAAGAATGAGTTTGGGGACTACCGGCTTTGCGAGCGGGGGACGAAGGGATGCCCGGGTTAAGAGGATCATCACCCGGGGAGTTCCGGGTTACCCTACGTTTGACTAGGGCGGGTTCCTTCAAGCGTGATGAATTGATCAAATGTTGATTAAGTTCGCACATGTTAGCGTACGAATAGGGTCATAGAGGAGTAAGGCACCTTGAACACAACGCCCTGGGTCTTCCTCTTTACCCCAATCTCAACTTCCGGCTCAGCTTCACTCTCGTCCGACTGGGTGTCCTCCTTATCTTCTAGCCCTGGTAAACATGGCATATTGTCGGAAAAAGGGAAAAAGTTGGTCGGAACAAGTTAACAGAGGAAGGAATAAGTGAGACTCGGATGTTACCCTCATCAGTGTCAACCGACTCCTCGTCCTCTTTCGAGTTTTCGGAAGGAGGAGGGGTATCAATCTTCCAGAAAGCGCTATCTTCCTGAGACAAAGTACATAGACAAAAGTTAGTGATTGTACCAGAAAAGTATTAGTCGGATAAAGAGTAATGGCCGGATCTTACCGCTGGAGCCGGGTTATCCCGCATGTAGGGGTCCAGGCCGGCTATGTTCCGGATCACCTCCAGTTTCTCGGCCAAGAAGTTTTTCATGATCTTATTGGCATCCGCGGCCGGGTAATTTCTCATCGAATAGAGAAGAGAATCGGTGACGTGTCCGGAATAGTTGCACATGAGTTTGGGCCGGACACTGTTGGGTTGAATCCGGAAAGTTACCCAGGTTTTAATTAGATTGAGCCCTAGGAGACCGTGGGCCGACAGTACGGCTAGTTTGTGCAGAAGGGGCTGGATAGATTGCCTCTCGGCCTCAGTAGCAAAGGAGCTAAAACTATCGGATAGATTAAGGAGGTTTTCGGTGAAACCCGGAAGTTGCTTCTCGCCGGCTGAGGAGGTATCCTGGCAGTAGAAATACGTTTTCTTCCAGTGTTTGACATGGGAACTGAGAACCAGAGTCGGCATGAGGGAGTTTTTCCTCCTCTGGATGGAGACCCCTCCACAGACTAGGAGGGCCCCATCACCGCTCTCTCGGCACGGCTTGCATTGGAATAACTCAAGAAGAAGGGTGAGATTCGGAGGGATGCATAGATATGACTCGCACAAGACGATAAAATGAGTGATATTGAGCATAGAATTGGGACCTACGTCGAACACCCGGAGCTTGTAGTGGTCTAGCAGCTCGCGGAAGAAAGGGTGGACCGGGGGGCGAAAACCCCGGATCACCTGTTCGACGAAGACTACTACCTCGTCTAGACCCGGAGAGGGCCGTGTCTCCTCCCCAGGCACCCTCCAGTGGATATCCTCCCGGGCGGGAAGCACACCCGACTCTGCGAGTTCATCTAGCTTGGCCTTGGTCACGGCCGATCTCGCCCAGTTGGCGGAGATCGATTGACTCGGTTTCGCCTTGCCGGCCGGTTGTTTCCCCTTCAGTTTCGCACTGGCCTTGGGTGCCATGAGCGTAATCTAAAAAGAAGACAAAGTGCAGAGTATAAACAACTTGAGACCCGGAAATGACCGTTACCCGACTTAGTAAAGAATACTAGCAAGAAATATCGGCTGATTGGATCTAGGCGGAAAAATTTATGGGAAAATTGTGACTACAAGTGATGGAGATGCGCCGTGAGGTGTGCTATTGAATCTAAACCAAGCATTGATTATGGAAGTGCAAGGTATGGAGTGTGCGATCAATGAGGAATAAAAAGAGCATCTGGAGGCGAAGCTAGATCCAATCTACCCACGAGAAATCGAAGGTTAAATTCAAGGAGTTGAAGGAGCTTACCGGAGGGATCTAGGTGGAAACGCGGCGGCGGATGGCTTGACGGCGGCGGGCCTAGGGTTCTCCGGTGGGCGGTTTGAGGGCGCGGCGGTGTCGCGGGCGCGGGCGCGGCGGACGGACGGCGGCGTCTCGATCCGGTGACGTGCGCACGGACGGACGGCGGCGGCTCGATCCGGTGACGTGCGCACGGACGGACGACGGCAGTTTGATTCCGATGATGCGCTCGTGGGCGGCGTGGTGGTGTGAGCTCGAGCTCAAAGGTGAGGACACCAAGAGGAAATGGAGATGGAAAGGCAGGGGGAAATGGAGATTAGATCTAGGGTTACCCCCCTGGACACCTATTTATAGGTGCGGGGTGGGAGCGCCCTAGGTTTTGGCGGCAAGGCCAAAATTTTCGGAAAATATCACTCGGCCGGATATTTCGGGATTAGCATTAAAGTGACCGTTGGGCGATATCCGGAATAGATTGAAACAGATTGCAAGCGCGATGTTCGGAACTGATTAGCGAATGGTGCGAGTCGGGTCTTATGTGTTTCCTCGGAGTGTTGACCCGGGAAAACAATGTTTGACTCGGGAAAGGTCGGGTTACTATATGGACCACCTGCAGAGCTAGGGCTAGCTATTATCAAAGCATTCTAACCCGGAGTTTTATGGACTTGTGTGTTTATTATTTTTGCAGGGAATAGCGTGCGCTTCGTGGTTAGTCCTACGAAGCCCAAGCTATTATGGGGACTACTGATGGAGGGATGATAACCCGGTAGGCTAATGCCAAGGTGTAACGCGGCCCAAAGGGAACCGCGCAAGACCCGACTCAATGAAGAGGAGTTTCTAGAAGGCCCAAGAAGTGGTGTAGGCCTCGTAACCCGGCTTTTGGGGTTATTATTAGGAAACTTAGGGTTTGTATGCGGTTACTGGGTAGGATTCCGAGTGTGCCTTGGATAGGAAGCCAGGGGGCCGGGTAAGATATAAACCGGCCCCTAGGGTTAGAGAAAGAGAACTTCACGAGATATTCGAGTATCCTTGTAATACGAGAGCTGATTTTGTAACCCTAGATCGGAGACTCGGCGACTTGATTGCCAGAGCTGCCAGATCGATTGATAACATGATTTCCCCTGAGATAAACCCTCTCCCAAACGCCGGAGTCGAATTACCCCAAGATAAGTTACCCCTGGTAACGTCTGTCGTGATTATCCCACGACAGGTGCCTCCTCGGAGATGCCGAGAGGGGTGATCCTTGTAGCATGTGAGATGCTGGGAATTGATGTTGGTGGTTTGAAATGATGATGATCACAGTAGTGAATTTCTCATCTGTTTTGAAAACCTTCTATGAGACGTGCTATTCCTCCTCGACTTGGAAAACAAAGATTGCTTTACGCAAAACAGCCTTCATAAAACCTTTCTGAAGATAGCAGATATATAATAGGTTAACTAAGTCTTGTTGAGTACCTCCCGTACTCAGGTTTGCTTAATTTTGGTTCAGGAGAAGATCTCCCATCGGTGATGATTTAACGTGGACATCGACGAGTAGTTTGGGGTTCCCAGGTAGCAGCCTGGAATCTATGGGCTGGGACGTCGCCTTATGTTGCGGCCTCTTAGGCCTTTTTGGTTCTTGTTGATTAGCAACATAATTTGCCTTCCGTTGTCTGATGTAATGTTGGGTAATGTGACCTATGTTTGTAAAGCTACTCTAGTAACACCTGTTTAATACAGCTTCAATGTCTAGAGTGTTGCTTTGATCGGTTGTTGGTTTCGAGCTCATTGTTATACAGTTTTGGCTATGCCTGCATAGTTGTCGCAGTCGAGGGGTTGTGGAGCCGATGATCCCTGTCCGAGCCTGCCTGCCGATGTGATTCGGCCTGGGGTGAGGTAACCCCAGTAACCCTCGATTGTTGTTGCACTTTCTGGACACATAGCATCTCTGTATAGCTTTGGTCCCGTTTCCTTCAGTTTCATTCGATTCGTGGACGCTTTGATATGCATAGTTGGTTATGACTAGCATGGATACAAGGAGAAGTAGACTGGGGATCCGGACTACGTGCCGATGAATCCAGTCTGCCTGCCGTTGTTTGTTGCGGCCGGGGCTGGTAACCCTCAAGCCCTTGCTAGTCCATGGCTAGGAGCACATAACAGTATGTATATATGTGGGTCTGGGGTCGTGACAAGTCATGGTATCAGAGAAGGACTTCCTGTAGGAAAACCTTTCTGCTTGGTCGATGTTGAGTCTAGTGTTTGTGAAAACTACTTTGAAACTCCAAATGGATTGTGAAAAACCTTCTTAGGATTCTTTTTACTCCTTACCTGGTATCGCTCTAACTCTGGGTCATCCTACCTGTTTTGATTTGAAAAGGTTCTGATTATTCAAAACTTAGGTGCCTTCTATGGCAAGACGTTCTTTTACCCAAGTTGACCTAGTGTTCAGTTTCTAGAGTCGTTTGCATTCCATGTTCCGTTATCTCTTAAACTGGGAGATTTCCTTTCCATCCTAATACCCCAGTGTTGTGTGGGTTCTACATACTCCTGTTCTAAAGTCTCAAAATCCTGAACCTCGAGATTTCCTTTTCATCTCGAATGTATTCGTTATCCTCCGTTCAAATTCTTCCGGAGTTATGTGTGTCTTTTGAAAGACATTCCGTGATTGCTATTTGTAGTGTCGTTCAAGGCACTCAGATAGTAGTTACTCCTTTCTTTTGGTTTTTAACCTTGGACTTGAACCGAAGGTCCCGGAATGTGCTGAATTGTGGTGGGTTGAACCATGTGCTTTCATAACCATGTGATGCTCACTCTATCAGTACAGGATGCTGACCTTTAACCCAAGTTCTGTTTCGTTGAATCTTGAGGAATCTGTTTTACCTCAGGGTGGTTAGGAAATTCCAACTCTCATAGCTGTAGGCTTTCCTTTGGAACCAAAAGGGATCACAATAAGGGTGGTCTTTATGATTCCCCATGATCTCTGGATTCCCCGGAGCATGTTGCTATCTTCCAATTGCTCTCAAATCTCCACTCGTTGTTTGGAATACAAGTTGCATATGTGTGTTGGATTCTTTCAATGCATTTGCTCTTGTTTTTCGTCAGAACATTCAACCTTGGAATGTCAGGAGAAACAAACTCCAGTACCTTGTTCATATCCAAGACCAGGTCAAAGTTTTGTAATCCGCAGATTGAAGAAGTTTTATCAGCTTCTTGTTCTGTTCTACCTTCGAGTATCACACTCTTTTATATCACGAGACTGTGTTAAGTTTCATGGCCTTATTGATGAAGTGATGCTCTTACCGTCTTCACTCCCCCTTCATCCAAGCTTGAATGCTTGAGTATGATGGGTTTATGCATTGATATGTGTATCAGGTACTCCTATCAATTCTTATTGCTTCGAGAAACCTAAGAAACATCTGCATCCTTCTTAGCACTATTGGTTACCCGGTCTCAACTTAAAGTTGACTGTGTTACCAAATCCGTTCATTCTAGTGCACATTCTTGGTCAGGGAGTTAGGTTCATACCAAAGATCTCATGTTCATATCAGTTGCTTTGAAAAGCAAGAATTCCTTTCGAACCTCGAGACATACTGGTAGGTTGTGATGTTCTGGTTGTCTTTCTAGAAGTATCACCAGGTTTTACCTGACCGTGATGTCTAAACCAGGAGTAGTTTGAACTACTCCTTTCCCCAAGGAACTCTGATGGATATCCCGGACTAGTTGGTTGAGCTTAAACAACAACTCGGAGAGTTGAAAGGCAAAAGCTCCGCCTAACTTGATCCTCAGTTAAGGGATGTCTAGTTTCTTCTGTGTTGAAGCATGATAGTATCTCTTTTTCGTAAATGCTATCACTCTACCTCTTGATTTGATTCGGGCTATCTTTAAATCGAGAAAAGATCCAAGGACTGTCTTGATGGTGTTTTCACTCTTGGTGTTTTTCTCGAGTACACCTTCATGTCCTCTAGTCTGACCAATACCTTGCCTCGTTCATGTATCATATGAACCGCTATCCTTGGAGTGTTATGATAAGAGTGTTGTTGAGCTCATCGGTGACATTCCTATTTTCTCCAAGTTGCAAGAGGTTCGTGTTGAACAATTGGCACTAATGTTGGAAACTTTCGAGAACCATCTTTGTGTCATCACAAAGTTGTGTTCTGGATGTTTGAAGTGGCTTACTCCGGTTCATGTGCTTATGGTGAAAGTTGTCGCCATGGATCCGAGTAGAGTTTCCTTGTTCCTTCGGGAATAATTCCAAGTCGGTCATGTATGTGTGGACTATTCTTGATATGGTGGATTGTTACCTCCATTTACTTGAAGAAGTTTGTATCCACACCCAACCGTTGGCTGATTGTTCGTGAAAGAGAAGAAGTCTATGAACTTCGTTATCTGTATATCGTCTCCCCAACAAGGACTCCGATGTGTTCCTCCGTAAGGAATCCATGTAGGTGCAAGCGTCTTTCACAAGTTGCCAACACATGATTTCCGTAGTCTCTCTCACCTTTTTGAGCTTGACATGTAGTCCTTATCTTGAGAATCCAGTAAATGTATCTCAATTGTAACTGGTGCAATCTCTTAGATCAAACATACCGAGTCTAAGTTATCAATCCACTAGCCAGAGCTGAATCTCAAGCAGCAACGATGGTTGGTGTTTCCTCAAGGGTATTGAACTAGGTCTTTTCAAAATCCAGCATGGTTGATGTTGTGGTTGACACAATTAGCCGGAAGGCCTAATGTCATATCTCTTTGAATCTGTAAGAGCAGCCACTCCCCGTCAGAATTCTTGTGTGGCTCATGCTGGAAGTTCCCTCCTCGTTCTTCCAAACCGGAGTTATACTTTCACTGATTACCTATAGAAGACTTGTCATAAGCCTGATATCGGTATCTAGAACATCCAGGATAACTTGTAAGTTGATCTTTCCAATCTCTCTCTGTCAATCCTACCAATCTTTGTCCTCGTGAAAACGAGTTCATCATGAGAACTATCTCTTGGTTAACTGCGACCGCCAATTATCAGTTCCTTTTTCAAGTTGTTGGTACTTGAAGTTCTGTTCATCTCACACATTGTGTGAATTTGTCAGTTACTTCAGCCATGGGATCTTAACTATGTGGTAAATGTATTGCTACGTCAAATCCACAATAGGAAAGAGGTTCCCTATTACCTCCGGTGTTTCAATCCTCGTTGGTTATCCATTCCTATGGTGTGACCAAGAATTCCTCCTTAATCACGGTGTTCCAACATTCCGTGGTTACTCATCTTCTGTCGTGAAGTAACATCCCGATCCTCGACAAGGATTTCAAGAAAACTGTTATGGAATGGTTGAAAGTTCCGTTATCTTCCGTGTCCACTTCGAAGAGTGAGCATGATCTTGTATCAAATTTTCTTCGATGCACGATTACAGTGTTTTATCGTGTTTCCCCTCGTCTACGGGTATTATGTTTTGGTATCCAATACCATCCTCTCCATCTTGGTTTTCTGTTTGAAGAAACCTTGATACCACAAGTTGTTCAACCTCTCTTTTCCAAAAGGACTTAAAGTCTTGTGCAAAGCTCATATTCTAAATCCTTTCAATACCAATCGTCCGCAAACTTGAAACCTTCCCCTATTCACTCCGTTACCTTGATGTGTTTCATGCCTGTTAACTCAAAAGTTCTTTATGAACATCCTGTCATGAGTTATCCATGAGATACTCGATCTTCATGAGGATCAAATCCTAAGAGTTTCCCTCTTACCTAAGGTGTATCCGTCCAATACTTCACGATGCTACGGATCAACCTCTTCATGAAGAGAATCGTAAGGTTCAAGAAGATCGCCCAGAACCGGTGTTCCTTCTTTCTTTCTCCTTCGGGAATCTCGGGACGAGATTCTTGCAAGGGGGGTAGATTTGTAACATCCCAAAATTTGTGCTACGTTTGGGTGTGTGGTGTGTGTTCATTCCATACACATGCATGAAAACAAAATTGAAACCAATTTAAATTATGAATTTAAATGGTTTGACAAAAATCCCACAAATAGTACTTATTTTGGTTTCCAAAATCTTGTATTGGAAAATAATTCAATTTCACCAAACAAATATATGGTTAGGTTGGAAATTTCACAAGCTTTTCAAAAGTTATTTTTGCCAATTTTTATATTTGCAAAAAGACCCTTAAAACATGTATTTAGGTTCATGTTTAATAGCTGCAGGGGTTTCTTTGTAATTTCTGGGAAAAGTTGGGGGTTATCGAAAATGCCCCTTTGTCTTCTACCTCGAGCCAGAAGGAGCAGCTGCGTGGCCGCCGCGCCGCCGCCACCTCCTACTTGCCGCTTGCTTGCATGGAAGAGGACACCCCGAAGACGCTGTGCCCCTCACTTCTCCTCCTCCCGAGCGTTACTCTCCTCCTCGGCATCTCGCACAGAACGAACCCTAGCTACTGTGTCCGTCCGGCCGCCGGCTATCGCCGCCGTTACGGGCCTTCCCCCGTCGATTCGAGGACACCACGAGCTCCCCTATCATCTCCTCTACCTCCTCAAGGATTCACGCGAGCTGGGACATCCGGGAGGAGCCGAATCGGGCCGCCGTTCCCAACTCCGGCCGCCGGCCGTCGAGGTTGGTTCCGGCCGATTCCGGCGCCGCCGCACCTCCCCGACCAAACCATCGGCTTCACCGCGTCATGGAGAGCGTCCCTGTGCCCTCCGTTCAGCCCCTCTTCCTCTGTAACCGCCGGTCGCCGCGAAACCGTGGCCACCGCCGCGCCGTCGCTTGCCGGCGCAACTCCGGCAACCATCCGGAAGCGGCGCCGCCACCAATTTGCTCCCCTCGACCTCCTCTCCCTCCTGGTATAGTTTGTTCCGTCGATTGCGCGCGAAATTCTTCGAATTTGAGAGCATCTGTGAAGATCAGAGCTTGATGACATCATCCCTGCATCATGCTGATGTCATATCCTTGCTTTTACTATTTCCAAAAAATGGCTATTATTTACAGGAAATGAATTAAATTTAGAAAATCAATAACTATTGTTTTATACCTCAGAAAAATAAAAGGAACATACTAAAATGCTCAGAAAAATGTAAGCTACCCAAATATACCTTTTCCATACATGTTTGAGAAAGTCCAAAAATGAGCATTTATTTAATGTTATTTAATTCATTTAAAATAGAAAAATAAGTTTTTATTCACTAAAATTAGAAAATTAAAAGTTATATACCAAAATGCTCAAAATGATAAATGCAAAATGTTTATGATGTTTCAAACCCATTTGGGCTTTTAAAATGGTACCCACTTTCATAATCGCCCGAAACCCCCTCCGGGGTCTATTTCGGGCAAATTTCAAAGAATCTGCATAACTGACATAAGAACCCTAGCAACCCAACGATCATGCTTAGGGCTTTATTTCAGTGCATTAATCTGCTCATGCATACATATTGCGCATTGCATCGAAGCCATGTGTTGATTGTTATTTCTCTTTCGGTGTTGTTTCCCCCTCGGTAGAACGTGACTCCGAAGTGAAGGCCATCAACTCCAATGGCGAATACTTGATCGTAACCGACAAGTCAAGCACTTATTCCAGAAGATTCTTATCTGGTTTTCTTATAACCAAGGCAAGCATAACCTCTTATCTGCTCATATATGTTTTCCAACAACATTTGATTCTCGTACTTTGCTTTCGATTCTATAATATTTGAAGCTAGTAGATATAGTTCACCTATATACTGCATTGCCACAATGTCCTGATCCACTGTTCCTAGCCGCCATAGATTCGCTTGTGCGCATCGCTAGAGCCTCATATCTGCTTCGCTTAGCTTTACATGTTTATTACCTCTGCTCCATCCGGTTGATGAATCAGAGCTGCGACAACCTAGTATGATATGATGACGTGGTGAGATGAGCATTGTGTGGTTAACAGGACTAAGGCTTGGATGGGAGGCCACTTGGGAAGTGGTTGTTTGTCCTGTACTTGCCAACCCTAGGATTAAGGTCTCGCCGCGGAAACCAAGACTGAGCGTGCAACCACACGCGGGGCCTAACAGACCGCGCTCGACTAACTAACTTGTTTGGTTCTATCCGTGAGTCACGTAGTTTGGGATTTCCATCTGCGTGTGAGTCAAAAACCTTTTGGAGGTGTTTAGGGCGTGACCGGGACAAGTGATGGACGTACACGGATCTTGATCCCGACTCACAGAACAGGTGCCGTCAGGAGGTGGCCAACTCCCTGTTGACAGGGTGGCCCTGTGTGGGTTTACTCATGGATAGGGCTCGACAAGGTAAAGGTCGTGGCCAACCACCCTCTGCCACGCTCCATGGACGAGCGTACATGTGGCGTTAAGAGTCGGATGGTACGTGTGGGTAAAGTGTACTACCCTGCAGGGATAATCTTTCGGAAAGCCGTGTCCACGATTAAGGACGACTTGGTGAGTGTCACGTGGCCATAGATAACTTGAACGTGACGTAAAAGATGTTGACAATGCATGGATGCAATAGATGAAGGGTGCCTCCTTGGAGATGCCGATAGGGGTGATCCTTGTAGCATGTGAGATGCTGGGAATTGATGTTGGTGGTTTGAAATTATGATGATCACAATAGTGAGTTTCTCATCTGTTTTGAAAACCTTCTATGAGACGTGCTATTCCTCCTCGACTTGGAAAACAAAGATTGCTTTACGCAAAACAGCCTTCATAAAACCTTTCTGAATATAGCAGATATATAATAGGTTAACTAAGTCTTGTTGAGTACCTCCCGTACTCAGGTTTGCTTAATTTTGGTTCAGGAGAAGATCTCCCATCGGTGATGATTCAACGTGGACATCGACGAGTAGTTTGGGGTTCCCAGGTAGCAGCCTGGAATCTATGGCCTGGGACGTCGCCTTATGTTGCGGCCTCTTAGGCCTTTTTGGTTCTTGTTTATTAGCAACATAATTTGCCTTCCGTTGTCTGATGTAATGTTGGGTAATGTGACCTATGTTTGTAAAGCTACTCTAGTAACACCTGTTTAATACAGCTTCAATGTCTAGAGTGTTGCTTTGATCGGTTGTTGGTTTCGAGCTCATTGTTATACAGTTTTGGCTATGGCTGCATAGTTGTCGCAGTCGAGGGGTTGTGGAGCCGATGATCCATGTCCGAGCCCGCCTGCCGATGTGATTCGGCCTGGGGCGAGGTAACCCCAGTAACCCTCGATTGTTGTTGCACTTTCTGGATACATAGCATCTCTGTATAGCTTTGGTCCCGTTTCCTTCAGTTTCATTCGATTCGTGGACGCTTTGATATGCATAGTTGGTTATGACTAGCATGGATACAAGGAGTAGTAGACTGGGGATCCGGACTACGTGACGATGAATCCAGTCTGCCTGCCGTTGTTTGTTGCGGCCGGGGCTGGTAACCCTGAAGCCCTTGTGAGTCCATGGCTAGGAGCACATAACAGTATGTATATCTCTGGGTCTGGGGTCGTGACAGTCACTCTACACGCATCCACTCCCCCGGTTTATTTTTCTCTTTCGCTGATAGCTGGCTACATGCGACATCACATCAGACTTCTCCAAAAAATATCGGACTTCTTCGAAACTTTCCTAAGCCATTCCACCACTTTTCACAAGATGTGTTGAACCATTCCGTCCACTCTTGGTGACATTCTGGACTCCTCCTTCTTATCCCTGAACATTCCTTCGGATTTACTTCATATATATCGTCCATTCTGAACAACTACTAAAATGTTGTTGATCCTTAAGTCTGTGACCATACGGGTTCAAATATATGTGTACATGTCCGGAACTCCTTTCACTACAATGATGGTTAGTAGTGTCTTGATACTGATAATGATCCCCACACATCACAAATATTTTATTGTGAGAACCACCTGTATTACTAACATTCACTTATCACATTGTTTCTCAATACTCAACAATGGACGAGATCAAACATTTCCCGTTACATGAGATGTACTCTTTACTTATTCTGTATTCCATTGTTCCTTTATCTATTGGGTCACGTAGCAAAATTTAAAATTTTCAGTCCTACGTAACACTAACACATATGATCTATTATGAAGGTACGGGCCAGGATATATCTGATTTGTTACCAACACTGAAGCGTGAAACGAGTGTCGATGACGATGTCGGTGATGCCTAAGGAAGAATCTCGTGGCTAAGCCTAGCATTGAGACTATTCCCGATTCCTCGTATCCCACCTTCTCGATCCAGTAGAGTGAGGGTATCATGTGTTACCTACATGGTTGTGTGTACGGGAATTTAAAATTTTCTCCATGCATTCTACGCAACCGGCAAGATCTATCTATGAAGATACAAGTGAATAACAATTCCAAGATCTAGTTCTTGAGATCTTGTACCAATCACCGTAGAAGCAGAACAGGTGTTGATGACGATGTCTATGCATCCTATTGAAGATCCTCATGCACAAGCATGTGGGTGAGGATGTTGCCAACACCCTGATACGTCCAAAACGTATCTCCTTTTTCGAACACTTTTGATGGTGTTTACCTCTAAACTTGTGAGTTTTGGATACAACTAACACAGACTAACGCTGTTTTCAGTAGAATTGCCTTGGTGTATCATTTCTTTTTGCAGAAAATCAACTTTCAGGAAATTGCCATGAAAAGATCCCGAAGTCCATATTTTAACCGAAGACCCCGGGAGCCAGAAGAAGAGCCGGAGGGAGGCAAGGAGGGGCCCACACCATGGGCTGGCGTCCCCCTAGGCCGCGCCGCTTGGTGGTGTGGCTGCCCCAGGCACCCCCTCGGGCTCCCCTTTCGACCACTTAACCCCCGTAACCTAAAACCGATGGGGGTTTGTCATATTCCATAGAAAACACCAGAGCGCCGCCACGACCTCAAAACCCAATTCAGGGATCAGAAGTTCCTGTTCTGGCACCCTGATGGGACGGGGATTCGGAGGAGATCATCGTCATCGCCACCACTTCTCCATCAACCATCCAAGATTCCTCCATCCATGTGTGATTAATCCCCGATGTAGACTGAGAGGGATGGAAGGGATTGGATGAGACCGTTCAAGTAATAATGCCAGATTTTTAGGGAATGGTGACTAGTATCAGTTGTTACTGCTTTATATCGTTGTTGCAACTTGCTATGCTTAGTGCTTGTCACTAGGGCCCGAGTCCCATGATCTCAGATCTGAACATGTTATTGTTTCATGAGTATAGTTATGGTTTTTGATCATATCTGCAAGTTTTTTACACATATCGTTGTCCGGAACCCGAGGCCCCGAAGTGAAAGAAATTGGGACAACCGAAGGGGATGACTGTGATGTGAGGATATCATGTGTTCATAGAGTGTTAATGCTTTCCTCTGGTGCTTTATTAAAAGGAACACCTTAATTACCAGTTGTTTTCCTTGAGGCCCCGCTGCAAACGGGCTGGTAGGACAGATGATGTTGCGCAAGTTTCTCATTGCAAGACACATGCCTATGGTTTCCCTAGAACTTGGATGCTTTATTATTATCTATCTGCAATGCCCATGTTATGATTATTATATGAACTATCTTATACATGCAAAGCCCATTCATCCATCCCTATTCCTATAGTACTTTAATCCAACAGTTTCCCACAATTGCTATCATTATTACTATTTTACTCCTGCTGTTATTTTACTATTGATACTGCTATAAAACTGTTACCACTGGTAAACTGTTTCGAGCAAGTCTACTTTCAGGTGCAGCTGAACTGGCAACTCATTTGTTAAGGCTTATAATTATTCTTTGGCTCCCCTTGTGTCGAATCAATAAATTTGGGTTTTACTTCCTAGAAGACTGTTGCGATCCCCTATACTTGTGGGTCATCAAACCTTGATCCAGCAGAGCGACGGTCTCATGTGTTACCCCTCTAAGAGTTTGCACACATACGGTAGGGTCAATTCTGCAGCGCTTCACCATCCAGGACTAGACGCCGGCCGCGGGTGAATATGAAGGTGGAGTTCTCAACACATGAGAGAGAGAGAGAGAGAGAGAGAGAGTAATTAGAAGCTAGATCTAATTGGTAGAGGACACCTCAAAACCCCAATTAGAAGAAGCTCTAGTTTAGTTAGAGGGGCTCTACTTAGACACTCTAATCTACTAGAGAGAGAGACTTGCTCACAAAATTATGATTTACCTCAAGCCTTGGGGGTCCTTTTATAGTTGGAGGGGAGGGGAGGCATACCAAAAGGGAGGAGGAGTCCTTTTTGAGCTAGGATGGGGGGCTAGCCGCACCAAGGAGGTGGCCGCACCCCTCTCCTTTCCCAACTCGGATTGCACTCCCAGTGGAGTCCAACTCCATCTCAATTTTTTTTCCTTTTTCCCCTTTTCCTTTTCTCGGTTTTCTCTCCAATTAAATTCAGGAAAAAAAACTTGGATGTCAAGTACCAGTGCGTGCTGCCCTGGGGCCCACCTAGATGCCCCTAAAAATAGGTGCGGCCATGAGGGGAATTCCTGCCCCCTCTTTCTCGGTTTTTTGCTCAAAAATCATCCGGAACCCTATGACCCCTTTAGATAAAATCATCGATGTTATCTAGCAATGCAAGAAATATATTTCCGACACCCCTATACATCTCATGCCCCTTGCACCTGCTCTGTAAAGCATGCATATTTAATTTCTCTCTCAGAACAACTCCAGAATAATTTAGGTTTCTATTACTCTAGGACATCCAATTCCCTCAATATAAATTATATTCGATATAGAATACATCTATCATGCAGAAACACCATTCTGATACTCCTAGTTGACCCGTACCTACCGATATACACAAAAATCAGATCTAACTTAAGTGTGTTTCCCCTACAGGTTCGATAATGCGTGGACATGAAACTGGAAACTCTTTCCTTTTCAATAATCAATAGCAGGGCCATGGATGCCCATATTGACTCTCACATACTATACAAATAAACTACCCAGTCTGTTGGCTATTATACAATTTTCCCATTACTCACCATACCAAACTTACCCGAGACTATGGATTCCGGTATTGGCGTGAAACAATCTATGGTTCACTATACCTTTGTATTGTCAAGTTAACCGATTAGTTACGTTTTACTCGTCACCATATTATGATATCACACATGATGTATCAACATCATGCATTATCTATAGAACTTATTGATATAAAGAATACCGAGTGGATCCAGTCTTGTCGTGGGATGATCACGGCAGATGTTACCAGGGGTAACTGATCTTGGGGCAAGTCGACACAGGCGTTCGGGAGAGGGTTTAGCTCAGAGGAAAACATGATGGAATTCGATCTGGTAGCCGGCGATGAAGTCGCCGAGTCTCCAATCTCACTTTATTAACTCGATCTCTTGTGTACAATGGATACTCGATATTCGGCGATATGATTACTACTTGGATCTCTGCAAAACTAAGCATAGGGCCGGTTTATAAAGCACCCGTCCCCCTACCTGGCTTGCCCTCCAAGGCGCAGCTTGAGTCCTACCCGAACACCGCTTACAAACCCTAGCTTTCCTTACTGCAACCCACAATCCGGGTTACGGGGCCTACAAACTTTGGGCCTTCCAGAAGTTTCTTTATCCTTAGCCGGATCCTGCGCAGCGTCCTTTGGGCCGGGTTATACCTTGGAGTTGGCCTACCGGGTTATTATCCCCCTATCAGTAGTCCCCAGAATAGCTTGGGCTTCAGAGTTCCCTCCTTGAAGCGCTGGCTATTCCCTGCAAAAAATATCAACCGCACGAATGTGTGGAGACCGAGTTGAAATGCTTTGTGAAATGACTAGGTCCAACTCCCTGGTGGCCATATAGTAACCCGGCTTTTCTCCAGATGCCTTGCTCAACTTCCCGGGTCTAAGCCTTGATATGAATAGCAAAACTTTATACTTTTCTCGATAATTTATCTTGATACCGCGGAGAGGATCTCCTTCTCTTTTTCGTTCGGAGACCTCGCTCTACACTTAAGGCGTATCTCGCAGATTTCACATAGATAGCCGTTACCCCGTAATTTCCGGGTCCCGCCCGTTGGGCTGAGTTTTTCCACCCCGGCCGTTATAAATAAGCCCTTAGAGGTAACCCTAACTCCAACGGCTCACTTTCCCCCATTCCTCTTCCTTCCTTCTTTCAAGCTCGAGCTCACAGAGCATCACTACGGAAGCCTCGCGCGCATCACTGGAGCCCATCCGTTGCCGGTTGCGCTCCGCCACAGCGCGTTCCGCCCCGCCGCCCAGATCCGCCGCCAGACCCCCAACCTGTCCGCCAGGAATCGCGAAGGGGCACCAAGCTTGCGCTATTTGCCTCCGCAAAGCTTCACTTCAATCTCCTCCGGTAAGTCTTTCACATCCTCTAATTTACCCTCGCAACTTCTTAACTCCCCCTCAGATTGGATCTGAATCGAGCCGCCCACGATTTCTCGGGTCACGCCGAATTAGGTCACTAGTATTCACTCTAGCCCACCCAATAGGTAAGATATACCCTTCAACTCATTCTCCTACCACTTGTAATCATTAATTTTACCAATAACCTAGAAATGGAATTCCCAATCTGGGCTCGAGCCGCCCAAATCTTCCGCCTTGGTTCCTATCACCCGGAAAATCCTCCTTCTCCGGCTCATTTGCTCACAATAGATGTACGGACAACCACTTATCATCCCCAAACGCTCATCCATGCATAAAATTCTACAACTTTTGTAATAATGCGCGATACCCGGACAATTCGTACCTTGATTAGCAAAGTAATACCCGGATCATATTTAACTTCCAGGTTAACTTGACACCACTTGTCAATACTCGGTCAACTGATAGTTTCCGAGTTTCGTTTCTCACATCCTTTCTTCTGACGCTTTTTCAGGTTAACCCCATGGCGCCCAAGAAACAGGGAAAGCAGCCGGTTAAAGCCAAAACCACGAACTCCATATCCGCCAACTGGGCGCGGTCCTCCGTCACCAAGGCCAAACTGGAGGAACTGGTCGAGCTAGGGGTTCTTCCCTCTCAAGAAATTATCTACTGGAGGGTACCGGGTAACGAAACCCGGCCCACTCCAGCAGAAAATGAGGTAATTTGTTTTGTTGAACACGTGACCCGGGGCTTCCGACCTCCGGGTCACCCTTTCTTCCGCGACGTTTTAAGCCATTATGGCCTTCGCATTTTCGACATAGGACCCAACTCTGTACTAAATATCTCCCATTTTATCGTTCTCTCCGAGTCTTACTTGTGCACTCTGTAACATCCCAAGTCTGAAAAATAGCCTTTAGAATGTTTGCTATCTGTTATTTTATGTTTTGCATCATGGCATCATGTTGATTGCATTTGTTTTGTTTGTTTTTCATTTGTTTTCCAACTGTTTTCAGTTGTTTTCCTTTGTTTTCTGTTTGAATTCCAAACCAAAAATTCAAACCCTTTGTTTCATCCTTGTGATGTTACAATTTCTAAAATGATATTTCAAAATAAAACAATTATTGTTTCCATGTTGTTTGCATTTGATTCTTATTTGTTGCATTTGTTTTCCACTATTTTCACAACTCAAATTCAAACCTTACTCAAACAATGTTTTCATACTTGTTCTGTTACAACTTTTGGAATAAGAATAACAAGTGAAAACAACCAAATTGTTCCATTTTATTTCATATTGGATCACTTATTAAATTGTTGCTTAATTCAATCAATCACTTTAATCAATTAATTCCAAATCACTTCCAAACTCAAACCATGTCTCAAAATCATTAAACTTTTGAATCCATGAAGTGCACCACTAATTTGAATTCCTTAAATCACTTTTAAACCCTAAAGAAAACCCTATTGAAAAATACTTTGTTTTCTAATATTAACTAATATTGCAAATTTCAATCAATTTGATTTTATAACAAATCTCCAAAACAATCAAACTCATTTTTAATCAACTTAAATCATAGGGGTCACCCTAAATAAAACATTGTTTTCATTAATAATTCATTAATTAACAAGTTATTCAAATTCCCATCAAAAACCTTCAAACAGCACCATTTTTCAAATTATGAAATTACCCAAAACACAATACACTCTTTTGTTTCCAATTAAAGTTATTTGGTTCACCTTATTAACTTGTTGGTTTCAAGATTAATCAAATAATTATCAAATGCTTCCAAAACTAAACCAATTTACAAACAGCTCTGGAATCTTGAAATCTTGAAAATTAAAATGGCCCAATGGTTGCTAACACACTAAGTAGCCTACCCAAAATTTTCTGGAATTTTTGGCAAACCCTAAAGCATCTATTTCTTCCACTTTTGTTTTGCTACAAAAAAAAATAAAAACAGAAATAAATAAAAGAAAAGAGAACGCAGCAGCTAAACCCCAGCCCACCTTTCTTTCCTACCCCGAAGCCCAGCCCAGTTCACTGTTTTTGGCCCGATAACCTTCCATCGCTGTCATTGTCGTCTTCCTCGCGATGACGTAGACAGTACGAACGCACCCTTCACCCTCCGATCACCTTCTGCCTCTCCAGATGCTTGCCGTACATGATCAGCTCCCTCCATATAGCTCACCACGGCACCCTCCTCCTGCCCCTAACCCTAGGTCCCCTAGCTACCAAACCCTAGCGCCGCCATCTTCCCTCTGTTGTCTGAACCGCGACACCACTCCACCGTCAGAGAACCACCGAACCACTTCTGCTCCTCGCCGCCGCCCCGGCCACCCTGGCCACCTCGAGGGGCTCCGCTCCCCGGGAATGGATACGGGCGTGCTCCAGCTACCTCGCCGTCCCCTCGCCCGCTGCTGGGAGGGCCCGTGGTGGCCGCCGTCATCGCCGTCTTCCGCGCGGACGCCATCGTCGTCGCCTCTGCTCGACGGCCGCAGCAGGTGAGCGCGTCCTGCTCCTTCCCTCTCCCCCCGATCCGTTCGCTACGCTCACCGCACCCGCACACCTGCACGCCTCCACGGTGGTACGCACAAGCACACGCACCACCTCGCGAGCTAGCTCCAGCCGTCGATCGCCGCTACAGGTTCCTCGTCCAGGCGCTGTCTCTGAACCTCTGCTACTGCCGGAAATTCAGTAGCGACGCCTGCGTTGTTCAGGTGCTGTGAAGCCCAATTCTCCACGATCACCACACCGTGCAACGCCCAGCTGCACCTGCTCCTCTCCCCCCCTGGTCTGCGCACGTGAAGATCAACAACGCAGCGGCCGTGGAGGCGTTGATCCTCTCTGTAACCTGACGATATTCGGTCTTCTGAATCCAACATTCAGTTAACACCTAGAACGACTCCTTTTGTTTCGTCAGTCTTCCGTGGTATCACAAACAGTCGATCCACCGCAGTGGTTGCCCACCGTGCAGCGCAAACGCCAGCGCGCGGGTTCGAGTCCCGGCCGGCGCAAAACCCACTATTTTTTTGGCTATTATTCTTCACACCCGTGGCCCACTGTCATTGACTCCTTCTGCCACGCGCGCGCCACGCTGGGCAAGGGTCCACTGGTCAGCGGCGTTGGGTAGGGTACAACTAGGTACCAAACCTATCTGCGCAATTTCTGTAAATTCCCAAAATGCATTTAAATAACAGAATTAATACCAAAACTTCAAACCTTAATATCTTTTAATCCATAAGTCCAATAAATAAAAACTTTATATGTTTATTGCTCCAAATTTCCTAATCTTGCCAAATAACTTATTTGTATTCTGTTTTGAGTTTTCAAAATGCATTTAAATTTCAAATTTGAATAATTCAAATGTAATTTGTAATAATTCATAACTATTTCATACCAATTCCAAATAGGGCAAATAAAATATGTTTTTCACACCTTTTTGAATGTTCTATTCAAATATAAAATTTGTTTCCTGGTTTGAACAATTTAGATTGCCTAAACATTTTAATTCTTGTTTAATTCAATTAAAACTTGTTTAATATTGTTTAATTCCTAACTAAATAATCCAAAGTCCAATTTCAAAATGTGAAACATGTAATCCAACTAAAATTTGATAACCTTTCCAAATATAAACCTTGTTAATTGTTTTGAGCATTTTAACTTGATGAAAACAACCACTACTTGTTTAACACCATTAAGTAACCATAATTGCCAAACCTTATTAATGTTTTCTAAAATGATTAACTATCATTTCAAGTGCATTTAATATTGTTATCTTATTGTTATTCATCATGCATTCATCATGATAACAACCATCACCTAATAAATAATCATTGTTTCCACTTATTTTCAATGGATCTTTCCATATGCAACCCTTGCATATGGGTCCATTTAATTTGTGCTATCGTGTTAGCTAGTTTACTTTGATGCTACTATTAATTTGTCATGCATCATATTTGATTGTGCACTATGCCATGATAATGATTGCTTATCTTTCTGCAATGTTTGTTTGCTTCTTCTCGGATATACGACGACGTTGAGACCGACGATACTTACGACACCCCTTCTAAGGAGTTAGCTCAGTACCAGGCTACTGGGTTTTGCAGGCAAGTTATCACTCACATGAACCACTGTGTTCCTTTCAACATTGATTACCGATACTTTCCGTTGTCTGTTTCTGCTAGCCTTAGTAGTAGTTGTTTCTGTTACGAACCTATCACATGAATCCCTTAAACCTG
The DNA here is from genome assembly GCA_028641055.1 of Alopecurus myosuroides. NCBI lineage: Eukaryota > Viridiplantae > Streptophyta > Magnoliopsida > Poales > Poaceae > Alopecurus > Alopecurus myosuroides. The sequence continues at coordinate 290,348,254 of CM054063.1, read as the reverse complement.
ATATTGCCTCACCTCCATACCTAAAACCATTGCTTGTTGCCCGTGTCTTACTAGCATGCTTAGGTTGTTTTGCTCGAGTCTGTTACCCGTTACTTTCAGTTACTATAATTCATTATGTTCTGGGGGCTCGATGTTTAATCAATCAATCATGCTAATGTTACTATTAATAATAAATTTGATGATAAGGCACCGGCAGGAGGCCCATGAGAGGTTTTGGAGCCTGCTAGTGTCGACCCTAATAGGAAAAGGGTCTTGTCTACTGATCCATGATGAGCGCACTACCCGCATTTGGGAAGCGAGTATGGGCGCCCCCCTCAACTTGACCTGATTCGCATCTCGTCCAAATCGCCTCATTTAGTTCGTGTTTTCCATTTGCCGCATCATGTTTTTGCGAGCCCAGGCCAGGGTGGAACTTTCGTAGTCGGCATATAGGGGGACACGGTCTTAGAGTGCTATGATGGTCCATTTTCTTCTGGGCTTGATTAGCCGTGCGCCCAAGGTGCTTTGGGCTTGATGCGAAGAATGGTTGGTTGTGTAGAGTACCCCGCTTGGTGGAAGTGCATTTCCATCTGGCGGGTTATTCTTGAGTGTACGGCCAAATTGGTGCAACCCTGCAGGGATAATCTTCTCGAGAAGCCGTGTTTTCCGCGGTTATGGATTACTTGGTGAAAGTACTGGCTAACAAGTACTCAGGACAACTTAAACATAATGATCAAACATGTTACACCCAATGATTAATAACTTGACTAGTAATAGGCTTATTGACACAATAATTTGAACCATCATTATTACAACTGTGTGAGTTGTCCTCGGATCGCTTCTTTGGATAAGGGGCGAGATCCAGGATGGGTTTGTTTGAAGTTACCTTTCAGTTGGTTACAATCCTCGATCTTATCTCCTTTCTGTTAGCCGGAAGTGTTAGAATCTCTCTAGTTGGTTAGCGCAGCCAGTTGCAGCATCTTTTATATCCCCTCTCTTCCGTTGAACCCAAAGCATCTGTGCTTGGTGTTGACGGGTTACACTTTGGTGAACTGTGAGTCTTGCTTGCCAGTACGTTTATGTACTGACCCCTTTGGGGCTGTGGTTTCCGCAGACCTACGTTTCCGAGGATCTACATGGTGGCAACTACGTGGAGTATGACGAGACTGCTGACGAGTAGATAGCGGACCCGGGCAGGATCCGAGACTTCGTGGATGGGCTCCGTCTTTTCGTTTCCGGCCTCTTAGGCCTATTTGGTTCTTGTCTGCACTCAGACATGTTGAATGCTTCCGCTGTATTGTAATGATGTATTGTTGGGGCATGTGCCCTCTGAATGATTGTATTTGCTATCTCTGCTCTAATGAGAGCCATTTGCAACTTATTTCAATCTTTTGTGTCGTAGAGATCTGTTGTGATATCACTTGTTAAACGCCGTTGACGTACCATGTGTGTATGGTTTGAAGTACGTCGACGGAAGTGCCTTTGATCTCTAGTGGATAGTTTACATCGACGATGGAATAGCAGGGCTTGTGTTGTCGCGCATAAGCGCAGGCCTACCAGGAAGCTGGGACGTGGGAGCAGTTATGCCCCATAATCCAAGCATCTGCTATCTAGTTCGTACGGTGAGTATCCCCTAGAAATCAGGGTGCGACAAATGGTATCAGAGCCTGTCTGCCTGTAGGATCCCCTTTTACTGGTCGCAGTTGAGTCTAGAAACTATTTTGTAGCTATATAGGAAAAATGAAACGTGAGAGTAGGAATTCTGTTCTTTTTCTTCTTTCCCCACCCTCCCTCCCCTTTTCTGGTAAGGAAGTGTAACGTTGTTTTCCCTTCTCATCTAAACTTTCAAGTTAGGATTTCACGAATTCTGGTTTCTCTAGGATGGTTATATCTACTAGACCATAGGAATGGAGGTGGTTGTGACATGATTTATCATGTTGCCTACTCATGACTGAGAACGGTGGCAAATAAGCCCCGGAAGCAGATCCTCTATTCCTTAAGCAGTAGATATTGATCCTTTAGAAGCCCGGATGGGTTTTTCCATAGTACCTCAGGAGTCTTGTTCTCGTTTTCCCCGATGTTGATATTCTGTTCTTCTCAACATCCTTTTCGTCCGTTGAAATCTTGTTGTTGTTTTCCACTTAAAATCTTCTAACGGAGTCTAATCAAAACTTCCTCGTAAACTCTTGAACAACTAAAGTGTTATTTCATACCGGAGAATCACATTCCTTTATGTCAACAATCTTTTCCACAACATACAACCCAAGTTCTGGTTCCACTAAGCAATCAAATCACCGTTCACTCTTCGGGATCTCAAATGTTGACTTCCAAGATAAGTAAGAACAATCCAATTCTAATGGGAGGCCACATATTCCTCGTTACTCTCATGTTGATGATTCTGACATTGATGATTATTCCTGGTGTTGCATTGATGTCAATAACTCTGTTCCACCATTCTAGCCGGATAATCTATTCTACAAATGAGTCAAATTCTATCCAGCTATACACCCTCAATACAAAACCTCTCCCTTTACTTGAAAATGTTCCGGTGGTTTGCAAATTCCCTGACGTCTATCCAATGTGCACGATGTGTTTCACGTGTCACAGCTCAAGTGGATCTTCCCAAGAAGTTTCCGGACCTTTTCTTTTCTCAGTAGGAATCTCGGGGCGCGATTCCTTCAAGGGGGGGCGTTTTGTAACATCCCAAGTCTGAAAAATAGCCTTTAGAATGTTTGCTATCTGTTATTTTATGTTTTGCATCATGGCATCATGTTGATTGCATTTGTTTTGTTTGTTTTTCATTTGTTTTCCAACTGTTTTCAGTTGTTTTCCTTTGTTTTCTGTTTGAATTCCAAACCAAAAATTCAAACCCTTTGTTTCATCCTTGTGATGTTACAATTTCTAAAATGATATTTCAAAATAAAACAATTATTGTTTCCATGTTGTTTGCATTTGATTCTTATTTGTTGCATTTGTTTTCCACTATTTTCACAACTCAAATTCAAACCTTACTCAAACAATGTTTTCATACTTGTTCTGTTACAACTTTTGGAATAAGAATAACAAGTGAAAACAACCAAATTGTTCCATTTTATTTCATATTGGATCACTTATTAAATTGTTGCTTAATTCAATCAATCACTTTAATCAATTAATTCCAAATCACTTCCAAACTCAAACCATGTCTCAAAATCATTAAACTTTTGAATCCATGAAGTGCACCACTAATTTGAATTCCTTAAATCACTTTTAAACCCTAAAGAAAACCCTATTGAAAAATACTTTGTTTTCTAATATTAACTAATATTGCAAATTTCAATCAATTTGATTTTATAACAAATCTCCAAAACAATCAAACTCATTTTTAATCAACTTAAATCATAGGGGTCACCCTAAATAAAACATTGTTTTCATTAATAATTCATTAATTAACAAGTTATTCAAATTCCCATCAAAAACCTTCAAACAGCACCATTTTTCAAATTATGAAATTACCCAAAACACAATACACTCTTTTGTTTCCAATTAAAGTTATTTGGTTCACCTTATTAACTTGTTGGTTTCAAGATTAATCAAATAATTATCAAATGCTTCCAAAACTAAACCAATTTACAAACAGCTCTGGAATCTTGAAATCTTGAAAATTAAAATGGCCCAATGGTTGCTAACACACTAAGTAGCCTACCCAAAATTTTCTGGAATTTTTGGCAAACCCTAAAGCATCTATTTCTTCCACTTTTGTTTTGCTACAAAAAAAAATAAAAACAGAAATAAATAAAAGAAAAGAGAACGCAGCAGCTAAACCCCAGCCCACCTTTCTTTCCTACCCCGAAGCCCAGCCCAGTTCACTGTTTTTGGCCCGATAACCTTCCATCGCTGTCATTGTCGTCTTCCTCGCGATGACGTAGACAGTACGAACGCACCCTTCACCCTCCGATCACCTTCTGCCTCTCCAGATGCTTGCCGTACATGATCAGCTCCCTCCATATAGCTCACCACGGCACCCTCCTCCTGCCCCTAACCCTAGGTCCCCTAGCTACCAAACCCTAGCGCCGCCATCTTCCCTCTGTTGTCTGAACCGCGACACCACTCCACCGTCAGAGAACCACCGAACCACTTCTGCTCCTCGCCGCCGCCCCGGCCACCCTGGCCACCTCGAGGGGCTCCGCTCCCCGGGAATGGATACGGGCGTGCTCCAGCTACCTCGCCGTCCCCTCGCCCGCTGCTGGGAGGGCCCGTGGTGGCCGCCGTCATCGCCGTCTTCCGCGCGGACGCCATCGTCGCCGCCTCTGCTCGACGGCCGCAGCAGGTGAGCGCGTCCTGCTCCTTCCCTCTCCCCCCGATCCGTTCGCTACGCTCACCGCACCCGCACACCTGCACGCCTCCACGGTGGTACGCACAAGCACACGCACCACCTCGCGAGCTAGCTCCAGCCGTCGATCGCCGCTACAGGTTCCTCGTCCAGGCGCTGTCTCTGAACCTCTGCTACTGCCGGAAATTCAGTAGCGACGCCTGCGTTGTTCAGGTGCTGTGAAGCCCAATTCTCCACGATCACCACACCGTGCAACGCCCAGCTGCACCTGCTCCTCTCCCCCCTGGTCTGCGCACGTGAAGATCAACAACGCAGCGGCCGTGGAGGCGTTGATCCTCTCTGTAACCTGACGATATTCGGTCTTCTGAATCCAACATTCAGTTAACACCTAGAACGACTCCTTTTGTTTCGTCAGTCTTCCGTGGTATCACAAACAGTCGATCCACCGCAGTGGTTGCCCACCGTGCAGCGCAAACGCCAGCGCGCGGGTTCGAGTCCCGGCCGGCGCAAAACCCACTATTTTTTTGGCTATTATTCTTCACACCCGTGGCCCACTGTCATTGACTCCTTCTGCCACGCGCGCGCCACGCTGGGCAAGGGTCCACTGGTCAGCGGCGTTGGGTAGGGTACAACTAGGTACCAAACCTATCTGCGCAATTTCTGTAAATTCCCAAAATGCATTTAAATAACAGAATTAATACCAAAACTTCAAACCTTAATATCTTTTAATCCATAAGTCCAATAAATAAAAACTTTATATGTTTATTGCTCCAAATTTCCTAATCTTGCCAAATAACTTATTTGTATTCTGTTTTGAGTTTTCAAAATGCATTTAAATTTCAAATTTGAATAATTCAAATGTAATTTGTAATAATTCATAACTATTTCATACCAATTCCAAATAGGGCAAATAAAATATGTTTTTCACACCTTTTTGAATGTTCTATTCAAATATAAAATTTGTTTCCTGGTTTGAACAATTTAGATTGCCTAAACATTTTAATTCTTGTTTAATTCAATTAAAACTTGTTTAATATTGTTTAATTCCTAACTAAATAATCCAAAGTCCAATTTCAAAATGTGAAACATGTAATCCAACTAAAATTTGATAACCTTTCCAAATATAAACCTTGTTAATTGTTTTGAGCATTTTAACTTGATGAAAACAACCACTACTTGTTTAACACCATTAAGTAACCATAATTGCCAAACCTTATTAATGTTTTCTAAAATGATTAACTATCATTTCAAGTGCATTTAATATTGTTATCTTATTGTTATTCATCATGCATTCATCATGATAACAACCATCACCTAATAAATAATCATTGTTTCCACTTATTTTCAATGGATCTTTCCATATGCAACCCTTGCATATGGGTCCATTTAATTTGTGCTATCGTGTTAGCTAGTTTACTTTGATGCTACTATTAATTTGTCATGCATCATATTTGATTGTGCACTATGCCATGATAATGATTGCTTATCTTTCTGCAATGTTTGTTTGCTTCTTCTCGGATATACGACGACGTTGAGACCGACGATACTTACGACACCCCTTCTAAGGAGTTAGCTCAGTACCAGGCTACTGGGTTTTGCAGGCAAGTTATCACTCACATGAACCACTGTGTTCCTTTCAACATTGATTACCGATACTTTCCGTTGTCTGTTTCTGCTAGCCTTAGTAGTAGTTGTTTCTGTTACGAACCTATCACATGAATCCCTTAAACCTGATATTGCCTCACCTCCATACCTAAAACCATTGCTTGTTGCCCGTGTCTTACTAGCATGCTTAGGTTGTTTTGCTCGAGTCTGTTACCCGTTACTTTCAGTTACTATAATTCATTATGTTCTGGGGGCTCGATGTTTAATCAATCAATCATGCTAATGTTACTATTAATAATAAATTTGATGATAAGGCACCGGCAGGAGGCCCATGAGAGGTTTTGGAGCCTGCTAGTGTCGACCCTAATAGGAAAAGGGTCTTGTCTACTGATCCATGATGAGCGCACTACCCGCATTTGGGAAGCGAGTATGGGCGCCCCCCTCAACTTGACCTGATTCGCATCTCGTCCAAATCGCCTCATTTAGTTCGTGTTTTCCATTTGCCGCATCATGTTTTTGCGAGCCCAGGCCAGGGTGGAACTTTCGTAGTCGGCATATAGGGGGACACGGTCTTAGAGTGCTATGATGGTCCATTTTCTTCTGGGCTTGATTAGCCGTGCGCCCAAGGTGCTTTGGGCTTGATGCGAAGAATGGTTGGTTGTGTAGAGTACCCCGCTTGGTGGAAGTGCATTTCCATCTGGCGGGTTATTCTTGAGTGTACGGCCAAATTGGTGCAACCCTGCAGGGATAATCTTCTCGAGAAGCCGTGTTTTCCGCGGTTATGGATTACTTGGTGAAAGTACTGGCTAACAAGTACTCAGGACAACTTAAACATAATGATCAAACATGTTACACCCAATGATTAATAACTTGACTAGTAATAGGCTTATTGACACAATAATTTGAACCATCATTATTACAACTGTGTGAGTTGTCCTCGGATCGCTTCTTTGGATAAGGGGCGAGATCCAGGATGGGTTTGTTTGAAGTTACCTTTCAGTTGGTTACAATCCTCGATCTTATCTCCTTTCTGTTAGCCGGAAGTGTTAGAATCTCTCTAGTTGGTTAGCGCAGCCAGTTGCAGCATCTTTTATATCCCCTCTCTTCCGTTGAACCCAAAGCATCTGTGCTTGGTGTTGACGGGTTACACTTTGGTGAACTGTGAGTCTTGCTTGCCAGTACGTTTATGTACTGACCCCTTTGGGGCTGTGGTTTCCGCAGACCTACGTTTCCGAGGATCTACATGGTGGCAACTACGTGGAGTATGACGAGACTGCTGACGAGTAGATAGCGGACCCGGGCAGGATCCGAGACTTCGTGGATGGGCTCCGTCTTTTCGTTTCCGGCCTCTTAGGCCTATTTGGTTCTTGTCTGCACTCAGACATGTTGAATGCTTCCGCTGTATTGTAATGATGTATTGTTGGGGCATGTGCCCTCTGAATGATTGTATTTGCTATCTCTGCTCTAATGAGAGCCATTTGCAACTTATTTCAATCTTTTGTGTCGTAGAGATCTGTTGTTATATCACTTGTTAAACGCCGTTGACGTACCATGTGTGTATGGTTTGAAGTACGTCGACGGAAGTGCCTTTGATCTCTAGTGGATAGTTTACATCGACGATGGAATAGCAGGGCTTGTGTTGTCGCGCATAAGCGCAGGCCTACCAGGAAGCTGGGACGTGGGAGCAGTTATGCCCCATAATCCAAGCATCTGCTATCCAGTTCGTACGGTGAGTATCCCCTAGAAATCAGGGTGCGACACACTCCGCCAAGTTTGGCTCTCTTTGTCGAACTTTTTCCAGTGCAAACCGTGCCACGAAAGCGGCGACGGTGCACTTCTTGCTTGCGGCGGGGTTTCTATCCAACGCCGCAAGAACTCTTTAATGCCTCCTCTCACCCTCAACTCCCACGTCAAGCATTGGCAGCTCTCATACTTTTACTGCCAGGACACCTCCCCACCCGGCGAAAAGAAATTGCCGGGTTACTCGGAGGGTCAGCTTGACATCTCTGAAACCTTCAACGCGTTTGCCCCCGACTCGGAAAGGGAAGCAATTCTGCCTCTATTGGCTAAAATCTCCATCCTTTCTGCCCAAGGCCTCATCGGGCTTAACCTGGTGAAGACTTGGGTCAATTTCCGCATCCAACCCAACTCCATTCGCGCAAAATTGATGTGCGAATACTCGGGGCAAGCCACGGACCCAATCCGATACTCCACCAGCAGTTTCGCTCCTAGTGACACCAACAAAACAATCAAGGGCTTTCTGACAGAGAAGCTCGAGGTAATTCGGAATATAGCCGGATTAGAGCCCTTCACTCTCGAGAACCCGGCCCCCGTGGTAAGGACCTGGTTTTCACGATTTCACCTTTATCTTCTTTACTTGATACAACCATTAACCCTTGCTCTTATGCTTTCACTTCAGGCCGATGATGATTTCTGGAATATAGACACTCCTCCTAACTCTGGAAACCCGGAGGAGAAGGAGGATGCCGTTAACTCGGATGAAGGTACATGCCCAGTTCCTTTGAGTTCGTCGCATCCCACTTTTCATTTTCCTATTGTAACCGTGGTAACTTTCAGAACAAGAAGACCAAGACGAGGAAGAAGAAGCTGACGGCAAAGTGGAGTCCGCCAGCGATGAAGATGAACCAGAGCCGGCAATTAAGGCCGGATCTAAAAGAAAACCCCAAGGGGTCGTCTTCAAGGTTTTGCGTCAATTTTCTCACATCTAATTCGCGTTCCTGTGATAATATTCCTGAGCTGACCATGACATTACCCCCTTTGGCCATACCTGAAGGAGTCGCCTATGACCAAGCGCAGGGCGACTCGGAACCACCCGGGCAATGATGCCCTTAACCCGGGTATTTCATCACCTCCAACTCGGCACACTGGTACTGACCGTACCCTTCTTTAAACATAAAGATCCCTCTAAAACACTCCCTCGCAAGGTAACCTCACGCCTCGTTTGGTATTTTCCAGTTTCATCCGGTTCTAGCAGCGAATTCCCTGCGGACCTTATGGTGAATCCCGGGTAAAGTTCTTTTCCTAACGTTATACCATACTTTCGCCGTCTTTTTCACGGCTATGTGCTAACTGTGCCTTCACACTTTTCACAGGGCCACGGTCATTACTAGTGACCAAGAAGACATGAAAACCGAGGACCCGGGCAAAGAGAAGCCAACTAATGATGTGTTTGCCGCAGCTGGTGATGAACAAGCGTCACCGACAGACCCGGCTGGGCGAGAAGCCGGGTATCCAATAGCCTCGCATGCAAGCGAGAAAGAAGATGCTGCCACTTTGGGCGCGAGAGGAGGAGCAGACCCCGATATTCGGATGACCCGGGTGCCGTCTCCTGCTAAGAGGAAAACTTTTTCTCCAAGTTTCCGCGACCCTGAGACTTCTAACTCGGGTAACGATAATTTTGACCAGCTGATGAGCGCTCTCCTCACCATGAAAGCTTCAGAGAACAACATCCTAGAGCGTATGTCCGCAGCGCATCAGGTAATCGACACTTGATATCTCTTGGTATATACCTAGTCCCCAAGTTCCGGGCATAACTTACCGAAGTTGTGCTCGGTACTTCACGCAATACCCGGTTTTTCATGATATCCGACTGACACTTTCGTTCCTTGTTCCTTACAGGCGGAAGTGACCCGGTCCGATGAGGTGTTACTCAAGACCGAACAGCTCCTGCTTGCTGAGGTAAAACGAAGAGAAGCCCTTGAGGCTAACATGGAAACTTTGAAAAAAGACGTTTCCAAATACAAGAAGAAGTACAACACTGCCCAATCCGCGCTGAAGAACTTATCGAACCAGATTGCGGATACTTATCGCATCTTGCTAAGTGAGCTTTTTGCCTTCGACTAACTTAATTGCCTCTACTTTATCGTTATGATAATCGGGATGACTGATATACTTTCCTTTTGTTTCAACTGCAGGTGCGAACCTCGCTGCTCCAGAGGACGATGCCATTGCCAAGGTAAAAACATTGAAGACTGTGCTCCGGACCTTCTTTGCCGGCACAAAGCTTATATTGGACGCCGTGAAGTGGCCTTCCGAGGTATACCCGGGTGAGGAGAATCTTATGCAAGCCTGCTCGACGGTGCCTGGATGGATTGAGATATGGAAGCGCTCGTCCTGCCGGATCGGTATGACCCGGGCCTTTACGCTGGCGAAGGCTTACTTTCCTAAGCTTGACCCGACAAAGGTAATATCCGGGTTTCCAGAATTAAAGGCTGATGGCTCCAAGTTTACACCCAAGGACTTCAAGGCCATACAATCCGCAGTACGCCACTCGGCCACCGCTTTGGCCGACAAGATGGACCTGGACACAATCATGAGCTCATACGACGCTGAAGGAAAAAACATATTGGCAGAGGCACCCCCTCCCTTTGATATGTTGGAAAAATGGGCGACTGATCTGGCCAGGAGGAAAGAAGAAGCTGCTAAGAGAGAGGCCGAGCTAGGATTACGGCCGTCTACCTCTACACCAGCTGTCCCTCCGCCTATCCGTCCTGACGCGGGAAGTCCGGGTAATGCTGCTGGAAAGGCTAAGGAGCAGATCCAGGACCAAGACCCGGAAGACCGCTCTCAGGATGCCGAGTAGGGCGTTACCTGGTACTTTTAAAACTAATATGATTTTGATGGTGCGCCTGTGCACCCTTGATATTGGTACCATCACTTGTAATGTACTTTTAGTTCGTGATATATTTGTGCCTCTCCCGGCTTTTGATAATCTTGACACTTGTCTTATTCTTTAAACTTATTCTCGATACTCGACTATTTTTTGATTCCCTTTGCGAGACTCGGTTTTCTGAGCATCACGGGTTTTGATAAGTGGACTTTTCTTTAAGTCCCCAAGACTCGGAAGCTAGGGTCTCTCGAGCTTCAATAGCTAAACAGTTTGTTTCTGTTCCGAAGTCCCCAGTCCCCATGACCCAAAGTACGAGCCAGGGGGGTGCGGCCTTTCTCAGAGGATAAATTGCTCTTTACCAAGCCGAAAACCAATAGCCGTTCGCGTAAATACTGAAGTCATGCTTAATACTCGTTGAGTTTCCGGCTATTAGCCTTGTACTCTGCATAGACATGTGGTTTAGATGACCCTTTTGATTATCTTGTACTGTAAGCCGACTTTCGCGTGGATACCATGTTGTTACATCTATACGAAAAACAGGGTCAAGCAAATCCCATTGGGCTGCGTGGTTGATTGTAATCGTAAGCGAACAGATCATGCCACTTTAGTGCGAGTCACATCGAGCTTAAGTAAGAATAACCAAGAAATTTGGCTCCTTCGTCCGGTTATAAGATTGCAACCGTACTCGTCTTGCGAGTAATCGGCCCTCATAACTCATAGGCATCAAGGCCGGGTATTTGGGTTCGTGACTGCTATTTAAGCAGCTCAGCCCCTAAAGACCTATGTATGTGCATTGTATTTTGATGATACTGATGTATTGATAATAACAAGTACCACTTACCTGTAATCGAAGCAAAGACCATGACAATACTTGAAAACCATCTCTTTTTATTGATACGATAAAGTTTGAGTCAGCAAGCCGCCTCATTAAAAACCTTCCAGTCCCCTTAGATACCCTGGGTAGGAAAAGAGCGCGTCTGAAACCTGCTGCCCGTTACACTGTTTAGTTCTTTTCGATAATCGGTCCCGGGCTGGCGCGACCGATGCACATTCTCCACTTGTTAGACCCTTTCATGACGAGTACCGAGTTTGCTAGCCAATCCGGGTGTGTCGTTATCGCAGCGCTGCTAGCCGTAGACGGCGATGTGATTTCCTCTTCTATGCCAGACAATTTGGAGGGATCGTTCCTGATGAAGGCCACCATCTTAGCATCTTGCTCTGCCCTGGGTTTTGCTTTTTCTTCCTCAGAGCTCGGCCTTTTTGAAGTTGCCCTTTCCTCCAGGTCCGCTTGAGATCGGTAATGCGTGAGTTCCTCTTTCCTACAGGCTTGCTCAGCCATTGCTGCATCTCCTTCATCGCACTCAGCCGCTATATCTCGATTTCCATGTATGGTAATGGTCTTCTTAGGACCCGGAATTTTCAGCTGTAGATACACATAGCACGGCCTTGCCATGAATTTGGCATAAGCCGGTCTTCCAAACAATGCGTGATAAGGACTGCGCAACTTAACCACCTCAAAAGTAAGCCACTCAACTCGATAATTGTCCTTTGATTCCCCAAAAGCTACCTCCAACGCAATTTTTCCTTCAGGGCACGCTGAATGACCCGGCACTATCCCGTGAAAAACTGTTGTACTTTTTTGTAGCTGAGATTCCTTTAGACCCATGCGCAGAAAAGTTTCCAGTATAGGATATTGATGCTGCTTCCTCCATCCATCAAGACTTTTTTCAGCTCATACCCATTGACCTGTGGTGCCACTACCAATGCTAAGACTCCCGGGTGATCCACTCTATCCGGGTAATCCCTCCTGCTCCATGTTACCTCCTGTTCTGACCATCTCAAATACCTCGGAACAGCAGAAGAAACTGAGTTAACCGCCTGCTTTAGCATCTTTTTATCCTTGTTAGAGCCTCCCGTAGTATGCACATGATATTGGCCCAATTGTTTGGGGTTAGCTTGGAAACCTCCCGCTCCCCCTTGATTGTTGCCCGGATTTCCTGCTGCCGGGTTACCGGCTGGGGGTGGACCGTTGCCCAAATTTCCACCTGGACCCGGGCCTCCTCCCCGACCCGCACCTCGCATGGCTCTGTTTACTTCCTCGTTCTTCCATCTCTGTAAGTCGGCGCATTGCTCCAAGGAGTGATTAGCCGGCTTGCCGTTCCTGCTGTGCTTCGGGCACGCCATTCTGAATATATCCCAACTGTTGCTTGGCCTCGGAGGTCCCTGATAATGTCCTCCATTGTGATTTCCGGTATTAAAATTCCCTTCAGATCTGGGTCTCGAAGACCCGGCCTCAGTATTAGCTACAAACTCGGAGCCTCCTTCAAATGGGCGCTTGTTCTGGCTATTTCCGTTATTACTCGGTGCCGATCCATTGCCGGTTCTTCCACTATTACTGGTGTTCGCTTTCGCTTTCTTGTCATCAATTTCCTCCTCTGTAGTGTCTGTTGCGGCGTGTTTGTTGCACGCATCCATTAATTCTCCCATCGTAACCTCCGATGCATTCCTACTGGACTTCATGCGAGTTAACTTTTGTACTAAAGGAATATACTTGCATGTTTTTGCCATAGCTTGTAGCGCATCTTTGGGCTGAATATCTGTGGATGAGTGAAGTATCTCCATAACCCGGCGTACCCAACTGCGTGCTGATTCTCCCTTCTTCTGAACGCATCGTTCTAAATCATCAATAGTGAATAGCTTTCTGCACGTTCCATGAAAGTGCTTGACGAACGCGGTCTTCAGTTCTTCCCAGGACTTGATCGATCTTTCCGGCAGGTTGGTGAACCATAACTTTGCTGCTCCTTCTGACATCATCAAGTACATGAACTTGGCTTGAAGATTTTCGGACGCATTGCGGATTGACATTGCCATCTCATAACTGCTCAACCATGTTTCCGGATCCATGGTCGGTTCATAATTCACTACTTTTCCCGGCTCTTTGAATTTCTCCGGGTAAGGTTCAGCTCTGATGTCGTCCGAGAGACACTTGGGTCCTGCGAGGACGGTTGAGGCTGGCCTTACTCGGGAAACGTGCGATCCATCCAGGGGTGCAGCGGGGCGCGGTGCCGCAGGCAATCCATGTGCAGCAGACCCGGCCCCGGCTCTCCGAGCCCTGGAGCTATCCACAACGGCCTGTGCCACTGATGCTGCCGGGACGCGGGGAGGAGGCGGCATTTTCTGCTGCTCTTCCCTCCGCTGTGCCGAGTTTGTTTGAATATTCCCTTGTTGTTGACTGGCGTATGGCGTCCCATGCATCCCGCTTCTGTGGTCCGGGTAATTGGCCTGCTGCGCCACTGCAGTGTGCAGTAGATCGATCGCCTGCCGGGTCTTTTCTGCATGGGGCGATTCTCCTACCGGGATCTGGTTCAATGCAAGTATTGCTGCATACACGTTGTCCATGGGATTGTTGTAGTGGCCTGCTGGTGTGCGAAACCGTGACGGTGGCGGTGGCGGTAACTCGTTGCCGGTTGTGACTCTGGTTCGTGGTGGGGGTAACCCGGCCTGCACGTTTGCCGCGTGGGCTTCCGCTGTTGCCGGCTGAGGTGCAGTTCCCTGATTTACCACTGGGATCGGTTGATCCTGAGGCGTAATAAACAAAGCCGCCGGGTTAATGACCCACCCGTGGCTGGTAGTCTGGTGTTATGTCTTTGGTGTACTCTGGATGTTTCCTCTCGGAGCCGGGTTTCCAACGCATCCAGCTCGCGTCGACGTGTAGCCATCCCTTGTTTCTCCGCTTCCACTTGCCTTCTTTGCTGTTCCAACGCGCGGCGGGCCACGTCCAGGTCCCTGACACGTTCAGCTGCGTTTTCTGGAGTGATAACCGTAGCCAGGACCGTGGGGTCTAGGATCAGATTATTGTCGAACAAGGCCGGGTGGCGCGGGTTTGAAGGACCCGCACCTGGTGTCCGGTTTCCCAGGAATCCGAACGTATTTGCGTGCAACTCCTCGTCCGCTGCACGGCTAGTTACTGATGCCGACTCTCCATCGACCCGGGCCAGGATCGGGTTTCCGTTAGCTGCATCCTGCCACTGCGCCAATGCCTGAGCCGCCCCGACCGGAGCCGTGGTCACGTTCCCTTGATTGAGGTTGGCTGCGGGAGCCGTGTAGACCGCCGCTCGGCGTATTACGCTTGTTGTGAGTTCACGCTGTTCTTCTCCGCTGTTATCTTCTTCGTACCGGTCTTCCAGCAGGTCCCGGATAGATTCAGTATCATCCTTTCCACTGTCCTGGTCACGCGGGGTCCATGCCGGCTCCTCCGGCTGTTCCCACTGCGCGATGGATTCTTCTATCTGGTCTATTGCTCCAACTGATTCTTCTCTATCTGATTGGGCGTAGGTAGCCTCCCCTGACACAGAATCAGATCCAAAATTGTCAGGAGCCGAGCCAGAAGTACATACCATACCGATGAAGACGCTGATCCGGCCGATTGTCACGACAGATCCGGATTCGAGGTGATCCGATTCTGGCCCCCAGCCGGAATCGTTCACCACCTTCTCTCCTTCGTGGTTGTCGTAGATCTCACCGACGACGAGGTTCCCCATGCTCTTCCGAGCTTCTCCCGTGATGTAAACACCTTTGGACGCAGGCCCCACGGTGGGCGCCAACTGTCGTGGGATGATCACGGCAGATGTTACCAGGGGTAACTGATCTTGGGGCAAGTCGACATAGGCGTTCGGGAGAGGGTTTAGCTCAGAGGAAAACATGATGGAATTCGATCTGGTAGCCGGCGATGAAGTCGCCGAGTCTCCAATCTCACTTTATTAACTCGATCTCTTGTGTACAATGGATACTCGATATTCGGCGATATGATTACTACTTGGATCTCTGCAAAACTAAGCATAGGGCCGGTTTATAAAGCACCCGTCCCCCTACCTGGCTTGCCCTCCAAGGCGCAGCTTGAGTCCTACCCGAACACCGCTTACAAACCCTAGCTTTCCTTACTGCAACCCACAATCCGGGTTACGGGGCTTACAAACTTTGGGCCTTCCAGAAGTTTCTTTATCCTTAGCCGGATCCTGCGCAGCGTCCTTTGGGCCGGGTTATACCTTGGAGTTGGCCTACCGGGTTATTATCCCCCCATCAAGTCTCGTATCCCTCTTTTTACGGAGGACTAATTCCCATCTCAGAACATCGAGGCAATATACTCTTTTAGAATTACCCAGTGGCTATAGTTATGTTCACCCAATTTACGTGTGACTCTAGATAGTACCAAAGTAAAACCTCTAGAATATATTACTTCGATATTCTCATGGTCAAATGACACATTGTAATATAACCGTGTTGTGATATGACACTAAGGACAAAGATGTCTTAATGGAATCTCTTGGCATATTAGTCTACTTAGGGAATACCCAGCCATATTGTTCCCTTTGAACAATATGCTACCATTGATGCTGACTAAACAATGTCCATGACCAGGAAAACACGGCCATCAAGCATCCAATGAATTAGTCGTAAAAGGCAAGACTGGGGTTTGATACTCTATCCATGTTACTACACATGAGCATGAGTTTGTCTCTGAATCCCATATTTAGGAGCCACGTCAGTTATAATATAGTAATATGAATCATAATTATATATGAAACGGATGTATAAATGTTATTGCCTTTTGGCCATACATCCAATAATCTCTCGCTTGCGCAACTGGCAATAATCTGTTTGTATAAGTCCAGCAAACATCCAGAAGATATAAGTGAACACTCATGCAAACACCGTGTTAGAGACATTTGTCATCAACCCCTTTTGAGGTTGTATGAACCATATCCATTACGAAGAAACTTTTTCTTTCATAATACTCCTTCATCATATGATCAACTGTAGTCTAGACTATTCTAAGTGAAACCTTGGTGTTTTAACTAAGAATATAGTTTCGACGTTTATCACAGATCATCATGCATCTTTTGTGGAAGATCACACCTAGCTCATATAATGAACCGATAGCCAAATACTAGAAGTATTTAAACTTTTACCCTTTACTGGTATTATTGTGCTGTTCGTAAACATATGCTCAAAATTAATTAAGCGCTTCAACCCTTTCTATTCATATAATCATAAGATTATATCTTAATCCTTGGTTTATACTTCTCACATAAGTATCACTTTATTTTATGTACTTATCTGCTCATAAGTTATTTTCTTATCATTTAACTCTTACATTACTGGTCTATCCTCCATCCTTTTGACGAAACATCTTCAAAATTGCTTTATGAAGAATACTTATAATAATTTGGAGTTTAATTAAACTTTTCTCAAATTCATTTTTTCCAACAATTATTATTTTTACATCCGTTCATAGAATGCATAGATTGGGAAATTCCTACTATGATCACAATGATAAATCATTTTATCATGCTCACCACTGTTTTTACAACTTTGGATATTGCACTTGAAATGCCAATTTTTCTAAGAACCTAGTTCTCCCAAGTTTAAAAAACTTCATTTAAATTTCATGCATTTCTCTTTTATAGTATTATATCAATTCACACCACCACAACATCTTATCATTTGTCACATAGTGAGGAAACAAGACTATCAATGATATGTGAACCGGTCATAGAGGCATAACCGGGAATATCAATGATATTTATATTCCACACATGTATTAATGTATTAGGGTTTTCCTCTGAATACTCGCTATCCGAGACTAATTAAATTATAGCACATAACATAAAATTAATCATGAAACAGAAATATGAATAATAATTCTTTTATTATTGCCTCTAGGGCATATTTCCATCACTTGGAGGTGAAAAGGGTTAGGCGCCCCTGCTTGGAGAAAATCCTCCCTGCCCAACCTGCTAGTCTCGACCCTAACATGTCGAGTATAAACTGAGAATCTGATTGTACGAGCCTCCTCAAGTACAAGGGGAGACCGAGGTACCTTCATGGGAACTCCTTCCTTTGGAAAGGAAATTTGGCTAGGATCTCGTCATGGTTTCTATCGCCACACGCAATTGCGATGGCCAGCCCAGTATTCCTACCAAATAGGAGGAGGACCTCTTTGTTCACCAGCATATCTCTAGCGTCCGGGTGAACGAAGATGGCCGCATCATCGACGTAACGGGAGATGCACATCCTCACCGCCTGATGCCCAATCGGCCTAAGTAGGTCCTTTCCTAGTTGATACAATTTCTAGATCTAAACAAATTGAAACCACTGAAATTACTGATGAAAATGCTGGTACACCTGTTAATTCACTTGAGTCTAGAGATAGTCCTAGTGATGATCTTGAGGAAACTTACATTAAACTTAATGATTACTTTACTGAAGAAGTTCAAGCTACTACTAGTTCAAGTGGTATTAAGATTCTTCTTGCAAGAAGTGCTGTTAAATATAAACATTCTCTTGATGCTAAGTTTGCTACATCTCCCATACACATTAAAGATACGGATTATGATTTCTCTCTAGATTTATCTTATATATTTATTGTTGAGAAAGAACCTGTTTGTGGCACTGAAAATAAAAGTTCTATGGAACATATGAATGAGCTTTCATCTTTGAGTAGTTTATTTTCTGATGATATTAAGAAACGCACTTACTTTGTTACCAAGATCTTCCCTTTCTCATTGAAAGATGAAGCTAAAACTTGGTTTAACAATTTGTCATCTGGATCTATTGATAGTCCTATTGGTTTGGTTAATGCTTTCTTTTAAAAAAAAATCTTGCTAGTGCTCAACATGCTGCTTTGCAAAGTATCTTTAACTTTAAGCAAATTGAAGGAGACAAAATGTCTGAATCTTGGTCAAGATTTTGCTCTTTAATAAGAGCTAGCCCGGGAGATCCATTACCTGAAAATGAGCTCCTAGATATATTTTATAATGGACTAACAGTTGAATTTAGGACATACCTGGATAGTTGTGCTAGTTGTGTTTTCAGGAAAATAACTCCGGAAGAAGCTGAGGAATTACTGGTCAATATAGCCAAAAATCATGATGATTGGACTATACCTGAGCCAACACCAACACCAACACCCAAGAAGAGGGGAATGATTGAAGTAAATGATTAAGTGATGAGGGAAGCCAATAAATCTCTTAAAGAGAGGGGTATCAAATATGAAGATGTGAAGAATCTACCAGCTATAGAAGAATTGTGTAAGCCAATTCCTAATCCACCCACAGTTGAGGTACACTCTCTCCAATATTTTGATAATAGAGATATTCCTTATTCTAAACCAACTGATCAATGCTTAGATGAATTTGATAATTATATTGTTAAGCAAGATAATTTTAATATGAGGATGCAGAATCATATAATGGAAAACTCCAGAGCTAATGATAATTTGCATGGTATTATTGAGAGAACCTCTAATGATGTTAAAATGCTTGTTAAACATTTTCATATTGTTCAAACTCAAATTGATCAACTTATAAAGTGAAAAAAGATTTGCTAGCTAATGCTTCTAGAGAAAAACATGTTTATCAAATTAATGTTTCTACTCAGGATCCCTTGTATCCTGAAGGACATCCTAAAAGAATTGAACAAGATTCTCAAAAACCTAAAAACCATAGTTCTCCTTCTAAGAAAAATAATAAGAAACATAAAAATGTTGTAGAATCTCCTGAACCCGCTAAAGATCCTAATAGTATATCTGTCTCTAATGCTAAAACTGAAAGTGGTAATGATAAAACTGATGCTTCGGATAAAGATGAAACTGAAGTTGAATATGAAAACCAAACTAAAAATGCAAAGTATACTAAGGAGGATTTCATTGATAGTAAACATGGTAATGAGGGAGAATCTTGGGTACAAAAAGCAATGCCTTTTCCTAATAAGAAACATAAATCAAAGGAGGAAGAACATTATAACAGGTTCTGTGAATGGATGAAGCCTTTGTTTTTGCAATTTTCTTTGACGGTCGGGGGGCTACTCCCGAGTAGGGGTAAGGTAGGTGAGAAACAAAGTTCAAGATGTTGTTTACCAAGTTCGGCCGTACCAAGTTGGTACCGGCCGGGTAGGCGGCTACCCGGGTGTCTGCTATCCGGCTGGTATTATCTGGCAGGAAGAACAAGAGGAAAGAGGGAAGAATCAAGTGTCTATCTGGATCAGCCAAGTAGCGCTCGGGTGATCCGGATTGGCAAGAAGATGACCTACTCGGGCACAAAGTCAATGGAGACGTTGACGTGAATCCCGCGTATCCAGGGGCCGTATAGGCGTGCGGTTCAACTTACTAGGTGCGTGGTTATCAGCAAAGAGACGTGGGCTCAGTACGGGATGGGAGCTGTCAATTCCTGTCACTGACAAGGGGGACAGGACATGTCAGCGACCTACCCTAAGAGACTGACAAGGTGGACAACACATGTCAGCCGCCTACCGTGGAGACTTTCGGCGACGTTGTCAGTGGGAACACGGAGGCGTGCGCTGTTACATGCGCGGCGGCACAGTGGAGTTGTCTACTATGTACTTTTATTCATAGAATAGTGGTTGGCCACCAGTATATAAAGTGGCCTAACCCCTCCTGCGCGAGGGACGACACTCGACTGCGTTACTTACTGGCTCATTTATTGCGAGGCTTAGAGAGAGAAAGATAGATAGAGAGAGGAAGTTGTCTACTCGGCAGAGATATATACAGAGAGAAAGGCAGGAGTACGGGTGTTACCTCCACATGAGGGCCCCAAACCTGGGTAGATTGTTGTGTTTACAATGTTCCTGAGCGCGCCTTCCAAGCGTGCAATCCCTCCCCGGATACCTACGGCGTCCATCGGCCCCAAACTCAAGCCATCCCATGGCATCTGTCTTTTTACATCCACGACAGTTGGCGCCCACCGTGGGGCCAGCAGCGGCGTTGGCTGGGGTTTTTATCCGGACGGGACCTGTTTCTCGTTCGGGGGAGCGTGTGGTCAGTGGCCTTGTCCACCGATTCAGCTCCCTCGACTTCGTCTCCGACAACGCAGGTGATTTCGGCGGCAGGCCCATGCCTGCAGGAGGCTCCGTCATCTCCTTCGGCGCGCACTTGGTGTACGTCGCCACCATCATCATCCGCGAGTACCCCGAGGTTGTGCTCGTTGCTGAGGACCCTCCTGCCGTTATCGCCGTCCGTGGGCAGCCATCTGGCCGCTCTGCAGGCAGCGTGGAGGTGATGATGGCTGGCCCGGCTATCGATGCCGAGAAAGGCGCGCCCGCTGCGCCCGAAGTCGTCGACGAGCCGGCTGCTCGCCAGGTTCACAAGCCCTATGACCGACCTCAGAACATGCCGGGCTACAAGGATCCTTCTACATCGACTGTGATACCGGCGGCTCGTGCTAGTGTCGAGCACCTCGGTATGCCTCTCGCCACGGACGTGGATCCAGTTGTGGTGAGGGTGGAGCTCGAGCAGCAGCGCTAGGCCTTGCTTCAGGAGGCCCAGGAGCTGGAAAAGGTTAGGCTTGAGCTCAACCTGGATCAAAATGAGTACAATAGAGCCCATGGTTTTACTCCTGTATCTAGAAATCCTAGCAAGATAGGAATCATTCGTCGCAACCTAGGTGCTGAATTAGCTAGATATGGTAGAGTTGCTAGCAAGTCTGGTAGCTTAACTTCTACCGGTAGGCCAAAGTATATCTCTCCTGCAAAAACCCTTAGAGCTGCAGAGGCAGTTGCTGCCGAGTTGCCGAACTTGACCGGCGAAGCTCGCGCTAGGCAGCAGGAGCAGCTCAATGAGCTGGTTCTGGAAGCTAGCAGGAAGAATGAGGCTTTCCGGAAAGCTAATCCGGGAGCTGGTGCGTCCCATGTTGTTCAGTCGCATGGGGCAAGATCCGGAAAGCAGGCCTATTCACCGCTTCCTAGTGGTGAGAGGGCCCCGAGTGTTTAACTCTAGGAAGAGCAAACAGATGCAGGTGTACGACCCGGCTGTCGCTGGAAAACAACACGTTGTAGAGCGGCAGCCTGGTCAAAAACACAATGCTGCAGGAACTGGCCGTCAGGCCGCCCGAATTCATCAAGAGGGGCAAGGAGGGAACCGAGATGGCCCATCTCGGCATCATGTTGCTAACCCGGTTCAGCATGTTGTTCAGCCACAGGTGGTTGCTGTAGTGGTCAACCCGGTTGCTCAACCCGGTCCTGTGTACCAAGACTGCTACAACGACGGGTACTCTGCGATGGAGCAAGCCGGGTACGCCGACCAAAGAGATCTCGCAGCTCGGTTGGGAGCAAGGATGTTGGAGCCAAGTGATGCAAGGTACAAGCTGGACCGAATCTATCGGTCCGAGGAGATAGAAGCAAGGGGCCTGCCCGGGCCAAGCTGTTTTGGTGCCAGGATCATGGGGGAGCCGGCCGTGCCCAAGTTCCAGCTGGCCAGAGGGACCAAGACCTATGACGGAAGCACCAAGCCAGAGGACTGGCTGAATGATTATGTTACTCTTGTGTATGTTGTAGGTGGCAACCGGAGATGGGCTGTGAGATATGTGCCCCAGATGCTGGAGGGCCCTGCCCGGATCTGACTCAACAATCTGCCGCCGAAAGACAGTGTCCACTGCTGGCTAGACTTCTCGGAAGCCTTCATCAGCAACTTCACCAGCACTTACAAGAGGCCAAACCGGCCACAACAGCTCTCGGCATGCAAGCAAAGAGAAGAGGAGACTGACCGCGAGTATCTTACTCGGTGGAGCACTCTGAGGAACACCTGTGAAGGTGTGAATGAGTCGCGGGCCATTGCCTGGTTTGCTCAAGGCTGCCGACATGGCAGCATGTTGTGGCGGAAACTGCAGAGGGAGATGCCGAGTACCCTCGCCGAGACAATCAAGATTGCAGATATGTATGCTCTCGGCGACCCTACTCAGCCTCTGCTCGATTCTTTTGATCCAAAGAGGAAGCACCATGATGGAGCCCGGCGCCATGACCGCCAAGACTTACGCAACAAGAGAAGAGAAGATCGTCCGGATATCCACTATGGCACGGACCATGTAGCTGCAGTTACTTAGGATCAAGGTGCCGCCGGGAACAGCCAGAGGCAAAAAACTGCTGGAGCCCAGTACGGGCAAAACCAGACTGAGGGCCAGAGCTTCAAGAAGCAGTACAATGCTCCCCAGCAGAACGGTGCCCCTCAGGAGTCCGGATACCCTCCGAGGTTTGTATTTGAGAACATGAAGGATGGGCCATACAGCTTTCACACTCGGCATCCGAGTAGGCCAGCCAACCATACTACCCGGCAGGGCAGCTGGTGGGACCGGATGAAGAGCGAGGGATTTGGTCAGCTGCCTCCTCCTCCTCCTCTTCCGCTCTCAGGCTCCAACGTGCAGCCTATTCGGGCAGCTGCTCCCAGGCCGGCCGAGAACTAGAAGAGGGAACATGTGAATCAAGTGGCGCAGGGAGCCAAAAACAACTACAACCGCAACTACAACAACAACTACTACTACACCCGCAACAACAACCGCAACAACAACAATGCCAACCAGAACAACAACAACAACAACAACAATGGTGGTGGTGCTGGGGACCGGAACCAGTACCAGGAGCATCATGAGAGCTACATGGTGTTCACCACTGAGACGGATGACAAGCAATTCCAGCGCAGGCGCGCGATGGAGGTGAACGCTGTGGTGCCGGCAGTGCCAAATTACATGGATTGGTGCGACCCGGACATAGTCTGATCCAGAAATGATCATCCCAAGATCATGCCCAACCCGGGTACATATGCTCTGGTGGTGGACCCAACTTTCTTGGGGACCAAGAAGAATGTGAAGTTCAGCAAGGTGCTGATCTTCAACGGGAGCAGCATCAACATCATGTACCGAGATACCATGGAGAAGCTCGGCCTTGCCGAGAACATGCTGCTACCCAGTCGGATTACATTCCATGGCATTGTGCCGGGAGTGTCTTGTGCTCCCATTGGCCGGATCTGGATGGATGTGCTTTTCGGCACAAGGGAGCACTACCGGACCGAGTGCCTGCAGTTCGAGGTGGCTGATCTTCAGAGCCCCTATCATGCTCTGCTCGGCAGGCCTGCTTTGACCAAGTTCATGGCCTCAACTCATGCGGCCTATCTGAAGATGAAGCTTCCCGGCCCCAACGGCATCATCACCATCTCGGGTGATTACAAGCGCTCCCTGGAGTGTGCATCTGCTAGATCTCGGCTTGCCGAGTCCATGGTCATTGCTACCGAGAAGAAGAAGATACATGAGGTGGTGGCCCTGGCACAGGCAGCTCAACTCGGTATGCCTGGCATGCCAAGCTCTCAGCATGGAGCCACATTCCAGGCCTCCCAAGAGACAAAGAAGGTGCAGATCGACCCGAAGTTCCCGGAGCATGTGGCCATCATTGGTGCCGGGTTGGAGGAAAAATAGGAAAGCGAGCTTATCCACTTCCTCCGTGAGAATCAGGATGTCTTTGCATGGTCCAACCAGGACCTGCCGGGTGTCCCGAGGGAGTTGGTTGAGCACTCTTTACATGTGCGTCCGGATGCCAAGCCGGTGAAGCAAGCTATGCGCCTCTTTGCGGCTGAGAGGAGTAAAGCCATTGGTGACGAGATCACAATGCTACTGGCAAGTGGATTCATCATGGATGTACTGCATCCGGATTGGATGGCCAATCCGGTCATGGTGGAGAAGAAGAAGGATGACCCCGTGGTTGCTGTGGTGTGGCGCATGTGCGTGGACTACACCGACCTGAACAAGGCCTGCCCCAAGGACCCGTTCCCGCTACCCCGGATAGATCAGGTGATTGATTCCACTGTCGGGTGCGAGCTTTTGTCTTTCATTGATGCCTACTCTGGTTTTCACAAGATTCCTCTAAATCCGGCTGATCAAATAAAGACTGCTTTCATTACCCCGTACGGGGCTTATTGCTATCGTGTTATGTGTTTTGGCTTGCGGAATGCTGGGGCTACTTATCAGAGATGCATGCAGAAATGCATGCATGAGAAGATTGGCAAAAATGTGTAGGTGTATGTAGATGACATTGTCATCAAAACAAAAGAAAAACACACTCTGCTGAGCGATATTGAG
Organism: Alopecurus myosuroides; assembly: GCA_028641055.1. Classification (NCBI taxonomy): domain Eukaryota; kingdom Viridiplantae; phylum Streptophyta; class Magnoliopsida; order Poales; family Poaceae; genus Alopecurus; species Alopecurus myosuroides. The sequence continues at coordinate 290,323,812 of CM054063.1, read as the reverse complement.
GAAACATTTGCCAGCTTGCGCAAGTACTGGATGAAGTTGAATCCAACCAAGTGCACATTTGGCGTCCCGGATGGCAATCTACTCGGCTTCCTGGTATCCAGTCGGGGCATTGAGGCCAATCCTTCAAAGATAAAAGCTAGAGAGAGCATGTCTTTGCCGAGGTCATTGAAGGATGTGCAGAAGTTCACCGGGTGCTTGGCTTCCCTTAGCCGGTTCCTAGGCAGAATGGGTGAGAAGGCCCTGCCTCTCTATCAGCTGATGAAGAAAAGTGACAAGTTTGTCTGGACCCCACAAGCTGATGTGGCATTCAAGGAGCTCAAGACCATGCTGGGAAATGCTCCTGTCCTGGCATCTCCACTGCCTAAGGAGCTAATGTTGCTCTATATTGCAGCCACCAACCGAGTTGTGAGTGTGGTGGTGGTAGTGGAGCGAGAAGAAGAGGGCAAGTCGCTGTAGAGACCAGTCGATTATCTGAGTGAAGTGATGTCCAGCTCCAAGCAAAACTATCCGCACTATCAGAGATGACATATGGGGTTTACCTGGGTGCCAAGAAGCTCAAGCACTATTTCCAGGAGCATCCAACGACAATGGTGAGCACTACCCCCATCTCGGAGATCATGGGCAACAAGGATGCAAGTGGCCGGGTGGCCAACTGGGCAATTGAGCTAGCTGCTTACACCCCATTATATGCAAGAAGAGAAGCCATCAAATCCCAGGCCCTGGCTGATTTCTTTGTTGACTGGGCCAAAATGCAGTATGAGCCTCCCCTGCCAGAAACAAACTTCTGGAGGATGCATTTTGATGGTTCCAAGGTAAAAGAGGGACTTGGTGCCGGTGTTGTACTTACCTCACCCAAGCGGGACCGGCTCAAGTATGTGCTTCAAATTCACTTCCCGACATCCAATAAGGTTGCCGAGTACGAGGACCTGGTTGATGGTTTGAAAGTGTCCAAGGAGATTGGAATCCGGCGGATTGTTTGCTATGGCGACTCACACTTGGTGGTTCAACAAGTCTCGGGGACTTGGGACGCGTTTGATGCCAACATGGCATCTTATCGGTTCCTCGTCGAGAATATGACCGGATTCTTCGATGGGTGTGAGTTCCATCACATCCACCAAGCTGAGAATGATGTAGCAGATGCTCTGTCCAAGTTGGGGTCTTCTCGGCAGTTTATCCCACCTAGGATTGCTCTGGAACATTTGCGGAAGCCCTCTATCAAGTCACCCCCCAACTCGGATTCCATATTCATCCCGGCTCTGCTGGACTGAGAAGCTATTCCCATGGAGATTGACTGGGAGAGCTCGAAGGAGAAGGCGGGGACTGCTCCATCCAACCCAGGGACTGCCTTTGCCAACCCGGGGACTATCACATTCATTGAGGGGATCATTTCTCAGTACTCGGGGAATCGTCTCCAACTCGAGGAAGTCATGGCAGCTGATCCCATGGAAGTGGACGAACCAGTGTTTCCTATTCGGGAGACATCGAGTTGGGCTTTGCCCATATTATCCTTTCTAATGGTTGGCACCCTGCCGAGTGACGAGGTGACAGCCAGGCAGATACAAAGAAGATCCAAGGGCTACACCATCATCAACAAAGAGCTGCACAAGAGAAGTGTTACTGGTGTACTCCAACGCTGTGTTGAGCCAGAAGAAGGATAGGAAATTCTCAGAGGGATACACCAAGGAGAATATGGGCACCATGCCTCATCGCGGGCCTTGGTCAAGAAAGCATTTCGGCATGGATTATTTTGGCTCACTGCCTTGCAACAAGCAGAAGATCTGGTGAGGAAGTGCAATGGGTGCCAGAGGTATGCAAGAAAGATCCACATGCCAGCTTCCGAGTTGAAGACAATCCCCATCACTTGGCCAGTTGTTGTTTGGTGCTTGGATATGGTGGGCCCTTTTAAGCCAGCTCGGGGCAATATGACTCACATCTTGGTCATGGTTGATAAGTTCACCAAATGGATTGAAGTGAAGCCAATCCGGAAGTGTGATGGAAACACATCAGTAAGCTTCTTGAAGGATATCATTCTGAGGTACGGCTACCCGCATGGAATCATCTCGGACAATGGAACAAACTTTGCTGAAGGAGCTTTTGCTCGGTTCTGCAAGGAGAAGCGGATCCGGCTAGACATTGCATCAGTCGCCCATCCGGCTTCCAATGGGCAGGTTGAAAGAGCAAATGGCATGGTCCTTTCCGGGATAAAGCCACGGCTAATTGAGCCATTACAGCGAACCCCTGGTTGTTGGCTGGACGAGTTGCCGGCGGTGTTGTGGAGTCTAAGGACTACCCCTAACCGATCAACCGGATACACACCATTCTTCCTGGTATATGGAGCAGAGGCCATGTTGCCCACTGACCATGGGCATTACTCACCCAGAGTAACCCTCTATACTGAGGCAGAGGCAAGAGAAGCCCGAGAAGACGATGTTGATATGCTCGAAGAAGCAAGAGAGTTAACTCTGTCGCGCTCTGCTGTATATCAACAGAATCTGAGACGCTATCATAGCCGGAAAGTAAACCCAAGGGTTTTTCGAGAAGGAGATTTGGGGCTCAGGCTTGTGCAACGCATAGCCGGGATGCACAAGCTTTCCCCTCCATGGGAAGGTCCTTTTATTATGAGCAAGGCTCTGCACAATGATGCCTATTATCTCATTGATGCACATGCACCACAGAAGAACATGGCAGATAAATCCGGAGAGGAATCCAAGCATCCATGGAATGTAGCTCTACTTCGCCGTTTTCATTCCTGAACAAACATTGTATGTATCTCCTCAACTGAGTTAATTTCCAAGTCGACACTCCGAATTTGAACTCGGGGACTGCATGTGCCAAACTTGCTCTATGTTATTTATTGTATTTACTTGGTCTACTCGGTTGGTTTACTCAAAATTTCACGCGCATGTCTAGTAATGTGTTTAAAGCTAAGGGCCAACTCTTCGACTTTGCTGCTGTCCGCAACCCGGCTTCATGGCAAGCAAGCGAACAAGCCAAAGGTCAACGAACACACGACAAATTGCTAAAGAAAAGAGGAGTGTATCAACTGAGTAGAACATTTTCCTTCTATGTTTTCGGCTGAGTGTTGGGCAGTGTTAAGTTCAAATATAAAAGCGGTTAAGTATTAGAAACTCGGTTTTGGAAATCTTGTGACTCGACTACCAAAAAGCCACAAGTGGAAGGTAAGAGCAAAGACAAAAGAACTAGGTGGATAAGAAAAGCAACTCGGGGACTTGCATTTAACGCAATCCGGCATCGAGCCAGTCTTGCTAAGAAACTTAAGTAAAACAGAGTAGCACAGAAACAATAAAATGTTGATACATCTGCACCCGGCATACCGGGGATCTGATAAAATGTTTGGAGTTACAGCAAGAACAAGAACTTAAGATATGGTCGAAGGAGTGGAGTTGGCATCTGCGCTAGATAGATCCGAAGAAGCGAAGGTGAGCGCGGAGACGGGCTCGCGAGCAGTAGTGGAGGTCGGAGGAGCGGACCCGGATGCGACGTCCTCGGCTGCGGCCCCTGTTGCGCCCAACTCGAGAACAGGGATGGCAATCACCATCTCAGTGGTGACGGCTCCGGCGGAGGCGGTGGGCTGCGGGTCAGCCCGGACTTCTTCAGAGCCAGCTCCTGGCTCGATGGCCACCTGATCGCCGCCCATCTCGTCCTCCTCCTCGGCATTTTCCTGCTCGGCTCCCTCATCACCGGTTTCTTCCTGCTCCTCCTCCTAATCTCCATGATTACCTTCCTCGCCAGCGTCATCATCGTTTCCTTCATCACCATCCTCATCTTCATCATCATCTTCAACATCCGTGTCCGGCTCTATGGGGCCGTCGATGAACTCGGCGGTGTCGGCATATGAGGCGATCCGATAGGCGGTCTCCTTGTGGCGCTGGATGTACTCATCTTGGAGGGTCCACTTGGACTTGTTTCGGAGATCTTTGAGCTTCTCAAGATCCAGGTTCTCATACCAGGATAGCACAAAGTACAGTGCTTCATCTGCGCCATCTCGGGCTGCGGAGGCGCGCCATTTCTTCAGCTCTTCCTTGACATAATCCAGTTTGGAGGCCAGTTGTGTGATGTTAGTCGGAAGCTCAGTGTCAGGCCACAAAAGCTTATGGAGGCGCATTCCAGTGGACACCAGAGTGGTTCCCAAGCCCTTGAGAAGGTGAACTCGGGTCTTGATATTCTCAATTTGATCATCAATGAAGTGCGAGTTGGCAACATCATAGCCGAGATCCTTCTGCTGCTTCCTGCCCTTGGCTATAGCTTCCTCAGCGGCGGAATTGAGGTTCCAGAAGGTCCTTGAGAGAGGTGAAGCTGGGTAGAGTCAAGAAAAACAGATAAGAGAAACCGGAGAAGGAAAACCAAATGGACGAAATTGGATAGAATAAGTCAGAAAGGAATAGTAACTTACAACGCAAATCAGTGGCGAGGGCCCTAAGCCGCTTGGACCATCCTTCTGAGAGAACCCGCTCTTTATCCAGCAAGCTTCGAGAGCTAACCAGCATGGTGTCAGGATCGTTCTTCCGGGTCCGGAGGGATTCAATCTCCCTCTCCAGAGACAACTACTCGACTGCAGCTCGGTCCAACGCTTCGTTCTTGAGGGTCTCTGCCTGCAGCGCCGACTTATGGGCTTCAGGGAGCTCGCGCCTGAGCTTGAGCACCTCCTCCTTCTCGGCAGTAAGGTCCCTCTCCAACTGGGCCTCCCTGGCCGGAACTTGTTGCTGCACCTCGGTAGGAGTGACGCACCCTTGGTGCTGCTCGAGGAAGGTTTTGTGCGCATCTATAAAGAGAGAAGTCTGGTCAGTTACACGAGGAAGAAACATAAAGTGAAGGAAAGAGAAGGGAGTTCAACTTACTCTCCAGAGAGCTGATCTTGCTTTGCGCCGATTCAGCCATGACTTCACAGTACTGGTGCTTCTCGGCGAGGGCCTTATACTCACTTGCAGAGAAGCAAGAAGTGAGCAGAGATGAAAAATGGGTGTAAACGCAGAACGCATAAACCAAAGTGCTGGTACTTACTCTCTAGAGAGGAAATCTTTGTGGTGGCATCCATGATGCCTTGCTCCAGGACAGCTGCGGGTTGGGAAGTAGGAACCGAGTTAGAAAACTGATGCAGATAAAGCACAAGCAGTAACTCGGTGAGAATAGAGGTTACCTCTTTCGCCGTTTCCCCCCTCAAGCGCCCGGTTCTTTAACTTGACAGCCCGGTGAGACCAGAGAAGTTGGCGAAACGGTTTGGTGCAGGTTTGAGTGCATTCCTGAAGAAGAAGATGGAGAAGGTATGAGTGGGAAGATTCGGCCCAAGTAGACTGCAACTCGGTCGAGCCTTGCCTACTTGACCCAAATCTCGGGGACTGTATAGTAGATAAGAAAAGAGATAGAAGAAAAATAAAAAGTTGCAACTCGGAAATCCATACAGTCAGAAAGTATACTTACTCGGTTGGTGTTCTCGGCATCCTCAGTAGCTTTGTGCAGACAATACATCTTGTGCGCTAAGGTGCTGCTGGACGCGGCCACGGCCATCGAGAAAGGGCCAGCATCTGCTAGGTTCGAGGACTGCCGGTAACTGTCCAAGATGCTAAGTCTCATGCCATCCCATTCCGGACGGCCGAACCTCTTGTTGTCCCAGTCGGACTCGATGTGGCCTATCCGGTCCAGGACAGTCTCCATGTCCTCCCGGAGCTCGTGGGCAAGCTTCGTTATTGGAGTGGCAGAGCGGATGGTTAGAGCACCCTCTTTGCCTTTGGATCCGGTGGCGGCGAGCTTTTTTGTCCTCTTCAGATCCTCGTGCCGCTCGGCTTCTCGCGCCTGCCGCTCCTTATTCTCCTCCTGCAGTTTGCGCCAATGATCAGGGAAACTCACTGGGGGCAGCTCTCCCGCTGATACCCGCTCCTGGAGCTTGTTGGTCCTTGGGCCTGAACTGAATGGTGTGCTGCACTAACTTGGAGCTCTGAGTAACAAGGCCGCTCTTGGCCAGCTCGGCTGCAGCCGCATCCAAAGGTTTAGGCTGCCTGGGTTTGTTGAGTGGCCCGTTCGCTTTCTTGGCTAGGGGATGCTGTTGCTGTGGCTGCCCGGTTTGCTTAGCACCTGGCAGCGGGTACTTAGAAGATTGTGTTGGCCGCTACTGCGGTGGCTGCTGTCGCGGTTTCTCGGGCTGCTGCTGTACAGTCTACCGCTTCTCGGGCTGTTGCTGCCGGCTTGCCCTGCAGCTCGTTTGTGTTGCCCTTTGGGCAGCTGCTGCTGCGAAGTCGGTGTTGCCGCTGGCGGCGTTGGTTTCTTCTTGGTGGCAGTTTCGGGAGGCTGTTGCTGCAGAGTTGGTGTTGTTGTTGGCTGCTTCTGGACAGCAGGCTTTGGAGGTTGTTGCTGTGGAGTTGGCTGAAGTGCTGGAGGAGTTACTTGAGGTGCTGGTGGTGTTGGTTGCTGTCCACTCGGCTCTGGTGCTGCCGGTGTTGATTGATGTGGCTGAGAGACAGGCTCTGGTGCAGACTGCCGCGTTTCGGTGGGTGGCTCCATGGCTGTCTGCTTAATGTTGGGTTCCGGCTACTCCAGAACCCGATCATCCTCCATCTCGGTGCCAGTGTTGTCGGCACCAAGGTCTTGTTCGTTCTTAACAGGAGGAGGCACCTTGGTCCTCTCCTCCGGCTGGTATTCTCCTTCGTTGGGATCAAGGTCCACGACGTTCTTGGGTGCACTCGGCTTGGGTGGCACATTGGTGGCGTCTGCATCCAGTGCGTCGCTGAGAAGAAAAGAAAGAAAGAATGAGAAGGATGCAAATACGAAGCACAAAAACAGAGAAGACCGAGAGATACAGACACAAAGCATAGCATAGAGGTTCTCGGTTGGACTTACCCTTCCACGACAGGATGCTTCTTGCGTGTAGTGGTGCGCTTGGTGGTCCTCTTCTTCTTCGCGGCAGGAGGTTCCACGACTCCACTACCCGGTCTCTTCTTTGTTCCAGTGGGGGCGGCCATTGACACCGGCTGTGCGTCAATTGGTTCTTCCTCCTCCACCTCATATGCGACTGGAAAGAGCAAAGGCAAGAATAAGCAGGGAAAGAAGCTGAGATACATTGCGATGTGCATATTGGTGGACTCGGTCACCTTCAACGTCCTCGGACCAGACCCGAATTGAGGTGTAGACTCGGGACTTACCATCTTTGCCGACGAGTGGGATACAGAGCGTATCCTGAATGTCAAACGCCTCTGCATCGTCCTCGGTCCTATCCGGCTGCCAGTTATGTTGAGGGATGGCCTCGTCCTCTATCTTTTGGCGAGGAATGACCTAAGGATGCAGGTACAAAGCATAAGGAATAAGATATATTCGAAATTACCGAGTGGAGGTTCTACTTGGTCTAGCATGCAAACACAAAGCATACGAAGCTAAGTCCTAAAGAGGGAAACGGTTTGAGATTTTACTCAGTCTAGCATGCAAGCACAAAGCATAATAAAGCTAAGTCCTAACAGAGGAGTCCTACTCGGTATAGAATGCAAACACAAAGCATATCGGGCTAAGCCTAAGGCGGAGAAACCAAGACACCTCCTACTTGGTAGAGTGTGAAGAAACAAGAAATCAGCTAAGTGCATAAAGAAGGGTACTCACTTTGGGGGCAGGTTTGTTTCGGCTATACGGCACGAAACCGTAGAACCAGGTGTCCGAGAGCGTGGCCCTGAGGATAGACTTGGCCCAGATAGCCACCTCCTCTTTGGTGAGCTCGAAGGTGATTGTCCGGGTGCAGTCATGGGCTCCACCCATGTAGCCCATCTTGTGCACTCGTTCTTGAAGAGGGAGAACCCGACGTCCACCCAGCAGGCAATCATGTCGTCCTTTTCGAGTCCTTGCTCGACCAACTCTTTCAACCGGTCATCTACCCGGTTCACATCTGCTACGGTCTTATTGGGATGATAACCCCAATTCCTCATCTCGGTGGGGGGACGTTCCTGAATTCCGGCAGCTTGATAAGGTCAACTTGCTGCTCTCCCTCTGCCGGAGTGGGGTTCTTGACGTATAAGAACCCTCTCTGCCATTTCCGGCATGTATCCAGTCCCAGTACCCGCGGGTGGCTACTCGTAGTCCGCTGGATCATCATGGCAGCCCCCGTCTGAATCATCTCCTTGGGGGCAGTCGGGTTGGATGTGTTGGAAAGCACTTGTTAGTGAAAGAAGAAATACTTTGCCCAAGTGTCTACCGTGGGGTAGAGACAGAGAAAAGCCTCGCAACAAGTAACATATGTGGAGAGCATGGCAACGGCATTGGCCGGGAGATGGTGGGGTTGAAGGCCAAAATGGCGGAAGAATTCTTGCATGAACTTGGACACGGGAAGGCCGAAGCCGCGCTTGAAATGGCTCAAGAAGACAACGTACTCACCGGGGACAGGAGTTGGCTCCAGCTCATTGCCGGGAGGCCTGCAGATGAAGCCGGGAGGCACCCGGCGGGTGTTGACTAGCCATTGGCAGTCGCTGGCCTTGACGTCAGATCCCTCCCAGCAGGCGCACTTTGATGGAGGATCCTCCTGGTGAAGATCTGCGGCGGGCTCAAGCTCCATCTGGTTTACTCCGGCGAGGAAGTTTTGGTGGCGGAGATGCAGACGGAGGCGCAAGGTCGAGGACGACGGTGGAGACCGTGGCGCTCTCGGTTGACTTTCCGGCGAGCAGCGGCGCTTGGAGATGAATCTTTGTATGCGGAACGGCGGCGAGAGCAGCGGAGTCCGCCGGATTCGCGGTGGCGCGGCGCGTTCGCTGTGGATTTGGCGAACGAAAGGAAGAGGCACTGGGGGAAAGTGGCGAGGAAGCCCAGATGACGGGCGGCGCGGAGGTATTTAAACCTCCCAGATGCAGTTATGGCGCGTGATTGGTCGTGTAGAAGATCGTGCGGCATGGGGGTTACCACGCCTGTTAGAAACGCACATAGCGAGTAACTCGTGCGTAATGGGCGAAGTTAATCCCACGTCACACATCGTGGGCACTCGAGTACCTGTGCGAAGCGACGCAACGGCCTATGGATCCTGCGTGCAGTGGCATGATCTCGCCATGTAACCGCATTAGACCCGAGGCGTCGTGGGCAGCGGTTGCGTGGCACGTGCAAAACCTTGACACAAAAAGATGGAACCGCTCTGGTTCGAGCGGCAGAGTTTTTTTTTGGAAATTTGGCTAAGTGTTGGGATCTCGGTTAGATCCAGGTCAACTTGGTCTACCCGGCACAAGGAAGAAAGTCCCACAGACTACGATGGAGAAGGTCTGAGTTCAGATTGTGAGCTACCGAGTTGAGGTGCAACTCGGCTAAGGTTCATCACAGAGGTTATTTTGGTTTAAAGCTGGCAGGGCCCAACGACCAAGTTCGCCGGACTCTACCAGCTTCGGGGACTAATGTCGGGGGGCTACCCCCGAGAGGGGGTAAGGCAGGTGAGAAACAGAGTTCAAGATGTCGTTTACCAAGTTCGGCCATACCGAGTTGGTACGGGCCGGGTAGGCGGCTACCCGGGTGTCTGCTATCCGGCAGGAAGTACAAGAGGCAAGAGCAAAGAATCAAGTGTCTATCTAGATCAGCCGGGTAGCGCTCGGGTGATCCGTATAGGCAAGAAGATGACCTACTCGGGCACAAAGTCAATGGAGCCGTTGAGGTGAATCCCGCGTATCCAGGGGCCGTATAGGCGTGCGGTTCAACTTACTAGGTGCGTGGTTATCAACAAAGAGACGTGAGCGCAGTACGGGATGGGAGCTGTCAAGTCCTGTCACTGACAAGGGGGACAGGACATGTCAGCGACCTACCCTAAGAGACTGACAAGGTGGACAAGACATGTCAGCCGCCTACCGCGGAGACTTTCGGCGATGTTGTCAGAGGGAACACAGAGGCGTGCGTTGTTGCGTGCGCGGCGGCACAGTGGAGTTGTCTACTCTGTACTTTTATGCATAGAATAGTGGTTGGCCACCAGTATATAAGGTGGCCTACCCCCTCCTGTGCGAGGGACGACACTCGACTGTGTTACTTACTGGCTCATTTATTCCAAGGCATAGACAGAGAAAGATAGAGAGAGAGGAACTTGTCTACTCGGCAGAGATATATACAGAGAGAAAGCCAGGAGTAGGGGTGTTACCTCCACACGAGGGCCCCGAACCTGGGTAGATTGTTGTGTTTGCAGTGTTCCTTAGCGCGCCTTCTAGGCGTGTGATCCCTCCCCGGATACCTACAGCGTCCATCAGCCCCAAACTCAAGCCATCTCATGGCATCTGTCTTTTCACATCCATGACATTTGACTAATGCTATTAAATTGCCTCCTTATTCTAAATATATGAAGATATTGTCTCTAACAAAAGGAAGATTGCTAATGAGGAAATTTCCACTATGCTTGCTAATTACTCTTTCAATGGCAAGGTTCCAAAGAAGCTCGGAGATCCTGGCATTCCTACTATTCCTTATTCTATTAAAATAATTATGTTAGAATTGCCTTATGTGATTTAGGATTAGGAGTTAAATGACTTTGCAAATGGCTGATAAATCTACTACTATTCCTGTTGGTATAGGTGAGAATGTTCCTATTCAAGTGACTACTAACTTTTGATATTAACTGACTTTGTTGTTTTGGAAATGCCCGAAGATGATAAATGTCTATTATTCTTGGGAGACCTTTTCTTAACACTGCATGGGCTGTTATTGATTGCAATTAAGGGAAAGTAACTTTTAATGTTAATGATAAAGAGCACACAGTTTATTTTCCCAAGAAGATTGATATGAGATATGGTCTAAATTCAATTGAAAATATTGAGACCATCAAGATTGGAGAATTCTATTGTCCCATTCAAATACCACAAAAAGAATATGAAATTATTATGATTGGACTATATCTATCAAAGTTGAGGTAACATAATCATTTAGTGATAAGCAAAGTTTTGCTTCATATAAAAATTGTTTTGGTAACAAGACTTGATCAACCTTGTTAACAAAGTGATTTTGAATGAAGAGAACAATGTTTTCAGTTTCCCCTTTATGTTTTCACCCTATTTTCTCCATGCTACTTTAGTATCATTATGTTTCCATCATCCTCAATCATGTTTTCATCATGTTTTCACCTTGTTTATTGCTGTCACTCATGTTGTCACCATCAACATTTATGTTTTCACTATGTTTTCCAATGTCTCCACTCGTTATTTTCTTGTGGGAGTGTCTTAGAACCTTTGTAGCTTTGGTTTTGGTTTTGTTTTCCACCATTCTATATTTGTTTCCCTGGTTTTTAACCATTTATGAAATTCTGGAAATTTCTCAAAAATGAAGTTTCTCTAAAGATTCCAGAAAAATTATATTAAATTTCTACGTAAAAAATGAGACAGAGAGGCACCTGGGGCACCCCAGGGGGACCCACCATGTAGGCACACCACTAGGTCGCGCAGGTAGGCCCTGGTGGCGCTAACACATGGTGTGGGGCCCCTGGCCCTCCACTTGCTCTCCTCTCTGCCAAACACTCCACTCTCTCTCCCAAACTCGAAAATATTCCTGGAACCCGAGCTCTTGCTGTTCTTCTTCGCGAATTTCTCGATCTCTTTTCTCAGCCCATCTTTGTTGCTGAAATTTGGAGCATTTGCTCTCCGGTATGTGACTCCTCCGATTATCCAAGTAGAATTTTGTTTAGTGGAGTATTTCTTGAGTATTTTGGTACTGTAGGTGACAGGTTGTGTGAGACATGCTTTATTTGTGTGAAACAAATTAGTTTTGATGCATGTATAGCCCTCTTACAAGTCTCTATAGTAGTTTCTATCATATAGTTGCTTGAAAATCGATTTTTGTGATGATTGTTAAAAAATTCAGAAAAGGAAGATGGATAATGATACGTCCAAAATGTATCTCCTTTTTCGAACCCTTTTCTTATCATTTTCCTCTAAACTTGTTTAGTTTGGATATCACTAACACGGGCTAACGCTGTTTTCAGCAGAATTACCTTGGTGTCTCGTTTTTGTGCAGAAAAATCAACTTTCGGGAAAATGCCCAGAAAAGACCCCATTGGTCTTAAAACACGAGAAGACCGCGGGAGTCAGAAGGGGGCCAGGAGAGGAGCCAGGAGGGGTCCACACCACCCCCCGGCGCCCCCCTTGGCCGCGCCGCCTGGTGGTGTGGGCCACTCCCACACCCCCTCGGACTCCCCTTTCGACTACATATGCCCCGTAAACCTAAAACGCGCGGGGGGGGGGGTCATCATATTCCACATAAACACAACAGAGCGCCGCCGCCACGCCGAACCTCGATTTGGGGATCAGAAGTTCCTGTTCTGACGCCCTTCCGGGACGGGGACTCAAAGGAGATCATCGCCATTGACACCACCACCTCTTCTCCATCAACCATCCATATTTCCCCAGTACATGTGTGAGTAAACACCGCTGTAGGCTGAGAGGGATGGAAGGGATTGGATGAGATTGATCATGTAATAATGTCAGATTGTTAGGGCATAGTGCCTAGTATCCATTGTTAGTGTTTCCTACCATTGTTGCAACTTGTTATGTTAATGCTTGTCACTAGGCCCCGAGTGACATGATTTTATATATGAACATGTTATTGTTTCATGAGTATAATTATGTTTCTTGATCATATCTGCAAGTTATTTACACATGTCATTGTCCGGAACCAGAGACCCAAAAGTGACAGAAATTGGGACAATCGGAGGGGATGGCTGTGATGTGAGGATAACGTGTGTTCACGGAGTGTTAATGCTTTGCTCTGGTGCTTTATTAAAAGGAGCACCTTAATTCCTAGTATTTTCCCTAGAGGCCCCGCTGCCACGGGCTGGTTGGACAAAAGATGTGGTGCAAGTTTCTCATTGCGAGCACGTATGACTATATTGGAACACATGCCTATGGTTGCCTAAATGTTTGATGCTTTATTATTATTATCTGCAATGTCCGTGTTAGATTATTACATGATCTATGTTATCCATGCAACGCTCGTCCATCCATTCCCTCTATGCCTACGGTACTTCCCATACAGCTGTTTTCCGCGATTGCTACTGCTGTTACTATTTTACTACTGCTGCTATAAAACTGTTACCACTGATTAATTGTTGCGAGCAAGTCTACTTTCAGGTGCAGCTGAATTGACAAATCAGTTGTTAAGACTAATAAATATTCTTTGGCTACCCTTGCGTCGAATCAATAAATTTGGGTTTTACTTCCCTCGAATACTGTTGCGATCCCCTATACTTGTGGGTCATCAAGACTATTTTCTGGCGCCGTTGCCAGGGAGCATAGCTTTATTTATTTTCTCACTTGATCGTGATATTGTTTGCTGCAAGCCATTCATCATGGGCAAGACTCGTGATGGAAAAATTCCTATATTACCATCTACTACAAGAAGATGTACAACTCTGAACATCTCTGTTGCTCTTGATTCACCGTCTGTTATGAGTATGCTTCTTACTCCACCACATGCTACACGTACTATTACTTCTGCTGAGTTTGAGAATGTTTCTGATACTTTTGATGATGCTTCTACTGTGCTTGATGATACTGGTTCTCTAGGTCCTTTCCTAGATGCTACTATTTCTAGATCCAAACAAATTAAAAAAGCTGAAATTTCTGTTGAAAATATTAGTACACGTGTTAGTTCAACTGAGCTTATTGATGATCTTGATTAAACCTCTATTGAACTTAATGATGATTTTATTGGAGAAGCTCGTGCTACTACTGGTGCAAGTGCTCTTAAGATTCTTCTTGCAAGACATGCTGTGAAACATAAATCTTCTCTTGATGCTAAGTTTGCCACATCTCCCATACACATATTAGACAAGGATTATGATTTCTCTTTACATTTATCTTATATATCTATTGTTGAGAAGAAACCTTTTTGTGGAACTGAAATTAAAGGTGCTACGGAACACATGAATGAGCTTTCATCTTTGAGTAGTCTACTAGCAAATTTGCCCGTGCGTTGCCACGGTATTATTAGTTGCCACGTCAGTTTTATTATTTGCCATCTCGTGAAAAGTATTCTATTCCAAAATCGATACTCACGCATAGGGATAACCTACGTTTCCCGTTTCCCAGTTCTCTTCCTGAGAGAGCACAAACACGACTTATCTCCTCATATATAACATAACGAGCCTAATTGAAGAAAAAATAAATGACGCTTCTATTTACAACTAAATTCCGATGGAAGCTCTAATGCTACTGTTCTATTTCACCGAGCTATATTTCTTTAATTTCTTATGACTACTAAATAAATAGACAAATAGTTAACACACACAAAATAATAATACTCCCTCCGTCCCAAATTAATTGTCTCAAAGTTGGAAAAAAAAATGCGCTCTCGTCGCCCCATGAGGCGACGGAGCGGCTCCCGCCTCCTCTCTCCCCCTTCTTCGGTCGCCGCCGTCGGCAGAGTCCTCCGGGCTAGCCCCGGGTTGAGGCGGGTGGACGGTCCTGTGGGGCCTGGAGCTGTAGGCGATAGAGAAGGTGCTTGGCCACTGTGCAGTGCCGACGATTGCTGACCTTGCTGCAGCATGGCGGTGGGCTTTACGAGCCCGATCTGGGCCCTGGGGGACCCTGTTGGGACTGGCACGTGGCCGGACCTGACGGGGACTGTGTGACTGCTGCCGTGTTCGGTCGGCTACCGCTTTTGGCGGTTCCCTCCCGCTCGGCCGCGGTTCCGCTGTTCCAAGTCGGACTACTCTCCCCTCCGCCGTAGAGACCTCGTGGCAACTGCTTCGGTGAGACGACGGTGGTAGCCTTGTGACCATGGTGGCGCAAGATGGTGGGCGACGTGTTTGGTGGTTTCGAGACGTCGTCCTTCAGGGGCTCCTAAGCTAAGTTCCGCTCGGGGGTGTGGACAGGGTTTTTCGGGAGAAATCATTGTCGGCTCGCCCGAGACCAACGCGGTGCCGCCTGCGGGTGGCATCTTTCCTTCCCGAAGGGTGTCGTGGCTACCCGTCGTCCACTCTCCCCGCGTACCGGGGGAAACCCTAGGTCCAGTCCGCTAGTCCAGGCAGCAGTCGTTTCCTTCTTGAAGGTGTTGCTTGGTACTTAGCGATCCGGTGCTAGGAGCGTGGTGATACTTCCTCGGAGGGCGCAGCAGTGGCGGGTTACCCTCGTTTAGTCAATCCGCCGGTGTCTCCATTTTTTTTTCTTCTTTTCGGCTTGTGTGTTTGCTGCTTCCCCAATAATTTCCGTGTCGTTTTATCGGTTGGTTCGCTATATTAATATAGCCGGGTTTTGGCCTGTTTCGGCAATTGTATCAAAGTTGGAAAAAATTGAGACAATTAATTTGGAACGGAGGGAGTAGTAATTGTAATGGATGCGCATAATATACAATTAAATTATTAACAATTCAGACATGTCTTCATTTGATATACTATTAGTTTCAGTCTTTATTTGTATTTTATTTAGCCAGCGCACAACATTGGTCTTTCTCTCGTCTATATGATTTACCTGGAAGACCACACTGAGCTCCATGGTTCTGCTTTCCTCGGCACGAGGTAGTTTAAAGGCAGGGCAGCATCACAGTTCTCCACTGCCGCAATAGGAAGATGTCGAGGCCATGCTGCTTGCCCTTGAGTATGTCAGCCCAACAAAACCAAAATCCGAAATATTTTCCTCACATAAACTATTTCGGAAACTGAGGCCACCCTAACCATGCAAGGCCATTCAATATGTAGCATCGCACAGCATGGATACGTACACAAGAAGCTGCCATGCAGTGGAGCTCCAAAGTAGAGCAGCCGTAGGCACTTGTGTTCTTGCGCCATGGCGCCATGGAGAAAGCTCTTGCCATGGATCTGCGCCTCTATCGATGTGTATGAGCTGAGCTCGAGGAGCACAACAGAGAGGCCGGTGGAGAGCATGGAGAAAGCGACTTCGCTGCATCTGTACGGAGAGCAGCGGACGCCATGGAGGCCGGTAAGCGCGCGCTGGCCATCCTTGAGTTGGAACAGCGCAACAGGCATACACCCGCATAGCCGCTACTCTTGTACAGTACGAGTTGCTTGTTGTGCTCATCTTCCTCGGCCATGAGGGCAGCTAGGAGTCAGGATGACTCGGCGGATCATGTCATCGCTCATGCGGGATTCAGCCAACACAGAGCGTGAGACTCCTCCTCGCGTGAACGCAGATAGTTGGCAGAGAGGATGACGATGTCGTAAGCTATCTTCAAAGTTGTTCAGGTCATGTTTCGGTGCTCGCCGGACGTGGTGTTGTCGACGGAACTGGTTCGTCCTGGCGGCATGCATCTTGCTCTACTCGACGACTTTGGTGAGTGTTGACCATGGTGAGTTTGACATTGGTAAGTCGGACGCTGTTCTCGCCATGACCGTCCTCGATCATATCTCGAACCGTTCGCTGACGGAGCTGGGCAGCGCGCATCTTGCTTTTCTCGGCCACGATCTCGTCGACTTTGCTTCTATCCACCATAGTGAAATCCATAGCTAGCGTGTCTAGTAGCTTGTAGTATAAAACTCAATTTCGATCGTACGGCTCATCACCCTCACTCCCATATTTAAAGGGCTCTACAAAAGACATGGAGTTGTTTCTTCCACGGAAGGCTAAACACCTAAATAAACGTGGCAACACGCACGGGAGACATGAAGGAGTCACGGCACAGACGGACTTCAATATGTGTGCGTCAGTCATGTTTTTACATGTCAACTCTAAATCGTTTTGGATTGAGTGAACATGATCTCTAACTCGTGTCGGATCGGAAGACCACGATCGGATCCAGGACGGTTTTCCGGTGATTAAAACAATCGAGGAAACCAATAAGCAATTGACAAACCTGCCGTACATAGCGATGGAAAAAATGTACCAAATTTGAGAGGAAGGGCAAAACGGTAAAACACCAGGATGGACCGGAAGAAGCCTTTCTCTCTTTATTATTAGGTAAAGATTTCCTGATGATACTAAACCGCGTACTTATTTTGTTACCAAGATCATCCATTTCTCATTGAAAAATGAAGCTAAAATTTGGTTTAACAATCTGTTACCTGGGTGTATTACTGATCCCATGGATTTTGTTAATGCTTTCTTTGAAAAATATTATCCTGCTAGTGCCCAACATGATGCTGTGCAGAACATATTTAACTTTGAGCGAACTGAAGGAGAAAAATTGCCTGAATCTTGGACAAAGTTTTGTTCTTTAATAAGAACTAGCCCTGAAATGTTTCAAAAAAAAGAACTAGCCCTGGATATCCATTACCTAAAAATGAGCTCCTAGATATATTTTATAATGGACTAACTGTTGAATCTACGACACACATGGATAGTTGTGTTGGTTGTGTTTTCAGGAAAAGAACTCCAGAAGAAGCTGAGGAATTAATGGCTAAAATAGCCAAAAATAATGATGATTGGAATATACCTGATCCTACACCTACACCAGCCAACACCAATACCAACACCCAAGAAGAGAGGGATGATTGAACTAAATGATGAAGTGATGAAGGAAGCCAAGAAATCTCTTAGAGAGAGGGGTATTAAAACTGAAGATGTGAAGAATTTACCTCCTATAGAAGAATTGTGTAAGCCTATTCCTCATCCATCAACTGTTGAGGTACACTCTCTCCAATATTTTGATAGAAGAGACATTCCTTACTCTAAACCACCTGATTAATGCTTAGATAAATTTTATAATTATGTTGTTAAGCAAGACAACTTTAATAGGAGAGTGCAAAATCACCTTATGGAAAACTCTAGAGCTATTGATAATTTGCATGGTATTATTGAGAGAATCTCTAATTATGTTAAAATGCTTGTTAAACATTTTCAAATGGTTCAAACTCAAATTGATAAACTTACTAAAGTGCAAAAATATATGCTAGCTAATGCTTCTAGAGATAAACATGTTTGTGAAATAATAACTAGAAGTCGTGTTTCTACTCATGACCCCTTGTATCCTGAAGGACGTCCTAAAAGAATTGAACACGATTCTCAGCAACCTAAAAACAATAGTTCTCCTTCTAAGAAAAAGAAGAAGAGACATAAAAATGTTGTAGAATCTCCTGAACCTGCTAAAGATCCTAATAGTATATCTATTTCTGATGCTGAAACGGAAAACGGTAATGATAAAAGTGATGCTTCTGATAAAGAAGAACATGTAGCTGAACCTGAAAAGCAAACTAAAACTGAAAGTATACTAAGGAGGTTTTCATTGCTAATAAACAAGGTAATGAAAGAGGGCCTTGGGTACAAAAAGGAATGCCTTTTCCTAATAAGAAACACAACTTTAAGGAAGAAGAACATTATAACAAGTTTTGAGAGTGGATGAAACCTCTGTTTTTGAAAATCCCTTTGACTGATGCTATTAAACTGCCTCCTTATTCTAAATATATGAAGGATATTGTCTCTAACAAAAGGAAAATTCCTAATGGGAAAATTTCCACTATGCTTGCTAATTATTCTTTCAATGGCAAGGTTACAAAGAAGCTTGGAGATCCTGGTATTCCTACTATCCCTTGTTCTATTAAAAATAATTATGTTAGAACTGCTTTAGGTGACTTTGGGAGCTGGAGTTAGTGTTATGCCTTCATCTCTTTATAAGAGACTCTCTCTTGAAAAATTGATACACACTGATATATCTTGCAAATGGCTGATAAATCTACTGCTATTACTGTTGGTATATGTGAGAATGTTCCTGTTCAAGTTGCTACTAACTGTTTGATATTAACTGACTTTGTTGTGTTGGAAATGCCTCAAGATGATAATATGTCTATTATTCTTGGGAGACCTTTTCTTAATACTATAGGGGCTGTTATTGATTGCAATCAAGGAAAGGTAACTTTTAATGTTAATGATAAAGAGCATACTGTTTATTTTCCCAAGAAAATTGATAGAAGATATGGTTTAAATTCAATTGAAAATATTGAGACCATCAAGATTGATGAATTTTATTGTCCCATTCCAGTACCACCAAAAGAATATGAAATTACTGTGATTGGGACTATGTCTATCAAGGTTGAGGTAACATAATTATTTAGTGATTAGCAATGGTTTGCTTCATATGAAAATTGTTCTGGTAACTAGACTTGATCACCCTTGTTAACAAAATGATTTTTAATGAAGAGGACAATGTTTTCACCTTCCCCATTATGTTTTCACCTTGTTTCCTTCTGTGATCACATTGCTACTTGAGTACAATCATGTTTTCCACCATCCATATTCATGTTTTCATCATGTTTTCACCCTGATTACTATGGTTATGCATGTTTTCACCACCCATACTTTTGTTTTCACCACTACCACCTTTATTTTCTTTAGATATTTTTCCATTGGAGTGTCATAGAACCTCTGTACTGCTAGTTTTGGTTTTTGTTTTCCACCTTTTCACTTTTGTTTTTCTGGTTTTTATTAATTATTAAAATTCTGGAAATACCTCAAAAATAAAGTTTCTCGAAAAATTCCAGAAAAATTATAATAAATTTTTACGTCAGAAATGAGGCAGGGAGCCACCTGGGAGGCCCCAGGGGGACCCACCAGTCAGGCACACCATGGGGTGGTGCGGCTAGCCCCTGGTGGCGCCATCACATGGTGTGCGCCCTCCTGGCCCCCACCAACTCTCTCACCTGCCAAAGTATTCTCTCACCTCCCAAACTGAAAACATATCCTGGAACCCGTGTTGTTGCTGTTCTTCCTCTGGGTTTTTTATCTCCTTCTTCAGCCCGTTATTTGTGCTGAGATTTGGTGTGTTTGGTCTTCGGTATGTGACTCCTCTGATGATCCAAGTAGAATTTTGTTTAGTGGAGTATTTCTTGAGTATTTTGGTACTGTAGGTGACAGCTTATGTGAGTTTGCATTCTTGATTTTAGTATAAATAATATAGCTTTGATGTATGTTTAGCTCTCATATAAGTCCCTATGGTAGTTTCCACCTTATAGTTGCTTGAAATTAATTTTTGTGATGATTGTTGAAAAATTTCAGAGATGGATAGTTATAATTTTGGAGAGATATTTAGGAGTGATGCTCCTAGAAGGACAAGGCCCTCACACTCATCCACTTCAGTGAGGCCATCGTACAATGACGTCGTTATTGCACCGAGTATTGACGATGCGGGAGGTGCTGGTATCGCTAACCCATCTAGCTTTCCTTGCATTATATTTCTAAGAAGTTCATGTCTATTAGATGACTTTCGTATGCTTATTGAAAGAGTTGGTCTAACCAACTATATGGAGGATGAAGGTCCTCAGTATGCAGCTCTCACAAAAACTTTTGTTGAGAGTTTTCAATTTCCGAACACACATTTTGGTCCCACTATTGCCTTCAAATTATATATAGTAGATCTTTTTCTTTGTCCTTGGAAGATTTGTGTGCCATTGTAGGTATCAACGCTACCAGGACAGCGTGCAGGATTCAGGATAAACCCGCGGATCTTATGGAGCTTTACCGAGAAATCACCAACAATGATGGTCGCTCATCCTAGCGTGGGAAGATAAGGAACATTCAACTTCCTACTCTTAGATATTTTACTTACTATATTGCTACTAGTATCCTTGGTAGGGAGAACACTAGCAACATCTCTAGTTACCACCTTGCTTTCATTAATGATGCGCTGAACCGTAGTACGAAGTATAACCTTGGTGCACTTGTTACACGCCGCCTTGCTGCTAAGGGGCCTATTTTTGGGGGCACTATTGCTACACGTATAGCAACTGCTTTAGAATTTTCTATTGCTCTTAATGATGAATTGATTGCTCCCTATAGACACAACCTTGCTTCCATGAAGTCTCATCAGTTTGTTACTGCTAACTCTACTGCCGAACGTTTAGTATATAGAGTTTTATATATAGATGGAGAGGAGCAAAAAGTTACTTTGCCGCAACCTGTTTTGTTTAAGATTAACAGGTCACCGTGGTCGCTATCTAAGGAGAAGGTACACGAGCATCTGAGCACTACGGAGTTTTACAAGGCGAGACACGCCTCCAGAGGACCACAACACGCAGTACACCGGCGCATCCTCGAGCACATATTAGGAGGAGGGTTCCTCCTCAGCATACTACGGGGGCGCCACCTCATGGTCCCCTTGGTGATTGATCTCCACTTAGGCCAAAAGGCTAAGCTTGGGGGGAGTTATACCGACATCACACTCATTTATATATCATGTTCGGTCGGTTCATTGTATATCAATGTTTTCGCTTCTTTCGTTTGTTTTCGTTTTCTTTCGCTTCTTTCGTTTCTCTTTGTTTTATTGTTTTTTTCTTGTTTTCCAAAACACAAAAAGACCAAAAATATTTCTGTTATTTCTCTTTGTTTGCTTCTTTAGTTTCTTTAGTTGGTTTGCTTTCTTTTCTCGTTTCGGTTTAGTATTCAAAAATCTAAAAATATTTTGCCTTGTTTGCTTGCTTCTTTCTGCTCTTGTTTTAAATTAAAAGCTCAAAAATATTTGTTGTCCTTCTTTGGTTTGGTAAAGTTTTTTGCAGAATTCATCGGACTTCCGTGTCTCCATTGGAGCTTGATTATCATTCTATATTATTCAATCCACAAGTGAAGAGCAGTAATGATGATTTACGACAATCCGAGTTGTGGTGAGAGGCTGGTATGAACTCTATCTGTTTTATTGTTGTACTTATACTCATCGTGTGAACATGCTTAGTCCGTTCATGTAAGGTGTATGTTATTTAATCGATTCTTAGTAGTTTTTGCTCTCACGTATTAGTTCCAACTTATTAATATAAGATAGCATGTCGTATGAATGTTTGCTTGCATTGTTTTATTCATAGAAGGGTATGACATTGTGGTATCTCACTCTCATTGTTTCGCTTGGATCGACTTGGCACATGCTCACGCATGCTATGACTGAAAACAAACAGTCACTTAAGCCTCAATGATTTATTTTGCCTCAGAGTATTTGTATCATTTTTATACCCCTGTTAATTTTGTTTTTTCGCAAGTATGATTATGACAGTTGTTGCTCTCTTGATTGTCGCTCCCCGTCTATTGCTAGCCTCCACCTATACTGAGTATGAGCTCTACTCATGCATCCAACTCCCAAATACCAAGGTTTGCCAAATGTGTCCACCATACCTACATATATATATGGTATTTAACTGTCACTCCAAGATTCTCGTGTGCTACCTTTAAAACCTGCTAAAAATTATTCCTGTTTTGTGCCCCTGTTTTACCTCATGAGGACGTAAATGGAGAATCTTTATCTGACTTGTTGATTGGATTTCACACCCTGGACTAGTGGCTTCATCCGCTTATCCAAATGATAGAAGAGCCGGTAGCGGGGTGCCCAGCCCCAAATTAATAACAACAAATTCTCTTCACTATTTTCCCCCTGATTTATCAGTCAAAGCATAATTATGTAAACAAATGAGAAAGAGGGATGACCTTCTACCCAGATGCGTCCTTCTATGGGAGCCGCTCTTGTGAAGTCTAGTTGGCTTGTTATGTACTGCGTTGTATGTTTACCATTCGTTGAAATAAGCATACACCTCTCTCAAAAATGTTTTCAATACCTCTGTTTAATAAAATAAAAAGCTCTAGCACATGAGTTAATCCCTGCTTCCCTATGCGAAGGGCCTTTCTTTTATTTTTCATGTTGAGTCTTCACCTTCTCGATTTATGCACCTTCTTGAGAGCATGCCTATTATTTTTAGTGTAATGTGCTTGTCCCAAAACACGGTTGATAGTGGTATAACTTTGATGCTTGTATCTTTAATATCTATATTTCTAGTCTTCATTTCAACTTCAGAGGTGCCCTGGCATTTATGTTTTGCTCCACTATTAAGGGCAAGCGAGTACACTTTATCATACCCTATTATGAGCATTGCAATCTTGTAGATTGAAATACTTCATGTTGTCTATTATTAGTTTGTTGGCATCTCTTCATGGTTTGCATAACTGCTGGGTGACTTTTATTTTCCATATATCTTATTATGCATTGCCTCAGCATTTGATTATGTAGTGAGTATATTTACATCATATGAAACAAATGTGTTCGTAAAAGTCTTTTATCGCACTTAGTTGTCACTGAATTGTTTGAGGACAAGCAATAAGCTAAACTTGAGGGGAGTTGATACGTCCAAAACGTATCTCCTTTTCCGAAACTTTTCTTATTGTTTTCCTCTAAACTTGTGAGTTTTGGCTACCACTAACACAGACTAACGCTGTTTTCAGCAGAATTACTTTGGTGTCTCGTTTTTTTTTTGCAGAAAAATCAATTTTCGGGAAAATGCCCAGAAAAGACCACATTGGTCTTAAAACACCAGAAGACCCCGGGAGCCAGAAGGGGGCCAGGAGAGGACCACTCCACCCCCCGGCGCCCCCCTTGGCCGCGCCGCCTGGTGGTGTGGGCCACTCCACAGACACCCTTGGACTCCCCTTTCGACTATATATGCCCCGTAAACCTAAAACACGGGGAGGGGGTTTCGTCATATTCCACAGAAACACAACAGAGCGCCGCCGCCACCCCGGACCGCGATTCGGGGATCAGAAGTTCCTGTTCTGGCGCCCTGTCGAGACGGGGATTCAAAGGAGATCATCGCCATCGACACCGCCACCTCTTCTCCATCAACCATCCATGTTTCCCCCTTCCATGTGTGAGTAAACACCGTTGTAGGCTGAAAGGGGTGGAAGGGATTGGATGAGATTGATCATGTAATAATGTCAGATTGTTAGGGCATAGTGCCTAGTATCCATTGTTAGTGTTTCCTACCGTTGTTGCAACTCGTTATGCTTAATGCTTGTCACTGGGGCCCGAGTGCCATGATTTCAGATCTGAACATGTTATTGTTTCATGAGTATAATTATGTTTCTTTATCATATCTGCAAGTTGTTTACACATGTCATTGTCCGAAACCCGAGGCCCCAAAGTGACAGAAATTGGGACAACCGGAGGGGATGGCTGTGATGTGAGGATCACGTGTGTTCACAGAGTGTTAATACTTTGCTCTGGTGCTTTATTAAAAGGAGCAACTTAATTACCATTAGTTTCCCTAGAAGCCACGCTGCCACGGGCTCGTAGGACAAAAAGATGTTGTGCAAGTTTCTCGTTGCGAGCACGTATGACTATATTGGAACACATGCCTATGGTTGCCTACATGTTTGATGCTTTATTATTATTATCTACAATGCCCGTGTTAGATTATTACATGATCTATGTTATCCATGCAACGCCCGTCCATCCATTCCCTCTATGCCTCCCATACCGTTGTTTTCCGCGATTGCTATTGTTGTTACTATTTTACTACTGCTGTTATTTTATTTCTACCGCTGCTATAAAACTGTTACCACTAATAAATTGTTGCGAGCAAGTCTACTTTCAGGTGCATTTGAATTTAGAACTCAGTTGTTAAGGCTAATAAATATTCTTTGGCTCCCCTTGTGACGAATCAATAAATTTGGGTTTTACTTCCCTCGGAGACTGTTGCGATCCCCTATACTTGTGTGTCATCAGATAAATACAACTTGGGAGAAATCTTTGAGAGTGATGCACCTAGGAGGACAACGCCTTCACGATCAGCTACTCTGCCGAGACCATCTTACAATGAAAATCTCATTGCACCGGGTATTGACGATGCGGGAGATGATGAAGATGCACATCCATCTACCTTTCCTTGTTATACTTTTCTAAATGATGCAGTAATACTTGAGGATTTCTTGCTGCTGGTTGGTAGGGTTGGTCTAACTGATTACATGGATGATGAAAGCCCTCAATATGTTATATTAACAAAAACTTTTGTTGAGAGCTTCACTTTCAACAACTCTCATTATAACCCATATGTTGCCTTCAAAATCTATGATAGACCTTTTTCCATGCTTTTGGCAAGATTTTGGAGCATCATAGGTATTAACACGTCGGGGATAGCAAGGAAGATTCGGGAATGACCCGCTAATTTTCTGGAGCTCGACCGAGGAGTTACAAATGATGATGACCGCACAGCTCAGCACGGCAAGATAAGGAACATTCAACTCCCCGGTATTAGATATTTTACTTATTACCTTGCTACTAGTGTTCTTGGTAGGGAAAACACTAGTAATATTTCAAACTACCATGTCGCTTTTCTTGCTGCTGCACTTAATAATAGTAATAAATATAAACTTGGTGCTTTCATTGCTCGTCGCTTAGATGCTAGAGGACACATTTATGGAGGTATTATTGCTACGCATGTATTGACTGCTCTAAACCTTTATGTTTCTCCCCGTAATGAGTTGCTAGCTCCGCAGAGACTTGACCTTGCTGCCATGAAGGCTCATCATTTTGTTACTGCAAACTCTAGTGTTGGACATCTAGTATATAGAGTTTTATTTACTCATGGAGATGAAAGGTAAGTTCCCTTGCCGCATCCTGTTTTGTTCACTGTTAGCAGGATGTCATGGTCGCGTTCGAAGGAGGAGCTGGATGAGCAGCTGCGCCTTTCTTGATTTCCATGAGCAGCACGACCCCGAGCATCAGATGGGGCAGAACGCGCCCTCCGAGGACTACACCGCACAGTACACCGGGTCGTCCTTGAGCTCATATCACGAGGATGGACCATCCTCAACATACTATGGGGGCGCCACTTCTTGGCCCCCTTGGGATTGATCTCCACTTAGGACAAAAGCTTAAGCTTGGGGGAGGTATGCCGACATCACGCTCATCTATATATCACGTTTCTGTCGGTTCTTTGTGTATCCATGTTTTCATTTCTTTCGCTTCTTTTTGTTTTTATTGTTTTATCTTTGCTTTCCAAAACGCAAAAAGACCAAACATATTTCTGTTGTTTCTCTTTATTTGATTCTTTAGTTCCTTTTGTTGGTTTGCTTTACTTTCTAGTTTCGGTTTAATATTCAAAAATCCAAAAAGATTTTGCTTTGTTTGCTTGTTTTCCCTCTGTTCTTGTTTTAAATTCAAAAACCCAAAAATATTTGTTGTTATTCTTTGGTTTTGTAAAGTTTGCTGCAGAGTTCAATAGTCCTCCGTGACTCCATTGGAGTTTGGTTATCATTTTATATATCATTCAATCCACACGAATGAAGAGCAATAATGGCGATTTACGACAATTCAAGTTGTGGTAAGAGGCTCGTATGAACTCTGTTTGTTTTCATTTTCATACACATACTCATCCATGTGGACATGCTTAGTTTGTTCGTGTAAGGCGTATGATATTTAATGAATTCTTAGTAGTTCGTGCTCTCTCATGACTAGTTCCAGTTTACTAATATTAGATCACATGTCATATAAATGTTTGTTTGCATTGTTTTATTCATAGAAGGATATGAAGTTGTGGTATCTCCCTCTGAATGTTTCTCTTGAATTGACTTGGCACATGCTCACGCATGCATAAGACTGAAAACGAAAAGTCAATGCCTTGATGATTTATTTTGCCTCAGAGTATTTGTATCTCCTTTGTGTCCCTGTTAATTTTGTTCTGTCGCAATTATGATTATGACCGTGGTTGCTCTCTTGATTGTCGCTCCCAGTATATTGCTAGCTATATGTCTGCCATACCTACCTATATGTGGTATTTCACCGCCACTCCAAGTAAATTTTCGTGTGCTACCTTTAAAACCTTCAAAATACTTCTCATTTTGTGACACTGTTTTAGCTCATGAGGAAGTAGTAGCTGGGTTTGTTATCTTCCATATTAATTGAGTACCCCGACTTGCATGCTTTCTCTGCTCATCATTAATTTTGCAAAGAGCTCGTTAGACCATTATAACATCAAAAGCTAATAATAAGTAGGCACTCCTCCATGGTATGAGATTGTTGGAAGGCACCCAAGGATTCGGTAATCCATGGTTTGCGAAAGCAAGGTGGGGAGGAGTGTCAAACTATTTAAAGAGCATGCTATAAATGTTTAATATAAATATTCTGAACCGCTCTAAACTTGTTTAGTATGGAAGATAACAAGAACTCTATTACCATTCGTTGACATGAACAATCACCTCCCAAAAATCATTTTACCTCTGTTTACAAAATAAATATCTCTAGCACATGTCAATCCCTGTTTCCCTCTCCGAAGGGCGTTTCTTTTACTTTTACGTTGAGTCTTCAACTTCTCACTTTATGCACCTTCTTGAGAGCATAACTGTCATTCTTAGTATAATGTGCTTGTCCCAGAACACGGTTGATTGTGGTATAACTTTGATGCTTGTATCTTTGATATATTTACTTCTAGTCTTCACTTGAACTTCGGAGGTGCCCTGGCATTTATGTTTTGCTCCATTATTAAGGGAAAGCAAGATACCACTTTATCATATCTTATTATCAACATTGCAATCCTGTGGATTGATATATTTCATGTTGCTTATTATTAGTGTGTTGGTATCTCTTCATGGTTTGCATAACTATTAGGTAACTTTATTTGCATACTTCTTATTATGAATTGCCTAAGCACTTAATCATATAGTGAGAATATTTACATCATATGAAACAAATGTGTTCGTACAAGTTCTTTTAACGCACTCAGTTGTTAACTGAATTGCTTGGGGACAAGCAATAAGCTAAGCTTGGGGGCGTTGATACGTCCAAAATGTATCTCTTTTTCTGAACACTTTTGCTATTGTTTACCTGTAAAATTGTGAGTTTTGGATACAACTAACACAGACTAACGTTGTTTTCAGTAGAATTACCTTGGTGTCTCGTTTTTGTGCAGAAAATCAACTACCAGGAAATTGCCCAGAAAAGATCCCAAAGTCCATATTTTACCCCGAAGACCCCCGGAGCCAGAAGAAGATCCGGGGTGGACAAGGAGGGGCCCACACCATGGGCTGGCGTGTCCCCTAGGCCGCGCCGCCTGGTGGTGTGGCTGCCCCCTTTCGACCACTTAACCCCCATAACCTAAAAACCGAGGGGGGTTTGTCATATTCCAGAGAGAAACACCAGAGCGCCGCCCCCACCTCGAAACCCAATTCGGGGATCAGAAGTTCCTGTTCTGGCACCCTGTCAGGACGGGGATTCGGAGGAGATCATCGCCATCGTCATCGCCACCACTTCTCCATCAACCATCCATGATTCCCCCATCCATGTGTGAGTAATCCCCGCTATAGGCTGAGAGGGATGGAAGGGATTGGATGAAACCATTCATGTAATAATGCCAGAATGTTAGGGCACGGTGCCTAGTATCCGTTGTTAGTGCTTTATATCATTGTTGCAACTTGTTATGCTTAGTGCTTGTCTCTAGGGCCCGAGTCCCATGATCTCAGATCTGAACATATTATTGTTTCATGAGTATAATTATGTTTCTTGTTGTTTACACATATCGTTGTCCGGAACCCGAGGCCCCGAAGTGACAAAAACTGGGGCAACCGGAGGGGATGACTGTGATGTGAGGATCACGTGTTCACAGAGTGTTAATACTTTTCTCTGGTGCTTTATTAAAAGGAGAACCTTAATTACCAGTAGTTTTCCTTGAGGCCCCGCTGCAAACGGGCTGGTAGGACAGAATATGTTGTGCAAGTTTCTCATTGCGAGCACGTACGACTAAATTGGAACACATGTCTATCGTTTGCCTAGAATTTGGATGCTTTATTATTATCTATCTGTAATTCCCATGTTATTATTATCATATGAACTATCTTATCCATGAACCGCCCGTTCATCCATCCCTATTGTCGGATATATACCGATTAGGGGTATATCCGGCATTGTCCTAAAGAGCCGGATTAGCAGGGTGGCCTTTTGGTAATGGACCACAGTCCATTAGGTGGCCCAGTAAGCTGACGCACAGAAGCCGGATTCTAGAGCAGAACCCAGACCACGGCCCAAAGTGGTGCGGCTTGGAGTAGAAGGCAGATTCTTGCTTTCCAAGTTAGATACTTTCCGTAGTCTTCTAGGTTTCCTTTCTGTAAGCCCTAAACCGACTATTTATATAAAGCCGGACGGGAGAAAAGAACAAGGACAATTAGCTAGAAGCCAACTCGCCGAGAAGTTGATCCTCGCTGGGTCAGCGAATCCCTACTCACGTTGTACTTTGTATACTTCAGGCTTTAGCCCTGATTTAGTGAGATTTCAGGAGTAGGAACGTCGCCTAATTGTGTCGTACCAAACCTGGGTAAAATTGGTGTTCCTGGTCGTCATACTACCACGCCCCCCACGTCTCTACCCGTAGACTCATGGCACCTCCGTCTATGAACTCTACTACGATGTATCAACAGTTGGCATCCACCGTGGGGCCAGCGACGTCAGGTGTTATGTTTCGATCGGGGATACTTGGCGGAATCGGCAGTACCATAACAGTCGAAAGCTTGGAATTCGACAACGACGTCGGGTGCTTCCTCGACAATGGATCGTACATGCCAGCACGGAATCATCTGGTAAGTGCCTGTGTTTTACCGATTGGATCTACAAACATCTTTATCGGATTAACTGCAGAAGCAATGGGATTCTGTGGTGGAAGCAAATTTATCCCACCCGCCCTATACCCAGTTGAAGAAAACTATGATACCGGATTCTGCTCAGATCGCCAAAACTCTGAATTTGTTGTCTCTTCGGAGATGCCTGCAATCAGATCTCACTTTGTTGGCATGGTGCAATCCGAGGTCGCTGAAAACACGGAAGTAAGCAATCCCGTGGAAGAAGCAGAAAACAACAATCCCACAGATCAAGTGGAAGATCCGACACCCGCCAATCAAACGGTGAACTCGGAAGCCGACTCCGTACTAGCTGTCATAGAGGCAAGATTGGATTCGGAACCTGGATCTGAAGATATAGATTCAGAAGATGAAGACGCTTTCGAAAGGAAGGTTAAATCTATGCAGGGGGCTTCCATGAAGTACTTATGGCAAAACCGACTGATAACTCGGATGCCGAAGACGATGAAGACCCCAGAATACCTCCACCAGGTGAGGAAAGAGAGGACGGCGAAACCAGTCCCATCTATCCGAATGTCAAGGAATTGACAGAAGAAGAACCTGGCAAAAAGCCTCCCTCTTCCAAGAAGAAAAAGAAGACTGCCAAAAAACTTCGGTACAAACTCCAGAAGAAAAAGTTGGCAGATAATGGTAACCAAAACCTGGAAGCAGGAGGAGCAAGCGGAGTCACACATGTGGAGAAGAAAAAGAAATAAATCCATGTTCCTGAATTGTCGGAACAGGACGAGATCGATCTGATCAAAACCCAGTTGGACCATATGAGCCACTTGAAGTGCTGGAAGCGAGAAGGCAAGCCATTATGCGGCAGCAGCAACAACTATTCCGATCGCAAGAAAATCTCCGCAAAGCCCAAGCTACTGTTAAAACAAAGCAGGAGTAAATTGAAGAATTCAAAAGACAGAATATGTCCAGGATAAAACCCACGAGATTACACGGAATCGCAAGACCGGATGTACTGCCAGCAAAAGAACGATTGCAAAATCCTTCCTGGGAAAGACATGTGGACGGCGTAAACGCTAAGGGCGAACGCATCTACAAAACCGCAGCCGCAGCCGCGAACGCGGAAGCCGCGTTCGCCATCCTTAATGATGATCTGTATTCCAAAGACAAAAAGCTGCAGAGAGTGTATGCTTTCCTGGGTAAAGCATTGCAACAGCAATAGCGAGGACATGCAAGATCAGGTAAGTTGCATGACGACTCGGCCCTATGCAAAACTGCCACTTGCGCCACTAGAGCACCTGGACCTGGAGATTCAGGCGATTCTAGAGACAAGAAGGGAGATCCTAAGAAGGACAAGAAAATCCCGGATAATAGGAATGAAGCGTCCAGAACGGGATCCCATATGCCCAAAGGCGGAAATATACCCTGTGATCATAAAGATCGGGAGGAATAAAACCAGAAAGACGGAAAAATGATGCTGCCTCCGATATGCCAGCTGAAAAAGCCGGAAGATATGAAAATCCTCACAGGCCTGAGAGATCCCG
This sequence comes from Alopecurus myosuroides, assembly GCA_028641055.1. Lineage (NCBI taxonomy): Eukaryota > Viridiplantae > Streptophyta > Magnoliopsida > Poales > Poaceae > Alopecurus > Alopecurus myosuroides. The sequence goes on along the minus strand of CM054063.1, from coordinate 290,293,076 downwards.
TAGTCCTCCTAGGAATAAAGAAAGGCTAAGAAGTAGAACTCCGCCTCATTCCAAAGGACACGATAGCGGAAGAAATAAGGATAATCCCGGAAGTGCGCATTCGCGCAACAATGGGCCAGAAAGGAGCATATCCCCTTCTGTCCAATTAGCCGACATATATTCTAAAAGGAGAACCTTAATTACCAGTAGTTTTCCTTGAGGCCCCGCTGCAAACGGGCTGGTAGGACAGAATATGTTGTGCAAGTTTCTCATTGCGAGCACGTACGACTAAATTGGAACACATGTCTATGGTTTGCCTATAATTTGGATGCTTTATTATTATCTATCTGTAATTCCCATGTTATTATTATTATATGAACTATCTTATCCATGAACCGCCCGTTCATCCATCCCTATTGTCGGATATATACCGATTAGGGGTATATCCGGCATTGTCCTAAAGAGCCGGATTACCAGGGTGGCCTTTTGGTAATGGACCACAGTCCATTAGGCGGCCCAGTAAGCTGACGCACAGAAGCCGGATTCTAGAGAAGAACCCAGACCACGGCCCAAAGTGGTGCGGCTTGGAGTAGAAGGCAGATTCTTGCTTTCCAAGTTAGATACTTTCCGTAGTCTTCTAGGTTTCCTTTCTGTAAGCCCTAACCCGACTATTTATATAAAGCCGGACGGGAGAAAAGAACAAGGACAATTAGCTAGAAGCGAACTCGCCGAGAAGTTGATCCTCGCCGGGTCAGCGAATCCCTACTCACGTTGTACTTTGTATACTTCAGGCTTTAGCCCTGATTTAGTGAGATTTCAGGAGTAGGAACGTCGCCTAATTGTGTCGTACCAAACCTGGGTAAAATTGGTGTTCCTGGTCGTCATACTACCACGCCCCCCACGTCTCTACCCGTAGACTCATGGCACCTCCGTCTATGAACTCTACTACGATGTCTCGACAGTTGGCATCCACCGTGGGGCCAGCGACGTCAGGTGTTATGTTTCGATCGGGGATACTTGGCGGAATCGGCAGTACCATAACAGTCGAAAGCTTGGAATTCGACAACGACGTCGGGTGCTTCCTCGACAATGGATCGTACATGCCAGCACGGAATCATCTGGTAAGTGCCTGTGTTTTACCGATTGGATCTACAAACATCTTTATCGGATTAACTGCAGAAGCAATGGGATTCTGTGGTGGAAGCAAATTTATCCCACCCGCCCTATACCCAGTTGAAGAAAACTATGATACCGGATTCTGCTCAGATCGCCAAAACTCTGAATTTGCTGTCTCTTCGGAGATGCCTGCAATCAGATCTCACTTTGTTGGCATGGTGCAATCCGAGGTCGCTGAAAACACGGAAGTAAGCAATCCCGTGGAAAAAGCAGAAAACAACAATCCCACAGATCAAGTGGAAGATCCGACACCCGCCAATCAAACGGTGAACTCGGAAGCCGACTCCGTACTAGCTGTCATAGAGGCAAGATTGGATTCGGAACCTGGATCTGAAGATATAGATTCAGAAGATGAAGACGCTTTCGAAAGAAAGGTTAAATCTATGCAGGGGGCTTCCATGAAGTACTTATGGCAAAACCGACTGATAACTCGGATGCCGAAGACGATGAAGACCCCAGAACACCTCCACCAGGTGAGGAAAGAGAGGACGGCGAAACCAGTCACATCTATCCGAATGTCAAGGAATTGACAGAAGAAGAACCTGGCAAAAAGCCTCCCTCTTCCAAGAAGAAAAAGAAGACTGCCAAAAAACTTCGGTACAAACTCCAGAAGAAAAAGTTGGCAGATAATGGTAACCAAAACCTGGAAGCAGGAGGAGCAAGCGGAGTCACACATGTGGAGAAGAAAAAGAAATAAATCCATGTTCCTGAATTGTCGGAACAGGACGAGATCGATCTGATCAAAACCCCAGTTGGACCATATGAGCCACTTGAAGTGCTGGAAGCGAGAAGGCAAGCCATTATGCGGCAGCAGCAACAACTATTCCGATCGCAAGAAAATCTCCGCAAAGCCCAAGCTACTGTTAATACAAAGCAGGAGTAAATTGAAGAATTCAAAAGACAGAATATGTCCAGGATAAAACCCACGAGATTACACGGAATCGCAAGACCGGATGTACTGCCAGCAAAAGAACGATTGCAAAACCCTTCCTGGGAAAGACATGTGGACGGCGTAAACGCTAAGGGCGAACGCATCTACAAAACCGCAGCCGCAGCCACGAACGCGGAAGCCGCGTTCGCCATCCTTAATGATGATCTGTATTCCAAAGACAAAAAGCTGCAGAGAGTGTATGCTTTCCTGGGTAAAGCATTGCAACAGCAACAGCGAGGACATGCAAGATCAGGTAAGTTGCATGACGACTCGTGTCGTGGGATAATCACGGCAGATGTTACCGGGGGTAACTGATCTTGGGGCAAGTCGACACAGGTATTCGGGAGATGGTTTAGCTCGAAGGAAGACATGGCGAAAAGCAATCTAAGAACCGGAAAAGAACTCGCCGGATCTCAATATGAATTACGCTGGATACTCGATAACAGGTGTTACAACTATGACTTGAATCTCTGGCAAACTAAACCTAGGGGCCGGTTTATAAAGTACCCGTACACCCCTAACTTGCCCTTCAAGGCACATCTTGAGTCCTACTCGAACTCCACATACAAACCCTAACTTTCCTTATCGCAACCCACAATCCGGGTTACGAATCTCACAAGCCTTTGGGCCTTCCGGTAATCTCTTTACCCTTGGCCGGGTATCGCTCAGCACACCTCGGGCCGGATTATATCTTGAAGTGGGCCTACCGGGTTACTATCCCCCCATCAGTAGTCCCCAGGATAGCGAGGGTTTCACGGATTCATCCTTGAAGCTCTCGCTATTCCCTGAAAAAGATATGAAACACCCAAATTTATGGGGACCGAGTTAAATTGCTTCGATAGATGGTTAGGCGCAGCTTCATGGCGGCCATATGATGGCTCGATTCCCCCCTGAATGCCTAACACGCCTTTCCAAATCTGAACCCCAAAATGCCAAAATTCTACTCACGATACCGGTCCCAGATATCCCGGGGTAGGTTAAACTTCCTCCGCCAACGAAACATCTCACTCCATTCCGGGCGCGCGCACCACCAAATCCGCACAGATAATTACTGTCCCGTAACTTCCGGTTTTCCAGTCGCGGGGGTGAGCCCACCTCCTTCCTTATAAATATCAATCGAAAGTAACCCTAAGCCTTTCACCTCACCTCATCAGACCCTCTCTCCTCGCTCCCTCGCAGCTTCCGCCGCCGGAGCTTACGCACACTACAACAGATAAGACCATCGCCAGCCGCACTCGACCTTGAGCCATCCCGCGCCGCCATCGCGCATTGTCGTCGCACCTTCGTTTCTCTCATCGAGGGCGGGGGAACTGTACTCAAGCCGCACCTCGCATCCCCCTCATTTCGGACATCAATCTCTTCGGTAAGCCTCTCTCAATCGTCCAATTGAACCTTGCAATCTTTTCAATTTGACTTGGATCGGATCTGGATCAACCCGTAAATTATCTTTCCGGCATCGTCAAATCAAGCCGCTTCGGTAGTCCTCAGCTCCTTTAAGCACCTAATGCATAGTCGCAATTCATCCCCGCACCTTTTTCAACCGCCAACTTTATATAAGATCGCTCGCAAGCTTTTTGACCTAGATCCGTTCCACCTTGTTTTTTCCGCTTGTCCCATTAACATCCGAGAAACCTTCTTTTTCCAGCTATTTTCTTCGCAATAAAAGTATGGGCAACCATCCATGTTCGCCCAACCCACCTTCATACGTAAGTAATTAACAATTTACTCAACCTCATCTGTAACCCGGAAAATCCTCCACACTTAACCTCGTAGCACATTATCCGGGTATTATTTTAGCCTTCGCAGTCTCGATATTCCCAAACTCGGATAATCTGATATTCCGAATCTTTACTCCCTACATCTCTTGTCCCTTGCAGGTTAACTCCATGGCTCCGAAAAGACAGGGAAGGCACCCGGCTTCGACCAAGACCCCTCAAACCACTTCTGCCAACTGGGGTCGGTCTTCAACGACGAAGGCCAAGCTGGAAGGAATGGCCGAATTAGGAATTCTTCCCTCTCAAAAGGAGATACATTGGAGAGCTCCTGACGATGAGACCCGTCCTACTCCTGCCGGGAATGAGGTAATCTGTTTTACCGAGCACGTGACCCGGGGATTCCGTCCTCCGGGTCACCCTTTCTTCCGGGAAATCTTAAGCCACTACGGCCTCCGAGTGTTCGACATAGGGCCTAACTCTATGTTGAATATCACCCACTTCATAGTCTTGTCCGAATCTTACTTGTGCATTCCACCAAGCCTGGATCTTTTTATCGAGTTATTCCAATGCGAGCTATGTCGCGAGAGCAATGACAGAGCTCTTCTTACCTGTGGCGGGGTATCCATCCAGCGCCGCAAGCACTCACTAATGCCACCTCTTAACTTGAACTCCCACGTCAACAACTGGCAACTATCTTTCTTCTATTGCCATGACACTTCTCCAGATGGTGAGAGGAAATTGCCGGGTTACTCGGAGAGCCTCTTTGAACCCTCCGAGTCTTTTAGCGCTTTCGCACCCGAGCCTGATAGGGAAGCCATTCAGCCCCTTTTGGCCAAACTAGCAGCCCTATCAGCCCATGGCCTTATTGGGCTTAATTTAATAAAGACTTGGGTAGATTTCCGGGTTCAGCCCAACTCCATCCGTTCGAAGTTGCTACACGAGTACTCGGGTCACATCACGGACTCCCTCCGCTACTCCACCAAGAACTTCCCTGCTGGCAACACCAACAAGACTATCAAGGGTTTCCTGATGGAGAGGCTAGATGTTATAAAGAACGCTACCGGGTTACCCCCGTTTACTCGGGAGAATCCCGCTCCAGCGGTAAGATCTGACCCCCTTTTTCTTGTTTCAGCACTCTTACCCGCCATAGTCTCCAATCACTACCTGCATTTACTTGTTCACAGGCTGGCGATCCCTTCTGGAAGGTCGAGAACTCTCCTCCCTCCCAAGACCCCGAAGGGGAAAACGAGTCCATTGATGACGACGAGGGTACTCTTTCATGACCTTTTACATCTGCCTTTCATCTGTGCCACCTTTCTTACCACTCGTCCTTTCTTATCTGATACTTACTCGGCTTTCAGGGTCAGAGGACGAAGAGGAGGAAGAAGAAAATGACCCGGAAGCCACCGAGTCTGACCAAGAACCCCTAGTTGGAAACAAAAGGAAAGCTAGAGGGGTAGTTGAAAAGGTTCCCTTCTCTTCCATGTCTTGTGCGCCTTACTCCTTTGCCACTATGCGTGAACTTAATGTGCGATTATCACATTCATCCTTCTTGAAGGACCCTCTCCCGACTAAACGCAGGGTGACCCGGAGTTCTCCGGGGGATGATCCCCTTAACCCGGGTATCTCCACCTCACCCGCTCGTCGAGCCAGCACCCCTCCAGCTCAACCTTCCCAATCTCCTCAACGTCATCCATCTCCTAGTCATCCACTCGCCGGGCAATTTCGCGTACCGCAACCGGTGCTTTTACCAACGTCATCCGCCTCCAGCTGCGAGCTTCCCCCGGACTATGCTGTGAATACCGGGTAAACTACCTTTGCTTACATTCCCTCGTACTTGTTATCTTTCTTTTTTCCATACATTCCACTAATCAATGTCTCCTTTTCTCCTTTCAGCGCCACAGTTACGCTGAGTGACCCGGATATTCCTGAAGCAGAAAGGCAGGGGGAGGAGAAGCCGAGTAATAACATGGACATTGAGGTTGAGGACGAGGCCGAGGATGGAAACAAAGAAGACCCTTTTAAGGACCCACCTCCACCAAAAACTGCATCACCCCAGCCCTCTGAGGAGGTGGATGAAGATATCATTTTGGAGACCAAGTCGGGTTCTCCTAACCCGGACACTCAAACGGTCCGGGTTTCGACCCCCAGACCCGGAGCAACCTTTCAACAGGAAGACCAATCTTCCGGCCCTTCTCGACTTCGCCCTGAAGACATGACCTTTGCGCAAATGCTAGATGCCCTCCATACCTTGAAGGGTGATGAAGAAAACATACTGGACGCCTTAATAACCAAGCACGAGGTAATCCCGAGTAATACCAATTGTTTCTACACATAGTCCCCAAGTTCCGAGTAAATTACTAAGTAACTTGCTTGGAACTTTTGTATAATGTTTCTGGCTAATCCCTCTTCATGCTTCCTTACAGGACTATGTCTCACAGTTGGAGAAGAAACTGGCCAAGTCCACCAAGCGTATTGAAAAAGAAACGGCCCTTCGTGAAGCTGCGGAGACTGAAGCTCGCAGGTGCCAAAAAATGACGAAAAGGTACAGGAAAAGGGCTCACAAGGCTAAGGACAAACTGACAACACTTTCCGTGCAAATTGCCGACGTTTATCGCACCGCGACCGGTAAGATTTTTAAATTTCACCTCTTCTATGACCCGGATTTCTTTGATATGAACCACTGTGCTTGCTTACTTAATATCTTTGCTCCTTTTACCCCTTTAGCAGGCCCAAGTGATGCTGCCCCCGAAGAAGATGACGCTGCTAAGCTAAAAACCATCAAAAACACTCTTCGCCAACTTTGCGGCGGAGTTAGCTGGATACTTGATGAGTTGCGACTGCCGGACGTCAAGCCAGATAATATGAAGAGATTACTGGAATTCTGCTCCACGATCCCCGAGTGGATTTGGCACTGGAAACGGTCCTCCTGCCGATTTGGGGTAACCCGGGGGCTCGCATTGGCTAAAGCCTACGCCCCCAAGCTACAACTGGCCAAACTTATGAGTGGATTTCCGGAGTTCAACTTGGATGGGTCCAAGTTTTTGCCAAAGGACTTCAAGGCTATTCAGAAAGAAGTCCGCCATCCGGCTAGCGTTATCGCTGACAGCTTAGAGATTGATGAGATTCTCCCTGCTTATGATGCTAATGACAAGGTTGTCAAGGCGAACCGCCCCCAGCCGTTCGATATGCTTGCCCGTTGGAAGGAGGAGGCGCTCAAGATAAGGGACGAAGCTGCCAAGAAGGCCGATGCCGACTCTGCTCCTGCAGCTTCGCAACCCGGAACTGCTACTAATACGAGTGGCGCCGCCACCACCAGCGGCAACAAGGGCAAGGCCAAGATGGATCCTGCAGCTTGAAGTAATGAATATCGCCTGTCATTCCATATGCGTTAGTCGGCAAAGCGTCGTCAAAACAGCTTTATTACTTGTTTTAAGCGGAGCGCCTGTGCTCTTTTGATACTTTAGGGTTTTTGTAATATTTTTGCTTATGCTCCCGATGCACTTTGCGCCCTTTTGGGCTTTTGATTAATGTGTCTTTGCACCCGCTTGTTCTTGATACCCACTTACTTTATTCTTGATACCTTGGACCTTTACCTCCCTCTTTTTTTTTATGCTTTCCTTGGCGAGGCCCAACCTCCGGGTTTCGTTGACATCTGGGGAATGGGCTTTCACCCGGATCCCTAAGCCCCCGAGACCCGGATGCATGGCTCGTTGGAATTTTATCGGCTGGATTACGCTGTTTCTTCTTCAGAACTCCCAAGTCCCCCAGCCCGGGTTTCCACGTCTGGGACACGTGATTGTTTCTTTTCAAGGAAACGAATTGCCTGTCGCTAAATGCCCAAGACTTCAGGACAGCTTTTTATGACGTTTGAAGTTATGCTTGATAATCGTTGAGTTTCCGGCTGCTAGCCTTATACTCTGCATGACTTGTGGTTTAGATGACCCTTTCAACTACCTTGTACTATAAGCCGGCTTCCGCGTGGATACCATGTTGTTACATCAATACGAAAACGGGGTCAAGCAAGTCCCGTTGGGGTCTCATGACCGACATTAATCGTAAGCGAACGAATCATGCCACTTTGTTGCGAGTCACATCGAGCTTAAGTAAGAATAGCCGAGAAATTTGGACTTCTTTGTCCGGTTATAAGATTGTAGCCGCACTCGTTTTTTCGAGTGACGGCCCCTATAACTCATTGGCATCAAGGCCGGGTCTTTTTTGAGTTTGCAGCTGTGCTTATAGGAGCAACCAGCCCTCAAGACCTAAATACGCACACCGTATAATGACAATTGCCTCTTTTCCTGATAACCTCCTTTTTATTTGATATGAGAAAATTAGGTCAGCAAGCCGCCTCATTAAAAACCCATCCAGTCCCCAAGGGTGCCCCGGATAGGAAAAGAGTGCGTCTGAAACCTGCTGCCTGTTACATCGTTTTCTGCTAAGTATAGTACGGACTTAGCTGAGCCACGTTCCATGGTCTATCTCTCTCTTTCATAGGTGCAGTAGTGTGAGCAGTGTCGTTGATTGTGGCCGATTCTTCCCTTGCATCTATCAAGTAATATGACCCATTATGCAGACTCCGGCTTACGATGAAAGGTCCTTCCCATGGTGGCGATAGTTTGTGCCTTCCCTCGTTTGTCTGAACCAAGCGCAGGACCAAGTCTCCCTCCTGGAAGACCCGGCTTTTCACCCGCCGGCTATGATATCTTCGCAAGTCCTGCTGATATATGGCTGATCTTTCCAAGGCTTGCTCCCTTTGTTCTTCTAACATATCCACGGCGTCTTGCCGGGTTTTCTCGTTCTCTACTTCCACATAAGCTGTCACTCTTGGTGAATCATGAATGATGTCGCTTGGTAATACCGCTTCTGCGCCGTAGACCATGAAGAAAGGTGTCATCTGGGTGGATCGGTTGGGTGTAGTGTTAATACCCCAGACCACGGAAGGAAGTTCTTCAACCCATGCCCCAGCGGCCCTGATACAGGGAACCCTCAGTCTTGGCTTCAATCCACGAAGTAGCTCTTGGTTCGCCCTCTCCACTTGCCCGTTGGCTTGCGGATGTGCTACTGATGCTACATCAAGCCTGATTCCATTGCTGCCACAAAATTTTTCCATCTCTCCAAGGGACATGTTGGTTCCATTGTCGGTAATTATGCTGTGGGGGTATCCGAACCGGTATATAATTCTTTTCAGGAACTTGACTGCTGTGGCCGCTTCGCAATTGGTGACCGGCATAACCTCCACCCATTTGGTAAACTTATCAACAGCCACTAAAAGGTGCGTCTTCTTGCAAGGTGACATATGGAAGGGGCCAACCATGTCCATACCCCAAACAGCGAATGGCCAAGTTAATGGGATGGTCCGTAACTCCATAGCCGGCACATGAGTTTGGCGAGCGTACCTTTGACATCCGTCGCACCTTGCCACTATTCGTTCCGCGTCTGCTAGAGCTGTGAGCCAGAAGAACCCATGTCGATAGGCCTTGGCCACAAGGGACCTTGTGGACGCATGATGCCCGCAATCACCTTCATGGATCTCCTTAAGAATCTGTCGACCTTCTTCTGGTGTCACACAGCGCAAAAAGACTCCTGCCGCACTTCTCTTGTACAACTCTCCATTGATAATAGCGTATCCTTTCGCCCGCCTCACGATTTGTCTTGCTAGTACCTCCTGTTCTGGTAGTTCGCCCCGTGATAAGTATGCCAGATATGGCTCCGTCCACTCGGGGACGTCGCGTATTGTAGCCACGAGCTCCACGTCCGGGTCTCGATTTGCTAATTCTTCTTCAGACTCGGATTTAACTGACGGTCGCCATAGCTCGTCCACGAAAACATTAGGTGGAACCGGCTCCCTGCGCGAGCCGAGTCTGGCGAGTGCGTCCGCCGCCTCGTTCTTTCTTCTGTCTATGTGCTCCACTTCATACCCGGAAAAACACCCGGCAACCCTATCAACCTCCCTGCGGTACGCTGCCATAGTGGCGTCCTTCCTGTCCCAGGTTCCTGATACCTGCTGCACCACGAGATCCGAATCTCCAAAGCATCGTATCCTTCTAATGTTCATCTCCTTGGCTACCTTCAAGCCATGCAACAGAGCCTCATACTCGGCCACGTTGTTTGAGCAATCAAAGTGAATCTGCAGCACGTAACTTAGTTTATCCCCCTTTGGCGATGTCAGCACCACTCCGGCTCCTGACCCCTCGTACTGCTTTGATCCATCGAAGTGCATGGTCCATGACTCGGAACTTGGAGCTGCGGTAACCATTCCAGTGTGCGTCCAGTCGTTAACGAAATCAACCAAGGCCTGGGACTTGATTGCCGATCTGGGCTCGTAGCTGATATGATAATCTCCCATCTCTATTGCCCATTTGGCTATTCTGCCCGTTGCATCCGAGTTTCTGATGATATCCGACATTGGTATTGAACTAACCACTGTTATGGGATGTTCTTGGAAATATGGCTTCAACTTCCGGCTGGCCATAAAGACCCCAAACACCAGTTTTTGCCAATGCGGGTAACGCTGCTTTGCTTCCGATAACACCTCACTGACATAGTAAACCGGCCTCTGGACCGGGTAACCTTTCCCATCTTCTTTGCGTTCCACGACAACTACTGCGCTGACGGCTCGGGGACCGGCTGCCACGTATAATAACATAGGCTCTTTAGGACCCGGCGCCGCTAGTACTGGCGCTTCAGATAACTGCTTCTTTAGTGCTTCAAACGCCTCATCTGCCTCCTGATCCCATACGAACTTATCTGATTTCCGCAAAAGCCGGTACAAGGGTATTGCCTTTTCTCCAAGCCTGGATATGAACCGGCTCAGGGCTGCCACGCAGCCCGTGAGCTTTTCAACGTGCTTCAAATTTTCCGGTTTCTTCAAATTCTGGATGGCCTTGATTTTATCCGGGTTTGCCTCAATTCCTCTCTCGGAGACTATAAAGCCAAGTAACTTCCCGGCCGGGACTCCGAATACACACTTCGTTGGGTTAAGCTTCATCTGATACCTCCTCAAGTTTTTAAACGTTTCTTTTAAATCATCAATAAATGTCTCTGCTTTCCGGGTCTTAATAACCACATCATCCACATACGCGTGCACGTTACGCCCAATTTGATCCTCGAAGCACTTCTGAATACACCGCTGGTAAGTTGCGCCCGCATTTTTCAATCCAAACGTCATGGTTTTGTAGCAGAAGGCCCCAAAAGGGGTTATAAATGACGTTTTTTCCCAATCCTCCCTTTTGAGTTTAATCTGGTGGTATCCCGAATATGCGTCCAAAAAACATAGCAAGTCGCTTCCGGCTACCGCGTCTATGATTTGGTCTATCCTTGGCAGCGCGAACGGATCCTTTGGGCAATGCTTGTTGAGGCTCGTGAAATCGATGCACATCCTCCATTCATTTGTCTTTTTCATCACTAGAACCGGATTCGCTAACCAGTCCGGGTGAAATACTTCCATGATAAAGCCTGCGGTTAATAGTCGTGCGATTTCCTCACCTATAGCTCTTCTCCTTTCCTCGTTCATTTTTCTCAAACCTTGCTTCACAGGCCTGGCCATGGGATCCACATGCAAACTGTGCTCTGCCAACTCGGTGAGGATACCCGGCATGTCGCTGGGTGTCCAGGCGAACACATCCGCATTTGAGCGTATAAACTCCACTAGGGCCTTTTCTTGCGCGTCTTCCAAATTGGACCCTATAGTGAACTGCTTGGTGGGGTCTCCTTCCACAAAATCTACTTTCTTGGTGTCTTGAGCCGCTTTAAATTTTACTCTTTCGTCTTCAGAATCTGGTCTTCTCAATGCCGTGCCATCTTCCGGATCCACCTGAGACCGGTAATATTTAAGCTCTTCCTTTCTGCAGGCTTGCTCGGCCATCACCGAATCTCCCTCATCACACTCTGCTGCTATATCCCGGTTTCCATGGATAGTGATGGTCCGCTTGGGGCCTGGAATCTTTAACTGCAAATATACATAGCACGGCCTAGCCATGAATCTAGCATAAGCTGGTCTCCCGAACAATGCGTGGTAAGGACTGTGCAACCGGACCACCTCAAACGTGAGCCATTCTACCCGATAGTTATCTACCGACTCTCCGAAGGCTACTTCCAATGTAATTTTTCCTTCGGGGCGCGCCGAATGACCCGGCACGATTCCATGAAAAACCGTCGAACTTTTCTGTAGCTGAGATTCTTTGAGGTTCATGCGCAAGAAGGTTTCCCAATATAGGATGTTGATGCTGCTCCCTCCGTCCATCAATACCTTTCTCAATTCATAACCATTGACCTGTGGCGAGACTACTAACGCCAGGGTTCCAGGGTGCTCTATTCCTTCCGGATGATCCCTTCTGCTCCATGTTACCTCTTGCTCTGCCCATCTCAAGTACCCCGGAGTGGCCGAGGAAACTGAATTCTCTGTCTGTTTTAACGCCTTTTTGTCCCTGTTGGAAGTCCCTGTAACATGCACATGATATTGTCCTTTTAAATTGAGCGTACGTACCATACCGATGAAGATACTGATTTGGCCAATCGATACCGCGGACCCGGATTCGAGGTGCTCCGGCTCCAACTCCCACCCGGAATTGTCCACTATCCTTTTTCCTTCGTCATCAGAGTAGATCTCGCCGACAACAAAGTTCTTCATGTTCTTCCGAGCTTCTCCCGTGATGTAAACACCTTTGGACGCAGGCCCCACGGTGGGCGCCAACTGTCGTGGGATAATCACGGCAGATGTTACCGGGGGTAACTGATCTTGGGGCAAGTCGACACAGGTATTCGGGAGATGGTTTAGCTCGAAGGAAGACATGGCGAAAAGCAATCTAAGAACCGGAAAATAACTCGCCGGATCTCAATATGAATTACGCTGGATACTCGATAACAGGTGTTACAACTATGACTTGAATCTCTGGCAAACTAAACCTAGGGGCCGGTTTATAAAGTACCCGTACACCCCTAACTTGCCCTTCAAGGCACATCTTGAGTCCTACTCGAACTCCACATACAAACCCTAACTTTCCTTATCGCAACCCACAATCCGGGTTACGAATCTCACAAGCCTTTGGGCCTTCCGGTAATCTCTTTACCCTTGGCCGGGTATCGCTCAGCACACCTCGGGCCGGATTATATCTTGAAGTGGGCCTACCGGGTTACTATCCCCCCATCAACTCGGCCCTATGCAAAACTGCCACTTGCGCCACTAGAGCACCTGGACCTGGAGATTCAGGCGATTCTAGAGACAAGAAGGGAGATCCTAAGAAGGACAAGAAAATTCCGGACAATAGGAATGAAGCGTCCAGAACGGGATCCCATATGCCCAAAGGCGGAAATATACCCTGTGATCATAAAGATCGGGAGGAATAAAACCAGAAAGACGGAAAAATGATGCTGCCTCCGATATGCCAGCTGAAAAAGCCGGAAGATATGAAAATCCTCACAGGCCTGAGAGATCCCGTAGTCCTCCTAGGAATAAAGAAAGGCTAAGAAGTAGAACTCCGCCTCATTCCAAAGGACACGATAACGGAAGAAATAAGGATAATCCCGGAAGTGCGCATTCGCGCAACAATGGGCCAGAAAGGAGCATATCCCCTTCTGTCCAATTAGCCGACAGATATTCTGCACACGTCGATAAGGCGGAAAGAGATGATCTATACTTTGGACATAAGTGTTTCACTGACACGATCCGAAGAATAACCCTACATTCTGCCTTTGCCAAAGTTGGTCCAACCTACCAAAAATACACCAAAAGTACAAACCCGGATACATGGTTCTCAGATTACTATACTGTCATTCAGATCAACAAAGGGATAGACCTGGAAGCAGTGAAATTTCTCCCCCTAATGTTGTTGGATGGAGCTAGAGATTGGATTAACGGGCTTCCGTCAAGAACAGTGGATAGCTGGGATGATATGGCTAGAGTATTCGCTCAGCGCTTCGGGGTACGTACAAATGCCCTAAGAGCATCAACCAGCTAAATCGATGCGTCCAGTTTGAAGACGAGTCGTACGTCGACTTTATATCAAGATGGACAACAATGAAAAACAGCTGCTCTGGAGTAAGTGATGTACAAGCAATGCATGCTTTCATTAATGGACTAAAAACCGGCCTCGTACCGTTCATGGTTGGTTCAAAAGAGCACAAAGATCTCGGATCTATGCTTACTACCGCCAATGAGCACGCAGCGATCGAAGATGACATCAGAGCGAGAGGTGAAAATATTGATGCTTTGGTTCAGGACAAAAAGACGCCTCGTTCTTCATGGACTCTAGAAGCGCAGACAAAACCCAAAGAAGTAAATTTAACCTTTGGAAAGGATACTGGCGGCAAATGGAAAGGAAGAAGCACAGAACCTATATCCTATTCTAAGGAAGAGTGGGAAAAGATTAAGTCGAAAAACTGTATCTACCATTCACAATTTGGGAAGCCTACCCATACAAATACGCAGTGTCGCCTGAACAAGCATATGAAGGGCACTGCAGGATCCGGGAATAAAGGAAAGAACTCCAAGAGGAAATTCTCCAAGCAAAAGCCAGAAGCTGAAAAACAAGACAGTGAATTGGCCACTGATGAAAAAATCTAGTAACAACAGCGCAAAGGCGAGCCAAAATTTCCGAGAGTTGATGGAGAATGCAACCTAACTTTCCTGGCAACTCCCTCAGCAAAACAGGCAAAGCGAACACTTCGAGAAATAAACACGGTTGTCCCACCAACGCCCAAATTCTTGAAGTATTCCAATACGCCAATTACTTGGGATCAGTTAGATCATCCCAAAAATATCCTAGAACCCGACACACAAACTCTAATTGTAAGCCATATTTTTCAAAACACTAGGCTAAAGAGAGTGCTTATGGATGGAGGATCCAGTATCAATATTATGTACCTGGATACACTAAAGCATCTGCGAATCTCCGAGACCCATCTCAATCATAGCAACATACGTTTCCACGACATCGTTCCTGTCAGACAAGCACATTCCCTAGGAGAAATTTCCCTAGATGTAACCTTCGGAGAAAGAGAGCACTTCCGACAGGAAAAAAAACTCATTCGAGGTGGTGCCGTTCGAAAGTGTATACCATGCAATACTCAGACGTCCAGATTTCGCCAAATTCACGGCAAGATCATGTTATATATAAAACAAGCTGAAGATGCCAGGGCCAAAGGAGGAGTAACTACCATATCGGGAGACTTCAAATTGGAAAACGAGCTGGAAAAACAAAACGCCCTTTGCGCCAAAAAAGTGATAGCAAAGGAGGAATTGAAAGAGCTGGCAAAACAAGTATCGCCAATGGAAATGCTGGCAGGAAAAGAAAGCCGGAAGCCGGCAGATAGTTTAAAAGCTTCCGAGAATACAAGACATGTTATCCTAGATCCCAAAGATCCGACAAAGTTTGTCGTAGTGGGGACCGGGATGACCGACAAATAGGAAAGCGCGCTCATCAAGTTCCTCCATGAGAACTGGGATATTTTTGCCTGGTGTCCTGCGGACATGCCGGCAGTACCTAGGGAACTTGCTGAGCATCAATTGAAGGTAATTCCAGGTTCAAAACCCGTCAAACAAGGTGTCCGTCGTTTTGATGGAAGAAGACGGAAGGCTATAGGCAAGGAAATTATCCGGCTTTTAGGAGCTGATTTTATCCGAGAAGTTATACATACTGACTGGTCTGCGAACGCAGTATTAGTCCCGAAGTAAGATAGTATCGTTCTTAGGATGTGTATAGATTACACCGGATTGAACAAATTGTGTCCAAAGGATTGGTTCGCGTTACCGCGAATCGATCAAATAATAGATGCCACTGCTGGCTCTGAGCTTTTATGCTTTTTGGATCCTTATTCCGGGTACCATCAAATACGTATGAAGGAGGAAGATCAAATCAAAACTTCCTTCATAACCCCGTATGGAACATACTATTACATAACCATGCCTTTTGTCCTGAAGAACGCGGGTGCTACATACCAGCGTTGCATGCAACGTTGCTTGCATAGTCAAATCGGAAAAAATGTCCATGTTTACGTTGATGACATTGCCGTAGTTTCCAAGGAAAAGGACACACTCCTTGAAGATCTATGAGAAACCTTCAAAAATTTGCGCACTTACAAAATGAAGTTGAATCCATTAAAGTGCGTATTCGGGGTTCCCTCAGGAAAGCTTCCAACACAAAGCCTACATGTTTAAAAGATGTACAAAGATTGACGGGTTCTCCAGCCGCAGTCAGCAGGTTTATAAGCCGGCTAGGAGATAAAGCTCTGCCATTATACAAATTGTTGAAGAAATCCGACAAATTTGAATGGACAGAAGAGGCGGACAAAGCACTAACCCAGTTGAAAGAAACCTCGATAAAAGCTTCGATTTTGGCATCCCCAAAAGACGAAGAACCCATGTTACTGTATCTTACAGCAACAAACAGGGTTATTAGTGCTGTGATAATTGTGGAAATGCGGAAGGATGAGCAAAATATACCAGACCAGCATCCAGTATACTATGTTAGCGAAGTTTTCTCCGAGTCAAAGCAAAGGTACCCACATTATCAAAAGCTAGCATATGGCATGTTTTTTGCATCTAGAAAACTCCGCCATTATTTCCAAGGACATTCCATAACATTGGTAAGCAAAGCACCACTAGGGGATATCATTAAAAATGCGGACGCAACAGGCCGAGTAGCCAAATGGGGCATTGAGCTAGTTGCGTTCGACATTAAGTACCAACCCCGGACGACAATTAAATCCCTGGTGTTGGCAGATTTTGTCGCTGATTGGACAGAATCGATGGAGAACACACCAATGCCGGAGACGACAATTAAATCCCTGGTGTTGGCAGATTTTGTCGCTGATTGGACAGAATCGATGGAGAACACACCAATGCCGGAGTCGGAATACTGGGTCATGCATTTTGACGGATCCAAGATGAAGGAATGCCCTGGAGCTGGTGTACTGCTAAAATCCCCAAAAGGTGACATTATGGAGCACTTATTACAAATACACTTCAACGCCAGTAACAACGTGGCAGAATACAAAGTATTGCTTCATGGCTTGCATATTGCAAAAGAAATAGGTGTCAAACGCATACTATGCTATGGTGACTCGGATTTGGTACAACGTCAGCTAAACCAAACATGGGATGCCAAAAGCCCCATCATGGCCGAATATCGGAGAACGGTAGACGAGTTTTCCATTTGCTTCCTCGGATTTGAAGTACTTCATATAAAAAGGGAAGAAAATTGGAACACGGATGCATTAGCCCGCATGGGGTAGGAAAGAGTGAAAACCCTACCACCTGGTGTGTTTATCCAGCACTTGCATGAACCATCAATCAAAGGTGGAGATGTTGATTATCCTCTCGTTTCCGAGTGAATTGAAATCTTGCTCGTTAACCCGGATTGGACAATTCCATACTTAAACTTTTTGTTGATCAGAAGTTCCTGGATGGAGCAGACGAGGTCTTGCAAAGGCAGATACAACGTTGATGCAAAGGATATACGGTAATCAATGGTTGCCTGTATAAGCGCAACACTATCGGAATTTTTCAGCAATCTATTTCGCCAGAGGAAGGACGAGAAATCTTGCAAGAAATCCACGTAGGAGATTGCGGACATCATGTTCAATCAAAAAGCATAGTCGAAAAAGCATTTCGTGCAGGGGTTTTCTAGCTCACAACCAAGACAGACACCAAACACATAGTAAACACATGTGTCGGATGCCAGTATTACGCCAAGCAGATAAATATGCCAGCTCAAGCACTCAAAACTATCCCTATAACATGGCCGTTCGCGGTCTGGGGGCTAGATATGATGGGACCATTCAAAACTGCAAGAGGCGGACTTACACATCTACTCGTTGCAGTGGATAAGTATACCAAGTGGGTGGAGGCGAAACCCATCAAGAAACTTGATCGTGTGACTACCAGAAACTTCATCATTGATGTAGTCATGAGATACGGTGTTCCACATAGCAGAATCACCAACAACGAGACACATTTCTCAATTGGAGAGTTGGCAAAATATTGCCGACAAACGGGAATACGCCTAGATCTTGCATCTGTGGCACACCCACAGTCCAATGGGCAGATTGAAAGAATGAATAGCTCAATCCTGCAGAGAATACGCCCAAGACTCGAATCTCCTCTTCATAGAGCAGTTGGAGCATGTGTAGAAGAATTGCCTTCCGTGCTTTGGAGTATTCGAAGGACGCCAAATAGATCAACAGGGAAAACACCGTTTTTCTTGGTTTATGGCGCAGAAGCAATGCTTCCAACGGACATGCTCCATGATAGCCCAAGAGTGCAGGCTTACGATGACTCGGATGCCGAAAGCGCACGACAGGATGCCGTTGATCTTTTAGAAGAAGAACGAGACCTTGTTCTTCAAAGATCCGCCATTTACCAGCAAGGATTGCGACATTACCATAGTCGTAAAATTAGACACGGTTCTTTCAAATAAGGTGACTTAGTGCTAAGATTGATGCAGGAAAAAAAGCACAGGTTAGCCCCAGTCTGGGAGGGACCATTTGTCATTAGCAATACTATGAAAAATGGATCTTATTATCTTGTAGATATTCGAGACACGGAAGATGATCCCAAGCGTCCGAATCGCAAAAGAAAGAGAAAGATAGATGTTGAATTAGGAGAAACAAAGAGACCCTAGAGCATCCAGCAGTTACGTCCCTTCTACACTTAGTTCAATTTCTATATAAACATCTTTGCGATATGAAATAAAGTTGTCAGAATTCATGCATTACTGTTTTATCTGTTTTCATACAAAGCATAAGTCTGTCTTATCTATTTCCCAATGATCCTTAAAAATACTCAATGTTAACCCGAATTGTGCCTGCGTGCTCGGAGTTATAAAACTGAATGCTTTTCAGCCTAAGGAGGCTTAAGGAAACCGAGACTGTGCATGCGTGCCTGAGTTCCATACAATTTCAAAATTCCTTACTTTTCTCTAAGTATTATCTGATTGTTTATGTGTTGGGTCACTGAAATTAGTAAGTAAAAATGCCTTAGTACAATACATGTTTCCAAGTTTCGACTGATTGGTTATACCCAGTCACTTGGCATGAAGATTAAGTACTATTGAGCCATTTAAAACACTAAGGACAGTTAAAGCATATAAACCAGAGAACTTAGAAGGCAAAGGAATTAAAACCCGGAAAACTTGCAAAGACTTATAAATTAAACTGCAAAAGCGGAGTACTTGTTTATACAAACGATAGATATCATTACAATCAATATTACATTGTAAGAATAGTAATGCTTCTATTTTTCCTATCTTCTACCCAGGACTCGAGCAGCTTCTTCGGGGTCCGAGTCCTCCTCCTCGCTGCTGGACTCCTCAGGAGTTGTCGGAATCTCCTCCTCGGGATAGAAGGTGGAGATGTTCACCATTTGCGCTATTTTGGTGGCATGGACTTTGACAGAAGTCGAAGATGTTGGCCCGCTGAGCATCCGTGTATCCTTGAGGGATACCTAACGCCATGCGCCAAGACTTGGCGATGGTATAATGCATACGCATGAGCCCAAGGGCCATGCGCGCACCACCACGAGCCGCGGAACGGAACCATGATTCTTTGCGGTTTGCCACCTCCTCGATTGCCTCCGGAAGTTTCCTAACTTCCGAGAGTTTTCCTGCTTTGTCAGGAATGTACTTATTGATAAGTAACATCCTCGCGGACTTTAGCACGGCGAAGACTCTCCCGAAAGCCCGGATTCGATCAATCCGGGTAAGCAAGGGGTTCCCTTCTGTTTAAACAAACAAAAGAAAGTTAGAACAAAACGGAGGAGGAAAAGGAAAAAATCCGGTAAAAGTTTAAGAACTTACCGAGAATCATGTCCATCCCCTGCCTTCCTCAAGGCGTTGGTTCAGGGCATTCTCCAAGTCCTTAATGGTGGCCTTGTCCTTCTCGGCCTGGCTAGAGGCTTTGGACTCGGCAATGCCGACAATCAGTTGGCTGGCCTCCAGGTCTTTCTGGAGCTTCACATTGATCTTGTGAAGTTCCATGTTTTCCTTGCGGAGGTTCTCAGCATTGCCAGCATCTTCAGCAATCTGTTTGGATTTCGCCAAAGAAGCTGAAAAGCAAGTAAAATGAAGAGTTAAAACTCAGAAAAATACTTAGAAAAAATTCTAAACAACAGCAGAGAAAAAATTACCTGCTGATTCATCCAGCTTTTGCTGAACGGAGGCCAGCTCTGCATCCTTTTCATCAAGGATGCTAAGGAGAGTTTTCACCTCCTTATTCTTGATTGTAAGCTTGCTGAAAACTTCCATGTTAATGTTTTCAACAGTTTGCTGAAACATGGAAAAGAGACACAATGCTTAAGAATGAAAACAAGCAAGGTCATGATAAAAGCATTAAGTCAAAAAATGTATACATTTTGGCATAATGCTTGGGGGCTAGAGATATTACATGGCTCATTTTTGTCAGGTTTGCCAGGTTTTCGTTTAACTCTTTTGCATAGTCTGCAAAAAGAATCCCGCTGTGGCAAAGGCCGTCCTGGATGACCTGCCGAGGTGAAAATACGAAGTTATTTCTAACAATAAGCCCGCCTTGCAGCCAAGGACAGATTAAGGGAGATAGACCGAAGTTCTTTGTCACCCACGGATGCATATACCCGTGTTCGTCAAACGGCTCTTCCTTTACCTTGAACTCTTTGTCGAATGTTGGGATAGGTTCCTCCTCTGGAGCACGAGAAGGACCTCCCGTTTCTGGCACCGCCCTTTCCCTCGCGTCCGACTCGGACGCAATGGGCTGGCTGGACTGCAAAGGGTATTCTTCCTTGTCGCACCCTGGTTTCTAGGGGATACTCATCGGGCCGAACTGGATAGCAGATGCTTGGATTATGGGGCATAACTGCTCCCACGTCCCAGCTTCCTGGTAGGCCTGCGCTTATGCGCGACAACACAAGCCCTGCTATTCCACCGTCGATGTAAACTATCCACTAGAGACCATAGGCACTACTGTCGACGTACTTCATACCAATCACACATGGTACGTCAACAGCGTTAAACGGAATGATACCACAACATATCTCTAAGACACAAAAGATTGAAATAAGGTTGCAAATGGCCTTCACTAAGGCAGACAATAGCAAATACAATCATCCAGAGGACACATGTCCCAACATAACCTTCATTACATCAGCGGAAGCAATCAAGGTGTCTGAGTACAGACAAATCCAAATAGGCCTAAGAGGCCGACAATGAAAAGAAAACGGAGCCCATCCACGAAGTCGTCGGATCCTGCCCGGGTCCGCTATCTACTCGTCAACAGCGTCGTCGTACTCCACGTGGTAGCCTCCATGGGGATCCTCGGAATCGTCGTCTGCGTAAACCACAGCCCCAAAGGGGTCAGTACAACAACGTACTGGCAAGCAAGACTCACAGTTCACCAAAGTGTAACCCGTCAACACCAAGCACAGATGCTTTGGGTGCAACGGAAGGAAGGGTGATATAAAAGATGCGGTAGCGGGCTGCACTAACCAGCTACAGAAACATACTATAACTTCCGGCTAACAGAAAAGGAGATAAGATAGCATATCGTAACCAACTACAACCAACCACCAAACAAACCCATCCTGGATCTCGCCCCTTATCCAAAGAAGCAATCCGAGGATAACTCACACAGTTGGATTAATGATGGTTCAGTTATTGTGTCAATAAACCTATTACTAGTCAAGTTATTATAGTTAGGTGTAAGTTGTCTGAGTACTTGTTAGCCAGTACTTTCACCAAGTCGTCACATAACCGCGGACAACACGGCTTCTCGAGAAGATTCATCCCTGCAGGGTGTGCTCCAGTACCCGTACACACTCAAGCCACCAACTAAAACTTAGGTGGACTCGACACGACTCGAACCATCACTACAGCCTGTCCTAGGAGCCACGGAGCTATAAGGTCCCAGCCACGCAGCCGAATACTCAGCGCAGGTGTGCAAAACTCCCGCAGGACACAACACCCCGGCACTACAGGCCTCGCCCTATATGTGTGCGTCATCATCATCAGTAACCATGGGAGCGACCCATTTATGCGTATGAGCCAAATGGAACACCCGAACTAAGTGTGGCTCTTCGGACAAACTGCGGATCAGATCAAAGCCGAGGGGGGTTCCATACCACCACCCGGATGCGGTGAGCACGCTCATCATGGATCAGTAGACAAGACCCTTTTCCTAATTAGGGTCGACACTAGCAGGCCTCAAAACCACGATGGGCCTCCTGCCGGTGCCTTAACATCAAATTATTATTACCCAAGCCTTAGCAGGTTGTTGTTTACACATCGAGCCCATAGAACATAATAGAAATATGATGACAGAAAGTAACGGGTAACAGACTCGAGCAGAAACAACCCTAAGCATGCTAGTAAGACACGGGCTCCAACAACGGGGTTATAGGAGTGGAGGTGAGGCAATATCAAGGTTAAGGGGTTCATGTGATAGGTTCGTAACAGAAACAACTACTACTAAGGCTAGCAGAAAAGAACAACGGAAAGTATCGGTAACCAATGTTGAAAGGAACACAGTGGTTCATGTGAGTGATAACTTGCCTGCAAACTCAGTAGCCTGGTACTGAGCTAAAACCTCTGAAGGGGTGTCGTAAGGATCGTCGGTATCAACGTCGTCGTCTAACCGAGAAGAAGCAAACAGACAAAGCAGAAAGGGTAGACAATCAATATCATGGCATAGTGCACAATCATGGGGATGATGCATGTCATGTTAATAGTTGCATCAAAATAAACTGGCTAACATGGTAACACAAATTAAATGGACACATATGCAATTTTGAGTTGCATATGAAAAGCCCATGAATTTTGGGTTAGATTATTTGTTTTCCAACTAATCAACAGATGAAGGTGAATTAGTATGATGCATGGATGAGGAAAACAACAAGATAACAACAATAGAACCAATTTAAAATAGGGTTTACCAATGTAGAAAGTTATTTATTAATTTAGGGGATTTTTGGTTCCTTAAAGGGATTACACAAAATAGTTGTTGTTTTCACCAATTTAAATTGTGCAAAACAAATAACAAAATTCATATTTGAAAAGTTTATACTTTTCTAGGTTGAAAACATATTTTGCATGTTCAAAAATAATTTAATTTGAGCAAGTTATGATTTTATCAAATTTAAATGAATTAAACAAGTATTAAATTATTTAAGCAATTTTAATTATTCAATTCGTAAAACAAAATTTATATTTGAATTGGTGGTTCAAAATGGTATGGAAAACATATTTTATTTGCATGATTTGGATAAATAATGAATTAGTTATGGATTTTATCAAATTGCAATTGAATTATTTGAATTCAAATTTGAATTGCATTTTGAAAATTCAAAACAGAAAACAAATGTTACCAATAGATAGATAATTGAATTTGGTGCAGTGTACATATTTTATTCTTATTATTTGGGTCTGTGAAATAAAAGTTATGTGAGTTTTTAGTTTAGGGACTATTCTGAAAAATAATTGGACTGATATTGAAAATAAAAAGGGCAGAAAGATAAAGGCACCGAGCAGTGACCTACACAGGCCACTGCCAGTGGGGCCATCTCCTGCGTGGCGCCTAGGTGGCATCCAGGGTCCCTGACGCGTGGGCCCAGCGCGGGGCGCGCGGAAGGAAAAAATTGGGGAGGCATTTGCCTCCCCTGGGATTCGAACCAGGGATCTATGGGGCGAGCGAGAGCGCTGTGGCCAGTTGGGCTGGAATCAGATTCTTGTCAGCTATAGCTAGCAAGGGGGCTTAACCTTCAGATATAAAAAGATAACTGAAATTGTTCAGTTCGTGCAGGCATCCGGTCGATGGCGGACAGAGGCCGGGGCGAGCGATGCGTGCGCTGCCCCGCCGTGGATCGCGGCCGCGCGGCTGCCGGCGTGCGCCGCTGCGGTGGCCGGGGGCGGATGCGGGCGGTGCGGCCGGTGCGGCCCGTGCGAGGCGGAGAGGGAGCGGGGAAGGGAGACGCGGACTCACCTCGACCACGAACAGAAGTGGTCGCTGCCGCGGTGGCTTGCGGCCGGCGGCGAAAACCGGATGGCGGCGGCGCTCCGATGAGCTTCGGGGGAGACCGAGGCCACGGGGAGGATGAGGGAGCCGGGAGCTTTCCGTTCCCGGCCCTAGCTTGGGCGCTAGGGCACCGTGGCGGCGGCGCCTCGCCGGAGAATGGAGGCGGTGAAGGTGGTCTCGGGAGGATACAGAGGAAGGAGGATAAGGGTGAGAGAAAGAGAAAGAGCGGCGCGATGGTGGAAGAGGAGGAGGGAAAGAATTAGGGCAACGAGGGGGAGGATCTCGAGCAGCTTATAGAGGAGGGGAGGAGCTCGATCAACCGTCTGCTACTGTACCTGCTACGTGGTCGATGGGGATGGAGGCCGTACGGAGGTAGGGGACGACCGTGAGGGGGGTACGGGCCTTTGGCCAAATTGGGCTGGCCCCCAACGTGGGCTGTTTGCCCCTTTTCCCCTCTCCCTCTCTTTTAATTTTTCCTGCTATTTATTTTTTTTTGTAGATTTTGGGAAAGAGAGAAAAACAAGTGGTTTTAGGATTTAGCAAAAATGTTTAGGATAACTTCTTATAGTTTTGTTTTTGTAACAGCACCTAAAACAAACTTTTGTTTTCCAGATAAAAAAATAATTGATGTTATTGTTTGGAATTAAATGATTTGAACAATTTTGGTAACAAAAGAATAAATGAACCTAAACCAAAAATTTAAGGTTTTGGATTCCACTTTTTGGTGGAACAAAATATTGTTGGTTTGGTAGTTTTTAGTTGACACATTGTAACATAACAAGTATGACAAATAATTGAATTTTGTTTTGGAATTCAAAATAGAAAACAGATGAAATCAATGAGATCAAATGCAACACAATGCAAACAAAAAGGCAATGGTTATGATGACATGATGCAAAACAAAAATAAAACACGAAACAAACATCTAGGGGGGAGATTTCATACTTGGGATGTTACATTCCTCCCTTGCAGCCAGGTTCTCTCCTCCTGTGGCAACCGGGGTGTCGGGGGCTGTAGCGGGAGACGGTTGCACTCCTGTGCTAACAACTGCCTTATGCTTCTTCCGGGCTTTCGGCTTTAGGGTGGTAGGAGAAAGATTGGAAAAGAAGGTAAAGGAAAGAAATTCCGAGAAAGAAATAAAAACACATGCAATAAAAATCATAAGAAAAAACCCGGGAAATTCTTACCTGGATGTTGCGACGGGAACGCCGTCAAGGTTGATGACCTCCTGAGTGGTGGAAGGCTTCTTACGCTTCCGCCCACCGGCAAAGTTGCCACGCAGAGCGTCCAACTCAGGGTCAGAGGCAAGCTCCGAGTCAGGAAGAGTTGTAATCTGTCGAAAAGGACAAAGGTCCGGGTAAGACAAAAACATCCGAGAAAAATGAAAAACGAGAAATTTGCCTAAAGGGGGAAAAAGTCTACCTTTGAAGCTGGATGCCCAGCATGATACATTTCTCGGCTTTCTTCATACTGGTCTCGAGTAGAGACCAATTGATTCAACCGTTTCTTGAATTCCTTCTTCAGGAAACCCATGTCCGTCGTCCTCATCGTGTCCTCCGGGCCCGAGTGTTCGCACATTAGCCGTTTTCCGCGATAGACTAATGGCTGAATACGCCTTCCAAGCCAGCACAAAACTGTGTCTGTGCCGGTGAGAGGAGGAGTGGCGGATACAAGCTTGGCTATGCACCGCTTGATCCTCATCAGATCTGCTGGCAGAGTCTGGACCGCTTCTACAGCCCAATTATCTTGGGGGGTAGCAGCGGAATTATCGAAAGGTGGAATTCCCGTCTCCTTTCTAGGAAACGGGACATCTTCATGATAGAAGAAGGAACCCGTCCAAAATTTGACGGATTCCGAGGTTTTTATCTTGGGGAACCAGTCCTCCCTAAACCTACGGAGGGTGAAGGAGATGGTCCCGCAAGTGGGGAGAGCGCCCTCGGAAGGGTTTCTCTTAACTGCGAAACAATACTGCCAGAAGTCTAACCTAGGTTCTATTCCTAAGTATCCTTCAAAAAGGGCTTGAAACCCGACAAGGTAGAGAATAGAGTTTGGTGGAAGGTTATGTGGTTGGATGTTGTAGTGGTCAAGGACTTGGAGGAAAAAGGCAGAAGGTGGGAAACCCATACCTCTATTGATGTGAGAGGTGAGGAGAACCCTTTCTCCGGCTTTCGGTAGTGGCTCGGAGTCGTCCTCCTCGTACCGCCATTTTCCCTTGAGAACATACCCCTGTTTCTCCATTGACGGAAGAAGGGATGGAACCACATTACAGTGGCTCCAATTCCCGGAATTTTCTTCCGCGTCTTCTTCGGCTCCGGCAGCGCCCAGGACGGCGAGTTCCTCACCGCCGCGAGCGATGTTTTCTTCTGCAGGCTCGGTGGCGAGGGCCGGAGTAGGCGCGACAGACGACGACGGTATGGCTTCGGCCACTAGAAGAAGATCCCCGCGGGCCGAATCACTGGCGTTTTCCTCCGGCGCGCTCTCGGTGGCGCGGCCGGGAGAATCCAGCAGCGGGTCAATATCGTTGATGATGATGTCGATGTCCAGGGCGACAGAGCTCGTTTCCGCGGCGCGGGGTGATCCTCTGTTGGTCATTTTCGGGCGGCACGGCGTCGATCCGGATCCTCCGATGATTTTTTCGAAGAGGGCACTCGTTCTCTGCTAACTCTTACAAGTTCGAGCTCGAGCTATGTGGCTATGGCGCTGGGGGCTTGAAAGAGGAGAGGAAGCGGAAGGAAAATCCGGAGTGCCCGAGGCGGCTATTTATAGCCGGGAATGTGTTGAGATTGGTTACAACGACTATTTTAGCCGTTGGATCCTTGACGTGTGTCACGTCCGAGATTTCCGGGAAACGAAGAGATAAAGTGATAAGTGATATCTCCTCGATTCCCGGAAGAGTCTGTCAGGAGATACGTTGCAGGGTTTTGACTGAACCCAAACGTCCGTGATGTCAGCACGATTTTATCGCTGACGTAACTAAGTTCCTTCTCTACGAAGGCTCGTGGAAGAAAATTCGGATTTTGATGGAATCCGAGTTATGCATTATGAAGTTTTGGGAAAAAGAAGAACCAGGACAAAGCGCCAACATTTTTCGGAGCAGAATGCGGATTGACGAAAGATGGCAGGATGAAGTCTCAATCCTTCTTGGGGGCTACTGTCGGATATATACCGATTAGGGGTATATCCGGCATTGTCGTAAAGAGCCGGATTACCAGGGTGGCCTTTTGGTAATGGACCACAGTACATTAGGCGGCACAGTAAGCTGACGCACAGAAGCCGGATTCTATAAGAACCCGGACCACGGCCCAAAGTGGTGCGGCTTGGAGTAGAAGGTGGATTTTTGCTTTCCAAGTTAGATACTTTTCGTAGTCTTCTAGGTTTCCTTTCTTTAAGCCCTAACCCGACTATTTATATAAAGCCGGACGGGAGAAAAAAACAAGGACAATTAGCTAGAAGCCAACTCGCCGAGAAGTTGATCCTCGCCGAGTTAGCAAATCCCTACTCACATTGTACTTTGTATACTTCAGGCTTCAGCCCTGATTTAGTGAGATTGCAGGAGTAGGAACGTCGCCTAGTTGCGCTGTACCGAACCTGGGTAAAATTGGTGTTCCTGGTCGTCATACTACTACGTCCCCCCACGTCTCTACCCGAGACTCATGGCACCCCCGTCTATAAACTCTACTACGATGTATCGACACCTATGTCTACAGTACTTTAATCCTGCTGTTTCCCACAATTGATATCGTTATTACTATTTTACTCCTGCTATTATTTTACTACTGATACTGCTATAAAAATGTTACCACTAATAAACTGATGCGAGAAAGTCTAATTTCAGGTGCAGCTGAACTCACAACTCGTTTGTTAAGGCTTATACATATTCTTTGCCTCCCCTTGTGTCGAATCAATAAATTTGGGTTTTACTTCCCTGGAAGGCTGTTGCGATCCCCTATACTTGTGGGTCATCACACCCCGTATCCAGAACCTTGATCCAGCAGAGCGACGGTCTCACGTGTTACCCCTCTAAGAGTTTGCACACATATGGTGGGGCGAATTCTGCAGCGCTTTGCCGTCCAGGAATATACGCCGGCTGCGGGTGAATATCAAGGTGGAGTTCTCAACGGATGAGAGAGAGAGAGTAATTAGAAGTTTGATCTAATTGGTAGAGGACACCTCAAAACCCCAATTAGAAGAATCTCTAGTTCAGTTAGAGGGGCTCTACTTAGACACTCTAATCTACTCCCTCCGTTCCAAAATAGATGACTTCTATTTGTCTAAACATGCATGTATGTAGACTAAAACAAGTCCACGTGCATGCATGTTTGGACAAATGGAAGTCATCTATTTTAGAACGGAGGGAGTACTAGAGAGAGAGAGAGACTTGCTCACAAAATTATGATTTACCTTAAGCCTTGGGGGTCCTTTTATAGTTGGAGGGGAGGGGAGGCATACCAAAAGGGAGGAGGAGTCATTTTTTAGCTAGGATGGGGGGCTAGCCGCACCAAGGAGGTGGCCGCACCCCTCTCCTTGCCCAACTCGGATTGGACTCCAAGTGGAGTCCAACTCCACCTCCCTTTTTTCCTTTTTCCTTTTTCCCTTTTTCCTTTTCTTAGTTTTCTCTCCAATTAAATTCAGGAAAAAACCTTGGATGTCAAGTACCACTGTGTGGTGCCCTGGGGCCCACCTAGCAGCCCCTAAAAATAGGTGCGGCTATGAGGGGAATTCCCTCCCCCTCGCCACCCTCTTTCTCGGTTTTTTCTCAAAACTCTTCCGGAACCCTATGACCCCTTTAGTTAAAACCATCGATATTATCTAGTGTCAGAAATATATTTCCGACACCCCTAGACATATCATGTCCCTTGCACTTGCTTTGTGAAGCATGCAGATTTAATTTCTCTCTCAGAACAACTCCAGAATAATTTAGTTTTGTATTACTCTAGGACATCCAATTCCCTCAATATAAATTATATTCGATGTAGAATATATCTATCATGCACATACACCGTTCTGATACTCCTAGTTGATCCGTACCTACCTATATACACAAAAATCAGCCCTAACTTAAGTGTGTTTTCCCTACAGGTTCAATAATGTGTGGACATGAAACTGGAAACTCTTTCCTTTTCAATAATCAATAGCAGGGCCATGGACTCCCATATTGACTCTCACATACTATAAAAATAAACTACTGAATCTGCTGGCTATTATACAATTTTCCCATTACTCACGATACCAAACTTACCCGAGACTATGGATTCTGGTATTGACGTGAAACAATCTCTGGTTCATTATATATTTGTATTGTCAAGTTAACCGACCATTTACCTTTTACTCATTACCATATTATGATATTACGCATGGTGTATCATCAGGCATTATCTACAGAACTTATGGATATAAAGAATATCGAGTGGGTCCAGTCTCGTATCCCTCTTTTTACAGAGGACTAATTCCTACCTCAGAACATCAAGGCAATATACTCTTTTAGAATTACCCAGTGGCTACCGTTATGTTCACCCAGTTTACGTGTGACTCTATATAGTACCAAAGTAAAACCTCCAGAATATATTACTTCGATAATCTCATGGTCAAAGGCATATTGTAATATAACCGTGTCGTGATATGACACTAAGCACAAAGATGTCTTAATGGAATCTCTTAGCACATCAGTCTACTTAGGGAATACCCAGCCATATTGTTCCCTTCCAACAATATGCTACCATTGATGGTGACTAAACAATATCCATGACCAGGAAAACACGACCATCAAGCATCCAATGAATTAGTCGTAAAAGGCAAGACTAGGGTTTGATACTCTATTCATGTTACTACACATGAGCATGAGTTTTTCTCTAAATCTCATATTCAGGAGCCACGTCAGTTATAATATAGTAATATGAATCATAATTATGAAACAGATGTATAAATGTTATTGCCTTTTGGCCATACATCCAATAGTATCTCGCTTACGCAACTGGCAATAATCTGTTTGTATAAGTCCAGCAAACATCCAGAAGATATAAGTGAACACTCATGCAAACACCGTGTTAGAGACATTTGTCATCAACCCCTTTTGAGGTTGTATGAACCATATCCATTACGAAGAAACTTTTTCTTTCATAATACTCCTTCATCATATGATCAACTGTAGTCTAGACTATTCTAAGTGAAACCTTGGTGTTTTAACTAAGAATATAGTTTCGACGTTTATCACAGATCATCATGCATCTTTTGTGGAAGATCACACCTAGCTCATATAATGAACCGATAGCCAAATACTAGAAGTATTTAAACTTTTACCCTTTACTGGTATTATTGTGCTGTTCGTAAACATATGCTCAAAATTAATTAAGCACTTCAACCCTTTCTATTCATATAATCATAAGATTATATCTTAATCCTTGGTTTATACTTCTCACATAAGTATCACTTTATTTTATGTACTTATCTCCTCATAAGTTATTTTCTTATCATATAACTCTTACATTACTAGTCTAACCTCCATCCTTTTGAAGAAACATCTTCAAAATAGCTTTATGAAGAATATTTATAATAATTTGGAGTTAAATTAAACTTTTGTCAAATTCAATATTTTTTCAACAATTCTTATTTTTACATGTGTTGATAGAATGCATAGATTGGGGAATTCCTACTATGATCACAATGATAAATCATTTGATCATGCTCACCACTGTTTTTTACAACTTTGGATATTGCACTTGAAATCTCAATTTCTTCTCAGAACCTAGTTCTCCCAAGTTTAAAAAACTTCATTTAAAATTTCATGCTTTTTTTCTTTTATAATATTATATAAATTCACACCTCCACAACACCTTATCATTTGTCACATAGTGAGGAAACAAGACTATCAATGATATGTGAACCGGTCATAGAGGCATAACCGGGAATATCAATGATATTTATATTCCACACATGTATTAGGGTTTTCCTCAGAATACTTGCTATCCGGGACTGATAAAATTATAGCACATAACATAAAATTAATCATGAAACAAAAATATGAATAATAACACTTTTATTATTGCCTCTAGGGCACATTTCCATCACTTGGAGGTGAAAAGGGTTAGGCGCCCCTGCCGGGAGAAAATCCTCCCTGCCCAACCTGCTAGTCTCGACCCTAACATGTTGAGTATAAACTAGGAATCTGATTGTCTGAGCCTCCTCATGTGAGCTGGGACCAGGACTGCTTCCCCCTCCCTGCCCCACCCACCACTTTTGAGAGTCGTCTCGTGGTTTCCGTCCTCCGCGCCGGCCCGCCTCTCGTTTTCCACCGACCGCGATGCCGCTCGGTGTGGATTCGACGGCGAGGCTTGGCCTGTAGATAGTAGGGTTAGGTTGTGTTCGGCCGTTGTGCTTGTGTTTGCCGTTTTGGCGTTTCTTTCTCTTCCAGGTCCTCCTCCGGCGACTCGCAGCGACGCGGGGGAGGGGGGGGGGGAGCTTTCTTCTTTCTTGCAGGTCGGAGCCATGGAGGCTTCCCCTCTTGGTTGAAGCAAAGCAGGACTGGTTCAATAACTTCGCGCGCCGTATCTTCTCCTTCGAAGATGGTCGCATCATCGACGTAATGGGAGAAGCGCATCTCACCGCCCGACGCCCAATCGGCCTAAGTAGGCCACTATTGCAAGCCCTATCAAGATGACACTTGAGTGGGTCAACGGCGATGATGAAAACATAGGCAATAGCGGATCCATTTACCAGAACCCTGGAAGAGGCCGAGGAGAGGATGTTAGAAATCTACTCCCGCCATCATGGATCGAAGCCCAACACCTGGAGGAGCTCGAGGAGGAACTTCTAGCTCACTGTGCCGAAGGCCTTCACAGTGTCGAGTTTGAGGAAGACACATGATGTTTTAGATCTGTGGAGGTCTTTTCTCAAATTTTGGGTGTACATAAGTTACCCTGAATGCATCTCTTCTTGATGAAAGCGCTCTGATTTATCGAGATGATCTCGTCGAGGAGAGGCCCCAACCTATTGGTGAGCAGCTTGAGAATAACTTCTCCCAGCGATGCGTGAGGTTGATGGGGCTGAAGTCCGCAACCTGCGAGGCATCTCCCTGCTTAGGGAGGCGTGCGATGTTTGCCATTGAAGAGGTCGAACTTGTGTCCCCTAAGGTCATGAAGCTGCTGAAAGGCGGCGACAACATCGTGCTAAACTATATCCTAGAACTTTTTAAAGAAATGTCGATGAAGCCGTCGGGCCTGGGTGCAAAAGCTGCAAGCCCGTTGCCGGCGTTGAGAAAAAAACTTGAGTCTCAAGAACTGCCGCTGCCATGTTGACGGCATTTCCAAAAACTACCCGTGCTCACGCTCTGTACTCCTATCCAAATAAACCTAACCAACTAGGAAGATAAATAGACGGGAAACAAAGCAGTAATAAATTATACTCCCTCCGTTCCAAGTTATAAGGTGTTTTAGGTATTCGGTTGTGGACTAGATACGTAGCAAAATGAGTGAATCTGTAATCTATCGTGCAAATATATACATCCGTATGTAGTTCACACCTAAATTTCTATAACATCATATATTACAGAATGGAGGTGAAGGGAGAGGTTTTTGTAGTGGTCGCCTCCTCCAGCTTGTCGTCGTTCGGCGGCACGGACCCACCAGTCAAATGCTCATAAAATTTTACATGGCTAAAAATTTGCACAACTTTTACTAAATGGGGTAATTTTAATAAAAACTTGCTAAATGGGGTAATTGGCGTCAAGAAAGTTAAATTAGGGGGTAAAACAGGAATTTACTCGATATTTTAGATATGGCTCGGACCTGCAAACAATGCGCACACCGAGGAGGCACGCCACAACATGTAGTGCACTATTTCACCGAAAAATAATTCGACTCATTTACAGGAGTTCGTTACAAAATGTTAATTTTCTCTGTGATTCCTATGAATATCGTCGGCCTTCTCGACGGGACAACAACAACAGTAATACCCAGTGTCCGGAATCCAGGCATAATTCGGATCAGGAAGGCAGGTAACAAATTAAAATCATAATTTTAAATAGCCCGCTATAGCTTTTGCGGAGCACTCCCGCTAAAGCTACACACTTGCAACGCTAAATTGAAAATGAAGCTAATAGCCTGCTAAATTCTACTATAATACTAAATTTGAAGCCATTTAGTCTGCTCTATAGTCGAAGGAGTGATGTAATTGAGTTCCATAAAGCCATTCATGTACCAAATATTTATTTTTATTTTTAAGTATATATGATGTATTGATGCAACTCTTAGTTACTAAATGTGTGTGTGTCAAATATATGCGATATATAATACATGATGGTTGATTGTATACTTAATTTTTCAAAAGTTTCATGACTTAAGAGAAACGCTAAATGTGATATAGCTTCGCTATAGCCCGCTATAGCCTTTTATAGCTTCTGGCCAAGCTGCTGCTAAATGAAACAGCCCGCTATTTAAAACTTTGATTAAAATAGACAAGAATGTGACCGCTTCTGGTATCTCACACAAGCTTGAAATCCAGCACATCATGCAACCAATCGATGATGTGAGCTCAAAATCACAATGTCAAACCCATTACCAATTACAACTTTTCCAAATTTCCATGTTAATATGATCAGCAGCAAAACACACCTCGCAGGTCCAGGCCAATAACAAATGCAGCAAGAGCACACCACTCAGCAAAACCACAGGGTAAATCTTGTTGTTGAACTCAGTAAAGCAAGGGTAGTACTCCCAGTGCTGTAAAACAACTCACGTGCCAGTAGAGACGAGGACATGGTCAGGCGTCTGAAGCGGCCGCTGGTGGAGGTTGAGGTTTATTCTGAAGAAGGGGAGAGAGTGCCTTGACGACAATGCTCATGTTGGGCCTGAAATCAGGTTCATACTGCACGCAGAGCGCTGCCACCGCCGCTAGCTGCAATCAACGGAAGGAAACCATTCAGTGTTCAGGTTTGTTTCGAGTTGTTTCTTAGCCAGAAAGGAGGGCGGAAGAGAGGCAGACCCTGGCAACGGCTTTCGGGGGATACTCGCCCTTCAACTTGGGGTCGACACATTGTTTTACTGTATCCTCGGTCAAACGAGGCGTTGCCTGTGTCCACGGAAAGTAGTACCAATAATCAGAAACACGCAAATCAGCTTGTACATACATCTTAGAATATTTATGTAAAACGATGATGCCAAGCGGCTCGAAAACATAGTAAGTACCCTGATCTGGAGGACATAGATCAAGAGTAACATCAAATTTGATTCAAAACTAACCATTTTGCGATGTTTGTTAACCTAACATTGATGTGCAAGTCTAGTCTGATACTCTTTGAAGTTAAGACTGTTAGAGCAAAGTTACAAATGAAGTAATAGTTCTCTTCACCATTAAGTTGTAGCGAGCAAACAACTCCTATGCTGAATACTCTAGTATCGTGAGATTGTTACGAACCAAATACTTACCCATGTAACTACACTCTGCTGACCTCTGGGCATTGTATGGTCTACTGGTTTCCTTCCTGTTAGAAGCTCTAATAGAACAACTCCAAAGCTATATACATCGCTTTTCTGAGTTTGCTGGCCAATCATGGCATACCTGCATTGTCAATGAAGAACACTTCTTAAATGAAGCATGATAGTGTAAAGTAATAATTAATCAAATGTAGTGCAACGGAAGATCTGCATATGTAAAATAAAGAACAGGGGGAACTACAACAATATATTCCACCCAAAATCTTGCTTCAGAAATGACAGTCTTGTTTAGCTATTGAATATCGTCTGAGTAATACTATCAGTCTGTCACCAATACCTAATATGGTTGCAAATAAACAGGTATTTTCTAATAATAATTATGGGGGGGGGGGGGGGGATATATCTATTATGGCCAAAAGGAACAACTAATCTGGAAATACATGTCATGTTCAAGTATTCAAGTTGAGTTATTACTCAGGAGCATGATAGCCGAAGGTTCCAAGGACACGGGTGGAATGCAGACGAGCAGCCATATCTGGAGACTGATTTGAAAGATTGAAATCTGCAACTTTCGCTACGTCGTCCTCAAAAAGAAGGACATTGCAAGACCGTATGTCCCGATGGACTCTCGATGGCTGAACCTTCTCATGAAGATATTCTAGCCCCTTAGCAGCATCTACTGCAATTTTCACCCGCTGAACCCAGTCAAGTGTTGGGCCAGGCTGTGCACCAGGGACACCTTTTCTTCCTTGTGTAACATAATAAAAAAGCAGAAAAACAAAGTCAGAGCGGATCGGAACATGTCCTCTATGAATTGTTTTGATCATGGTGGGCTTACGAAGAGACATGCAAACATATTCAATAACATACCAAGCGTACCATGCAAAATATCATGTAGGGAACCAATTGCAGTAAACTCATAGACCACCAGACGTTGATTTCCTTCCACGCAGTAGCCAAGCATTTCCAGAAAATTTTCATGCTTTAATCTTGACACAACCGAGAGCTACGTCCAAAAAAAGAGAGAAAAAAGTTCAGCAATACAGTTAATATAAAAATATGAGTAATGCTATCATAACTAGCAAAAGCTAGATATTACCGACCAGCTATACCTGTGTAAGAAATTCATTATCGGGCTCAGAATCTGCTGAAGTATCTAGCTTTTTAACAGCAACAGGTATTCCACTGTCTAGAATAGCATAATAAACTCTCCCATATGATCCTTCACCGATCAAAGCTTTTGGCCCAAAATTGTTTGTCTTTTGTTTCAGTATATCAAGTGGCATTTCAGGCACTTCAATGGGAGGAGGTGCTTTCGTTGGATCAGTTTTTGACGCAGACCCATTTTCTGTTGACCATGTGTTGACATACAGTTTAATTTTAGGCCCAAACAATAGAAGTATAACATGGAAACAGAGGATAACTACAAAGCAATCAGGAATGCACGACACAATCACTTATCGTAACAAGAATAAGTAAACTACAAATATTTAAAACCCGTGATAAAATGTTACGCAGGGTTCAGCTGACAGGAGAGATATTCACTACCTTGCATTTAACTGCAAAAGAGCATGGTTTGGCTAACTAAGGGCTCCATGCCTTCCTTCACTTCACTTTGTTGTAACATTAAAAATCATAGATCCATTTTGGTGCTCACGCTTAACTTGTTCTATATCAACTAACAGAAGATCATGAATACATGCTAGCTAAGTGGATATACTAAAATTACTTCAGCACATCCTGATCAATGGATATATTAAATAAAATTACCTAAAGTGGACATGATATGATTCTGGATAACCCGAAACGACTATGCCTAAAGCTAGAAACTAGTGTAACTGAAGTTTCCGCATGAGTTGCAAACCCGTTGCTGGGTGGCACTCCCTCCGTTCACAATTACTTCGTGTTTTGGGTTTAGTCAAAGTCAAACTCTGTAAAGTTACACCAAATATATAGGAAAAAAATATCAACATCTACGATATAATTTTGGTATCACTAAATCTCTTATAAGATATATTTTCATATTATATACATTTGATATTATAATACTAGTTGGTATTTTTTCGTATATACTTGATCAAACTTTTAAAAGTTCAACTTTGAAAAACCCCAGAACGCGAAGTAAATTAAAACGTAGGGAGTATTATGAGTCTAGAACATAGGCCTCAAATCAATGGACTTGAATAATGGCTGAATTATTTAACTACAGGAAACAGCAAACAAATAGAACTCAGCAGAGCAGTGATACCTTCTTTCCTCTGTCCAGTGGACGGGCTGGGACGAAATTCATCTACACGTTCACGACGTTCAGGATATGAGCCATAACCGTGTGAAGGATGGAAATTTCTGCCGCAAAACCAACGGCACATAATGACCTCCTTTTAGTTCTTGCTATCTGTACTCCTCTGGTTCCTAAGGAAAGGGAAGAAATACGAGGAAATGTGTGCATCAATGCAGATGTTTACTAAGAGTACTAATCTCAATCAGGACAAGGATAGCGGGAAATGCTCCGATGAACTAAGTGATGAAGCACGGAAGGGGCCGGGAGGGCAAGACTAGGAGCGTCACCTGCGAGGGATCACACCGCCGGGTGGACGGGCACCCGCGGGGAGTACGGCGGCGAGGATGAGGATGAGGATGAGAAGTGTCGGGCGACGAGCTGGCGGGACGGATCCTGTCGTGGTTGTGGTGGTGGTCGTGGGTGGGAGGGGAGGGGTTTAGTAAGAGAGGCTTCATCCCTAGTGGTTCCCAAGCCATAGTTTATCACAAAGCGTTGGCCGGGTCTGACGAGACTCTTCAACTCCGGGCTTAACGACATTATCCTACCAACCTCGTCTGGCTTGAGATGTCAACGGTACAGAGGAGCAAAATGCCCATTATTATCTTTTTAAGCATCAACTCACGAACAGAATACAGCGAGAATTACAAAGCCCCCCTGTGACAGCTACGGTGATAGGACAGGGTCTATTGGTACGAGTTGAACTTATACAGCCCAAGATATATAGGCTGAAACAAAGTCTGTCTAATAGAATAACAGTGCACAACTACGAGCTACCAACTTTCCGGAAAAAAGAAAAATCTACGAGCTACTCCCATTGAGATCCCTAGAGATTTGATATACTGTCGTCTGTCAGTGTACTTGGCCATATGTGTTACTACATACTATTCATAAAAGGTGTCGGAGTTTTAATTTACATTAGACCTAAGGCGTGTTTGGTAGCCTGCAGTCGATTGGGTCAGTCTCGCCGCCTGCAAATTCAGGCTCACATTTGGTTGTATGCAGACCAAATATGCGCTCGCATGAATTTTAAAACACCGCCGGGCTAGGCTTCTGAAAACGGCCGAATCGGTAGTTTCCGTGGAGTTTGTCTCGTTCTCAGATCGGCGACGCAAAATCCCCATCTCCTTGCACTGAGCTCGTGCGAGCATGGAGATGGCGGGAGCTCCCACGCTGCATCGAAAAGGGGTCGGGAGAAATTCGGCCACCTCCCACCGAAACCCCTCACCTATTTACGCTCTTAACTCTCACCGCTCTCGTGAAGCCCGCCATTTCCCCCCACTCGAGCTAAGCACTAGTGGAAACAACAGCTTTCGTCTAGGGCTAGAAAAGGCATTAGTCCCGGTTGCATCAAAATTCCGGACAAATGCTATGCATTGGTCCCGGTTTGTGCGCCTGCGGCAGTAGAAATTGCCTGAGGGCATTGGTCCCGGTTCGTTAGCAGACATTTGTCCCGGTTCGTGGCACGAACCGGGACCAATGCCTCGCCACAGGCCACGTGGCACGCGCAAGGGCATTGGTCCCGGTTCGTGCCACAAACCGGGACCAATGCCCCCCTTCCCCCTACATATACTCCCTCCCAGCTGCCCCCCTTCCCTCTGTTTTTTTTCTTGGAGGAGTGAGAGAGGTGGGTGCTATTGTGTGTTATTTTACTATGCACACGAGGTGTTCGACGAAATACCCAAGCCACACATTAGCTCACAGAAAATGGTATCTTCGGCCGAGATTAGCAAACTTATCTTTTTCATCTGTAATTGATACATAAAAAAATTATATTATCAATGTAATGTGGTCATTTCTCTATTGAAGATGTTATTGTAATGTTTTTTAATAAACTTACTTATACGATGTAGATGGATGCACGGCAACGATGGATGTACGGTGACCGACGCACTTCCGAGTATATGGTAGACCTGAATGCATTTCTCGCTGTAGCTCAGGCGAACAAAGATAACGGCTTTATGTGTTGCCCATGTGTTGATTGTCGGAATGTCAGGGAGCACTCTTCCTCGAGAGTACTTCACGACCACCTACTTCAGAGAGGTTTCATGTCCAGCTATAATTCCTGGACCAAGCATGGAGAAAGAGGGGTTCTGATGGAAGACAATGAAGAAGAAAACCCTTTGTTCCCTGAATACGGTGATACTGCAATGGAAGACAATGCAGAAGAAGTAGGTGATCAAGAACGGGCATTAGAAGAGCCCGATGATGATCTTGGCCGAGTTATTGCTGATGCAAGGGAAGACTGTGAAAGTGAATTGGAGAGGTTGAAGCTAGACAACATGTTATAGGATCATAAAAAGTTGTTGTACCCAAATTGCGAAGATGGCAGCACAAAGCTCGGTACCACACTAGAGTTGCTGAAATGGAAGGCACAGAACGGTGTGACTGACAAGGCATTTGAGAGTTTACTTCAACTAATGAAGCCGAAGCTTCCAAAGGATAACGAATTGCCCGAGAGTACGTACGAAGCAAAGAAAGCTCTCTGTCCTCTAGGATTAGATGTGCAGAAGATACATGCATGCATTAATGACTGTATCCTCTACCGCGGTGAGAAGTACGAGAATTTGGATGAATGTCCGGTATGCACTTCACTGCGGTATAAGATCAGAGCAGATGACCCTGGTGATGTTGACGGCGAGCCCCCCGTAAGAGGGTTCCTGCAAAGGTGATGTGGTATGCTCCTATAATACCACGGTTGAAACGTCTGTTTAGAAACAAAGAGCATGCTAGGTTGTTGCGATGGCACAAAGAAGACCGTAAGAAAGACGGAAAGTTGAGACACCACGCCGATGGATCGCAGTGGAGAAAGATCGAGAGAGACTTCCCGGACTTTACAGGAGAGGCGAGAAACTTATGGTTTGGTCTAAGTACAGATGGCTTTAATCCTTTTGGGGAGCAGAGCTCGAGTCACAGCACCTGGCCCGTGACTCTATATATATACAACCTTCCTCCTTGGTTGTGCATGAAGCGCAAGTTCATTATGATGCCAGTTCTCATCCAAGGCCCGAGGCAACCTGGCAACGACATTGATGTGTATCTAAGTACATTAGTGGAAGAACTCTTACAATTGTGGGGCAAACCAGGTGTACGTGTGTGGGATGAGAACGAACAAATGCCATTTGACCTACGGGCGTTGCTTTTCGTAACCATCAATGATTTGCCTGCTCTTAGTAACATTTCCGGACATACAAATAAGGGATACAATGCATGCACACACTGTTTAGATAAGACTGACAGTGTTTATTTGGATAAATGTAAAAATATTGTATACCTGGGGCATCGTAGATTTCTTCCGATCAAGCATCCCGTAAGAAAGAAAGGAGGGAAGCATTTCAGAAGTGAGGCAGATAACCGGAAGAAGCCTGACCTCCGTAGTGGTAATGATTTATTCGATATGGTCAAGAACCTAAAAGTAATCTTTAGGAAGGGTGATGGCAGCCAACCTGTTCCGAACGGCCCTGATAAGCGTGCACCCATGTGGAAGAAGAAATCTATATTTTGGGAGCTACCCTATTGGAAAGTTCTAGAGGTTCGCTCTTCAATCGACGTGATACACGTGACAAAGAATCTCTGCGTCAATCTGCTATGCTTCCTGGGCGTGTATGGGAAGTCAAAAGATACGCCAGAATCACAAGAGGACCAGCAACGTATGAAAGACCCAAGCAACAAGCACACGGATACATGGCGCCATTACTTAAGCAGCTACGCTCTTACTAAAGCAGAATAGAAAATATTTTGTGAAGTCCTTTACAGTATCAAGGTTCCGTCTAGCTTCTCATCGAATATAAAGGGGATAATAAACATGGCAGAGAAAAAATTCCAAAATCTGAAGTCTCATGACTGCCACGTGATTATGACGCAGTTGCTTCCGATTGCATTGAGGGGGCTTCTACCGAAAAATGTTCGAGTACCCATTGTGAAGCTATGTGCATTCCTCAACGCAATATCTCAGAAGGTAATCGATCAAGAAATTCTGGCAAGATTACAGAGGGATGTGGTCCACTGTCTTGTTAGTTTTGAGTTGGTGTTCCCACCATCCTTCTTCAACATTATGACTCATCTCTTGGTTCACCTATGTGAAGAGATTCATATTCTCGGTCCGGTATTTCTACACAATATGTTCCCCTTTGAGAGGTTCATGGGAGTCTTGAAGAAATATGTTCATAACCGTGCTAGGCCAGAACGAAGCATCTCGAAGGGCTATGGAACCGAGGAGGCCATTGGGTTCTGTGTTGACTTTAGTCCTGACCTTAAGACGATTGGTGTTCTTGAATCGCGGCATGAGGGGAGACTGAGGGGAAAAGGAACGTTGGGAAAGAAAACAATGATACCCAGGGACGGGCATTCTTTCACTAAAGCACACTACACAGTTCTACAAAATGCCATCTTCGTGGCTCCGTATCTCGAGGAACACAAGAATATTGTACGCTCCACAAACCCGGGGAAGGATGACTCATGGATTAAACGCAAACACATGGAGACTTTCGGAAGTTGGTTGCAAACACATCTTATAAATGACACCACTTTTGAAGATCAGCTGTACATGTTGGTCGGGTCACCATCTTCGACTATTGGGAGTTTTCAAGGGTACGAGATAAATGGGAATACATTTTACACGATCGCCCAAGATAAGAAGAGCACCAACCAAAACAGTGTTGTCCGCTTTGATACAACAAACAAGAATGGAAAAATGACACATACTATGGTTACATAGAGGAGATATAGGAACTTGACTATGGACCTTCTTTTAAGGTCCCTTTGTTCAAGTGCAAATGGGTCAACCTAAATGGAGAAGAGATAAAGGTTGACCCGCTTTACGGAATGACAACAGTGGATCTCAACAATATTGGTTACAATGGCGAACCATTCGTCCTAGTCAATGATGTGGCTCAGGTCTTCTACGTGAAAGACATGTCCTCCAGACCGAAAAAAGAAAAAAATAAGCAAACAAATACATCATACGATGAGCCGACGCGTCACATAGTTCTATCAGGGAAAAGAAACATCGTGGGAATCGAGGACAAGACAGACATGTCAGAAGATTATAATAAGTTTGTTGAAATTCCACCCTTCACAGTGAAAGCTGACCCAACCATCTCGTTAAATAATGAAGATGCTGCATGGTTACGGCCGAAGCGATCATAAGCAAGGGACTAGGGTTCATGGACCATCTCTACACGAAGAAAATTCGAAAGACTAGATAGGGATGTTGTTGGTGATGTCTAATAATAAATGTGGAATACATGATCATAGTTCTATTGAAAAAGTGTTCACAAAATCTTGCTATCTCCTTCTAACGTTCTAGGGTTTCGGTTTGAAACGACGGTGCACACAAACATGCATCTTGGAAGCACAGACAATGTTGACGAAGGAGGTGTGCCGCGTGGCGCGGGAGTTGTGACGCGTGGCCAAGAGGGCGCGGTATAAACTGACGCGCCTCGAGCGTCTTCTCCTCTCCACGCGCCCACTCCTCTCCATGCACCGTCGCGCCGCCACCATGCCTCCGAGGAGGAACAACACCACCGGCTTCAGCGGCGCCCGAGCACGGCAGAACGGAATGTTCAGCGCGGATATCCGCTGGGGGGACGACCGCATCCCCCTCGGCTCCTTTGCGACGGCGGCGGAGGCCGCCCGCGCCTGGGACGCGGCGGCCTGGCGCCTCAACCGCCCACGGTCGCTGATGAACTTCAACGACTGCCACACCCTCTGGGAAGCGGAGGCCAGGGCACCGAAGCCGCAGATCGTCACTGCCGCCGACCACCTCCACCTCCGCCACCGTGCGTTTTAGGGCCTAGTCGATGCCAGG
The DNA here is from genome assembly GCA_028641055.1 of Alopecurus myosuroides. Taxonomy (NCBI): domain Eukaryota; kingdom Viridiplantae; phylum Streptophyta; class Magnoliopsida; order Poales; family Poaceae; genus Alopecurus; species Alopecurus myosuroides. The sequence goes on along the minus strand of CM054063.1, from coordinate 290,250,787 downwards.
GACGACCGCGTCGTCCACGAGTATTACCGGAACAATCCGGGGGAGGAGAGTGCCGACGAGGAGTTCGGGCAGACCCGCGCGGCTGAGCGGATGGAGCGCCGCCTCGAACGCCACCTCGCGTTAGATGCCCCTCGGGTGACGAGGACGAGGGCACTACAAGAGCTCCGTCGGGCCGACCACGCCGGCGAAGTCTGGGCCTCCGACGGTCCGAGGTGGGGGCCTATCTCGGACATACCATCATGCACCTCCTCCGACGACGAGGAGGTCACCGACGAGTTCGGCGACGACGATGACCCGGAGGAGGTCACCGACGAGTTCCCCGACGACGACGACGACGAGGAGTAGTGTTCGTCTGTTTTCTGTTTTTAATAAAAGAATTTGTATTCCGGCAAACTGCGGCGCGCTAGCGCGTATGTTTTCTGTTTTTAATAAAAGAATTTGTCGCACCGGCGCTCGCGCCCATATTGCACACAAACATTCATCTTTGTTAGATAAAATAGGCAGTACATAATGGCAAGAGTGGATCTAAACCTAAACCGAGAGCATATATCTACATAATCGCAAGACTGGATCTGATCTGCTAGTCATACTCCTTCCTAGGCCTATAGTACTCTGACTCTTAGTCGTTGTAGTCGCCGCTGTCGTCGTCACTATCGTCGGACGGTGCTCTGGACTCCCTCGGAGGATCACGACGCCAGGAATGGGCGTGAGGGTAGCGCAGGCGGGGGTTATCGCCGGCCCTGATGTAGTTCATGACGATCTGAAGAGTCCGTCCGTGGCCCCACCACAGCTGACGACCGGCCTCGTTGAAGTTCGAAGGAGGCGGGCCGTTCTCCTCGTACCTGGCGAGCGCACTCTCACGCCGATTAATGAAGAAGGCGTCCCAAGTAGGGCGGTAGTCAGGATTCCAACTGGGATTCCTCCGCTGCTCCGGCGTGAGCTCGTGTTAGTAGTGGTTCGTGATGGCCGCCCGACAAGCCACACCTTGAGGAAGAGGATGGACCGGCACTCCTCCGGCGCTCAGCATCCAACCGGCGGGAACGTTTTAGCCGGGCGGGCAGGGGTAGTTCAAGGCGGAAAGTGCCTCCGCCTGAAGGAAGGTTAGAGTGGGTAAGGTAGAAGCCATGAGAGAGTGATGAGTTTATATGTGTTTAATCCAATGGTGGCAATGCATACATATATATAGTGAGAAGAAACAAACCCTTTAGTCCGAGCCTGTTTTACCAACCGGGACGAAATGGTTCGGGTTTCGTTGGGGAACGGATCGTCCCTTTAGTCTCGGCCTGTTTTACCAACCGGGACTAAATGGTTAGGGTTTCGTTGGGACCAATCAGAAAGAATCACACGGATCGTGTGTTTCTTTCAAGCGCTTGTGAGTCGTTGGATCAGGGGTGTGTTTCTTTCGAGTTGTTGTGAGCCGTTCGATCAGGGGTACAGTGTGTTTCTTTCGAGCGGTTGTGAGCTGTTGGATCAGGGGTGTTTCTTAACTTTTGGATCGAAACCCTATAAGAACACTTTGTGAGCCAGAGGACCCTATATATAGCCCACCTTCATACATCAGTCAGTTCATCGAGCAAATACAAATCATCCGGATTCGCCAGCATACGTCCTACCGTGCATTTGGTATGCATATATGCACTCAGTAGCCACGGTTGGGCTGTATACTGGCAATACCGATTGTTTTGTTCTACATCCCCCTTTAAGGTTTGATACATCATTCAGTTCATCGACCGAATACAAATCATACGGATTCGCCATCATACGTCCGACCGTTCTTTTGATATGCATATATGCACTTAATAGCCACGGTCGGACTGTATGATGGAGATACCGATTGTTTTGTTCTACATCCCCCCTTGAAGGTTTCACAAAAGGTTTGATACATCATTCAGTTCATCGACTGAATACAAATCATCCGGATTCGCCATCATACGTCCGACCGTTCTTTTGATATTCATATATGCACTCAATAGCCACGGTCGGGGAGTATGATGGCGATACAGATTGTTTTGTTCTACATCCCCCTTGAAGGTTTGACAAAAGGTTTGATACATCATTCAGTTCATCGACCGATACAAAACACCCGGATTCGCCATCATACGTCCGACCGTTCTTTTGATATACATATATGCACTCAATATCCACGGTCGGGCTGTATGATGGCGATACCGATTGTTTTGTTCTACATCCTCCCTTGAAGGTTCATCGACCGAATACAAATCACCCGGATGCCTTGTATGCGACGAAACTATGTATATGCATGGATCAACTGGTCTGATGTGCAGTTATTATAAATTTAACGTACATTGTTCTGTATTTGGAAAACATAAAGGAAACAATAGAAAACAAAAAAGGTAACAACAGAAAACAAAATAAAACATAAAGGAAAACAATAGAAAACATAAAGAAAATAGTAGAAAACGAAATAAAACAAGAGAAAACAAAAAATGAAACAAGAGAAAACAAAATAAAACAATAGAAAACATAAAGGAAAACAATAGAAAACATAAAGGAAACAATAGAAAACAAAATAAAACAAGAGAAAACAAAAATAATACAAGAGAAAACAAAATAAAACAATAGAAAACATAAAGGAAAACAATAGAAAACATAAAGGAAACAATAGAAAAGAAAATAAAACAAGAGAAAACAAAAAGGAAACAAAATAACAAACTAAAACAATAGAAAACATAAAGGAAAACATTAAAAAATATATAGGAAACAATAGAAAACAAAAGAAAACAAAAAAAATTAAAAATAGGGCATTCGTCCCGGTTTTGCAAACAACCGGGAGGATGCCCCCCCCCAACGCGCGCGTTACACGTACCCCATGCGGAAAAAAAAAGTGTGAGGCATCCGTCCCGGTTCGTAGCAATAACCGGGACGGAAGACTCTTTCGTCCCGGTTGTTCTTACGAACCGGGACGGATGCCCCTCCCTATATATAGGCGTCGTCTCCCTCCCCCAAAATCATAACCGCGCACAGGATTTGGACGACGACGCCGCCAGGCTGCCCGTACGTCTCCCGTGCCCGCGCCGTCATCGACCCGAGGAGCTTGCCGTCGTCGACCCGTGGAGGAGCTCAACCGCGTCCGCCCGCCTTCGGCGCGTCCGCGCCATGGACGATCGAGCTCGCCGTCGCGCCCCTCGCCGTTGCCCCGTCGCCGTCGCCCCTCGCGCCTTGCCTTCGCCCCGTCGCCTCTCGCCCCGAGCTCTCTGTAGGTAAGAATAGAGAACATTTTGTTTAGTGTTTTTGTTTTTACAATTTTGTTTAGTGTTAAATTTTTAGTTAGAAATTTAGTGTTAGAATTTTAGTTAGAATTTAGTGTTAGAATTTAGTTAGAAATTTTAGTGTTACAGAATTTTTAGTGTTAGAAATTTTTACTTAGGAATTTATAGTGTTAGGAATTTTTACTTAGGAATTTTTAGTGTTAGGAATTTTAGTGTTAGGAATTTCACTTAAGAATTTTTTCACTGTTAGAAACGTTAGAATTTAGTGTTAGAAAAATTAGAAATTTTAGTGTTAGAGAATTTAGGTATTTGTACTTAGAAAATTTTAGTGTTAGAAAAATTAGAAAATTTAGTTTTAGAGAAATTTAAGTGTTAGAAATTTGTACTTAGGAATTTTTAGTGTTAGGAATTTTTACTTAGGAATTTTTAGTGTTAGAAATTTTTAGTGTTAGGAATTTTAGTGTTACGAATTTCACTTAAGAATTGTTAGAAAATTTCACTAAGTTAGAAAAATTTCACTAAGTTAGAAAATTTCACTAAGTTAGAATAATTTCACTAAGGTAGAAAAATTTCACTAAGTTAGTGTTAGAAAATTTCACTAAGTTATAAAATTTCAGTAATTTAGAATTTTTTTACTTTGTGTTAGAAATTTGGAACTGTTATTGCAGTTTTACTTGTGATGTTCGTTCGATCTTTTGAATAAAGGCCGATGATTGAAAGAGTTGGTTCACACTCAGATGGCCTTGGTGGTTCGGTGTGCCTTGTGATTTTCACAAAGTTAGGATCTTTTGCATCCCACTTGGCGCGCCGGGTCCACCAAGGCTGCTTGTATGTGTCCACCCTAAATATGAGGCACACAGATCGATGACCATCTTGTTCCTGTTAAGAGGTACTACATGCGGTGGTGATCCGGGGAAAGGAACGAATGCGAGGGTTTCAGGATTTCGTTCGAACTAAATAATGTCACATATGTAATATGGTTCGTGAGATCCGGATGAAGCTGAACCCTTTAGTGCACATTCGGAATGGTGACATTCCTCGGAAATCCCTTCCGGGGTTATGAAGAATGTCCCCATTATGTATGTGTACAAAAGGGTTTAGTTTTTTCCGGATTTCACTATTACATATATGATTTTGTGTAGTTTCAGAGAATTCCAGAAACCCTTCCTTCCCCCACATCGCCATCACGTGTACTTACCTCGTAACAAGTACAAAATGTGAAGGTCCAACTTCACATCAAGGCCCGATGACCATCTTATTCCTGTTAATAGGTACTACAGGCGGTGGTGATCCGGAGAAAGGATGAAGATGAGGGTTTCTGGATTTCTTTCGAACTAAATAATGTCACATGTAATATGGTTCGTGAGATCCGGATGAATCTGAACCCTTTAGTGCACATTCGTAATGGTGATATTCCTCAGAAATCCCTTCCGGGGTTATGAAGAATATCCCCATTATGTATGTGTACAAAAGGATCTAGTTTTTTCCGGATTTCACTAGTACATATATGATTTTGTTTAGTTTCAGAGAATTCCAGAAACCCTTCCTTCCCCCGCATCGCCATCACGTGTACTTACCTCATAACAAGCACAAAATGTGAAGGTCCAACTTCACATCAAGGCCCGATGACCATCTTGTTCCTGTTAAGAGTTTCTACAGGCGGTGGTGATCCGGGGAAAGGATGAAGATGAGGGTTTCTGGATTTATTTGGAACTAAATAACGTCACATACGTAATATGGTTCGTGAGATCCGGATGAAGTTGAACCCTTTAGTGCACATTCGTAATGGTGACATTCCTTAGAAATCCCGTCCGGGGTTATGAAGAATGTCGCCGTTATGGATGTGCACAAAAGGGTCTCACTTTGTTCGAATCTCACTATATTACATATATGATTTTGTTCAGTTTCAAAGATGTCCAGAAACCCTTCCTTCCCCGCATCGCCATCACGTGTACTACCTCGTAGCAAGCACAAAATGTGAAGGTCCAACTTCACATCAAGGCCTAGTAAGGAGTATGACTAGCAGATCAGATCCACTCTTTCCTAGTAAACTTGTGACTCGAACAGGGCATAACAGCATTCCAGATTATCCAATCATGTGTGAAAACATTGCAGATCACTTCCGCTTCTATGTGGATAATCTGGGATGCTACAACTGTTATGTCCCGTAGGAGTCGCAACTTTACTCGGCAAGACTCGATATGATCTGCTAGTCATGCTCCTTACTAAAGTTCAGAAACCCTTGTTTCTGTTAAGAGGTACTATAGGCGGTGGTGATCCGGGGAAAGGATGAAGATGAGGGTTTCGGTTGGAACTAAGGAACGTCACATTTGTAATATTATTGTTAGTGAGATCAGAAGAACTGGGTTGCATCGTTTGGTGCATATACGTAATGGTGATATTTTTCATAGCCCCGGACGGGGCTATGAAGAATATCACCGTTATGTATGTGCACGAAATGGTCCAACTTTGTTCGGGTCTCACAAACACTAACATATGTGATTTTGTTTAGTTTCAACAAAGTTCAAAAACCCTTGTCTTCATCCTTCTCTGCATCGCCATCACGTATACTACCTCGTAACAAGCACAAGATATGAGAAGGGCCAATTTGATCCTTTGTGTTTAACTTTCATCTTATGTATGTCATATTTCTCCATTTACTATTTTTTACTAAGTTAGAAACACAAAGGTATTTTACTTAATTACGAATATTTACTTAGTCCAGGTCTGTTTTTAGCTTATGTCTCTGTTGGACAAGTCGGGCGATGTCCGGCACTGGGCCCCACCAGGCTGGCACTGGGAGGTCCTTACTACTGGGACACACGGCTTGGTGAGAAATCCGGGTGACGTGGTCGACCCGGATATTCTTTGGTGGCCATCGCGTGGGCCACGGTCAGTGCGGAGAGAGCCGGCCCCTGAGGAGGTGGTACATCAGCGTATTAGGGAGGATGACAAGCACGTCCGTCGCTACATGTACTTGCTCCATACGGAGTATAGCAGCAGTTGGTCGATTATTCAGAGGGTTCCTTACCACGTGAGCTATGACCCTGTGAGGGTTCGTTACCTATGGATGCGTAGCACCCGCGACTCAGCACCCCGCGGCTTAGGACCCGGTCGGAGTTAATTAGTTTGAGAGATGTCATGAATATGTATAAGTGATATTATTCGATCCTGATGTATTAGGGTTAAATAAAATGAACCCGAGCTATGTAACTCTTGGTGTGTATTGATACGTTGAAATATTTCATCAATGTTGCTTTTATAATTGAAATGAGGATCTGGAACATATTGATACTCTTTTTTCTAACTTGTTTAGGTATAAGTACCATTAGCTATTATCTATAAGCAATTTTGATGAAATGGATCTGGAACATATAATTACTCTTTTTTCTAACTTAGGGAATTTTTTGTATTTTCAAAAAAGTATGGAGCCAAGAGACGAAGATGTGGAAAACTTGCTCGCGGGTTTAATCCGCGGCCCCGAGGGAGAGACCGATGTGAGCCAGTGGATGAACGACTCTGGTGAGGGAGATCCGGAGCTCACCCGAGGAGACCTCTCTGCTGAGGGAGAAGCCGACGACTCCGGTGTGGGAGAAGCCAACGGCTCCGATAAGGGAGCAGCCGACGGCTCCGGTGGATCCGTACAAATTACAAACACCGGCTCTGAGGTGCATATAGATATGTTAATTAATGAAGCATCCGTTGTCTATATACATGTATTAACAGTCTTTATATTTTTAGCCATCCGGTTCAAGCATATCAACCGGAAAAAAGACTAAACGAGGCACAACAAAGAAGTCGAAAGATACAGAAAGATATAGGATCGAAACGATCGCAGCAGACGACGCACCCGAGCTTCCCGCTCATGTTGCCCAAAAATTTGTGAAGCAATGCGGTGTGCTAGTTAGGGATCACATCCCGATCACTGTTCATGAGTGGAATGAGCCAAAAGATCCGCGGAGACAAGGAATTTCATTTGTCAGCAAAAAAGCCAAAGATCATATTTTCAAAAAGATCATGTGTAATTTCACCTTACCCTTGCCGGAGGTGGACGAGAATGAGGCGGATGAGAATGAGGAGGTAGATGGTGAAGCCGATGTCACTAAAAAGAAACTTGAGTTACTGGAAAAGTTCAAGGCGTTGACTCTGAAAAAGATGGCCGAGCAATTCTAAAACTGGAAGAAAAGATTGAACCTTGACTTCGTTAAGAAGGGCAAGACTCCAGATTTCACTCAAGGGTATGAGAAAATAAAACCCTTATGGGCAGAGTTTGTGAAGTACAAGCTGTCAGAGAATGCAACGGAAAGGTCAAAAAAAATAAGGAAAACGCTGCCAAAAAGGTATATCACCATATTATGGGGCAATCTGGCTATAAGGGTTCCATGCCCAAGTGGGAGAAATGAGAGAACGACCTGCTTGAGAAGGGGATCACTCCCGAGCCGTTCTTGTGGGTCGAGTGGACAAGCTCATGGTTCTACGAGCATGGGGGCAAGTTGGACGCCAAAGGAAAAGCAATCTATAACCAAAGGCATAAAGAGAATCCTCTACCCATAGAAGATCTGAGAAGCGCAATAAAGGACGTTCAAGAGGGGAGGTTCGTGCCAGATAGAGAGAACGACGAGCTCACCTAGCGCCCTCGGGAATAAGGAACACGTAGGGCGTACACGAGCCACAAAAGGCAATCCTCCGTGGAGTATTGGGTTTGACGACAGCAAAAAGAAATACCCCGATAGAAGCCGTCAATGGAAAAAGGACGCGGAGGCAGCTGAAATAGAGAGTCAGGCAAACTGGAGGCATCAACTTGAAGAACAGATCAAGCGGACGCAGGATGTAGCAATGCAGCAGGAGGAGCAAATTAACACACTTAGCCAGTAGCTAGTGTCTACCGGCGTACCACACATGGTAGAAGGTGAAGTCGATGCTACCGGCGCCGCACATTCTCATCGGAAAAGCAGCGTTGCGTCCACGCAGCTCCCGGGTGATGATGCACCGCCGATGATGCACCCGGTGGATGATATCACGGAGATGACAACCTGTGAGCTCCACGTGAAGGTCGTCAATTTAACCATCAATGCGGCGGTCGGCTATGTCTTACCAATTGGCAACGAACCAACTCACCATAGTCTTCCGGTTCCACGGGGCTACGCTGTTGTTGGGTTCGATGAAGTTATCAACGGATTCGAGCGGGTGAAGCTTGAATTCCCTGAAGGTGAAGACGGAGAGGTGACTGAACTCGGAGAAGCCAAGAAGTTGACCGTTCTATGGCTAAAGGAATGCATTGTGCTTCCAAATCAGACGGCAAGGCCATCGACTCCTCACCATTCTCTAGCGCAACAGTCTCCAGCGCGGTCGTCTCCGCCATGCATGCCGTCTCCAGCGCGGTCGCCTACGCTGTGCACGTCTCCAGCGCGGTCGCCTACGCCGCCGCGTCAACCTTCTCCGCCCACTAAGTTTCTACCAAAACGTAAAAGATCACCCAAACGTAAACGGTCACCCCTCCCGAAGGTACCGAAGGAGTTACCCAAGTTACCTTACAACTATACTCCTGAGCAAACCAAGGAAATCGCAAGGGGCGAATATGAGGCGTGGAAATCGAATCGGAAGGAGCAGAAAAAGGCAGATTTCCCCGATGTAACACCCGGGGGGTTTTCCCCCCAAATAGAAATTGTTTGTTTTCCTTTTCGCGTCATAGCATCATGCATCTGCATGCATTTAAAACTTGCCAACTAATTAAAATTCGTCAAATCTTATTTTCTAAAATTTCTGAAATTTATTTGGTGCCTAAATCTATTTTTCTTTTTGCCTAAACAATTTCTGGGAAGTAACCAAACAAGAAAAAAATTCAGGAGGGAGAGAGCAGCCCGCAACCTAGCCACTTTCGGCCCAAGGCCCACCTTGGCCGAAACCCTAAGCCCACCCCGTACCCTTCCACCCCACACGCACACAGAACACACGCACGCGACGCCAGAAGGGGATCGAACCCCATCCCCTCGCCTGCCTCCTCTCGCTCGACCCCCTCCTCTGCCTGATGCCATCCCACGTTCCTCCTTCCGCTCGATCCATGGCCGCTGCCCTCCTCTGCCTCGACCCCGCACGCCATCCTCCACCTCCCTCATCTCGCCTCCCTCTCGCAGCAGCTCCTCCACCTCGCCCCTCCTCCAGTCGGCCATGGCCTTCACCATGGAGCTCCGTTTCCCCGACGCCGGGAGCTCCTACAGCTCCGCCCGACCAGCCCCCTTCTTCCCCCTGCTGCAGCGCCGAGTGGCCGCCGCCGTCTGTAGCCATGGCCTCCTTCCGCGGCCAAGACGGCAAGGGCACCGTCATGTTCCTCACCGCTGTCCTCCTCGAGCTCACCCGAGATGGCCATGGCACACCACCTGCCTCGCCCCACATCTATGGCGCCCGCCGGTAGGTGCCCCCCTCCTCTGTCCGCCCCACGGCAGCCGAGCTCGTCGCCGTCCCCTGCCCCAACCCGATCACTGCCATGGGCAGTACCTCAAAATCACGAGGACGTCCACCTCTCTACAGCAGCGCCTCCCACTGCCGTTCTACTGCGCGCCGACCACGTCCCCGTTGCCTCCTGTCTGCAGCGCTACTCGGGGGCACCATGATCTGCAACGTGGCAGTCGTCTTCTAAGCCCGTCGGTGGTACTCCAAAGTTGTGCTCCTACACATCTAACAGGGTGGCCTTCTTGTTTTTGTTCGTGGCTATGTGGTGTGGTTGTGCTGATTAACGTTGCTGCCTCCACCGTCTCCCTCGACTACCAGTGCCCCTCTGAAGCTGAAATGGGTTGGTGCCACTTCCCTTTGTGTGCATCCTCGGCCCGTGACCACGACCACTCCAAGATCCACCCCGAAGTGTACCTCCTCGTCAAGATCGTCGATGTTGAAGGACATGTCAAGTTCTTCTGTAACGGAGCATCGATAAGGCTAGGTACCGGGCCAAATTTCCCCGCTTCGGAAACCGCCAAGTGTGACCCTCGATGTGCAAAGTTCTTCGTCATTCAGATATTCGCAAGGATCTGCCCCGACACGTACCTTGTCGCCAAGTTCTCCGACAAGAACAAATTCGTGTATCCTCCCCGTGTCCGTGTTGTGTTGGTCGCCTTCGTGCGCGCCATGAAGACGGGAACCGCCATGATCTCCTACATGGATGCGACGAGTACCTCGACCACGTCTAGTTCCTCTTCGGACCTCGATGAAAAGATCGACAACGACCACCGATGACGTGAACGACTACCTCGGCTACGGAACGAGAACGACTACTTCCACTACTTCCCCGACGTCGACTACTTTCCCTACGATCCGAAGATCTCTTTCCAACGTGCGAACCCAAAACCCCAACCCTATACCTATATGCCTATTTTCTAAATGTCATCTATTTGGTTCATATTAAATCATTCATCATGTCGCATTTCATTGTGTGGGTTGTGGGTAATTAGCAATCACCTAACAATTAAATATGGAATTTGTTTACTGTGTTGGGCAAATAAAATTCATGCACTTTTATGTACTTTAATTAATTCACTTAAACTTGCATAATTCATAGCTTGTCCATTTTAAATCCAAATTCAATAAATGAAACATGTATTCCATTCCAAATTTCCTGTACTTTTCAAATATGCAATTTGTTCACTGTTTTTCCTAATTAAAATTGGAGTAATAATTAAATACTTTAATTACACCTTTTAAATTGCAAAATTCATAACTTGGGCAATTCAAATCCAATTCCAACATGTAAAATATGTTTTCCATGCAAAATTGAATAAGCTTTCCAAATATCAACTTTGTTTTCTGTTTTGAACAATTTAAATTGCTGAAAACAACTATTTCTTAATTAATGCATTTAAAAATTGTCAATTTGATAACTTGCTCATCAAAAATCCAAATTCAACAAATGAAATATGTATTCCATCTAAAATTTTGTGTTATTTCCAAATATAAATTTTGTTATCTGTTTTGAACATTTAAAATTGGTGAAAACAATAAATGTTTGTTTAAATCATTTAAAATGCCAAAGTTCATAACTTAACAAATAAAATTCCAAACCTGGTAAACAACATATCAAACTGAAGCTATTGTTGTTTTCTTATTGTTTTCATCATCAATGCATCATTCTAATCAACTTTCACATGATGGTTATTTGTAGATCATTTAATTCAACATTAATTCATTGGCTTTTCCAGATGCAATCCAAATTGCATATGGGCCCATTTAAATATGTTTACCATGTCAACTAGTTTATCTTTATGCATCCTTAAACTTGTCATGCATCCATATCTTGATCATGCTGGATTTTTTGCCGTAGAAGTAATTATTGCATCCGGTGTTTGTTCTAGTTCGTTGCTTCTTCCCGGATAGGACGTTGAGATGATGTGAGCAACGACAAGTTCTTCGGATGTACCTCTACTTGCTGGATTCCAGGCAAGTATACTCACTTGCTGCCTATGGCTGCCTTTCATCACTTGTTACCGATTCTTTCCGTTGCCTTTATTCTAGCCTTATGATTCGATGCTTGTGTCTCGATCCTATCATATGTTTACCTTGCAACCATGATATAGCCTTCCTTCCACTTCCTATTAACTGTTGTTTGTTTACCTTGTTGGCCCTCGTGTCGTAGTTGCATGCTTAGTGTTGTTTGCGCTCAAGTTTCGTTGTCCGTCTTATCACCTGTTTAGTCGATAGTTGGGTTTCAACTTAATCAACAACATGTTAATGTTTTGGGTAATAATAATCTGATGACAAGGCACCGGCAGGAGGCCCGGCGTGGTTTTGAGGCCTGCTAGTGTCGACCCTAATTAGGAAAAGGGTCTTGTCCATTGATCCATGATGAGCGCACTAACCGCATGTGGGAAGCGAGTATGGGCGCCCCCCGCAATTCTGATTCGATTCGCATCTCGTGCAAATCGCCACACTTAGTTCGGGCTTTCCATTTGATGCACGCATATGCAGGTACGAACCCTCGGCGCCAGGGTGGAACTTTTGTAGTCGGCATTTAGGGCGGCGTGGTCTTCCAGTGCTATGAGGGTCCCCCTTTTCTTCGTGGGGGCTCGATTAGCCACGCACGCACAGCACGTGGTTCTTTGGGGTTGATGCGAAGAAGAGTTGGGTTGTGTTGAGTGCCTCGCTTGGTGGAAGGGCCTTTCCATCTGGCGGGTCATTCTTACGTGTACGGCCAAATTGGTGCATCCCTGCAGGGTTAAATCTTCTCGAGAAGCCGTGTTGTCCGCGGTTATGGATGACTTGGTGAAAGTGCTGGCTAACAAGTACTCAGACAACTTACACTTAACGATGATAACTTGACTAGTAATATAGATTACCTCCACCATAAGAATGAATGTCACCCTAATCAACCGTGTGAGTTTCCTTGGGTTGATTCCTTAGTAGGGGGTAACATTGGATGGGTATTGTTTGGTGAATAGTTGTAGTTGGTTCTGATACGCTACCTTATCCCCTTTCTTTTAGCCGGATGTTGTAGCGCGTCTCTGTAGTTAGTTAGTGCAGCCCGCTGCCGCTTCTTTGCAATAATCCCTTCCTTTTGGTTGTACCCAAAGTATTTGTATCTTGTGATGATTGGTTACGCTGGTATCTTGTGAGTATGGTTTATCCACTTGCCAGTACTTAACCGTACTGACCCACGAATCCTTTTCGTGGCTGCATATTCCACATTGCAGTCAACAGGTTTGAAGTCTGACGACGTTAGCTTGGGAATCCCTCCGGCTTGGCCTGGGCAGGGATTGGACGCCATCGGTTATCTTCGGGACTCTTAGTCCAATTTGTATCTTGTCCGTAGTCGGACACTATGTTGTTTCTTCCGCTGTTATTTGGATCTTTGTTTTGTATCAGTTGTATCCTTGACTCGTTTGAGTCGTCTTGTATTTACCTCCTCTGTTGTTGTGGATTATTCGTGAACTGTTGTAATGTTATCACAAGTGGCAACCTGGAATCGGTTATTATGTGGATTTTGGCGGGAATGCTGAAATCTGCATAGTGCCCGATCTCGGGGCGTCACACCCGACACCGAAGAAGATGTAGAACGAGCGTGGAAAATGGTGAAGACCCTTCATCAACCCGAGCGAAGTCTGTCATCTGACTATGACCGCTCTATTCTGAAGTCACACCAGGAAATGGTGCGGTCGACGAAGAGTAGTAGCGCAAGCGCGAAAAGGGGGAAATCAGTTGCCCAACTCGGAGAGCAGAAAAAACAATCCATCTCCCCACTCAAAGTGATTTCCAGTACCCAGGTGGGGCCGAGCACTAATGCTGACGAGCAAATTGACCCGGAGTTTATAGAACTGTACGGAGAAAGGGCAGCTGCTGCGGGTTTGTCCATTCCTGAGTATATGCAAACAATAGACTACTTCCCCGAAGCTGAATGTGCATACAAATACCAGCATGGGAATCCTCTCGTCAAACCCAAGGAGGTAAAGGATCTACCAACCAAAATGCGAAGAGTGCATAATTGGTATATGGAAGCCGCTCAGAAATCTCAGGACTGGATATGTCTCGCAGTTAGAGACGAGCACTACGGGTATGGAGATGGAATGGTTCTGATTCAATTTTTCGAATTGTTTCAGTTATTCCAGCAGCAGGCCCTCGACAAATCTACCGTTAGTGCCTATTGTCTGTAAGTACTTATTTCTCTAATTAAGTCTCTAGCTAGCTCACCTTGTTCATTGCATATATATATATATATAGTACACTCATTACATTATAATTGCAGAATGAAGATTCTCGAATGCAAAAGAGGACAAATCTATGATATTGGGTTCATTGACCCACATTTTGTTAATCATAAGACTCTTGAGCTGTCTCGCAAGGATAAAGAAGATAATATTCTGAGGGCAATAAGGTTTCAACAACACCGACGGGAAATATTATTTCCTTACAACTTCGGGTGAGTGTTACTGTGGTGTACACATTTTGTTTTCCTTACTCGATGTTCAGTGTATAATTGATGATTTCAGCGTGCGCAGCTTCCACTATATTCTGCTAATCTTCCAAGTTGACAAAGGAAAAGTACTGTAATGGACTGAAAACGTAAACCCCTAGCGTTGTGGGCGCCCAAGCAGGAAATGATCCAGCGGTAATTTCAATCTTTATTAATTTCAGTCTTTATATATGGCACTATATCGACTACTTTGTTTCATTTTCGGATATCAAGTAATTACTAACTCTTTTTATTCTTTTTCTTTCCCGGGCAGCGTTTGGAAGAGGTTCACAAAAAAGTCCAGGGGTGAATGGAAATCAGAGCTTACATTTGATATTGTGGAAGTAAGTACTACTATCTAGATCCGCGCATCTCCTTGATTCTAGTGTCGATACCATTATCATGGCTGGTTGATTATTATTTTGATTGAAACCATGTTCTCGTAAAGTGCTTGCAACAGGGAGACGGGAATCACTTGTGTGGATACTACGTCTGCGAGTTCATTCGTCAGACGACCTGTCCCAAGGGGCAGAGATTTAAACCACCTTCATGTACGTCAGTCGTCAATTTTTCTTATTACCATCTATTTTAGTTACTTAGTTTCATTAATATATATTGACCACTCTTCTTTATATTAGATCGAACGGCTCCGGGACGGTCTTCTACCAAGGGAGCGCATACGAGCAATCTAGGAGGAAATTGCGGGCTTCATAGATGCAGAGGTCCTAAATGTAAATGGAGAGTACTATAGAGCCGGTTGGAACTGAATTTGATACGGTCATGTAATATGCTCGATATACTTAGCTTCTGTAATATAAGTGTTCCTTCTTTTGCTATATATATGTATTACTTATTCACTCGTGGGATCAGGAGAGGGGTCATCGAGGCTCCTCTCTTCTCGTGGGATCCGGGAGGTCCGGGGAAGGGCCACCGGGCTCCTCTCTTCTCCTGGGATCCGGGAGGTCCGGGGAGGGGCCACCAAGGCTCCTTATCAGTGTATGGTGATAGGGGTATTGTAAAATTGAATTGATCGCAAAACAGAAAATAAAAAGGAAAACAATAAAGAGAAAAAAAAACTCTGCTGCGGCAAAGAAAATGGCAAAAGTGTTGTCGCGGCAGAGTAGTCATTCATCCCGGTTCGTGTTAAGAACCGGGGCGAATGCCCCTGGCCAGGTTCGCCACATGGTCAGCCCTATTTGTCCCGGGTCCTGGCACAACCGGGACCAATGGGGGAGGGCCATTTGTCCCGGCTGGCCCATCCCGATTGCACAACCGGGACAAATAGGCCTTACGAACCGGGACTAATGCCCCTGTTTCCACTAGTGAAGTGACAACTACACATCCTACTTCAGTAGGGGGCAGCGGCGATAGGTATTCGTCATCTCCAGCATTCCTCTTCTACACCCAGCATCACCGATGGTTGTAAGTGATTAAACTCTGGCCTTCATCTGCCTGTGATTATCTAGATATGTGAACATAATATTATGTAGATCTGTTGGTAGAACATGATAATGGTTGTGTTCTTGGTGTGTATGGTCCGTAGATCTGTATAGTTAGCTTTGTACACTTGTAGATCATAGTTTACCATGGCATTTTGTTAGAGCTTGTGCTTCCGTTTCTTGTTTACCTCTCATCTTCATTGTGCACGTGTGGTATCACCATCTTGATCCCTTATCATTTGCGTCATTGATGTAGGGCATGTTCGAGGACAAGTTTAGTTTGTCACTGGCCGCGGTTGGGAACTCGCAGATCCCATCGTATGTCGATGAACCCTAGTCCTTGTCTGACATTGGTATGGCCAGTCTGTCGTCGGTGCATAGCCACATTGTGCACCAGCTTTTCAACTCTGTCGCAACCGCCGTGAACGCAAAGATTGCTAAGGCCAAGGCCCAGGTGAAAAGAACCATAAAATGGCTTCCATACATGTCAACATTCATCCTTAAGCACATGACCTCGCTGATCAAGAGATGGGTCAGGATATAGAAGGGGTTCAAAGAGGTGCATCTCACTGCTTGCGTCAATGCTCTTTTTGAGGATTGTGGGTCTGAGGTCACAAAATGTGAAAACCCGTCTCTCAGCTTGTAAACGATAGAAACAAATAAGTGATGAACAAAGAGATCGATACAAGTGGACACAAGATTTTTAACATGGAAAACTCTTCCACTGAGGAAGACAGAAAAACCACGGGCGCCACCTAGTAGAACTTCACTATATCGGGCGCGGTTACAAATACCGAGGATTTACAACTTACGACTTATCCCAAATCGGCGGCTTACATGAGGTATATAAAGGGGTAAAACTGTAGACAAGGTAGAATTCGGCCCTAAGCCTCTGGCGACGGGACTCGCTTCGCTCCGTCCGAAGTTTTCTTTATTATTATATCTTCATATGAATTTGGATCACACTACAAATAACACTCCACCTTGAGAAAAATTCCTTCATGTAGCATAAAAATGAACCTTCGCTCTGAAACAACAAAGAAAACACCTTCAGCGTCAAATAGCATCTTGGGTTATACAGTGATACTAACTAAGCTTGAGAAAAGCTCAAACATAGCAACAGGAATTGACTTTGTCATCATATCAGCAGGATTATCATAAGTTCTTATCTTGCATACTTTCAGTTTACCTTGTGCAACAATATCACACACATAATGGTACTTGACATCAATATGCTTTGTTCTCTCATGTATCTAAGCCCCCAGCGACAATATCGCTTTGTTCTTTGTGCAACAATATTGCTTCGGCCCTTATCCTCCGGCGACGGGCCTTTGTTTGCTCCATCCGAAGTTTTATTTATATTTATATCTTCATATGAATTTGGATCACACTAAAAATAACATCTGCGACAAGTGATTTGGTCACGAGCCGGCCTGGAGCCCGTTCTTCTGTCCACATGGCGTCCAAAGTGGGTCCAAGGGATAAGGAGGTGAGCAATTCACTTTTATCAGATAAGTTGAGTGACCAACAGAAAAATCGTGGGGCGTTTTTTTTTGCAGAAAGGACCCTACAAAAAGTTTTAGTGATAGTTGGATGCCCATAGAGCCCGATGTCGTCGTCCTCTGTGACCTGGAACGCGAGCTGGAAACCGAGCTTGTCGCCCTTGGCTTTTACGACGAGCGGGGACGCCTGATGACCCACAAGTATAGGGGGTGTATCGTAGTACTTTCGATAAATAAGAGTGTCGAACCCAACAAGAAGCAGAAGGTGTTGACAAGCAGGTTGGATAGAGAATTCACTCTAAACACTAGCAAACGGGTTTTTAGTGGTTTTTGATATAGCAGATAAATAAAGCGCGAGTAAATAAAATACGGTAAATATAATTGCAGCGAGTGGGACAATCCTCTTGAGAGCAAAGGACAAGCCTGTTGTTCTACTTATGATTACCAAACGTTCTAGAGGACACATAGGAATTTCGTCGACTGCTTTCGTTTCATACGGTTGATTAATATTTATTGGTTCGATAGGTACTGTGTGGGTGAACCTATGCTAATGCACCGCCCAACTAGGACTAATACATACTTGTGATTATACCCCTTGTAAGCATCCGCAAATACAAGAAAATAATTAAGATAAATATAACCACAACCTTAAAACTCCGGGATCCTACACTCCCTCGTGCATTGGTTTCCTAAAGGGGGTTTAGCTTTCTGTCACTCTGTCAACCCCACAATTAGTAGCCAAATACACAATGCATCCTCCTAGTGCCATAAATGTGAAGTATCATGTAGTCGACGTTCACATGACACCACTAGAAGAATAGCACCACAACCTAAATACCAAACCACTAGATATTACTTCAACATAATTCCACTACTAACATCATGACTTCTCCCATGTACTCAAGAGCTAAACGAACTACTCACAACACATCATATGGATTATAATCAGAGGTGATATAATGGATAATAACAATCTGGTCATAAAATGTAAACACCGATAAATCTCACAAGCATCAACTACTAACAAGTAATCCACACCAGGAGAGAGATCTAGTGGAAAACAACGATAAAGACCCCTAATTGTTACAACGGGATGAAGGTGGATGATGAGGGTGATGGTGCTAGTGGTGATGATGATGACGATGACGATCTTGAAGATGCCCGGAGTGATGACGGTGACGATGGCGATGATTCTCCCTCTCCGGGAATTTCCCGACAGATTTCTCCCTGCCGGAGAGCTTTTCTCTCTCTCTTGTTTTCCACCCGAGGCGGCAGCGGAATATTTCTTTGATGATGTTCTGGGGCTTAGGGTTCCCTGGAGGTCAAGTACGCGAAAGGGGCGACCAGAGGTGGGCCAGGGTGGCCCCACCACCTGGGGGCGCGCCACCCCATGGTGTGGGCCCCTGTGGCTCCCCTCTGGCTACCCGTCTGGCTAGCTTCCTTCTCGGGACTTCTAAGACCTCTCCGGTATCCCCCCCTCTTCTTTTGATCTTCTGAAATAGGGTATCTCGACGGTGCTTTTTCCATCAGATTTCTGGTCCCAGTGTTTATTCTCCAAAAATTATGAAACATGCAAAATAATATAAAAGAACATAAGTAATGCATCATAACATGAAATATATCGATGAATAACATAAAATAAAAATATAAAATAGTTATGCAAAATGGACGTATCAACTCCCCCAAGCTTAGACCTCGCTTGTCCCCAAGCGAAGCTGAACTCAATAAACATGACGACATGTTTATGGAGTGAGGTGTCGATAAATAAAATACGGACAAAAAGCATCACATCTATCAAAGCACAAGTCATTTTAGATAGCAACTTCCTCTCATATAATTAAACTTGAAACAAGTTGAGGAGATCACAATAAAGGTGCAAAAAGGAAATCATAATTGGTGAAGGCAAACTTCGTTCTTGGTCAGAGAACAATTAACAATGTACTTATCTTTCGATTAGAGTCTTTATATTAGAGCTTATATTGCAGATTTTATCTTGCTCAATTATAACAGTCTCTTTGCAGTCATTGGTAAGTTTCAACGTGGTATTCAAATAGATAAAAGCATTTGTACTAAACAAGGAAGAATAAAGGACATGATTGAGTAAATCAACATATAGATGGATGGATCACAACAACTCAAATGCTTTCTTAAGACAGAAAGGAGTAGGTTTACTGACTCAACATAAAGGTAAAAGATAGGCCCTTCGTAGAGGGAAGAAGGGATTAACTCATGTGCTAGAGCTTTTCATTTGATAAACAGTCATTGAAAAAAAATGAGAGTGGTGTATGTTTATGTCAACGAATGGCAAACAGAAAATACAGTATGTCACAAGCCAATAGACTTCACAAGAGTGTCTGCCATTGAAGAATGCAACTGATATAGAAGATCATCCCTCTTTCTCTTTTGTTTACACAATTATGCTTTGACTGATAAATCAGTGGCAAAAATAGTAAAGGGAATTTGTATTATTATGTTTGGGGCTGGGCACCCCGCTGCCATCTCTTCTATCATTTGGATAAGCAGATGAAGCCACTAGTCTAGGTGTGTAAAGTCCAATCAACAAGTGATATAAAGATTCTCTATTTGCGTCCTCATGAGCTAAAACAGGGGCACGAAACAGGTGTAATTTTGAAGGTTTAAAGGTATCACACAAGAAATTTACTTAGAGTGGCGGTTAAATACCATATATAGGTAGGTATGGTGGAAAAAAATGGCAAGGTTTTGGGGCTCAAGGTTTGGATGCACGAGAAGAATTCCCTCTTAGTACAGGTTTTTTGCTAGCAAGGCTGGGTAGCAAGCATAAGAGTTGAGGGAAAACAAACAAATATACATATGATAAAAACCAATCATGCAATTTTCCTTGGAGGTACAAACAATCTTACTTGATAATACTAAGCTTATGAGCTAACAAGAAAGAAAGATCATGGAATAATATATCTACATGCAACTCCCTCTTTTCTATTTAAGTCTCAACGTATTGTTGCTACTGACCAATGCTAAGTTTGCCAAAACCAACTAGATTAACTTGATTCTCCAATATTAATACCAATACTAATAACAAGATAAACCATAGAACAAAAATTGAAACTAAAATAAAGTGTAGAAAGTAGATGATGAAACTTATCATTAATATTCCATTACAACAACTTAAACCAAGGGATACAACGATAACCAACTAAAAAGTGATACTTCCATACTGCAAACCATCCTATATGATATTTTCTCTACTCATGATATGACTCTACTAAAATTAAAAGGTGAAAGATAAAGGTGTGATACCGCGACACTCCCCCAAACTTGGAACCAGCCAAGGGGGGTGCCAATACCAATGACGAATTAATTCTTCGGTGGTGGTGGTGAACTCTTCTCAAGCAAGGCATGGAAACGCTCTAGCATCTCACGAAATCTGTCGTTCTCATCTTGAAGAATCTCTACCTCCGTCCTTAAAGCTCGATATCGTTCACAGAATTCATCTGCGACTCGAAGAGCTTCCTCTACTCCAGAGATGGGGCTGAGGCCCAGAACTGATGGTCTTGGTCCCTGCATGCTACAAGAAGAAACACTTCCATCGCTGCTTGATGACGTCCTCTTTGCTTCTCTCTTGACGCCCTGATCCATGTTCTTGCGCTTAGGTCCTTGGAGATCATCTTATATCGGGTCCTTCCCCTTGTTGCTGTTGGCGGAGGCAATGGTGCTTCTAAACCTGAAAACAGATCCTGGCAGAAACAGGTTGAAACAGAAACACGCCGAGAAAATGATATACGGACCTCGGGGTGTTCGGGGGGTTAAATATCAGAAACATACGTAACAAAAGGAAAGTACAGGTAGAAAACCAGACGGAGAGGGGATCCGGGGCGCCCACACCATAGGGTGGGGCGGCCAGGGGTGGGATCGCGCCCCCAGGTGGTGTGGTGCCCTCGGACACCATCTCCTACCCTTTTCGGCTCGATATGTTTCATATTTTCCAAAAACCAATAATTGATATCTTGGGAAGTAATCCGCGAACTTTTTCTTAACAGAATTTTTACCTATTCGAAAACGGACTCTGCAGATTCTGGAATCTTCCCTCTAATGAACTTCTCCGGAGTCAATACTTGAATAATATCAACATCTTCATCATAAGAATCCCCGGAAATATAATGTTTGAGTCTTTGGCCTTTTACCACTTGTGCAGTGTTATCTTTGAGGGGAGCAATTTTGATTGCACCTGAACGATACACCTCTTCAATAACATAAGGGCCTTCCCATATCAAGAGTAATTTTCCTGCAAAAAATCTGAGACGAGACCTATACAATAGAACTTTTTCACCAACATGAAACTATCTTTTAATAATTCTCCTATCATGCCATTGTTTAACTTTTTCTTTAAAGAGTCTAGCATTTTCATAAGCTTCACATATCCATTCATCTAGACAACTCAAATCAAGCATTCTTTTCTTACCAGCAAGTTTAAAGTCTTTATTAAGTTCTTTCACTGGCCAATAAGCTTTGTGTTCCAATTCTAAAGGCAAGTGACAAGCTTTTCCATAAACCATTTTATAAGGGGACATACCCATAGGATTTTTATAAGAAGTTATATAAGCCCATAAAGTAGGGATAAAAATGGAGCGGATACGGACGGAACTTAGTGGTGCCACATTTGTTTTCATATTTTTGTGCAGGAGCAGAAACGAATACAAAAACCCCGGATATCGGAAGCAGATACACAAGGAATATGACACGGACACGGAACTTAAAACGATTTTTTGCCGGAACCAAGAGACCCCTTGAATCATGTAGGAAACCTCAAGAAAATTGATTATATCATCAATTTTCTAAGTTTAAATAAAATATAAGGATATATCATGATTATATAATATAGTGTGCATAGCTTATCAACTTTAGCAACATCAAAATTCCTTTTACCGCCTACAACCCTAGTGAAGTGGTGAACTGACAAGCTGGAAACATGTCGAGTGGGAGATGACATGTGAGTACGTAAGTCCTAAGAATGGTCACTTCACATGTTTTTTATACAGAGTGCTTCATATCTTGGGTTGGGCCTAAATATCCAACTAGAACTTTTGGGCATGCAAGGTTGCGCTAGCACAATACAGTAAAAATGGAAAGTTCCATATTGCCTGAATGGAATTTCCGTTTCCGTGGTCGTTCCGCCAGAATACGCTATTACGTTTCTGTTTCCGCGTAAAAGTTTCCATTTCCGTATTTTCATTCCATTTCCGTTTTTCCGCGGAAATGTCGGATAGATTCCGTACCGTTTTCATCCCTACCATAAAGCATCATTCAACTTATCAGACCAATTTTTCCTAGATTTATTAACAGTCTTTTGCAAGATAAATTTAGTTTATCTATTTGATAATTCTATTTGCCCATTGGTTTGAGGATGATAAGCTGAGGCAATTCTATGATTAACATCATATTTAGCAAGGGTTTTTCTAAAACCGCCATGAATAAAGTGAGAACCTCCATCAGTTATAAGATATCTAGGCACACCAAACCTAGGGAAAATAACATCCTCAAGCATTTTTAAAGAGGTCTCACCATCATCACTTTTTGTAGGTATAGCTTCTACCCACTTAGTAACATAATCAACAGCAACAAGAATGTGAGTGTAACCATTCGAAGGAGGAAACGGACCCATAAAGTCAAATCCCCAACATTCAAAAGGTTCAATAACAAGAGAATAACTCATAGACATTTCATTACGTCTAGAAATATTACCAACTCTTTGACATTCATCACAAGATAAAAGAAATGTATGCGCATCTTTAAAGAGAGTAGGCTAATAGAAACCTGATTGTAGAACCTTCTGTGCAGCTCTATCTCCAGCGTGATGTCCTCCATAAGCACTACCATGGCACTTTCTCAATATTTCACGTTGTTCATGATCTGGAACACATCTTCTCATAATACCATCTACTCCTTCTTTATATAAGTGTGGGCCATCCCAAAAATAATGCCACAAATCATAAAATAATTTCCTTCTTTGTTGAGTTGTAAATGTTGGAGGCAAATACTTGGAAACAATAAAGTTAGCATAAACAACATACCATGGACTATCTTGGGAGTTTACCTTTATTGCAGCCAATTGTTCATTTGGAAA
Organism: Alopecurus myosuroides; assembly: GCA_028641055.1. Taxonomy (NCBI): domain Eukaryota; kingdom Viridiplantae; phylum Streptophyta; class Magnoliopsida; order Poales; family Poaceae; genus Alopecurus; species Alopecurus myosuroides. The sequence continues at coordinate 290,227,583 of CM054063.1, read as the reverse complement.
ACTATCATTAACAGGAATGGGGTCATAAGAAATGTTTTTCAAGCTAGACAAGTTATCAGCAACAGGATTTTCAGCACCCTTCCTACCCACAATATGCAAGTCAAACTTTTGTAAAAGAAGCACCCATCTAATAAGCCTAGGATTAGCATCTTTCTTTCCCGTAAGGTATCTAATAGCAGCATGATCAGTATGAATAGTAACTTTTGAGTCAACAATATAAGGTCTAAACTGATCACAAGCAAAGACTATAGCTAATAACTCTTTTTCAGTGGTAGCATAATTCTTTTGAGCAGCATCAAGAGACTTACTAGCATAATGAATACCATTCACTTTCTTATCTACTCGTTGTCCAAGAACATCACCTACAGCAAATCACTAGCATCACACATAATTTCAAAAGGTAAATACCAATCAGGTGGTTGAACAATAGGAGCGGTAGTTAAAGCCTTCTTTAATGTTTCAAAAGCTTCCTTACAATCATCATAAAAAACAAAAGGTACATCTTTTTGAAGAAGATTAGTAAGAGGCTTTGATATTTTAGAGAAATATTTAATAAACATCCTATGAAAACCAGCATGGCCAAGAACACTACGAATACCTTTAACATCCCTGGGACAGGGCATTTTCTCTATTGCTTCCACTTTAGCTCTGTCAACTTCAATACCTCTTTCAAAATTTTATGCCCAAGAACAATTCCTTCATTCACCATAAAGTGGCATTTCTCCCAATTAAGGACAAGATTAGTTTCCTCACATCTCTGCAAAACTCTATCAAGGTTGTGCAAGCAGTTATCAAAAGAAGTTCCATAGACGGAGAAATCGTCCATGAATACTTCCACAATTTCTTCACAAAATCCATGAAAAATAGCAGACATGCATCTTTGAAACGTAGCAGAAGCATTGCACAAACCAAAAGGCATACGTCTATAAGCATAAGTACCATAAGGACAAGTAATGGTTGTTTTCTCTTGATCTTGCTTCCTAACAGCAATTTGAGAAAACCTATAATAACCATCAAGAAAGCAAAAATGAGTTTTCTTAGACAACCTCTCTAGCATTTGATCAATAAAAGGCAAAGGATAATGATCTTTCTTAGTAACCTTGTTAACTTTCCTAAAATCAATGTACATTCTATAACCAACTACTACTCTTTGAGAGCATGTACATTGCAGGTCGCTTGTACAGTCGCTTAAGTGAAAAAAAAAATGCTATAAATCCTATTTCTGTGCTAAGCATCAGACACCACAACGCTAGTCGCTTGAGCTGTCGCTAAAGTGATTCGAGAAAAATTACAAAAGGCAACGCGTAGCGTCTCACGCGTCCAGCGCAAGCCGCTTGTGCCGGCCGCTAAGCGCACCGACAGCTTTACCGAAAAAAATTCCTCACCCCAGCGTACTAGCTCACAGTCTCAGCTCACAGTCTCAGGCTCTCACTCCTTCCTCTGAAATCCACAGCTCCTGGTCTCGCCGGCGGCGTCGCGTCGGCGGCACCGCGCCCGCACCCGTGCAGCTCGCTCCCGACCAACTTGGAGCTGTCTCACCGCCGGAAATCCGAGCTCCCGCGGTGGATTGCACAGATCGGAAGGAGTAGGATGAGGTTCCCGCGTCCGCCGTTGACCGCCGGAAATCGGGGGCAGGGCGACGCGCCGGCGGAAATGGGGGGCAGGGCGACGCGCCGGCGGCGGCGCGGCCGCGGCCGTGCAACGCTCAACCTGGACTTGCTCCTCAATCGCAGTGAATCGGCTGAGGTACTGTGACCCGATGGAAATCAGATGCTACCCGTGCTCTTCTTCTTGATGCCTCCCAGTTCAATTCTTCTTGATGCCTCCCAGTTCACTTCTTCTTGATGCCAAATTTATTTGTGTTCTTCTTTCAGGCTTTTTGGGGGAGAATCTTGATGAATGCGGACAGGGGGAAGGGCGAGGACGAAAGTTCCTGTTCTTGATGAATGTGGTCCCTGCCTTCGCCGCCCACTTACAGTAGTTCAATCTCTGGTAAATCCCTGTTTTTCTTGTCCAGGTTATAAATTGCTGAAATTGAATCGATGCAAGCTTGTAGGTTGCCAGGCAAATAAATATAAACAGAGTAGGCTGAACTCTTTGCAAATTTGATTAAATGTAGCCAAAAAATTATTGTAGAGGGAACACATACACAAACATGAAGCCAGCACCATGTTCTTCAGAAATAATACATTTAAATTTTATACTTAGTCAATTTGGTTTTAGTTATACTTGGCTGCATGGTTCACCACTTGAATTATCTAAAAATAGATATTTTCTACAGCCAGATTGCGTGTGCAGTCAACAAGACATTCAATCACGCATGGTTCGCCACTTGGCTGCATTGCATGCCTTGGTTCAGTTTTCCTTTATGCACGCATGTTTATATTGAGGAGAAATAGGCAATATACAAGGCATTGTGGACCAGAAGCACTTAGATAACGATACACACGGAATTATTCGATATTGTAACTAAATCCAAATCACATGGCCAAATTAAATCCAAAATAAAGAAAAAAAATAGCTTGAGAAGATTACATCCTATGTTACTCCCAGTAATATGGATTACTAGTTGCTCTCCTCCTCGACTCCAAATCTATTCCAAATATGCTCAACTAAGTCTTTCTTCAACTCCTTGTGCTTCCTTCTATCACGAATTTCTTCATTCCTTGCAAGCAGCTCGGTGAATCCATCAAGCGGTCCATGTTCTGGTCCTCTTGAGCTTTCCCTTTCTTTTTTGCTTTCGCGGCCTTGGTTCCCATCGGACGATCTTCTTTTGTCTTGTTGGATCCATCTTCTTTGCTTTTGCCCCCTTCTGCATGCCTACTCCATTTATGATGGACTTTCACCTTATCCCACCAGTAAAGAAGCGTGAAGTTTTGACCCTCGTTCTCCTCCTTGTACATTTTGAGGGCTTTCTGCACGAGTTGCAGGTCGCATTGCCCACTCGCGTATGCATCTCTCAACCTGCAATACACTCCGTGAAAACTAACAACTTTCCTGTTAGTTCTACTCCAGTGGTCTTTGCAGTTTTTGCTAGCCCTTTTCCGATCGGTCGGACTGTTTTCATTGTAGTCTGCCGCTACATCCTTCCAGTAGATATCTCCCTTTTTGTTGTTCCCATCGATGGAATCGATGGAGTTATTCAACCACGCGCTAATCTGAGATAGAAAAATTATATTGATACAAGCTTCATTATGAAAGCAAGGAATATTTTTAGACTACTCACCAGACGTATGTTATCTTGCTCGGTCCAAGCAAGTCGGCGGGCTCGGGTTTCCACTTCATTGTCATCGTCGCCGCCGTCAGCCTCGCCTTGGCCTTCGGTATCACCTTGGCTATCGGCACCATTGTGTTGCGAATCAGCACCGTACCAGCTAGAATCTAATGTTTGGGACATATGTGGCTGGGAGAAATTTATTGGATAATTTGGAGGTGGGTACAACGGGGGATTAGCATAGTAGGAATCCTGGGAATCATATGGATCCATCTGGGAAGTTTGTGCTGTGTTGTGCTTCTGAGTTGTGTGGAATATAAGCTACGAGGATGAATGAATGACTATATATAGTGATGGATTGAATGCATGCATGATTCAGTCAGCAACTGATAAATGAGTGCATGAATGGTTGAGCTAATTCTATATTTACTACATTTTTTTAACTCATGTGACTTCTAGGTTTGGAGCTGAAAAAATCTAGTCATCGCGAGATCTCGGAGCCCCAATGCAAGGATTTTATTTTTTGCATGCAATATTTTTTGATTGCAGGTACTCATAAGTTTGTAGAGACTTGATTTTTTTAAGTGTACATGATTTTTGTTTTTGTGCGTGTGCGGAAACATGAGAAAAAATGTCTAGATTCCGTTTATATTACGTATTCAGCTGGACCTTTTGTGCATGTGCCGAAAGTAGGAGAAAAAATATCTAGAGTCTGTTTATGTCACGTATTCAGCTGGAGCGAGCAAATCGATCCGTTAATTCAGTTGGAACGTCCCGTTATTGTAGGCGTGGACAGGCTTTCCGACTTAAAAAAAAAAATCCTAACGCCTAGACTAGCGATCGTCGCTTCCGACTTTCTGGATCCGCGGAGAAATAGCGAGATAAAGGCCGACGCTCCAGTTTGCGTCGACGCCAACGAAATTCCCAGCGCCGGGTGGGAATTGAGCAAAACTACCGGGATTAGATTCCCTAGCGCCTCTTTAAGAGGCTGCGTTGTACGTGCCCTGAGGAATAAGCTCATTATTTTCATTAGGCACAACCGTCATTCCTCCCTTCTTAGGGACACAATGCACATGGCTCACCCGTCTACTATCAGCAATAGAAAAAATAATACCAGCATCAAGGAGTTTTAATACCTCATTTCTTACCACTTCCTTCATCTTAGAAATTAAACGGCGTTGATGTTCAACTACTGGCTTTGCATTAGGTTCAATATTAATAACATTCTGACATATAGAGGGAGAAATCCCTTTCAAATCATCAAGAGTATATCCAATAGCTCCACGATGTTTCTTCCATATTCCCAATAATCTTTCCTCTTATTCACCTGAAAGTTTAGAACTAATAATAACAGGATATATTTTCTTATCATCAATATAAGCATATTTAAGATCATCAGGCAAAGGTTTTAAATCAAAGACAGGATCCTCCTTCGGTGGTAATGTGGTACCCAAGTATTCCATAGGTAAATTATGTTTCAGTATCACCAGTTGACGAAGAATAATATCGTCAATCTCATTTCTCTCTTCCATAAAGACCTCACTTTCATGGTCCTCCATATATTGCTGCAAAGCATTGTTAGGATCAAGAGCAATAGACGCAAGCTGTTCAACTCTAAAATTCTCATTAGGCAATTCAGATTCATAAGGTTCTCTAGAAAATTTGGGGAAATTGAACTCATAAGATTTTCCATCAAATTTAGTCAATATCTTCTCCCTCTTACAATCTATAATAGCACCACAAGTGTTCAAGAAAGGTCTACCAAAGATAATAGGACAAGGTTTACTAGCAACCTTACCCAGCACTAGAAAATCAGTAGGATATTTAGTTTTATCACATAAAACTTCCACATCTCTAACAATACCAATCGGAAAGACAGTTTCCCTATTAGCAAGCTGAATAACCACATCAATATCCTCAAGCTCACAATAACAAATTTCATGCATGATTTCTTTATAAAGCTCATAAGGAATAGCACTAGAACTTGCACCAATGTCACACAAACCATAATAGGAATGACCACCAATCTTAACAGAAAGCATAGGAACACTAGTTTCCTTAGGTCTATTGGGATGTGAGACAATATTAGAAGCATCCTCACAAAATACAATATGTTCATCCTCTACATTTCCACAGACAAGGTCTTTCACTATTGCTACTGCAGGTTCAATAGTTATTTGTTCATCAGGTTCAATGCATTTCTTTATGCTCTTATTAACCACACTAGCTACAATAGAGTGTTCTTTTACCTTAGCAGGGAAAGGCATTTTCTTTAACAACATGCCCTTCTATATTTCTAGCAGGAACAATATCTTTATAAGGTGCATGGTACTTGCTCAATTCCATCTTAGGAATATCAAGATAGGAGGCAAAGGATTTAAGACAATTTTCAAAGCTTTGAGAATCAAGACCACAAACAGCACTAACATTGTAGAAATCATCAGTTCCCGTAAAAGCTTTAAAGCATTCATAATCATAATTTATACCTGACTTTCTAGATTCTTCATTCTCCCATCCTTCAGTGCTTTCTTGAATACGGTCAAGAAGATCCCATTTAGCTTCGTCCTTCATACGTGTGAATGATCCAGAACAAGAAGCATCCAATAAATCCTTATCATGAAGAGAAAGCCTGGCATAAAAATTACTGGTAACAATATTACTCGGGAGCTCATGAACGGGACATTTAAGAATTAATAACTTCATTCTCCCCCAAGCTTGGGCAATACTCTCTCCATCATGAGGCCAAAAATTATATATTTTATTCTGGTCTTTATGAATCTCACTAGGAGGATAGAATTTAGAATAAAAGAGAGGTACAATTTCCTCCCATCCAATAGATTCACCAGTCTTCAACAATTTAAACCATTCAGCAGCTCTACCTTTCAGCGATAAAGAGAATAATTTCCTTTTAACTTGATCCATTGTAATACCTGCACACCTGAATAACTCCCATAATTCATGTATAAAGAGCAAACGATCACCGGGATGGACAGTTCCATCTCCGTAATAGAGTTATCCATAACACGTCCAACAATTCTCCATAACACGTCCAACAATCCATAACATCTCCATAATATTTTAACCGGGAAGGATCTTATTCAGCAGATAACGGGTCACCTACTACCCTAGCAGTAACGGTAGAAGAACCCCTAAATAGAGAACCAAAATAATTCTCCATAATGAAATAAAACAGCGGACAAAAATAAAAAGAGCACTCCTCGGAAACAGCGCTAGAAAATAGTCTTGATGACCCACAAGTATAGAGTGTGTATCGTAGTACTTTCGATAAATAAGAGTGTCGAACCCAATGAGGAGCAGAAGGTGTTCACAAGCAGGTTGGATAGAGAATTCACTGTAAACACTAGCAAACGGGTTTTTGGTGGTTTTTGATATAGCAGATAAATAAAGTGCGAGTAAATAAAATACGGTAAATATAATTGCAGCGAGTGGCCCAATCCTTTTGAGAGCAAAGTACACGCCGGTTGTTCTTCTTATGATTACCAAACGTTCTCGAGGACACATGTGAATTTCGTCAAGTGCTTTCGTTTCATACGGTTGATTAATATTTATTGGTACCAGAGGGTGTTGTGTGGGTGAAACTATGCTAATGCACCGCCCAAGTAGGACTAATACATACTTGTCATTATACCCCTCTTAAGCATCCGCAAATACAAGAAAGTAATTAAGATAAATCTAACCATAGACTTAAAACTCCGGGATTCTACACTCCCTAGTGCATTGGTTTCCTAACGAGGGTTTAGGTTTCTGTCACTCCGGCAACCCCACAATTAGTAGCCAAATACACAATGCATCCTCCTAGGCCCATAAAGGTGAAGTATAATGTAGTCGACTTTCACATGACACCACTAGAGGAATAGCACCACAACTTAAATACCAAACCACTAGATATTACATCAACATAATTCCACTACTAACATCATGACTTCTTCCATGTCCTCAAGATCTAAACGAACTACTCAACACATCATATGGATCATAATCAGAGGTGATATAATGGATAATAACAATCTCGTCATAAAGTGTAAACACCGATAAATCTCACAAGCATCAACTACTAACAAGTAATCCACACTGGGAGAGAGATCTAGTGGAAAACAACGATAAAGACCCCTAATTGTTACAGAGGGATTAAGGTGGATGATGAGGGTGATGGTGCTGGTGGTGATGATGATGACGATGATGATCTTGATGATGCCCGGATTGATGACGGTGACGATGGCGATGATTTCCCCTCTCCAGGGAGGAATTTCCCCGGCAGATTTCTCCCTGTCGGAGAGCTTTTCTCTCTTTGTTGTTTTCCGCCCCGAGGCGGCGGCGAAATATTTCTTCGATGATGTTTTGGGGCTTAGGGTCCCCTGGGAGTCAAGTACGTGAAAGGGGGCGACCCAGAGGTGGGCCAAGGTGGCCACACCACCTGGCAGCGCGGCCAGGGGGTGTGCCACCCCATGGTGTGGGCCCTCTGTGGCCCTTCTTTGGCTGCCCTTCTAGCTAGCTTTGATGGAGGGATAATAACCCGGTAGGCCAGCTCCAAGGTATAACCCGGCCCAAAGGACGCTGCGCAAGATCCGGCTAAGGATAAAGAAACTTCTGGAAGGCCCAAGTTTGTAGGTCTCGTAACCCGGATTGCGGGTTACGGGAAAGGAAAGTTAAGGTTTGTATGTGGTGTCCGGGTAGGATCCAGGGTGCGTCTTGGAGGACAAGCCAGGGGGTACGGGTGCTTTATAAACCGACCCCTAGGTTTAGTGGAGAGGAATCTAAGAACCCTAGCAATATCGTTTGGTATCGAGTATCCAGTGTAACACGAGAGTTGAGTTAATATCTTGAGATCGGAGACTCGGCGACTTGATTGCCGGCTACCAGATCGAGTTCCATCATGTTTTCCTCTGAGCTGAACCCTCTCCCAAACGCCTGTGTCGTCTTGCCCCAAGATCCGTTACCCCCGGTAACGTCTGCCGTGATTATCCCACGACAGTTGGCGCCCACCGTGGGGCCTACGTCCAAAGGTGTTTACATCACGGGAGAAGCTCGGAAGAACATGGAGAATCTTGTCGTCGGCGAGATCTACATCGACCACGAAGGGGAGAAGATGGTGGACGATTCCGGCTGGGGGCCAGAGTCGGATCACCTTGAATCCGGATCCGTCGTGACAATCGGCCGGATCAGCGTCTTCATCGGTATGGTATGTACTTCCGGTTCGATCCCTGACAATTTTGGATCTGATTCTGTGTCAGGGGAGGCCACTTATATCCAATCAGATGAAGAAGAATCAGTTGGAACGACATATCCGACAGAAGAACCCATCGCGAAGTGGGAACAGCCGGAGGAACCGGCATGGGCCCCGCGTGACCGGGTCGAAAGAGAGGATGATACCGAGTCCATCCTGGATCTGCTGGAGAACCGGTATGAGGAGAATAGCAGCGAAGAGGAACAGCATGAATTAGCGCCAAGCATCATACGCCGAGTTGCGGTTTACACGGCTCCCGCGACCAATCTCAACCAAGAGAGCGTAACCGCGGCCGCGGCCGGGTCAGCACAAGCATTAACCCGGCAGGAAGGGCCGGCTAACGGGAACACGGTTTTGGCCCAGGTTGACGGAGAATCGGCATCGGTTACCAGTCAAGCGCCAGAAAACGAGTTACACGCGAACACGTTTGGATTCCTAGCAAACCGGACACCAGGAGCGGGTCCTTCCAATCCACAACATCCGGCCTTGTTCGACAACAATCTGATCCTGGATCCGACAGTTCTTGCCACAGTTATCACTCTAGAGAACGCGGCGGAACGTGTTAGGGATTTGGACGTAGCCCGTCGTGCGTTGGAGCAGCAGAGGAGGCAAGTAGAAGCAGAAAGACAAGGGATGGCCACACGACAACGCGAGCTGGATGCACTGGAAACCCGGCTCCGAGAGGAAACGACTAGAATACATCAAAGGCACCAAACCAGATTGCCAGCATTGGGAGGAGTCATAAACCCGGCCGCACTATTTATCACGCCTCAGGATCAGCCGATTCCAGCGGCAAATCAAGGAACCGCCCCTCAGCCGACAACCGGAGCAGTACAACCGGTAGACACGCAGGCCGGATTACCCGCACCACAGACTGGAGTTACTGCCGGCAATACTGTACCACCGCCACCACCACCACCACCATCGCGTTTTCGCACACCAGCGGGTCATTACAACAATCCCATGGACAACGTGTACGCGGCAACGCTTGCACTAAATCAAATCCCCGTGAGAGAGTCACCCCACGCAGAGGAGACCCGGCGGGCGATAGATATGCTGCGCACCGCGGTGGCGCAACAGGTTAATTACCCGGATCACAGAAGTGGAATGCATGGGACACCATATGTCAGTCAATAGCAAGGTAACGCTGGAAACATCCAAACAAGTTCGGCACGGCGGAGGGAAGAGCAGCAGCAAATGTCGCCTCCTCCACACATTCAGGCAGTACCAGCAGCATCAGCCGCACAGGCCATCGTGGACAGTTCCAGAGCCAGGAGAGCCGTGGCCGGGTCTGCGGTACATGGGATACCAGCAGTACCGCGTCCAGCTGTACCCCCTGCAGGATCACACGTTTCCCGAGTAAGACCAGCTTCGACCATTCTTGCAGGACCTAAGTTTCTTTCGGATAGCATCAGGGCTGAGCCTTACCCGGAAAAGTTCAAAGAACCAGGTAAAGTAGTAAATTACGAGCCAACCATGGATCCGGAAGATGGTTGAGCAGTTATGAGATGGCCATGTCGATTCGCAATGCGTCCGAGAATCTTCAAGCCAAGTTCATGTATCTAATGATGTCAGAGGGAGCAGCAAAGTTATGGTTCGCCAATCTACCGGAAGGATCTATTAAGTCATGGGAAGAATTGAAAACTGCGTTTATCAAGCACTTTCACGGGACGTGCAGAAAGTTATTCACTATTGATGACCTAGAGCGATGTGTTCAGAAGAAGGGAGAATCGGCGCGCAGCTGGGTGCGCCGGGTTATGGAAATTCTTCATTCATCTACGGATATTCAGCCCAAGGATGCGCTGCAAGCTATGGCAAAGACCTGCAAGTACACACCTTTAGTACAAAAGTTAACTCGCATGAAATCTAGTCGGAATGCTTCGGAGGTTACAATGGGAGAATTGATGGATGCATGCAACAAACATGCCGCAACGGACACTACGGAAGAGGAAACTGACGATAAAAAAGCAAAAGCAAACACAAGTAATAACGGAAGAACCGGCAACGGATCAGCGCCGGGTAACAACAGCCAGAACAAGCGCCCGTTTGAAGGAGGCTCCGAGTTTGTCGCCAATACTGAAGCCGGATCTTCCAGACCCAGGGCAGAAGGAAATTTCAATACGGGAAATCACAATGGAGGAAACTATCAAGGGCCACCAAGGCCGAGTAATAATTGGGACATATTCAGAATGGCATGCCCGAAACACAGCAGGAACGGTAGGCCAGCTAACCACTCCTTGGAGCAGTGCGCCGACCTACAGAGATGGAAGAATGAGGAAGTGAACAGAGCCATGCGAGGTGCAGGTCGGGGAGGAGGACCGGGTCCAGGTGGAAACCCGGGCAACGGCCCACCCCCAGCCGGTAACCCGGCAGCTGGAAATCAAGGTAATAACCAAGGGGGAGCAGGAGGTTTCCAGGCCAACCCCAAACAGTTGGGTCAATATCACGTGCATACCACAGGAGGTTCTAACAAGGACAAAAAGATACTGAAGCAAGCGGTCAACTCAGTTTCTTCGGCTGTCCCGAGATACCTGTGATGGTTAGAACATGACGTAACATGGAGCAGAAGGGATCACCCGGAAAGAATAGAACACCCGGGAGTCTTAGCATTAGTAGTCGCACCGCAGGTCAATGGGTATGAGCTGAAAAAGGTTTTGATGGACGGTGGAAGTAGCATCAATATACTGTATTGGGAAACCTTCTTACGCATGGGCCTCAAGGAGTCTCAGCTACAAAAAAGTTCAACAATTTTTCATGGGATAGTGCCGGGTCATTCAGCGTGCCCCGAGGGAAAAATCGCATTGGAGGTAGCTTTTGGGGAATCAAAGGATAACTATCGAGTTGAGTGGCTCACTTTTGAGGTGGTCAAATTGCGCAGTCCTTATCACGCGCTATTCGGAAGGCCGGCTTATGCTAAATTCATGGCTAGGCCGTGTTACGTGTATCTACAGCTAAAAATCCCGGGTCCTAAGCAGACCATTACCATACATGGAAATCGAGATATAGCAGCTGAATGCGATGAAGGAGACGCAGCAATGGCCGAGCAAGCCTGTAGAAAAGAGGAACTCAAGCATTACCTGTCTCAAGCTGACCCGGAGGACAGAACCACATCAAAAAGGCCGAGCACTGAAGGCGAAAGAGCAAAGTTCAAGGCAGCACAAGATGCTAAGATGGTGGCTTTTGTCAAGGATGGTTCCTCCAAACAATCTGGTATAGGAGAAGAAACTGCACGGCCGCTCACAGCCAGCCGCGTTATGGAAACACCTCACCCGGGTTGGCTAGTAAACCCGGTACTTATCATGAAAAAGTCCAACAAATGGAGAATGTGTATCGGTCACGTCAGCCCGGGACCGGTCCCCAAGAAGAACTAAACAATGTAACGAGCAGCAGGTTTCAGACGCGCTCTTTTCCTACCCAGGGTACCTAAGGGGACTGGAAGGTTTTTAATGAGGCGACCTGCTGATCCAAACTTTCTCGTATCAATAAAGAGATGGTTATCAAGTCCTATTTTGTTACGATCTTTACTTCGGTTACAGGTGAGTAGTATCCATTGCTATCAATACATCAGTATCATTAAGTATGTTGAATATATATAGGTCTCGGGGGCTGATTGCTTGAATAGCACAGCCACAAACCCAAAGACCCGGCCTTGATGCCTATGAGTTATAAGGGCCGATTACTCGCAAACGAGTACGGCTGCAATCTTATAACCGGACAAAGGAGCCAAATTTTCTTGACTTTTCTTACTTAAGCTCGATGTGACTCGCACTAAAGTGGCATGATTTGCTCGCTTACGATTACAATCAGCCATGAAGCCCAATGGGACTTGTCTGACCCTGTTTTCGTATAGATGTAACAACATGGTATCCACGCGAAAGCCGGCTTACAGTACAAGATAGTCAAAAGGGTCATCTAAACCACAAGTTATGCAGAGTACAAGGCTAATAGCTGGAAACTCAACGTTTATCAAGCATAACTTCATTATCTATATGAAACAATTCCGGGTTTCGGCTTAGCAACAACAAGTTTGTTCTCTTCGAAAAGACCACACACCACAGACTCGGAAATTCGGGCCTTGGGGACTGTGGGTTTCGAAACAGAGTCAAGTTGTTTCGTCGCTAAGCTCGAAAGACCCCAATGTCCGAGTCGTGGGGACTTGGGGACTTAAAGAAAAGTCCACCTGTCAAAACTCACGATACTCAGAAATAAAGAGGGGAATAAAAAGAAATGAAAAGAAAGTTGGATATCAAGAATAAGTTCAAAAATAGACAAGTATCAAGTTCATCAAAAGGCCTAGAAAGGCACGAAGTGTATCACAGAATTAAAGTGCATTACAAATTGCGACACCAGTATCAAGGGTGCACAGGCGCACCGTCAAAAGAATACTTGTTTTGAATAAAAGCATCAGATGATCGAAGTATTTTGATGGCATTTGCCTATTCAGCTTCCTGAGTAGGGTCCACATCTTTGCCCTTGCCCTCCGGGTCTTGCTCCTGGACTTGTTCTTTAGCTATCCCGGCATCATCACCCGGATTCTTTGCGACAGGACGGACAGGCGGAAGAACAGCTGGTGTAGAGGTGGTTGGCTCTGATCCTAACTCGGCCTCTCTCTTTGCAGTTTCTTCCCTCTTCCTGGCCGAGTCAGCAGCCCATTTCTCCAAAACATCAAAGGGCGGGGGTGCGTCCTCCGTGACGATTTTGCCTTCAGCATCGTACACACTCATAATTGTGTTCAGATCCATACTATCGGCCAAAGTGGTGGCTGAATGACGCACTGCGGACTGTATGGCCTTGAAGTCCTTGGGTGAAAACTTGGAGCCATCCGCTTTGAATTCTGGAAACCCGGATATTACCTTTGCCGGATCAAGCTTTGGAAAATAAGCCTTAGCCAGGGTAAAGGCCCGGGTCATACCAATCCGGCATGCCGAGCGTTTCCAGATTTCAATCCAGGCAGGCACGGTGGAGCAGGCTTGGATAAGATTTTCTTCACCCGGATATACCTCAGTAGGCCACTTCACGGCGTCCAGTATAAACTTCGTGCCAGCAAAGAAAGTCCGGAGCACAGTCTTTAAAGTTTTAGCCTTTGTAATGGCATCCTCCTCTGGGGCCGCAAGGTTAGCACCTGCAGTTGAAACAAAGGAAGAACGTATCAGTAATCCCGAGTATCATGTAATAAAGTAAAGGCATGAAGTCAGTCGGCAGCAAAAACTTACTAAGCAAGATGCGATAGGTATCGGTAACCTGGTACGATAATTTCTTCAGTGCGGTTTGAGCAGTATTGTACTTCTTCTTGTATTTAGAAACATCCTTCTTCAAGGTTTCCACGTCAGCCTCAAGGGCTTCTCTACACTTTACCTCGGCAAGAAGAAGTTGTTCGGTCTTGAGCAAAACTTCATCAGACCGGGTCATCTGTGCCTGTAAAGAACAAGGAGCACAAGTATCAGTCGGGTATCATGGCAAGCCGACTATTGCATAAAGTACCAAGCATAACTTCAACAAAGTTATGCTCGGAACTTGGGGACTAAGTGTATACTGCGAGATATCAAGTGTTATTACCTGGTGCTCTGCGGCCATGCGCTCTAGAATGTTGCTCTCTGAGGTCTTCATAGTGAGGAGAGTGCTCATCAGCTGGTCAAAAGTATCATTACCCGTGTTAGAAGATCCGGGGTCTCGGAAACTCGGAGAAGGAGTTTTCTTCTTAGCAAGAGACGGCATCCGGGTCATCCGAATGTTGGAATCTGGTGCTCCTTCCCCCGCACCCAAAGTTGCAGTTTTTTCCTTCTCGCTTGCATGCGAGGCTATCGGATACCCGGCTCCTTGACTGGCCGGGTTCATCGGTGACACTTGTCCTTCGCCGCTAGCTGCGGCTGCCGTATTATCAGTCGGGGTCCCCTTACCCGGGTCATCGGTCTCCATATCCTCTTGGTCGCTAATAATGACCGTGGCCCTATAGATAGTATGAGTGACCAGTTAGTGTACAACCAGGAAAGGGTGATGAAAATGTGATAGAACGTCAGGAAAGGAACTTTACCCGGGATTCACCGCAAAGTCCGAAGGGAATTCGCTACTGGACCCGGGCGAAACTGAAAAATATCAAGCGAGATTTCATTAGGGAATGGTTCAGGAAGATTGTTTCGTCCGAGAAAGGATAAGGTAAATACCAGCGCGCCGAGTCGGAGACAATGGAATACCCGGGTTAAGAGCATCATCACCCGGGTAATTTCGAGTCGCTCTGCGCTTGGTCATGGGCGACTCCTTCAAATATGGCCAGTGGAATAACGTCAAGTTAGCTCATGTATACCATCAAAGGAATACGAATTGAATACGAGGGGGCGATATGAAACCTTGAAGACGACCCCTCGGGGTTTTCTCTTAGATCCGACTTTGATTGTCGGCTCCATTTCCTCCTCATCACTGGCGAATTCTACCTTGCCGTCAGTTTCTTCTTGTTCTTCCTTGTCCTCTTGCTCTGGAAGTTATCAAGGTCACAGTTGGAAAATGAAGAACGGGACACGACGAACTCAAAGGAACTAAGTGAAGTTCGGAACGTACCTTCATCCGAGTTAGTGCCATCCTCTTGCTCCTCTGGATTTTCAGAGCTAGGAGGAGTTTCAATCTTCCAAAAGGGATCATCAGCCTGAGAAGAAGGTATAAGAATAAGGGTTATTAGTCATATCGAGTGGAAAGTGTGAAAGCAAAAGTATGAAAACCGAGTCTTTACCTTGGGGGCTGGGTTCTCACGCGTGAAGGGTTCTAACCCGGCTATATTCCGGATTACCTCCAGCTTCTCTGTCAAGAAGCTCTTGATAGTCTTGTTGGTATCTCCGGCTGCAAAGCTATGGGTGGAGTACCGGAGCGAGTCCGTGGTGTGCCCTGAATACTCGCACATTAACTTAGTGCGGATGGAGTTGGGTTGGATCCGGAAATCGACCCAAGTTTTCACCAGGTTAAGCCCAATGAGACCTTGGGCCGACAGAACAGAGATTTTGGCTAGTAAAGGCCGGATGGCCTCCCTGTCCGGGTCAGGGGCAAAGGCGTTGAAAGTCTCGGAGATATCGAGAAGGCCCTCCGAGTAACCCGGCAGTTTCTTTTGGCCGGATGGGGAGGTGTCTCGGCAATAGAAGTATGAGAGTTGCCAGTGTTTGACGTGGGAGTTGAGAGTGAGGGGTGGCATCAGAGAATTCTTGCGGCGCTGGATAGAAATCCCGCCGCAAGCGAGAAGTGCCCCGTCACCACTTTCGCGGCACGGTTTGCAATGGAAAAGTTCGACGAAAAGAGCCAAACTTGGCGGAGTGCACAAGTATGACTCGGAGAGAACGATGAAGCGGGAGATATTTAACATGGAGTTGGGCCCTATGTCAAAAATGCGAAGGCCATAATGGCTCAGAATATCACGGAAGAAAGGGTGACCCGGAGGACGGAACCCCCGGGTCACGTGTTCCACAAAGCATATTACCTCATCCTTCGCCGGTGTAGGCCCGGTCTCGTTGCCCGGTACCCTCCAGTGGATTTCCTTTTGAGGGGATAAAAGCCCTAACTCGGCCAGTTCTTCTAACTTGGCCTTCGTAACCGTGGATCGCGCCCAATTGGCGGATATGGAGTTGGTGGTCTTGGCCTTGGCCGGTGTTTTCCCCTGCTTCTTGGGAGCCATGTGATTGACCTGCAAAGCACGAGGTAGAAGGATACGAGGAATAAGACTCGGAAGCCATGAGTTGTTTGAGTATTAGCAAGTGATATCGAGACAACAGGGAAGTTGCATACTATCCGGGTATCAATCTGCAGAGTAAGGTTCAAACTATCTGGGTATCAAGCATCATAATAAAAGTTATGAAGGCCTATGCATTGAAAGAGACTTTGAGAGCGATGGATGGTTGCACGGGTACCTATTGCGAATAAAAAGAACCGGAAAAGGGAAGATTTTCTGGGTGACGGAAACAAGGGCGGAAAATTTGGGCGGCCCGAGCCCAGATTGGAGACTCCGTTTCTAGATTTGTGGTAAAATTAACGACTATGGGTGGTAGGAAAGTGAAATAAAGTCTATATCCAATTCATTGGATGAGCTAGAATGAATACGAGCAACTTAATTCGGCGTGACAAGGAAAAGGACCGGCGAGTTGACTTAGATCTAATCTGGAGAAAATCAAGAAATCGCGGAGGCTAGTTAATGGATGAGAGAGGCTTACTGGAGGGGATTGCAGTAAAGCTCGACGGAGGCAAATGGCACAAGCTTGGTGTCCCTTTGCGATTCCCGGCGGGCAGGTCGGGGGTCCGGCGGCGGATCTGGGCGGTGGTGCAGAGCGCACCGTGGCGGAGCGTAGACGACGGCAGATAGGCTCCGGTGATGCACGCGAGGCTTCCGTGGTGGCACTCTGTGAGCTAGAGCAGTGAGGAAGAAAGGAAGAAGAATGGGGGGAAATGAGCTGTTGGGGTTAGGGTTACCCCTAAGAGCCAATTTATAATAGCGTGAGTGGATAAGCCCAGTTCAACGGGTGGGAGCCGGAAGTTACGGAGTAACGGCTATCTGTTTAAGTTTTGCGAGATACGCTTTGAATATTGGGCGAGGTATCCGGACAGAAATTGGAAGGAGATATTCTTCATAATATCAAGATCAATTATCGAGTAAAGTACAGGAACTTGACATTCTTATCAGGGCTTAGACCCGAAAAGCTAAGTGTTTGGAGAGAAGCCGGGTTACTGTATGGCCACCATGGAGTTGGGCCTAGCTATTTATCAGAGCGCTTTAACCCGGCCTTCATGCATTCATGCATCTGATGTTTTTGCAGGGAATAGCAAGCGCTTCAAGGAAGGATCTGTGAAGCCCAAGCTATTCTGGGGACTACTGATGGAGGGATAATAACCCGGTAGGCCAGCTCCAAGGTATAACCCGGCCCAAAGGACGCTGCGCAAGATCCGGCTAAGGATAAAGAAACTTCTGGAAGGCCCAAGTTTGTAGGTCTCGTAACCCGGATTGCGGGTTACGGGAAAGGAAAGTTAGGGTTTGTATGTGGTGTCCGGGTAGGATCCAGGGTGCGTCTTGGAGGACAAGCCAGGGGGTACGGGTGCTTTATAAACCGACCCCTAGGTTTAGTTGAGAGGAATCTAAGAACCCTAGCAATATCGTTTTGTATCGAGTATCCAGTGTAACACGAGAGTTGAGTTAATATCTTGAGATCGGAGACTCGGCGACTTGATTGCCAGCTACCAGATCGAGTTCCATCATGTTTTCCTCTGAGCTGAACCCTCTCCCAAACGCCTGTGTCATCTTGCCCCAAGATCCGTTACCCCCGGTAACGTCTGCCGTGATTATCCCACGACAAGCTTCCTCCTCGGGACTTCTAAGACCTCTCCGGTATCCCCCCTCTTCTTATGATCTTCTAAAATAGGGTATCTCGATGGTGGTTTTTCCATCAGATTTCTGGTCCTGGTGTTTATTCTCCAAAAATTACGAAACATGCAAAATAAGATAAAATAACATAAGTAATGCATCATAACATGAAATATATCAATGAATAACAGAAAATAACAATATAAAATAGTGATGCAAAATGGACGTATCAACGACGTATCTCACTGTGAGATGCTCTCCACTCTAGTATATTTTCCGTTGACTCCTTGATAATGGCGCTCGGGTCCGGTGCGCTCTGGCCAAGGTCTAGCTCTGGCGCGTCCACATCAATCATGGACATGAAGAATGGGCCTAGTTCTAACCTCAATGGTGTCTTGCCGACATTGCAGTTGATGGGGCACGAGAGAAAGATGATCTTGTTCTTCTAGACTTCATCTTCAAGCTCTGAATGTCGCCCGGGAGAAGTAGGCTCTTTTGAACGTCGTTGATCAACCATAACATGTTTCCTCCTATCGTTGAGAGATCTAGGACGCGGGGCGATGTTCAGTTCCATCCGAAGCACGGTCATGGAGTGGGCTCGCACGGGTGAGCACTTGATGTCGTGCTTGCATTCAACACCCACGATCTTCCATCAAAAGCCCTTGTCGAAGAGAGTCTATAAGCTTCGTTCCAATCCTAAACGGGCACTCGAAATGACCCCCATTAACTAACGGGGCGGCAATGTGCAGTGGTACTTGAAGGCGGCTGATACGTCCAAAACGTATCTCCTTTTCCGAACACTTTTGCTATTGTTTGCCTCTAAACTTGAGAATTTTGGATACAACTAACACGGACTAACACAGTTTTCAGCAGAATTACCTTGGTGTCTCATTTTGTGTAGAAAAATCAACTTTAAGGAAATGACCCGGAAAAAATCCTGAAGTCCTTATTTTACCCGAAGACCCCCGGAGCCAGAAGAAGAACCGGAGGGGGCACGGAGGGGCCCACACCATAGCTGGGAGCGGCCACCCTAGGCCACGCCGCCTGGTGGTGTGGCTTCCCTAGGCACCCCCTCGTGCTCCCCTTTAGACTACATACCCCATGTAACCCTAAAATAGAGAGGGTTTGTCATATTCCAGAGAAACACACCCGAGCACGACCGCCACCTCGAAACCTATTTCGGGGATCAGAAGTTCCTGTTCTGGCACCCTGCCGGGACGGGGATTCGATGGAGATCATCGCCATCATCATCGCCATCACTTCTCTATCAACCATCCATGATTCCCCCATCCATGTGTGAATAATCCCCGTTGTAGGCTGAGAGGGATGGAAGGGATTGGATCATATTGTTAGGGCATAGTGCCTAGTATCCGTTGTTAGTGATTTATATCGTCGTTGGAACTTGTTATGCTTAATGCTTGTCACTAGGGACCGAGTGTCATGATCTCATATCTGAACATGTTATTGTTTCATGAGTATAATTATGTTTGTTGATCATATCTGCAAGTTGTTTACACATGTCGTTGTCCGGAACCTGAGGCCCCAAAGTGACAATAATTGGGAAAACCAGAGGGGATGGCTGTGATGTGAGGATCACATGTGTTCACGGAGTGTTAATGCTTTGCTCCGGTGCTTTATTAAAAGGAGCACCTTAATCACCAGTAGTTGCCCTTGAGGCCCCGCTTCAACGGGCTGGTAGGACAAAAGATGTTGTGCAAATTTCTCATTGCGAGCACGTATGACTAAATTGGAACACATGCCTATGGTTTGCCTAGAACTTGGATGATTTATTATTATCTATCTGTAATGCCCATATTTTCACTATTATATGAACTATCGTATCCATGCAACGCCCGTTCATCCATTCCCTATGCCTACAATATTTTAATCCTGCTGTTTTCCACAATTTCTACTATTGTTACTATTCTACTCTTGCTGTTATTTTACTACTGCTACTGTTATAAAACTATTACCACTGATAAATAGTTGCGAGCACGTTCACTTTCAGGTGCAGCTGAACTGACAACTCAGATGTTAAGGCTTACAAATATTTGATACGTCATAAACGTATCCTTAATTTCTGATGTTCCATGTTGTTTTTTTTGAAGCATTTTCTACTGCAAGGGAGTCCCCCACAGCCCTTTATTGCCATCCAAAGAGTGTTACAGTTATGTACAAATATACATTAAGGAAATAGACTAAGGCAGTCTATCACCAGCTAGCTAAGTTAGGGTCTTAATCCATGATAATAAATCTGCAGCCAAAGAAGCACTCCACCTATGCTTAAGCATAAGGAGATCTAACAAGAATCCAACTTTCCATCCCATAAAGGAGTGTCTTTCCGATTTGAAAATAACTCCATTCCTTTGCTTCCAGATGTTCCAACAGGCAAGAATCACTATCTCAGTGAAACAAGGTCCTTTGACAGCCTTTTTTGCAAAGGAGAGATTATGCAAGACTGTGTTATCACTCCAGATGATTTGCAAGTAACTCCAAATCCGTGAGCTAAACACACATTGGAAGAACAAATGAATCCAGTCCTCATGACAATGGTTACAGCAAAGAACACAGTAATCAGTCCCCTCAATCTTCCAGTTCCTTCTCTTGATCATGTCCTTGGTATTAATTCTATCTTTTAGAATCAGCCAAGCAAAAAAAAGTTTGCTTTGACATGCATTTCACTACTAGGGAAAAGCTTACCCGTGACGCACCTGGGCGCGTCACGGCTATCACGCCGCGCCTATGGGTTTAACCGTGACGCACCTAGCTGGTGCGCCGCGCCTATTGATACCCGTGACGCACGGGCTCGGTGCGCCGCGGCTATTGCGAGGCGCGTCACACCTAACTCCGGAGGTGCGCCACGGCTAGGGACTTAGGTGCGTCACGGCTAAGTTATTTGGTGCGCCACGGGTATCAAGTTTTGCGCGTCACGGCTATCCTCCCAGGTGCGTCACGGGTACCCTTTTTGGTGCGTCACGGCTATACTGTGCTGTATTGTTTTGAAATACGCAGTACCGTATTTATACAGGTATATACACAGCTCAAATATAGAAGAATATCAGTAGACAAAATGTATCAAAACAGTTCTCTGACGAACAAATGATATATCATAGTTGATCATACTGCTTAGAATTCCGAATAGCTACATCAAACAGTTGATTATGAATACAAAGTGTTTATAAGAGTCAAATAGATACAAGTGACCTACATCAAACGGTTAATCATCGGGACCGATTACATCGATCGATGATGCTTCATCATCGGGACTAGTGACCTATCTAGTCGCCGATAACCTAATCATCTAACTAGGAACCATAGCATGACGAGAGAGGCGACAGCGACAAGAGCGGCGGCGATGGTGTTCATCCACTTGTTGTTGTTGTTCTTCTTCTTCTGTTCCTCCTCGAGATGGATGAACCACCTAGCTTCCGCCGCCACTCTTGTGTTGTAGGATTTGTAGGCATTCTCTTTGAACTTGTTCACCTGCTCGAAGCAGTCTTCCCAGTGATCGTAGACTCCTGGAACCCTGCCTCTAAACACCACGTAGCACCTCGGCATCTGTAATGACAAGAAAGAAAACTAAAAAAAAATAGTTTTAAACATGTCTGTAATAACTAGTAAATGGAGATATATTACATACATAAGTCGAAAGTTAAACACAAAGGATCAAATTGGCCATTCATAGTTCGAAAGAAATCCAGAAACCCTCGCATTCGTTCCTTTCCCCGGATCACCACCTCCTGTAGTACCTCTTAACTGGAACAAGATGGTCATCGGTCTGTGTGCCTCATATTTAGGGTGGAAACATACAAGCAGCCGTAGGTGGTGGCGCTGCGCCAAGTGGGATGCACAAGATCCTAACTTTGTGAAAATCACAAGGCGCAACGGACCACCTAGGCCATCTGAGTGTGAACCAAGTCTTTTAATCATCGGCATTTATACAAAAGATCGAACGAACATAGGACCGGAATAATATAAAAGCAAGATAATCAAGCATTGACATAATTGAGCATCAGTTACGAATGGACGATTCATAACCGTAACGATGTGTGCCTCATATTTAGGGTGGACACATACAAGCGGCCGTAGGTGGTGCCGCTGCGCCAAGTGGGATGCACAAGATCCTAACTTTGTGAAAATCACAAGGCGCAACGGACCACCTAGGCCATATGAGTGTGAACCAACTCTTTTAATCATCGGCATTTACTTATTCAAAAGATCGAACGAACATCACAAGTAAGACCGCAATAATGAAAAGAAAGATAATTAAGCATTGACATAATTGAGCATCTGTTACACGATGGATGATTCATAACCCTAACGATTGAGTTCGACTAATTTCGGAAAATGTAGCAAGCCTTACAATAGTTCTCACTCCTTCTAACTCATCCTCCCAGGGATTACAACGGGACAGCCCTCCGGAGTGATGAAGGGCCTGTCGTCACATGTAGTTGCTAGGTAGGTATCTATGTCGTGGTTCGGCATGTTGAACCGGCAGTAAAATGTCCCACTCTTGTTCACCACTTCATGAACGATTTGCGTGGCAAAGCACTTCTGGATATCATATATCTCTTCTCTAACCTTGTCATCGTCGACCATCGACAAGCGGGAGGCCCATTGTTGGACTTGACTAGGCAGGGTAAGGAACTGTTGATCCCGTACATACGCCCGCATATGATGGAGGACATAGTAGGTGTCTCGGTTACTGCCTGCCGGCTGCTTGACGCACGCGAAAGTCGTCGTGTGGGTGAACACCCGAGCGCCCTGAACGACCTTCTCCCTAGTGATTTTGCCCCCCCTTGCGTGGTAGCCGATGAGAGCATTATCCAAAACTTTCTTCATGTTGGAGTAGTCTTTCTTCACCGCACTCCCTGAGTCGAGATACGTGGCATGCGAATGACTGATACAAATGCAGATGAGTGTGCATTGTGTATATCTGCGCGGAACAATCCAAACAAAGTGTTGGAAAGGAGCGATGAAAATCTAAAGAAAATCACTTTCGATTCGGCTAAGAATATTGACTTACCCGGCAAAGTAAGGCACGAGGATGTAATCCTTGGTCTGGTTCGCCAGCATGAAGTCCCGGAGATATGTCGACGCGACTATCTGGTTCCCAACGCCGCACAACACGTCGTGGCGCATGTAGAAGGGGTCCGCTATCGCGATGCCCGGTGTATTATCCCTGCTGACTTGCACCGCCAGACTGAGCGAGTATAGGCGGACCATGGAGTAGTGCAGCGGATTGCTATGGAACATATCGAAGATGTCCAAAAACCGCAGTACTATCCTATCCGCGCCGGTTGACTCGACGAAGCCCAAGTCCTTTGGCACCATGGCAATGAAAACCGGGTATGATGGATCCTTGGATTCAAGAAGGCGCGATTCAAGATAAAGAATGCTGTCATGCAAACTCCGCATACCCCCACTTGCGGCCTTGAGCTTGCTCTGGCTAAGCATAGGCTGACCAATCACATGCATCTTCGCATGCCTAGATGTAGGTGGGCCGTCCTGCTCACGGAGCGGCATCTTAGCAGGCTGGCTCACGGACTTTGCGGCCTTGGATCAAGGTCCTCTTTTCCGCGGCTTCGGCGCTTTCGCAATGATCTCCTTCTCAATCTCCTCATTAGCCGCCTTACGGATTGTGCCAGGGCTGAAAATAACTCCTCCCTTCGCAATTTTCTGAGTCTCGATGCAGGGGGCGACATCTGGAGGCGTGTCTTCCTGAGAACCGAATAGACGCTTGCAACTGGATTTATCCGCGGGAGGAGCCTCACCACGAGCCTCCGTGCTATGGTAGGGTTCTTCTGGGGGAGGAGCAATGTAATCTCCGCCATCAAAGTCATCAGCGATGAAATCCATGGCATCAAGATCAACGTCATCCGCCGGGTGTTGTGCCATCTCCATGTCAGGGGTAGGCGACGGCGCGGCGACGGTCTTGCCATCGCTCCGCTCCGGCGCTTCTAGAGGGGTTGTTTTCGAGGTGGTGCCTCGCGCCGTTAGTTCTAGAGGCGATGTCTGCGGGGTGGCGCCCCTCTTCCCCAGGCGAATCTGGCTCTTCGGCCATTCCATGTTCCAAGGTAGGCACTGGAGCAGCGTCAGGGTATCGGGGTCATCTTCTTCCTGGTAGGGTTGAATGGGAGGCAACAAGTCGTCGTAGCCCGCCAGCACCCGAAGCAATCGAACTCTATATACGTCTTCGCGCATCGGCCTGTTGTGGAACCTGCGGGTTGACGGTTGAACGATCATACCCACAGCAACATCGTTCAACACGCCGTCCACTGTGCGTAGGAGAGTGCATGGAACGTCGGCGTTCTGCGGAAAACATGCAGGGCGTCAGAGATGCCAGTCTAAGGCAAAGGA
The DNA here is from genome assembly GCA_028641055.1 of Alopecurus myosuroides. NCBI lineage: Eukaryota > Viridiplantae > Streptophyta > Magnoliopsida > Poales > Poaceae > Alopecurus > Alopecurus myosuroides. The sequence goes on along the minus strand of CM054063.1, from coordinate 290,203,439 downwards.
AGATCGACGCTCGAACGCTTAACTATTTACCTGACTGACGAGGGCGTCGAGCTCCTCTAGTGGCGAGGGGCCAACGACGGCGGGCGTGCTACTATTGACTGGCGAGGGACCGCTGGCGGCGGGCGTGCAACTGATGGCCAGGCGGCGGTCGTTCGTTGGTGCACGCTCTTCATTCGGCGGAGGACCGCCCACTGTGGGCGCGCAACGGATGTTCAGGCGGCTAGAGGCGGTCGGAGTCACTATCGGCGCCGTGTTGTAGGCGGGCGGAGTCACCAGTGGGTCCGCAATCGTGGCGTTGGCCGGCGAGACTCTGGACAAGTCTCTTGAGTTGCTGCCCTGCACGCTAGGCACCGGGCACGGCCCCACTCGACCTCCTTCATTCCATCGAGTAACCACATCGTAGATGGTAGGCAAAACGCTGCCCATTTGTTCTGCCAAAGCTGCTTTGACAATATTAGGAATATCGGCAACTTTGTCCTTGAGGTCTGCAATCTCGCGATCGCGGGCTTCGTCACGTTGGATATCTTCGAAGGTCCTCTTTCTATTCCTTCTCGCCTCCCTGGGCTCCTTGAAGTACTCTATGAGCTTCGTCGTCGTGCCCAGGCCACAAACTCGGCCACCTGACGGCCTTTTGTGCTTTTCCTTCCCCTGCGTCACGTTCACCGCCCTGTTTAAATTGTCGTCCCACGGGCCGTGCAGCCTCGGCATGGATGACGAGGTTCCACCACTTTCGATTTCTGCGTTCTGCACAATTAGCGTGAACCATTTAGAATTCCACCAGTACACTATAATGCAATCGACTAGATCGTCAAGAGCAAACTAACTAGGGTGCTGTATTTACTTACCAAGTTTTCATACAACTTCTTCACCTTCTCATCATCGGTAGTATACTCATTAGCTACCGGGTCATATGTAAACCGGGCCCTGATGAAGTTTTTTGTCCGCGGCGAGTACCTTGCGAGAGGGTCAGGGATGCCCTCTGCTGCACGTTTGGCGTCCTCCTTCTCCCAATTGGGAATCGCCGCTCTATAACCGCCGCATCCCAGATGGTGGGTACCTATGTTCAACCGCCGCATCCTCTGCCCCCAATCAGCGTTAGCCTTGGCGACTTCGCTCTGGCAAAGTACCTTGAAGTCCTGGAGTTCCACTTCGGTGATTCTCGGCTCACTCGCTAAAACATCCTGCAAGCTTTTTTGGGGGTTCAAGACCTTAACCTTCACCCGGTGTTTCCAGTTTGCCAAGGCGGTGTTCGTCTTACCAATGGCGCAATGGTTGACCTTATTCCCGTCCAGATTGTCGTTATTGTACTTAAACAGCTCGTCTGGCGGATGCGGGTACAAGTATCGTCCGTGCAGCTTTCTAAAGAGAAGAACCTGATAATGGGCATTCTCTTTTTTCCTTAGATCATCGGTTAAGATGCTGACAGTGTCCCGGACAATGCAACCAATTTGGTTGCCGAATCCTCTGACCACCGCCTCGGGCGCGATTGGATACCCACTGCTATCAATTTCCGTGATCTCTTCACGGTAGGTGTGGAGACTGTTACTTTTCCGTTTTCTCGTTGCCGTCCTCTTCTTGGCTTTGCTACCACCATCAGTCTGACCGCCGGCATCAGCGGTTTCATTTCCGCCGGCGGCGCCACTAGTGGTATCACCGGCGCCACTAGTCGTGACGTCATCCTCCTCGCTACCGCTAGTGTCTGCGTCAGCCCAGGCATCCGCCGTCGGGTCGTATTGCTCATCTTCTTCGTCGGTGATTTCCCAGAACGGCTTAGAACCGCCGGCCTCGTCGTCGTGTGCCATGTTCTGAAGGGGGAAATTATTGGTTAATCTAAAGGAAACAAAAAATCGACATACTACTCGATCACGGGAAAACGGCTAAGTCCTAAATTCACGGGAAAATTTCGGCATGACCTTTGCTAATTTTCTAACACTAGAGTGCCCAATTCTCGCCGAAACGGAAATTAATCAACATTTCGGCGAAAATGGGCAACCCATTTGAATTCCCTGCAAAGTTTTAAACGGCTCGATGGCCGGACAGATTTCCAAATGTGGTACCAACACCAAAAGTGGTACCAGCAGCAAACTGCACATTTTGACAAGTACCAATTGCAACACCAAAAATCTGTTAAACCAATCATAATTCCAAATCTGCACCTTATAGCGTCTCTGCATAATTGTACACAATCAATAAAAACGGAAAAAACAATAACATAGCAAACAATAGCTGAATAATCTCAATATGCCTAACAATAGCTGAAAAAACAATAACATAGCAAACAATAGCTGAAAAACAATAACATAGCAAAGGTGGTTTCCTGCTGCAGAGGGTCCGTTTCTGGATCATGGAGGATCCTTTCACATTGGTTCGGGCAGTAACTTTAATCAAAACCAAGGTAGAGGCTATGGAGCGTATGATCACAGTGGGGTGAGAGGTCGTTATGGACATAATCGTAATCTTGGTCGTTTTGGTGGCAACCAGCAGCTAACGATGACTTCCCAGCCAATTTCACAGCCGCAGCTGACAGCCACTTCGGCAGTACATGTACCTACAGTGGCTGTTGTTCCCCCCGTGACTCCTGTTGTTGCTGAACAAACAGTACCTTTGGCCACTAGTGTGGCTGCGATGGCAACTATGACCGCTCCTCTGGTTGCATCGGTAAGACAGGAACAAGGTTCTGGACTAGTATCTGCTTCCACTCTGGCCAAGGCAGTGCTAATGTGGCTCCCAGGAAGGCTAAGAAGTGCTATAGATGTGGTCAGGCAGGACATCGGTCTAAGTTGTGCATAGTGGATATCTGCCTAAGTTCCAGAAACAGGCAAACATGCCTCTGAACATCGTTGATCACTACCAGCTAGTGGGGAGCTAGCAACTTGGGTAGCTTCAGGTTTCGGTACATCATTGCATCCACAGAGATGCAGCACTGAAGCCATGGGTTGCTGCTACGGCAGCGAAAGGTGAAAAGATAGGTTGACGCCTCTGAGTCGAAGAGAATAAAACTGAAGTGCAGTCACATGTATCAACAGAGGTACTAGCTAGTAATTCTACTGTCTTACAAATACCTGTATCACATAACAAAAATGAAATGAGAACAGAGTAAATCCAAGGATGTTCAAACACAGGACGCTGCTCGTGCTCGTATATTCTACTATAGCCTCTACAGTGACCAAAAAAGGAAGTTTGTCTCCCGACCTTCGTGCTCATTGGAGGCTCGTGCTCGTGCTCATTGGATAATTCTACTATGTACCTACAGTGGCTGCTCGTGCTCGTGTTCGTGCAGTAGTATCTATATACATGGGACGATCAGTGACCAAAAAAGGAGTAACGAAGCTAGCTAGGAAGTTTATACATGGTGCAGGGAGCAGAGCAGAGACAGAGCAGGGACAGACGAATCATCAGCCGCTAGCCCGGGCGGCGGCGGCCTCTCCCTACCTTCGTTGTTCACGCAGGAACAAGAACAGGAACAAGAACAGGGCGGGAGGGGAGGAGGAGGGGGCTTACCTAGGGCTCGCTGTAGTCGTTCACGCAGCTGCACACGGCGTCGTGGAAGGGGAAGAAGCCGTCGGCCTTGACGGTCCTGCAGCTGCACAAGGCGTCGTGGAAGACGGAGGCCTTGGCGCTCCTGTAGGTGGATGGCGGCGCGGCTCCTCGTCCTCCTCCTTGTCGGGGACGGCGGCGCGACTCCCCTCCTCCTGGGCGGTGGGCGGCTACGGTGCTGGGCAGCGGTGGCTAGGGCAGCGGTGGGCGTGCGGTGGCTAGGGCGGGAGGGCAGCGGTGGCAGACGGGAGGGGACGGTGGCTAGGGCAGCGGTGGTGGACGGGAGGGGACGGTGGCGGCGATCGATGGAGACAGAGGGGGAGCTAGACGGGAGGGGACGGTGGCTAGGGCTAGGGCGCTGGGCGGCGGTGGCTAGGCCGTGCGGAGGCGACGGAATGGAGGCGACGGTGGTTCTTTCAGATCGAGATTGGAAGAGGAAGAAGCAGAGGGGAACGGTACCGTACCTGTTATAGAAGAGGATAGCGGTGACGCACCGAGGGGAGGTGCGTCGCGCCTAAAGTAACCGTGGCGCACCAACTAACCGCGCGTCGCGCCTAAGCTATTCGTGACGAACCGACGAAACGTGCGTCGCGCCTAAGCTAACTGTGGCGCACAAGATGGAGGTGCGCCACGCCTATCCGTAGTATCTACAGAAAAGAACTGCGCGTGGGTAGGTATCAACAACTGATACTTACCCCAGTGGCTAGTGCCCTTCCTACCTAGCCTCCCACTAGGGTTCGACTCCTGTCCACCCCCAAATTTTTTTATTTTTTATTTCTTACAAAATGATTCAAAATAAATCAATATATAAATAAATATATACATAGCAAATTATAGTAGATCAACATAGATGTAAATATAATGAAATTTGCAAAATCGATATAAATGCAAAAAATCTCAAATAAAGTGTTGATTAATTTAGAAGTCATAAAATCTCAAATATTCTCATTACATCATCTTAATTTTGTCGAATTCATGCACACACACGGCAACATAATGATTCTTGTAGCTCTAGCTAGCGTTTTACAATTTTCTTCCCCTTCTTTGTCGCGGTTGAGTAATTCAGTCCCGGAACACCGTGACTTCTTCGGTGGAATGGGCGACCTGTAGGTAGCGTTGTCCTGCTTCTTCTTGTTGTGTATTTCGTTCCATCGTCGTTGTCATCTTCCATTTTCGGGTCGCCGTACTGGTCAAAGTCTTCCTCGTTGGCTACTCCATCCATTCCGATGATGCTTCTTTTGCCTCTCCGCACGACAACACGGCTAGGCCTTGTCGGGTCAGTAATGAAGAAGCATTGGTCCACTTTGTTAGCCAAGACCCATGGCTCATTTTTTGCGGTGACATTCGTGCCGGATTTGGCTTTAGGTATCACCATGGTGGTGAAATATTGTCCTTCTTTCCTGACGCTCTTTGCCCATGTGACACGGAACATTGGCACCTTCTCTCCGCAGTAGTCGAGTTCCCATATCTCGTCGGTCCTACCATAGTATCTTTCCTTGACGTCACCTGTTAATGATTCCATCGTTACCCCCGAGTTCTGGTATTCGCAGTTCCGGTCCTTATTTGCCGTGTAGAATGTGTAACCATTGATATCGTATGCCTGATATGTCATGAGGTTATGTGCGGGGCCTTGTGACAATGTGAGTATGAGTTTTTCTTCTTCAGAATAAGGCGTCTCCGGGTGATCGCTCATAATCTTCTCCCTGAACCACTGTGTGAAATGGATGTTGTGCTCTCTGATTATTTCTGCTTCGGTCCTATGTTGTCCCCGGTCACTGTAATACTTCGCGATTAGCAATTTGTGCTTTTCCAACCAAGGATCGACCACTGTTAGATGTTGTAGCGCGACTAGGTTTGCTCTGTCAAAGTCGTTGCGTCGGCCCTGAAAGTCGACATCCATTTCGCGCTGGCCCTCGCGGTGTCCCCATCCAGCGAGCCTACCAAAGTGCCTGTTTACGGGCAGACCAGGGTTCTCATCTTTGTCTAGAAAATTCGTGCAGAAAGAGATGCACTCTTCTGTCAGAAAGCCCTTGGCAATGCTTGCGTCTGGACGGGCCCTGTTGCGGACGTATCCTTTGATGGAACCATTCATTCTTTCGAACGCCATCATGGAGTGTAAAAACGGCGGCCCGAGCTGGATGATATCATCCACGACATGGACAAGGAGATGCACCATGATGTCGAAGAATGCGGGCAGGAAGTATATCTCAAGCTCGCATAGTATCACCACGATCTCTTCCTGTAGCCTTGCGAGTTGCTTTACGCCAATCGATCTCCTTCTCGCATAGCGTGAAGCACGAAGGGGGACAGTAATATTCCGTCTTCTTGGCCTTTTTACCCTTGCGGCGACCTTCCGTCCCATCTAACACATCATGATCATCATCGTCATCATCATCCGGTTTTCCTCCGTGGAGCTCGCCCCTGATATTCAAAAATCTCAAGTCGTTCCTTGCTTTCGGCCCATCTTTGGTCCTCTCCGGCATGTTGCGCAGGGTGCCAAGCAGACTCTCGCACACGTTTTTCGTGATATGCATGAGGTCAAGGCAGTGGGGCGTGCGCAGAATCTTCCAGTACCTCAGGCCCCAGAGAACAGACCTTGTTTTCCATACACCCTCCAACGGCGCCGACGCCTTTCGCTTCTTTCCCGGCGCAGGGCACTCTTTCCAGTTCTTCAACAGCTCGTCGATTTCCTCGCCGCTCCTTTGACGTGGGGCTCTTCGCATCTCAACTTCATTGTTGAACAGATGTTTGCATTTTCTCCACGGGTCATCTTTCCGAAGCCACCTTCGATGCCCCAAGAACACGGTTTTCGAAGACCCGGGGTTTCTCTCTAGCTGGAGATACGTAGTGTCATCCATGCACCTAACGCATGCACATAATCCGTGCGTCACCTACCCCGCGACATATCCGTAACCGAGGTAGTCATGCACCGTCGTGATGAGCACGGCTCTCATTGGGAAAAACGTTTCTCCATAGGCGTCCCACGTATTGGCTGGCTCGTCCCATAACGTGGCTAGCTCCTCTTCCAACAACTGGACATACAGATTGATGTCGTTACCTGGTTGTTTTGGCCCTTGAATAAGCATACTCATCTATATGTACTTCTTCTTCAAGCACAACCAGGGGGGTAGGTTGTATATACATACAAACACGGGCCAGGTGCTATGGGTGCTGCTCTGGTTGCCAAAAGGATTTAATACATCCGTACTCATGCACAACCTGATGTTCCTTGGATCGTCGCCGAATTCGGGGTATTCGATGTCTAGCGCCTTCCACTGGCTTGCATCTGAGGGGTGTGTCAGCATCGTGTCATCCTTCTTTGGATCAATTCCATCATGCTCTTCTGGCTTCTTCCTTTCCGCGTGCCATCGCATGAGCTTCGCCTGTGTGGGGTCTGCAAAATACCGCTGCAGACGGGAAGTTATCGGAAAGTACCACACCACTTTTCGAGGAGAGGCCTTCTTCCCTGTCTTGTATCGAGTTGCGTCGCACACCGGGCATATGGTTCTCTCCGCGTCCGCGCCCCGTTAGATGATGCAGTCATTAATGCAAGCATGGTATTTCACGTGAGGTAAATCCAGAGGGCACACGACTTTCTTGGCCTCCTCGATGCGCGTTGGACACTTGTTCCCCGTGGGAAGACGGTCGTGCCAGAATGCCATGTTCTCATCGTAGCTCGCATCGGTCCATCGGTGTTTTGTCTTCATCTCGAGGGTCCTTAACGTTACGTTCAGACGGGTATCCTCGCTCACGCATCCTTCATACAATGGAGTAACAGCGTCTATCTCCAGTTGCGACAGCTTCGATTTCTCTCTAGCAGCAGCTCTGGTGTTGCTAGTCTCCTTGAGAAGCAGAGCTTGGACATGAGGGTCCCGCACCCAGTCCGACGACGATGTCCCGACATCTTCATCAAGATGTCCTTCGTCTTGATTATGATCATGTCCGACATCTTCATCACGATGTCCTTCGTCTTGATTATGATCATGTCCTTCATCTTCATCATGATGTCCTTCATCATGTCCGGGCGACTCTTCATCTTCATCACTTGTCGGGTAAAGAGTGTAGCCATCCATGAAACCACGACGGATAAGGTGCGACTCCAATTCACCACAATCGTATCTGATCAAGTGTTTCAGTTTGCATCTTCGACAAGGACATCTTATCTCCGTCATGCTATTTCGAAACATTTCGTCCGTCGCATGTTTCATAAATCTAGCCACGGTGCCTGCGCTTATATGCATGGTTGCCTGCATAGTAAAAAAAGATCAAATGACAAATTAATTAGAATCAAATTACATAATATATGGATGATGCATGCATGGTCGTCGACGGAAAAATTCGCCATGACCTATGCTAAAAATAGGACATTCTCGGAGTGCGTGGTCGCTGAAATGGAAATGAATCAACATTTTGGCAACACATGTCAACTCATTTTTAAGACATCCACAAATTTCATCAAAAATACGCAACACAATTTCGCATATGTATATATGCAACCATATGAATCTTTTGTGACGACGCACCGGCCGATACCGAGCGAGATCTATGAGAGAGATCTAGCGAGATCAACACACATACATACAACACATATACATATCCCTCCAACAACTCACCAACTATAGATCTTGCCGACTCGAGACCGAGAGCGTACGTGTGTATGTGGCTATAGGAGGAAGTGAAAAGATGGAAGGGAAAGTGGTAATAAAGTGAGAGATGGGGGTGGAGAGAAGTGTTTACTAGATTCCCCTCACATATATATCAAATAAAATAGGTTAAATAAGTTCTAAATGGTGGGAAAATGGGGGAAATGGGGTGGTGAGGAGGTGGGGGGCGACCAGATCTATAATGGTGTGGAGATATGGGGGATGGGAGGTGGGGGGTGGTCCCAACCACTTAAATTCGTCCCAGGTATACCCGTGACACACCTAGGCAGTGGTGCGTCACGGCTATGTTGGATACCCGCGGCGTGCCTACCAGCGGTGCGTCACGACTGTAGATGGTACCCGTGGAAAAGATAGCCGTGACGCACCACTGGTAGGTGCGCCGCGGGTATCCAACATAGCCGTGACGCACCGCAGCCTAGGTGCGTCGCGGGTAGGCCTCGGAGGCTCGCCACCCCGGCCCCACACATAGGCGCGACACGCCTTCTGTTTAGTGCGCCGCGGGTATGTCTATAGGCGCGACGCACCAAACCGTGGTGCGCCACGGGTAATAGGCGTGACGTGCCGTTTCTCTAGTGCGTCACGGGTATCATCACTCCTATAGCCATTTTCCTAGTAGTGTTTGGACTTCGAGATCCACTTGGCAGGCCCATCATCAGGCAGTTGAGCAAACTGCAGCTGATAGAATTTGCTGGAACTATAAACCCCTTTATTAAAATTACATTTCCAAACATCATTACGGGCATTCACTTGAACATTATCCAAGAGAACTTGCAGATCAGTAAACTCAAGGAAAGCTTCATTTGAAAGAGGCAAATGAAAAGCATCCGAGAGGTCAGTCAACAGCTTCAAATCACTCACTGATGACAATGGGTCCTTGGCAAAGGAGAACAATCTTGGAAATTTTACTGACAAAGGTTGTCCCCTCCAAGAATCTTTAAAGAATAGCCCAGTATAACCATTCCCCACAATGCAAGAAGAGAATGAGCACCAAGTATCAGCCAATTGCATAACACCCCTCCACCAAAATGAACCACAGGAGGTCACAGCATGCGGAACTGACTAAAAATAATAAGCATTCTTGACTAGATGAACCCAAGGAATATCCATAGAGTTATAGAATTTTGCCAGGAATTTCAGCAGTAAAGCCCTATTTTGGATCTGAAGATTAATGACCCCTAAGCCTCCTTTACTTTTAGGCTTAGATACCATATCCCAAGCAGCCAAAGAATTCACTCTTTGCTTATTTTTGTTCTTCCTCCATAAACATCTCCTCCTTGCTTTGTCAATGACATCAATGACACCCTTAGGTATTACTAATGTGCACATATAATAAGTGGTCAAAGAGGACAGAACCGAATTCACAAGAACCAAGCTATCCCCATAAGAGAGAAATGAGACTGTAGCAGAAAGTCTCCTCTCAACTCTGTCAACGAGTGGTGCAAAATATCTGATAGAGGGCTTAGTTGTTCCCATGGGCAAGCCTAAATATGTGAAGGGCATAGAAGCCACATTACAATCCAAAACAGAAGCCAAATCAACAGTTTCCTGTTGCGATAAATTAATTGGTATCATGGAAGACTTGTTATACACTACAAGAAATATGTTGATACGTGACCCTCAATTTTTGTCACTAGAAGGTCACGTAGGTTGATTCATGACCCCTTTTTGACCAAAAATGGAAAGTCACATACCGAGCGTCTTATTTGATCATCAATGACTAATTGAATGGAATTGTCATAGACTCTATGACTCAATCAGAGGGGTCATAACCCTATGACCAACTGATTTGGTCATGTGATATCCTGCCATAGCCACGTCAGATCCTACGTGGCCAATCCTACGTGGAAAAATTATGACCAACTGAGTAGGTCATGGAAGAGATTCAGCCCATTCCATAGCTGCACCTCAATATGGGCCAGGCCCAACAATTAAGCCTTTTTGCGATTTTTTCCTGCCTTATTTTTTTTTTGCTTAAATGGACCAAGCCGAATCTTTGTGAGCCTTTTTCTATCCCAGGCCTTTTTTTCTTATCACGATATTAGTTCTGGTTTTTGTTTGTTTGGGCCGTTACATTCTCAGCCTAGTACATTTTGGGCCATGGCCTTTTAATAGTCCAATAGATGGGCCAACTTTTGGAGTAGAAACATTTCTAGATATTGAGCAGTTATTAAATCAACATATACACAGCAAACAACACGTGACAGAAGCACATACAACATCACTCCCATTCAAGATCATCTCATTTCATCATACAGTAGATGGCACTTCATCATAAACAGTAAATATCACTTACTACTGCATTACAGATACAACACACTGGCAAAAACAAGACTGATACATCACAATGGCAAAAACAAGACTGACTAAGGAGAACATAATGAACTCTCAATGAAGAGATGGCGACTCAGCACATCTGGTTCCGCAGCATCCGATTGCAGAACATGGCTTCCAGGGACTCCGAATGAGACACCAGAGTTGGGAACTTTCCTGCAGTTGATAATATAATGTAAGAACACAAGCAGGCAAATAAAGTGTCAAACTGAATTTCAGTCTAGTACTAGTGCAGCAGAAATGGTTATGAACAAGAATAATAGCATGCCAAAAATCCTAGTCAGAGTGTTAATCATCCTCAATTTGTAACTTGGTAAATAACCCAAGAAGAAATAGGTTGCCCAATATCTCAAGAATTGAGTATGTGCAGAGAACAAACAGCATACGTTTTGCCAATTCTTCTTCAACAGAGAGACCAGGAAATTCACGCTTATCTGCACATTCTGGAAGATCTGCTTCTCGTCCATACCCATGTGGCCAACGGCAACACCCATGCAGAGCACCTTTTTCAGCTGGAACTTCACAGTAGCCTTGGTCTCGTTAAACATAAATTGGCAAACTGTCAAAGAACAAAGAAAGCTTTATTACAAAACTATTATCTATGATGTTGAAATGGACCAGTGAAATGCTTCTGCAACAACCTGAGACCACGCTCTCTGGAGGTTTTGCTCAATCTGCTGGAGCCTGGCCCTGCTAGTTTCGAGGTTCTGCACATAAGCCTGTGAAAAAAAAGGACATACATGTAGCATGGTACAGCAGCAAGCAAACTGCAATGTTAATACACAAATCATATGATTTACTACTACACAGCTGCAGATTTCAATCGATAGACACCAATGCTGCATCCTAAGCGGACCATAAATTCAACACATCAACTATATGCATTTCTCAACATCTAATTTTGTTCCAGTTCTGCAATTTGCACAATATAGCAGTCTAAAAGGAAATAAATATGTTCATTTCCAGATTACACATTTAATTAGAACAGGAAAGAGACACCAACATAAGCAAGAATTGACAACAAAACATACGTTAATTATATCACATCATCTCTAGCTCTATTGTTGTTCTACTACTACAGCATTCAAACTCATGTCTGGGATCAACAGTACCAATAACATACATGTGGCATGGTACAGCAGCAAGCAAACTGCAATGGTAATACACAGATCATATGATTTACTACTACACAGCTGCAGATTTCAATCGATAGACACCAATGCCCACACGAAATATGGTAACTTTCAGCAAAACAAGAATAGCAGAGCTCAATACACAATCTGCTATGTAGTAAAGTATTTCTAGATGCTATGATCGTGTAGCTTAATAAACAATCGAATGTTGTCGCAAATCATGTGTGTACTAAAGTGATTCCATCACTAAAGCTAGTACAATCGGAGGTGCCCATCGCCGCAGAGCAGGAAGGTGAGGTCAGGACGGCGGATCTAGTACAATAAATGTAATGATCAATGTTCGTAACACAGGAAAAAGAGTAGAAATTGGCATGCATCAGGCACTCTACATTGATTCTTTGTGACTTGCTTCACCATTAGCATGTTCTAGCTACTACAGGGAGTAGCTACTTCATGTGTATCTCAAGAAGTTGGCATGCATCAGGTCAATATCACAGAATCTGCTGCGTTTGGCACATCAATACAGGCAGCAGTAATTAGTGAATAACAGGCATCAGGTCAATATCACATCAATACAGGCATCAGGTCAATATCACAGAATCATATGTACTTCTATGTTATGGGACAGCGGGAGTAGTAATTAGTGAATAACAGGCAGCAATATTTAAAAGCATAAGCAGATCATTTAGTAAAAGAATTCACTGTATCAATTAATAGACAAGCAGGATATAAAAGCAGAAGCAGGTAACTAGCAGCCTTGTTTTCCATGTTCTGATGGACTGATCCATCATCCCAAAATAATCACATTCTGTATCACACTACACACGGAAGGAATGTGCATATAACTTAACTAATGATTCAAATGACAACAGGCAATTGCCATGTAGATGTTGATATCTTTTTATATCGTTCTCCAAAGGAGTTACAGTACAGAGGCCTCCATAGAAGAAATTCTACTTTACCAAATAGAAAATCAATTACAAGTTATTATCTAGTTCCTTCAGTTCTCAACAAAGTTACTGGCTATCAAAAATAAATATAAACGACTAAACAATATCAGATTTCTGGCTTGGATTCCTCTGATAAGGATCCTCATTTCCATTGTAATTAAAAGGACACTGAAATAACAAGGTGACAAAAAACAGAAACAAAACAGAAGTTGATAAGCTAGATCACAGGAATTTCAGAAATAAAGAGAGAGAAAGGGATGGATTGGAGTCAACTGACAAGCTAGATCTCGCGAGCTCCCGCGGGATGGCGCCGGACAGGGCGTTGGCGGAGAGGTTGAGCACCGCCAGGTTGAGCAGCTTGGAGAGCTCCGTGGAGGCAGGAGGTGGGTTCTTGCACGTGGCGGCGCAAGGGAGGGGGATGGGCGCAAGGGTTCTTGCACGGGGCGGCGCAAAGGAGGTGGCCTGCTTCACGTCAACATCCGGCTTGACGACGACGAGCGCATCTAGCGGATCCAGGGCTCGGTGGAGACGTCCCCGAGGATGGCATCGTGGTCCTTCGCGCCGGCCAGCAACGGAGGTCGCCCGGCGGTGGATCTGGCATCGTGGGGCGCGGCGTTGACGTGCAGCAGGGCGCAGCATCATCGGAAGGGCTAGGAGCCTTCGCATCGAACGAGAAGGAGAGGTGGGATTCTGGCTCGGCTCGAGGAGAGCGATGGTGATCTAGGGTTTGGGGAGATCTAACTACTCAAGTGCTTGCCTAATCGGGCGTGTGCAGGAGGGCGGCGATGGGCGTGTGCAGGAGGTCGACGGCGATGGGCGTGTGCAGGAGGGCGGCGGTAGGCGTGTGCGGGAGGGTGGCGTGAGGAGCAGGGGCGGCGGTCTATCCGGCGGCGGCCTTGTCGGAGAGGCATATACAGCAGGGAGGGGCTCGGGAGGAGGCGTGGTAGTGGTCATGGAGGAGGCCGGTGGCGAGGGAGAAAGAGGAACTTGGAGAGAGGCGGCGGCGGAAGGAGTGGTCTAGGGTTTGTGGCCGGGGAATTGGGGAGTGGGGGAGTGGGCGGGGAATTGGGGAGTGGGGAGTGGGCGGGGGAAATTTGCTCCCCGTGGGAGACATTTTCGGGTACCGAGAGTTGGGAGGGAAAGTCCTTTTTGGGTTTGGACTTTAGAGGGAAATTTTGGGGGTTTAAAACTACAAGAAATTTGTAGAAATGTAAAGTATATTAAATTTTGGGGGATATTTTTGGTGCAACCTATAAAACTCGATAGAACTTCTCATCAATCAAAACCATCACACTAAAATAAACATTTGGGTGGAACCTTCACCACTTATGTGTCACCGGACACTTTGCCTCCCGCAGAACCAAAACTATCCCCCGACATTCCACCTCCACCGGACACTTTGATCTACAAATAACAAATTTACTACCTCTCAATAGCTCAAAATACAGCTCTTTCGAAAAAGACAAATTTCAGCCGATTCCGATGAAACCAGGCCAAATTTCAACTACAGGTGCCTCATAGTTTTCTCTTTATTTTTTGCAAAAATCATTTTTTAGGTACCCAAGTAGCTATTTCAACATAGATACACCAAGAGTTCATCAAGATTCAACACCTAAGTACGAACGGTCATGTCCCCCGTTTTGACCGTTTCCCGAAACCGGCTTAGAAAATTCAAAAAAAAACTCGAAACGATGGAAAACTTTCGCGTGGTGTTATTATATATGTCCTAGTATCCACCAAAAATAATAAACTTGGAATACGACAATTTCGTTAAAAATGTGCTCACAGAAATGAGCTATCTCGTACGAAGATTCATGGCTTTCGGGCCAAATGACGGATGTTTTGGCCACATCCATGGCTTAGTTTGTTTAAATGTGACTATATTGCACACAAATATGCATGTTGGAACAAATAACAATGTTCACGAAGAAAGTTTTATTTTCCGTGGAATAAAAATACCATTTTCATTTTCCGGAGTGTCAAAATCGGGTTTTTTTGTGAAGCACATACACAAAATATGTTGCAAAAATTTACAAAGTAAAATTCTAAATATATTATGTCATGTTTGATCTACAAATAACAAATTTACTACCTCTCAATAGCTCAAACTACACCTCCTTTGAAAAAGACAAATTTCTGTTGATTCCGCTGAAACTGGGGCAAATTTGAACTACAGGTGCCTCGTAGTTTGCTCATGATTTTTTGTAAAAATCATTTTTAGGTACCCATGTACCTATTTCAACAGAGATACACCAAGAGTTCATCAAGATTCAGCACCTAGGTACTAACTGTCATGCCCCCCGTTTTGACTGTTTCCCGAAACCGGCTTTGAAAATTCCAGAAAATTCAAAAAAAACTCGAAACGATGCAAGACCTTCATGTGGTGTTGTTATATATGTGCTAGTATCCACCAAAAATAATAAACTTGGAATACGACAATTTGGTGGAAAACGTGTTCACAGAAATGAGCTATCTCGTACGAAGATTCATGACTTTCGGGCCAAATGACGGATGTTTTGGCCACATCCATGGCATAGTTTGTTTAAATGTGACCATATTTCACACAAAGATGCATATTGGAACAACTAACAATTTTCACGAAGAAAGTTTTATTTTTCGTTGAATAAAAATACCATCTTCCCTTCCCGGAGTGTCAAAACTGGCTTTTTTGTGAAGCACATACACAAAATATGTTGCAAAAATGTGAAAAATAAAATTCTAAATATATTATGTCATGTTTGATCTACAAATAACAAAATTACTACCTCTCAATAGCTCAAAATACACCTCTTTCGAAAAAGACAAATTTCTGCCGATTCCTCTGAAACCGGGCCAAATTTGAACTACAGGTGCCTCGTAGTTTGCTCGTGATTTTTTGCAAAAATCATTTTTAGGTAGCCAAGTACCTATTTCAACATAGATAAACCAAGAGTTCATCAAGATTCAGCACCTAGGTACTAACTGTCATGCCCCCCGTTTTGACTGTTTCCCGAAACCGGCTTTGAAAATTCCAGAAAATTCAAAAAAACTCGAAACGATGCAAAACCTTCGTGTGGTGTTGTTATATATGTGCTAGTATCCACCAAAAATAATAAACTTTGAATACGACAATTTGGTGGAAAACGTGTTCACAGAAATGAGCTATCTCGTACGAAGATTCATGACTTTCGGGCCAAATGACGGATGTTTTGGCCACATCCATGGCATTGTTTGTTTAAATGTGACCATTTCACACAAAGATGCATATTGGAACAACTAACAATGTTCACGAAGAAAGTTTTATTTTTCGTTGAATAAAAATACCATCTTCCCTTCCCGGAGTGTCAAAACTGACTTTTTTTGTGAAGCACATACACAAAATATGTTGCAAAAATGTGCAAACTAAAATTCTAAATATATTATGTCATGTTTGATCTACAAATAACAAACTTACTACCTCTCAATAGCTCAAAATACACCTCTTTCGAAAAAGACAAATTTCTGCCGATTCCGCTGAAACCGGGCCAAATTTGAACTACAGGTGCCTCGTAGTTTGCTCGTGATTTTTTGCAAAAATCATTTTTAGGTAGCCAAGTACCTATTTCAACATAGATACACCAAGAGTTCATCAATATTCAACACCTAGGTACCAACGGTCATGTCCCCCGTTTTGACCGTTTTCCGAAACCGGCTTTGAAATTTCCAGAAAATTCAAAAAAACTCGAACGATGCAAGATCTTCGCTTGGTGTTGTTATATTATCCACCAAAAATAATAAACTTGGAATACGACAATTTGGTGGAAAATGTGTTCACAGAAATGAGCTATCTCGTACGAAGATTCATGGCTTTCGGGCCAAATGACGGATGTTTTGGCCACATCCATGGCATAGTTTGTTTAAATGTGACCATATTCCACACCAAGATTCATATTGGTACAACTAACAATGTTCACGAAGAAAGTATTATTTTTCGTCGAATAAAATACCATTTTCCCTTTCCGTAGTGTCAAAACCGGGGTTTTTTGTGAAGCACATACACAAAATATGTTGCAAAAATGTACAAAGTAAAATTCTAAATATATTATGTCATGTTTGATCTACAAATAACAAACTTAATACCTCTCAATAGCTCAAACTACACCTCCTTTGAAAAGGATAAATTTCAGCCGATTCAGTTGAAACCGGGCCAAATTTGAACTACAGGTGCCTCATAGTTTGCTCATGATTTTTTGTAAAAAATATTTTTAGGTACCCAAGTACATATTTCAACATAGATATACCAATAGTTCATCAAGATTCAACACCTATGTACGAACGGAGTATTTAAAGTAGTAATCCAAAAATTTAATTATGAATCTTCACAACCCTATATGAATCAATATATAAAGCTTAGGGGTATTTTTATTTTATTTTGACAAAAAATGGTCCCTAATAGTCTATAATAACAGAAGACATATTTTTAAAAAAATTCAAAACTTCGTCGGTTGAAATTGAAGTTGAAAAGCAAAAGTTATAAAAGAAGACAAAGAAAAAAAGTTAAAAGAGAAAAAAAGCCTACCAAGCCGTCCGACCAGGCCTAGCTGCGCGGCCGGCCCAGCCCAA
The DNA here is from genome assembly GCA_028641055.1 of Alopecurus myosuroides. Classification (NCBI taxonomy): domain Eukaryota; kingdom Viridiplantae; phylum Streptophyta; class Magnoliopsida; order Poales; family Poaceae; genus Alopecurus; species Alopecurus myosuroides. Next base: position 290,186,243 of record CM054063.1, on the reverse strand, counting down.
CAGCTCGGCCAATCCATCCCAGCAGCACGGCCGGCCCAGTCCACCTGGCCCAGGACGAGTTGTTGATAGAACTCAGATAAATGTCTACGTTAATCACAAACGAATTCGTGCTGTGATGGTCGAGTGCGTCCGGCCGTTGTAGGGAGGTCGTGTGTTCGAACCCTCTCGCCCCCCCTTATTTCTATTTTCGTGCAGGCGGTCGAGCGGGTGCGGTGAGCAGGCGGTCGAGCGGGTGCGGTGGGTCGCGGGTGAGTTCCACCTGTAAGTCAAAATTTAAATAGGTAAATTGCTTACAAGTGGGTCCAAAACTTACTTTAAATTTCTTACAAGTCGGTCCAAATCCCAATAGAGAAATTGACACGTATGCGAGGTTGAGACAACTAGGATGACACATAAGAAAAAATGATGAGGTATTGAAATTAACAAATACGCGTGACACATAGCCAAAATTGACACGTGAACATGACACGTAGGCAAAAATTGACACGTGGATATGACATTTTGAGGAGAATCACAGTCAACAAACTCACGACCAATTGAAAAATGACACATGAACATGACACATAGGCGAAAATCGACACGTGGATATGACACGTTGGCGAAAATCACAGTCAACAAACTCATGACCAATTCGATTGGTCTTAGTTAAGCAAAAAAAAATGTCATACACCAGGTATCATGTGCTATGACCATCTTGTTAAAGAAAATTATGACTTTTTTGCCAAAAAAGTCATGGGTTTAGTCCCTCCCAAACATGTCATGACCAACAGATTAAAGATGGTCATGGATCTATGACCAGTTCATCCACGGTCATTATAAAAGGGTCATGTATCAACATATTTCTTGTAGTGATAATTCACCTTTAACCCAGTGATTTGAGCATAAAGGTTGAGGAAATTTTTAAATACCAATAATTGATCAGAATCGGAATAACCTATTGACAAGATGCCACAGAGCTAGCTCCCTGTTTTCTGATGTTTTTAGTTTCAGAAAAGTTGTTCTGGAAATATTCTCGGAATTGGAAAATTCGAAGCCCAGAAGTCTTAGAATTCCCGAAGGTTCCACGGAGTCCCGAAGAGACCCGGAGGTGGGCCTCGGGGGGCCCAAACAATAGGGTGGCGCCCCTGGCCGCGCCGGGGGGTGGCGTGGGGCCCCCAGGCCTCCACCGCCTCTTCCCTTTCACCTATTTAATCCCCCTGAGACAAAAACCCTAGGAGGATACCACTTTTACCCGAGAAACACCTGAGGCCGCCGTCACCGTCATCCCGTGATCGGGAGGGTTCTGGAGCTCTCCCCGGCACCCTGCCGGAGGAGGAAATCATCACCGGAGAGGTCTACACCACCATGCCCTCCTCCGAAATGATGCGTGAGTAGTTCATCCCTAGACTACGGGTCCATAGCAGTAGCTAGATGGTTGTTCTATCCACTTTGTACCTCATGTTTAGATCTTGTGAGATGCCTATCATGATCAAGATCATCTTTATGTAATGCTACATGTTGTGTTTGCTGGGATCTGATGAACGTTGAATGATATGTCTTCTGATTATCAATCTATCATGTTATCTTCATGCTCATGTTATTTATGATCTTGCATGCTCTCCGTTATTAGTAGATGCTCTGGCCAAGTAGATGCTAGTAACTCCAAGAGGGAGTATTTATGCTCGATAGTGGGTTCATGCCTCCTTTTCATCTGTGCTCGAGTGACAGAAACGTGACGGATGGAGGATGTATTGTTGCCATTAGGAAGAAAACAACAATGCTTTGTCTAAGGATGATGACATTGTTTACATTACACACTTTGCTTACTGCAATTATCTGTTGTTTGCAACTTAATACCCAACATTTTTTCGGATGATATTCGAAGGGTGGATTTTTAGTCATAGATGTAGTTGGATAACGGTCTATGTATCTTGTTGTAATGCCCGCATGAATCACATGGTAATATTTATGTCTTGCATATGCACTACGGTGTAGCCTTCATTTCACTACTAGGAAAATGGCTATACGAGTGATGATACCCGTGACGCACTTCTTATTTGGCACGTCACGCCTATTACCCGCGGCGCACCACGCTTCCGCGCGTCGCGCCTAAAGGCATACCCGCGGCGCACCACGCTTCCGCGCGTCGCGCCTAAAGGCATACCCGCGGCGCACCAAATGTAAGGCACGTCGCGCGTATGTGTGGGGCCGGGGTGGCGAGCCTCCGAGGCATACCCGCGACGCACCCAGCCCGAGGTGCGTCACGGCTATCTTTTCCACGGGTGGCATCTATAGCCGTGACGCACCACCAGGAGGTGCGCCGCAGGTATCCAACATAGCCGTGACGCACTGCGGCCAAGGTGCGTCACGGGTATACCTGGGACGAATTTAAGTGGTTGGGACCACCCCCACCTCCCATCCCCCCATATCTCCACCCCATTTTAGATCTGGTCGCCCCCCACCTCCTCACCACCCCATTTCCCCCATTTTCCCACCATCTAAAACTTATTTAACCTATTTTATTTGATATATATATGTGGGGAATCTAGTAAACATTTCTCTCCACCCCCATCTCTCACTTTATTACCACTTTCCCTTCCATCTTTTCACTTCCTATAGCCACATACAAACGTACTCTCTCGGTCTCGTGTCGGCAAGATCTATAGTTGGTGAGTTGTTGGAGGGATATGTATATGTGTTGTATGTATGTGTGTTGATCTCGCTAGATCTCTAATAGATCGATCTCGCTCGGTATCGGCGCCGTGCGTCGTCACAAAAGATTCATATGGTTTCATATATACATATGCGAAATTGTGTTGCGTATTTTTGATGAAATTTGTGGATGTCTTAAAAATGAGTTGACATGTGTTGCCAAAATGTTGATTCATTTCCATTTCGGCGACCACGCACTCCGAGAATGTCCTATTTTTAGCATAGGTCATGCCGAATTTTTCCGTCGACGACCATGCATGCATCATCCATATATTACGTAATTTGATTCTAATTAATTTTTCATTTGATCTTTTTTTACTATGTAGGCAACCATGCATATAAGCACATGCACCGTGGCTAGATTTATGAAACATGCGACGGACGAAATGTTTCGAAATAGCATGACGTAGATAAGATGTCCTTGTCGAAGATGCAAACTGAAACACTTGATCAGATACGATTCTGGTGACTTGGAGTCGCACCTTATCCGTCGTGGTTTTATGGATGGCTACACTCTTTACCCGACAAGTGATGAAGATGAAGAGTCGCCCGGACATGATGAAGGACATAATGATCAAGATGAAGGACATGATCATAATCAAGACGAAGGACATCATGATGAAGATGTCGTGACATCGTCGTCGGACTGGGTGCGGGACCCTCATGTCCAAGCTCTGCTTCTCAAGGAGACTAGCAACACCAGAGCTGCTACTAGAGAGAAATCGAAGTTGTCGCAACTGGAGATAGACGCCGTTACTCCATTGTATGAAGGATGCGTGAGCGAGGATACCCGTCTGAACGTAACGTTAAGGACCCTCGAGATGAAGACAAAACACCGATGGACCGATGCGAGCTACGATGAGAACATGGCATTCTGGCACGGCCGTCTTCCCACGGGGAACAAGTGTCCAACGAGCATCGAGGAGGCGAAAAAAGTCGTGTGCCCTCTGGATTTACCTCACGTGAAATACCATGCTTGCATTAATGAATGCATCATCTATCGGGGCGCGGACGCGGAGAGAACCATATGCCCGGTGTGTGACGCAACTCGATACAAGACAGGGAAGAAGGCCTCTCCTCGAAAAGTGGTGTGGTACTTTCCGATAACTTCCCGTCTGCAGCGGTATTTCGCAGACCCCACACAGGCGAAGCTCATGCGATGGCACGCGGAAAGGAAGAAGCCAGAAGAGCATGATGGAACCGATCCGGAGAATGATGACACGATGCTGACACACCCCTCAGATGCTAGCCAGTGGAAGGCGCTAGAGATCGAATACCCCGAATTCGGCGACGATCCAAGGAACATCAGGTTGTGCATGAGTACGGATGGATTAAATCCTTTTGGCAACCAGAGCAGCACCCATAGCACCTGGCCCATGTTTGTATGTATATACAACCTACCCCCCTGGTTGTGCTTGAAGAGGAAGTACATACAGATGAGTATGCTTATTCAAGGGCCGAAACAACCAGGTAACGACATCAATATGTATGTCCAGTTGTTGGAAGAGGAGCTAGCCACGTTATGGGACGAGCCAGCCAATACGTGGGACGCCTATGGAGAAACGTTTTTCCCAACGAGAGCCGCGCTCATCACGACGGTGCATGACTACCTCGGTTACGGATATGTCGCGGGGCAGGTGGCGCACGGATTCTGTGCATGCGTTAGGTGCATGGATGACACTACGTATCTCCAGCTAGAGAGAAACCCCGGGTCTTCGAAAACCGTGTTCTTGGGGCATCGAAGGTGGCTTCGCAAGGATGACCCGTGGAGAAAACGCAAACATCTGTTCAACAATGAAGTTGAGATGCGAAGAGCCCCACGTCAAAGGAGCGGCGAGGAAATCGACGAGCTGTTGAAGAACTGGAAAGAGTGCCCTGCGCCGGGAAAGAAGCGAAAGGCGCCGGCTCCGTTGGAGGGTGTATGGAAATCAAGGTCTGTTCTCTGGGACCTGAGGTACTAGAAGATTCTCCGCACACCCCACTGCCTTGACCTCATGCATATCACGAAAAACGTGTGCGAGAGTTTGCTTGGCACCCTGCTCAACATGCCGGAGAGGACCAAAGATGGGCCGAAAGCAAGGAACGACTTGAGATTTTTGAATATCAGGGGCGAGCTCCACGGAGGAAAACCGGATGATGATGACGATGACGATGTGTTAGATGGGACGGAAGGTCGCCGCAAGGGCAAAAAGGCCAAGAAGACGGAATATTACTGTCCCCCTTCGTGCTTCACGCTATGCGAGAAGGAGATCGACCAATTCTTCAAGTGCCTCCTTGGAGTCAAATTTCCTTACGGTTATGCGGGGAAGATAAGCAGATACCTAGACGTACCAAAGCAGAAGTTCAGCGGGATGAAGTCTCACGACTCTCACGTGATGATGACGCAGATACTTCCAGTTGCAATTCGAGGGATAATGGACGAGCACGTCCGCGAAACGCTGTTTGGACTCTGCAACTTTTTTGACGTCATCTCTCGAAAGTCGATTGGCGTGAAGAAACTCCCAAGGCTAAGGAAGAGATCATGGTGATACTATGCGAGCTTGAGATATACTTCCCGCCAGCATTCTTCGACATTATGGTGCATCTCCTTGTCCATGTCGTGGATGATATCATCCAGCTCGGGCCGCCGTTTTTACACTCCATGATGGCGTTCGAAAGGATGAATGGTTCCATCAAAGGATACGTCCGCAACAGGGCCCGTCCAGACGCAAGCATTGCCAAGGGCTTTCTGACAGAGGAGTGCATCTCTTTCTGCACGAATTTTCTAGACAAAGATGAGAACCCTGGTCTGCCCGTAAACAGGCACTTTGGCAGGCTCGGTGGATGGGGACACCGCGAGGGCCAGCGCAAAATGAATGTCGACTTTCAGGGCCGACGCAACGACTTTGACAGAGCAAACCTAGTCGCGCTACAATATCTAACAGTGGTCGATCCTTGGTTGGAAAAGCACAAATTGCTAATCGCGAAGTATTACAGTGACCGGGGACAACATAGGACCGAAGCAGAAATAATCAGAGAGCACAACATCCATTTCACACAGTGGTTCAGGGAGAAGATTATGACCGATCAACCGGAGACGCCTTATTCTGAAGAAGAAAAATCATACTCACATTGTCACAAGGCCCCGCACATAACCTCATGACATATCAGGCATACGATATCAATGGTTACACATTCTACACGGCAAATAAGGACCGGAACTGCGAATACCAGAACTCGGGGGTAACGATGGAATCATTAACAGGTGACGTCAAGGAAAGATACTATGGTAGGATCGACGAGATATGGGAACTCGACTACTGCGGAGAGAAGGTGCCAATGTTCCGTGTCACATGGGCAAAGAGAGTCAGGAAAGAAGGACAATATTTCACCACCATGGTGATATCTGAAGCCAAATCCGGCACGAATGTCACCGCAAAAAATGAGCCATGGGTCTTGGCTAACAAAGTGGACCAATGCTTCTTCATTACTGACCCGACAAGGCCTAGCCGTGTTGTCGTGCGGAGTGGCAAAAGAAACATCATCGGAATGGATGGAGTAGCCAACGAGCAAGACTTTGACCAGTACGGCGACCCGAAAATGGAAGATGACAATGACGATGGAACGAAATACACAACAAGAAGAAGCAGGACAACGCTACCTACAGGTCGCCCATTCCACCGAAGAAGCCACGGTGTTCCAGGACTGAATTACTCAACCGCGACAAAGAAGGGAAAGAAAATTGTAAAACGCTAGCTAGAGATACAAGAATCATTATGTTGTCATGTGTGTGCGTGAATTCGACAAAATTATGATGATGTAATAAGAATATTTGAGATTTTATGATTTCTAAATTAGTCAACACTTTATTTGAGATTTTTTCATTTATATTAAAATACTATATTTTATTTGGTAAGAAAAAATTAATTGAAAAAGGTAAGAAAAATTAAGTAAAAGGGGGGGACAGGACTCGAACCTGGGTGGACAGCAGGAAACAGGGGGCAACAGCCACTGGGCTAAGTCACAAGTTTTGATACAATACCGCACGCACATCTTTTGAATAGATGCTACCAATAGGCGTGGTGCGCCGCGGCTAAGCTATGCGTGACGCACCCGTGCGCGGTGCGCCACGGCTAAGCTATGCGTGACGCACCGAGGCGCGGTGCGCCACGCCTTTTGCGAGTACAGATTGGATCGAGGCCGGCCGTTCCCCTTTCTTCTCCGCACTCTTCTTCTAGCTCCCGTAAGATCTAATCGCGTCGTTCTTCTCCCCGTTCCCAATTGCCGTCGCCGTGCCCAATCGACGACGAAGAGCCACCGCCCAACGCCCTAGCCTCTACCCTCCCTCTCATCGCGCCGCCCACCACCACCAAACCCTATCCTCTGCATCGATCGCGAGGACGCAGCCACCACCACCGCGCCATCCAGGAGAAGGAGGGAGTCACCACCACCGCGCCGTCTTCGTCACACGCCATCCAGGAGAAGGAGGAGCCACCACCGCGCCGTCCAGGAGAAGGAGGAGCCACCACCGCGCCGTCCAGGAGAAGGAGGGAGCCACCACCGCGAGGAGTCACCACCACCGCGCCGTCTTCGTCACGCGCCATCCAGGAGAAGGAGGGAGCCACCACCGCGCCGTCTTCGTCACGCGCCATCCAGGAGAAGGAGGGAGCCACCACCGCAAGGAGCATCGCGTGCCGGCTTCCTCGACGCCCTCCACCTCCACCTACTTCCTCGACGCCATCCACCTACAGGGTCAGCCCCCTCCCTTACCTTCCAAGTTCAGGGATGCACTCGAGAGAGTTTGTTGGTCCTGAAAATCTGATTTTTCAACTAGTTGTATACATGAATATGATGAGGATTTCATATTATGCCATAAACCATACCTGCCTTACAATTTCGAAGGGAAAATGAGCTCTATTAATGAACCAAAAGTCGCAAGCTTGATAGCATATTACATGGGACAGATGGACATGAAAATTTGATGGTATGGAATAATTAATCAATACACAATTAAAAGGATAATATTAACCCTGTAACACACTGGTAGCTATTGAACTTTTCTCACGAGCAACACTTGGTTACCTTATATGTTTGATGGACAAAAGTTTCGATGTAATGGTGCTATGTTAATGTCGTTTAAGCTAAGTTTTGCCTGAGACAAGTTACATTTATATGTATACCCAGGCTCGTACAACATTCAGTTCACTGTCATCGACAGCAGACAGTGAATATAATTTAGGTATAGTCACAATGCCATTTTGTCTGTCACTTATAACGTAGTGATAATTTCGCCGTTGCCGTGAACGGACAATTCGGAATAAAACTGAAAAATGGGTTGCCTAACCGTAGCAGGCAAGGCATGCACCATGGCGGTGGTGATGTGCTCACCATCACTGCCTCTCAAGTCGCCACCGGTGTCGCTTTGCCATCTGATGCTCACCAATCCCCTCCAGCCTCCGACACCCCACCTATTAAAGCTACAGACTAGTAATTCTGTCATCACAATGTGTCTATGACCTGATTTTCGATTATGGAAGCTTTGTTTTGGAATGCCAATCTTGGTGTGTTGAGTACTGTTGATGTTTACTGAATTGGTAGTGATTCAAATTATCATCTCTATGTGCTATTTATTCAAAGTCCTCACTTGGTGATTTGCTTAAGAAAATTTATATACAAGGTGCATGCTGTTTGTTTCCTGCTTATGAATTAAATGTTATGTCATGCTTCTGTGTTGGTGCTGGTGCTGGTACTCCATGTTCTTTATGAATTAACTGTTATGTCATGCTTGTGTGTTGGTGCTGGTGCTGGTACTGCTTGTTGGTGCTGGTTTTCTTGTGTTGGTGTTGGTGCTGGTACTGCTTGCTGGTGCTGGTGTTGTGTTGTGTTGGTGCTGGTGCTGGTACCACTTTTGGTGTTGGTACCACTTTTGGAAATCTGTCCGGCCATCGAGCCGTTTAAAACTTTGCAGGGAATTCAAATAAGTTGCCCATTTTCGCCGAAATGTTGATTAATTTCCGTTTCGGCGAGAATCGGGCACTGTAGTGTTAGAAAATTAGCAAAGGTCATGCCGAAATTTTCCCGTGAATTTAGGACTAAGCCGTTTTCCCGTGATCGAGTAGTATGTCGATTTTTTGTTTCATTTAGATTAACCAATAATTTCCCCCTTCAGAACATGGCACACGACGACGAGGTCGGCGGTTCTAAGCCGTTCTGGCAAATCACCGACGAAGAAGATGAGCAATACGACCCGACGGCGGATGCCGGGGCTGACGCAGACACTAGCGGTGGCGAGGAGGATGACGCCACCACTAGTGGCGCCGCTGATACCACTAGTGGCACCGCCGGCGGAAATGACACCACTGATGCCGGCGGTCAGACAGATGGTGGTAGCAAAGCCAAGAAGAGGACGGCAACGAGAAAACGGAAAAGTAACACTCTCCGCACCTACCGTGAAGAGATCACGGAAATTGATAGCTTTGGGTATCCAATCGCGCCCGAGGCGGTGGTCAGAGGATTCGGCAACCAGATTGGTTGCATTGTCCGGGACACTGTCAGGATCTTAACCGATGATCTAAGGAAAAAAAGAGAATGAACATTATCAGGTTCTTCTCTTTAGAAAGCTGCACGGATGATACTTGTACCCGCATCCGCCAGACGAGCCGTTTAAGTACAATAACGACAATCTGGCGGGGAATATAGTCAACCACTGCGCCATTGGTAAGATGAACACCGCCTTGGCCAACTGGAAACACCGGGTGAAGGTTAAGGTCTTGGACCCCAAAAATAGCTTGCAGGATGTTTTAGCGAGTGAGCCGAGAATCACCGAAGCTGAACTCCGGGACTTCAAGGTACTTTGCCAGAGCGAAGTCGCCAAGGCTAACGCTGATTGGGGGCAGAGGATGCGGAAGTTGAACATTGGTTCCCACAAACTGGGATGCGGCGGTTACAGAGCGGCGATTCCCAATTGGGAGAAGGAGGACGCCAAACGTGCAAAACAGGGCATTCCTGACCCTCTCGCAAAGTACTCGCCGCGGAGAAAAAACTTCATCAGGGCCCGGTTTACATATGACCCGGTAGCTAATGAGTATACTACCGATGATGAGAAGGTGAAGACGTTGTATGACAACTTGGTAAGTAAATACACCACCCTAGTTAGTTTGCTCTCGACGATCTAGTCGATTGCATTATAGTGTACTGGTGGAATTCTAAACGGTTCACGCTAATTGTGCAGAACTTAGAAATCGAAAGTGGTGGAACCTCGTCATCCATGCCGAGGTTGCACGGCCCGTGGGACGACAGTTTAAATAGGGCGGTGAACGTGACGCAGGGGAAGGAAAAGCACAAACGGCCGTCAGGTGGCCGAGTTTGTGGCCTGGGCACGACGACGAAGCTCAGAGAGTACTTCAAGGAGCCCAGGGAGGCGAGAAGGAATAGAAAGAGGACCATCGAAGATATCCAACGTGACGAAGCCCGCGATCGCGAGATTGCAGACCTCAAGGCCAAAGTTGCCGATATTCCTAATATTGTCAAAACAGCTTTGGCAGAACAAATGGGCAGCGTTTTGCCTACCATCTACGATGTGGTTACTCGATGGAATGAAGGAGGTCGAGTGGGGCCGTGCCCGGTGCCTAGCGTGCAGGGCAGCAACTCAAGAGACTTGTCCAGAGTCTTGCTGGCCAACGCCACGATGGCGGACCCACTTGTGACTCCGCCCGCCTACACCACGGCGCCGATAGTGACTCCGCCCGCCTCTACCCGCCTGACCATCCATTGCACGCCCACAGTGGGCGGTCCTCCGCCGAATGAAGAGCGTGCACCAACGAACAACCGCCGCCTGGCCATCGGTTTCACGCCCGCCGCCGGTTCTCCCTCGCCAGTCAATAGTAGCACGCCTGCCGTCGTCGTTGGCCCCTCGCCACTAGAGGAGCTCGACGCCCTCGCCAACCAGGTAAATAGTTAAGCGTTGGAGCGTCGATCTTCCTTTGCCTTAGACTGGCATCTCTGACGCCCTGCATGTTTTCCGCAGAACGACGACGTTCCATGCACTCTCTTACACACAGTGGACAGCGTGTTGAAGGATGTTGCTGTGGGTATGATTGTTCAACCGTCAACCCGCAGGTTCCACATCAGGCCGATGCGCGAAGACGTATATAGAGTTCGATTGCTTCGGGTGCTGGCGGGCTACAACGACTTGTTGCCTCCCATTCAACCCTACCAAGAAGAAGATGACCCCGATACCCTGACGCTGCTCCAGTGCATACCTTGGAACATGGAATGGCCGAAGAGCCAGATTCGCCTGGGGAAGAGGGGCGCCACCCCGCAGACATCGCCTCTAGAACTACCGGCGCGAGGCACCACCTCGAAGACAACCCCTCTAGAAGCTCCGGAGCGGAGCCATGGCAAGACCGTCGCCGTGCCGTCGCCTACCCGTGACATGGAGATGGCACAAGACCAGGAGAATGACGTTGATCTTGATGCCATGGATTTCATCGCTGATGACTTTGATGGCGGAGATTACGTTGCTCCTCCTCCAGAAGAACCCTACCATAGCACGGAGGCTCGTGGTGAGGCTCCTCCTGCGGAGAAATCCAATTGCAAGCGTCTCTTCGGTTCTCAGGAAGACACGCCTCCAGATGTCGGCCCCTGCACCGAGACTCAGAAAAGTGCGAAGGGTGGAGTTATTTTCATCCCTAGCACAATCCGTAAGGCGGCTAATGAGGAGATTGAGAAGGAGATCATTCCGAAAGCGCCGAAGCCGCGGAAAAGAGGACCTAGATCCAAGGCCGCAAACTCCGCGAGCCAGCCTGCTAAGATGCCGCTCCATGTTCAGGACGGCCCACCTACATCTAAGCATAGGAAGATGCATGTGATTGGTCAGCCTATGCTTAGCCAGAGCAAGCTCAAGGCCGCAAGTGGGGATATGCGGAGTTTGCATGACAGCATTCTTTTTCTTGAATCGCGCCTTCTTGAATCCAAGGATCCATCATACCCGGTTTTCATTGCCATGGTGCCAAAGGACTTGGGCTTCGTCGAGTCAACCGGCGCGGATAGGATAGTACTGCGGTTTTCGGACATCTTCGATATGTTCCATAGCAATCCGCTCCACTACTCCATGATCCGCCTATACTCGCTCAGTCTGGCGCTGCAAGTCAGCAGGGATAATACACCGGGCATCGCGATAACGGACCCCTTCTACATGCGCCACGACGTGTTGTGCGGCGTTGGGAACCAGGTAGTCGCGTCGACATATCTCCGGGACTTCATGCTGGCGAACCAGACCAAGGATTACATCCTCGTGCCTTACTTTGCCGGGTAAGTCAATATTCTTAGCCGAATCGACAGTGATTTTCTTTAGATTTTCATCGCTCCTTTCCAACACTTTGTTTGGATTGTTCCGCGCAGATATACACAATGCACACTCATCTGCATTTGTATCAGTCATTCGCATGCCACGTATCTCGACTCAGGGAGTGCGGTGAAGAAAGACTACTCCAACGTGAAGAAAGTTTTGGATAGTACTCTCACCGGCTACCACGCAAGGGGGGCAAAATCACTAGGGAGAAGGTCGTTCAGGGCGCTCGGGTGTTCACCCACACGACGACTTTCGCGTGCGTCAAGCAGCCGGCGGGCAGTAACCGAGACACCTACTATGTCCTCCATCATATGCGGGCGTATGTACGGGATCAACAGTTCCTTACCCTGCCTAGTCAAGTCCAACAATGGGCCTCCCGCTTGTCGATGGTCGGCGATGACAAGGTTAGAGAAGAGATATATGATATCCAGAAGTGCTTTGCCACGAAAATCGTTCATGAAGTGGTGGACAAGAGTGGGACATTTTACTGCCGGTTCAACATGCCGAACCGCGACATAGATACCTACCTAGCAACTGCCTGTGACGACAGGCCCTTCATCACTCAGGAGGGCTGTCCCGTTGTAATCCCTGGGAGGATGAGTCAGAAGGAGTGAGAACTATTGTAAGGCTTGCTACATTTTCCGAAATTAGTCGAACTCAATCGTTAGGGTTATGAATCGTCCATCGTGTAACAGATGCTTTATTATGTCAATGCTTAATTATCTTTCTTTTCATTATTGCGGTCTTACTTGTGATGGTCGTTCGATCTTTTGAATAAGTAAATGCCGATGATTAAAAGAGTTGGTTCACACTCAGATGGCCTAGGCGGTCCGTTGCGCCTTGTGATTTTCACAAAGTTAGGATCTTGTGCATCCCACTTGGCGCAGCGGCACCGCCTACGGCCGCTTGTATGTGTCCACCCTAAATATGAGGCACACATCGTTACGGTTATGAATCGTCCATTCTGTAACTGATGCTCAATTATGTCAATGTTTGATTATCTTGCATTTTATTATTGCGGTCCTACTTGTGATGGTCGTTCGATCTTTTGAATAAGTAAATGCCGATGATTAAAAGAGTTGGTTCACACTCAGATGGCCCAGGTGGTCAGCTGCGCCTTGTGATTTTCACAAAGTTAGGATCTTGTGCATCCCACTTGGCGCAGCTGCACCACTTGCGGCCGCTTGTATGTGTCCACCCTAAATATGAGGCACACATCGTTACGGTTATGAATCGTCCATTCTGTAACTGATGCTCAATTATGTCAATGCTTGATTATCTTGCATTTTATTATTGCGGTCCTACTTGTGATGTTCGTTCGATCTCTTCAATAAATGCCGATGATTAAAAAGAGTTGGCTCACACTCAGATGGCCTAGGTGGTCCGTTGCGCCTTGTGATTTTCACAAAGTTAGGATCTTGTGCATCCCACTTGGCGCAGCGGCACCACCTACGGCCGCTTGTATGTGTCCACCCTAAATATGAGGCACACATCGTTACGGTTATGAATCGTACATGGCTTGATTATCTTGCTTTTTATTATTGCAGTTTTACTTTGTGATGTTCGTTTGATCTTTTGAATAAATATGCCGATGATTAAAAGATGATCATCTTGTTCCTTTGTGTTTAACTTTCATCTTATTTATGTCATATTTCTCCACTTACTACTATTGCAGACATGTTTAAAACTATTGTTTTTGTATTTCTTTCTTGTCATTACAGATGCCGAGGTGCTACGTGGTGTTTAGAGGCAGGGTTCCAGGAGTCTACGATCACTGGGAAGACTGCTTCGAGCAGGTGAACAAGTTCAAAGGGAATGCCTACAAATCCTACAACACAAGAGTGGCGGCGGAAGCTAGGTGGTTCATCCATCTCGAGGAGGAACAAAAGAACAAGAAGAACAACAACAAGTGGATGAAGACCATCACAGCCGCTCTTGTCGCCGTCGCCTCGCTCGTCATGCTATGGTTCCTAGTTAGATGATTAGGTTATCGGCGACTAGATAGGTCACTTGTCCGGATGATGAAGCATCATCGATCGATGTAATCGGTCCCGATGATTAACCGTATGATGTAGGTCACTTGTATCAATTTGACTCTGATAAACACTTTGTTGTATTCATAATAACCTGTTTGATGTAGCTATTCGGAATTCTAAGCAGTATATGATATATCATTTGTTCGTCAGAGAACTGTTTTGATACATTCTGTTTACTGATATTCTTCTGTATTTGAGCTATGTATATACCTGTATAAATATGGTACTGCGTATTTCAAAAAAATACAGCACAGTATAGCCGTGACGCACCAAAAAGGATACCTGTGACGCACCATGGAGGATAGGCGTGACGCGCGAAAGTTCATACCCGTGGCGCACCCAGTAACTTAGCCGTGGAGGCATTACTTAGCCGTGACGCACCAATATTCCTAGCCGTGGCGCACCTCCTCAGTTAGGCGTGACGTGCCTAGAGATAGCCGCGGCGCACCGCCACAGTGCGTCACGGGTATTAATAGGCGCGACGCACCAGCTCGGTGCGTCACGGCTAAACCAATAGGCGCGGCGTGATAGCGGTGACGCGCCCTGGTGCGTCACGGATAAGACTATTGGTGCGTCACGGGTAAGCTTTTTCCTAGTAGTGTTTCTGTCAATTGCCCAGCTGTAATTTGTTCACCACACATGTTATTTATCTTTCACGGAGAGACACCACTAGTGAACTGTGGACCCGGTCCTTTTTCCTCATACTGATAAACACCTACTTCTTTCATACTGCTCTCATACGGTTACTACTTTTTTCCTACTGTTTTCCATACCATACGTTTAACCTCTTTGTGTTCAGCAAAAACGGTGAGATTGACAACCTCACTGCTTCGTTGGGGCAAAGTGATTTGATTGTGTTGTGCAGGTTCAACGTTGCTTCTGAACTGGTAGTGCGCCCTGCCATCTCAGCTGCTTCACCTTCTGAAGTTACACCTTCCTGCTACTGGTCGATTCAACCTTGGTTTCTTTCCGAGGGAAACTTTCTACTGTGCTCTTCAAACCTTCCTCTTGGGGTCTCCCAACGAACGTGTGTATCACGCGAATCAAGCTAATTTCTGGTGCCTTTGCCGGGGAGGAAGATAATTTCAGCAAGCGGAGTCTCTCACTTCCAATCTCTTTACTTCGTTTTTGTTTTGCTTATTTTATTTTATTTTGTCTTGTTTGCTTCTCTTTATCAAAAACACAAAAAAATAGTTCTTATTCTAGTTGTTATTTTTTCAATTCGTTGTTATTTTTCATCATGTTGTTCCCTAAATTTACCCTGAAATTTTTGCCGATAGGAAGTGGTTCTATACTTGGAAAGGACACTATTAAAGGATTCTTTGATCATGTTAGTAAACATGATAATCTTGAGGAAAAATCCATAGTAGAACTTGCTCCCAATTATGAGACTACTGCAACTTCTTTAGTTCACATGTTAGAAGCTAGGTTTATTAATCTCCATCCCATATTACAACATATGTTCCTCAACTTGAATAACATTGAAAGTGTTTCGAAAAGAAACTTCATCTTAGAAACTGTGCTTAAAGAATTTGGAGATGTTGCTATAGAAGCTAGAAAAGTATTTGATCGTTTCAATATGCTTGGCTCATGTGTATACATTGTTGGTGCTCTAGAAAAAACTAAATCTAACAATGAAAAAGAGGATAAAATACCAATTCCCTTTAAATTGATAGCACTACATGAAGCCCAAGAAAAGAATTTTGATTGGATTGTTCCTGAGAATTTATTTGATGAAGATAGTAAGCCTAAAAGTTCTAAGAGAGGAGCCTCTGAAAGTCACTTAGATAAAATACAATGCATATTAAGGAATTGCCAAATATTGATTTGAATGCTTCTTCACTCGAAAATACTTGATTCCACTTTTCTGGGGATAGATAAAAGGCGTTGAAGAAAAGCACTTCTTGGGAGATAACCCATGGTTTTATTTTTGCTTTGTTTTTATCTGTTTTCTTGAGTGAAGGGGTTGTATAATTCTGTAGAAACTCATTTGTATCTTTCTTTTCATGTTTTAGTAGTGCCAAGTAAGGAATCTGACGAGGGTTGGAGTTGGTTTTCGGATTTCTGCACAGGAAACAGATTTCTACTGTCCACCATAAAAAATCGTATAAAATCCTGAAAGATCAGAATGATCTGAAATGTTTTGTGCTTATTACTTAGCTAATTACGCAACTTTTACATTCTTTAACTTTTTGGATCTGAGCAACATAAGTGCCTCAAAAAAATTCGTCTTTACAGACTGTTCTGGTTTTGACATTTTGTTCCATTTTTCTTGCATTTGCTTTTTTGCGATGTCAAGTGGGTTTCTTTGCTTCACGAAACATCAGTGGCTGTAGATAATGTTTAAAAGTATAAATAGCACTTGTGCCATACAAAACCCATGGATTTTTAATTGATGCACTAACCCTCTAATGCGAATTACTGTTTGAGTGTGGTGTGAAGGAAGTTTTCAAGTGTCAAGAGAAGAGGTGATATATGTGTCGGATATATACCAAATAGGGGTATAGAAGATGGTAGGCCAAGTGCCGGATTACCAGGGTGGCCTAAGTGGTAGTGGGCTTAGGTCCGTTAGGCGGCCCAGTAATCCGACGCGCAGAAGCCGGATTCGAGAAGAACCCGGATCACAGCCCATGTGATCTGGCTTGGAGGAGAAGACGGATTCCTTGCTTTCCAAGTTACAAGTTACCGTAGTTTTCTAGGTTTCCTATTCTGTAAGCCCTAATCCGGCTATTATATAAAGCCGGACGGGAGATAAACAAAACAACCAGCAAAGGAGAGATAACAGAGAAGCTCTACGCCAACTCGCCGAGAAGCTCATCCTCGTCGAGTAGCTTAGATCTAAACCCTCACATTGTAACCCTGTTTACGGGCTTTAGTTCCAATTAGTGAGAAGTGCAGGAGTAGGCACGTCGTACTGTCGCGATGTACCGAACCTGGGTAAAATCCTGTGTTCTGTGTTACTACGCTATCCCGTTACCCCACGTCTCTACCGTAGTCTCATGGCACCCCCGTCTATGAAAACTACTACGATGTCTCGACAGTTGGCGCCCACCGTGGGGCAAACGACGTCAGCCGTGAGCTTCCGATCTGGGATACTTGGCGGAATCGGAAGATCAATCACTGTCGGAAGCTTGGAGTTCGACAACGACGTCGGGCGCTTCCTCGACAACGGATCCTACATACCGGCGCAAAACCACCTGGTAAGTGCATGCGTGCTACCGATAGGATCTGCTAACATCTTTATCGGGCTAACTGCAGAAGCAATGGGGTTTTGCGGTGGAAGCAAATTTATCCCACCCGCCCTATACCCAGTCGAAGATGACTATGATGCCGGATTCTGCTCAGATCGCCGACAAAAAAGTGATACACACTTTATCGGCATGGTGCAATCCGAAATCGCCGAAAACACGGATGACGGAAATCCCGTGCAAGAGGCAGACAACAACGCACCCGTCATGGAGACGGAAGATCAAACACCCGTCACAGAGGCGGAAGATCCGACATCCGTCAACAAGACGATGAACTCGGAAGCAGAATCCGTGCTTGCCGCCTTAAGGCGAGGTTGGAGTCGGAAACCGGATCGGATAACTTCGACTCTGAAGACGAAGATGAGGACGCCTTCGTAAGAAAGGTTAAATCCTTTCAAGAGGGATTCCATGAAGTCTTAATGGCGAAACCGGCTGATACCACGGACGCCGGCAGCCAGGAAAGCCCTAAAACCCCTCCGCCAGAGGAAGAGAGAGAAGACGGAGAAACTTCTTCGATATTCCCCAATGTCAAGGAGATGACAGAAGATGAGCCTGTCAAAAAACCTCCCTCTTCCAAGAAAAAGCACCGTGCTGCTAAAAAACTCTAATACAAAATCCGGAAGAAAAAATCAGCTGATCTCGCTGATGAAAACCTGGAAGTTGGAGATGTTAGCGGAACAAAGCCTGCGGAGAAGAAATCTAAAGAAATCACTGCTCCGCCAATGACGGAACAGGAAGAGCAAGAGATATTGCAAACACCAGTGGGACCAGATGAACCCCCTGAGATGCTGGAAGCCAGGAGACAAGCTTTCCAACGGCAACAGCAACATCTACTCAGATCTCGGCAACATCTCCAACAAACCCATAATGACATCAAGGTCATGAAGGAAGAAATAGAGGAGTACGAGAGAAAGAATAGATCCGCGTTAAAACCTACTAGGTTACCCGGAATCGCAAGACCGGAAGAACTGCCGCCAAAAGAAAGGTTCCATAACCCGTCTTGGCAAAAGCAGGTAAACGGCAAAGATGCCAAGGGCGAACCAATATACAAGACCGCAGCAGAAAACGCGGAAGCAGCATTCGCGGTTCTTAACAACGATCTGTATTCCAATGGAGAAAAACTCCAAGGGGTGTATGCTTTCCTAGGAAAAGCATTGCAACAACAACAGCGCGCCCAAGAGCGATCAGGGAGGCTGCACGATAACTCCGCCCTATGCAAGACGGCTACTTGCGCTGCTGGAGCACCTGGACCGGAAGAACCCGGGGATTCAGACAACTCAAAAGATAAAAAAGAGGATCCGAGAAAAGAAAAGAAAAACCCCGACAACCGGGATGCAGCGTCTAGGACCGGATCCCATCTCCCGAAAGATGGGTATAAACCCCATGATCGGGAAGACAAACACCGGAAAGACGGCAAAATAATGCCACCTCCGAGAAACCCAGCTGAGAAAGCTGGAAGATACGATATACCTCACAGGCGTGAGAGATCCCGGACACCACCTTTGGACAAAGAAAGGCACAGGAGTAGAACTCCGCCTAATCCAAAAGGGCGTGATCACGGAAGAGATAGAAACAATCCCGGAAAAGCGCGTTCGCGCAACAATGGAAGAGGAAAGGAGCAGATCCCCTTCTGTCCATTCAGCCGGAAGATATTCTGCACACATTGACAGAGCAGAAAAAGATGATCTATACTTTGGTCCTAAATGTTTTACCGATAGGATCCGAAGAATAACGCTGCATTCTGGCTTTGCCAAGGTCGGTCCAACGTACCAGAAATACACCGGCAGCACAAACCCGGATACCTGGCTCTCGGATTACTATACAGCCGTCCAGATCAACAATGGGACAGACTTGGAAGCTGTCAAGTTTCTTCCCCTAATGCTGCTGGACGGAGCCAGATATTGGATCAATGGATTACCGTCACGAACAGTCGACAGCTGGGACGATATGGCTACAGTATTTACTCAGCATTTCCGGGGAACATACAAACGCCCGAATAGCATCAACCAGCTAAACCGTTGCACGCAATTTGAGGATGAACCATACGTGGATTTCATCTCCAGATGGACAGCAATGAAGAATAGTTGCTCTGGAGTAACTGACGTACAAGCAATGCATGCTTTTGTCAATGGCCTAAAACCCGGACTCGTACCGTTCATGGTTGGTTCCAAAAAGCACAAGGATCTCGGATCCATGCTTACAACCGCCGATGAGCATGCCGCAGCCGAGGATGACATCAGAGCAAGAGGAGGCAATATTGAATCATTGATACTTGCCAAGAAAACCCCTCGTTCTGACAAAAAAGCCACTCCAGAAACAACGACGAAGCCCAAAGAGGTGAACATAGCCTTTGGAGGAGAAAAGGGAAATAAGTGGAAAGGACGCAACCCAGATCCAATCAATTACACTCCAGAGGAGTGGGAAAGGATTAAGTCGGAACCTTGCGTTCACCACTCGCAATTTGGGAAACCCACCCATACAAACGCGCAATGCCGGCTGAATAAGCACATGAAAGGCAGTGCAGGGTCCGGAAATAAAGGGAAGGGTTCCAAAAGGAAACCCTCCAAACAAAAGCCAGAAGCTGACAAAGAAGACAGTGAATCGGACACTGACGAAAAAATCCAGGAACAACAGCGTAAAGGCGAACCCAAGTTTCCGAGAGTTGATGGAGAAGCAATGCTAACTTTCTTAGCAACCCCGTCAGCAAAGGTGGCAAAAAGAACACTTCGAGAAATAAACGCGGTTGTTCCGGCAACCCCGAAATTCTTGAAGTACTCCAACACACCAATAATCTGGGATCAGTCTGATCATCCCGGAAATATCCCTGAACCCGGCACACAAGCTCTTGTTGTAAGCCCTATTGTTCAAAATACTAGGCTAAGAAGAGTGCTGATGGATGGAGGATCCAGCATTAATATAATGTACCTGGATACACTGAAGCATCTGAAGATTTCCGAGTCTCAGCTCAACTACAGCAACATACGCTTCCATGGTATCGTCCCTGGCAGGCAAGCACGATCCCTAGGAGAAATTTCCCTAGATGTCACCTTCGGAGATAAAGATCACTTCCGGCAGGAAAAAGTATCCTTCGAAGTAGTGCCGTTCGAAAGCGTGTATCACGCAATACTCGGACGTCCAGCTTTCGCCAAATTCATGGCAAGATCCTGTTATATTTATAACAAGCTGAAGATGCCAGGACCCAAGGGAGGAGTAATCACTATAGCTGGTGATTTCAAGCTGGCAAACGAGTTGGAGAAAGAAAACGCCCTTTGCGCTCAGAGAGTCATAGCAAAGGAAGAACTGAAGGAATTAGCCAAGGAAGTATCACCGTCAGAAATGCCGGCAGGAAAAGAAACTCGGAAGCCAACATACAGCTTCAAGGCATCCAAAAATACAAGACAGGTAATCCTAGATCCCAAAGATCCGAAAAAATTTGTCGTCGTAGGGACTGGGATGACTGACAAATAGGAAGGCGAGCTCATCAAGTTCCTCCGTGAGAACTGGGATATTTTTGCCTGGTGTCCAGCTGACATGCCAGGTGTACCCAGGGAACTTGCTGAGCACCAACTTAAGGTTATTCCTGGATCAAAACCCGTCAAACAAGGTCTCCGTCGATTTGACGGAAGAAGACGGAAGGCTATTGGCAAGGAAATTATCCGGCTTTTGGCAGCGGATTTCATCAAGGAAGTGATCCATACTGACTGGTCCGCAAATCCGGTATTAGTACCGAAGAAAGACACTACTGCTCTTAGAATGTGTATAGATTACACAGGCTTGAACAAATTGTGTCCGAAAGATAGGTTCGCATTACCGCGAATCGATCAAATAATAGACGCCACAGCAGGCTCTGAGCTTTTGTGCTTTTTGGATGCATACTCCGGGTACCACCAAAGACGCATGAAAAAGGAAGATCAAATTAAGACTTCTTTCATAACCCCATACGGGACGTATTATTACGTAACCATGCCGTTTGGCCCGAAGAACGCAGGTGCAACCTACCAGCGTTGCATGCAACGTTGTTTGCATAGTCAGATTGGAAAAAATGTCCATGTTTATGTGGACGATATTGCTGTCGTAACCAAGGAAAAAGATACACTCCTTGAGGATTTGCGAGAAACTTTCGAAAACTTAAGCACCTACAAGATGAAGTTGAATCCATCTAAGTGCGTATTCGGGGTTCCCTCAGGAAAACTTCTGGGTTTCATCGTTTCTCACAGAGGAATAGAAGTTAACCCGGAAAAAATCAAGGCAATCTTGAACATCACAAAACCTACCTGCGTCAAAGATGTCCAAAGATTGACGGGTTCCGCAGCTGCCGTTAGCAGATTTATTAGCCGGCTGGGGGCTAAAATCCTAACACTATACAAGTTATTGAAGAAATCCGACAAAGTCAAGTGGATAGCAAAGCTTTGGAATACATAGCAGTTATGTCTCTTCTATACTTAGTTCAATATCTATGTAAACATCTTTTGAGATCATGAAATAAAGTTGTTGGATTTCTGGTATCCATGTTTTTTACAAGTTCATTATAGTAAAAGCATGTTTCCACCTTCTCTATTTCCCAATGATCTTACAAAATACTCAATGTTAACCCGAATTGTGCCTGCGTACTCGGCGTTAAGAAACTGAATGTTTTTTCAGCCTGCTAACGGCTAAAGGAAACTTGAATTGCCTACGTGCCCAAGTTTCGGTCAAAAAATTCCTTGTTTCTCTAAGCATTATCTGATTGCGTATGTGTTGGGTTACTGGAACTAGTTAGTAAAAATGCATTTAGCATGGTCCATGTTTCCGAGTTTAAACTGATTGGTTACGCCCAGTTACTCGGCATGACGATTCATATTGCTATTTGAGCCATTTCAAACACTAAGGACAGTTAAAACATATATGCCAGAGAACTTAGAAGATAAAGGAATAGTAACATCCGAAAAACCTTGCAAAAAATTTCATAACTAAAAATTGCAAAAGGCAGAATTTTTCATTCATACAAACAGAAGCATTACATTTTGGATTACATTGAAAGAACAGTAATGCTCCTATTGTCTATTTTTACTATCCAGGTCAAAGGTAGCCCTTCAAGCATCTGATTCCTCCTCGCTGCTGTCGTCCTCCGAGATTGGAGGGATCTCCTCTTCTGGATAATTGACGGAAATATTTACCATGGAGGCAATCTGGGTGGCGTGGCCTTTGATTTCATCAAAGATGGTATTTCGCTGAGTGTCCGTGTATCCTTGAGGGACACCGGACGCCTCGCGCCAGGATTTAGCACCGGGGTAGTGCATGCGCATAAGGCCGAGTGCCATACACGCACCACCCCGTGCAGCGGAACGCAGGATAGAATCCCTGGATTCCGCCACCTCCATGATGGCTCCCGGAAGTTTTTCAACCTCCGAGAACTCCCCAGTCCTTGCGGGAAGAAACTTGTTCACCAGCTGCATTCCAGCAGCACGGATCGAAGTCCACATCTTCCCAAAGGCTTGGATCCCTTCAAGCCGGGTACCATCTGGGATATCTCCTGTTTTTTCCGACAAAACAATCAAAAGTGTTAGGCAAAAAACAGAGAAGAAAAACAAGATATGGAAAAATAAAAAAGGTAACGGAAAATTACCGATAAGCTTGTCGATCTCGGAGATTTCCTCCAGGCGAAGGTTCAGAGCATTTTCTAAATCCTGAATGGTGGATTTATCCTTCTCCGCATGTTCATAAGCCTTGGAGTTGGCAACTCCAAGGGCCAAGTTGCTGGCCTCCAGATCCTTTTGAGCCTTCACAAGATGCTTGTGAAGCTCCAAATTCTCCTTCCGGAGATTCTCGGCATTGCCGGCATCTTCAGCTATTTGCTTGGCCTTAGCCAAAGCAGCTGGAAAGCAAAGAAAATTCCGGGTTTAGCAAATTTCCGGAATAAGTACTTAGACAAAAAATTGAATCGCAAACCTCAGAGGAAAAATGTGTACCTGATGTTTCCGACAAAGCGAGCTGAGACGATGCCAGTTCCGCCTCTCTCTCCTCAAGAATAGAAAGGAGATTTCTAACCTCCTTATTCTTGATGGTGAGTTTGTTGAAAACTTCCATGTTTATGGTTTCGGCGGTTTGCTGCAACATGGCAAGGAAAAGAATGGTTACAAAAAGCATCAAAGCAAAACAGGCATGCAATTTTGTTTAATGCTTGGGGGCTAGAGTTACATACCTGGCTCATTTGGTGCAAACCCGCCAAGTTTTCCTTGAACTCTTTTGCGTATTCCGCAAAAGCAGTTCCGGCCGCGCTTAGGCCGTCATTGATAATCTTGAAGTCCTTGTCAAAGGTGGGAATTTCTTCGTCGAAAGTCCGAGAAAATTTCTCCACCTCTGGAGCCGCCCTTTCCCTCGTGTCCGTGTCTGACACAACGGGCTGGCTGGGCTCTGACGGCCTGGTCGTGGGGGCTGCAGCGTGCTCTTCCGCCATTGAGGACGGTGTGTCCGGGGCAACGGCGGGAGAAGGTTGGCTGCCTCGGCTGGAAACAACTTTGTTTTTCTTGAGCTTCTTTGGCTTCAGGCTGGAGGGAGGTAGGCTAAAAAACAAAAAACCCGGAAAAGTTAAAACACGGAAGAAGGATGAAAAGTTCTCATGAAAGAAAAACAACCCAGATGAAAGAACCTGGAAGTGGCGACGGGGATTCCGTCAAGGTCGATAATTTCCTCAGAGGAAATAATCTTCTTGCACTTGCGTCCACCTGTAGCGGCGGTGCGCAGCGCGTCCAGCTCAGCCTCGGAGACCAATTCCGAATCTGGAAGATCCGCGAACTGTCGGACAAACAAGATCAGAATCGGAAGCTAGAAAATCCGAGAAAAAATAAAACTGTACCCAAATGAGTGAAAAATTACCTTGGGAACCGGATTGTCGGCCGTATACATTGGCCGACTTGCTTCGTATTGGTCGCGTGATGCGACCAACTGGTTGATGCACCGTCAAAGCTCCTTTGCGGGCCAATCTTTGGTGGTTGTCCGCATCGGATCCTTGACTCCCGTGTATTCGCACAGGAGACGGCCACGGTGATTGGCCAATGGCTGAATTCGCCTAGTCAGCCAGCATAGAACCGTGTCCATGCCGGTTAGAGGCGGATCCAAGGAGGTGAGCTTGGCGATGCGCCGCTTGATCCTTAGTAGATCAGGCGGCAGGACTTGGACGGCTTCTGTTCCCCAATTCTCTTGGGGAACAGCGGTGGTGTTGGCAAAAGGTGGAACCCCGATGGCCTTTTTTGGAAAGGGCACATCGGGATGATAAAAGAAAGAACCCGTCCAAAATTTGACGGATTCTGATGTCTTGATCTTGGGGAACCAATCTTCCCTAAACCTCCGAAGAGTAAAGGAGATGGTCCCGCAAGTCGGAAGTGCGCCCTCCGAGGAGTTCCGCTTAACTCCGAAACAATACATCCAGAAGTCTAACCTAGGCTCTAAACCTAAGTAACCCTCGAATAGGGCCTGGAACCCGGCTAAATAAAGAATGGAGTTGGGTGGCAGGTTGTGGGGTTGGATGTTGTAGTGAGAAAGGACTTGGAGGAAAAAAGCGGAAGGGGGGAGCCCCATACCTCTTAGAAGGTGGGAAGAAAGGAGAACCCTTTCGCCATCTCTTGGCGCCGGCTCATTCTCGTCTTCGGGAAGCCGCCATTTCCCTTGGAGGATTAGGCCCTCTTTCTCCAAGTTTGGAAGAAGGGCCGGGGGAATGCTGCAGGCAACCCAGTTGCCTGCAGATTCCGCCTCTTCATCTGCTCCGGTGGCGGAGGCGGTGGCCGCTTCTGCGGCGGCGAGCTCGTCACCGACGAGCTGGATCTTCTCCTCCGCCGTTTCAGGAGCGAACGGCGGGGAGGCGGCGGAGCTAGCGCCCGCAACGTCCGCGGCGGCGGAAAGATTCTCTCCGCCCGCCGCAGAGGCCGCGGATTTCTCCGGCTCGTCGCCGGCGTTCTTGGGTGACCCGACTTGGGGATCTAGGTCGCTGATGATGTCGTTGATGGCGGCGCGAGTGGGCGACGACGGTGAGCCTGCCATTTTCGGGCGGCGCGTTCGTTTCCGGTGCTTGGAGGTGAGGGTGTGCGCGGAACAGTGCGTCGCTTGGGAGCTTGTGCGCGTCAATGGCGAGAGCGGTGAGAGTGCGGAAGGTTTTCGTTAAGGACGAGGATGGCTATTTATAGCTAGAAATCCGTCAAGATACGCGCCAACGGCTATTTTGACCGTTGGATGTTTGCCGCGTGTCACTCGCCGGAAAATCCGGGAAATGAAACGACGGGGTAATGATGGTTATCTCCTCGTTTCCCGCGAGAATCTGTCAGAGATATGTTTCTGGGTTTTTCCGAGTAAATCTCAAACATCGCTTACGTCAGCATGGTTGAGTGCGCTGACGTAGGAAGTTTCTTCTCCGCGAAGGATCGTGAGAGAAAAGCCGGATTTTCAGGATTCCGAGTTTCATGCCACCATCTTTTTCAAAAGAAGAATAAGAAGAATCAAGACTGCTGAATCAATATTTCTCAGACAAAGAATGTTTGGCGAACGGCGGAGAATCAGAGTTTTGATCCTTCTTGGGGGCTACTGTCGGATATATACCAAATAGGGGTATAGAAGATGGTAGGCCAAGTGCCGGATTACCAGGGTGGCCTAAGTGGTAGTGGGCTTAGGTCCGTTAGGCGGCCCAGTAATCCGACGCGCAGAAGCCGGATTCTAGAAGAATCCGGATCA
Source organism: Alopecurus myosuroides (assembly GCA_028641055.1). Classification (NCBI taxonomy): domain Eukaryota; kingdom Viridiplantae; phylum Streptophyta; class Magnoliopsida; order Poales; family Poaceae; genus Alopecurus; species Alopecurus myosuroides. Next base: position 290,160,237 of record CM054063.1, on the reverse strand, counting down.
CAGCCCATGTGATCTGGCTTGGAGGAGAAGACGGATTCCTTGCTTTCCAAGTTACAAGTTACCGTAGTTTTCTAGGTTTCCTATTCTGTAAGCCCTAATCCGGCTATTATATAAAGCCGGACGGGAGATAAACAAAACAACCAGCAAAGGAGAGATAACAGAGAAGCTCTACGCCAACTCGCCGAGAAGCTCATCCTCGTCGAGTAGCTTAGATCTAAACCCTCACATTGCAACCCTGTTTACGGGCTTTAGTCCCAATTAGTGAGAAGTGCAGGAGTAGGCACGTCGTACTGTCGCGACGTACCGAACCTGGGTAAAATCCCGTGTTCTGTGTTACTACGCTATCCCGTTACCCCACGTCTCTACCGTAGTCTCATGGCACCCCCGTCTATGAAAACTACTACGATGTCTCGACAATATGTGATCAAGAAGAGTGCAAGGTCAAAACTTAGGGATGCCCCCATGGTTCATCCAAGAATATTTTTAGAAGAATCAAGCATCTAAGCTTGGGTATGCCCAAGGCATCCCCTTCTTCATCAACTATCTATCAGGTCACTTCTCGTGAAACTATATTTTTATTCGGTCACATCATATGAAGTTTACTTGGAGCGTCTGTTTGTTTTTCTTTTGTTTTCCTTGCTGCAATAATATCATTGGACCTAGCATCCTCGTTTGGGAGAGAGACATGCTCCTCTTTTTCATTTGAATACTTGCTATGCTAGTATTCTTAGTTTTTCTTCTAGTTGCTGCAGAAAATTCATGTTTAGCTCTCGTTTTCATTGCATCTCTTATTCAGAGATGTTAGTTTTAGTAGTGTTATGTGAGTACTCTTATGTTTGATTGCTGTAGCATGTAGAGGATTTTTGTTAAAGCATGTTTTGTATGGTGCTTGTTGGGAAAAGAAATTGTTGCTTGAGGTAGAATTTTTAACGGTGCAAGTAGAAGCTTGTGTAGACTGTGGCTAGAACTTTTTCATATCATGCTAGATGTTATTTTAGTTTTAAATACTTGTGGTTATTGAGTAGCATGATTAGCCTCAAATAGCATAGATTTTTTAATGTGCCATTGAAATAATCATGAGTTGTTCTTTTCATATTGAAGCATAAATTTGTGGTGTTCTCCTTTGGATGTTTTATTTGGTTGACTTGGCGCATGCTCACACCATGTTTATGACTATGAACCAGTCAAGAATAGCCTCCATGATCATTTAGTTTTAGAATTTTTGGTACCACTTATGCTTTGATTAATGATGTTTATGTCGCTATGCATGATTATGGCTCTTATGCTCTCTTGATTTGTCGCTCCCAGTCTTTCGCTAGCCTCCACCTGTACTGAGTATGAACTCTACTCGTGCATCCAAATCCCTAAAACCAAAGTTTTCCCATTATGTCCACCATACCTACCTACATGTGGTAATTAACCGCCACTCCAAAGTAAATTGCTCATGTGTTACCTTTAAAACTTTCAAAATTACTCTTGTTTTGTGCTCCTGTTTTAGCTCATGAGGACGTAAATAGAGAATCTTTATTTCACTTGTTGATTGGACTTTCACACCCTGTACTAGTGACTTCATCCGCTTATCCAATGATAGAAGAGCTGGCAGCGGGGTGCCTAGCCCCAAATTAATAACACACATTCTCTTCACTATTTTTGCCCATGATTTATCAGTCAAAGCATAATTGTGTAAACAGAAGAGAAAGGGGGATGACCTTCTACCCAGATGCGTCCTTCTATGGGAGCCGATCTTGTGAAGTCTAGTTGGCTTGTGACGTACTGTATTTTCTGTTTACCATTCGTTGACATAAGCATACACCTCTCATAAAATATAGACACTCCTCCACGATATGTGATTGTTGGCAGCCACCCGAGGATTCGGTTAGCCATGGTTTGTGAAAGATGGTTGAAAGGAGTGTCAAGTTTTTATACCTTTGTTTAATAAAATAAAATCTCTAGCACATGAGTGATCCATGCTTCCCTCTGTGAAGGACCTTTCTTTTACTTTTATGTTGACTCTCCATCTTCTAACTTTATGCACAGTTGAGAGAGCATTTTTTCCATTCTGAGTTTTATGTGCATTTGTCCCAAAAACATTATTAATTGATTCATGATGTGTTATTGCTTGTGCTTTAATTATTTGTTCTAGTCTTCCTCATGAACTTTGAAGGTATCCTTGCATTTATTTTTTCCCCCACTCTTAAGGACTAGCGAAATATCACTTTGACATGCTTTATCTATACTTGAAACAAATGTATATCTTTATTTGCATTGTTATTCATGATCTTTTATTTGAGTTACTTCTCATGATGCAAAGTGATTGCTATGCTTTATTATTAAAGTTTTATTTATCATGCTTGTGTTGAATTTATATGATCTCAGCTTACTTATGCTTTTACATTATTGATGATCTAGTTTATGTTGGTAGCATGTCACCTCAGAAATTATTGTGTTTTTATCGTTTACCTACTCGAGGACGAGTAGGAACTAAGCTTGGGGATTTTAATACGTCATACATGTATCCTTAATTTCTGATGTTCCATGTTGTTTTCTTATTGTTTCCCACATGTTTGCTATACACTTTATGTCATTTTGACCGATTTTCCGTACTAACCTATTGACAAGATGCCACAGAGCCAGTTCCCTGTTTTCTGATGTTTTTAGTTTCAGAAAAGTTGTTCTGGAAATATTCCGGAATTGAAAAATTCGAAGCCCAGAAGTCCTAGAATTCCCGAAGGTTTCACGGAGTCTCGAAGAGACCCGGAAGGGGGCCTCAGGGGGCCCACACCATAGGGTGGCGCCCCCCCCCCCTTTGTCGCGCCGGGGGGGTGGTGTGGGGCCCCCAGGCCTCCACCGCCTCTGCCCTTTCACCTATTTAATCCCCCGGAGACAAAAACCCTAGGAGGATACCACTTTTACCCGAGAAATACCCGAGGCTACCATCAGCGTCATCCCGAGATCGAGAGGGTTCTGGGGCTCTCCCCGGCACCCTGTCGGAGGGGGAAATCATCACCGGAGGGGTCTACACCACCATGCCCTCCTCCGAAGAGATGCGTGAGTAGTTCATCCCTGGACTACGGGTCCATAACAGTAGCTAGATGGTTGTTCTCTCCACTTTGTACCTCATGTTTAGATCTTGTGAGCTGCCTATCATGATCAAGATCATCTTTATGTAATGCTACATGTTGTTTTTGCTGGGATCTGATGAATGTTGAATGTTATGTCTTCTGATTATCAATCTATCATTTTATCTTCATGGTCATGTTATTTACGATATTGCATGCTCTCCGTTATTAGTAGATGCTCTGGCCAAGTAGATGCTAGTAACTCCAAGAGGGAGTATTTATGCTCGATAGTGGGTTCATGCCTCCTTTTCATTTGTGCTCGAGTGATAGAAACGTGACGGATGGAGGATGTGTTGTTGCCATTAGGGAGAAAACAACAATGTTTTGTCTAAGGATGATGTTATTGTTTACATTACACACTTTGCTTACTGCAATTATCTGTTGCTTGCAACTTAATACCCAACGTTTGTTCGGATGATATTCGAAGGGTGCATTTTTAGTCATATATGCAGTTGGATAATGGTCTATGTATCTTGTTGTAATGCCCGCATGAATCACATATTAATCTTTATGTATTGCATATGCACTACGGTGCAGCCTTCATTTCTGTTAATTGCCCAGCTGTAATTTGTTTACCACACATGTTATTTATCTTTCACGGAGAGACAACACTAGTGAACTGTGGACCCCGGTCCTTTTTCCTCATACTGATAAACACCTACTTCTTTCATACTGCTCTCATACGGTTACTACTTTTTCCTACTGTTTTCCACACCATACGTTTAACCTCTTTGTGTTCAGCAAAACATGTGAGATTGACAACCTCACTGCTTCGTTGGGGAAAAGTAATTTGATTGTGTTGTGCAGGTTCCACGTTGCTTCTGAATCGGTAGTGCACCCTGCCATCTCAGCTGCTTCACCTTCTGAAGTTACTCCTTCCTCCTACTGGTCGATTCAACCTTGGTTTCTTTCTGAGGGAAACTTGCTATTGTACTCTTCATACCTTCCTCTTGGGGTCTCCCAACGAACGTGTGTATCACGAACATCAATATTCTTTGGCTCCCCTTGTATCGAATCAATAAATTTGGGTTTTACTTCCCTCGAAGACTGTTGCGATCCCCTATACTTGTGGTTCATCAAGACCATTTCCTGGCGCCGTTGCCGGGGAGCATAGCTTTATTTATTTGCTCACTTGAATGTGATATTGTTCGCTGCAAGCCTTTCATCATGGGTAAAACCCGTGATGGAAAAGTTCCTATATTACTATCCACTACAAGGAGAGGTACAACTATGAACACCTGTGTTGCTCTTGATTCACCGTTTGTAATGAGTAAGCTTCTTACACCACCACATGCTACACACACTGCTACTTCTACTGAGTGTGGAAATGCTTCTGATACTTTTGATGATGCTTCTACTGTGCTTGATGATACTGGTTCACTAGGTCCTTTCCTAAGTGCTATAATTACTAGAGCTAAACAAATTGAAAACACTGAAATTCCTGTTGAAAATGTTGGTACACCTGTTAATTCACATGAGTCTAGAGAAATTCCTAGTGATGATCTTAAGGAAACTTACATTGAACTTAATGATGACTTTATTGAAGAAGTTCAAGCTACTACTAGTGCAAGTGCTCTTAAGAGTCTTCTTGCAAGACATGCTGTTAAATATAAACCTTCTCCTGATGCTAGGTTTTCTACATCTCCAATATACCTTAAAGATAGGGATTATGATTTCTCTCTAGATTTATATTACATATCTATTGTTGAGAAAGAACCTTTTTGTGTTACTGAAAATGAAAGTGCTATGGAACATATGAATGAGCTCTTATCTTTGAGTATTTTATTTTCTTTTGATATTAAGATACGCACTTATTTGGTTGCTAAGATTTTTCCTTTCTCATTGAAAGATGAAGCTAAAACTTGGTTTAACAATTTGTCACCTGGATCTATTGATAGTCCTATGGGTTTGGTTAATTCTTCCTTTAAAAAATATTTTCCTAGTAGTGCTCCACATGCTGCTTTGCAGAATATCTTTAACTTTAAGCAAATTGAAGGAGAGAAAATGCTTGAATCTTGGTCAAGGTTTTGTTCTTTAATAAGAGCTAACCTTGGAAATCTATTACCTAAAAATGAGCTCCTAAATATATTTTATAATGGACTAACTTTTGAATCTAGGACAAACCTGGATAGTTCTGCTGGTTGTGTTTTCAGGAAAAGATCTTCGGAATAAGCTGAAGAATTATTGGCTAAAATAGCCAAAAATGATAATGATTGGACTATACCCGAGCCTACACCAACACCAGAACCAACACCAATACCAACACCCAAGAAGAGGGGAATGCTTGAATTAAATGATGAAGTGATGAGGGAAGCCAAGAAATCTCTTAAAGAAAGGGGTATTAAATCCGAAGATGTGAAAAATCTACCAACTATAGAAGAATTATGTAAGCTAATTCCTCATCGACCCACAGTTGAGGTACACTCTCTCCAATATTTTGATAATAGAGATATTCCCTATTCTAAACCACCTGATCAATGCTTAGATCAAGTTGATAATTATGTTGTTAAGTAAGACAACTTTAATATGAGAATGCAGAATCATCTAATGGAAAACTATAGAGCTATTCATAATTTGCATGGTATTATTGAGAGAACCTCTAATGATGTTAAAATGCTTGTTAAACATTTTCATATGGTTCAAACTCAAATTGATCAACTCACTAAAGTGCAAAAAGATTTGCTAGCTAATGCTTCTAGAGAAAAACATGTTTGTGAAATAATTACTAGAAGTGGTGTTTCTACTCAAGATCCCTTGTATCCCGATGGGCATCCTAAAAGAATTGAACAAGATTCTCAACAACCTAAAAACAATAGTTCTCCTTCTAAGAAAAAGAAGAAGAGACATAAAACTGTTGTAGAATCTCCTGAACCTGCTAAAGATCCTAATAGTATATCTATCTCTAATGTTGAAACTGAAAGTGGTAATGATAAAAGTGATGCTTCTGATAAAGAAGAAACTGAAGTTGAACCTAAAAAACAAACTAAAACTACAAAGTATACTAAGGAGGATTTCATTGCTAATAAACATGGTAATGAAAGAGAACCTTGGGTACAAAAAGCAATGCCTTTTCCTAATAAGGAACATAAATCAAAGGAGGAAAAACATTATAACAAGTTTTGTGAATGGATAAACCTTTGTTTTTGCAAATTCCTTTAACTGATGCTTTTAAGTTGCCTCCTTATTCTAAATATATGAAAGATATTGTCTCTAACAAAAGGAAAATTCCTAATGAGAAAATTTCCACTATGCTTGCTAATTACTGTTTCAATGGCAGGGTTCCAAAGAAGCTTGGAGATCCTGGTATTCCCACTATTCCTTGTTCTACTAAAAATAATTATGTTAGAACTGCTTTATGTGATTTGGGAGCAGGAGTTAGTGTTATGCCTTTTTCTCTCTAATAGCAAACGTACCTGTGTGTTGCTACGAGTTGATTTAGATAATAGGCGACGGCTTTATGCTATGCGTTGAACTGCTAGAGCGGGTCATGTGTGTTAATATCAACGGTGACATCTCATTTACATATAGTCACTTCTCTTGTCATTCTACTACAAAATGGTGGATGTCGATAGTGATGCACGGGTTATGCATGCATGTGTTGTGATTGTAACTTTTTTTTGCATTGTGTTGTTAGGGAGGGGTGTGATAAGCAACTAAGGTTGTGTTTGGTAGCAAATTATATGAAAACCAAATATTAGAAAACAATAATATTTTGGCCTCTATGCATAAGTTACCATAAATTTTCCGCATTAGAGTATTTTGAAGTATTGAGAATAATACTCACCATACTACATAAATATTATTTTCTAGAAAAAGTCCGATATATTCGTTTGCATACAATCCACATCATTATACATCTAAAGGGAACTGAAATTACCATGTAGAGACTCCATAAGCTTTTTTGCCATGCTTGATCAATGGTGTTGAACTATTGATTCATGTAGCTAGATCTAGTCTATAGAAGTTACCTGACTTATGCAGTAATGGTAAGAACAAAATCTGACACAAATTGTCAATTAAGAATCCGAATATTGAATTGTCAAATATCACTCTAAATATTTAATAACAGATCAGATAGCAACCGTGAGGAGATGGAGCTTAGGAGAGCAGCTAGTCATGTCATCAGCTCTCTGGCTTCCAACGTTGTCCTCGTCATCGCAATCCACGGGCGGACACTGGGCATCTGTATCCAGACTCGAGAGGCCATGGTGGGCATGGAATCAAGAAGAAAAAATAGGGAGCCAACCGATCCTCAAACCCTCTAGCTTTCCGGAGGTTCTGGCCGGCTGGCGGGACGTTGATCAGCAGCTTAAAACCTTCTTATGTGTCTGGATGCCCACCGATGACGGCGGCGACTGTCACCGTCGAGTTAGGCGAGAAACAACCAAGGCCGCCAGGACTCGGGCGTGACCGAGAGACTTCGGTAGGTGGCAACTTGGGCGAGCGATCGAGTACGACGATCCGTCGACCAGGGACATCATTGAAGGCGAAAGCTCAATTCCACGCTTCGGTGGCGAGCGAGCTTGTGGGATCCATATGTTCAAAATCACGTGTAGACGAGTCGTGGATATATGTATATAGCTAGATTTTCTTGGGTGAGGAGTCATCAATAAACAGCGATCTTTCTATTGGAAGTAGTACGAGTTCCGTAGGAACTCATTTTGATCCAGTTGGCCTGCTGGGTCACGTAGTCAGTCCGTGCACGGGACGTGCAAAATAAAACGGACCATGAAAATTAGCTAGGGCGACGTACGACCAAAACACAGACGACGTACGATAGAGAAACTTTAGAGGGGTATGACTTACAGGTGGCATAGTGGGTAATTTTTGTCAACTTGGATGGTATTTTCGATGACGGACCGACCGACCGACCAACCAACCAGGGAAGCCTTAACGCTTTTATTATTAGGTAAAGATAAGAGGCTCTCTCTCTGGAAAAATTGATACCCACTAATATATCTTTGCAAATGGCTGATAAATCTACTGCTATTCCTGTTGGTATATGTGAGAATGTTCCTGTTCAAGTGACTACTAACTTTTTGATATTAACTGAATTTGTTGTGTTGGAAATGCCTGAAGATGATAATATGTCTATTATTCTCGGGAGACCTTTTCTTAACACCGTAGGGGATTTTATTGATTGCAATCAAGGAAAAGTAACTTTTAATGTTAATGATAAAGAGCGCACCGTTTATTTTCCCAAGAAGATGGATAGGAGATATGGTCTAAATTCAATTGAAAATATTGAGACCATCAAGATTGGAGAATTCTATTGTCCCATTCCAATGCCACCAAAAGAATATGAAATTATTATGATTGGGACTATGTCTATCAAGGTTGAGGTAACATAATCATTTAGTGATATGCAAAGTTTTTCCTCATGTAAAAATTGTTTTGGTAACAAGACTTGATCAACCTTGTTAACAAAGTGATTTTGAATGAATAGAACAATGTTTTCACTATGCTTTCATTTTTACCTTTATTTTTTAACCCTATTCTCACCATGCTACTTTAGTATAATTATGTTTCCACCAACCATAGTCATGTTTTCACCTTGTTTATTGTTGTCACTCATGTTTTCACCACCCACCTTTATGTTTTCACTTTGCTTTCTTTTGTTCCCTTTGGTTATTTGCCTTTTGGAGTGTCTTAGAACCTCTGTAGCTCTGGTTTTGGTTTTGTTTTCCACCATTATAAATTTGTTTTCCTGGTTTTTAATTATTTATTAAATTCTGGAAATTGCTCGAAAATGAAGTTTCTCTAAAGATTCCAGAAAAAATATATTAAATTTCTACGTAAAAAATGAGGTAGGGAGGCACCTGGGAGATCCCAGGGGGACCCACCATGCAGGCACACCATGGGCTGGCGCGGCCTAGCCCCTACAAATGCCAGCACATGGTGTGGGGACCCCCTGGCCCTCCACTTGCTCTCCTCCCTGCCAAAGACTCCACTCTCTCTCCCAAACTCGAAAACATTCCTGGAACCCCAGCTCCTGTTGTTCTTCTTCGCGAATTTATCGATCTCTTTGCTCAGCCAATCTTTGTTGCTGAAATTTGGTGCATTTGCTCTCCGATATGTGACTCCTCCGATTATCCAAGTAGAATTTTATTTGGTGGAGTATTTCTTGAGTATTTTGGTACTGTAGGTGAGACGTTGTGTGAGTTAGCATGCTTGATTTGTGTGAAATAATTTATTTTTGATGCATGTTTAGCCCTCCTACAAGTCTCTATAGTAGTTCCTATCATGCAGTTGCTTGAAATCAATTTTTGTGAAGCTAGCTAAAAATTTCAGAAATGAACAACTTCAACATGGGAGAAATATTTAAGATTGATGCACCTAGGAGGACAAGGCCTTCACGCTCAGCTACTCTGCTGAGACCATCACATAATGAGAATCTCATTGCACCAAGTATCAACGATGCGGGGGATGATGGAGATGCAAATCCATCAACCTTCCCTTGTTATACTTTTCCTAATGATGCAGGCATACTCGAGGATTTCTTGCAGCTAGTTGGTAGGGCCGGTTTAACCGATTACATGAATGATGAGAGCCCTCATTATGCTTTATTGACAAAAAAAATTGTTGAGAGCTTCGTTTTTCATAACTCCTAGTATGACCCCTCTGTTGCACTCAAAATGTATGATAGACCTATTTCCATGCCTTTGGAAATTTATTTGCAGCATTATAGGTATTAACACGACAGGGACGGTGGGGAAGATTCAAGAAAGGCCCGCTGATTTGATGGAGATCTACCATCGAATTTCCAATGATGATGACCGCATAGCTCAGCGCGGCAAGATAAGAAACATTCCACTCCCCGCTATTAGATATTTCACTTATTATCTTGCTACTAGTGTTCTTGCTAGGGAAAACACTAGTAATATTTCAAATTACCATCTTGCTTTTCTTGCTGCTACACTGAATAGTAGAGATAAGTATAACCTTGGTTCATTCATTGCCCACCCCTTAGCTGCTAAAGAACCCATTTATGGGAGTATTATTGCTATGCGTGTTTTAACTGCTCTAGACCTCTCTGTTGCTCCACATGATGTTTTATTAGCTCCACAGAGACTTGGCCTTGCTGCCATGATAGCTCACCACTTTGTTACTGCAAACTCTAATGTTGGACTTCTAGTATATAGAGTTTTATTTACTGATGGTGACGAGAGGGAAGTTCTCTTTCCACAACCTGTTTTGTTTGATATTAGCAGGACGCCATGGTCGCGTTCAAAGGAAGAGTTGGATGAGCAGCTACGCTTGCTTTATTTCCATGAGAAGCACAACCCCGAGCATCAGATGGGGTAGAACGCGCCCTCTGAGGACTACACCACGCAGTACACCGGGGCGTCCTCGAGCTTATATCAGGAGGATGCCTCATCCTCGGCATATTATGGGGCGCCACTTTATGGCCCTCTTGGGATTGATCTCCACTTAGGACAAAAGCCTAAGCTTGGGGGGAGGTATGTCGACATCACGCTCATCTATATATCACGCTTGTGTCGGTTCTTTGTATATCCATGTTTTCGTTTCTTTCGCTTCTTTTTGTTTTTATTGTTTTGTTCTTGCTTTCTAAAACATAAAAAGACCAAAAATATTTATGTTGTTTCTCCTTATTTGCATCTTTTGTTGGTTTTCTTTACTTTCTCGTTTCGGTTTAATATTCAAAAATCCAAAAGGATTTTGCTTTGTTTGCTTGTTTCCTTCTGTTCTTGTTTTAAATTTGAAAACCCAAAAATATTTGTTCTTCTTCTTTGGTTTTGTAAAGTTGCTGCAGAGTTCATCGGTCTTCCGTGTATCCATTGGAGCTTGGTTATCATTTTATATCATTCGAACCACACAAGTGAAGAGCAATAATGACAAGTTACAACAATTCAAGTTGTGGTGAGAGGCTGGTATGAACTCTATTTATTTTCATTTTTGTACATATACTCTTCCATGTGGACATGCTTAGTTTATTCGTGTAAGGTGTATGTTATTTAATGGATGCTCAGTAGTTCGTGTTCTCTCATGTTTAGTTCTAACTTACTAATATTAGATAGCATGTCGTATAAATGTTTGTTTGCATTGTTTTATTCATAGAAGGATATGACATTGTGATATTTTCCTCTGAATGTTTCGCTTGAATTGACTTGGCACATGCTCACGCATGCATAAGACTGAAAAACAAAAATTCAATTAAGCCTCGATGATTTATTTTTCCTTAGAGTATTTGTATCACTTTTATGCCCCCGTTAATTTTATTTTGTCGCTAGCATGATTATGACGGTTATTGCTCTCTTGATTGTCGCTTCCAGTCTATTCCTAGCCTTCACCTGTACTGAGTATGAGATCTACTCGTGCATCCAACTCACAAAAACCAAAGTTTGCCAAATGTGTCCACCATACCTACCTATACGTGGTATTTCACCGCCACTCCAAGCAAATTTGCATGTGCTACCTTTAAAACTTTCAAAATACTTCTCGTTTTGTGACACTATTTTAGCTCATGAGGAAGTAGTAGTTGGGTTTGTTGTCTTCCATGTTATTTAGGTACCCTGACTTGCATGCTTCATCTGCTCATCATTAATTCTGCAAAGAGCTGGTTAGACCATTGTAACATAAAAAATCTAAACAACTAAATAGACACTCATCCATGTTATGAGATTCTTGGCAGGCACCCGAGGATTCGGTTAGCCATGGTTTCGAAAGCAAGGTGGGGAGGAGTGTCATAATATATAAATGGATGTTATAGATGCTTAATATAAATAATTCGGAACCGCTCTCAACCTGTTTAGTATGGAAGATAACAATGACTCTATTACCATTTGTTGACATGAACAACCACCTCTCAAAATCATTTTACTTCTGTTTTCAATAAAATAAAAAGCTCTAGCACATCTTGATCCCCGCTTCCCTCTGTGAAGGGACCTTCTTTTACTTTTATGTTGGTTCTTCACCTTCTCACTTTACACACTTTCTTGAGAGCATAGCTGTCATTCTTAGTGTAATGTGCTTGTCCCAGGATACGGATAATTGTGGTATAACTTTGATGCTATTATCTTTGGTATCTTTACTTCTAGTCTTCACTTGAACCTCAGAGGTTCCCTGTCATTTATGTTTTGCTCCACTGTTAAGGGCAAGCGAGATACCACTTTATCATACCCTATTATGAACATTGCAATCCTGCGAATTGATATATTTCATCTTGCGTTTATTAGTGTGTTGGAATCTCTTCATGGTTTGCATAACTATGAGGTGACTTTATTTTGCATACTTCTTATTATGAATTGTCTAAGCACTTGATCATATAGTGAGAATATTTACACCATATGAAACAAATGTGTTCGTAAAATTTCTTTTATCGCACTCAGTTGTTAACTGAACTGCTTGAGGACAAGCAATAAGCTAAGCTTGGGGGACTTGATACGTCCAAAATGTATCTCCTTTTCCGAACACTTATGCCATTGTTTACCTCTAAACTTGTGAATTTTGGTTACAACTAACACGGACTAACGCAGTTTTCAGCAGAATTACCTTGGTGTCTTATTTTGTGCCGAAAAAACAACTTTCAGGAAATTGCCTGGAAAAGATCATGAAGTCCTTATTTTACCAGAAAACCCCCAGAGCCAGAAGAGTAGACGGAGGTGGGCAAGGAGGGGCCCACACCATGGCTGGGCTATCCCCTAGGTCGTGCCGCCTGGTGGTGTGGCTGCCCCAGGCACCCCCTCGGGCTCCCATTTCGACTACATAACCCCTGTAACCCTAAAACAGAGGGGGTTCGTCATATTCCAGAGAAACACACCCGAGCGCCGCCGCAACCACGAAACCTATTTCGGGGATCAGAAGTTCCTGCTCTGGCACCCTGCCGGGACGGGGATTCGAAGGAGATCATCTCCATCGTCATCACCACCACTTCTCCATCAACCATCCATGATTCCCCCATCCATGTGTGAGTAATCCCCGCTGTAGGCTGAGAGGGATGGAATGGATTGGATGAGATCGTTCATGTAATAATGCTAGATTGTTAGGGCATAGTGTATAGTATCCATTGTTAGTGCTTTATATCGTTGTTGCAACTTGTTATGCTTAATGCTTGTCACTTGGGCCTGAGTGCCACGATCTCAGATTTGAACATGTTATTGTTTCATGAGTATAATTATGTTTCTTGATCATATCTGCAAGTTGTTTACACATGTCGTTGTCCGGAACCCGGGGCCCCAAAGTGACAATAATTGGGACAACCGGAGGGGATGGCTGCGATGTGAGGATCACATGTGTTCACGGAGTGTTAATGCTTTGTTGTGGTGCTTTATTAAAAGGAGCACCTTAATTACCAATAGTTTCCCTTGAGGCCTGTCGAATCCGCTGTTCGGCAAATCCCTCAGGTGACCCTATCGGGTTTCGAGTAGGAGAACCATGAGCGCTGGTGGCGATCGTCGGCTAGACAGGGGGCCCTCGTAGAGGTAAAACCCTTACTCCTGCCTCTGTCGATCTATATTAATGAGTAAATCGGTTACAATGGTGGTTTCTCGAATCGAGAGTATGATCTCGAGTTCAGGGTTTTGGTGTTGCGGTGTTGCTTGGTCCTCTTCCGGTGGCTCTCCTGGCCTTATATAGGTGGCCAGGTCTCAAACCCTACTCGGAGAGGACTCGAACTCTAACCTTAGGTCGGTTAAATATTTCCAAACTTAACCCGCAAGTCAGTGCGGGTGGGCTTCACGTGGGCCTTCTGGAATACTCCAAGGGCTCCTCTTCTTGGGCCTTAACCTTGGGCCTGAGATGGGGTGTCCTTACCCGCAGGGTCCAGGATCCATGTCTTCGTCAGTAGCCCCCGAGCGTTTGCTCGAGTGGGATTTTTCCAGTCGAGTAGACGGTCAAATCTTTATTGGTCTTTCTTTCCTGTGGATAACCAGTTTGGTTGTTTCCTGTTTAGAGGGCGCGTACCCTGTATAATGAGTTTTCATACTCGAGTATCGAGCAATGCAAGTGCCTGTTTTTATGGCTTTTTATCGTAGAAGGATGTGGCGCAGTAGCTTGGCTCTCCCGAGAGTTCAGGGATAATTAATTGCGACTAGGGCAAAAACATTTCTGGCCTACACAGATTCGAGACATCCGACTCGAACCCGATAAGGTGATTGTTGCGACTGGGCCGTTGTGGTCTTATCGAATCGAACTTCTCCTATGGGGGTACCCGGCGCGTCCGCTAGGATTTTTCTTCGTGTTGTTGACACGGAATCATGCCGGAGGACGCAGCTTTGAGTGCGATTCCAGGCCCTCAAGAGAGATCTTTCGGGTCTTACCTTCATATTCGAAGAATATGGCATCCGGATGTGCCTAGTCGGCCGAACAATCCAGGTTTTTATGATATAAAAATATCATGCGAGTGAGAAAATGCAGGTTCTGCCTACTCGAGTAATTTTTCGATTTTGTAGTTCTTTTATCCATACGAAAGAGTTTTCGTGTTAGGAGTTTTATGCCCATATGAAAGAGTTTTCATGTTTGGGAGATCGTGCCCATACGAAAGAGTTTTCGTGTGCAGGGTATTTTTCTCCGTTTTAAAGGAGCCTTGCTTCATGATTTGTTCATGAAAAGTTGCTTCTATTCGAAGGAGTTTGTTCATACGAAGTTATTTTCGTGTTTGAACTTTCCATTCGAAGCTTTCTTCAATTTGATGATGCACGCTATGACGTCATGGCGCACTTTCCTCCTCCCGATGGGACGTGACGGAGTGAGAGCAGAAGGACTGGCCCACATAGTCAGCTTTTTGACCGGGAAACGAGACGTCGTTCCCGGTTTTTACGCAAACCGTGCAGTAAATGCGTACGATCTTCTGTTAAGATCGTGGAAGGAAACAGCGCTCACGGCCTCCTCGTTTCGTCTTCACACGTGGTGGCCGCGATGAGCGCAACATGGTGCATCGAGTGGCCAGTATCAATTTGTTCCGTGTATAAGTACGGGTCTTTGCGATGCGGTAAGATTTTCCCAGCCTTCGTCTTCCAGTCCATCTTCTTCCTCGCGCTCATCTTCTTTCTTCCTCCAAGCTCGTGCTTAGCAGCGATGGCGGGAGGCAAGAGACGCGGTGCTGCCATTTCCGCATCCGGGGAAGCTTCGGTGCAACCTGCACCGCGTTCGGGCGACTGGCATTCGCCCAACACCACAGCAAAGAGCATCAAGGAGATGCAGCGGGAGGGGCTGCTGCCTACGGAGTCTGAGAAGCGGGTGCGCCTCGGAAAGAAGGAAGAGGTACCCAACCAGCAAGCGAACGAGCGCGTGGTCTTCGCGGACCATGTGTCGCGCGGTCTTTCCTTTCCCCTCCATCCGTTTCTCGTGGCGTTGCTGTATGTTTATGGCATACAGCTCCACGACCTTCCTCCGAATGCGATACTGCACATATCGTGCTTTATCATGTTCTGCGAATGCTTCTTAGGCATTCGCCCACACTGGGGACTCTGGAAAGCCCTTTTCAAAGTCCGGATCTTTCGCGAGAAATCGCAAGTAGACTCCGAGCCCGGTGAGCCGCTACGCACGGGTGGCTTTGGGATCCAAGCGAAATCGGAGTCCGGCTATTTCAGCATGTACTTCATCGACTCCGCCCAGGGCTGGAGGAAAAAGTGGTTTTACGTCATCGACAACAGCTCGGGTGGGATCGTAGAATTCCACCCGTTCGCTGTCTTGAAGAGGCGGAAGTCCTGGGCGCACAAGTTGTCGGCTGAAGAAACCCAGGTCGTCACGCCACTACTCGCAAGAGTGGCAGCTCTCCGTGATCAAGTTGCTGGAGTCGTACTCAACGGGCTGCACCTGGCGGGTATCTTTCTCAAGCGCAGGATCCAACCTCTGCAGCACAGGCCCTCCACGATGTGGGAATACCAAGGCTCTGAGGATCCCAGTCGTGTGAGCCGTGAAGAGCTCTCGAACGTCGAGTTCGAGAAAAAGATTGCGGCCATCACCAGCTTGAAGGTGGGAGAAAAATATCCCGACTGCACGGTCGCAGCCTTTGATGCATCAAGGCCTCCACCATCCGAAGTAAGTTTGCCTTTCTTTTCTCATGACTTTTTCTTGGTCTGGATTTCAGTCGATTGAACTTCTTCTGTCTTCTCCCATAGAGTTTATCCATGGCCACCTGCTACCCTCCTGTATCTGGGGCGGAGGCCTCGGAGTTATTGGCGAGTAACCTAGATGGCCCAGCCGACACCAGTGTTGCCGACGCTTCTTCGAGCTCCGACCAAGATTCTTCGGATGACGCAGGGGACTCGGGTGGCGGTCATCATAAACGCCGTCGAGTGGAAGGTGACGAGGCCACCTCTAAGGACAACTTCTTGGAAGAATCGCCCGGGAAGAAGCCCATCAATGCTACCCCTCTGCGTATGCGCGCCCCTTCCTCCTCATTCCCAGTTATCAAGACCGCCTGGAATGCGGATATGCTGGATGAGGAGGATGACGAAGATGAGTAAGTTTCTTTCCCTGTTCTTTTAGTCGAACGTTTTCCTTTGGCGTCTTGTTGACGCTTTGTCTTTTGTTGCAGCCTGCAAACCATTAGTCCTCGCAGGTACGCCTCTTCCCTTCCTCCCGAAAGGAGGAATAAAGCAGGAGCTGCGGATGAGACTCCTACTGCTGGCACTGTCCAGAATTCGCCCAGCGTAGCCCCCAATGTGGCGACTACGGAACATGGAGTTCCTAGTTCTGCTGCCGGAGCTTCAGCTTCAAAAGAGGTGACGGGTAGCTCAGCAGACCCCCTCTCCCGTGCCAAGGGCCAGGTAAATTCTGTTACTTGCCTTTAGTTTGTTATCGAGTGCACGACAGTGCTCCCGATGGGAGTAGCCCCCGAGGCTGTAGTTGGTCGCATGTGATCGGCTACAGGCTCAAAGTCTGTCTTTTCCTTCTTCTTGGTTTTATCGGGTGCACGGCAGTGCTCCCGATGGGAGTAGCCCCCGAAGCTTTACTCGATTGGTTGCAATCGGGTATAGGCTCCAATTTTTCTCTTCTAATTCTTCTATTTCTGTGTTCTTTGCAGTCACTCGTTGACTCCCTTGCGGAGATTGGCCGCCGCGTTGTTTTTGCTGAGTCTGAGTGCGGGATCCTTCGGGCGGACCATAGTCGACTCACCACAGAGAATGAGCTTCTTCGAGGTAAGCTTAGCCCTCTTTTTCTGTTTGCATTTTTTCCATCAATTCTTCGATTCTGATAAGTGTTGTCATGCAGCTCAACTTGAGTTTTCGAAGACCGAGAAAGACAATGCTTCTACTCGGGTAATAGCTCTAGAGGCTGAGTTGGCGGCCGTTCGCCAGGATCTGGAGTCCTCCCGCATGTCTTCGGCTGATCTTGAAGGGAAGCTTGCTTCTGCCCAAGAGGCTTTGAAGAAGTTGGAGGAAGCCAGCACCAAAGCGGATGCCGATCTTGTCGACTTTATTCGTCCCCTTGCCGAGCGCTTTGCGGGTAAGTTACCTTTGGCTTATAATTTGTCTTCTGTTGTCTTGAGTCTTGACGTTCTTTTCTTTGTAGGTCTTCTGGGTGTTCCTCTGGAAGTTCCCGGAGTCCAGCGGGTGGACGCGCTGACGGACTCCCTTGCCCAGCTCAGGAGGCATGCCGAAGGAGTTTGCTCCTTGGTCGGCAATGCCACTCAAGTGTTGACGTAGCTGCATGGTCGCCTTCTCGTCAATGCTGCATCTCCACCCGCGCTAGGTGACATGCTGAAGATCTTCTCGGAGAGCAATCTCCTTGATGCCTACGCGGTCGCTCAGTCGGAGTCTGGGGCGAAGACGGCCATCCAGTTCGCGCTGGCGCATGGAGTTAGCGGCTTGGAGGAGGCCTACTCGGATTTCCCAGTCGATCCTTCCACGGGCAGAAAGGTAGGGCTTCGTCGATTTGGCGAGCCAGCCGCCGTCCTCGCTCGGAAGTTATCTGAGCTATTTTCTCGACTTAAGGGAGGGGCGACTGCCGCGAGTGGGAGTACCACTGTAGCTTCTTAGTTTATTTCGTTTGTACTTTGCAACTTCGATTGTAATGAACCCTGGGATGTGCTCCCGTTTTTCCAATATTTTAATCGATATGCTTTTGCTGAAATGCTTCCCGCGATTGTACGTGTGCTCCCGATGGGAGTAGCCCCCGAGCATCTGTCGAATAGGTGGTGAATATATCTCGAGTAGGGCACCTTATTCCTTTAATCTTCTTTGTAATTTTCAGGTATCCGAGGTGGCCGCAGAACCTTCAGGTGGACCTGCTGCCCCAACAGATCCGCTTGTCGCCGCTGTTGGGACTTTGGCAGGTCTTCGTGACCGTGTAGCTGATGGTGAGCGCAGGCTGAAAGCGTTGCGCGGGGTAGCCGATGTGGCGAAGTCCAAGCAAAAACTGGCGACTGAACGCGAACAGTTTTTTATGGACGAATTAGCTTCCGTCGTTAGGGACTTGCTATGTAAGTAATACAGCCCCCGAGTCTTTTTTGTCTTGTTTCCTTGCCTAATCGTGCATGTTTGCTCTTCAGTTGTTAAACCAGCTGATAGGGAGGAAAAACAGTGGGTAGAAAATCACATTCTTCAAGAAGCTGTCAGCTCAAGGCCTCATGCGAGTAACTTTTGGTCTGATCGCAGTCGAGGCTTTGTGTTGGCTACTTTGAAGTTCCGTGTCACCCGGGTAAAAGTTCTCGTGAGTTCTTTTCACGAGGTCTTGGTCGCGATGAACGTCGCGTTCTATCCGCTGCAAAGGGGTCCCTAAGACTGGAGCCATCTCCTCAGACTTTTCGGGCAAGAGGGAGAGATTCGCGAGTGTCTACGTAATCAGATGACTTGCGGCGCAGTGGTGGCTCTCTCCTTTGTCCGGATATGGCATCCTGAGGTGAACTTTAACTCCGTAGCTAGGCTGCCAGATGGTCCAATCGATGATATTTCGCCGCATTATGACGCTATTCGTCCTGCAGCGGAAGAAATCATTCGACTGACCTCTGATGAAGTAGATAGAGTGCTGGCGACTGAGAATGCTCGGCACCATGATTGATTGTTGGATGTATACATCCTGTGATGCTTGTATAGTTTGTAAAAACTGTTGTAAGGTGTGGAACCCTGTATGTATATATTTTCCAGTGACGCTGAGTTTTAGGCGTAGCCCCCGTGTGTTTATGGGGTGTATACCTGTAACTATTTAGCGTGTAAGGATGAATAATCTTCGAGTAAATATGGTTGAGAAACCATGTATTTTATTGCGATGACTGAGAAGTCATGTATTCGAGCTACAAGAATGGCTAGTATAGCCTTATTGTTGTGAGAACAAGTAAATCTAGGGATAAAATTTGCGGAGGTGTGCGATATTCCAAGGATTGGAATAGATTCCTCCAGTCGATGGGTTCTTCAGCCTGTAGGCTCCGCCTGGGATAACTTCGTGTATGATGAAGGGTCCTTCCCATGGTGGCTCGAGCTTGTGTCCCTCCTTCTGCTTGAGCCGCAGCACTAGATCTCCAACCGCGAATGCTCTATGGCGTATGCGGCGACTATGATAGTTTCGCAGTGATTGTTGATATACTGCGGATCTTGCGAGCGCAATATCACGCATCTCATCGAGTGCATCTATATCTTCCGTGAGTGCCTTGTTGGAGGTTTCTTCGCTGTAAGCCACAACTCATGGGGCGCTGAATCTAACGTCCTCGGGAAGGACTGCTTCTGCCCCGTATACCATGAAAAATGGTGTGTAGTTTGTGGATCGGTTTGGAGTTGTGCGGAGGCTCCATAGTACGGAGGGTAGCTCTTCGGCCCAATGTCCTGCTGCGGGGTGTAGACGATCGAGTAGACGTTTCTTGATGCCAGCTGAAACTAAGCCGTTGGATCTTTCGACTTGTCTGTTCGTTTGCGGGTGGGCAACTGAAGCAAACTTGAAGTTGATGCCCTTTTCCTCGCAGAATTGTTGTGTTTCCTTTGCCGTGAAGTTTGTACCATTGTCTGTAATGATATCGTGTGGTACCCCAAATCTGCATACGATGGAATCGAGGAACTTGACGGCGCATTGGGCGCTAGCCGAAGTTACTGGCATGGCCTCGATCCATTTGGTAAATTTGTCGACTGCGACCAGCAAGTGTGTATATCCACCCGGCATGGACTTGCGTAGTGGTCCTACCATGTCTAGCCCCCACTGTGCAAAGGGCCAGGCGATGGGTATCATGTGCAATTCCGTAGCAGGTGCATGTGGTCTTGGTGCGAATCGCTGGCAAGCGTTGCATCTTTCGACTAGCTCCTTTGCATCGGTGGCTGCCGTGAGCCAGTAGAATCCTGCTCGGAAGGCTTTTCCCATGATTGCTTTCCAGCTAGCGTGATGCCCACAGTCTCCTTGGTGGATGTCCTGGAGTAATTCTTTGCCATCTTCGGGTGCGATGCAGCGCTGAAGTATACCCGAGATGCTTTGCTTGTATAATTCTCCGTTGATTACCCGAAAGGATTTACTGCGTCTGATTATCTGTCGAGCCTCGCGAGGATCGGCCGGGAGCTGTCTGGTGGACAGGTAGTCGAGGTATTTCTGCGTCCAGACTGGCTCGACCAGAAAAACCTGTCGTGAAATGTTATGAATAAGCTCGATGATGGCGACTTGCGGGCTGACCTCTGTTTCTGGTGTTGTGGGTGTTCCTGCAGCTTTTTTGACTTTGACTGAGCGCTTGGTCATCCGCTCGAAATATATTCCTGGTGGTATGGGTGTGTTTGTGGAACCCATGTTTGCCAGTTTATCTGCTTCTTCGTTGCTGGATCTCGCAATGTGCTTCAGCTCGCATCCCTTGAAGCTTCCTTCGAGTAGGTTGTACATGTCGCGATATGCGACCATGTTTTCAGCAATTGCGTCGCATTCTTTCATGTTCTGCTGCACGATGAGATTCGAGTCGCCGTAGATCATTAATCGGGTGGCTCCACAGGCAACTGCCATCTTCATCCCATGCAACAGGGCTTCATATTCTGCGTCGTTGTTCGATGCCGGATCATCAGGTGGAAAATCCAATCGTAGGACGTATTGCAGCTTGTCTCCCCTAGGCGATATGAGTACGATTCCAGCTCCTGCTCCTTCATTTCTTTTGGACCCGTCAAAGTACATTATCCAGTTGCTCGTGTACTCAGGTGGTCCGGGCATTTGTAGCTCTGTCCACTCGCTTAGGAATTCCACGAGTACCTGGGATTTGACTGCATTTCGTCCTGCATAAGTGATGTCCCAAGCGCCCAGCTCGATGCTCCATTTGGCTATTCTTCCGGATGCCATAGGGTTGTTCATGATTGTCCCGAGTGACGCGTCATTAACCACTGTGATGGCGTGTTCCTGGAAATAGTGCTTAAGCTTTCGGGCTGTAAGAACAACTCCATATGTGAGCTTCTGGTAATGAGGATATCGTTGCTTGCATGGTGAGAGCACTTCACTGATGTAATAGATCGGTCGTTGAACTCCGTACGCTTTGCCCTCCTCATGT
The DNA here is from genome assembly GCA_028641055.1 of Alopecurus myosuroides. Classification (NCBI taxonomy): domain Eukaryota; kingdom Viridiplantae; phylum Streptophyta; class Magnoliopsida; order Poales; family Poaceae; genus Alopecurus; species Alopecurus myosuroides. The sequence continues at coordinate 290,138,715 of CM054063.1, read as the reverse complement.
CGTTCGACTACGATTGATGTGCCGATGACCTGTTTTGTGGCGGCTAGGTACAAGTAGAGTGGTTCCCTTTCTTGCGGTGTTGCAAGGACGCGCCTGCTTTGCAACGATCGCTTCAAGTCTGTGAACGCTTGTTTAGCTTCTGGTGTCCACTCGAATTTGTCCGTCTTCTTCAGTAGCTTGTAGAAGGGTAACGCTTGCTCTCCCAATTGTGCGATGAACCTGCTCAAGGCGGCTAGTCGCCCTGCGAGCTGCTGGACTCCGCGTAGATTGGTTGGCTCTTTCATAGTCAAAATTGCTTGTATTTTCTCTAGGTTGGCTTCGATGCCTCTGGCGGATACCAGGTACCCGAGAAGTTTTCCTGCAGGAACACCGAAGACGCATTTTGTTGGATTGAGCTTGATCCTGTATGCGTTGAGGGCGTCGAACGTTTCTCTAATGTCCTCAAGGAGTGTGTCCTCTACCCGAGTCTTGATGACGATGTCGTCAACGTACACTTGTACGTTCTTGCCAATGAGCTTGGCGAGGCATTTTTGCATGCAACGCTGATATGTTGCGCCTGCGTTCTTGAGCCCGAAGGGCATTGTCGTGTAGCAGTATACACCGTGTGGCATGATGAATGTTGTTTTCTCTTCGTCCTCCTGTTTCATCCGGATTTGATTATATCCCGAATAGGCGTCCAGGAAGGAGAGGCGTTGACAACCTTCCGTTGAGTCTACGATCTGGTCGATTCGTGGGAGGGGGAAGTTGTCCTTGGGGCAGTGCTTATTTAGCGACGTGTAGTCGATGCACACTCGAAGGATGTCGGTGTTCTTTTTGGGGACCAGCACTGGGTTTGCTAACCAAGTGGATATCTTGATCTCCTGATGAATTTTGCGGCTAGCAATCTATTTACTTCTTCTCCCAGCGCCTTCTGCATGGGTTCTGAAAACCGTCGAGTGGTCTGCTTGATGGGTTTAGCATCCTTGAAAACTTCAAGTGAGTGCTCGGTGAACTCCCTAGGTATTCCTGGCATATCTGAGGGCTGCCAGGCAAAAATTTCCCAGTACTCACGGAGGAGTTCGACGAGCGCGCTTTCCTATGCTTGCGAGAGGGTAGTTGACACCATTGCAGTCTTCGCAGAGTCTGTCGGGTGCACCTGATGTTTTCGGGTGTCACTGTTGGCGCTGAACTCCAACTCGGGCGCGTTTTTCTTTGTGAGGGGAATCACGGAGTGATCCGTGGTTTTTGCCAGCTCTTGCAATTCTTCTTGCATCCCGAAAGATTTTGCGATCTCGTTGAACTCAATGTCGCACTTGTTGGATTTCTGAAAATCTCCGTCGATGGTGATAACACCGTATTCTCCGGGTAACTTGAGCTTCAGGTACGCATAATGTGGTACTGCCATGAATCTGGCGAACGATGTTCGACCAAGAATGGCGTGGTACTGTGAAGGCTAGTCGACGACCTCGAAGTCAAGAAATTCTCTCCTGTAGTTGCTTTTATTGCCCAGCACAACTTCTAGATTAATTGTTCCGAGTGGACGGATCGGCTTTCCTGGAACTATCCCGTGGAAGGATGTTTCTGATTCCGCCAGGCCATCCAGGTTCTTGTTCATCCGACGGAGTGTGTCCGCGTAGATAATGTTGATGCCGTTGCCTCCGTCCATAAATAGGCGGGCCAGATCGTAGTTGCCAATTTGTGCTTGGATTACGAGGGCGGTGTGTCCTGGTCGATAGACTCGTGGCGGGTGGTCTTGTATTGAGAATGTGATCGGTTGATCCGCCATCTTCAAGTACTCGGGCTTTGTTGGCGGAGTCTGCACAGCATGCACAACTGCCTTGTGTTAGTCTTTTGAGCTCTCCGGGATGGACATACCTTCTAGATCATTGCGAGTTGCCCTGCCGGATTCGGGTATGCATTGGCCCCGGAGTTTTTTGCGGGTGGTGCTGGCAGTGCAGCCAATGCCATGTTTGGATTTGCTGGTGGAGGTAGGGGTTGTGGCGGCTGGAATCCTTGGTGGCCTCCTCCTGGTAGTGGCGGGTAATTTGGAGCAGCTGCTGATCGATTTTTCTTCGAGAAAGCCTCGTGGATGTCATGGAACTTTCGACAATCCTTGAGGAGGTGCGTCGCCTTGGTTTTGCCCGTGCGCTTATCTGTAAACAGATGTAGCGAGCAGTAAGCATCAAGGTCTTCCTCGGGACTTTTTTCTTCAACCTTCGGTTTCCATTCGCGATTTCCGCGTCGCCCGGTATCGCGACTTCGCGTGAATTCCGCTGCTACCATTTCTTCTCGATCCTCGTGATCGTAGTATTTTCTTCTCTTTCTTCAGCCATGGCGATCTTCCTCGGGTGCGGGTGACGATGCTCTCTCGTTGCGTACTGCGTCTTCTCCGTTAGCCCATTTGTCGGCTATGTTCATCAGCTCCCCAATAGTTTTGGGTGCGGCTCTGCCTAGGTCCTCTCTGAAAGCAGTTCTTCTGGCGCCTTTTGCGAATGCTTCAATCGCTACTTCTTCCGAGATGGTTCCCGCGGTGTTAATGAGCGTGGTCCATCGCTGGATGTACTCGCGGGTGGATTCGCCGCTTTTCTGCTTGCAGGCTCGCAATTCTTCGATGGTGGCCGGCCTCTTGTAAGTCGACAGGAAGTTTTTGCAGAAGTCACGGTGCAGGTCGTCCCACGACGCGTAACAAGATCTTGGCCTCCTTTCCAGCCAGCTGCGGGCTGCGCCGGTGAGATGTAAATTGAGATATTGCATAGCCGTGTTCTTGTTCCCACGCTGGCATTTTACTGCCGTGAGGTAATCGTTTAGCCACTGAGAAGGCTCGAGTGAGCCGTCATACTTTGTCACTTCTGTGCTGAGCTTGAATCTTTTGGGTAGAGGTGCTTCGCGAATGCTGCGGGCAAAACAGAGCGCTCCGCAAGTTTCGTCATCCGAAGAACCGGACGAAGAGCGTTCGCGATATCGCGATGCCCTTGCCTTGTCCACCTTATTTTGTGCGGTGTCCGATCGCGCGTCGTATCCTGGTTGGTCGCGATCGGTGTCCTTCCTCGGTTCCTTGCTTCGTTTCCGCGAGCGGCTGCTGTGGTGTCTTGAGCTTTTGTCTCTCGGGCTGCCCTCGCTGCTGCTTTGACTGTCGTCGCGATGTCGAGCTTCTTTTCCTCAACCACGACGTGGCTATTTGTCCCTTCTTGGTGAAGAGCTCCTACGCCTGCGGGACTTCTCTCTTTCTTTCTCCTGTTTTTCCTTCTCCAGCTGCTCTGCGGCTTTCTTGCGTTCATAGGAGGCGAGTCTTGCGGCTGTCAGTCCTAGCCCTTTGCGTACTTGTTTTTACTGCTCTGCCCGAGGGTCGCTTTCTGTCGGCTGGTTCATTTGCATGTAAGTTGTCGCGGCCAGGACCGCGGCGGTAGGGGTTTGCGGGTAGACGTTCCCGTCATCATCGACTCGCATGAGGGAGGGCGTGATCGACCTGCTGGTCCCGCCCAAGGACTCAATGTCCCTGGATGTTGATGCATATCCCTTCCTCGCGGGTCGGGTACCGACCGAGGGTGCCAGGGGCTGCTCAGCTCGTCGTTGACTCGATTCATCCGCCGCTCTTCTTCGACGGGCGAGATCTATCCGCGCATCCTTGATGGTCGTGGCTGCTCTTACGAGATGGTAATGGTAGGCAACCATGTCCTCGTGTGGCGAATCTGCTGCGGGTGGCTTGCTCGTCCGCATAGCCTCCTTGGCGCGATCCCAAGCTTCTCGCGAGACGCCGATTATGGCGTGTTCTGCTGCACTATGTTCTGTTTCCGGGGGTTGCTCCGATCCTGCCATGCAGACTTGAGCCAGTCGTAGCCCGTGCATCCTAGGCGTAGATCGGAAGGTTCTTTGGAGTCGAGAGTGTTCCTCTGTTGAGAGGGTATGGTAGTCGTTTGTATTGAAGCGGACGGACTCACCGCTTTTCTCCAGATGAAGGCGCGAGTCGACGGCTCCTGATTCAGATCTTGATTCTTCCGGGAAGTGGAGGATCCCATCCCTATCGGTCACGAACTTCAGGCTCCCGAACGTCAGGGTGACGCTCCTCTCCAGATCATCGAATACCGGGCGCGATTCCGGCGAGTGAGGGTGACCACGACAGATCTGATCCGTATAGGATTGTTCGGAGCCGTAGTCGAGGGTTTCCAGCGAGAGTTGGTTGTTGATGAAGCCGAAGATGCCGGTGATCCAGCGCCCGCCGTTCCCACAGACGGCGCCAATTGTCGAATCCGCTGTTCGGCAAATCCCTCAGGTGACCCTATCGGGTTTCGAGTAGGAGAACCCATGAGCGCTGGTGGCGATCGTCGGCTAGACAGGGGGCGAGATTTACCCAGGTTCGGGGCCCTCGTAGAGGTAAAACCCTTACTCCTGCCTCTATCGATCTGTATTAATGAGTAGATCGGTTACAATGGTGGTTGCTCGAATCGAGAGTATGATCTCGAGTTCAGGGTTTTGGTGTTGCGGTGTTGCTTGGTCCTCTTCCGGTGGCTCTCCTGACCTTATATAGGTGGCCAGGTCTCAAACCCTACTCGGAGAGGACTCGAACTCTAACCTTAGGTCGGTTACATATTTCCAAACTTAACTCTCAAGTCAGTGCGGGTGGGCTTCACGTGGGCCTTCTGGAATACTCCAAGGGCTCCTCTTCTTGGGCCTTAACCTTGGGCCTGAGATGGGGTGTCCTTACCCGCAGGGTCCAGGATCCATGTCTTCGTCAAGGCCCCGCTGCAACGGGCTGGTAGGACAAAAGATGTTGAGCAATTTTCTCATTGCGAGTAGGTACGACGAAATTGGAACACATGCCTATGGTTTGCCTAGAACTTGGATGCTTTATTATTATCTATCTGCAATGCCCATGTTTTGACTATTATATGAACTATCTTATCCATGCAACACCCGTTCATCCATTTCCCATGCCTACGGTATTTTAATCTTGTTTTTTTCCATAATTTCCTGATGTTACTATTCTACTCCTGCTGTTATTTTACTACTGATACTGTTATAAAACGGTTACCACTGATAAATTGTTGCGAGCAAGTTTACTTTCAGGTGCAGCTGAACTGACAACTCAGCTGTTTAAGGCTTATAAATATTCTTTGGCTACTCTTGTGTCGAATCAATAAATTTGGGTTTTACTTCCCTCGAAGATTGTTGCGATTCCCTATACTTGTGGGTCATCAGCGGCTCACCACAAAGCAAGGTGCGGGCGTGGGGAGAGGTCCTACCGAACTAGGAGCTCATGATGAGGCCAACGGTGTGTCACCGATGGTGGAGGAAGGTTGGGGTGGTAGGATTCCGTCGCGGTAACCTTGGCCAGAGGCGGGAAAGAAGATCTCGATTCCGGTCGTCCCGACAAGTGAGCTTCAACGAGGAGGAGGAGTGTAACATCCCAAGTATGAAAAACCATCCCTAGAATGTTTGTTCCTTGTTTTATTAAGTTTTGCATCATGTCATCATATTCATTGAATTGTTTGCATTTGTTTTCCATTTGTTTGCATCTGTTTTTATTTGTTTTCTATTTCAAATCCAAACAATATTCAACCTTGTTTTCATACTTGATATGTTACAATCTTTTTCAAATAAAAAGTTCAAATCAAAACCTTATTTGTTTCCATTTTATTCCATAATGTTCAACTATTTAAATGGTGGCTTTTAATCAATCAATTAATTCCAATTTGCATTTAAAAATTCAAATTCAAATCACATGTTACAACAGCACCCAATATGGATTTATGAAAATTGCCAAAACTTTTCAACTCATTTGTTCTAATTAAACAATAGGGTTCACCCTATTAAAAAGTTTGTTTTTCAATAATATTCACTTAATAATAAATCCATCCAATTTGAATTAAATCACAAACAGCAAATTTGAAAATTTTGGAAAATAAAGTTGACAATTAGTTGCTAGTATAAAAACTAACTCAACCACATTTTTTCCAAATTTTTCCTACCCCTAAAACCCATCTAATCCTTCCATTTTCTTTTGCTGCAAAAAAAAAACAGAACACAAAAAAAAATAGAAAAAGGAAAACCAGCGCGCGCGGAGGGAAACCCACGTGAGCCCAGCCCACTTACCTCTCCCTGGCCCGTACCGGTTCGCCCCTCCTTTTCTCTTTCTTCCCGCGGTACGGCGCCGCATCGGGAGGTGCCACGGCGGCACTGCACCTCTCCGACGACCATCCTCGCCCCTAGCTGTCTATAAAACCCCTGCCCTAGCCCCCGAGCTAGCCCTAGCCATCTGCCAACCTATCCCCTCGAGCGCCGCCGCCAATTTCCTCTCTCCTCGCCGGTTTTCCCCACCTCTGCAACTCACCGGAGAGCGCCGCTCTGAAACTCCGATGGCCGCCGCCGCTCCCGTGCACCTCTTTCCACGCTGACCACGGGAACCGCACGGCCTCACCTTCCTCGATCGTTTGAACACCGCAGCAGCCGCGGAGGGAGTCCACCCGTCGCCGCCATCTTCCACGACTCTGTCGTCGTTCTGCACCGCGCCTCGGCCACGTCTACGACGCCGGTGAGCAGTCGAGCACCTCCTCCTCCTCCCTGTTTCCCCTCTGCACGAACGCCTCCGCGTCCACCACACGCCGCAAGCCCACGCACACACCAGAGCGCGCGAGTAGCCACGGTGATCGTCGCCGGCAACCACGTTTCTGTCAGCAAAAATTCAGAAACCTACGCTAACTGAACCTTACCTTGGCTACGCGTCGTTAACTGACAGAAACATTCGTTTGCTGCACTGGTTACAACGTTGCGCGTGCACGGGGAGGGCCTGGGTTCGAACCCTGGCTTCCGCGAATAAAAACGAAGTTTTTGCGTGGCGCGCTGACAGGGTGGCCCACCTGTCAGCTGCTGTGTGGCACCATTGCCACGCGAGCATGCCACGCTGGCCCAGGGCCCAGTGGCAGTGCCCTGGGTTAGATAGCAGTGCGGTATAAAATGTTTTTAGCCTTTTTCTTTTTCTATTTAAGTCCTAAACAATTACAGATTGGCCCCTGAAACTAAAAAGCTAATAACTTTTATTTATAATTCCAAATAACAAAAATAAAATATGTACATTGCACCAAATTTCATTCTCTACCTGTTTATAACATTTGTTTTCTGTTTTGAATTTTCCAAATGCATTCCAAATTTGAATTCAAACAATTCATTTGTAATTTGATAAAATCCATAACTAATTCATGCTAAATCCAAATAATGCAAATAAAACATTTTTTCCATGCTATTTCAAACCACCTATTCAAATATAAGTTTTGTTTCATGGTTTGAATAATTAAAATTGCTCAAATAATTTAAACCTTGTTTAAATCATTTAAATTTGCTAAATTCATAACTTGCTCAAATTAAATTATTTTTGAACATGTAAAATATGTCTTCAAACTAGAAAAGTATAAACTTTTCTAATATGAATTTGAATTTATGTTTGGAACAAATAAAATTCAAATAATTTTCAAACTTGTTTTAAATTCATTTAAAACTTGTTTAATCTCGTTTAAGTCATAATAAATTCATCCTAACTCCTTTTTCAATATTTGAAACATGTAATCCAACTAAAATTGTGTATTCTTTTCAAATATGAATTTTGTTATTTATTTTGCACAATTTAAATTGGTGAAAACAACAACTATTTGTGTAATCCCTTTAAGGAACCAAAAATTCCCTAACTTAATAAATAAATTTCTAAATTGGTAAACCTTATTTCCAATTGGTTCTATTGTTGTTATTTTGTTGTTTTCCTCATCCATGCATCATACTAATCCACTTTCACCTGTTGGTTAATTGGAAAACAATTGTTTCAACAAAAATTCATGGGCATTTCATATGCAACTCAAAATTGCATATGTGTCCATTTAAATTGTGTTACCATGTCAAATAGTTTATCTTGATGCATCCATAAAATTGACATGCATCATCCCATGATTGTGCATTATGCCATGATATTGATTGTCTATCTTTCTGCATTGTTTGTTTGCTTCTTCTCGGATAGACGACGACGTTGAGACAGACGATACTTACGACACCCCTTCTGAGGATCTAGCTCAGTACCAGGCTGCTGAGTTTGCAGGCAAGTTATCACTCACATGAACCACTGTGTTCCTTTCAACATTGGTTACCGATACTTTCCGTTGTCTATTTCTGCTAGCCCTATGAGTAGTTGTTTCTGTTACGAACCTATCACATGATACCCTGAACCCTGATATTGCCTCACCTCCAGTCCTATAACCCGTTGCTTGGGCCCGTGTCTTACTAGCATGCTTAGGGTTGTTTTGCTCGAGTCTGTTAGCAGTTACTTTCTGTTATCATATTTGATTATATTCTGGGGCTTGATGTTAAACAACAACCTGTTAATTTGAGGTAATAATAAATTGCTGATAAGGCACCGGCAGGAGGCCCGGCGTGGTTTTGAGGCCTGCTAGTGTCGACCCTAATTAGGAAAAGGGTCTTGTCTACTGATCCATGATGAGCGCACTATCCGCATGTGGGAAGCGTGTATGGGCGCCCCCCTCAATTTGATTCGATTCGCATCTCGTCCAAATCGCCACACTTAGTTCGGATTTTCCATTTGATGCACGCATATGCAGGTACGAACCCGAGGCCAGGGTGGAACTTTTGTAGTCGGCATTTAGGCGGCGTGGTCTTCCAGTGCTATGAGGGTCCCCTTTTCTTCGTGGGGTTCGATTAGCCGCGCACGCACAGCACGTGGTGCTTTGGGCTTGATGCGAAGAAGAGTTGAGTTGTGTTGAGTGCCCCGCTTGGTGGGAAAGGCCTTCCCATCTAGCGGGTTATTCTTACGTGTACGGCTAAATTGGTGCACCCCTGCAGGGATAAATCTTCTCGAGAAGCCGTGTTTTCCGCGGTTATGGTTGACTTGGTGAAAGTACTGGCTAACAAGTACTCAGAACAACTTACACCTAACTAATGATAACTTGACTAGTAATAGGCTTATTGACACAACAATTTGATCCATCATTAATCCAACTGTGTGAGTTATCCTCGGATTGCTTCTTTGGATAAGGGGCGAGATCCAGGATGGGTTTGTGTGGTGGTTAGTTATAGTTGGTTACGATACGCTATCTTATCCCCTTTCTGATAGCCGGAAGTTGTATCATGTTTCTGTAGTTGGTTAGTGCAGCCAGTTGCAGCAACTTTTATATCCCCTTTCTTCCGTTGAACCCAAGGCATCTGTACTTGGTGTTGACGGGTTACACTTTGGTGAACTGTGAGTCTTGCTTGCCTGTACGTTTATGTACTGACCCCTTTGGGGCTGTGGTTTCCGCAGACTACGCTTACGAGGATCCCCGTGACGGCTACTACGTGGAGTTTGACGAGGCTGCTGACGAGTAGGTAGCGGACCCGGGCAGGATCCGAGACATCGTGGATGGGTTCCGTCTTCTTTTCATTCCCGGCTTCTTAAGCCTATTTGGATTTGTGTGTACTCAGACCCTTTGAATGCTTCCGCTGTGATGTAATGATGAATTGTTGGGACATGTGTCCTCTGGATGATTGTATTTGCTATCTCTGCTCTAATGATGGCTATTTGCAACTTATTTCAATCTTTGTGTCTTAGAGATCTGTTGTGATATCACTTGTTCTAATGCCATTGACGTACCATGTGTGTATGTTTTGAAGTACGTCAATGGAAGTATCTGGATTTCTATGGGATGGTTTGCGCAGGCGATGAATAGTAAGATAATGGTTGTCACACGTTTACGTGTTGGCCTGCTCATATTGAGATGCGGGTGCCGGTATGCCCCGTAAGCCATTTATCTACTGTTTAACGGACTGTGAGTATCCCCTAGAAGTTCGGGTGCGACAAATGGTATTAGAGCCTGTCTGCCTGTAGGATCCCTTTTACTGGTCGCAGTTTGAGTCTAGAAACTATTTTGTAGCTATATAGGAAAAATGAAACGTGAGAGTAGGAATTCTGCCATTTTTCTTCTTTCCCCACCCACCCACCCTTTTCTGGTAAGGAAGTGCAACGTTGTTTTCTGTTCTCACCTAAACTTTCAAGTTAGGATTTCACGAATCCTGGTGTCTCTAGGATAGTTATATCTACTAGTCTATAGGAATGGAGGTGGTTGTGACATGATTTATCATGTTGCCTACTCACGATTGAGAACGGAGGCGTGTAAGCCCCGGAAGCAAATCCTCTATCCCTTAAGCAGTAGATATTGATCCTTTAGAAGCCCGGATGGGTTTTTCCGTAGTACCTCAGGAGTTTTGGTCTCGTGTTTCCCGTTGTTGCTTCGATATCATGTTCTTCTCAACATCCTTTTCGTCCGTTGAAACCTTGTTGTTGCTTTCCACTTCAGTTCTTATACCGGCGTCTAATCAAAACTTCCCCGATCATCTGCAGATGGATCTCGGGTTCTTCCCGCATGCAGGTGGTTCGGATGACTCGTTGCGAGAGCACTGCCGGTTATCCGGAGATGCTGAGAGACGGTCACTTATCTGGGGTTCCGTTGGGCACCAGAGTACCAGGTCTACGAGCAGCAGCGAGAATTTGACCAGACCTACTACCAGGCTATCGTCTACATTCTGTCAGATGATGGCATGAGTGTTGTCCACCGCTACGAGGCAGTAGGTTCCACAGTGGATATGGCTGTGCAGCAGGCAGCTTATGTGAGTCTCACCGTCCTTCGTGCTGACTACTGGGGATTTGACGATTCTATCTATCGCCACATCCCCCGTGGTTACATCACTTCGGAGGGAGCTCACTTCACTCTCTACGACAACCTGGATGTCTACGAGCATGATAACTCTAGGCTGCACACCACCGCTCAGTTTGTGAGGCACAGTGACGCAGTTGCCACCACACTTTCTCAGGAGTTGGCCTCCGTCAGAGAGCAGCTCTACCTTGCTTTGACTCGTCTGGCGACGTACACCACAGACTTTGTTGGATATGAGCGCTTTGCACGTTTTGATCAGCCAGTTGGTCGTCGTCTGCCAGATGCTGGAGGTTACGAGCCGATCAGAGGTCCACTCCTCAACCTCGGTGCTGGTTACACTGGGATTCCACGCTTTGGAGCACAGGGAGTCGACGCTATGTACTTCACCACACCTAGAGTCGCTCTCAGACCACGTCAGATTTATGTGGATCGTCGTTCTACCTACTTTCGTGGGCGTGCTCCTCACCGTACCCCTCGTCGTGCTACTCACCGCCGTCCTGCGTGATGAGCATGAGAGTACCGATGTATCCATTCTTAGCTATATTTAGTTATCCTTTGGCTTTCGAACCATGTATGGGTGTGTTGGATATTCTGATGTATTTGAACATGTGATGATGTACCTATTGGTTATCTATTCATGCGTCAGAATAATCTCGCTTTTGGTTTCCAAGTCTATCCTTTTCTGTTGTTGTGCTAAAATGCATGTCTATTCAGGATGCCGCCAACAAGGAACAACCCGCCTGAGCCACCGCCAATCATGGAGCTGTTGACTCAGATGACTCAGGTCGTGACGCAGATGGCCCAGTTCCAGGCTAACCAGCACAACAACCAGAATGCTCCACGAGTCAGTATCAAGGAGTTCCTGGGTCTGGGCCCGAGAGCTTTCGTGGCAACACGCGAGCCTCTGGATGCTGATGACTGGATCCGTGAGATGGCCAGAGCTCTGGACATTGCTCACGTTGCTGAGGAAGACAAAGTCAAGTATGCCATCTACCTACTGAAGGGTCAGGCAGCTACTTGGTGGGAGAACTACCAGACCATGAGAGCTGGATACCCAATCACCTGGGGTTGTTTTAAGGATGCCTTCCTGAAGCACCACATCCCAGATGGTCTCATGGAAAGGATGCGTGAGGAGTTTTGCTCTCTCAAGCAGGGCAAGCTGGACGTCATTGGCTATCAGAATGAGTTCAATCGCCTCGCTCGTTACGCTGGTGATGAGGTGTCCACTGAGGCTAAGAAGATGGCAAGGTTCCGCCGAGGTTTTAACCCGGAACTCAAGTACGCCCTCACCAACATCAAGGCCAAAGACTTCGAGGAGCTCGTTAACACCACGCTCAATGAAGAAAATGGGCGCAAGGCGTTCGAGGAGTCTCGGAAGCACTCGCGTGAGGGTGGTTCCTCCTCCAACATGACCACCCCTCCGCAGAAGCGCCGCATCTGGGTGCCAAATGGTGCTGTCACTCGGGCTCCATATGCCCAAGCTTCTCCAGGCTTCGCTTCCTGCCCACCCAACCCATCTCAGATGCAGGCTCAGAGGTTTTCAATGGGGCAGCCAAGGCCAGATGCACCTCGTGTCGTCACTTGCTACAAATGCAAGCAGACGGGGCACTACGCTGACAAGTGCACTCAGAGGCAGCTACCTCCACCACCTCCTCGCCCCAACACCAACCAGGCAATGGTGCGTGCTCCCCCGGCTAAAGCCTTCAACTCCAACAACAGGCCTGTCGGGAGGACCGCGAGGGTGAATCATGTCACGGTCGACAAAGCTGAAGAAGCTGCTGACGTCGTTCTCGGTACATTCCCCGTAAACTCTAACCCAGCTAAAGTGTTGTTTGATACCGGAGCATCGCATTCTTTCGTGTCAAAGATCTTTGCGACAGCAGTTAAACTACCTTTTGTTGCTTTGGGTTCCCCGCTAGTAGTAAACTCCCCTGGAGCAACTATGCAAACTTCCAAGATCAGTCACGAGAATCAGATTCTAATTGGAGGTCACATATTCCTTGCTTCCCTCATTTTGCTTGGCAATTCTGACATTGATTTCATTCTTGGCATGGATTGGTTGAAGACCAACAAAGCTACGATTGATTGTGCTCAGAAGTCAATAACTCTGTTCCACCCTTCTGGCCAGATAGTCTATTCTCCAAATGAATCAAGTTCTATTCAGCTTTACACCCTCGATGCTAAACCTCTACCTCTACTTGAAAATGTTCCGGTGGTTTGTGAATTCCCTGACGTCTTTCCAGAAGAGTTGCCAGGGATGCCTCCGGACAGAGCAGTTGAGTTCGTGATCGAGCTTGAACCAGGTACTGCTCCAATCTCTAAGCATCCATACAAGATAGCTCCTCCTGAACTAAAATTGTTAAAGGAGCAAATCGATATGTACATGGAGAAAGGTTACATTCAGCCTAGTTCTTCGGCTTGGGGTTGCCCAACTCTGTTCGTTGCGAAGAAGGATCAAACAAAGAGACTCGTTGTTGACTATCGTCCTCTTAACGAGAAAACCATCAAAAACAAGTACCCAATTCCTCGTATCGATGATCTTTTTGGTCAACTTGCTGGAGCCTCAATATTCTCAAAGTTGGACTTGAGGATGGGTTACCATCAAATAAAGATCAGAAAGGAAGATATTCCAAAAACAGCTTTCACCACTCGGTACGGTCTATATGAATACACCGTCATGTCCTTTGGTCTAACCAATGCACCGGCGACGTTCTCTAGACTCATGAATTCTGTCTTCCATGAATACCTCGACAAGTTCGTTGTCGTATATCTTGATGACATTCTGGTCTACTCAAAATCTGAGGAAGAGCATGGAGAACATCTTCTTCTCACTCTCATGAAACTTCGCGAGCATCGTCTATATGCCAAATTCTCCAAATGTGAGTTCTGGATTCCAGAAGTTGCTTACCTTGGTCATGTCATCTCTGCCAAGGGCATAGCCATTGATCCAGAAAAGGTTAAAGCAATTGTTGATTGGAAACCTCCTAAGACGGTGAAGCAAGTCAGAAGTTTTCTTGGCTTGGCTAGCTATTGCCGTCGTTTCGTCCAAAACTTTTCCAAGATTGCCAAACCTCTCACTGATCTAACAAAGAAGGACAAGAAGTTCGTTTGGTCTCCACAGTGTGATGAAAGTTTCAATCTCCTGAAGACTAAACTCACTTCTACATCAGTTCTGGTTGGCCCAGATACTACCAAACCTTTCCAGATATTCTGCGATGCATCTCTCCAAGGTCTAGGTGCAGTTCTTATGCAAGAACGTCAAGTTGTGGCTTATGCTTCACGTCAGTTGAATGCACATGAGAAAAACTATCCCACTCATGATCTTGAACTTGCAGCAGTTGTGTTTGCCCTCAAGAAATGGAGACAATACTTGTTGGGTAACCGCACTAAAATCTTTTCCGATCATAAGAGTCTAAAATACATCTTCACTCAGCCAGATCTAAACCTCAGGCAAAGGAGATGGATTGAAAAGATTAAAGACTTTGATCTCACCATTTCTTACACTCCAGGCAAGGCTAATGTTATGGCCGATGCTCTCAGTCGCAAGTCATATTGCAATAATCTCATGATCATGGAAAGACAACCTCCACTTCATGAAGAATTCCAGAAGCTGAACCTTGGTCTTGTTCCTCAAGGTTATCTTGCGAGCTTGACATCCAGTCCAACTCTCGAGGACAATATTCGTTCTGAACAACTTCGTGATGCTGAAATCAAGAAGATGGTAGAACACATTAAAGAAGGCAAGGAGAAATTCAAGACCTTCTCAATTGATGACAAGGGAACTGTGTTTTTCGAAGGACGCATTGCAGTTCCTCAAGTTCAAAGTCTCAAAGATGTTATTCTCAAGAAGGCTCATGAAACTCCTCTTTCCATTCACCCGGGAAGTACAAAGATGTACCAGGATCTTAAGACACTGTATTGGTGGCCTAGCATGAAACATGAAATTGCTCAATACGTTTCTGAATGCGACGTTTGTCAACGTGTTAAGGCAGTCCATCAGAAAACAGCCGGTCTACTCCAACCTCTGAAAATTCTTGAGTGGAAGTGGGACATGATTGAAATGTACTTCGTCACTGGTTTTCCAAAGTCCAAGAAGGGCAACGATGCAATCTTCGTTGTTATTGATCGTCTCACTAAAGTAGCTCACTTCTTTCCTGTCAAAGAAACAATCTCAGCTAGCCAGTTAGCAGAACTCTACGCAGCAAAGATTGTTCCTCTTCATGGTGTTCCATTGGAAATAAGCTCAGACCGTGGAAGCATATTCACTTCTCATTTCTGGAAAAGTTTCCAAGATGCATTGGGCACCAAACTTCTGTTCAGCACAGCTTATCACCCTCAGTCTCAAGGGCAAGTCGAAAGAGTCAATCAGATTCTCGAGGATATGCTCAGAGCATGTGGTATCTCCTTTGGCATGAAATGGGAGGATTGCCTTCCATATGCTGAATTCTCCTACAACAACAGCTACCAGGCAAGCCTAGGCATGGCTCCATTTGAAGCTCTCTATGGCCGCAGATGCAGGAGTCCAATCAATTGGTCTGGAGCTGGTGAACGTTCACTCTTAGGCCCTGACATTGTTAAGGAAGCCGAGGAGAAAGTTCGCATCATTCGTGACAATCTTAAGATTGCTCAGTCTCGTCAGAAAAGCTACTTTGACAGCAAGCACAGGGATATGATCTATGCACCTGGTGACAAGGCATATCTCCGTGTAACTCCCCTCAGAGGCACTCATCGTTTTGGTGTGAAAGGAAAACTTGCACCAAGATACATTGGTCCTTTCAACATTCTCTCAAGGCGTGCGGAAAATGCCTATCGTCTTGAACTTCCAGAAAAACTATCCAAGGTGCACGATGTGTTTCATGTGTCACAGCTCAAGAGGTGTTTCAAAGATCCAGATCGTGCGGTTGATCATGATTCCATTGAACTGCAAGATGATCTCTCTTATGAGGAGCACCCTGTTCGTATTCTCGATGAGACCGAGCGTAAGACTCGCAACAAGAGCACCAAGTTCTTGAAAGTGCAGTGGTCTCATCATTCCGATAAAGAGGCAACGTGGGATACCAAAGAGGATCTTCGAAAGAAGTATCCGGACCTTTTCCTTTCTCAGTAGGAATCTCGGGGCGCGATTCCTTCAAGGGGGGGCGTTTTGTAACATCCCAAGTATGAAAAACCATCCCTAGAATGTTTGTTCCTTGTTTTATTAAGTTTTGCATCATGTCATCATATTCATTGAATTGTTTGCATTTGTTTTACTTTGTTTTCCATTTGTTTGCATCTGTTTTTATTTGTTTTCTATTTCAAATCCAAACAATATTCAACCTTGTTTTCATACTTGATATGTTACAATCTTTTTCAAATAAAAAGTTCAAATCAAAACCTTATTTGTTTCCATTTTATTCCATAATGTTCAACTATTTAAATAGTGGCTTTTAATCAATCAATTAATTCCAATTTGCATTTAAAAATTCAAATTCAAATCACATGTTACAACAGCACCCAATATGGATTTATGAAAATTGCCAAAACTTTTCAACTCATTTGTTCTAATTAAACAATAGGGTTCACCCTATTAAAAAGTTTGTTTTTCAATAATATTCACTTAATAATAAATCCATCCAATTTGAATTAAATCACAAACAGCAAATTTGAAAATTTTGGAAAATAAAGTTGACAATTAGTTGCTAGTATAAAAACTAACTCAACCACATTTTTTCCAAATTTTTCCTACCCCTAAAACCCATCTAATCCTTCCATTTTCTTTTGCTGCAAAAAAAAAACAGAACACAAAAAAAATAGAAAAAGGAAAACCAGCGCGCGCGCGGAGGGAAACCCACGCGAGCCCGGCCCACTTACCTCTCCCTGGCCCGTACCGGTTCGCCCCTCCTTTTCTCTTTCTTCCCGCGGTACGGCGCCGCATCGGGAGGTGCCACGGCGGCACTGCACCTCTCCGACGGCCATCCTCGCCCCTAGCTGTCTATAAAACCCCTGCCCTAGCCCCCGAGCTAGCCCTAGCCATCTGCCAACCTATCCCCTCGAGCGCCGCCGCCAATTTCCTCTCTCCTCGCCGGTTTTCCCCACCTCTGCAACTCACCGGAGAGCGCCGCTCTGAAACTCCGATGGCCGCTGCCGCTCCCGTGCACCTCTTTCCACGCTGACCACGGGAACCGCACGGCCTCACCTTCCTCGATCGTTTGAACACCGCAGCAGCCGCGGAGGGAGTCCACACCGTCGCCGCCATCTTCCACGACTCCGTCGTCGTTCTGCACCGCACCTCGGCCACGTCTACGACGCCGGTGAGCAGTCGAGCACCTCCTCCTCCTCCCTGTTTCCCCTCTGCACGAACGCCTCCGCGTCCACCACACGCCGCAAGCCCACGCACACACCAGAGCGCGCGAGTAGCCACGGTGATCGTCGCCGGCAACCACGTTTCTGTCAGCAAAAATTCAGAAACCTACGCTAACTGAACCTTACCTTGGCTGCGCGTCGTTAACTGACAGAAACATTCGTTTGCTGCACTGGTTACAGCGGTGCGCGCGCACGGGGAGGGCCTGGGTTCGAACCCTGGCTTCCGCGAATAAAAACCAAGTTTTTGCGCGGCGCGCTGACAGGGTGGCCCCCCTGTCAGCTGCTGTGTGGCACCGTTGCCACGCGAGCATGCCACGCTGGCCCAGGGCCCAGTGGCAGTGCCCTGGGTTAGATAGCAGTGCGGTATAAAATGTTTTTAGCCTTTTTCTTTTTCTGTTTAAGTCCTAAACAATTACACATTGGCCCCTGAAACTAAAAAGCTAATAACTTTTATTTTATAATTCCAAATAACAAAAATAAAATATGTACATTGCACCAAATTTCATTCTCTACCTGTTTATAACATTTGTTTTCTGTTTTGAATTTTCGAAATGCATTCCAAATTTGAATTCAAACAATTCATTTGTAATTTGATAAAATCCATAACTAATTCATGCTAAATCCAAATAATGCAAATAAAACATGTTTTCCATGCTATTTCAAACCACCTATTCAAATATAAGTTTTGTTTCATGGTTTGAATAATTAAAATTTCTTAAATAATTTAAACCTTGTTTAAATCATTTAAATTTGCTAAATTCATAACTTGCTCAAATTAAATTATTTTTGAACATGTAAAATATGTCTTCAAACTAGAAAAGTATAAACTTTTCTAATATGAACTTGAATTTATGTTTGGAACAAATAAAATTCAAATAATTTTCAAACTTGTTTTAAATTCATTTAAAACTTGTTTAATCTTGTTTAAGTCATAATAAATTCATCCTAACTCCTTTTTCAATATTTGAAACATGTAATCCAACTAAAATTTTGTTTTATTTTCAAATATGAATTTTGTTATTTATTTTGCACAATTTAAATTGGTGAAAACAACAACTATTTTTGTAATCCCTTTAAGGAACCAAAAATTCCCTAACTTAATAAATAAATTTCTAAATTGGTAAACCTTATTTCCAATTGGTTCTATTGTTGTTATTTTGTTGTTTTCCTCATCCATGCATCATACTAATCCACTTTCACCTGTTGGTTAATTGGAAAACAATTGTTTCAACAAAAATTCATGGGCATTTCATATGCAACTCAAAATTGCATATGTGTCCATTTAAATTGTGTTACCATGTCAACTAGTTTATCTTGATGCATCCATAAAATTGACATGCATCATCCCATGATTGTGCATTATGCCATGATATTGATTGTCTATCTTTCTGCATTGTTTGTTTGCTTCTTCTCGGATAGACGACGACGTTGAGACAGACGATACTTACGACACCCCTTCTGAGGATCTAGCTCAGTACCAGGCTGCTGAGTTTGCAGGCAAGTTATCACTCACATGAACCACTGTGTTCCTTTCAACATTGGTTACCGATACTTTCCGTTGTCTATTTCTGCTAGCCCTATGAGTAGTTGTTTCTGTTACGAACCTATCACATGATACCCTGAACCCTGATATTGCCTCACCTCCAGTCCTATAACCCCGTTGCTTGGGCCAGTGTCTTACTAGCATGCTTAGGGTTGTTTTGCTCGAGTCTGTTAGCAGTTACTTTCTGTTATCATATTTGATTATATTCTGGGGCTTGATGTTAAACAACAACCTGTTAATTTGAGGTAATAATAAATTGCTGATAAGGCACCGGCAGGAGGCCCGGCGTGGTTTTGAGGCCTGCTAGTGTCGACCCTAATTAGGAAAAGGGTCTTGTCTACTGATCCATGATGAGCGCACTATCCGCATGTGGGAAGCATGTATGGGCGCCCCCCTCAATTTGATTCGATTCACATCTCGTCCAAATCGCCACACTTAGTTCGGGTTTTCCATTTGATGCACGCATATGCAGGTACGAACCCGAGGCCAGGGTGGAACTTTTGTAGTCGGCATTTAGGGAGGCGTGGTCTTCCAGTGCTATGAGGGTCCCCTTTTCTTCGTGGGGTTCGATTAGCCGCGCACGCACAGCACGTGGTGCTTTGGGCTTGATGCGAAGAAGAGTTGAGTTGTGTTGAGTGCCCCGCTTGGTGGGAAAGGCCTTCCCATCTGGCGGGTTATTCTTACGTGTACGGCTAAATTGGTGCACCCCTGCAGGGATAAATCTTCTCAAGAAGCCGTGTTTTCCGCGGTTATGGTTGACTTGGTGAAAGTACTGGCTAACAAGTACTCAGAACAACTTACACCTAACTAATGATAACTTGACTACTAATAGGCTTATTGACACAACAATTTGATCCATCGTTAATCCAACTGTGTGAGTTATCCTCGGATTGCTTCTTTGGATAAGGGGCGAGATCCAGGATGGGTTTGTGTGGTGGTTAGTTATAGTTTGTTACGATACGCTATCTTATCCCCTTTCTGATAGCCGGAAGTTGTATCATGTTTCTGTAGTTGGTTAGTGCAGCCAGTTGCAGCAACTTTTATATCCCCTTTCTTCCGTTGAACCCAAGGCATCTGTACTTGGTGTTGACGGGTTACACTTTGGTGAACTGTGAGTCTTGCTTGCCAGTACGTTTATGTATTGACCCCTTTGGGGCTGTGGTTTCCGCAGACTACGCTTACGAGGATCCCCGTGACGGCTACTACGTGGAGTTTGACGAGGCTGCTGACGAGTAGGTAGCGGACCCGGGCAGGATCCGAGACATCGTGGATGGGTTCCGTCTTCTTTTCATTCCCGGCTTCTTAAGCCTATTTGGATTTGTCTGTACTCAGACCCTTTGAATGCTTCCTCTGTGATGTAATGATGAATTGTTGGGACATGTGTCCTCTGGATGATTGTATTTGCTATCTCTGCTCTAATGAGGGCTATTTGCAACTTATTTCAATCTTTGTGTCTTAGAGATCTGTTGTGATATCACTTGTTCAAATGCCATTGACGTACCATGTGTGTATGTTTTGAAGTACGTCAATGGAAGTATCTGGATTTCTATGGGATGGTTTGCGCAGGCGATGAATAGTAAGATAATGGTTGTCACACGTTTACGTGTTGGCCTGCTCATATTGAGATGCGGGTGCCGGTATGCCCCGTAAGCCATTTATCTACTGTTTAACAGACTGTGAGTATCCCCTAGAAGTCCGGGTGCGACAAGGAGGAGGAGGATCTCACGCCGGGGCAAGTGGCTGACTCGATTTAGCGTGAAGCACCCTAGTGTCGGCGGCACGGCGCGAAGGACAGAGGTAGGGTTTGCTCGTGCGGAGAAGCACATGGAGAGAAGAAACTGGTAAGAGAAACGGGAGCATGGCGTAGCCTTTATACCCAGACAGAGCTATGCGGCGGCACACGTCTTGGCTCTAGGCGGAGGCGCAAGGGAAGGGAGGAATGGGGACGACGTACAGAGCGGTGCTGAAGGACAAGGCGACGATGATGGTGGTGAAGCGTCTTAAGGACGTATATGTAAATTACAAGATCACATTATCTCAGACAAGTTGAGAGACATGTTTTCACGTCTTGCGAGATGAGTGACCAATTCACTCATTTTGGATAAGTTGAGTGACCAGCATCGCGTTCATCTCTCTCATTTATCTACCGACTGAACCTGTGAACGCATGCATAATAATTTGCTATGAATAGTTCGATAAATGAGAGAGATACATATATCACCCAAAAGAAGTCATGCACTAGAAAGGTTTATAACAATAAAATAGACACTGCACTTAATGTAGATGAAAAATTGTTGTCCACTATTGGTTTCGAAAACCAATTGTTGAATTTCATCAAGAGATTATCGATTTATCGGTGTGATCGTAATGTTCATCCTCGGGTTGACAAATGGTTTAATTGACTTGAAAATGAGTTGAACTCATTATCCTTCAAAACTTATACCGTGGAATGACCAATTGCAAATCTAACATATCCTCATATACTTTCAGATATATGGACCGCCTATGTGTTTTTTTAACCCGTACCGGTTTGAGGCTGAGTGGTTTAATATCCATCCAGTCATCGAGCAATGTGCTTCTCACAAAAAAATGTGAGAAAAGAATTAGTATATATATGTTATATGTAGTATGATATAGCTCTTTCCCACGTGGCATCCGTGGGTAATTCTATGGATGATACTATTTTAGAAATTTCTCTCACCCACGGTTAGCGAGATCTAAACCATGCATGCGGTGGAGGTCCGTTAACTAAATTCGAATATTGTTTGGTGAAGATGGGATCGAGAAACAACCTAAATTAGAAAAGGCGTGTGAACAAGATTCGTTAACTAAGTTTGAACAAGCTAGGCACTCCACCGTTCATGGATGCATCATGCATGACTCCGTCCCACGGTTGGCCGGTCCCTTCGGCATGCGTCTGTCAGGTCGATCGCTCGTCCGTACATATATACACGGATCAAACAACTGATTAGTTCAAAGAAATAGAATCTTGTGTTTGTCATTGCATCTCTCGCCACCACCATTTCCTTCGGCGACAATGATGCCATGCTCGCCAGTGTGCACAACTTCATCACCACGGCCAAGAAGAAGCACATGGAGTGGAGCTGTGGGAGGTGTCGCAACGGGAGAAAGTCGATGCCATCTCCAAGGGCAAAGACCTTGGGAAGATCATGGTTGTCCTGTTTGCGCTCATCAACCATGTCACCGGATAAGCCGCTCCATCAATAGCCGCATATGCCTACTCCACGTAAGATATGGGGTAAAGGGCAATTGATCGAGCGGCTTATTTTGTGACAGGATTGACGAGTGTCATTCATGGTCTTCTCAAGGTCACTACATTTGGAGATGGCATCACGTTTCTTCTTTTGACACATTGCGACACTTGTCACAGTTCCCCTCCATCGCGTGTTTCTTATGCCCAACACGATGCATCGTTTGGGTATTTCAGATATGGCTCAGCCCTGCCAAGCGCCAACGGTGTGCACAGCCAGGAGGCACACCCCGCCTGCTAGTAAGAATCATAAACGCATGCACCGCACTATTTCACCACAGGATTACAATATACTCCCTCTGTTTCAAAATAGATGACTTCCATTTGTCCAAACATGTTTTAGTGTACACCCAGAGAGTGGGATGGACGTCTGGTACGCCATCCTTCATATGAGGGAGTTCATCAAGGACCAGAATGACCCTCAGGTTGCCATCTAGTCTCCAAAAAGGGGCATCGACATGTCGAACGCCAACGCCGATACTGTGAGAGCTGAGTTCAGTTACATACAGCGATAGATTGCCAAAATAATCCATCAAAATGTCATCACTAGGGGTGTCCTGTTCTTCGCCGGCCATGTATGACCAACGAATGCCGATATAGAAGCCCGCTTAGAGACACAG
The DNA here is from genome assembly GCA_028641055.1 of Alopecurus myosuroides. Taxonomy (NCBI): domain Eukaryota; kingdom Viridiplantae; phylum Streptophyta; class Magnoliopsida; order Poales; family Poaceae; genus Alopecurus; species Alopecurus myosuroides. Next base: position 290,116,278 of record CM054063.1, on the reverse strand, counting down.
GAAGCCATTCAAAACATTAGAGGGCTACCACCCCTTCCCGCCAAAGCCGAAATCTTCTTAGAGTAAGAAATTTATTTCTCAACCCATGTGTCGTTCCTAAACTTCTCGTTGCATATACTTACTTGTTGCATATATGAATTTGCTACTGATGTATATTGTGTCCTGTCCAAATAGATGACGTGGTATGTCGTGTACCGGGAACATGTTCCCGGAGTCTACGGTGACTAGGAAGCATGCCGGAGACAGGTGCACCGGTTCAACGGCAACAACTACAAAGGGTACACCACTATGGCGAAGGCACAAGCTCGATACGCGAGCTATCCAGCGGGACAGACGTATCAAGCGGGGGAGAGGAGAAGAAAGCAGATGAAGACCATATTCGTCATGATGATGCTCATCGTGTCCGCGTTTCTGTTCTATCTCCTAGTATAGCTTGATGTATTCTTAGCTAGCTTTGTGACGATACTTTGTGTCCGACAAATAGTATTCGCGGTGATCGATGTCTTAGCACTTTGTGTTCGATAATTTGTATTCGCTTCGATGTCTTAGCACTTTGTGTTCGATACTTTGTATTCGTGTTCGAGACATTGTATATTTGTGTTCGATACTTTGTATATTCGTGTTTTCAATTGTGTATGCCTCCACGTCGTATGCAATCTATCGATATAACAACTGTTTGTCTACGTATTCTCTGTAACAAATACTCCGTATAAATACGGTGTATTATTTATTTATTGAAACCACCGCCGACGCAGACAGTTGTATTACCACCGGCGCACAGGACGCGCTGGGGCTACCATAGACTTACCCCCGGCGCGCTGGACAGACGCGCCAGAGCTAAAGTTACCCCCGGCGCAGCAGACGTGTGCGCCGGCGCTAAAGTGGACTACCCTCGGCGCACCAAACATGTGCGCCGACGGTAAGGGATTATCACCAGCGTGATCATCGCCGGCGGTAGGGCAATCTAGAGCGTCGGCGGTAGGGGTTTCCCTAGTAGTGAGTTGAGACATGTTTTCACGTCTTGCGAGATGAGTGACCAATTCACTCATTTTGGATAAGTTGAGTGACCAGCATCGTGTTCATCTCTTTCTCATTTATCTACCTAGAGAACATGTGAATGCATTCATAATAATTTGCTATGAATAGTTCGATAAATGAGAGAGATACATATATCACCCAAAAGAAGTCATGCATTAGAAAAGGTTTATAACATTAAAATAAACACTGGACTTAATGTAGATAAAAAATTATTGTCCATTCTTGGTTTCGAAAACCAATTGTTGAATTTCATCAAGAGATTATCGATTTATCGGTGTGATCGTAATGTTCATCCTCGGGTTAACGCATGGTTTAATTGACTTGAAAATGAGTTGAACTCAGTATCCTTCAAAACTTATACCGTGGAATGATCAATTGCAAATCTAACATATCCCCATATACTTTCAGATATATGGACCGCCTATGTGTGTTTGTTTTAAACCGTACCTGTTTGAGGTTGAGTGGTTCAATATACATCCGGTCATCGAGCAATGTGTTTCTCACAAAATATGTGAGAAAAGAATTAGTATATGTTGGAGTATGTAGTATGATATAGCTCTTGCGCACGTGGCATCCGTGGGTAATAATATGGACGATACTATTTTAAAAATCTATCTCACTCACGGTTAGCGAGATCTAAGCCATGCATGCGGTGGTGGTTCGTTAATTAAATTCGAATCTTGTTTCGTGAAGATGGGATCGAGGAACAACCTAAATTAGAAAAGACTCGTGTGGACAAGGTTCTTTAACTAAAGTCTGAACAAGCTAGGCACTCCACCGTTCATGGATGCATCATGCATGACTCCGTCCCAAGGTTGGCCGGTCCCTTTGGCATGCGTCTGTCACCGGCCGGTGTGCGCGGTCGATCGCTCCTCCGTACTTATATATACGGATCAAACAACTGATTAGTTCATAGAAGTAAAATCTTGTGCTCGACCATTGCAGCTCTCTCCACCGCCATTTCCTTCGTCGACAATGATACCATGTTCGCCAATGTGCGCAGCTTCATCTCCACGGCCAAGAAGAAGCACATGGAGTGGAGCTGTGAGAGGTGTCGCAACGAGAGAAAGTCGATGCCATCTCCAAGGGCAAAGACCTTGGGAAGATCATGGTTGTCCTGTCTGCGCTCATCAACCATGTCACCGGATAAGCCGCTCCATCGATAGCCGCATATGCCTACTCCACGTAGGATATGGGGTAAAGTGAAATTGATCCAGCGGCTTATTTGGTGACAGGATTGACGAGTGTCATTCATGATCTTCTCAAGGTCACTGCCCTTGGAGATGGCATCGCGTTTCTCCTTTTGACACATTGCGACACTTGTCACAGTTCCCCTCCATCGTGTGTTTCTTATCCCCAACCCGATGCATCATTTGGGTATTTCGGATACGGCTCAGCCCTGCCAAGTGCCAACGGTGCGCACAGCCAGGAGGCACGCCCCGCCTGCTAGTAAGTATCATAAACGTGTGGACCGCACTATTTCACCACAGGATTACAATATACTCACTCCCTTCTAAAATAGATGACTTCATTTGTCCAAGCATGCATCCATGTATACATGTTTGAAACGTAGGGAGTATATGTTTATATTTTCTCCGCAATTCCTATGAATGTCACCTTCCCAACAGGACAAGAGCAGAGTAGTACCCTACCCAGTGTGCGGACATGATCCGGTGCAGGCAAGAAGATAACAGAAATGGACGAGAATATGGCGGCCTATCTCACACAAGTTTCAAGTTCAGCATAATATACAGTCAATCGATGGTGTGAGCTGAAAAATCACAATGTCAAAACCAGGAACATCAAGCCATTTACCAATTACAGCTATCCCCAAATTCCCATGTTACGATGATCCCCGACAAAACACATCTCGCAGGTCCGGGCCAACAACGAAATGCAACAGGAGCACATCACTCAGCCAAAACACAGTGTTAAATCTTGTTGCTGAACTCAGTAAAGCATAGGTAGTACTCCCAACGCTGTAGAACAACTCGCGCGCCAGGACTGACAAGGACATGGGTCTTAGCGCTCTTTTTACATCCATGTTGAACCGGCTAGGTCAGGCGTCTGAAGCGGTGGCTGCTGGAGGCTGAGGTTTATGCTGAAGCAGGGGAGAGAGTGCCTTGACGACTATGCTCATGCTGGGCCTGAACTCGGATTCATATTGCACGCAGAGCGCTGCCACCGCTGCAAGCTGCAATCAACAGAAGAAAACCATTCAGTGTTCACATTTGTTTTGAGCAGTTTCTTAGCTAGTGACTCTGTAACAGAATGGAGGGGAGAAGAGAGGCAGACCTTGGCAACACCTTTTGGGGGATACTCGCCCTTCAACCTTGGGTCAACACATTGTTTCACTGTATCCTCGGTCAATCGAGGCGTTGCCTGTGTCACAGAGAAGAGTAGCGACCAGTCAGAAATATACAAATCAGCTTATACACCTTAGAATAAAATGTTATGTAACAAATGTACAAGAGCACAAGTGACACAAAATTTAATAAGCACCCTGAACTGGAGGACAAGATCAGTAATAACATCAAATTTACTGGAACTTCTGAACATTTTTTCGATGTCCGTTCACTTGAGATCGGCAAGTCTAGTCTGAGACTCTTTGAAGTTCAATTGTTATGTTCACCAGTTTTATGCCCTACACTCTTGTTGCTAATGCGTGTTTTCCTCTTTTTCTTTAAATAATTTTACAAATCAAATAATGGGCTTCACCATTAAGTTGTAGCTACGTAGCAAAAAAACTCATATGCTGAACAGTCTAGTATATTGTAAGATTGTTACGAACCAAATACGTACCCATGTAACTAGACTCTGCTGACCTCTAGGCATTGTATGATCTACCGGTTTCCTTCCTGTTAGAAGCTCTAAAAGAACAACTCCAAAGCTATATACATCACTTTTCTGAGTTAGCTGGCCAGTCATGGCATACCTGCATTGTCAATAAAGGGCACTTCTTAAATGAAGCAAGAAATAGTGTAAAGTAAATTAATAAAACGTGGTCCAATGTAAAAGTAAAGAATATGTGGCACTATAGCAATCCATTCAACCATAAATCTTGTTTTACAAATGACAGTCTTGTTTAGCTATACACTAAAAAGAATATCGCCTAAATAATACTACCAGTCTATCACCAATACCTAATATGAAAGCAAATAAACAGGTAAGGAACAACTAATCTGCACATTGCAAATACATATAATGTTCAAGTATTCAAGTTGAGTAATTACTCAGGAGCATGATAACCGAAGGTTCCAAGGACACGGGTGGAATGCAGACGAGCAGCCATATCAGGAGACTGATTTGAAAGATTGAAATCTGCAACTTTCGCTTTGTAGTCCTCAAATAGAAGGACATTGCTAGACCGTATGTCCCGATGGACTATTGAAGGTTGAACCTTCTCATGAAGATATGCTAGCCCTTTAGCGGCATCTATAGCAATTTTGACCCGCTGCAACCAGTCAAGTGCTGGGCCAGGCTGTGCACCAGGGACACCTTTCCTTCCTTGTTTATGAGAAGAAGAAAAATGTCAGATCAGACCAGTCTCCTAGATGATTTTTTTATCACGGGGGGCCAATGAAGAAAGAGTCTACAACATTATGTAACATAGGAAGCGTACCATGCAAAATATCATGTAGGGAACCCATTGTAGCAAATTCATAGGCCACCAGCCGAAGATTTCCTTCCACACAGTAGCCAAGCATTTCCACAAAATTTTCATGCTTTAATCTCGACACAATTGAGAGCTACAACCAAAAGAGGAAAATTAGTTGGACAATAGAAGGTTGTAGTTAATACAAACATATCAGCCTAACTAGCAAGAGCTGCACATTACTTAGCAACTATACCTGTGTCAAAAATTCGTTATCAGGCTCAGGGTCTGCTGAAGTGTCAAGCTTTTTAACAGCAATATGTTTTCCGCTGTCTAGGGTAGCATAATACACTCTCCCGTATGATCCTTCGCCGATCAAAGCTTTGGACCCAAAATTGTCAGTCTTTTCTTTCAGTTCATCAAGTGTCATCTTAGGTATTTCAATGGGAGGAGGCGCTTTTGTTGGGTCACTTTTGGAAGCAAGCCCGTTTTCTGTCAACCATGTGTACAAACAACATTAGACCCAAACAACAAAAGCACAATTGGAAACAGAGGATAGCTAGAAAGCAAGCACGAACGCACAGCACGATCCGTTATGATAAGCAGAATAAATAAAATAGAAATTATTTAGCCCGTAATAAAATGTTACATGGTTCAGCTGATAGGAAAGATAATCTGAAAAGGTGTCGGCAACTATGCTGAGAATGCTGCACTACCTTGCAGTAAACTGCAAAAGGGCTGGTTTCAGTTTCTTTTCCATGTTTTCCTTCGCTTGTAAATTGTAACATTAAAATTGTAGTCCATTTTGGTGCTCATGCTTAGCTTGTTCTACATCATCTAACAAAAGATCATGCATACATGTGAAGTGGAGATGCTACAATTTTTTCTGCACTTCCTGATGCCAGGGATATATGAAATATAATTACAGAAAGTGGGTGATATGATTCTGGAGGACCCAAAACGAGTACGTTTAAAGTCACAAGAGTTGCAAACCCATTGCTTTGTGGTATTATGAATCCAGAACATAGGCCTCAAATGAATGGAGTTAATTAAATCGCACGACACGAGACAGGAAAAACGAAACAGAACTCAATATGGAGGAGTAGTACCTTCTTTCTCATCTGGGCTGGAAGGAAACTCATGTTCATGCTCACGATATGACGCATGAAACTGAGTGCAGCAAAACCAGCGGCGCATAATGACCCCCCTTCTAGTTCTTCCAATCTATATGCCTCAGATTCCTATTGGAAAGGGGAGAACATTTTGGCGTCAGTACAGATGTTTACTGAGAGTAGTAATCTCAATCAGGACAGTGATAGCCATCATGGAAATGCTCCAGTGAGGAAAAGTATCGCACAAGATTGTAGGCAACTAGGCATGCATCATGGGAAATATATAAGTAAGCATACATGTAAGTCCCCCTCTATCCTGGCCTTACATTTTATTTTTGAGATCTGTGCACAAGATTTTTATATGTTCAGAGTTGTTCTTGATTGGCTCATATAAGAATCTGGATGGGTCCACCAAGATTCCACCCATCCCAACTTAAAAATGGATGGCTAGGATAGGGGGGGGGGACTTACATGTACGCTTACCAAATCCTTATTCATCATCATCCATGCATCATGGAGCAACAATTACATATATGCACTGACAAGGAAACGGAGACTGAGGTTCTGCGTCTAGTTCTATCAACCACCCCTTCCTGCAAGTGAACTATCACTACCGTGCTGTGTCATTTGGTTCTTTGCTGGATTTGCCATACTCATCCCGTGACGAACTGCAACATTTATGTCTTTTCTGAACTCCCCGTAATGATTTCGGCCAGCCTATCGCAGTCCCATGAGAAAGGATGCAGTCAAGCCGTACTCCACAAGTACACATTGCTTGCGTTGCCCTTCCCAATTTCTGGCATATAACCTAATGAGTACCGAGGAAAACTCTGTCTAGAACGTTTGAACTGATGCAGACAATGCAGGCAGGCAAACAGAGCTACAGGAAGCAGAGGACGGCGCCAGGCTGTACAGCCTACGGCAGCAGGCACAAGGCAGTGAGCACCGAGACGCAGATTACGGCGCCTCCCCGTGGCAAGCAACGCAAGTTAGGCAACAGCACCTGAAGCCAGCAGGCTCCGTCTCGCGCGCAAGCCCCCCAACGCGTCGCGCTGACCCTGCCGCTGCACAGCCACCAATTCACGCCGCGCGCGCCCAGGGGAGGGGAGTCCTGCCCCCCGCAGACGCACGCACCGATTCAGGACAAAATCGAGCGCCACCCGCTGCCTCCTCCTCCTCCTCCTGGAACGGAATCCCCAAGCCCGCGACCTCGCTTACCATCTCGGAGCGATACTACGCCGCCGTGGCAGAAAAAATCTACGGAAGCTTAGCCGGAGCTGCCGCGTCCTGGGCCTCGCACCGCACAGAGGCGCATAGCCGCCGCGTGGAAGGAAGGGAGGTCGGGGAGGGGGAGGGGGACGGGGAAGACTAGAATCGTCACCTGCAGGGGTGAACCCGGGCGGGCGACTGGGCGGGCACAGACGAGACGACGGCGTCCCCCGATCCGCGATCGGGCTCCGCCCCCGGGTGCTCCGGCGATGGCGAGGAGGAGAAGCGGGGTCGGAGCTGTGAGCAGGGGGAGGGATGACAGCGAAGGAAGGATCCGGCTGGCTGTGTCGTGGGGGTTTAATTGGTTGGCGTGGCGTGGCAGGCAGGACGGCGGGTTAATGGGGGAGGAGGGAGAAAATTGCACGTAACACCAAGTTTTGGTGACAAAGTTGCAGAGAACACAGAAACAAAACAGGTTTTGCGGCTAGCACCAGTTTTTTGTCTAATGAGTTGTAGCTAGCCCAAAATATTGGATTTAGGGGCTTAACAATATCTTACATATGGGTCCATGACCATTGTTGCGTATTCCTTCCGTAGAACTGTAGAATAACACAACTATCAATATTTTTTAAATGCTATTTTGATGCTCTGCGTTTATTTTACTTACTTGTAAACTAACGTAGAATAAATTGCAAATAAAAAACCTATGTAGAATACCATTGTACCGTATATAGACTGATAGTTTTCTTAAACAACCCAATCACGTGGTACTATTTTGAATGATGGGCATAGTTCTTTTAAGACGATGCATCAAAGTTTTAAAAATCCAAAAGTAGTCCAAGATATAGAAAATGATGACTTCTACTAGTGTGTAAAATGATCAATTTAAATTTTGAAAAAAACCAAATATATCCAGATTTGTCGTTTTTTTATGTATGGGATATAAAATATTTGAAGTTGATAATTTTCAGGATCTTAAAGTACGTCATTGTCACCTTCTATGACTTCTCTCGGAAATTTTTGAAATTTCAAAATATTGATATAAAAAATAAAAATTTATAGTATATATACATAGTGAACTGTCCACATCACTAACCCAGTTTATATAGGCCTATTTTTATGCTTAAATATTTTGTATATGTGCGGTATCTGTTAGTGCTTTTAAAAAATGTATAATTGTGGTATTCTACAGATTTATAAAATGGATACAGTATAGTGGTCATGTGCCCACATGTCAAATATATGTTAAGCCCTTAAATCAATTTTTTTGGGCTAGTTAAGCCCTTGATTCAACTTTTTGGGCTGGTTGCAACTCATTAGACGAAAAGTTGGTGCTAGCTGCAAAACATGTTTTGTTTCTGTGTTCTGTGCAACTTTGGTACCAAAGTTTGGTGTTCCATGCAATTTTCTCGGGAGGAGGAGACGAGGAGGGGAGAGGAGTTGACAGCAGTCACCGCGTGACAGCGGGGTCGACGCTGTTAGCTGGTCCTGCCGTGCCGTGCCGTGCCGTGCGACGCCCGCGTTTACCCGCCCCGCGCACCCGTCGCCACCACGGCCGGACCGCATCATATCCCCCTTTCGGTGCGGTTCGGTTCGCTACTCCTCGCTTTGCGCCGGGTAGTGGGAGTGCGCGGATGCGTGTCGTGCTTGCTTCTTGCTGCCGCCGCAAGCATTCCTGTCTTTGAGTCGGCCATTTTTTTTGCAAAATGCTAACAAACCTCCGGGGAACGACGCATCCCATCGTCCGGGTCCCACGCTGGCACACGTGGTGGGCCCAACACGAAAACTTTCTCTGCCGTTCGTGTCCATTCCCCTACGTCGCCGGTTGACAGAAACGGATCTCACGCGCGGTGAGACCATGGATGCGCCTTCGCCGACCCAGCCCAGCGCCGCCGCGCGCCGCCACTGCCGACCCAGCTCCGCACCACCGCTGATTTATCCTCCCGCCGCCGCCGCCGCCCCAGCAACCTCATCATCTCCGCTGCAGATCGGAGACCGCGGCATCAACGCGCGCGTCCAGAAGGGCTTCGCGGTGCGCGACGCGGGAGGCGCTGGTATGGTGCTCGCCAACACCGCCGCCAACGGGGCAGGAGCTCGTCGCCGATGCGCACCTCCTCCCTGCGGCCCGCGTCGGCGCTCATGACCACCGCCTACTCCACGTACACCGGCGGCGCCGGGGCCATCCTGGACGCCGCGAGCGACAAGCTACCTACGGCGGTGGTCGTTGCTACCATAGAGCCACACGAATGGTACCGTCGTTGGGCAGCAGTGCCACTGTAGACGAACGGCGGTGCTACCGTAGACCGACGGGGATGCTCTCTGCGAGGACCGGCGATGCTCCCGTCGGACCACCGCGGTGCTCCTATGGCCTGGCTACAATGCTACTCAAGACCGGCGGCAATGATCAGCGCGCGAAAATGTTGCTACAGACTCGTTTTTTCTTTTGCTATTTTTTGTCAAATTTTTTGCTACGAGAACTCCGGCGATGTCAAATTTTTGCTATAATAGAGTAATTACTTTGCTACATTTATTCTTTTTTTTTTTTGCTATAGTAGTACAATTTTTTTTGCATAGGGAGAGTTCTCCGGCGATCGTCGACGGAAGTCTCCCGGCGATGTCTCCGAAGAAATTAATTTTGCTACAGTAGCACGATTTTTTTGCTATAGTAACTCCGGCGAGGTCTGATATTTTCTTTTAATTTTTTGCACGAACCGTTTTTTACTACATAGAAGCAAAAGCGGGGGGTATTTTTGCTACATAGAACAAATACGGATTTTGAGGCAAAAACTGACACGTGTCATCACCGGGATGCGGGGGATGGAAATTTTTTATCCCCGGGGGACGTCCAGCAGTGTCCCATTTTTTTTCCTTTTCCAGCCTACGCCCGAACGTGTGGTGGTGAAGTAGCAACCAAGCCCGTCTTATTAAAAAAAATTCCAGTCCCATAAGATACCCTGTTAAGTAGAAGAGTGCGTCAATGCCGGACGTGTTTGCTAATCAGGTTTGATGATTTTGACTTGCCGCGTGGGAGTTGGCGACGGGCTTCTTGTCTGGGGCCAGATAGATAGCAGCAAGCTGGATCGGGTTGACGATAGTTGGGATTGGATGGTTTCCGTCAGCGGTGTACTTTACAATAGTTTTCAATTATGATTAGGAATTTTTTGTGTTAGCAGCACCTATTGTAGCATCGAAATGGAAGATGCTGCCAGCGTGTAACCGAAGCCAGCACCTGAGGATCCACGTGTGGAAACAAGTAGGAGTATTAGAAATTGTCGTATCGATTCAATCCAACTACTAATAAATATTGCAATATCCCCGTGCCCACGGTCTAGGTTTGTGGCGCTGGTCGACACCGCGACGAAATCGAAGAAAGTGAACTTGAGAAGTTGCGCCGAGAGCTCGTACGGTTACAAATAGACGGGATTCCGAAGTGCACGCGGTAGGCGCGATGGAGCAACATAACAAGATGGGACGGCGGTGGTGGAGTGAGGCGACGTGCCGACGTGACGAGAAAGATAACTTTAACTGTCGGTGACGGTTAGGGTAAGGCATACGACAACCGCATGAAATGATTGTTTACGCCTTGAAAACATTTTTGCGGGTAGGGAAAAGGGTGCAATGTGCAAAGACAACACGGACGACAACAGAGGAGGAGGCATGTCCGCTCATGCTCTAGTCTCACCCTTGTAACGAGCTTAAACTCCCACCAACGAGCAATTAAACTAAACTTGTATCTCACCTCTTGTCATGAATGAATGAATGGGATACATGGGACTTTTGAGAACTTTAACAAATTGTAACACCAGAAGGATTACCTTGGTCCCATGTGCTTGTATGGTGAGATTGAGAATTTTAAATTAAAACCCGGGACACGTTATATTACACTCCATCTATTCTACAGAATATAAGCCTATTTTGGCAAAGCAAGAGTAGTTTGCTAAAAAGAATTATATTGTTGAACAAAGGAAATATCTATTTTCTCATAGCTCGTACCATTAACTTAAGTCTTTACGCCGGGAGCTGAGGGAGGATTCTCAGCCCATCCACGTCGTGGTGCCTTTTCACTTTAGCCCCTCACTTTTTCACGAATCAACCCGACCTCCATGGTCTGCCTAACCTCACCCAGGTTAAGAAGCTCGTTGACGAACAGACATATTTTTACCCGACCTAGGGTTCCACTTGCCGCCGCCGCTCACTCCGTCCATGGCGCACCGTCTCCTCCAATCCCCGCCACCACTCCGCCTCCCGCCTTACTCCATCTTTGCAATAATTTCTCTAGAGCAAACGATTGAGGATGCGATGGGGGCATTATCTTGCAGCCACCGAATTGACCCTCGAGGAGCTCAAACCGTCCGTCGACCTGCTCGTACGTTCTCCTTGGATTTCTGAATTTATATTCACCTATCCATCCACCCCCCCCCCCCATGGCATGGATGGTGACTATTTTGCAATCTCAATCCCAAACCAAAGGAAGACCGCGGAGGCCGTGGGCGATTTCAGGAAGACGCCCATCCACATCGTCGGTAAAGCTACTCACCTACTACCTACCTGCAACTGGATTCGTCATGTGGAGGGTGGCGCGAGCTGGTGTGTCTAGGGATTTTCCGGTGTGGTGAATTGTCTACTCCTCTCCTTCCTGCTAGGTGGTGGATTTCGCGGAGAAGACGACGAAAGAAGGAGTTGTGGTGGACCTCCCTGACAGCGACGATGAGCACGCGCGGTGCTGAGGACAGGGCCCCGACGCTGCGTGTCACCACCAGTCCGAGCTCTCCACCCCCAAACCCTAAATTATGTGTTGTCATCCCCTCTTCCCCCGCAGGAACGACACCGCCTTCAAGTGAGACAGTCGCGCCCCTCCCTCCTTGGATAGGCTAGCCTCGCGCACCACCGCCACCGTCTCTCTGATGCCACACACGCCCTATGTGTTGGGCCTCGCCACCTTCCCCGTGCCCTCAAGAAGTACCGGATTTGGCGGCGCTCCATGGTGTGAGGTCGAGACCTCCTTTCGCTGATGTCCCCTTCCTATGTGTTAGAGGGCTTCAATTGATGTCTGCAGTTTTAGGCATCGAACACCTCTAAACTAAAGAACTCTAAAAGCTCAGGTGATCTCCCATCTAAATATCTCGGTTCTGTTCTTTGGCTTTCGAGTTGTTATCTTTTTTAGTTTTGATCGACTCTAACCTATAGTAATCTGATTTGTGTAAGAACCACATGCTCCTTTTGTTGCATTTTCAGCACATACAATTAAGCAACGACATGTCTACAATGTGTTGGAAAAAATTACTTGCAAAAAAATTGGTAATACATATTATGAGTTACATATATAACTTTTAGAGTTGGATGTCTACAATAATTTGTAGGAATATAAATATTATTGGCATTAATATTTGATGCGTACATGTCAAAGTTAAGTATTTCCATTGCCTGTTCCAGTCATTCACTAAGGCTTCTACCTGTTCCGGTCATTCACTAAGGCTTCTACCAATTGGTCATTCCTGTTACAGGAACACAAAGAACTTTGGAGCAGATTTATTGTAAACTGTTGTATAGATGGCTCCTACCAAGGAAGAAGAGATAAAGTTGAGACATTTCAAAGAGGAGACATCTCCTTTTAAACATGGTCCTGTTGAGAAGTTCCTTAAGGCTGTTCTTTATGTGCCTTTTGCTTGCTCAAATTATATACAATGCTTTACATTGCTAACTTTAAATCAGAGGTCAATTACTTGAAGAATAACTTTGTTATACTTGAGGTGAGGCATAAGGGCTCAAATTTTGGCTTCAATCATTGTAGCACCTCTATTTTTACTTACAGTTACCCCGATGCTCCGTTTGATTTGCTCAATTATATTGTGAATCTAACAAGTAGCCTAACGTCAGATATATTGACTACGTGTCTTTGACAGGCTGCTTGCGTTGAGGTTAGAAATAGCAGAATATTTATGAAGCTAATTGAGGCTATTCTCAATACTGGCAGCTGAATGAATGTTGGCACGAACCACGGGGACACGCTTGAGGTCAAGCTTGCCACTCTCCTCACCATTTTGATTCCGTCCAAACCATGCATCTTAACATTAACCGAGACCAAACCAACTATGCAACAAGTTGTTTGCGGATTTGAGTTAAATTATTGTTCTTTTCTATTCTGTATGTTTTTTGTTCTCTACTGAGATAGTGAAGTTATAGGTCATAGGAGATGATATGCTTTGATGCAGGTGGAAGAAGGTGGAAGCTGAAGTATTGAGGCTCGAAAAGTTGAAAGCAAGCAAAATGAAGGAATTAGCTCTAAAGAATCCGATTGAACTATGCATATTCAGAAGTATTGCTACGGTGATGTATTTCCGTCTTTACCAACTATGATGTTGCTTACTGGTGTCTGGAGTTCTGCTTGCACGTGACATGCTGGAGCCCTATTCCCCTGCTGCCAAAAATGGTACTCTCTTCTTCCCTCGCCATCGCTTAGGAGCCTTAAATTATTGGTCTAATTTTTCCTTTCCATACTTTGCTTGATAACGTGGGTTTCCACTGGTGATCTGTTCGTAGATTCGTAGCGGCAAAATTTCAGATCGGATGAGTAGTTGATGTTGAGTACTTGCATGCTCAGGGTTGATTTTATCCTTTCGTACTCGAGCATTGTTGAGTGCATGTGGTCTGGGCTATTAGTTCTTTGTCAGTTTTGGGGTCTGCGATGTCCTTATGTGCGCTCACCTCCAATCAGCGGGCCTCGTGTGATGATGAGAGGAAAATAATCAAGAACCTGGCAACTACATATTGTCCTAGGCTTGAATCTTCTGTATAATTAGGATAACTAACTTATTTGTTTATTCCAGTGCCCTACAATTAAGTATCTAACTTATGCTATGTATGTTGCTAATTTTCAGTATGGATTCGTGGTGAATTTCTGAAGAACACGTCGAGTAAAGCGCTCCTTGGCAGTCTTGGGAGGGCATCCACGCTGCACACCTCAAGCAGTGGGCTGGTTGCTGATCCGAATGACACGAGCTCAAGAGGCTAAAAGTGGTGCTGAAGTTTATTAACTTTTCCTTTCGATGTCATGCTATGCCGCTGGTCCTAATTTTGTATCTAGTCCGATACAAGCTTGTGATTTTGTTATGGCAAGCTTCGTGCTAGGGTTCTCACTACAAGTTGCTATTTGACAACCGTCACAAGCCCCAGCGACAATATTTTCTTTGGTATCTCCTATCACGGAGATATGAAGTTAGCCTGCTTCTCTTTAGGGAGATTAGAAATATGAGTAATGATGTGCCTAAAACATAGTGGACTCTAATTTGAGTAACTAGACCTGATTTGGTAATACTATGAGTACCCTGAGTGTTGAAGGTTCTCACTTTTTTTTTGAGGAGTCTCACTTAAAATTATTATTTGTTTCTTGCAAAAATATGTTCATATTACATATTAAACTAGCACATATTATGTTTTTATAAGTTCAAGATGGTTAAGTTGACATTGGAAAGAACATGGGTTTCTCATATTTGATAATTCATACACATCATTCTAATGATTTTATCCCTTGATACTTACATGTCCCATGTCATATAGATTTATTTGTGGTGAGATAGATAATAGGAAAGCTCCTTTATTGGATAGGTACATGCTCATCTGAATGAAATAATGTATCCGGTGACTTTTGACAATGTGGGGTACTCGTAATATGCTTCTTTCAGTTAGTAAACTTCAATGGGAAAGGCAAAAATTCTTATTTTCTTATGATCTGCTTCTTTATTAGACCTTTCTTTTTTTTTGCAAGGTAATACGTTCTTATTCATAAGATAAATATCCGGTTACAAGACACGTAAACACCACATTACAGTACTGAAAGGATAGTATAATCCTATGCAAAAGAACAGCGACTGTCCATCTCCTTCGGCAGCACCGAAGTGACCACCAAGAGAGAAGACAAATCACCTCTTCATCCGAGCTCGACGCGGCTCCATCGCTGATCTGCAGCTTTACGGACCTCCAAAATAGTTTGCCAAAAGCAAAACCATTGTCGTTGAACGAATCAGGCCGGGGTAACGTGTCCCCGGACACGCCATCGAACTCCATAACTGACATCCCCGCACGACTACACCGTCGAAGGAAGAAACCAGAACTGCCAGCCTCCATCCACAAACCCAGCACAAGATGCACCATCTTCCAGCTATTAACTGCGCAGGCAGCCGTCTGCTCGTACTCCCGGATGAAAAATCCTCCCTGCTCCACTATGACGTCGGAGACAACGCCACAGCAACGGGGACAGAACAGAAGGAGAGACACACCCGATGGGATCGCCGCCACCGCCTCGCCGATACCATCCATGAACCCTAACGCCACCGATCTGAAAAATCGGCGAACACACGATGCCATCAACTCCGAGACGCCGCCTTGAAGGACGCCGTCGGTGTAGGAGTGGAGTTGAGACAAATTTATTCGTCGAAGCGCCGCTTCCACCATCCCAACGACGCACCACAACCTAGAAAATCAAACCCTAACTACGGAACGGAGGAACGGGGTCCCCCCTCCCTCCTGCCGCCGAAGCGGCAATCGGAGGGAGAGGGGACCAACGCCGTGGCCGGTGGAGATCGGGGGTAGAAGGTTCTCTCCCTAGTCGCCAAGCTCCTGGCGGCGGCTAGGTTAGGAAATAGCAACGCGTATTTGTTTTTGCATCTTCCTCTGTTCTGTTCTATTAGACCTTTCTTTTGACCACCTTCTGCGACAACTTCATTTGCTGTAGTGTAATATGCAATACATGGGCAGTACATAACTTTCCAGTAGCGTATTGTGTACGGACATGATTTTGTGAAATGCCTGGTTGACTATGTTTCAACAGTTATGTGAATGGAATCTCATTTGCAAAACGTTTGGCTATTATTTTAGTAGGAGATGTTGGTTTAATATCGCCCCTTTAATATGTTTTTCTGATTATTTTTAATTAAAAATTATTATTCTATTATCAAGGATTCCTCTAAATTGTATGTCTTACAAGCTAGCTGCAGATTCTCTGCCTTTGTTGGCCTACACGTTGCCAAACCTAAACAACTTAATGTTAGTGCTTATTTGTTTTCTAATTTTATTTTTTGGTGCAGGGACAGAGAAGATAATTTAAGTTGATTTCCTGAACACTCATGTTTGTATGTATTGATCCTCTTTGTCCAAAGGTCTGAAGAATCTTGCCACCGTAAACCCTACACAAGGTTGACTCAGCAGCCCTAAGCTTTCTGGAACTGGACGGTACATCAATATTCACTATATATGTTTGTTGTCAACAAGTTAGCGATTCATATCCATACGGTTTCCAAGTGCATATCAGCATGTTACCGAAGGTTCAATTTTGTACACCTTCAAACTTATGATCATTTTGCTATGGGCTCGGCATTGC
The DNA here is from genome assembly GCA_028641055.1 of Alopecurus myosuroides. Lineage (NCBI taxonomy): Eukaryota > Viridiplantae > Streptophyta > Magnoliopsida > Poales > Poaceae > Alopecurus > Alopecurus myosuroides. The sequence continues at coordinate 290,099,948 of CM054063.1, read as the reverse complement.
TCCTAAGAAGTGTTTGCTCAATAGTACAATCTGGAGTTTATTTAATTTTTTTCAGTACCTTACCATTATTTTTTTCGTGTTCAAGTGCAAGCGCTGTTATTGGCTTATACCGACATTTTTGTCTTACCCGTATATGTGCTGTCAAGCTATTCTAGATTTGTGTTTAGGTTCGAACATATTAGTTCCACGTGACTTGACGAAGTCAATTGCCGAGTTTGTTATTTATGTCAATATTTTTTTTGCAGTCAGATTTACTATTTATTTATCGTGGTAAGGATTATGTTGCCTCGATAGTTTGTTTGTTTGCTAAACTAGGCTCTTTTGCTGCAAATGTAATATTTTTTCCCCTTTCAGAGCATGTTCTGCTCTTGTACTGTGTACTATAGATGCCAATTACAAACTGAGCGAAACTTTGCATATGCCCCATGGTTGTTTCGCCTATGCGCCCAAATAACCGGCCAAGCCACGATGCCTTCTGTATCAAATCTAGACATAATCTAGACATATATATGTAATGACGAAAACAAAACGCCAAGGCACATTGTACGCTGGCCACGCCTTGCATGAACGATGAGAAGACGGCGCGGCAAAGCGCGCTGCTCCGTCTAGTTCGTTTGTAAACATAGTTGCCGCCCCCCGCAATAGGGAGTGTAGCCATAGGAAAGTCCAAAAGAGAGCCCGTGCATCGTGGAGCCCGATATTTTGAAAATTCAAAATCCATTTCAAAGTTTCAAAAAGTTCAGAACAAAAATCGTAGTTGTAGATAATGTTGAACTCCACATGTGTGCAATTTTTTTTTGTATTCTAAGCTACTACACAAAAAGAAAATTCTGATTTTTTTTAAAAAAATATATGCACTATTCACCACGTCCAGATCCACACAGTTTGTCATTTTTGCTCAGCCCGCAGTGAAAATTATTTTAGCATTGGTTTTTGCATGCAAGTAGAGTTCCTAATTATGTACATCTAGAAAAGAATCTGAAATTTTTTGAAACTTGCAAAGGATATTTTAAAATTTTCAAATAAAGGGCTCAATCCGAGCTCCAAGGTGACGCACTCGGTGGCCAGTCTCGTAGTTCTCGGACACCACCGTTCTGTGACAATGTCAAAGGTGAAGGGACAAGGCCTGAAATTCCTGGTTACCGGCAGAAACGGAACCAGTATTCGCGTGTGAAAGAGCATTGCGGCAGCAGGTGATCCGGCCATGTTCTCTACCTCTTGGTCGCATAGCGTGGCTGGGGGTGTGTTGTGGGGGAGACACGGAATCGGAATTCTCTGACTCTGAAGTTTGCTCTGTCAGACTGTCACGGCGGCGAATGGCACGCTCTGCCACTGGCGATAGCTTGAACTGTAACTCACTGCTTCTATTCTGTTCCGCGCTTTATCCAGCCACGTCGTAAAACCTTGTAGTTCCATCTATCTTTCCTTACTTTCTTGGCAAATCATTTGCCTCAACTACCGCTTGCTGTAGTGCTTGGGAGGACATGATAGGTAGTACACAGCCACAGAGGACCTGTTGTAGGCCAAAGAGAGAACAAGAACACTATCACTACGGGACAGCGGCTATACGCCGACGGCCGGCCACCGTCGGCGTATGCAGTATTGCCGTCGGCGTATGCATACGCCGACGGTGACCGTCGGCGTATAGCATTGTCGGCGTATCGTGTTTGCCGTCGGCGTATACGGCACCGTCGGCGTATCTTGAATACGTCACCGTCGGCGTATAGTATTTTTTTTTTGAATTTTTTTTTTGAATTTTTTTTTTTTCGAAATTTTTTTTCCCGAATTTTTTTTTTTTAATTTTTTTCTGCATATTTTTTTTTTTGACTTGTTTAACCACTTAATCACACTATAGTCATATCTACTAATTTAATATTACTCGTTTCTACACTTAATCACACTATAATCACACTTCCCATTCGGTCACCCATCATGAGATTGCTCCAGGCCCAGCACGCTTAACTTCGTAGTTCCTTCACTGTGATGTACCTAGAAACAACTGATGTGTTGTTGATAATATTATGCAATCAATCCTGTTAACCTTAACCCTTGGACCATCATGTCACACTCTTTTATTTTGTGAATTCAAACAACTATTTAAATAAAATATAATAACTAATAATAAATTTGAATTTAAATAATTTTGAATTTAAATAATAATTAACATGTTTGCTTTTTCTATTTAATATTCAAAAATTCATATCTATAAATCCGTAAATCAAAATTTGACAAATAATATGTCTATATCGATTAGAAAAATGAGAGAAATTCAAATATGACATCCATATAATATTTCCATCATTATAAGACTTTTTTTTCTTTTAATTGAAGCAAAAAAGCATTTTCTATGTTCCGCGTGTAAAAAAAGGGTTTTTTGTGAAGGACCTACCATAAATATGTTGCAAAACTTGAGAGGTATAATTTTTGAAAATACTAGAGCATGTTATATGCACAAATAACCAATTTGTTTCATATGAACAGGTTTCCATCCACCTCTTTTGAAGAACAGAAGTTTCTGCCGATTCCGCTGGAAACTGGTCAAATTTGAACTACAGGTACCTCATAGTTTGCTCATGATTTTTGGCAAAAATCATTTTTAGGTACACAAGTACCTATTTCAACATAGATATACAAAGAGTTTCTCAATATTCAACCCCTAGCTACGAACAGTCATGCCCGCCGCCTTGACTTTTTCCTCAAACGGGGTTAGAAAATTCCAAAAAATTCAAAAAAAAACCAAAATGATGCGAGACCTTCGCATGGTGTCATTATATAGGTCCTAGTATACACAAAAAATAATAAACTTGGAATACGACAGTTGTGTTGAAAATGTGTTCACAAAAATTAGCTATCTCCTACGAACATTCTAGGGTTTCGGCCCAAATGACGAGTGTTATGGTCATATCCATGGCATAGTTTGTTCAAATATTCTCATATTACACACAAACATGCATCTTGGAAGCACGGACAATGTTGACGAAGGACGTTTTCCTTTTCATTGAAGCAAAAAAGCATTTTCTATGTTCCGAGTGTAAAAAAAGGGGTTTTTTGTGAAGGACCTACCATAAATATGTTGCAAAACTTGAGAGGTATAATTTTTGAAAATACTAGAGCACGTTATATGCACAAATAACCAATTTGTTTCATATGAACAGGTTTCCATCCACCTCTTTTGAAGAACAGAAGTTTCTGCCGATTCCGCTGGAAACTGGTCAAATTTGAACTACAGGTACCTCATAGTTTTCTCATGATTTTTGGCAAAAATCATTTTTAGGTACACAAGTACCTATTTCAACATAGATATACAAAGAGTTTCTCAATATTCAACCCCTAGCTACGAACAGTCATGCCCGCCGCCTTGACTTTTTCCTCAAACGGGGTTAGAAAATTCCAAAAAATTCAAAAAAAACCAAAATGATGCGAGACCTTCGCGTGGTGTCATTATATAGGTCCTAGTATACACAAAAAATAATAAACTTGGAATACGACAGTTGTGTTGAAAATGTGTTCACAAAAATTAGCTATCTCCTACGAACATTCTAGGGTTTCGGCCCAAATGACGAGTGTTATGGTCATATCCATGGCATAGTTTGTTCAAATATTCTCATATTACACACAAACATGAATCTTGGAAGCACGGACAATGTTGACGAAGGACGTTTTCCTTTTCATTGAAGCAAAAAAGCATTTTCTATATTCCGAGTGTAAAAAAAGGGGTTTTTTGTGAAGGACCTACCATAAATATGTTGCAAAACTTGAGAGGTATAATTTTTGAAAATACTAGAGCATGTTATATGCACAAATAACCAATTTGTTTCATATGAACAGGGTTCCATCCACCTCTTTTGAAGAACAGAAGTTTCTGCCGATTCCGATGAAAACTGGTCAAATTTGAACTACAGGTACCTCATAGTTTGCTCATGATTTTTGGCAAAAATCATTTTTAGGTACACAAGTACCTATTTCAACATAGATATACAAAGAGTTTCTCAATATTCAACCCCTAGCTACGAACAGTCATGCCCGCCGCCTTGACTTTTTCCTCAAACGGGGTTAGAAAATTCCAAAAAATTCAAAAAAAACCAAAATGATGCGAGACCTTCGCTTGGTGTCATTATATAGGTCCTAGTATACACAAAAAATAATAAACTTGTAATACGACAGTTGTGTTGAAAATGTGTTCACAAAATTAGCTATCTCCTACGAACATTCTAGGGTTTCGGCCCAAATGACGAGTGTTATGGTCATATCCATGGCATAGTTTGTTCAAATATTCCCATATTACACACAAACATGCATCTTGGAAGCACGGACAATGTTGACGAAGGAAGTTTTCCTTTTCATTGAAGCAAAAAACCATTTTCTATGTTCCGAGTGTAAAAAAAGGGGTTTTTTGTGAAGGACCTACCATAAATATGTTGCAAAACTTGAGAGGTATAATTTTTGAAAATACTAGAGCATGTTATATGCACAAATAACCAATTTGTTTCATATGAACAGGTTTCCATCCACCTCTTTTGAAGAACAGAAGTTTCTGCCGATTCCGCTGGAAACTGGTCAAATTTGAACTACAGGTACCTCATAGTTTGCTCATGATTTTTGGAAAAAATCATTTTTAGGTACACAAGTACCTATTTCAACATAGATATACAAAGAGTTTCTCAATATTCAACCCCTAGCTACGAACAGTCATGCCCGCCGCCTTGACTTTTTCCTCAAACGGGGTTAGAAAATTCCAAAAAATTCAAAAAAAACCAAAATGATGCGAGACCTTCGCATGGTGTCATTATATAGGTCCTAGTATACACAAAAAATAATAAACTTGGAATACGACAGTTGTGTTGAAAATGTGTTCACAAAAATTAGCTATCTCCTACGAACATTCTAGGGTTTCGGCCCAAATGACGAGTGTTATGGTCATATCCATGGCATAGTTTGTTCAAATATTCTCATATTACACACAAACATGCATCTTGGAAGAACGGACAATGTTGACGAAGGACGTTTTCCTTTTCATTGAAGCAAAAAAGCATTTTCTATGTTTCGAGTGTAAAAAAAGGGGTTTTTTGTGAAGGACCTACCATAAATATGTTGCAAAACTTGAGAGGTATAATTTTTGAAAATACTAGAGCATGTTATATGCACAAATAACCAATTTGTTTCATATGAACAGGTTTCCATCCACCTCTTTTGAAGAACAGAAGTTTCTGCCGATTCCGCTGAAAACTGGTCAAATTTGAACTACAGGTACCTCATAGTTTGCTCATGATTTTTGGCAAAAATCATTTTTAGGTACACAAGTACCTATTTCAACATAGATATACAAAGAGTTTCTCAATATTCAACCCCTAGCTACGAACAGTCATGCCCGCCGCCTTGACTTTTTCCTCAAACGGGGTTAGAAAATTCCAAAAAATTCAAAAAAAACCAAAATGATGCGAGACCTTCGCGCGGTGTCATTATATAGGTCCTAGTATAAACCAAAAATAATAAACTTGGAATACGACAGTTGTGTTGAAAATGTGTTCACAAAAATTAGCTATCTCCTACGAACATTCTAGGATTTCGGCCCAAATGACGAGTGTTATGGTCATATCCATGGCATAGTTTGTTCAAATATTCCCATATTACACACAAACATGCATCTTGGAAGCACGGACAATGTTGACGAAGGAAGTTTTCCTTTTCATTGAAGCAAAAAAACCATTTTCTATGTTCCGATTATAAACTCGCTAGAGATAAGCGGACGCCAGTGAAGCGGGTTACACACTGGAGTGCAATCTTTGCCATCCAAATACCACAACACACCTATACTAACATGATATGGCACCCCGTAGCTTGTGTGGGGACCCGGACACTCCGTAGCCCCCCTCTGGTGAAAACCTAGACCCGCTGGAGAAATACCGGATTTATACGGATACACGCGGTAACAACGTCGAAAGGGGGTAGCAATGTGGAAACAGTTTCTTGGTTGCGTTAGGGTAGTCCATAGGAACACAAAACACATAGGTAGAACCCAACTCTTCGGAAGATTCCCGATGTATCGTCCGATATGGGAGTTTCACCCTATAAGCGGGGACCGAAAACCGCGGATCACTCGCAGAGGGCATACCCGAGGGAATCTTATAGAATCATTGGTAAAAATTTGTCTTCACATATGTTATGACCTAATTATGCATAAAATAAATTGAGATTCTACTGTTCACCCCGCTTCGATGCCCTTCTAGGGGGGTACACGACGTAGGCACATGTTAATAGTGTTTTCCGAAAAGAGGGGATCCGGACCCCGTTTCTATAAAAAATAGAGCTATATACTTTTATATGTATGTTTTATATGTATGTTTTTTTTTTAAATGTTTTAGGGCAGTTCAACAGGAAAAAAAAAAAAGGAAACGCCGACGGCCTTCTATACGCCGACGGCCACCGTCGGTGTACAAAGCCAAACGCCGACGGCAATGTATACGCCGACGGTCACCGTCGGCGTATAGACGCCTACGCCGACGGCAATTCTACGCCGACGGGCACATCGGGGGCTGGCGTACTTCGGCCGATACGCCGACGGCAACGATAAAACACCGTCGGCGTATCAGGAGGCCGTCGGCGTATAGGTTCTCTCCTGTAGTGTATGTATGTACAGGGAGCAGCAAATGAAACTGGAGGGAGATGGCGACAGGCGAGCTGTATATGGGGGGTAGTTTTCCTTCCTGTCAAGTAGGACTGCAGTCAGGGCAGTGAGCGATGAAACTCACGGACTGTGAATCCACCCAGCTCGTTGATCTCCAACGGTAATGCTGAGCATTACTACCTCTGTTTCAGAACGTTTTGTTTTTGCTATTTTAGCTTGCTAAAACATCTTGCTGATGATTGAAGGGCCATAATGTCGATAGGAAAATCAGCGGTGATCTTGTAGAAGAGTGGGTTCTTCGGGCTGGTGGTTGCTTGGAGAATAGTTGTGCATACCATGAACGTCCTGGAGTCCAGTACGCACTGGGTTGTTTCTTCCCGGGCTTAGCCGGTGAAGGGTTCCACGACCTTGATCACCTCATCGTCGCCGAGGAAGAAGAAGAGTAGACTCTTGCACGTGCATAACAATATCGCCGATGCATCGACCTTGAACATAGGCGTGAATCTCCATTGTTCGTCGAAGAGGAATCCACGGCCGATCCTATCTAGACAACAACGCTGCCACCACCAATCGCTGCATCCGTGAGAGAACACGACCGTGTAGGTCGGGGCGCGCGGCCCGTGGTGGAACGCCGGGAGGCAGAGCAGGATATGTCGGAGATCACATCTCATGGGAGGTACGGCGCTATGGCGGTATTGGCATCAATGGGCGTCGTTGCCGGCATCTTGGGACCACGCACATATGATTCGATCGGCTGACTGGGTGCTTCTAGCTTATTTCGTGCCAACATAATATGTGTACATATAGCTTCGTGACTCTACTCACAAGCCGGATTTGTAATCCCGCTCGGTTTCAGACTCTGTATAGGCTACGAACTCGATATCGATATACGGTGATCTCCCGTTGTAATCCTGATGTAACTCTCTCTATCCAATTCGTGCAAAAAAAGACCCTTTTTCACAAGAAGATCCCAGCAAACGGGTCGAGATTGCAATTTGTTTGAAAAACCCGTACAGGATGGGGAGAAAGTTGCCGTCGGCCGGGGCTTCGACGCAGACGGTGGCAGGAAGGAAGCGCAAAGGAGCCTCCTTGGCTGCGCTCGCCCTCAGCAAGCGCCCGGCGAGGGCAAGTGATGGCTGGGCGTGTCTGCCCACCGACATAATCGGCCTCGTTGTCCGCCGGGTCGTAGCCGCCGGCAGCGGCGGGGACATTGTGGACTACATCGTCTTCCGCGCAGTCTGCTTCGGCTGGCGCGCCTGTACGCCCGCGCTGCGTGACCCAACCCTGCGTGATCCGCGCCTCCGCCCATGCAGCTGGGTCGCGCTGTGCGACGGCGACGCGGTCCGCCCGGACAGCGCCGGCGAGATCGCATTTTTCCACAAGCGCACGGCCAGGCGCATACGCGTCCACTTGCCGGAGCTCTGGCGCTACAGGATCGTCGGCTTCACCGACGGCCTCGTCATCCTCCTACACAGGCACAGCACCGCGGTCCGCGTGCTCAACCCCTTCACCCGCGTGGCCGTTGATTTCCCGCCCCTGGCCGCCGTGTATCGCGAGGTGATCGGGGAAAAGAAGCACTTGCTTGAGATGAACGCCGTGGTATGCGACAGCGCGAGCTCGCCGAGCTCCATAGCAGTCGTGGTGTGGTTCCCCTGGACGACGGAGGTGCTTGTCGCGGATCCAGACTGGAAGGTGCTCCGTCGAGAAGGGCATTTTGTTCGCAGCATGTTGCCGTTCCAAGGGACAATCTATGTCACCTTCTTGGCTTCGAGAGAGATCACGCAGCTATATCCACCGCCGCTCAACGGCTCCCCGGCGGTGGTAGCTCGTACCTCAGACATATTCGGCGACATTACATACTGCGAGCTTTTTCTGGTGGAGTGTGCTGGACTAATGCTGCTCGCCGCCCAGTATCCATCTAGCCGTCCAAGGAACGCTGACTGGTCGCGAAAGGTGAGCTTCAGGCTCTATGTGGTTCACTTGCCCAGCAGCAGCAGCGACATTGCTAAGCTGATCCCGGTGAGAAAGCTAGGTGACTATGCGCTATTCCTCAACTTGGATCGGTGCTTGTCTGTCTCGGCCAGGGGCCTCCCTTCTCTCAGCAGCAACTCCATCTACTTCTCATTGTCCGATAGCCCTGTTACGATGCACTCGCTGGGGACCGGGTTGTCGGAGAAGCTGTCGGAGCACTGCCAAATTCACGACATGGTGGAGAGGATCCGTCCTTCCGTGCGCCCGTTCACCATTGTTGATCATCTTCTCGCATACTGCCATCCTCACGAGTGGGCCGACGGACTCATGTTCCACGAGTACCATCACATACCTGCATCTTTCAAGGAATTGAGGAAGAACATCCGGTTGAAAAATTCACTACTGCGGATCCCACGCATCGACATGGGACAATGAGGATGGCATTGGGAGGGCAATGGACGAGTTGTGCATGGCAGCATTCAACGTCCATACGGATACAGTCTATGGTTGGTGTGGATCCTTTAATTTTAGTCGACACTATTAGAAAATACGTAAACATCAGCTTCATTTTTACATCCTCGAAACATTTACAGTTAATTATTAGATATATATGCCACCGCAATATAACTTGCAGATTCGGTAAATGCCAATGTACTTTTTTTTTTACGAGCAACGGCAGGAGCTATGCCTTTTCTATTATAGAAGGGGAAGAAACAAACAAGTACAAGGAAATGCGGCGTACCGCAACTCACACAACCCTCTCTGAGAAACAAAAAACGAGAGGTAACACAGAAAACCTGTCAACACACGCCATACAGACAGACGCCTAATGCTGTCCTCTCGCGAGTGCCAGCAAATTCAGATCATCTCTGACAAGTCCTGCCACAGCCAACGCCGGCATGGTGCTCGCCTGGAAAATTCTACGGCCCCGCTCTTTCCAAACGTGTCATATGATATACGCCGCCGTGGACAGGTCCTCTTTGTTCTGTCCGTTACCCCTGGCGTTGCCGGCACGCTCCCACCAGCCCGAGATGGAATTCGATTCTGCTGCAGGATTAGACTGCAGAAAATGGGCTCAAACCTCCTTGGCGAAAGAGCAGGCGACAGCCAGATGGACTCTTCATCTTTTGAAAAATGCCACTGCAATTCTCAAGATTTTTCAGAAAGTGGACTCTTTTCTACGAAGGAAGCCCTGCCGGGACAGATTGATATATGAGAGAAAAGGTCGCCCTGTTTTCAATATAACTCTGTTTTCATTGATATATGGAAAAAAAAATGTGTTAAAGGTCGCCCTGCCTGGACAGATTGCACGCAGGGGTATTTGGGGCAAGAAATTACATCATACTAGAAGGGTATACATCTTTTCTTCGCAAAAAAAAATGGTATACATCTACCTCAAAACTGAATAAAGGGCCTATGCATCTAATCAGAGCGCCTACGCCCAGCAACAGCCCGAGTGTTGAACACCTCCATATCATCCACCAGACCAGTTTTTTTTTTTTTTTGAAATTATCTACCAGACCAGCGTGATAGCATAGTTGAGCGCCTCCTTGTTGTTCTTTTATAACCCCTGAATTTGCATCTCCCACCAATCATTAAGTGATGGCGTAGGGGCTAGGCGAGTTATCTGATACATATGTAACTTGGAGAGTTTCCGCTGCCGGACCGCAATCGCAAACGGGCTGTTCCACATACCAATGGATGCAGTATAGTCCTTTTTTTCAACTGGGATACTCCCCTTTCCATTAATCGCTTAATGGAAATACGTAGCTACAATCATCAGAATAAGGAAACAAGGAAATGAATGAATTAAATAGAAGGAAAGCAAACCGCTGGTAGGAAAACCTGTTGCATGGCCTCGGTATAGAAAATCATGCCACGGGGGCAAAAAAATCTGCCCCCCCCCCCCCCCCCCCCCCCCACACACACACACTTAACAAGTTCATCCAGCTATATATCCAACACCGCACCAAAGGGAACAGACGATGCAGTATAGTTTTGGCGCCTCAATTGCAGAGAGGACATGTGGGATTATGTGGCAGTCCCCGACTCTGAAGTCCATCAGTAGTCCAACAACAAATAGTTTTTTTTCTGGTGTGCCAGGCACAATCGGGGACACCAGTGGAGACGCTCTTATGTTAATCGTCTTCTATTCACAAAATGGACAAGCGGGCATTTTCTCATATCTCGGTCAAAATCATGAAATAAAGCTTGCCTTCATAATCGAAACTATGCTTGTCCAACCAAACTTGCCTTATAATTGATTATGAAATTTCATGTATACAAAGAAAAATCACGGACATGATAAATGATATCTGTTTTGTGTTTCTACTATTGCGTAAGAAAGAAAGAAAGCATGATGGCATGTCCGGGTTTCTGGAGTAGCACAAAGTCATTCCAGATGATATCTTAGAGAGCAATTAGCCGTTTCTAATTGCAACAATGATGCCTTTGTGGTTCTTAGATATGAAAAGTGAAAGTAAATGAGGAGTATAAAACATAGTATTTCTACAGCGCAAAGGGTCTCCGTAGTTCTGAAGTTCTACATGATGCCAAAGGAAAAATAATAATAGACACCAAATGATTATAGCAGAGGTGCTCAATTGCCATCCAATATGTTTTGTTCTACTAGCAGCAGCACGAAGAACAACAAGTAAGAACAAAGGACAAAGCTCATATATAATAGATACTCTAGTGGCACAACAAATTAGCAACGTAGAAGAACCAGATCAAGCACTGGGTCCTATAGCCCTACGAAAAACGGAGACTCCTGAATTGCAACGACTTCTTCTCTATGTCATGGAATAGTTGAAGGGGAATAACACTCTCTTGGAGGTAATTCTTGGTAATCCACAAATTAATTTCTTGGTCCTCTTCATTTTCCACGTATCCCAAAAACTTGCCTTGAATGTCACAACGCAAAATGCGCCTAGGACTGAACTGAATCAGCAGCTCACCCTCAGTGAGCATAGCCATCCTAGGGAACATGGTCACACTTGTATCAGCAGTTGGTGATGGCTCTACCACCGCCAAATTAATCCGATGCTTGAAAGACCAGGTTTCAGCATGGTAGTCTTCTATCACCCAAACATCTATGGTGTCATTGTCTTTGCCGGCGCTGCACAAAGCAAGAGTGCCATCCATATCTAACAAGAGTAAATCCTGTGGGCGCAACTCAGTGGGACGACACATCAATCGAAATGTTTCGGCTGCTGTGTTGAACACCATTATGTCGCCGTCATCAACACCGTGGTGTTTTCCAAGTCTCCAGTGCAAGTTGCCACGGTAGTGGACTGGTGGATAACCGGACGAACCGGGCAGCCCCTGCTGTAACACCTGTTCCAAGGAAGGCAACGACACTTGTGGCGGTTGAAGGTGTGTCTTTCGGATGCATCTAGGATTATCTAATCCCACCGCTATGACGTAGTAGTCTGTTGCACCAGAGCGCTACCTTTTACGAAGTGGAATGTAATGTCATGGTTCCATTCCAATAGAATGGGTTGGTTCAATTCTTGTGTTTGGTTGGGACCAAAACTATAGAATGGAATGGTTCCGTCCTGTGTTTGGTTGGGAGAAAAAGTTGGAATGGAATGGCTATAATTTGGTTCAGCTCGCCAAAATCAGCTTCCAAAATTTTAAAAAGTATTTAAACAAACAAGTTTTTCTTTTGCGAATTAGCCTCTAAATTCAACACCAAATTAGCACGGCAAAAATATAGCGTATATCATTTATTATGTCATTAACTAGTACATATTAGTAATTAACATCACCCTAAAAATACAATCAACGTCTAAATTTGTTGTTCACCAATATAGATGAGCCATCAACCTACAAATCCTATGAGAGGGCCCACACATTCTATGTCGTTCCACCAATTTGGAGGAACCACTCCATTCCGCATATTAGAGGTATATTCCCTTTTGAGGAACTAGTTGGTTCCATTCCACTTTTCAACCAAACATAGGAATGAGCTCTAAGAGTGGAACTGTCCCATTACATTCCGCTTGGTTCCAGCAGCCAAACGCGCCCTTGGAGGGATCAACTGGGGAGGGTTTGGTCTAAGTGGTGCCGTAGTCGCTCAGAGTTCATAAAGGGTAGCCTAGCAAGTACAAGTAGCAACCATCTTATGTTTGTGAGTTTCTCCAAGTCCAACCCTCCTATTCCGCCTCTCATCACGAAACACACAACATTTTTCATCAGATTAGATAGATGATTAAACAATTATACTTTATACTAATACAAAGAAAAGCCTATACTATTTTGACTTAAATATATAACAACTTTTGCTTTACTTAAATACTTAACAGCCTATACTCTTTTTTTCAGGTAAAATAGGAACTTTATTAAACAGGTGGGCTAAGTTTCGACCATGCTTCACGGTCTAATTTTTTTTTTTTCAATAATACACCATGGAAATGTGTATTATTTTCGTAGAAGAAAAGGTCAAGAAAACCGATACAACGCCGTTGAAGGCACACACACGCACACAACACCGGACATAATACAACACACCATTTACAACGACCCAACGATGAAAACTAGCCTTGCCCAAGCTCCTACCAAAGGCGAGGAGATGGGGCACTAAGAAACCTGACCGCATCACGACCAAAGCGAGGCACCACCATAGCACGACCCCGACTCCAAAGCAGCCCGGGTCAACGTACCACTCCCTATACGCCAAGAGGGGGTCGGCAAGAAGTTGGCAGGATCCGACCGGACTTCAGGAAGATGTCGACAAAGAGGCGCCCTCCATGACGTACATTGTGCCCGGGAGGCTTGTGTCCTAAATAGCGACCAACACCGACAACACCTCAACCCCTTCCGCAAATCCAACCCCTCAGGTTCACTCCAGGTAGCCTTGACGGCGTCTTCGCACTGGTAGAAAATAGGCCTATAGTCCCGGTTCGCCAGGGCCAGTAGTCCCGGCCGCCCAACCGGGACTAGCTCTGCGCGACTAAAGACCCCCCCCCCCCTATAGTCGCGCCGCTTACGAACCGCGGGTAAAGGCCCGGCCACGTGGGCGGGTGGCGGAGCCGGGGGTCGGAGGACCTTTAGTCCCGGTTGGCCACATGAACCGGGACTAAACTTTATTTCGTTTATTTCATTAATTCATTTGGGTTTCTAATTATTTTTCACACCAATTTTTCTCTCCCTTTTTTTCTCTCCCTTTTTTTCACTTCCTTTTTTTTTTCAGAATTTGTATTATTTGCTTAGTGTCTAACTACAATTATCTCTAGTCAAATTACTTACTCGTGGTTAAACTTCCCGCTCGGTCACCCATCCTCCCACTACTCTAGCACTAGCTCGCTTAACTTCCGAGTTCCATCCCGTCCCGCATCCAAGTGTTTCGCACGCATGTATGTGATAGTAGTATCATATCAATCTTATTAACATGTTGGTCGATGCCACATTTCTTTATTGTTTGAATTTCAAATAAATCTTTTAATAAACAAAAGTAATGATGTAATTAATAATTTTGAATAAATAAATAAACATTAACTTTTTAATTTGTATTATTTCTAAAAATACTATTAATATATCAAAATATTCAGAAAATAAAACTAATTCATTTTTAAATCTTAAAAAATACAGATAATATATCAAAAATTAAGAAAAATAATACTAATTCATTTTAAAATCTTAAAAATACAAATAATATATCAAAAAATTAAGAAAAATAATACTAATTCATTTTAAAATCTTAAAAATACAAATAATATATCAAAAAATTAAGAAAAATAATACTAATTCATTTTAAAATCTTAAAAATACAAATAATATATCAAAAAATTAAGAAAAATAATACTAATTCATTTTAAAATCTTAAAAATACAAATAATATATCAAAAAATTAAGAAAAATAATACTAATTCATTTTAAAATCTTAAAAATACAAATAATATATCAAAAAATTAAGAAAAATAATACTAATTCATTTTAAAATCTTAAAAATACAAATAATATATCAAAAAATTAAGAAAAATAATACTAATTCATTTTAAAATCTTAAAAAGACAAGTAGCCTCTTCTATTATTTTTAGAATGAGTTCAAAAATATATTTTGAAATAAATCCAACTGGATGAGTTCAAAAATGTATTTTAAAAATTAAGAAAAATAGAACTAAGACCCATGATCTAAAAATACTATTAATATATCAAAATATTCAGAAAATAAAACTAATTCATTACTTTATGTCTTAATCAATCTTGTGCAGTCATTTACTTGACTATACCTATTCATGGCTCCTTCCTAGAAGAAACAACTAAGACTAAAACATGTGCTTCACTAATTGTGACAACCACATGAATTCACTTTGATGATACTATGCCTCCTATATATGATGATTGCAATGAAAATTATGAATGTTTAACTCCCACTATCACTAATGAGGATTTTACTGTAGAATCTATTCATGATGCTACTGTAGATTTTCATTTTTAGATCATGGGTCTTAGTTCTAGTATTGACTAGATATATGTTTTCCTGGCTTAGATTAATTTTTGGTGAACAGATATATAGAAACTGTAGTTTTTCTGTTTTGTTTTCTTGATGTGTTTTTGTTTGTTTTCTTGATGTGTTTTTGTTTGTTTGTTTTGAAATGTGTGTTTGACATAATATAGAAATAGTATAGCTAGGAATTAATATAGAAATATTATCCATTACACTTTGCAACACTTTGCAAATTTTTCCAAGTCATTTAAAACTAGGAAACAAAAATAGTTTTATGAACAACAAAAGACAAGTGAATAGAACACAATCATATCACATTCATAACATAGAGTCTTACGATCACACATAACACAAACATAAGTCTCACAATACAAGCTATGCTTCAAGAGCTACATACTAACTAAGATATCCATTACATACTATGATATCCATTACATGCATATATCGAACGCATACATCTATAGCTCCGTCGAGTAGATGCGGAACAACTCGTAGGAAACGTATGCATCTATGGCTGCATACTTGACGTTGGTCCAGTCCAGTGGGGTCTTCCCCCAATACCTATGATTCCTGGAGGGGAAACGAGACTTCATGGTTTCGTAGCCCTCGTGGATGAAGGCAGTTGCCATGGGAGCCATCCCGGTCTTGGGCCCGTTCAAATCATCAAAATGGATAAGTTCCTGAAGATCAATGTAGTGATCTTCAGGTATCGCAATACCCAAGCGCATCAACTTCTGACGGTCTTGCGTGATGTCAACGCTGCAGAAGTCATACCCCTTGTTGACAAGAAAATCAACAAGTGCCGGAGAATGCTTTGAACTACTGCAACAACAAAAATTTGATACGTGTTAGATATGTTGCAACACATGTATTCTTCAGATGCAACAAACAAATCGAAGATGCAAGATTGTACGTGTGCGTTACCTTGACCATTGGAAGACCAAAACGGCCTCCTTGAACGCAATCTGGATGACGGCAACATCCCGTTGATCCGCCGTATACTCTAGATCAAGCCCGAAGAACCGGTGTTCATCGGGAGAGGAGAAATAGAGATCGGTCAAATGCGAAAGAGCACCGGGGAGCCTCTCGCAATTGTCGGTGTAGCACACGTCGAGACTCTTGCCGCATGGTGTGGGCACACCATATCTCTTCCAAACTTCAGCCATGGAGCTTGGTGGAGGAAGATCGAAGAGAGGGAAGAGAAGAGAAGAGAGAAGAAGAAACAGAGACTCGGGTGCGCACTGTAGCAATGGCGCCCTTCTGCCTCTCGCTCGCGAAATAAACCGCCGCGCGGGAGGCGAGCAGTTTGTATCTTTAGTCCCGGGTGGCCAGGCCAACCGGGACTAAAGGCAGGGAGGCCAGCGGCCGGGAATCATTAGTCGCAGGTGGCGACGCCAACCGGAATTAAAGCCCTCCACGCGCCTCCACGCGTTTCCCAACCCACGAGGCATGACCTTCGGTCGCGGGTCTCCTCGCGACCCGGGACTAAAACCCCTTTAGTCACGGGGCGCGAAGTTTGGGGACTAATGGGGGCGTATGGAAGGCCTTTTTTCTACCAGTGTCAAGAAGATCATGACACCGTGGTGTCACGGCCGCCCGATCCGTTGAACCGAACGCAAGGTTTTCCCGGCACCAAGGAGAGCAATGCGCAAACAGGGGCCATGACCACGACCCCAAAGGAGGTATGCGGCACCCGCAAGCTTCATCGTGGCTGGCATCGGTTGCCTCCGAGCCGGGCTTTCACCCTGGCCATGGATTGCGCCTCTAAAAACCATAAGGGGGACTTTCCCACGACTGTCGAGTATGCTTCAAGCATGTGTGTTACACCAGTGTAGTCACCGGCAAACTTCACAGCTTCGAGTGTCCATTTTGTCCCTGCCTCAAATTGTCGAATGACAGTCTTGAGTATTTTAAGCTTCTGAAGGTCGTCGTGTTCCCCAGCAACTTCATTCGGACCTGCAATACAAAAAAGGGAGTAAGATAGTGTGATTCGGGTCAAAACCTCGTAAAATAGGGAAATCTGATTAACACAAAGCGATAGTGGGAAAATAGTTGTGCCTTACCTATGATGGAGTCATAGGTCTTGGTTATGAAAGTTGTGAGTTCCTTGACGAACTCCTTAGTGTTCCGGAGTTTCTTTGTCTGCTTCTTGTATTTCTTGGAGAGATCCTTGAGGTTGCCCTCCAGTTCTTGACGGAGTTTTACCTCGGCTTGCAGGAGTTCATTTGTTTTTGCATGTACTTCATCAGTACGAGTTACAAAAGACTGGAAAGGGCAAAGCAATATCAGTCGACAATGAGCTTCAAGAGTTACATGGGGACTGGATTTGGATGTCCAGTTTAATGCACAGAAAACAAGTTCTACCGGTTCTCAAATATATTTGCAAGTACCGAGTGACTGTGGACAGTTTACTCGGAACTTAGGGACTAGGGTATTCTGAATCTTGTATAAGAAAGACTATATATTTGCAAGTACCGAGTGACTGTGGACAGTTTACTCGGAACTTGGGGACTAGGATAAGTATATAAATAACATCAGTTAAACAAACCTGGTGCTCAGCTGCCAAAGACTCGACAATCTCGTCTTCAGTTGCTTTCAAGGCGCGATACTCCTTTAGTAGCTTTTCAAATTCATGGCCGCTAAGAGTCGGCCTGGAAGAGCTAGCATCCCTGTCAGCCGGTGGTGGTGTTGCCCTCTGTTCCCCCGCGTCAAATCTGGCAGCGGCGGTCTTTGGAGTAGCAGCTGCCTTTTTTGTTTCGAGGTATTCAACCTCGGATTCAGTCGGCTGGGGAGCAGGAGGAGTAGACTCGGCTCCTGTTTGGCTTCATTAGCCGGCTCTTCGGCGGGCTGGGGATTGGTGTTGCTCTCCGGGTCAACCGCCATCGGGTCGTCGGCGGGGGTTTCAACCGGATCGCTGAGTGTGACGACCTTGGCTCTGAGGGAAGAAAAACAATGTGTTTAGTGGTTGATAAAGGTGAAACATGCAAAGTATATGGGATATAGACAAGCAAATTATTAAATTTACCCGGTATTCACGACGAAATCACTGGGAAGATCGTTTCTTGACCCGGAAGACACTGACAGAGAGTTGGAAATTGAGACGCGGAGTTTTCCGGCTAAGGGGTGACTCGGAGTCGGATATTTTCGAGGAACATAATTGTGATGAGATGAAGGAGTACCGGCTCGGCGAGAGGGCGATCGAAGAGGAAGCCCGGGGTTGAGGCCCTCGTCACCCGACGAAGACCGAGTTGCCCGTCGCTTGGTTGAAGGAGATGCAACCTTCTGTGATGATACAATAGTTAGATATTCATTAAGTTTGCACATACCAGCATATGAGTACGGTTTTGTGGTCATGGAGGAGCATGGCACCTTGAACGTGACTCCCCTAGATTTCCTTTTCTTGCTTAACTCGGCTTCAGGTTGTTCGGGCTCTCTTTCTTCAGATGGAGAGGCGGCCTTTTCAGCCGGTGCTGGTGATTGTGGCGTAATGTCAGGAATGAAGGTGGAAGGAGAGTCTTGGTCAAGTAAGCCGACAAAATAGTTGTTTAGTAACTCGGAATCTCCTTCTTCGTTGTCACTCGGCTCTTCATCTTCTGAGTTTTCTGAAGGAGGTGGGGATTCAATCTTCCACCAATCATCAGATTCCTGAGTAAGAACAACAAAGATAAAAGTTGGTATACGCGTGTTTGAAAAATTAACGGGTACAGAGGAGATTAGTCGGTTCTTACTGGTGGAGCCGGGTTTGTGCGGGTGAAGGGGGAGAGCCCAGATATGCTCTTGATGACCTCCACCTTCTCAGCCAGAAAGTTCTTCATGGCCTTGTTAACATCGAGGGCCGGATATGACTTCTCCGAGTATCGGAGCGAGTCGGTCAAGTGGCCCGAGTATTCGCAAAGAAGTTTCTTGCGAATACTATTGGGTTGGATCCTACAGCTGATCCAGGTCTTGATTAGATTCAACCCACAAAAACCGTGGGCCGTTAAGACAGAGAGTTTGAGAAGGAGGGGTTGGATGGCCTGTCTATCGGCCTCTGGAGCGAAGGCGCTCAGATTATCACTAAGAGAAAAGGTTTCAACAGAAAACCCGGCAGAGGCTTTTCGCCGGGTGATGAGGTGTCTTTGCAGTAGAAGAAAGATTTTTTGCCAATGCTTCACATGGGTGTGAAGATTAAGAGTCGGCATCAAAAAAAATTTGCGTCTCTGGATGGCCACGCCTCCACAGACAAGGAGGGGACCATCCTGATTTTTGCGGTAGGGTTTGCACTGAAAAAGTTCAAGGAATAATGCGAGATTGGGGGCGATGTAGAGGTACAATTCGCAAAGAACAATGAAATGACAAATATTGAGAATCGAATTTGGGCCTATGTCAAAGACCCGGAGTTTGTAGTGGTGAAGAACCTCACGAAAGAAAGGATGACCCGGGGGACGGAAACCCCGAGTCACGTGCTCGAGAAAGACTATAACTTCACCTTCTTTAGGTGAAGGTCGACTCTCCTCTTCGGGAGCCCTCCACGAGATTTCCGATTGAGGAGGGAGGACCCCAGACTCGGCCAGCTCTTCCAGCTTGTCCTGCGTGACAGTCGACCTGGCCCAGTTAGCCGTAATGGTCTGACTCGGCTTTTGCTTTACAGCAGTAGCCTTGGCCTTAGACTTGGGAGGGGCCTTGGGAGCCATTGGAGAAGATCTAGTGAAAAGTGAAAAGGAGAGATAAAATGAGAAAAGGGGTGAATGCGATGAACACGAAGAACGCGAGTTCAAGATCCAGAAATGAAAGCTTAGATCTAAGGAGGTATACCAGGAATCGGCGGCGGAGATTAGGTTTGTTGAACGCGGCGCGGCGGCGCGGATCGGCGGGCCGGTTCTTGTGGGCAACGGCGGCGGGCCCGTGAAGTCCGGTGTCGGAGCTCCGAGCTTTGGTATTGAGCTCCAATGGTGCACCTGGAGGTTGAAGACGAAGCTACGGGGGATGGCGTTTGTGATTAGGGTTTCACTGTGTCCTGTATTTATAGGCGCGGTGAAAACCTAGAGTGCAAACGGTAAAATGGAGAGAATCACGGGATGGGATACTCGGCCCGTTGATTACAGAAACAAGATCGTGGAAGTTATATTTATGCAAGCGAGTTATAAATGACCGCCAAAAGAGCCGGTCTCGGAATTATTACTCGGATTAGCCTATGAGGGATATGAAAGTCGGGTTATGAAATGGTCGCTATGAAGAGATGATTTGAGAATTGATATTCGGATTAGTATGATGATGGGGTTACTATATGGACCGCCGAAAGAGCCGGCCTGGCTATAGTTAAAGCAATCTAACCCGTAGCATTATTATATGTAAATATTTATCGTTTTGCAGGGAATAGCATGCGCTTCATGGTTGGCTCAAAGTTTGAAGCTACAAGAAAGGCGCGCCAACCAAGATGCCCAGGCTATTCTGGGGACTACTGTTGTGGGGATAATAACCCGGCAGGCCCATACAGAGGGATAAAGACTCGGCTGGAGGAAGTTTGGGTGAAGACCTCGCAATGAGATGATGGGCCGGATATCACTGATGGGCTAGAGGTTGTCCTGGTAATCCGGCTCAGGGAAAGGGAGGTTCTAGAAGGCCCGAAAGGCGGTGCAAACTGTGGAGTCCAAGACTTGGAGGGCACGAAGAGTAGTTTAGGGTTGCGTGTAGACCCCGAGTAGGGCTCTAGATGTATCTTGTAAGGAAAGCCAGGAAACCGGGTGTTATATAAACCGGCCCTTATGACGTAGACACGAGGTTCGAGTTATTCTAGATAGACGAGGGAAAGTACTTGTAACCCTAGATTGGAGTCTAGGCGACATTGCAGCCCGAGCCTCTAGATCGTCAATCAATATGATCCTAGCTGGAAGTAAGCTATCATCTCCAATGGAGAGGCTGAACCAGGATAAATCTTGTGTCCGATCTGAGCTAAACCCTCTCCCAAACACCAGAGTCGATTTACCCCAACCTAAGTTACCTCCGGTAACATCTGCTGTGACTTTCCAACGACAGGAGATGGCGGGCGAGATAAGGCGTCGGCTTGATACGCCACCACAGGAAGGAGAGAGCACCATTGGCCTCAAAGTCGAGGGAGAAAAGGTGCATCAGGCACCACCGGCTCCACCGCCAACCACCATGGGTTCAACACCCATGGCAGCCAGCAACAACTGTTGTTGCGCCAACGCTCTGGAAAGAGACCCTCGAGCCACCTGCACGCACCGCCACCCAGGCCAGGCCCAGATCAGGCCCGAACGGCGGGCGCGACCAACTCACCGGCGCCGTCCACCTTGCGCAGACGCACCACCGCGATGAGCCTCCACACCGCACCCACGCGGCCTCCTCGCGCCGCCGACACGCGCTGGCGAGAGTCGCCGCTGCCACCCTGGCGGCCATCCCACATGATGAGGCACGCAGACGAGGGAGACCCCTTCCTCCGCCGTCGGCGGCGTGAGCTTTTTGCCTGGTCGCGTCCTTCGGCGGAGGCGGAGGGAAGAGAGGAGGTTGGAGCGCCGCCCGACGACGACTAAGGTTTGCCTCCGGTGCCGCCCCGAGCGGGGGCGTCATGGGAGGAGCTGAGCTAGTACTACTAGTATATGATAAGGCACTACAGGAATGGCACAAGGTGCCGACGGCCAAATCGTACGCCGACGGCAAAATGTCGGGGCCGTCGGCGTACGTGGCTGGAAGGCCAGCCCGACAAAGTGGCCGTCGGCACAGAGGCGGTCGTCAGCGTAGGTGGGAAAGGCACAACGGCAGCCCTAGGCACCTAGCTAGCCGTCGGCACAAGTGTAATAGGACCAACGGCTGCCCTCGGCACCTAGCCAGCTGTGGCACATGGTGCTAGCCCGTGGGGCTAGGGTTTGCCCACATCCTATGCCGACGGCTTTGCCGTCGGCACATGTGGACACATTTTTAATGTTTGTATATATATTTATTAATTACTCTTGTTTGGTTAAATTAATATGGTTATATTTGATGTTAAAAATATATGAACTCACAACCGTTACCGCGTGTATCCATATAAGTCCGGTATTTCTGCAGCGGGTGTGGGGTTTCACCGGATGGGGGCTCCGGAGCATCTGGATCCCAACACAATGTCGCACCCTGACTTCTAGGGGATACTCACCATACGAACTGGATAGCAGATGCTTGGATTATGGGGCATAACTGCTCCCACGTCTCAGCTTCCTGGTAGGCCTGCGCTTATGCGCGACAACACAAGCCCTGCTATTCCATCGTCGATGTAAACTATCCACTAGAGATCAAAGGCACTACTGTCGACGTACTTCATACCAATCACACATGGTACGTCAACAGCGTTAAACGAATGATAATCACAACATATCTCTACGACACAAAAGATTGAAATAAGTTGCAAATAGCTCTCATTAGAGCAGAGATAGCAAATACAATCATTCAGAGGGCACATGCCCCAACAATACATCATTACATCACAGCGGAAGCATTCAACATGTCTGAGTACAGACAAGAACCAAATAGGCCTAAGAGGCCGGGAACAAACAGACGGAGCCCATCCACGAAGTCTCGGATCCTGCCCGGGTCCGCTATCTACTCGTCAGCAGTTTCGTCATACTCCACGTAGTTGCCACCATGTAGATCCTCGGAAACGTAGGTCTGCGGAAACCACAGCCCCAAAGGGGTCAGTACATAAACGTACTGGCAAGCAAGACTCACAATTCACCAAGGTGTAGCCCGTCAACACCAAGCACAGATGCCTAGGGTTCAACGGAAGAAAAGGGATATAAAAGATGCTGCAACTGGCTGCGCTAAACAACTACAGAGATTCTATCACTTCCGGCTAACAGAAAGAAGATAAGATCGAGTATTGTAACCAACTGAAAGATAACTTCAAGCAAACCCATCCTGGATCTCGCCCCTTATCCAAAGAAGCAATCCGAGGATAACTCACACAGTTGAAATTAGGATGGTTCAGATTATTGTGTCAATAAGCCTATTACTAGTCAAGTTGTTAATCATTGGGTGTAAGGTTGTTAATCATTAGGTTTAAGTTGTCCTGAGTACTTGTTAGCCAGTACTTTCACCAAGTAATCCATAACCGCGGAAAACACGGCTTCTCGAGAAGATTATCCCTGCAGGGTTGCACCAATTTGGCCGTACACGCATGAATAACCCGCCAGATGGAAAGGCCCTTCCACGAAGCGGGGCACTCAACACAACTCAACTCTTCTTCGCATCAAGCCCAAAGAACCTTGGGCGCACGGCTAATCGAGCCCCGAAGAAAAGGGACCCTCATAGCACTCTAAGACCGTGTCCCCCTATATGCCGACTACAAAAGTTCCACCCTGGCCTGGGCTCGCAAAAACATGCATGCGGCAAATGGAAAACACGAACTAAATGAGGCGATTTGGACGAGATGCGAATCGAATCAAATTGAGGGGGGCGCCCATACTCGCTTCCCACATGAGGTTAGTGCGCTCATCATGGATCAGTAGACAAGACCCTTTTCCTATTAGGGTCGACACTAGCAGGCCTCAAAACCACACAGGGCCTCCTGCCGGTGCCTTATCATCAAATTTATTATTAATAGCAACATTAGCATGATTGATTGATTAAACATCGAGCCCCCAGAACATAATGGAATATAGCAACTGAAAGTAACGGGTAACAGACTCGAGCAAAACAACCTAAGCATGCTAGTAAGACACTGGCTCAAACAATGGTTATAGGTATGGAGGTGAGGCAATATCAGGGTTAAAGGATACATGTGATAGGTTCGTAACAGAAACAACTACTACTAAGGCTAGCAGAAATAGACAACGGAAGTATCGGTAACCAATGTTGAAAGGAACACAGTGGTTCATGTGAGTGATAACTTGCCTGCAAAACCCAGTAGCCTGGTACTGAGCTAACTCCTTAGAAGGGGTGTCGTAAGTATCGTCGGTCTCAACGTCGTCGTATATCCGGGAAGAAGCAAACAAACAAGGCAGAAAGATAAACAATCAATAACATGGCATAGTGCACAATCAGGGGATGATGCATGACCATTTAATTGATGCATAGAAATAAACTAGTTGACAAGATAGAAACAGGATTAAATGGACCCACATGCAATTTGAGTTGCACATGAAAAGCCCATGAATTATGGTGGAATTAATTGTTTTACAACTAATCAAATTGTGTAAGTGAATTAGCATGATGCATGGATGAGGAAAACAACAAAATAACAGCAATAGAATCAAATAGAAATAAGGTTTACCAAGTTTAGAAATTCATTTATTAAGTGTTGGAATTTTGGTTACTTAAAGGTGTCACACAAGCATTTGTTGTTTTCATCAAGTTTAATTGTTCAAAATAGGTAACAAAGTTTATATTTGATAAGAACACACAATTTTGGGTGGATTGCATGTTTCACTTGTTGAAAAAGGATTTCAAATAAATTATTTATGAATTAAACAAGGTTAAGCAAGAATTAAATGAATTTAACTCAAACATGAACTTATTTGAGTTTTTATTTGTTCAAAACATTAGATGAAGTTCATATTTGAAAAGGTTATGCTTTTATGGTTTGAAAACATATTTTATATGTCCCAAAAGAATTTGTTTTGATCAAGTTATAAATTTAGCAATATTAAGTGAATTAAATAATATTTAAATTACTTAACCAAGTTTAATTATTCAAATCATGAAACAAATTTTATATTTGGAAAGGTGGTTTAATTTTGCATGGAAAACATATTTTATTTGTTGAAATTAGATTTAAAATGAGCAAGTTATTATTTTGGCAATTTTAAATGCAATAATTAAGAAACAGTTGTTTTCAGCAATTTAAATTATTCAAAACAGCAAACAAAATTTATATTTGGAAAGTACATGAAAAATTGATTGGAAAACATATTTAGTTTGTTGAAATTGGAATTTTTATGCCCAAGTTATGAATTTTGCAAGTTTACGTGAATTTGACAAGTTTTCAAATATTGCACCAATTTAAAATATTCAAAACAGTAAACAAATTTTATATTTGGATAGAACATTTAATTTGGTATTGAAAACATATCAAAAATGTTGGATTTGGAGTTAAAATGATTTTATTATGCAATTTACAAAATTGAGGTGCAATCTGCCATTTTTTAGTGAAACAGGGACTTGGAAAATAATTTGCAGGGGCTAGATTAAAATACCAGGGGTCTAGTTGTGATTCTGTGAAATGGCTGTGACCAAATCCATGGAAAAAAAAGATTTGGTTAAAAATGAGGGAGGGGGATTCGAACCCCCCACCTCCTGATGTGCTCGAGGGTGCCTAACCAATGGGGTACTTCGCTGTGTGTTGACAGGATGGAAGCCGCGGGGGGGATATGGTGTGGCTTGCGGACTGTTTTTTCTGAATTGACTGAACCCGCACGGGTACCTCATCTGCACCACGACAGAACATGGCCGTCGGGGGCTGCCTGTTGTGCTCGCGCCGGAGGGGCGCCGTGCGCTGGGGTTCCTGGGGCGGCTTGCGGTGGTGAGCGAGAAGGAGGAGGCGATCGAGGGGAAGAGGAGCGGGAGGCCTCACCTGGAGCGCTCGATGGAGGAGGGAGTCGGGGCGGATGCAGGGAGGCGGGCCGGTGAGGACTTGGACGGCGGCGGCGCCGCGGAGCTCCTCGAGGGCGGACGAGAGGTCGAGGAGGGAGAGGGCGGTGCGGGGATTCCATTCCCGCACCCGCCCTGGCCGGAAAGTGGCCGGAACACCGGCGATCACCGGAGTAAGGAGAGGGTTTTCGGTGGCGGATGTACAAGTTCAGATACAGAGAAGATACAGAGAGTAGATGGAGGTGGAAGAGATGGAGGAAGACTGGAGGCGGGGAGAGGGAAAAGAAATGGAGAGGGCAGAGGCTAGGGCTTCGGTTAGGGTTTTAAGGGAGGGGAAGAGCATGATCAACCGTTCGCTGCCTTCTCTGTCGACGTGGTGTGCTTCAGATGGCTGCCGTACGAGAGGTGGAAGAAGGAGCGAGGGGGTATGGGCCTGGGGAGTTGGACTTGGGGGGATAAAGATGGGCCTGAGGGAATAGGTTGGGCTAGGAGGAAAAAAATTGGGCCTGCTGCTCTCTCTCTCTCCCTTTTAATTATTTGATCCAATTTATTTATTTTTGTAGCAAAAGCAAATGGAAACATTTGATAGTTTTTTGAGTGAATAAAATCTTGGAAAAAAATTCCAGTGGGCTGGTAGGTTCAAACTCTACCACCTTACCACTTAAGTTTTTGGGAAACCAAATTTTGGGTTGCTGTTTGCCAACTGATTTGAAATTTGAATAATTTGCAACTAATCGATTTATTATTGGAAAACATCAAATTTAATAGGGTAACCCTATTATTAACTTGGGTTAACTTAGTGGAATGGTTTGGTAGTTTTCATGAATTGGAAATTTTGGTGCTGTTTGAATTTGAGTTTGAGTTTGAAAGCAATTTGGGAATTTATTTATTTGAAACAAAGCACCAAATTATTAGTTGATCAAACATGGAAAATAATTGGAAACAAAAGAGTGTATTTTGTTTTGGGTAATTTCATAATTTGAAAAAATGGTGTTGTTTGAAGGTTTTTGATGGGAATTTGAATAACTTGTTAATTAATGAATTATTAATGAAAACAATGTTTTATTTAGGGTGACCCCTATTGATTAACATAGAACAAATGATTATAATTTGGTTGTTACTTTTATAACTTTCACATTTGGTGCTGTTTTGTGATTGCTTTGAATTTGGAAACAATTGGGAAATAATTGGTTGAATTAATTGTTTGATTAAAACCAACAATTTAATAAGTGATCATTATGGAATAAAAAGAAAACAATTTGGTTGTTTTTATTTGAAATAACATTTTGGAAATTGTAACATCACAAGGATGAAACAAAGGGTTTGAATTTTGGTTTGAAATTCAAATAGAAAACAAAGGAAAACAAATGAAAACAGTTGGAAAACAGAGGAAAACAAAAGGAAAACAAGCAAAACAATTGCAATCAACATGATGCCATGATGCAAAACATAAAATAACAGGGAGAAAACATTCTAAAGGCTATTTTTCAGACTTGGGATGTTACACACAAGCTAGGGGGTGTCATACCATGTTAGTACATATGTGCTGTGTGTTTTGGATGAAAAAATATTTCATTCCGGGGTGTGACCCCACTTCTCTCTAGTGAGTTTACATGCGCTTATAGGTTGAAACTCCCATATCGGACGAAACATCGTGAATCTTCCAAAGAGTTGGATTATACCTTTGTGTTTTGTGTTCCTCTGTCCTATCCTAACACAACCAAGAAACTAGTTCCACATTGCTACCGCCACCCGACGTTGTTACCGCGTGTACCCGTATAAGTTCAGTATTTCTCCAGCGGTCTAGGGTTTCACCGAAGCGGGGGCTCCAGAGCGTCTGGATCCCAACACAAGTTAGGGGGTGACATACCATGTTAGTATAAGTGAGTTTTGTTTTTGGATGGCAAAGATTTCACTCCGGGCTGTGGCCCGCTTCACCGGCATCCACTTCTCTCTAGTGAGTTTACATGCGCTTATAGACTGAAACTCCCGTATCGGACGAAACATCGGGAATCTTCCGAAGAGTTGAGTTCTACCTTTGTTTTTTGTGTTCCTATGGCCTAAACTAACACAACCAAGCAACTAGTTCAAATAAAATAGCTAGCATATCCGCCACTATATTAAATAGCATTGGTGACAATGGATCACCTTGTCTAAGCCCCTTTTTCGTTTGGAAGTATCGACATGTGTAATCATTGACCTTGATGGAAACACTTCCTCCCGTGGTGAAACTTTGAATTAAAGCATGAAATTCAGAAGAAAAAACTTTCATTTTAAGAGTCTGCTGAAGAAAGGACCATTTAACCTTATCATATGCTTTCTCAAAATCAAGTTTTAGGATCACCCTATTCAACTTTTTGCGTTGCATCTCATGGAATGTTTCATGAAGGGTAACCACTCCATCAAAGATGTTACGACCTTGCATAAAAGCAGTTTGAGAAGGACGAACCACATGATCAGCCACGGTATTCAGCCTTAACGTCGCGACTTTGGTAAATATCTTAAAACTAACACTAAGGAGATAAATAGGTCTGAATTGCCGGATCCTTTCTGCCTCATTAACCTTAGGTAGTAAAACAATTTCACCAAAATTCAGACGGAACAACTCCAATTGTCCACCATGAAGGAAGTAGAACAATTGTAGTAAGTGAGACTTGATAACTTCCCAAAAGGTCTGATAAAATTCAGCCAGGAAGCCATCGGGGCCAGGGGCTCTGTTGTTTTCCATTTGGAAAATAGCCGTTCTCACCTCTTCTTCAGAATAAGGAGCAGTGAGAATGCTATTTTGCTCATTAGAAACCTGGGGGATATCTGCTGTTTGGTTCTCATCTAAGGAAAAATGATCTTCCTCCAGACCTCAAAACATTTCTTTATAATAATTAGTAATATATGACTTTAGTTGCTCATGGCCTTCGATCATACCCTCATCCTGTACCAGGGAGAAAATATGTTTCTTCCGGTGTCTACCATTGGCAACACTGTGGAAATATCTCGTATTTGAGTCCCCTTCCAGAATAAACTGCGCTTTCGATCATTGATACCATTTAAACTTCTCCCCGCGCAGTAATCCCGCAATCTGGGCATTTGATTGATTTTTTTAGTTCAATCTCTTGCACAGATAGAGACCGTATTTCCGCTAATGCATCGAGGTCATCAATGATTGATGATAGTCGCTGCTTTTATTTTCTAAGTAAACCCGTTGTATGACAAGCCCATCCGATACGGTAGTTACGTAGAGCACATATTTTGTTATTCCACCTCTGGATTGGCGTTGTCCCAGCAACTGGTCCTTCCCAAATCCTTTTGACCATATCTGCAAAGCCCTCCTGGTGTAGCCATCCAAGTTCAAACTTGAACCGACTATTACACCATGGTCTAGGCAATCCGGTCGTCAAAAGGATGGGAGCGTGATCCGACAGAGCCTCTATACGTTCTAGGGCCCGTACTGATACCATGGGATATTTCAATTCCCATTCCGTATCCATAAGCACCCGGTCTAGTTTCTCGTATGTGGGTTTAGGCAGCCTATTTGCCCAAGTAAACTGTCTTCCAACCATCGAAATCTCTCTCAAGCTCAAGCTATCAATGACAACGTTGAACAAAAGAGGCCAATGGTTGTCAAACCGGCCCTTACTTTTCTCGAATGGAAACCTTAGCATATTGAGATCCCCCTAATGATTATGGGGTGTGATTTATCTTTTACTAGATTAAACAATTCCACGAGAAAATCTGCCTTGGGTTCCTCCTAGGCAGGTCCATACACGGTAACAAGGCTCCATATGAAAGTGTCAGCTTTATTACGAATGTTGGGTTTGATGTGAAACTCCCCATTCGAAACCGCTAACACTTCCATAGTCTCAGTCCTTACTCCGAGTAAAATACCTCCAGAACGTCCCCTAGGAGGGCGTGAATGCCACGCAAAATCTACACCACCGGAAAGACGGTTGAGTAGGCTTTGCGAGAAATCACGCCTACCGGTCCCAGAAATACCCAAAAAATCCAAATTACGATCCCTAACAGAATCAACAAAGAGCAAGTGTTTAGCCAAGTCACCAAGACCTCTGCTATTTGCAAATATACCATTCATTGGGAAACAATGGGGGATTTGGATAATTTGGACCTTTTCCGAGACCTCTTGTTAGAGGAAGATTTGGATAATGGGGGATTAGCTCAAATAAAGGGATGTCGACATCCAAACCAACTAATGACACTACACCAACTAAATGAGAGAGAAGCTGGCCATCTGATGTGGCATTCACTTCCTCGTCATCTAGTTAGGTGGCGCTCAGACTAGTTGAGACTTTAGGAATAACCTTTAAACGGTCAAATTCCATATGTCTCAAGACATGAGTCGAAATAAAAATTTAAGAGCTATCATTACCTAGCTTAACTCCTACATTAGCAAGCTTTGAAGAGATAGCTGAAGACGAAAAAGAAAAAAAGATTTAGATGTTTTCTGCGTACCATCCGAATCGAGGTTGATCTCCGCCTTGCGGCGCATGGCCCTCAATAAGGAATCCTCATCCGTAGCGTTAGCTCCGTCCATCGCCGACTCGAACCTCCCTCTGCGACGAGGCGCCGTGATATGATGTAGAGTACAAGGCGAGACAACGCCAACCAAGTCGGCTGCATCCTCCACTCCACGTGCGGGCGAGGACAACTGTGGCGAAGAAGGAGTTGTCTCGCCCACGGAGGATGGTGTGGAAAAAGCTGAAGAAGAGTCCACACCCACCCCGACGCCGTGACCATCGTGGTAGTCCACCGAAAGACCCAGGGGAGGCAATGTCGGAGAAGCACCCTCCCCCAGGTCCAATCCCGCAGCACCAATGCCCGCTGCAGGCGCCACCGTGGCCCAACCAACCGGACCAGATCCGGGTGCTGTAGACTCCAAGGCCCGCTATAGCTAGCAGATGGGGCCTCCATCCCATGAACAGCCATAGCCTCCCGCCCCCGGTGACGCACAATACCACCTACTGGAGAAAGCAGACCAACATCTCGACCAGCAAGCAAACAAGGAGAAGACTGCCGAATAAGCCCCGGTGATGATCTACGGATATTCTCCATAATCTCAATCCCTCTAGGAGTCTGAGGGTTAGGATTATAAGGTGTAATCACCATAGCCGAAAGGTGTGAAGACGGAACAACCGAGCCCACTGACTTGCCAACATTGGAGTCCTCTGTCGACTTGCTTGTATCAATCTCCATACTCGAGTTGTGTGAGTTCCGCATGCCAGTCAAACCCGAGGCACCCGCGGCACCATCCAAACCCTCCTCAATACCATCCTCCTCATCAACATCGTCCCCTTTTTGCCGCCAAAAATACGGAATGAAATTGGCATCCGGAACAAAATCCGCCACCTCACGACGAAAAAAGAACTCATATTCCCCAAGCTTAATAACACAAGCAACAGCAACATAAGGACCATTAGCATTTGAAATCTTTTCCGGAGCCCGTGGATTCAGCATGCCCACAAGAATACGAACTATGCCGCAACTCCGGTACGTGGAAAAATCCACATCGAGAGTACTCCCTATGAGAGAGCCAACAGCCAAAAAACCAAGGAAATGTCTCACTTGATACGACACTCCTTTAACATGCATCGAGAACTTCTCCATTACTCTAGACGGAGAAACATCCTCAGACTTCCAAACCAAAAACTTTTCCTGAGCATTATGTGAAGGGATATTCATCACTAGACCCACCACTCTGTTGAGATCATCCGTTGTAGGTAACCCGATCAAGAAAGCATCGGTCCCATGGGGGAGAGCCTCCCAAGACCAATGTGAACTCAAAGGACACATCCTGGACATCAAACTCTCAATAGCAGCAGCCGGAACAACATCCCCCACAACTGTAACCAGCGTTATAGGAGAACAAGTAGGTGTCAGGGGGACTTATGGACACTATCAGGCAGCTGCACAAACATCGTCCGATCGGTCCCATAACCCGAGGTAAAGGTAGAAGGCTTTGGAAGCTTAAGATTCAGACATCTCATAGTTGGATGTTTGGAATTGTCACATAAAAGACAGTAGTGCTGAACCTTACAATCTTTAGAAGAATGGATATCGACAGCACACGTCCAGCATCCCTTTTTGGCCTTAGGTTTCCCTCCCGCACCTGATCCCGCCTGCTGCTGCTGCAAGCTGTCAACCGAGGGCGCCCCAACATTGACCAAACTAGAACTCGTCCCCAGATACACTGATGAACTAGCACCCTGAGAAAACACCGGCTGACCCTTCAAAATAGGTTGCTAAGGGAACACCGATTGCTACACCTGTCTGAACTGCCCAGAAAACTGAGACATCTGCGCCATCAGCGGGACACACGGCTGCATAGGAAACTAGTACTGGTGAACCGCATGCTGCTGCTGCCCCGGCTGTGGCGGCTTCTTCTTCTTGCGCTTCGGCCGTTCCAAAGCCGAAGGTGACTGAGATGCTTGCTGCTGAAACATAGGAATCCCCATACCCTACACCGGTGATAGCTAAAAATGCTGCGGATACATGGGCAAATATGTGGGCGGCCCATACTGTCTAGAAGGGTACTGTAGCGGACGAAGAGGCGCAAATCCGGGCGGCGGAACTTGGCCAGGCTGGGATAGAGCCGGCTGCCCCCCACCTGGGAGTGAAGACATGCCCTGCCCGAGAACTTGGCCAGCCCCCCCCCCCGACCGAAGCAAGCTGCCGCTGTTGCATGGTAACAGGTAACGGAGGTTGCTGAAGAGGACCCGTGAACAACGGCTGCTGAAAAAAAACATGACGCAGGGAGTTGCTGCTGGAAGCCCGGCGTCGGCTGCAGGTGCTGCAGAGTGACTGCACCAGGAAGGCGCACGACACCTCCCCGCGATCCCCCGGCTGAAGACGCCCGAGGTGGGTCCCCCGCCATCTGCCTCGGCGCCGGCGCGGCCAAGACTGTCGCAAACGAACGGACAACACCACCCCTTGGCGGCGGCGAATACGAAGATGCTGGTGCAGGAGGCTGGGGCAGAGAACCTTCGGCTGGAGCTGACGACGAGGAGGGAAGCGGTGCAGAAGGCACAGACGGCGAGCCAACGAAGGAGGGCGTCGAGTGAACGATTGAGGCGGCAATGACGGAGGGTAGGTTTTGCATCGACGCGAGTAAATCACGATCCTAAATCGCCCTGTACCAGCATCTCTAATGGTTGATATGCATAGACGGACGTCCATGATTTGCATGCGTAGCAGACCCACATGGCCGAAGATCGCTTTGAATCGATTCTGCCCTGCAAACCGCCTCCCTATCTAGCTCTGCGATCATCGGATCGGACTGGGCTGTCGTCACCCGCGTCGGCACTGGTGTATGCGACACCGGCTAGGAAGCACTCGCACCGGAGGCCTTGTCGAAGAACTCTCCTAGGACCGGTGGTGGCGTGTTCCCTCGTGGTGGAAGAGGGCCTCGACAAGGCCCCATCCACGGCGGCGACCTGGCCAGTCGCACGCCGTTCGGTGATGCAACCGAACCCCTCCACCATCGCCTCTGCTTGTCCTCCGGCGCCAAAACCAGCTCCTCCCTGCAACCAACAGGAACATCAGCCCGCTCACCTGACGAACCTATGGACGAACGCTCCCACGAGCGTGACGACGGCGACGGGAACCCGGCGGCCGTCCAAAACTCTCGAATCTGATCCGCCTCCAAAGCACCCGCGCGTCTCTCCGCCGGCGACACAGGCCGCGGCGGCGCCACTTCATCGACCACCTCGAGTGCCATCTGGATAGCAACATGTTGCCGGGAGAGTTCCTCGTCGGTGAGATCTACCTCACCGGACGACACCGCCTCCAGAGGGACCAAACACGCAAACCGCGAGCCCCCGCCCGCCGGGATCCCTCCTAGTGCCCACGACGACGGGGCGAGATTCCGCCTCCGCCTCCGCCTCTCAATGTCGTCCCCCTTTAGGCGACGCCACCGCGCTCCCGCAACACACCTTCCGAACCACCTACGTGACCGTGGCCGGCGACTTCGTGGAGTCTACCGGCCACGCGGGCGGTAACTGGCTGGCAACCGCAACCGCCGCGACGCGGGATAAAGGCGACGAGGTCGAAACTACCCGCAGCGGGCGCGGGCACGGAGCGCGCCGACGGTAACTGGCTGACAACCGTAACCGCTGCGGCGCGGGATAAAGGCGACGAGGTCAAAACTGCCCGCAGCGGGCGCGGGCATGGAGCGCGCCGGCCGACGACGGCGCCGAGCGAACGGGCATATGCGAACGCTCCCGTCGATAACTAAACCTCATGAAGCCCACTGACCGGATTCAAACTGATCAATAGACAAGCCTAGTTCAATTGGTTGGAGGAGTGGATGTACAACCCAACACCCAAGTTCAAGTCCACACGGGCGCGAATTTAGGTTCCTATTTATACTTGAGGATTAAGTTTTCCTGGTACTCATGCAATTTATTCTGAGGACCAGGCTTGGTTATTAACCAAGATAAAAATCATGGTACTTCTGCTTAAAAGGTTGTGTGCATTCCTAGTTGGTGCAGAGGCCGAGAGGTGAAATCCCCCACCCCCACCCCCTCCCCAAGTCCATTTTGTGAATAGAGGCGAAGGAACATAAGAGCATCTCCATCGACCTCCCTGATTGTGCCCGACACATCAGAAAAAAACTATCCGTTGTCGGGCGCCGGAGACATGCCTGGCCCGTTGGGGACGGCTTCCCCAGCTGCGCTTTCCAAACCTAGCTCTAAAAAGAAGAAGGCATTAAAATTTAAACAGAGTTTAGAAATTTCACTCTAATCTCTTGATATTTTATAATATTTTGAATGAAATTTCAAACAAAAATCCTACAAACTAATCCCCGTCGGCATAGTTGCAGAAGTCAAAATTGTGAGAGTAGTCGTAGACCAACGCAAAGGAGGAGGAGGAAGCGTTAGTGTGTAGCTGTGTATGCCGTGATGACTCCACCACCTGTATTTTCACACTCTCCGGACTGCTAAGGCCGAATTTTTTGTTGGTACCCAAGCTCCGAGGGGCTTTGGGGTTACTACTGTAAACAGTGTTCGCCTCCCAACCGGCTGTCCAAGCCTTCAACAGGTCCGACGTTCTAATTTTTTTCTCCATCTAATGTTTGCCCTAAACTCTTTTTTTTATGTAGTTCATTGGATTCGGATCTGACGGGCCACCGGCAGCCAGGCACCATGCCCGGCAGAGGATCGTCGTCGAAGAGATCCTCTTCCGTTTGCCGCCCAAGGACCTCCTCCGCTGTCGAGCCATCCGCAAGTCCTGGCGCAGTGCCACGTCTACCAACAAGTTCATCCTGGATCACCACCGCCGCCAGCCCTTGCTCCCGATCCTCAGCCACTCCGTCGACCATCAGAACCGCCGCCTCCTCGCCTGCGATGCGGCCGGTGTGGGACAGCAACGGCTCTGCCCAGTCATCCAGTCCCACGACTATGGTACACTCCAGGCTGCCCTTGATGGCCTCCTCATCCTCTCCCACGAAGATCCAACCACGGAGTACTTCATCTGCAACCCGGTCACGCGCGGATGTGCTCCCCTGGGGAAGCCTCAAAGCCGCCATGGTATTCACCCCTACATTGCCGACTTCTATCGGCATCAACCGTCCGGAGAATACCGAGTGCTTTGGGTTTCTCATGCCACATCCTACGATGCATACGGCATACCTTACCAAATTTCTTACTACGTCATAGCGGTGGGATCCGATGATACAAGATGCATTCGACGAGGATGCATCCCACAACCAACAGTCTCATCGCCTACCTTAGAATTGATGTTAAGTGAGGGCCTGGGAAGTTCGTCTGGTTATCCACCAGTCCACCACCGTGGCAACCTGCACTGGAAACTTGGAAAATACCACGGCTACATAATGGTGTTCAACACCACAGCTGAAACATTTCGGTTGATGTGTCATCCTGTTCAGTTGCGCCGACGGGATTTGTTGTTGTTGGAGATGGATGGCACACTTGCTTTGTGCAGCTTCAGCACTGACAAAGACACCATAGATGTTTGGGGGATACAAGACTATGAAGTTGAAACATGGTCTTTCAAGCAACAGATTAACTTGTCACGGGTGGATCAATCACTACCTGTTGATCCAAATATGATGATGTTCCCTAGGATGGCTGTGCTCTATGAAAGTGAGCTGCTGATCCAGTTCACTCCTAGGCGTGTGTTGCGTTATGACATTGACGGCAAGTTCTTGGGATATCTGAAAAACGAAGAGGACCGACAAATCAATTTGTGGATTACCATGCATTACATCCAGAGAGTGTTGTTCCCCTTCCACTACTCCATGAGATGAGAGAAGCAGATGGTGCGATTCAGGAGCCTCGATTTTTCGTAGGGCTATAGGATGCAGTGACAAAGACACCATTGGAGTATCTATTCCATATGATCCTTGTCTTTCGTCCTTAGTTGTTCTTCTTGGTTCTTCCAGTAGGACTAAACATTTTGGCTGGTAGCAAAGCACCTCTTCTATTATCATTTGGTGTCTATTGATTTTTCCATTACCATCAAGTAGATGTTCTGAACTATGGAGCCTCTTTGCTACAGAAATACTCTACTTTATCCTTACAGTTACTTTCACTTTGTATTTGCAAGAACCACGGAGGGTGTCATAGTTGCAGTTAGAAATGGGTACTCTAAGATACCATTTTGAATGACTTCTTGCCATTCCAGAAACCCAGACTTAGAATTTTCCTTTCTTTCTTCCTGAGAAAACGGTGCTGGTACACACATACTAATAAGAAAAGTTGAAATATTTAGTCTTAGTCATGTTCTTTGAGTCAATACTTTTCTTTGAGGGATTAATTCTAGAATTACAAGTACATGTGTTATTTTGAGTCGTTGATATGGTCAATTGTATCCTTCCTTTGAAATTTAATATTGATCCTTGCTCAGTGAGCAATTTTGTCCTAAGGACCTGACCTGGTTGCTCTCCTGCTGCTTTGTGTGGCGATGTTTTTGTGAGGCACACTTGCATAACTTTGTTCAGTTTGGTACTTGGTGCAATTTTTTCTCCACTCTTATTTTATTACAGCTATCGGTTGATATCTTAGCAAGTAATTAGGTTTCATAACATCTTTTTGATAAATGACCAATGATTTGGTACTTTGGTTGTATGTTGGTGTAGACTCGTGGTGCAATCAGGCTCTTATTTTGGGTTGTTTTGTGTCTACAATTTAGTGTTCTTTGGGAGGAAAGATGCGCCTCGTGCCCATCCGCTGCAGGGGCCATCAAAGCCTCGCCTGGGTTGGCATGGGTGCTATGTTCTAGATTTTTGATCTGGAGAGTGCATACTGAGGCCGACGGTTGTTGTCGGCCTCGCACAATGTGTTCTGTATCCCCCCCCCCCCACACCCCCAGCAGCTCCTGCTAGTTCACGTCAAAAAAAAAGTAGTGTTCTTTTGGGTAGGGAGTTGGACACGTGCTCATTTTGTTTCGACAGTGGTTCAATCTCTTAAAAAAAATCCAATAACACGACTTGTACCTAAAAATATTAGTTTGGTTAATTAGATAGGCCACGGCAATTATTGCAGAAATGTTACTGAAATTTACATCTTTTGAAAATTCCTTTTTTTAAGAATAAAAGTACCATTTTCCGGTGTGTGTATTTTCGACGAGCTCTGCTTATCATGCTCAATTTGTTGGCAGAATTGGTTTCAAGTTCAGAGAAATGATGTGAGACTCTGATGCTGGACAGAAATGCGAAGTGTTGTTTGCTTGGCTTGCCATTCTGGGGAAGTGCCTTACGGCTGATAATTTGCTTAAGCGGGAGTGGCTACATAATCTCACCTGTTCTATCTGCAATTGAGGCGCCAAGACTACTACTGCATCGTCTGTTCTCTTTGGTGTGATGTTGGATAGCTGGATGAACTTGTTAAGTAGGGGGTAGGTTTTCAATGCCGAGGCCGGATTTTCCTACCAGTAGTCTGCTTTCCTTCTGTCTGCTGACACTCTCCAAGTTGCATATGTACCAGATAACTCTCCTAGCCACTACGCCATCACTTAATGATTGGTGGGAGATGCAAATTCAGGGGTTAGAAAAGACCAACAGGAGGCGCTCTAACTCTGCTATCACGCTGGTCTGGTGGATGATATGGAGGTGTTCAACAATGTGGTGTCTACTTCTTCTCAAGTCTTTGCTAGGATTGTCGAGCTTGCCTCCACTTGGGCTGTTGCTGGGCATAGGCGCTCACTGCTTCGGCAGCTAGCTCACAGACCTAGAGCATAGGCCCTTTCTTCAGTTTTGAGGTAGATGTATACCCTTCTAGTATGATGTAATTTCTTGCCCCA
Source organism: Alopecurus myosuroides (assembly GCA_028641055.1). NCBI lineage: Eukaryota > Viridiplantae > Streptophyta > Magnoliopsida > Poales > Poaceae > Alopecurus > Alopecurus myosuroides. The sequence goes on along the minus strand of CM054063.1, from coordinate 290,062,074 downwards.
AATACCTCTGCCTGTAATCTGTCCAGGCAGGGCGACCTGTAACATTTCTTTTCTCCCATATATCAACGAAAACAGCTTGCTTCCTTTGTAAAAAAATGTGCATTTTCTGGATAAACTTGAGAATTGCGGTGGCATTTTTCAAAAGATGGAAAGTACAGTGGCATTTATCGAATCTGCAAGTTATATTGCGGTGGCATGTATATCTAATTAACTCTAAATGTTTCGACGGATGTAAAAATGAAGCTGATGTTACAGTATTTTCAGACTAGTAATGGACTAAAAAGGATCCATCATAGACTGTATCTTGTATGGATGCTGAATGCTGCGATGCACCACCCGTCAATTGCCCTCCGAATGCCATCCTCATTGGCCCATGGTGATACGTGGAATCCGCAGCTGTGAATTTTTCAACCGGATGTTCGTCCACAGTTCCTTGAAAGATGCAGGTATATGGTGGTACTCATGGAACATGAGTCCCTCGGCCCACTCACGAGGATGGCAGTAAGCGAGAAGATGATCAACGATGGTGAACGGGCGCACGGAGGGACGGATCCTCTCGACCATGTCGTGAATTTGGCAGTGCTCCGACAGCTTCTCCGACAATCCGGTCCCTAGCGAGTGCATGGTAACAGGGCTGTCGGACAAGGAGAAGTAGATGAAGTTGCTTCTGAGAGAAGGGAGGCCCCTGGCCGAGACAGACAAGCAGCGATCCAAGTTGAGGAACAGCGCATAGTCACCTAGGTTTCTCACGGGAATCATCTTAGCAATGTCGCTGCTGCTGATGGGCAAGCGCACCGCATAGAGCCTGAAGCTCACCTGTCGCAACCATTCCAAGGAATTACTTGGACTACTATACTGTGCGGCGGTGGATATAGCTGCGCGATCTCTCTCGAAGAGAGGAAGGTGGCGTAGATCGTTCCTTGGAACGGCAACATGCTCCGAACAAAACGCCCTTCTCGACGGAGCACCTTCCAGTCTGGATCCGCGACGATGACCTCCCTCGTCCAGGGGAACCAGACCACGACGGCTATGGTTCTCGGCGAGCTCGCGCTGTCGCATACCACGGCGTTCATCTCGAGCAAGTGCTTCTTTTGCCCGCAGGGCCGGGCCGGCAAAATCCGGGGCCCTGTGCGAAAATCTAAATCGGGGCCCTATCTCAGGTAAAAAATTGCTATAATAGAAAACTGTAATGTAAATAACGCAATATTGCACATAACAATAGTATATGAGGAATCATACCTAGCAAGCCGTCTCATTAAAAACCTAGCAAAATACTCTATCGAGTTTGACCTATCACAGTGCTCCCAATTTGGTAGCAATCTAATATAGAATAGTGCAGTAAACCTTTTACGATATCTATTCTTAGGACCTTTCTGAATTGATAAGTCTCTCAGTGGACCCTTTTGTGCTAAAATATCAATCTGTTTAGAGTAAGAGAATCCCGGTTCAAATATATTAGACTGTAAAGAATCATTATCATCCGCAACAAGTGAACTATTCAAGTTAACATCAATATCTTCCTCCACCTCAATATTATATTTTTCCGTCTGACCATCCCATTCAGCGTAAGAAACAATTGCAAGTGTAAGAGTAAAAGGATCAACAAACTCATTACCAGGTGGCACTTGTGATGATTCTTTTCTAATAATCTTGCGCATAGCACCTTGTTGAGATTTAATGAAATACTCTTCCTTTTCCTTTGTCTTGCGCTTCTGAAAACCAGACTCTTGTTTCCCCGTGATGATATATAAATCTATATTATTAAAACTGATCTGTAAAAGTCCCTTCCAAAAGTTTATTAATAATTATGATTTGAGAAATCAGATTAAGAGACGATCGGCCAAAATATAATAAGAAGGCGAACAGGCTACCTGCGAGTTGTTGACCGGCCAATCAACTTAAGACAAGAATTAGATGCGCTCTAGTCGCTCGATCATTGGATACAGTTGTTTTGAAAATTGAAACTGCTCGTTGGAGGGTCGAGAGGGAGGCGCCGAGGCGGCCAGGCGCAAGGCGGCCAGCGATTCTAGGTCACGACTAGCGATTCTAGGTCACGACCGCTCCTCTGGCCCTTCTTTTTTCCGATCGTGCAAGTACCAAATCATGTTGTTTCCGAACAGGAGCCACCTCATGGATGGTACATGCACGCTCAGCCCAGTTAAGGCTAAAAGCCCACAACCGTGATGCCTATTTGTGCGAGGCTGCGAGCCAGGCGATCGCTCGCTCGTTCCGAAACGAGTCCTTCGTGCTTTGTTCTGTTCGACATCCTATGAAGTCTATACAAGCTATGTAAATTTTTTGGGCCCCTAAAAATCCTGGGCCCTGTGCGGGCCGCACAGTTGGCACAACTGTGGGCCCGGCCCTGTTTGCCCGATCACCTCGCGGTACACGGCGGCCAGGGGCGGGAAATCGACGGCGACGCGGGTGAAGGGGTTGAGCACGCGGACCGCGGTGCTGCGCCTGTGTAGGAGGATGACGAGGCCGTCGGTGAAGCCGGCGATCCTGTAGCGCCAGAGCTCCGGCAGGTGGACGCTTATGCGCCTGGCCGTGCGCTTGTGGAAAAAGGGGATCTCGCAGGCGTTGTCCGGGCGGACCGCGTCGCCGTCGCACAGCGCGACCCAGCTGTGCTCATTTTATTTCTGCAGCGGTTGTGGGGTTTCACCGGATGGGGGCTCCGGAGCATCTGGATCCCAACACAAGCTAACGGGTGCCATAGCATGTTAGTACATATGTGTTGTGTGTTTTGGATGAAAAACTATTTCATTCCGGGGTGTGACCCGCTTCACCGGCATCCACTTCTCTCTAGTGAGTTTACATTCGCTTATAGGTTGAAACTACCGTATCGGACGAAACATCGTGAATATTCCGAAGAGTTGGATTCTACCTTTGTGTTTTTTGTTCCTCTGTCCTACCCTAACACAATCAAGAAACTAGTTCCACATTGGTACCGCCACCAGACGCTGTTACCGCGTGTACCCGTATAAGTCCAGTATTTCTCCAGAGGGTCTAGGGTTTCACCGAAGCGGGGGTTCCGGAGCGTCTGGATCCCAACACAAACTAGGGGGTGACATACCATGTTAGTATAAGTGTTTTTTGTTTTTGCATGGCAAAGATTTCACTCCGGGTTGTGGCCCGCTTCACCGGCATCCACTTCTCTCTAGTGAGTTTACATGCGCTTATAGGCTGAAACTCCCGTATCGGACGAAACATCGGGAATCTTTCGAAGAGTTGGGTTCTACCTTTGTGTTTTGTGTTCCTATGGCCTAAACTAACACAACCAAGCAACTAGTTTAAATAAAATAGCTAGCATATCCGCCACTATATTAAATAGCATTGGTGACAATGGATCACCTTGTCTAAGCCCCTTTTTCGTTTGGAAGTATCGGCATGTATAATCATTGATCTTGATGGAAACACTTCCTCCCATGGTGAAACTTTGAATTAAAGCATGAAATTCAGAAGAAAAAACTTTCATTTTACGAGTCTGCTGAAGAAAGGACCATTTAACCTTATCATATGCTTTCTCAAAATCAAGTTTTAGGATCACCCTATTCAACTTTTTGCGGTGCATCTCATGGACTGTTTCATGAAGGGTAACCACTCCATAAAGGATGTTACGACCTTGCATAAAATCAGTTTGAGAAGGACGAACCACAAGATTAGCCAGTGTATTCAGCCTTAACGTCGTGACTTTGGTAAATATCTTAAAACTAACACTAAGGAGACAAATAGGTCTGAATTGCTGGATCCTTTCTGCCTCATTAACCTTAGGTAGTAAAACAATTTCACCGAAATTCAGACGGAACAACTCCAATTGTCCACCATGAAGGCAGTAGAACAATTGTAGTAAGTGAGACTTGATAACTTCCCAAAAGGTCTGATAAAATTCAGTCAGGAAGCCATCGGGGCCAGGGGATCTGTTGTTTTCCATTTGGAAAATAGCCGTTCTCACCTCTTCCTCAGAATAAGGAGCAGTGAGAATACTATTTTCCTCATTAGAAACCTGGGGGATATCTGCTGTTTGGTTCTCATCTAAGGAAAAATGATCTTCCTCTGGAGCTCCAAACAGTCCTTTATAATAATTAGTAATATACGAATTTAGTTGCTCATGGCCTTCGATCATACCCTCATCCTGTACCAGGGAGAAAATATGTTTCTTCCGGTGTCTACCATTGGCAACACTGTGGAAATATCTCGTATTTGAGTCCCCTTCCAGAATAAACTGCGCTTTCGATCATTGGTACCATTTAAACTTCTCCTCGCGCAGTAATCCCGCAATCTGGGCATTTGATTGATTTTTTAATTCAATCTCTTGCACAGATAGAGGCGGATTTCCGCTAATGCATCGAGGTCATCAATGATTGATGATAGCCGATGCTTTTATTTTCTAAGTAAACCCGTTGTATGACAAGCTCATCCAATACGGTAGTTACGTAGAGCACATATTTTGTTATTCCACCTCTGGATTGGCGTTGTCCCAGCAACTGATCCTTTCCAAATCCTTTTGACCATATCTGCAAAGCCCTCCTGGTGTAGCCATCCAAGTTCAAACTTGAACCGACTATTACACCATGGTCTAGGCAATCCGGTCATCAAAAGGATGGGAGCGTGATCCGACAGAGCCTCTATACGTTCTAGAGCCCGTACCGATACCATGGGATATTTCAATTCCTATTCCTTATCCATAAGCACCCGGTCTAGTTTCTCATATGTGGGTTCAGGCAGACTATTTTCCCAAGAAAAATGTCTTCCAACCATCAAAATCTCTCTCAAGCTCAAGCTGTCAATGACAGCGTTGAACAAAAGAGGCCAATGGTTGTCAAACCGGCCTTACTTTTCTCGAATGGAAACCTTAGCATATTGAGATCCCCCTAATGATTATGGGGTGTGATTTATCTTTTACTAGATTAAACAATTCCACGAGAAAATCGGCCTTGGGTTCCTCCTAGGCAGGTCCATACATGGTAACAAGGCTCCATATGAAATTGTCAGCTTTGTTACGAATGTTGAGTTTGATGTGAAACTCCCCATTCGAAACCGCTAACACTTCCATAGTCTCAGTCCTTACTCCGAGTAAAATACCTCCATAACGTCCCCTAGGAGGGCGTGAATGCCACGCAAAATCTACACCACCGGAAAGACGGTTGAGTAGGCTTTGCGAGAAATCGCGCCTACCAGTCCCAGAAATACCCAAAAAATCGAAATTATGATCCCTAACAGAATCAACAAAGAGCAAGTGTTTAGCCAAGTCACCAAGACCTCTGCTATTTGCAAATATACCATTTATTGGGAAACAATGGGGGATTTGGATAATTTGGACCTTTTCCGAGACCTCTTGTTAGAGGAAGATTTGGATAATGGGAGATTAGCTCAAATAAAGGGATGTCGACATCCTAATCAACTACTGACACTACACCAACTAAGTGAGAGAGAAGCTGACCATCTGATGTGGCATTCGCTTCCTCGTCATCTAGATAGGTGGCGCTCACACTAGTCGAGACTTTAGGAATAACCGTTAAACGGCCAAATTCCATATGTCTCAAGACATGAGTCGAAATAGAAATTTAAGAGCTATCATTACCTAGCTTAACTCCTACATTAGCAAGCTTTGAAGAGATAGCTGAAGAAAAAAAAGAAAAAAAAAAGATTTAGATGTTTTATGCGCACCATCCGAATCGAGGTTGATCTCCGCCTTGCGACGCCTGGCCCTCAATAAGGAATCCTCATCCGTAGCGTTAGCTCCGTCCATCGCCGACTCGAACCTCCCTCTGCGACGAGGCGCCACGATATGAAGTAGAGTACAAGGCGAGACAACGCCAACCAAGTCGGCTGCATCCTCCACTCCACGTGCGGGCGAGGACAACTCTGGCGAAGAAGGAGCTGTCCCGCCCATGGGGGATGGTGTGGAAAAAAGCTGAAGAAGAGTCCACACCCACCCCGATGCTGTGACCATCGTGGTAGTCCACCGAAAGACCCAGGGGAGGCAATGTCAGAGAAGCACCCTCCCCCAGGTCCAATCCCGCAGCACCAACGCCCGCCGCAGGCGCCACCGTGGCCCAACCAACCGGACCGGATCCGGGTGTTGTAGACTCCAAGGCTGACTCAAGTCCGGCTACCGGAGGCCCGCTATAGCTAGCAGATGGGGCCTCCAGCCTATGAACAGCCATAGCCTCCCGCTCCCGGTGACGCACAACACCACCTACTGGAGAAAGCATACCAACATCTCGACCAGCAAGCAAACAAGGAGAAGACTGCCAGATAAGCCCAGGTGATGATCTACGGATATTCTCCACAATCTCAATCCCTCTAGGAGTCTGAGGGTTAGGATTATAAGGTGTAATCACCATAGCCGAAAGGTGTGAATACGGAACAACCGAGCCCACTGACTTGCCAACATTGGAGTCCTCTGTCGACTTGCTTGTATCAATCTCCATACTCGAGTTGTGCGAGTTCCGCATGCCAGTCAAACCCGAGGCACCCACGGCACCATCCAAACCCTCCTCAATACCATCCTCCTCATCAACATCGTCCCCTTTTTGCCGCCAAAAATACGGAATGAAATTGGCATCCGGAACAAAATCCAACACCTCACGACGAAAAAAGAATGCATATTCCCTAAGCTTAATAACACAAGCAACACCAACATAAGGACCATTAGCATTTGAAGTCTTTTTCGGTGCCCGTGGATTCAGCATGCCCACAATACGAACTATCCCGCAACTCCGGTACGTGGCAAGATCCACATCGAGAGTACTCCCTATGAGAGAGCCAACAGCCCAAAAACCAAGGAAATGTCACACTTGATACTACACTCCTTTAACATGCACCCAGAACTTCTCCATTACTCGAGACGGAGAAACATCCTCAAACTTCCAAACCAAAAACTTTGCCTGAGAATTTTGTGAAGGAATATTGATCACTAGACCCACAACTCTGTTGAGATCATCCGTTGTAGGTAACCCGATCAAGAAAGCATCAGTCTCATGGGGGAGAGCCTCCCAAGACCAATGTGAACTCGAAGGACACATCCTGGACATCAAACTCTCAATAGCGGCACCCGCAACAACATCTCCCACAACTGTAACCAGCGTTATAGGAGAACAAGTAGGTGCCAGGTGGGACTTATGGACACTATCAGGCAGCTACACAAACACCGTCTCCTCGGTCCCATGACCCGAGGTAAAGGTAGAAGGATTTGGAAGCTTAAGATTCAGACATCTCATAGTTGGGTGTTTGCAATTGTCACATAAAAGACAGTAGTGCTGAACCTTACAATCTTCAGAAGAATGGATATCGACAGCACACATCCAGCATCCCTTTTTGGCCTTAGGTTTCCCTCCCGCACCGGATCCCGCCTGCTGCTGCTGCTGTAAGCTGTCAACCGAGGGCGCCCCAACATCGACCAAACTAGAACTCGTCCCCAGATACACTGATGAACTAGCACCCTGAGAAAACACCGGCTGGCCCTGGAAAATAGGCTGCTGAGGGAACACCGACTGCTGCACCTGTCCGAACTGCCCAGAAAACTGAGACATCTGCGCCATCAGCGGGACACACGGCTGCATAGGAAACTAGTACTGGTGAACCGCCTGCTGCTGCTGCTGCCCCGGCTGTGGAGGCTTCTTCTTCTTGCGCTTCGGCCGTTCCAAAGCCGAAGGTGACTGAGATGCTTGTTGCTGAAACATAGGAATCCCCGTACCCTACACCGGTGACAGCTGAAAATGTTGCGGATACATGGACAAATATGTGGGCGGCCCATACTGTCTAGAAGGGTACTGTAGCGGACGAAGAGGCGCAAATCCGGGTGGCGGAACTTGGCCAGGCTGGGATAGAGCCGGCTGCCTCCCACCTGGGATTGAAGACATGCCCTGCCCGAGAACTTGTCCAGCCCCCCGACCGAAGAAAGCTGCCGCTGTTGCATGGTAACAGGTAACGGAGGTTGCTAAAGAGGACCCGTGAACGATGGCTGCTGAAGAAAACCCGACGCAAGGAGTTGCTGCTGGAAGCCCGGCGCCGGCTGCAGGTGCTGCAGAGTGACTGCACCAGGAGGGCGCACGGCACCTCCCCGCGATCCCCCGGCTGAAGATGCCCGAGGTGGGTCCCCCGCCATCTACCTCGGCGCCGGCGCGGCCAAGACTGTCGCAAACAAACGGACAACACCACCCCTGGGCGGCGGCGAATACGAAGGCGCTGGTGCAGGAGGCTGGGGCAGAGAACCTTCGGTTGGAGCTGACGACGAGGAGGGAAGTGGTGCAGCAGGCACAGACGGCGAGCCAACGAAGGAGGGCGTCGAGTGAACGATTGAGGCGGCAATGACGAAGGGTAGGTTTTGCATCGACGCGAGTTAAGCACGATCCCAAATCGCCCTGTACCAGCGTCTCTAATGGTTGATATGCGTAGACGGACGTCCATGATTTGCATGCATAGCAGACCCACATGGCCGAAGATCACTTTGAATCGATTCTGACCTGGAAACCGCCTCCCTATCCAGCTCCGCGATCATCGGATCGGACTGGGCTGTCGTCACCCGCATCGGCGCCGGCCTATAAGACACCGGCTAGGAAGCACTCGCATCGGAGGCCTTGTCGAAGAATTCTCCTAGGACCGGTGGTGGCGTGTTCCGTCGTGGTGGAAGAGGGCCTCGACAAGGCCCCATCCACGGCGGCGACCTGGCCAGTCGCACGCCGTTCGGCGATGCAACCGAACCCCTCCACCATCGCCTCTGCTTGTTCTCCGGCGCCAAAACCAGCTCCTCCCTGCAACCAACAGGAACATCAGCCCGCTCACCTGACGAACCTATGGACGTACGCTCCCACGAGCGCGACGACGGCGACGGGAACCCGGCGGCCGTCCAAAACTCTCGATTCTGATCCACCTCCAAAGCACCTGCGCGTCTCTCCGCCGGCGACACAGGCCGCGGCGGCGCCTCTTGATCGACCACCTCGAATGCCATCTGGATAGCAACATGTTGCCAGGAGAGTTCCTCGTCGGTGAGATCTACCTCACCGGACGACACCGCCTCCAGAGGGCCAAAACACGCAAACCGTGAGCCCCCGCCCGCCGGGATCCCTCCTAGTGCCCACGACGACGGGGCGAGATTCCGCCTCCGCCTCCGCCTCTCAATGTCGTCCCCCTTCAGGCGCACGCCACCGTGATCCTGCAACACACCTTCCGAACCACCTACGTGACCGTGGCCGGCGACTTCGTGGAGTCTACCGGCCGCGCGGGCGGTAACTGGCTGGCAATCGCAACCGCCGCGAAGCGGGATAAAGGCGACGAGGTCAAAACTGCCCGCAGCGGGCGCGGGCACGGAGCGCGCCGGCGGTAACTGGCTGACAACCGTAACCGCCGCAGCGCGGGATAAAGGCGACGGGGTCAAAACTGCCCGCAGTGGGCGGGGGCATGGAGCGCGCCGGCCGACGACGACGCCGAGCGAATGGCCATATGCGAACGCTCCCGTCGATAACTAAACCTCATGAAGCCCACTGAGTGGATTCAAACTGATCAATAGACGAGCCTAGCTCAATTGGTTGGAGGAGTGGATGTACAACCCAACACCCAAGTTAAAGTCCGCACCTGCGCGAATTTAGGTTCCTATTTATGCTTGAGGATTAAGTTTTCCTGATACTCATGCAATTTATTCTGAGGACCAGCCTTGGTTATTAACCAAGATAAAAATCATGGTACTCCTGCTTAAAAGGTTGTGTGCATTCCTAGTTGGTGCAGAGGCCGAGAGGTGAAATCCCTTCCCCAAGTCCATTTTGTGAATAGAGGCGGAGGAACATAAGAGCATCTCCATCGACTTTCCTGATTGTGCCCGACACATCAGAAAAAAAACTATCCGTTGTCGGGCGCCGGAGACATGCCCGGCCCGTTGGGGACGGCTTCCCCAGCTGCACTTTCCAAACCTAGCTCTAAAAAGAAGAAGGCATTAAAATTTAAACAGAGTTTAGAAATTTCATTCTAATCTCTTGATATTTTATAATATTTTGAATGAAATTTCAAACAAAAACCCTACAAACTAATCCCCGTCGGCATAGTTGCAGAAGTCAAAATTGTGAGAGTAGTCGTAGACCAACGCAAAGGAGGAGGAGGAAGCGTTAGTGTGTAGCTGTGTATACCGTGATGACTCCACCACCTGTATTTTCACACTGTCCGGACTGCTAAGGCCGAATTTTTTGGTTAGTACCCAAGCTCCGAGGGGCTGTGGGGTTACTGTAAGTACAGTGTTCGCCTCCCAATCGGCTGTGCAAGCCTTCAACAGGTCACACGTTCTAAAAAAATTCTCCATCTAATGTTTGCCCTAAAATCTTTTTTTACGTAGTTTGTTGGACTCGGATCTGACGGGCCCGGCAGAGGAGGCGTGAATGTCCTCGACGACCTTCCCGAGTGGATCGTCGTCGAAGAGATCCTCATCCGTTTGCCGCTGTCGATCCATCCGCAAGTCTTGGCGCAGTGCCACGTCTACCAACAAGTTCATCCTGGATCACCACCGCCGCCAGCCCTTGCTCCCGATCCTCAGCCACTCCGTCGACCATCAGAACCGCCGCCTCCTCGCCTGCGATGCGGCCGGTGTGGGCCAGCAACGGCTCTTCCCAGTCATCCAGTCCCACGACTATGGTATACTCCAGGCTGCCCTTGATGGCCTCCTCATCGTCTCCCACGAAGATCCAACCACAGAATACTTCATTTGCAACCCGGTCACGCGCAGATGTGCTCCCCTGGGGAAGCCTCAAAGCCGCCATGGTATTCACCCCTACATTGCCGGCTTCTATCGGCATCAACCGTCCGGAGAATACCGAGTGCTTTGGGTTTCTCATGCCACATCCTATGATGCATACAGCATACCTTACCAAATTTCCTACTACGTCATAGCGGTGGGATCCGATGATACAAGATGCATTCGACGAGGATGCATCCCGCAACCAACAGCCTCATCGACTACCTTAGAACTGGCGTTAAGTGAGGGCCTGGGCAGTTCGTCTGGTTATCCACCAGTCCACCACCGTGGCAACCTGCACTGGAAACTTGGAAAATACCACGTCGTTGATGACGGCTACATAATGGTGTTCAGCACCACAGCTGAAACATTTCGGTTGATGTGTCATCCTGTTCAGTTGTGCCCACGGGATTCGTTGTTGTTGGAGATGGATGGCACACTTGCTTTGTGCAGCTTTAGCGCTAACAAAGACACCATAGATGTTTAGGGGATACAAGACTATGAAGTTGAAACATAGATGTTCGGTGGGCAGAGACGGCCAGCCAGCCATCACTTGCCCGCGCCGGGCGCTTGCTGAGGGCGAGCGCAGCCAAGGAGGCTCCTTTTCGCTTTGTCCCCATCCTCTGCACGGATTCTTCAAACAAATTGCTTGGATCTTCTCCGTTCCGTCACCCAGCTATATGGGCCGCCGCTCGCAGTCCTGGAAGCAGATGAGTTTGGGGGATCTCCCACGGGCCCATGCACCACCCAGAGTGTCAGCCGATCGAGTCATATGTGCGGGCCTATACAGCGTCTGAAACCGAGCGGGACTACAATTCCAAGAAGCCGGCAACGACCACCCAAGGAGTTACTTGGACGAGTATACGGGAGCCGCTGAGCGTAACTAGGGAGCGCGCTGATGTTTTGGACGCGCGTGTTTATTTCGTGTGCACTCACGGTCACTCTCACGCCTCGCACCACAGGTCGCCCGCAAACCGCTGCTACAGAGTGTGTCATTTGTTACCTCCGCACGCACGCACGCAGAGAGAAACTGATTAAAAACGAAAAACTGCACCTTCCAACCTGCGTACGATCTTTTTTTTCTTCTTCTTCCGGATTCCTACACCTTTCCTTCAGGAAAATTAGTGGTCAAATTGATTAGCAAAACTGCTAGAAATGTTTGTCATGACGTGCACTAGTTCGTTTTTCTTTTGACTTGTCAAATCACAACCTATTTAATCCAACACACTCAGCAATTAAGCTGAGCCCCCACTGGCCTCTCGCACCATTAGCATCTACAAGTACACGCTCGGATTAAATTAAAGTTTCAAGCACCACACAAACATCTACTAGGCTAGGCAACCAAGGATAAATCATGCATCATTACTACTCAATATACACAACAACCAATGAGATCAGCAATACCTATGCCTAGCTGATCGACGACGGGCATTCAGGTCAAAAGATCAACATTCTGCCAAACGTGCAAGGAATATCAACCACCTCGAGAACAATACAGGCTAGGAGGTTTTGCATACAAACAGACGAGAACAATACAGGCTTCAGCCAGCAGATCATGGGATCGACAGCTGTGGAACCACCAAGCACATAGCACAACAGGGAGTAACCAGAAGCTCACCTAAAGCATAAAGGCGTAGAAGAAGGCCACCCTTCTGCCACAATTGTGGTGCGGCGAACTTGGCGCCATCACACAGCACAAGCAGGAGGAGACGCCTCTTGTCCCCATTCCTTCTTTCATGAACCTGCCATTTGCCAAAGTAAGTTGTAACTTCATCCATTTGACTGGGTTAAGGAAACCATGACGAACAAGTTTCAACGGATATAATATGCTTGGATGGATACATACAAGTTTCAATTGCAACAAAAACAATATCTACGTGGCTAGGCTAGGCCAAGCCAAGCATCATCCATCGAATGTATAGCAACTGATAATCATGGTGTGTTCATAACTTTGTATACTAATAGTACCATAGGATGCCTGTAAGGTGACCATGTACAAGATTGCTTTGATCAAAAGACTTTACAAGAAAACTCGACTGTTTGATGCAAAGTTATACATAATAATGTTCACAGCAACAACTGATCAGTCGGCACATGAATTGAGAGTCTGGAGGGTAATATTCAGCAAGAACTAAACATGTTTCAGCACACTCAACTGGAGAAATAATTCGACTTATTTCACACTACGGCTGCCTAACGGTTCGGGGGGGAGGGGAAAAAACAAGACACACTGATTCTTACGCCACAATCACACAGGGTTATTTTTGTTTGATGCCAAGGCTATACCTGAAAATTGCTAGAGCAGCCGTACCTGAACCTGAATATTTCACCAAGACACAAGGCTGCAGCACGTAACACCAGTTGTTGAAGAATGAAAACATTGCTCCATCCTGGCCAAACTTCACCTTTGCTGCACCAGGGCACACCGCGACACACATGGCAGTACGCGTGCCGCTTCGGCGACACGTCCCGGCTACTCGAAGGAGGCTACGTTGCTCGACCTGCATGCAGGACAGCAACCAGGAATCAACCAAATGCAATGGCTGGAGGGTGTTCCAGGTCAGCATGTAGTGTAATTTTTTTACAGCATATCGTATAAATAAATGGCAAGAAGAGACTTTCTTTGCAACAGACGTGTATGCATAGCTAATCCATCTACAGAAATAACCACTGATTCATCAGTCACTTGCCACAGCATTCATGTGGTAGCACATTGCATCACCGAAAAAAAAATGTTTTTAACTGCTAAAGTGATTCCAACTAGGAACGCAGTGGGAAACGAAGCTATTGTGAAGATAGAACTCAATATGCTGAATCGACACTAAAACTTCCATATTGCTGAATCTAAAGCTGGAAGATGTATTGTAGAGTGCAAATTTTCTCAGCCGAACTAAATCGAACATGCAGCTGACCTGGCCGTGGATGGATCGAAATCAACTGGCAGTGGATGGCCGCTGGACCAGGGACGAGGAACGGCGGTGGCCCCTCCATGGGTTCCTTGCAGCGCATGAGTGATGACGGCAAGAGTACCCCTCCGTGGCTACTGGCTAGCGTCGTCGCTGGCCGCAGCGCCCTCCAGGCAAGTGTATAGAATACGCATGGTCATGATTAACTGTCAATAGCAAAAGCAATACTAGTAATTAATCAAGACCAGAATCCTTTTTGTATTTACAGTAAAATGCACAGAAAGAGATAACACTAGGCACTGCATATGCATAAATATAATTCTTTAAAAAAGGAAAACTAATGAATTAGGCAAACATTGGGCAAAACGTTGGATAAGTCCTCAACTCAGGTAGCCACCACAAGGGAGCAGATGCAGAACACTAGCTAATTTGCAACCATTGGAAACTAGAGCAGAGCAGGGCATAACTGTTCAACTTGCTGACTACAACCGGACATCGCTATAAAACAGAGATGGTGTTTACTGCAAAATTAAAACTTTATAGAACATGAGGCTCCATGTTACTCGCACTAAACAGTTAGTAATGTGGAGGATTTAATAGCACTGACTAGTGGTGGTCATTGCCTCTGGTACATGGACGTTTGGTGAACAGCTCAAGTGCACAAATCAACTTGCTTGACTTGGATTTGTATCTCGACTTGGAGCCGACCTAACTAGGAAGGGAAAGGGAAAGGGAAGTCGATGCGAACTTACAGAGCAGCGAGCAAGGAGAGAACTTGAGGACGGCCGGCGACGCGAGCCTTGAAGGTCGCAGCTCGGGGACGTGGAAGACGCCAGCAGCGGCACGCCCGGCCTTCAGATTCGACGAGTCCACGGCCTGCCTGCCGTCGGGCGCCCTCGCGAAGACGGCCACCACCTGCAGGGCGAGGTGGAGAACGGCCTCCGAGGCTCGCGTCGGTGGTGTCGCCGTCCTTGTGGCCGGAGACCTGTCGGCGTTGTGCATCGCCGCCACCGCAAATCCTAGGCAACGCGTGCGCCGCAGGTCCGGCCAGCTCGACGGAGCGGCGTGCATTGAAGCACGCGCGCGCCGGCGAGCAAACCAGCCGCAACGCCGTAGCTCCTGCGCAGCGGCGCCTCTCTTGGCGGCGAGGCTGCGTCGACGCGCTCGATATGATGCGGGAGAATGAACGGGAAGGGGCCGGAGGAAAGGAGGAGAGGCCGGAGCCGGGGGAGGAGGGGTCGGCGGTGGAGGAGACCTACTGGCGAGAGGAGAGACGGTGGCGTCGTCGATTTGGATTGGGGAGAGGGGCGGCGGCTATCGAGGGAGGCGATGGGACGAGACTGGTGAGTGGTGTGGTCTGGCTGGGTAGGTTGTTTCGGGCTCACACTTGTGATTTTGGACTCTCTAGCTAGTCAAAATGAAATTTCGGCTCCAAAATCAAATTTCAGTGAAATTCCGCGTTTCGAATAGTTTGGCGCCCGTGTGTACGGACCGTATGGTGCACGTACATACCACAAGGAGTGATGGAGCATTTTCACGCATGCATATAGTACTCCCTCCGTCTCAAATTAAGTGTCTCAAAGTTTTTGAAAAGTGAATGTATCTAACACTATATTATGTCTAGATACATCCACTTTTGTCAAACTTTGAGACAATTAATTTGAGACGGAGGGAGTACTGTACATATATCACGACATTGCACCTGTCGGCGATAGCTTTCAAGATATTGTCTTCCACGTCGAAAAAATTATGTCGAACTTGGTATGGGTGGGCGGTGCGTCGGCTTGTGCCATCTTGGTCTTGGTATCCGTCTCTTGGAGCCTCGGTCTTCGGTTGTGACACGGCCTAGAAGCTCGGTGTACCCTTTCATCGCCATGTTTGGCTGGAGGTGGTGCAAGGTGAGTCTTGTTGTTCGGCGGGTGTGGGTTGTGTTGTAATCCGTGTGGCGTTGTGTTGGTGTCATGTTGCCTTTTGGCGTTGTATCGGGCGTCTTGGCCTCTTCTTCTATGAAACCAATGCACCTTCCAGGGTGTATCCTTGGGGGGGAAATTATGTCGAACCACGACAAGTCCGGGGATAACATGGGTTGTAGGGTTGGCGTCTAACACCTCAGGGGGAAGCAAATGTGGCCTAGCGAAGGCGGAGGACATACATACAGAGTCGAGTCTGTGCCACATGCATCGCCGTGGTTGCTAAAAGGCAATGCATAGTTCCAACACATACCAAGAAGCCACGAATCGAGGCGACACCTCCATCCGAAAATGCTACACTCTGTGAGCTCCATTGAGCACCTCGCGACAACCAAGGCATGCATGAAGAAAAACGGAAGAGCCGAGGGGAATGTCCACACCACCCGCAAGAACACTGAGGAGCGTCACCAGAAAGGCATTTGATGCCCGAGACTAAGGGACCGCACCGAACTGATGACACGGCGAAGCCTAATTAAAGACAACCCATGAACGAGACCATGTGGCACCAAAGTGTCGTCACCGTGGTCGCAACACAACACGTTGTCAAAACCTACATAGGACGCTAAGATAACTTCACATGGGACACCCTCAACACAAAGCTACCTCCCGAGACCAAAACACAAGGCAAAGGTATACGATGTCTTTAAGGCTAAAATAGACATTGATGGGTTTGCGGTCTGTCACAAGGACGCATTAGTGAAAACACATATACCACTCGCAAACTCATTAGTGGTGATACAGAAAAAACAAATCCTATATCACAAAATATTGTAAACTTTTCAGCATATATAACTCATAAACAACTTTCAACAAGACGCCAGGGACAACAACTTCAAAACATAGTTTTTGCTGCGTCAAAACTCAGCATTCTAGCCAACCATGTAAACACGCATCGAAGACCGTGATGGAGAAGGTATTGAGATATATATAATAAAAAAAAGTAAGTGAAGCCTTCTAGTAAAAAAAAGGTGATGTTTGGACATATGGCATAGGTGCACATGATCCGCCATAGACGGCGATGGACTAAAATTGACCTAAATCCTTGTCGTCTATGGCCGTCGCGTCGATAACGATAATTAGGAAATATGAATGTGCACTTAGTCATATGCGTGTATATATACGACCTTGGTTGTACATTGTGGTAAAAGGCCAACTCTAGGGGTGTTCAACCCATGTGATCTCTGTATGATGACGATCTTCTCATCCTTGTTGCACCCAAAGAGTGCAAAGATAATGTTTAGTCCTAGATAATGACTAGTCCTAGAGTTGAACGCCTCGACGGTTCGTTCTATATCGTTCGTTCTATATCGATGTTTGGTCTAGAATAAAATAAACACTAATCGCACATGAAATAATAGTTAATAACTATCCCTTAGCATAAAATAACGATTCTAATAATACGTGACAATGAAATGGCACAAAAATGATAATAAGCAATGAAACAAAGAAAATGATGAGGATGGCATCGGCCTCGACAACAATGCTTGTTGAGGAAGGTGATGAGCACGACACCGACTTATCGACGTCGTCTTGGACAATGATCATGATTAAACGCTTTTACATATCTCGAGATTTAGTATGGAAAATTTCATAGTTCAAAGTTAAATTAGGCCAAGCAAAATAAATCAGGCTCCAAAATTTCTTTTGTGTTATCTTATTCACTATAGATTCAAATATTTTTTTATAGAAATATTGTTACATAAGGATGTTCACTTCTAAATTAAAGGCTCTAGAACTTGGAGTCATTGCATGTATACACATGAGGTGTATTGTTGTGCCTATAAATTGGAGGGGATGACAAGAGGAGCTCGATGGTGCATCGATCATGATACCTATGAAATATGAGTGTGTACTTAGCTGCCGGCATGCATGCAGTATTGGGTGTACATCATAGTATAGGGCGAGTTCAGGGGTGCTCAACCCGCAGGATATGTGTGGGTAGTGATTTCGCCATTGTTGTTGCAACGAAGGAGGGCAAAGGTAGCCCTTGATCGTCTCGTTGAAATCATTTATGTTTATACTACCCTAAAATCATGACCCTAATGGAGCATGGAATAATAGGTATTACTTATCCCATATAAAGCAATAATACCATGTTGATAATGCCAACCTCCCCCACCTATCTAGGCATACCGAGGTCGTGAATCTGGAAGCATATCAACACACCGTAATCTGACCCTAACCCCACGAGCCCATACAAAACTGACTCGGCTTGGTCAAACCAACTATAGCTAAAAGTATATCTTATTTGTTAGACAATCATGAGACGCCAGAGTGCGTGTGGATATGTTAAAAATGATATTTTATGCTTGCAAAAAAGAAAGTACACAACTTTATTTATGAAGATAAGAATCTTAGTACCGCGTGACACCAAACTAACACATAAAATGATATGTCATAACTATCTACTAACATAGCATAAGGACCCTCTTATCACGCCGCACCGAGATGGCACATGAAATGAAAGTAATATGTATCTTCTATTTTGTCTTGATGCTTCCAAGGAAATAAATTGTCGCAAAACTTCATTGACTAATGTTAGGGAATCATGACCAAGATTCTGCAAAGCTAGACCGTACCCCATTTTGATCAGATTGAGTTTGGAATGTTTATTACAAAAATGATACTCCCTCTATTTTTATATATAAGGCCACAAACTCACATCACAGATACCAAGGTAAAAAATTGAAGTAACTTGTTTAGCCTTGTTTGTTGGGTTAATAAATGGATACATGCAACTACGATTTCTCTATTGGCACAGGTGAATCACATAGCCGCATGCATGTAACGGTGATTGGTTTGGGTAATAAATGTCATCAATTGCTTTTCTCCATATATACAAGAAATTCATCATTTTTTTTTCTCGGTTAGTGTTTGTGGCCTTGTAAAGAAGCAAATTGTATATTTGGTAGTGGCCTTGTATATAAAGACAGAGGGAGTACAACTTATCAAATAAGAACATTACTTTAGAATGGATCGTTGTTTTATTCTATGAGATAGATATAACATATCATTTCATAATTTGTTTAATTAAAAGTTAGCATGACATATGGATTATATCTTAAAACATATTCTATTTTTTTGTCAGCAAAAGTGATACTCGAAAACTTATAGTTAACCATAGTCGAATAAGAGATCTATCATCACACGTGTTGTATCGTTGCTAATTCTTATTATTTCATGTGTGGACGAGGTCGAGACACTCCTCAAATTGACAGAGTGAGTGAGGGGACGTGGTGGATCCCGGGAATGCGTGTGCGGTTGAGGCATTGTTGGTGTTGTATAACCATTTGACGATAAAGACCATGCTGGAATCAATCTGGGACAACGATTCCACAATCCAAAAAAAATTAGAATGTTGAAAATATGTATTCAAACCACATTCACTAACAACAGAACGACGCATGGCATGATAAGAAATTGAAATCACCTACATAAAGTAATAATGTGTGAGCGAAAAGCACATGCAATGATATGTAATAACCTTACTATTGTATAAAGTAATAAAGCGAGGTAACGAATCACCACTTGAAATTATAGATAATAGTTATCTCCTAGCATAAAATAAGGACCCTAATAACTCACGAGTACAAAATTACTTATGAAGTGACATGTAAAAACTAACATGGAAGTGTAAAATTAGTCTATACCTGAGATAGTCATGGTGCACTATTTATCGAGAGTTCCCTTTCTTTCTAAGAAGCAAAAAACTCAAAAGAACATGTAGAAATAAATGAAGAAAATTGAACAAATACAAAGAAAGGGGGAGAAAAGAATCCATGACCCGGAGCCGGTCAACTGATCCCGCTTACACCAGTCTCAGTTGTTTGAAATTCCACCGCGTGTCCGAACCATATGCACCTCTCTTAATTATCATAATTTTCCTACACCTCTCTCGGTCATCCTATCCCATATACGCTTGTTTTTGCCATGTGGCCTCCAACACACACCTCTTTTCGTGTGGTCCGACATACACATATATCGATCTTCGGGATCCACATACACCTCTCTCAAATAGTTGGAACCACATATACCTCTCTTAGTCATCCAAACTTCCAAACACCTTTCTCGGTCGTCCTATCTTGCATACACCTCTCTCGGGCATTCATTCCTCGTACTCCTTTATTATACATATGGTCATGCATACACCTCTCTAGACCATATGGTCATGTATGCAACTCTCTCCACCATTTTGCTCCCCATACACCTCTATTGTGGTTGTAAAATAAATGTCTCGCAACTTTCCAGACCAGCATATACCTCTCTAGGTTATTCAGTCCCATATACACACATATCCTTCATCGTGTCCCACATACACTTCTCTCGACCATCCGGTACATCATACACCTATCTAGGTTGTTTGAACATACATTTCTTGTATGCACCATTAATCCCACGAAAGTTAGGCCGATCGCCTCGAAGAAATAAACATAAACGAAAAAGTCAATCACCTCGAAGAAAGGAAAGGCAACAAAAACAAGAAAGATACAAAAAAGAAGAATACTAAAAACAAAACAAGGAAAGAAGGAATAAAGTAAAAGGAAATGATATGAAACACAGTGAAAAGATGACAGAGAAAGACATGAAAAATAGAAAAGAAATAAAAATAGATGAAAGAATACAAAAGTAACAAGATGAGGTAAAGGTAAATAGAATAAATAGTATATTGTAGCATTTGTTAAGTTTTGGAAATCGAGTACTAGGAAAAACTTTCAAGGATTTAGAAAAATAATGCTTGTCGGGTGTTCGCTAGGCGACACTCGGCAAAGAATGTCCGCCATCATATATTTGTCCGGTGTCATAGGATGGGACACATGGCCAATGCTTCTATCGAGCATGACATGTTTGTGGACTGTCTTTAGCCTCCATCAAGAGAGGCATATACGATCTTATCATCATTGTTGCGCCTAGGAGAATGAAGGTGGTCCTTGATCTTTGAATTAGCCAATTAGAATTTTGGCATAATACTTAGATAATAAAAAGCCTATAATTTAATTGCTCATTACTTCACTAGAGGCCGGAAACATGAATGTTAGGCCTAGATTTTAGGTGGGCGAATAGGGATGGAGATGTATGGAGGTGGGTGTGAGGAGATTCTTGTTCTGTTGTGAAATGACGAGCAGTAACTATGGTTTCATGTGAAAGGACGCATGAAGTCGTTGCAATAGTTTTCTCCGAACATGAAACAATGACCCTCTGACGACGAGACGATACATGAAATGATAGTTAGGTGCTATCTCCCCTGCATCAAATTAGGACCTCAATAATGATGTATTTTCGTGGACCAGCCGGAGCCGCTTCGTCGTCCGCTACATGAGACCAGGTGGATTACACGAAGTAAGAAACTTGCTGATTCTTCTTAGAATCAAACTTCTTCTAGGGTTTGCGGTTTTTGGCGTGATTTCATGTGTTTCCCTATTGTGCGTCCTCTAAGATAAAAATATGCTACGTGTACATGCGAAGTGGACATTTTAAGTAACAAATCCTCCTTTTTAATGGCATACTATGGAGTAGGAAAAAGACCACTTCAAAAAGAGGCTAGGTTGTATTTTTTGGTTCCATTACTTGGCAATAAGTAAGGGTATTATTCAATCATCTATATTTATATTGCAGTTGGTTACTTATTCTATCATATATAGACGCAAACTTGGTGCCAAAAAGTGCATCCTAGGTAGAGATATTTCCATCACCGCTTCCAATCTTAGTCCTACGGTTGAACCCTTTACGAATCTATCAACCCCGGATTCTGGTTCATGTCCTTAACAATGTTGCCCACTGGGGATCTCGTTCATATACGCATGTTGTTGGCGCTCATTCTAAACGAGCATTAGTAGTGTAGCCCCGGAGTCACACATGATCCTTTGACATCTCCGGCACCTTATCTCAGCTACCATCCAGCTCCTTGATTCCATTTGGTATGCACTCGACCCATGCAACACCAACCCACGATACATGGTTAGTTATGGAGACACGCTGGTAGGAGCCCTTTTTTGGACTCTGATATTCTTCACGTGTTTCCTCTCTCCTTATTTTTCATGACTTATCCTACACATATCACAGGAAAAACAGAACGCCCAAAATGTTGCTTTCGCATGCTATATATTTTCCCTTTGTAAATTCCACAAAAAGACGATGGGCAGTTTAGACCGTCCAAATCTAGGAGACCCACAATTCAAATTTTCGTCTTCTCCTACAACCGCTCTACCAAGTCAAGCTCCGCACGCATCCGGATCGAGGCCATCTTCTTTTCTTCGGTAAGTTCTTCATCGCCACAAGGATTCATCGTACATGAGAGGTTGAGTACTTGAGTCTCTATAGCTGCACTTGTAAGCTCCTGGATCGAGAAGTCGATCGACGACGGTGTGCTCCGTTTACTGATAAGAGAAGTAATAGGATAATGTTTCTTTGGATGAGGTTGGTTATCGGCTCATCCGTGGATGGAAATGCCTTTGAATGACACAAAATGCTCATTTTTGTCGCCGGGCCGTGTCATCTCGTGAGTAACCCCCTACCGCTTAGCGGAGTGAGAGAGCGAGGGGATGCTAGCTGGGTATCGACAACAAGACATAAAATAAGGTGTGACAGATTTGGTGGATATGGATATCGGTTGAAAGCGAGGTGTGCGGTTGTCATGTGGGCATCATGACCAGTCTGGTGAGCTATCTTGTTTGTACGGTGTGGGGTCGTAGATACCCGAGTAGCTAGATACTCAGAGTGTGTTCGTTTTTGGAACCGGGTGGAATACTTCATCTCATTTCACTTCATCCTTGCGTTTGGTTGATCTAGAAAAGAGGGAATGAAACCGCATGAAATTAATCTAAAATTTAATTAATTAGAGCCCAATTAATCTAAATATTATTAATTAGAGCCTAATTAATCTAAAACAGCCCCCACCCCGTCCCTGTCCGACAACCTCCGCCGCCGGTCCCCATCCGACGACCTCCGCCGCCTTTCCTGCTCGAGCCGCCGCGCCTGGGCTGACCGTCCGCCGCCGCACCTTTGGGTGGTTGGCCCGCTCCTCGGGCCGCATGTCCGCCGTGCCTGGGCGAGCATGGCCGCTACGCCTGGGCTCGCCGGCCGCAGCGCCGCCTGCTAGCCGGCCGCCTCGGAGAGCAAGGAGGAGGCCGCGCCTCGGCGAGGAGGGAGGAGGGCGGCGTCGGCGGCGAGCAGAGAGGAGGACGACCACGAGAGAGGGGGGGTTAGCAGTGGGGGAGGAAAGGATTAGGGGTGACCGCCACCCGTTCCACCTCATACGACCGAATTGGCCGGATGGGCGGATTCCGCATATTCGGCGAATTTGCCCTTTTGAGGCACGGGTTGGTTCCATTTTGGTGCTAAAACCGAACGCGAGAACATCTCCTAGGAATGTAACGGCTCCATTCCGTCCCGGTGAACTCCAGAACCAAACACACCCTTAATTAGCGACAATCACCACGCATGGTTCGTGTCGAAGAATGGGCACCAGTCGTGTGCATGCATGTATGAAGGTTTTGATGTAGCTAGCTCTATATTTAGGCTGGTCATAGTGGGGAGTAACATAGCAGTAACATCACACATTTCAATACGAATTTGCTTATGTGGCAAGGAGTTAATGAGGAGAGAGATGCTTGTGGTAACTAGCTATGTTACTGTAACATCACACATATCAACACAAAATGAATCTACATCTTAATAAATATGACATCACACATATGTTACCACACACTATGGAGCTAGTAACGTAGACTAGTAACATATGCATGTTACTAGGCTAAGTTACTCCCCACTATGAGCAGCCTTAGACTACTCAGACTAGCCATAGTGGTGGTATCATAGCTAGTATCATGCAACTTGGACCCACAAAAAAAAAGATGTGGCAGATAATTAATGAGGAGAGAGATGGTTAGAGTAACATAGGTAGATACCGTATCATGACACGTAAAACTAGAAAAAATAGTTGCATGTAAATCTTATACACATATTTGCATTGAGATTCTACAAAATAATAAATAGAATGATATTATGATACTACTATAAGATACTATGCACTATAGAGGTAGTATCATATACTAGTATCATGTGCATGATACTTGTGTATGATACTCTCCACTATGACTAGTCTCATAGTGTGAGTAACATAGGTGGTAACATAATTGCCACATAGACAAAAAAAATGATGTGGCACCTATTTAATGAGGAGAGAGGTGGTAGTGGTATCATAGGTAGATACAGTAACATAACACATTCCAATACAAGATGTGTCTATAGCTTAATAAATATTATATGATACCACATATATGTTACTATGCATAATAGGGGTAGTAACATAGACTAGTATCATATACATGATACTAGTATATGATACTTCCCACTATGACTAGTCTTATGTTCAACTGCTGGATTCGTGCTTGTGTAAAGCGCGTTTGTATGTGGATGGGTTGGAGGCAGTGATCATTAGCTGATGTCTTATTCTTGAAAACAAGAAAAGAAAGAAAAAAGAAAAGTTTATTCTTGGAAACAAGAAAAGAAAGAAAAGTTTTTGCATGCACCGGTGAAGTAGCTAGCAAGTTACTACTCCATTAAAGAGTCTGGCTGCTCAAAATTAAAATTCTCGCTAGGATCCATAAAACAATTTACGATGCAAATTAAGACCACCTTGATTTACTAGGTACGGGATACAGGTAAGCCGCAGCGCGTCGATCCGTCTTCGGCCAATGAGACGACGCAAAGGGACATTCCGCGGATCGCCTCCCCACGAGATGTACAGTCGACCTCGACCGTCCAAATCCCATCCAACGAACGCACGCACGCCGCGAGGAAAACACATCGCCACGCACATACAGCTTCACCCTCAGTCTCTCTCCCTCGCTCGCACGCCAAACCAATCTCCTTCCCCTTTCCTATCTACTCAAAAAATAAATCTTGTTTGTTCCCTTTCTCTACCCACCTCCGCCGTTCCCCATCCCAACCTCCTCGCCGCACCTCCTCCTGTTGTGTGCTGCTATCCTGCCGCCCGGCCTCACGCTCTCCGACTCCTGACCGCCCACGGTCCCCGACCCCGCCATGGACGGCTTCTACCTTTCGACGGAGCTGCTGCATGCCCAAGGACGTGTGGGGAGAGGTGAAGCCTGCCGCCGGATCAATCCGGCGACCTCCTCCCCCCGCGTCCCCCTCCACAAAAAATCAGAGCCGCCTGGGAATCTGACGTGCTCTGGCCGTCTTCCTCGTGTCCTGCTGCTCGATCGGTGTACATGATGGACACGCTCGACAACATCAACTAAGGAGTCGAGGTAATCCTACTCTTCCCAATCCCTTCTGGTTTGCTATGTATGGTGTTGTAGACCAGTTGGTGACGTGCTCCGTGTATTATGTATGTTCCTGCCCAATGTGGGGTACAGGTTTGGGAAAAGTAGAAACTCGGCCATGAAATCACCTGCACGACATAAGATAATTATTAGTTTTCTCTAGTTTGTAGTTATATAGAGCACTAGTGTCTGGTATGGCCTTTTTCTCTGTGTTGTGAGCCGTGCGCTTCATATTTAGTCTGTGATTTAACCCTCGTTGAGCCGATTAGGAGCTACTTCATCTTATCCTAGGTGTATGTGATGTCTGATCCTATTTCTCTTAGTCTTGGAAGTAGTTTGTAACATGCTCAGTTAAAGTTGCTTTAAAAGTAAACCTTTCACGAGTCATAATATAAGTCTCTGCTCGGTTGCACTTGATCCGGTATGATAAAATATTCTCATGTGTTGAAAGCTACCCCTCTTTTTCTACCACCGGCAGGAAGGGCCTTTGTTGCTGACGGCACCATACCCCATGGATGCGCGGCATTGCTGGTGTGGCCCGAAAGGAATGGACGCCGCCTTACTCGTGTGTTCATGCTCGGCATCCAGTCCAGGGTGGACACGCTCAACTGAATCAACTATGACAATGAGGTTATCCCACTCTGTCCAATCCTGCTTGTCTGCTATGTATGATTGCTGCAGACCAGATGTGAGCTTCTGTGTGCATTATGTATGTTCATGCCAAATATGTGAGGAATAGGTTGTAGGGAGTAGGAACTCCGTGGGAAATCATTCTGCCCACATCAGCTCTTTATAAAAGAGATCTGCCAGAGTTGGTCTTGTTGTGTGTTTTCTCCTTTTATCCAAACGGCGCATGCTTGCTCACCCAAGTCAAATTATGCATGAATTTTGCAGTCTTATTTGACAACTGCTACAGTAGGTGGTTGTTTCTCTGGCCTGGAGCATATTCAACTAATCTGGACATTATTTCATCTAATTTTACCACTGCTAACTGCTCTTCTTTTTTTACAATAATCTTATTACTTTTTGTGGGAGGGGGGGGTGGACACTAGTGCTAATTTTTAGTAAGAATGTCCCAGGCTTCTTTCTTAAATCTTCCAGGACTATCCCTCAACTCTCGGAACCATATTGAGGGGCGAACTCATCGGTGACCGACGCGGCTGGCTTGCAAAATAGTTTCCTTTACCCTGTTGAATTACAGATGCAGTTAACTGTAGGTGTCAACATATTCTTGCTTAGGCTTGTTTTTTTCATGTTGAATTGAATGTATAGGTAGTAGAGAAATTATGCATGTATGCAAGATGGAAGTCTATTCCACTCAATAAAACTTTATGTTTTTGTGCATATTTAGTACATCTATATGAGACAAATGTGCTTTTTTTCATTGCGCGGCGCTTGTTATGTTTGAATAACTCACTGGCTTGTTGACCGATGTGTTTCTTCAGGCTTAGTGAACAACAAGACCATGACTATCTATCCGTCAGTGGGAGATGACAAGGTTGTCGTCCTCTCCACGACCAAGACCGAGAAGCAGAACACCCCTGCCAAGCTCCACCACAAAAATTTGATGTGCAAGGACTTCCACAAGATGGACAAGGTTGTCAAGTACCAGGTAATAACACAAGAAACAACTTAATTAAAATAATCTTCTGAGATATATATTTCCTTATGTATGAGCATGTGTGTTTACTCCCATATGAGTTGCCATCATCATCTATATGCCTTTGTCTCAACAGCTTTCTTTTCTAGCATCTTAATTTCCTACGCAATGATATGGTGGATGTTCTAGATTTGGAAGAATTTTTGTAGCACTTCATGTGTTGTATGTAACTGTCCCAGGATCGCGTTTCCATGCAGAGCATCCCCGTTTCGTTTGTGTTTGTTGTTCCGTGTCGCCGAGTTAGATTTGTGTATTTGAAATGTCACACGTGTGTGAAGTGTTATTTTTCATTATATTTTGTTGTGTGACCTGGGCGTTCCCAAACTATGGAAGGTCATGCCAGATTTTTTGGCAGTCTTGCTGGTAGACTTTTAGTGGATTAATTAGCCAAGTGCAGTTGAGGGTACACATCGCTAGTCCATGGGTGGCAGTACTAGCTTCTGTTTATTTATTTTTTAGGCTGCAATTAGGAACTTGCCCCTATGACGTCCTTCTGGATATGGCCCTATAACTTTGGGTTTGGCTCTGTTAAAGATTTATTTAGGCCATCGATTACTTTAAGAATTGAGTATCTTGTTAATGTTTAGGCCAAGTTGCTGTATTGTGTTATGCTTTGTTCCTCATATTAGATTCTTTCTTATTATTTACTTAATAACTATTGTAATTTTTTAGACCTTAACTTGGTAATTATGTGTGTGTGGGTGTTAGTTGCTGTCATTGGAGTATATTTTTTGCTCGTCATCGACACCCACCAGTTGGGATTTGTGCTTAATCCAACCCTTCTGATTTCTGATATTGAAACCCAAACTTGGTGTATGCTTGGTGCGCATGATGCTTTGCTCCATTATATTTTGTCTTCACGTGTGCTCCAGATTACATACATGATATTGCATTATGCTATATTACATACGGATTGAAGTACTGTTTTTATCCTATTTTGAATCATCAATCTATACCAGCCCATGGTGTTCTAAATAAATTACTCCCTCCAGTACGGAATTAGTGTCTGGAGTTTTATAGGATTTTGCGCTAGCTCAATACTACTTCCACCAACCCTTAATCCGGATCAGAGGTAGTATAACATCACAGGATATCGCACCCTGCTATAACGTTCTCTATTCTTGTGCACCCTCGCTATGGCACTAGTTCTCCTGATGGTCCTTTATCCAGTTGGTGCGTGTACAGACAGAATTTAATTTACTGCCACACCTTTCACCAGGGAGAAGAGAAGCAGTGGCATGATGACTATGAAGGTGCAGAGGTGCTACAATGGAATGGACACCGACGCAGAAAGGAGGCTGACCTGCTACTCTCCTCCGGCAGCATGACAATGCCGAAGACGGGCTGCCGCACGCCAGTGAGTACCCTGGCCCATCCTCCCAGACATCTCTATTTCTCT
The DNA here is from genome assembly GCA_028641055.1 of Alopecurus myosuroides. NCBI lineage: Eukaryota > Viridiplantae > Streptophyta > Magnoliopsida > Poales > Poaceae > Alopecurus > Alopecurus myosuroides. The sequence continues at coordinate 290,034,135 of CM054063.1, read as the reverse complement.
TCTGACGTTACAATTGTCTATATATTGTAGCGCATTTGAAAGTTTTCGGAAACCTCATGTTATTTTTATTATTCTTGCTGCTGTCTATAAATGATTATGTGATTGTTAATTTTGCCACTAGCATAGATACCATAGTTATCTCTTCTAAATGGGTTTATGGTTCCGTTTGCGTTCGTCAATGGAATTTATGCTAATCCTAGATGTTAGCTTGATTGCTTCTACTGCATCCGTTTCTATTCTTTCCAAGTGAACATCGAATCATCTAGCAATACTCTATCATTTCAAACTTTGATTTATTAACATGTGTTGAAATCTTGCGATTGATAACATGCTATTGTCTTATTGTTGATTCTATTACAAGATCCCTCTCGGGTGTCCCCGGCAAGGGTGCGAAGCAATCGGTGATATGGTGGCTAGTACACCTCGCCGTGCGATGGTAGCTGTCACCTTCTTGTTCGACTCCATGGCTCTAGGTTAGTTTCTGGTTCCTCCTTTTCCTCCTGGCTATCCAGCGGATGGTGTGCTGGTTTATGCTTCAGTGGCATGATTTCTAATATTTGGTCATTCACCGATAAGTGTTGCTCTAGTATATTTTTTCTGTGATGTTTATTTGTGACGGTTTGATTTTATTGCTAGCTTTCTACGGATTATGAAATTATCGAGAGCCACCGCGAACCTCTGTAACATGTTGTCTTGAGAGGGCCAAGTTTTTGGTCTATATGGGACGAATTCTTGTGTTGAGCAAAACTTTAGCCAATTTTGTGGTAGCAGCTAGGGAAAAAAAGGGAAGTAACGCCTTCCAGCAAACTTGTGGTTCTTTATTTTGGGGTTTTATGGCATAATAAAACACAACATGTTTTAGTTTGGCTATTTTTGTTTAGTTAGTTTCATTCAGATGCCAACATTTTCCTCCCTGCAAAGATAGTTGTGTATCTTTCACACGTTAATGTTCAGCTCCTGGAACAAAAATGCACAATCTTAGCCTGCACTCATTCCTTTATGTAAAATGAATTTATTGTATGCAGATAACAATGCGCAGGAGGAGTCTACCTTGCTGCAGCGAGTGTCGCATGCGGCGAAAAAGGCCGGAGAAGGCGGTATAGCTTCCAGGCAAGAGCCCAGGCCCTGATGATAAACGCCAACCTAGAGACTGTTTATCTATGAGCCTGAGGAGATTTCTTTTGATATTTTGGGGATTCTGTTCCAGGACCTCTGATATCCGTGCTTTGGCCCCCACAGTTTGGGCTATATCAGTGGTGAGAATAAACTATCTTACCCTTGCATTACATCTCTGATTTTCTGCATCAACTAGTTTGCAAGAAAATTAAATTTAGACACGTGCCACTTTGTGTGTAGCACCTCCTCAGCCAGAAATGCTTTTTTTGAGCGGTTTTTATTTACCTAGATGCCAATTACTAGATTTGTGTTGTGTTCCAGTCTGGGTGCTTGTAACAAGGCGCCAGATTCAAAATGACAAGTATCATTGGTTGCATTTCAATGTATCAGCTCAATCATGGTTTACCTGATGGGTAGTGAGGATGTCATTGCTAGTTCTTGCACAATTACATCCTACAAGTGTCATGTACATGCCGCTCGGTTTCATCTTTGTAGTCAGCGTCAAACAAACAAACAAGCTAAGTTCGATATCTTAGTGCCATCTGCATATGCAGCATTCTAGTTTTTTTTTTCTGAAAATACTCACTAGAAAAAGAAAACAAACTCTACACATACTAGTCTTACTTGCTCATGCCTGCTTGCTTTCTGATGGAAGCAAGGAACTTGTTACTGCTTATGTTGTTTGGCTGCTTCTACCAGTCCATGGCATGTATGTGTGGTATATGAGTTTCATGGCTGAATGAGGCTAATTTTTCGTTAGATACTACCACCGGTAAGCTTGTGTGATTGATGATTGTTCTCTTTGTATTTCGTGTTAATGCTTTCTTAGTACGGTATTCCTGGAGGGAATACCATTAAAACCATGCTTACCGAAGCTAGGACCCCAAGGACGGTGTTTTGGGGCAATTGTAGGCGGCTCCAAACTTGTGGCCGGTGGGAGACACGCTGGTTTGGTCGTTCCTGGCATTTTTGTTTGTATCCACCGGCAACAATGCCTAGATTATATTTGTGATGTTGAGTCGGAGATCAGTTTGAATACCTAATGAACCATGGTCGACGGCTTTGAAGCACATACATCTCATGTTAATTTAGATAACTGTAGTTACCATTACTGGAGATCAGACCTGCTATGGCTGGTGCGCCAAGGTGTTACCACTTTATCAATAGATGCATAGGTGGTCCGATGAAATCTGTTACTATGTTAAGAAAGGGAAATTTTTCTATTTCTGTTTTTATCCATTGTTCGGTGTGGCGTGTGACATATGTTTTGCTTGTATGTGTGGTTAACTTGTGACTTTCCTCAGGAAAAGTCTCGGTGCTGCCGTTGGGCTTGCTGTGGCCTCCCGCGCCTCACGTGGTAGTGGTTGGCTCGATCTACACCGGGCATGGACTACCTCCCTGGCCCCCGATGCCGTGTTAGTTCAATGTGCCCAGTGCCACTCGGTCTCATGTACAACCTCTCCGGTAAGCTCTCGGTTCACCCCTTTGATACCTGGCTCCCATGTGCTCCTGGTTCAAGTTGTTGTTGGTAATTTTAATCATAGGTGTGGCTAAATAACCTAGTGGTTGTAGTATATTTTTGTTTGTTCTAGTACCATATTGAGTACCTTTGTTTCTTTCACGAAGACCTTGATGTTGATTGTGTCGATGAAATATGTTAGTGTGTTAAGATGGTGATTTTGGTCCATTGTGTTGATGTTCCTATTGTCTCGCATTCTTGCAGGTTTTTGTAGTTGGTTTATAATCCTGATGAGCATGCCAGCTAATTTGAATTAGTTGAGTTGATAAGCTACATGACTTTGTATCTATGTGCAGACTAGAGCGAGCTGTTGGCCAAGTACACCAAGCTGGCTTGGGAGGTGCATCGCGGCGAGGAGGACGCCTCGAGCTACTTGGATTGGGAGGCAATGCATCCCTGTACAAGAGCTATGACTAGGAGGGCGCCGACAACGATGATCTGAACTGTGCTTCTAGGAGCTCGTTCAATGTTGTATCAGCAACCCTTGGTGGCCTAGTCCAGCATGTGTGTGTAGTGCTTGCTTGCTGTAGTCATTTTGAGTTTCTTTAAAGGATCTCTTGTACCGGCTCAAGTGAAGCGCAGATTCTGGTGTCCATTCCAGTTGAACGGCCATGTATATATTCAGTGTGCATCTTTGTAATTTTGTGTGTCTGACAGTGGTATGTCTATATGTTGTGAAGTGAATGAGTCAAAGGATATAACTCAAAATATCTTGCTTAGGAATTTATTCACAAAGTCCAATAAGGTGCAATCGGTTGCTGGAACCCGAATAGTGGCATGCTTCTAATCAATCAACTATATATGTCATGAGTCGAAGGGGAGCAGCTGTGTTTGGGATGGTGATCTTCATCCTCCTGACGTCCATCCGTTGTGATGTAACCGTTATCAATCAATTCAGTAAAACTCGATAAAGCTTGCATGTGAAGAAAAGAAAGGGAAACTCCATAAACTAGGTCAAATTGTAACGGACTTGGGTACTAGATCGAATTCTAATGGACTTGTTCTTCATATCTAGTTTCAACTTGGAATAAACGTGGTGTGGGGTACCGTGTATAGATAAGAGAAGAGGCGGCACAAAAAAAGAAAACACGGTGGCAAGTCAATCCATAATAACTACTAGCACCAGAAAACAAAAAGCCACGCCGGCTGCAATTAACCACCACATGTAAATTGAAGATATCCATCCATGTCAGCAATCCAAGTGAACAAGCATCTTGGCCGTCCATCACAGCCAGATGAGAGAACAACCGTGCACAGCACCGCATCTTCTTTCTCCTTCTCCATGCGATAGCTGCCACACCTGGTCTATAAATCCAAGCTCATCGTCACCGACCGCGTGCGGGGTGCGCGTGCGACTTAGACTTTGACTTTGGCGTGGCGGCCGCGGGCGGGCAAGGGTTCCTCTGATGCAAGGTTGAAGGCGAGGATTTTCTGCTCCCGTCGTCGAGATCTTCTATCAGGTTAGATCGATCTAGCTAGTCCATCCGTACATCATCCCACGGGCTCCGGCCATGTGCGACTTCCTTCTCATCTCACGGGCGCGCGGAGCTCGAGGACGTCCTGGCGACGATGGCCACGTGCAGCGGCCATGGCTGGTTCGTAGAGGGTTGGGGGACGTATACGTAGTAGCCCTCAAAAAGATGGGTACGTCGTAGTTTTTATTTTCTTTCCGAGGGAGCGTGGCTTTGCTTCGTGCAGTTTCCAGTCACGTACTAGTGCTACTAGTAGTAGGATAGTCTAACACGTAAAAAAAAAAAGGGACAAGGTCGGGAGGGAGGCAGAAAAAAAGGAGGCATCCACCCACGCATGCTCGTCACACACACCTACGTGGTCAAAACTCAAAAGTTGGAAGTCCAACCGGCCGCACGCGCTTTGATATGCGAGCGCGAGGACTGAGCACAACAATATATACCGCCCTCTTGCTCCCGATCGTCACCCTCGCCGTTGGCCAGCAGAACGTCCGCCTCTTCGTTTCACTCACATGTGGGCCAGCTCCACCACGCCCTCTGCTCCTCGCTCGATCGGTGCTGCTACTGATAAGTTGGGATCCACTGCCGCGTCCTGCGTCCACCGCTCACACCCCGAGTGCTGTAGTTTTCCCCAAGTGCGTCCACCGCTCACACCCTCCAACACCTAGGCAGTTCGTCTGGTTATCCACCGGTTCACCACCGTGGCAACCTGCACTGGAAACTTGGAAAATACCACGTCGTTGATGACGGCTACATAATGGTGTTCAACACCACAGCTGAAACATTTCGGTTGATGTGTCATCCTGTTCAGTTGCGCCGACGGGATTTGCTGTTGTTGGAGATGGATGGCACACTTGCTTTGTGCAGCTTCAGCGCTAACAAAGACACCATAGATGTCTGGGGGATACAAGACTATGAAGTTGAAACATGGTCTTTCAAGCAACAGATTAACTTGTCACGGGTGGATCCATCACTACCTGTTGATCCAAATATGATGATGTTCCCTAGGATGGCTGTGCTCTATGAAAGTGAGATGCTGATCCAGTTCACTCCTAGGCGTGTGTTGCGTTATGACATTGACGGCAAGTTCTTGGGATATCTGAAAAACGAAGAGGACCGACAAATCAATTTATGGATTACCATGCATTACATCCAGAAGAGTGTTGTTCCCCTTCCACTACTCCATGAGATGAGAGAAGCAGATGGTGCAATTCAGGAGCCTCGATTTTTCGAAGGGCTATAGGATGCAGTGACAAAGACACCATTGGAGTATATATTCCATATGATCCTTGTCTTTCGTCCTTAGTTGTTCTTCTTAGTTCTTCCAGTAGGACTAAACATTTTGGCTGGTAGCAAAGCACCTCTTCTATTATCATTTGTTGTCTATTGGTTTTTTCCATTAGCATCAAGTAGATGTTCTGAACTATGGAGCCTTTTTGCTATAGAAATACTCTACTTTATCCTTCACAGTTACTTTAACTTTGTATTTGTAAGAACCACGGAAGGTGTCATAGTTGCAGTTAGAAATAGGTGCTCTAACATACCACTTTGTATTTCTAAGAACCACGGAAGGTGTCATAGTTGCAGTTAGAAATAGGTGCTCTAAGATACCATTTTGAATGACTTCTTGCTATTCCAGAAACCCCAAACTTAGAATTTTCCTTTCTTTCTTTCTGAGAAAACGGTGCTGGTACACATACTGTCAAGAAAAGTTGAAATATTTAGTCTTAGTCATGTTCTTTGAGTCAATACTTTTCTTTGACGGATTAATTCTAGAATTGCAAGTACATGTGTTATTTTGAGTCGTTGATATGGTAAATCTGTATCCTTCCTTTGAAATTTAATATCCATCCTTGCTCAGTGAGCAATTTTGTCCTAAGGACCTGACCTCGTTGCTCTCCTGCAGTCCTGCTGCTTTGTGTGGCGATGTTTTTGTGAGGCACACTTGCATAGCTTTGTTCAGTTTGGTACTCGGTGCAATTTTTCCTCCACTCTTATTTTATTACAGCTATGGTTGGATATCTTAGCAAGTATAGGTTTCATGACATCTTTTTGAGAAATGACCAATGATTTGGTGTAGACTCGTGGTGCAGTCAGGCTCTTATTTTGGGTTGTTTTGTGTCTACAATTTAGTGTTCTTTGGGAGGAAAGATGCGCCTCGTGCCCATCCGCTGCAGGGGCCATCAAAGCCTCGCCTGGGTTGGCATGGGTGCTATGTTCTAGATTTTTGATCTGGAGAGTGCATACCGAGGCTGACGGTTGTTGTCGGCCTTGCACAATGTGTTCTGTATCCCCCCCCCCCCACCCCCCCTACTATAATGCATAAAGCAGAGCTCCTGCTAGTTCACGTCAAAAAAAAATAGTGTTCTTTTGGGTAGGGAGTTGGACACGTGCTCATTTTGTTTCGACAGTGGTTCAATCTCTTAAAAAAAATCCAATAACACGACTTGTACCTAAAAATATTAGTTTGGTTAATTAGATAGGCCACGGCAATTATTGCAGAAATGTTACTGAAATTTACATCTTTTGAAAATTCCTTTTTTTAAGAATAAAAGTACCATTTTCCGGTGTGTGTATTTTCGACGAGCTCTGCTTATCATGCTCAATTTGTTGGCAGAATTGGTTTCAAGTTCAGAGAAATGATGTGAGACTCTGATGCTGGACAGAAATGCGAAGTGTTGTTTGCTTGGCTTGCCATTCTGGGGAAGTGCCTTACGGCTGATAATTTGCTTAAGCGGGAGTGGCTACATAATCTCACCTGTTCTATCTGCAATTGAGGCGCCAAGACTACTACTGCATCGTCTGTTCTCTTTGGTGTGATGTTGGATAGCTGGATGAACTTGTTAAGTAGGGGGTAGGTTTTTGCCCCGTAGCATGGTTTTCAATGCCGAGGCCGGATTTTCCTACCAGTAGTCTGCTTTCCTTCTGTCTGCTGACACTCTCCAAGTTGCATATGTACCAGAAAACTCTCCTAGCCACTACGCCATCACTTAATGATTGGTGGGAGATGCAAATTCAGGAGTTAGAAAAGACCAACAGGAGACGCTCTAACTCTGCTATCACGCTTGTCTGGTGGAATGATATGGAGGTGTTCAACAATGTGGTGTCTACTTCTTCTCAATGTGTAGCCCCTTGGGGTCACCGGTTGCATGTTAATATGGTGAGGAAAAGCCCCTCACGTGGCATATACAGGTGGGGTACGTATACAATTGGTGTACTTCACCATATTGTATACGTACCAGTATTACATCTCTAATAGCCTCCACTTGGGCTGTTGCTGGGCATAGGCGCTCCCTGCTTCGGCAGCTAGCTCACAGACCTAGAGCTAGAGAACCTGATTAGATGCATAGGCCCTTTCTTCAGTTTTGAGGTAGATGTATACCCTTCTTGTATGATGTAATTTCTTGCCCCAAATACCTCTGCATGTAATCTGTCCAGGCAGGGCGACCTGTAACATGTCTTTTCTCGCATATATCAACGAAAACAGCTTGCTTCCTTTGTAAAAAAAGTGCATTTTCTGAATAAACTTGAGAATTGCGGTGGCATTTTTCAAAAGATGGAAAGTACAGTGGCATTTATCAAATCTGCAAGTTATAGTGCGGTGGCATATATATATCAAATTAACTCTAAATGTTTCGACGGATGTAAAAATGAAGCTGATGCTACAGTATTTTCAGACTAGTAGTGGACTAAAAATTATCCACACCATAGACTGTATCTGTATGGATGCTGAATGCTGCGATGCACCACCCGTCAATTGCCCTCCGAATGCCATCCTCATTGGCCCATGGTGATACGTGGAATCCGCACCTGTGAATTTTTCAACCGGATGTTCGTCCACAGTTCCTTGAAAGATGCAGGTATATGGTGGTACTCGTGGAACATGAGTCCCTCGGCCCACGTACGAGGATGGCAGTAAGCGAGAAGATGATCAACGATGGTGAACGGGCGCACGGAGGGACGGGTCCTCTCCACTTTGTTGTGAATTTGGCAGTGCTCCGACAGCTTCTCCGACAATCCGGTCCCTAGCGAGTGCATCGTAGCAGGGCTGTCGGACAAGGAGAAGTAGATGGAGTTGCTTCTGAGAGAAGGGAGGCCCCTGGCCGAGACAGACAAGCACCGATCCAAGTTGAGGAACAGCGCATAGTCACCTAGGTTTCTCACCGGAATCAGCTTAGCAATGTCGCTGCTGCTGATGGGCAAGCGCACCGCATAGAGCCTGAAGCTCACCTGTCGCGACCAGTCCAAGGAATTACTTGGACTACTATACTGGGCGGCGAGCAGCATTAGTCCAGCGCTCTCCACCAGGTAAAATTCGGTGATGTCGCCGAATATGTCTGGGATACGAGCTACAACCGCCGTAGAGGCGCTGTGCGGCGGTGGATATAGCTGCGCGATCTCTCTCGAAGAGAGGAAGGTGGCGTAGAGCGTCCCTTGGAACGGCAACATGCTCCGAACAAATCGCCCTTCTCGACGGAGCACCTTCCAGTCTGGATCCGCAACGAGGACCTCCCTCGTCCAGGGGAACCAGACCACGACGGCTATGGATCTCGGCGAGGTCGCGCTGTCGCATACCACGGCGTTCATCTCAAGCAAGTGCTTCTTTTGCCCGATCACCTCGCGGTACACGGCGGCCAGGGGCGGGAAATCGACGGCGACGCGGGTGAAGGGGTTGAGCACGCGGACCGCGGTGCTGCGCCTGTGTAGGAGGATGACGAGGCCGTCGGTGAAGCCGACGATCCTGTAGCGCCAGAGCTCCGGCAGGCGGACCCTTATGCGCCTGGCCGTGCGCTTGTGGAAAAAGGGGATCTCGCAGGCGCTGTCCGGGCGGACCGCGTCGCCGTCGCACAGCGCGACCCAGCTGTACGGGCGGACGCGGGCATCACGCAGGGTGGGGTCACGCAGCGTGGGCGTGCAGGCGCGCCAGCTGAAGCAGACTGCGCGGAAGGCGATGTAGTCCACAATGTCCCCGCCGGTGCCGGCGGCTATGACCCGGCGGACAACGAGGCCGATTATGTCGGTGGGCAGAGACGCCCAGCCATCACTTGCCCGTGCCGGGCGCTTGCTGAGGGCGAGCGCAGCCAAGGAGGCTCCTTTTCGCTTTCTCCCCATCCTCTGCACGGATCTTCTCCGTCCCGTCACCCAGCTATATGGGCCGCCGCTCGCAGTCCTGGAAGCGTACGTAGCAGATGAGTTTGGGGGATCTCCTATAATCCTATTCCTCCCGTTCTGTTTTCTCCCAGCCAGCCGAGAGCTACGATTCCACAGTTAGATGGGTCTCCCAAATCTATCCAGCCCGTTTATTCTACCAGGCATACCAGCCAGGTAGCCTGACCTACCAAATGCATGGGAGAACCTTTGATTGTGCATTAACAAAAAAAATGAACCATACATTCACATTTGAATCTTTCGGGTCATACACTAGGAGAAACATGGCCATGCACTAACATATTTTGTGTGAGCTGAAAAAAACATAAAAAAAACTTTGGTTCATGGATAAGGCGGGATTTTTTGCATTTCTAATAATTAAGGAAATATTCATATGCATGCCGTATAAAAAAGCGGAAATATTCATACGCATACCCAAGCATGTATTGACAAGATATTTATGCTTTAACAGAATTTTATTGGATACATGCATCAAAAAGAAATTTTTGAATTGTGCATAGAAAAGAAATTGATGCACTAACAGAAACTTTTGTATCCATGTATCCACGTATAAGTTTTTAGACAAGAAAATTACCTTGATCCATCACCAAGTATTAACAACCTTTCATGAATTTATGCATGTGTTAACAGGAACTAGTATTGATGCATACGCAATAAGTTATTAAACAAGAAAACTTATCTTGATCCAATAATTAATTTCACGGCAACCAACTTATGTGAAGAACCAATCTAGAAATCGGATCATGCATTAACATAACTAGAAGAATACCCCGCGCGTTGCAACGGGTATCTCTTTTAGAAAAAATTCTATAAACGAAATGGGTATAAGGTGTATGAAATATTACATTATCAAGATTCAATTGATCACATAATCGATATACTAAATTTAATTCGCGTGAATTTGTTGTATATTTTGAGAAATAAATATTAGTGACATGGATAATTATATGGTTGAAAAAAGATGGCATGGTTATGTGGCATGAAATATGTAATATCACAATTATTAGTGGAGATGACATGGATAATTGATTGGTTAAAATGATGGGTGATATGGATAGCTTGCATGTTGAGATACAAAAATCATAAATGCATCTTAGTGGGGTTTTATCTTATAAGAAGTATAGATGCATTAATATTTAACATATGCATTAACAATATATCTTAAATTACATATCAAATAAGGGCACATATCAAATCACATCCAAGAAGAGAATAGATATATTTTTTATATTATCAAAAATAGAAAAGAAAACGAAGGAAGATGAACAAAAATCGCATCCAAGAACAAATCAGTGCTGCCGAATCCCGTCCCTCCCCAAGAAAATTACCATGGAAAAAAAGGAAGGTGAACAAAAATAATATGTTGGAACAACCCGATTGGATGTCATGGATCTTAGAACCAACACCTCAACGACCCGATCTAGGCTCTCCAGACCCGGAGGTCGCTGGACGCACCTCGTCCCTGCAGTCGTTTGCCGGATGTATCGTCCCTCTCCACTCGCGGATCGACGAGGCGACATCCCTCTCCACCGGAGGTTGCGGTATGAGCCGTCCATATCCACTAAGAGGATCGCCGGTGCGTCCTCCCTCCACGCGCAAGTCACCGGTATGGCCTCCCTCCGGGCGCGCAGGACACCGACGCGCCCTCCGTCGCAGCGTGCAATAGTGGAGGGGTGGAGGTGGGAGGAGACTCTTCAAGCGCGGTGGGAGGAGATAACCTGGCGGCTGCATTTTGTGGATGGGAGTCAACTGGGGATGGAGGGGTGGATTCGTCGAGGTGAGATGCAACTAGAGAGTATAACTTGTTGGTCATCAGGACTATTTTCTGGCACCGTTGCTGGAGAACATAACTCTACTTATAAGTTCACTTGGGAGTTATATTTTTTGTTGTAATTTATTATCCACCATGGAAAATACTAATGATTCACAGTTTCCAATATTACCTTCCAAGACAAAGCAAGGTACAACTCTGAACACCGATGTTGCTCTTTATTCACCTTCTGTTATGAGTAAGTTTATTTCACCACCACCACATCCATATACTTCACATGATACTTTTGTTAACTCTGATATTGTTTCCGATGATATTGTTGATTCTTCTACTATGCTTGATGAATCTGGTTCACTAGTTCACAAATTGTAATCTAAAGAAATTGAATGTGCTGAAATTAATGATGAACCTCTCGTGTCGACAGTTTTTTTATAATCCTTTTTAAAAGAAAGGCAAAATACTTGCCTTAATTGATTAATAATGAAGTAGTTTTAAACAAGGTTTTAGTTACAAGCAATGGAGGGGCACCCTCTGATACAAAATCCTACTCTCCCGATGTTAAGAGGCCCAAGTGTTCGGTGCTTGCCAAAACCTAATTCCGAGTTTCTGATTTGATCTTAACAAAGAAAACGGTAGGCATCATGCTCACACTCTCGAAGGTCTTAGCGTTCCGCTCAAGCCAAAATTTCCATGTGACACGCATGAAAAGGGAGGCCAAGGCCTTTCTTCGTCCATTGTGGGTGAGCATAATCGCCATCCACCACTCCTCCACATCCTTGTATGCATGCCAAGAAGTAGGGTCGAATTCCTCAAGGTGGACCTTTGAAAATAAGGTGGTAGCCGTTTCGTCGTGGCAACAACAAAGGGGGAACACTCTCCCATTGGGCCATCCCCGCCTTTGTAGGAGATCCTCCGTCCAAACACGGTCTTGGATGATAATCCATGGAAAGAGTTTACATTCTGGAGGTGTTTAGATCTTCCAAACATTGGATTCCTGAAGGGAATATGCCCGAGAGGCAATAATAAAGTGTTTATTATGTTATTCCTCGTTTATGATAGATGTTTATTTCTCATGCTAGAATTGTATTAACCGGAAACGTTGATACATGTGTGATTAATGAACAAACCGACGTTCCTAGTGAAGCCTCTCTTTTAACTAGCTCGTTAACAAATGATCAAGGTTTCCTGATCATGAACATTGGATGTTGTTAATAACGGGGTCATGTCGTTAGGAGAATGACATGATGAACTTAAACCCTAACTAAGTATAACAATACGATCAAGTCATTTAGTTTTGTTGTTATGTCTTACATTCGGAGTAACTTTATTCCTTAGACATGAGATCATGTTAATCACTAATACCGAAAGAATACTTTGATGACATCAAACGTCACACCGTAAAAGGGTGACTATAAAGGTGGCATTGGATATTCGGAAAGTATTAGTTGAAGCTCATGGATCGAGAATGGGATTTGTCCATCCAATATGACGGATAGATATACTCAGGGCCCTCTCGGTGATATCGCATCGACACCGCTTGCAAGCAAGTGATATGATCACAAGGATGTTATATCACGGGAACGAGAAAAGATTACTTGTCGGATAAAGAGATTGAACAAGGTATAGTGGATACCGACGATCGGATCTCGGATAAGTAATATATCGCGAGACAAAGGGAAATCGTTACGACGTTGAAAGGTTCACACGATCACGAGAGTCATCGTTGAATATATAGGAGTCATCACGGATCTCCAGATCCCGCTGTTGATTATTGATCGGAGAGGAGTCTCGATCATGTCTATAATATTCGCGAACCGTAGGGAGACACACTTAAGGTTCGATGAAGCGTTAGAGAGGATACGGAATACCGAAGAATATTTTGGGCAGCTCCGGAATTGTTTCGGGGAAAATTGAAATAGTTCAAGGGGTTTTTCATCGAATGGTTGTTAATAGAATTAAAAAAAGGTTCGAGGTGCTGCATGCAAATGTTTGTTAATGGAATTAACAAATATAAATAATGAAATAAAAAAATGTTTTATTTATTTATTAAAGAAAAACCTTTGGATTTTCTAAGTGGGAAATTAAGGAATTTTGAGTGGGTGTGAGTGGAGCTTCCACTCACATGAAGAGAGGAAGGGGTGGGGGAACCCACGGCTGGCCGCACCCCCCCTTTGGGCTGCCTCCCCCTCCCCTATAAAAGGAGGGTGAGGGCTCTCTCTTCTACACACACTTGCCCACGCCTTTTCCCTTCCACCCGCTGCTCCATTCCATGGTCTCCGGCTTGACGAAGCCCTGACCGTGGGATTCTTCACCACCACCACGCCGTCGTGGTGCTGGAATTCCGGAGGGATCCTCTACTTCCGCAACCCGCTGGAATGAGGGAACGGAAGTCTTAATCAAGTTGAACGTGTGACCGATTACGGAGGCACCGCCGGATTGCGGTGCTCTTCTTCTCGCTCGGAATCGGTGTGAGAACGACTACACCAACAACGAGATCTTTTATCGTACCACTTTGAGTCTTCGAGGGTATGTTATCTCAAGACTCTCTTTCTCCCCGTTGCCTTTCATCTCATAGATTAGATCTTGGCCTTTCGGGTTTATCGCGCGTAGGAAAATTTTTGTTTTCTATGCTACGTTTCCCTTCAGTGGTATCAGAGCCGGATCTATGGGTAGATGAATTGTACGGGTAGAACACATAGGAGTATGTGGGCGTTGATGATCATGTTTTTGCCTCTTTGAGTATTTAATGATCTTAGTGGCATAGTAGGATGAAGCTGCCCCGGACTAAGTTTACGTGTACTATGTACGCGAGAATTGTCTCACATGTGACTAAGGGGGTGTCCGTTTCTCCTACTATAGTTAAGATCTAATCTACAAAGGGTTGTTAAAATATGTTTTATCAACGTTGTGGTTCTTGTACGTAGGTATGAACGGTTCTATCCTCGTAAGCCCAAAGCCACGTAAAATATGCAAAAATAAATTAGAGGCGTCTAACTTGTTTTTGCAGGGGCATGTGATGTGATATGGTTAATGTTATAAACGTTATGTATGAGATGATATCTTTTATAAATTATTGACATACCGGCTGGAGCCATATGGTTGTGTCGGGGGGTTACCCCCGAGTAGGGTAAAGGCAAGTGGTAAAAGGCAACAATCAGAAGAGAAGTTTGGTCGAGTAGCCGCCTACCCGGTACTTGCTACCCGGTCGACTGCTACTCGGTCTTACAAAAAGATGACCAGAAGGAGATATCAAGCAAGTTATATCTGTTCGAGTAGAAGAGCTGGTCCGAGTAAAACTGGCGGGAACCTACTCGGGCCAGAAGTCAAAGGAGCCGTTCTGACACCGGATCCCGCGTATCCCGGGTCCGTACTTGGCACTGTTCACAGCACTGTTCATCTGGGGACGGCGTGCCTGACAGCGACAGTGTGTCAGCAGGGCGTTGCAGGATAGGGGGGACCTACTCTGTGTTCGCACAGTGATAACAGACTGGTTACTTGGTTTTGCCCAACGACTTTCTGCATCAGGACAAGCTTAGAAGCCAAAGCTGTCAGCGGGAACTCGGAAGAAGGACGGTGTGCACACAATGTCGACACTTGTTTGTATTTGGCTGTATCCGGCTGGGCACCGGGTATATAAGGTGCCCCGCCGCCTCCTGCGCGAACGACGACGAGCACACACGACACAACACGAGACTTGAGCTGGATCACACGTAGAGATTCTTGACCTAGTTCTACTCGGAGAGAGAAGAGTGGCTACTCGGTAGCAAGAACCATTGTACTGTGGTTACTCGGTGAGACACCAGAATACATAGAGAAAGGCAGGAGTAGGGGTTTTACCTCCTCACGAGGGCCCTGAACCTGGGTAGATCTTGTTGTTTGCAGTGTTTGATCTTCACCTCACGCGTCTACTCGTCGCGTGATCCCTCCCCGAGCGCCTCCAGCGTCCTTCGTCCCCACATCTTTAGCCATCCTATGGCATCTGCCGTGACACCACCACGACAGTTGGCGCCCACCGTGGGGCAACCAGCGGCGCTGGTTGGAGTTTCCGTTCGGACGGGATCAATTTCTGCTACCGGAGAGCGCGTGGTCTGTGGCCTTGTCCACAGATTCGGCTCCTTCGACTTCGTCACCGACAACGCCGGCGATTTCGGCGGCAAGGCCATGCCGGAGGGCGGCTCGGTGATCTCCTTCGGCTCTCACCTCGTCTACGTCGCCATGGTTGTCGACCGCGAGTATCCTGAGGTGGTGCATGTCGCGGAGCATCCTCCTGCTGTCATCGCTGCACGCGGAAGGCCGTTGGGCCGTTCTGCGCACAGTGTGGAGGTGATGGTGGCTGGCCTGGCTGCAGACGCCGGCACGGGTGCTGCTGGCGCCGCGGTCGTCGTCGAGGATCTTGCTGGCTCGAGCGCTGGTGGCAGGACCCACAGGCCTTACGAGAAGGACTGCAACCTCCCTCCCTCCACCACTCCAACCATTCCCGCGTCGGCTGGGCGGAATGGCATGCCGCCTCCCACCGACCTTGAGCTCTTGACCATGAAGGAGCAGCTCGACCGGCAGCGCCAGGAGTTGTTCGCCGAGCAGGCGGAGTTGGATAAGGTTAGGCTTGAGTTGAGTCTAGACCAGCTTGAGTACAACAAGGCTCACGGCTTCACGCCAGTCACTAGGAGAGCTAGCAGAGTAGGCGCCACGCGGCGTAACCTAGGTGCCGAGATGGCAACGGTTGTAGAGGCTCCCGCTCAGTCCGCCACCGCAAACACCTCCACTAGGCCTAGGTATAGCACACCCGCCAAGACACTTAGAGCTGCAGAGGCCGTGGCCGCCGAGTTACCTCATCTCGACGGTGATGCGCGCGCTAGGCAGCAGGAGAGGCTCAACGAGTTGGTGTTGGAGGCCGCCAGGCAGAACGAGGAGTTCCGAAAAGCCAACCCGGGTGCCGGAGCTTCTCAGGTGGTGCACTCGCACGCGGCTAGATCTAACGATCAGGCCTCATCTCCGCACCCCAGCCGCGAGAAGAGCCGCAGCGGACGTTCTGGCAGAGATAGGCAAATGCAGGTGTACGACCCGACTGCTGCCGCGAAACAGCTCGCTGTGCCGCAACAGCCTGGTCAGAAACACAACGCTGCAGGAGCAGGCTCTCAAGCCCATAAAGCTCAAAGCCAGGTCCGAGCTGGAGAGCGCCCAGGACCTTCTCGGCATCACGCCGCTCAGCCTACCCGGCAGAGGCAGCAGCCGCGCGCAGTGGCGCCAATCGCCAACCCGGTGGAGCAGCCTGCAGCTGTGCAGGTGGATAGATATGATGACGGCTACTCGGCCATGGAGATGGCTGGCTATGACATTTTGGATCGAGTTGGCGAGCGCGTGTTGGCGCCTGGAGATGCAAGGCATCAGCTGGACCGGATCAGCTTGTCGGCGCGGCTTGAGAGCACGGGTCCTCCTGGTCCCGAGTGCTTTGGCCCGCGCATCATGAACGAGCCGTCAGTGAAGGGCTTCCAGCTCGCAAGGGGCACCAAGAGCTACAACGGCAGCACCAAGCCAGAGGATTGGCTCAATGACTATGTCACCGCGGTTCATATCGCGAACGGCAACCGGAGATGGGCGGTTCGATACGTCCCGCAGATGCTAGAGGGTCCAGCTCGCACTTGGCTCAACAACTTGCCCAAGAACAGCATCAATTGCTGGCTGGATTTCTCGGACGCCTTCATCAGCAACTTCACCAGCACATACAAGAGGCCGAATAGGCCACAGCAGTTGTCCGCTTGTAGGCAGCGAGAAGATGAGACGGACCGCGAGTACCTTACTCGGTGGAGCACATTGAGGAACACCTGTGAAGGTGTGAATGAAGCCCAGGCCATTACTTGGTTCGCGCAGGGCTGCAGACATGGCAGTATGCTGTGGCAAAGGTTGCAGAGGGAGATGCCGAACACTCTGGCGAAGACCATCAAGATTGCGGATCAGTACGCACTCGGTGATCCTACCCAGCCCCTGATGGACTCCTCTGAGCCGAGAAGAAACTTCAGCAACAGCAAGCGCAACGAGTTCCACAACAAGCGCAGGGGTGACCGAATAGATACTCGGTACGACCCTGAAGAGGTGAATGCAGTGGCTGTTGGAGCTGGGGGTAGCCAAAGGCAAAAACCTGCTGGAGCCTACGGGCAGACCCAGAACCAGGGCCAGGGCAACAAGAAACCATTCTGTGCTCCTCAGTCGGGTAGCGGCAACTCGGAGCAGCCAAGGAAGTTCGTCTTCAACGACATGAAGGATGGTCCATGCAGTTTCCATACGCAGCATCCGTCGAGGCCTGCCAACCACACTACTCGGCAGTGCGAGTGGTGGGATGAGATCAAGAATGAAGGCTTGCCTCCTCCACCTCCTCTGCCAGCCGCAAATGCCAATGTGCAGCCTGCTCGCGCACCCGCAGCTCGGCCGCCAGCGTTCCCGAGAAGAGAAAATGTGAACCAAGTGGCTTTAGGAGCCAACCGTCACTTCAACAATGAGGGCTACCGCAACAACAACAACAACTACAACCGCAACAACAACAGAGGCAACAACAACTACCAGGGCAACAACAATAACAGAGGCAACAACAACTACCAGGGCAACAACAACAACGGCAACAATGGGGGCGGAGGCTCCAACCAGTACCAAGAGCACCACGAGAGCTACATGATCTTCACCTCTGAGCCAGTCGACAAGCAATCACAGCACAGGCGTGCTATGGAGGTCAATGCAGTAATTCCTGCTGTCCCTCGCTACATGTATTGGTGTGACCAAGAGATCAGGTGGTCCCGAGTAGATCACCCCAAGGTGATGCCCAACCCGGGTAGCTACGCCTTGGTGTTGGATCCTACCTTCCTGGGTCCCGAGAAGAATGTGAGGTTCAGCAAGGTGCTAATCGACAACGGCAGCAGCATCAACATCGTGTACAGAGACACACTCGAGAAGCTTGGCCTGGCCGAGAACATGCTACTACCTAGAAAGACCACCTTCCATGGCATTGTGCCGGGAGTTTCGTGCAACCCGATTGGCCGAGTATGGATAGATGTGCTATTCGGTACAAGGGAGAACTGCCGCATAGAGCGCCTGCAGTTCGAGGTGGTTGATCATAAGAGCCCTTACCATGCTCTACTCGGCAGGCCTGCTCTGAGCAAGTTTATGGCCTCTACCCACACGACATATCTGAAGATGAAGATCCCTGGTCCCAATGGTGTGATTACCATTGCTGGTGATTACAAGAAGTCCATGGAGTGTGCCTCTGCTGGTTCCCAATTGGCGGAGTCAATGGTGATTGCTGCCGAGAAGAAGAAGATGTATGAGGTGGTGGCTATGGCGCAATCCGCGCAGGCTGGTGCGCAAGGCGTGCCGAGTACCCAACACGGGACCGCGTTCCAGGCATCTCAGGAAACCAAGAAGGTCCAGGTCGACCCCGAGTTCCCCGACCGCGTAGCCATCATTGGCTCCGGGTTGGCGGAGAAATAGGAAAGCGAGCTCATCCACTTCCTCCGTGAGAATCGGGACGTGTTCGCCTGGTCCAATGAAGATCTACCAGGAGTCCCGAGGGAGTTGGTTGAGCACTCATTACATGTGCGTCCCGACGCCAAGCCAGTGAAGCAGGCTATGCGCCGCTTCGGAGATGAGAGAAGGAAGGCCATTGGTGACCAGATCACCAAGCTGCTGATAAGCAACTTCATCATGGAGGTGCTGCATCCGGATTGGCTAGCCAACCCGGTCATGGTCGAGAAGAAGAAGGAGGATCCCAAGGCTGCCACTGCATGGCGCATGTGTGTCGACTACACCGACTTGAACAAGGCATGCCCCAAGGATCCCTTCCCGCTACCTCGCATCGATCAGGTGATCGATTCCACTGCTGGTTGTGAACTGCTGTCTTTCATAGATGCCTACTCTGGTTTCCACCAGATTGCACTCAATCCTGCTGATCAAATAAAGACTGCTTTCATTACCCCGTACGGGGCTTATTGCTATCGTGTCATGTGTTTTGGCTTGAAGAATGCGGGTGCAACCTATCAGAGATGCATGCAGAAATGCTTGCACGATCAGCTCGGCAAGAATGTGCAGGTGTACGTAGATGACATTGTCATCAAAACGAATAAAACACATACTCTGCTTGCCGACCTGGAGGAAACCTTTGCTAACCTACGCAAGTATAAAATGAAACTCAATCCGAGTAAATGCACTTTCGGCGTCCCGGCTGGCAAGCTACTCGGCTTCCTGGTGTCTAGTCGGGGCATTGAAGCCAATACTTCAAAGATAAAAGCTATTGAGAGCATGTCTTTGCCGAGATCCCTGAAAGACGTGCATAAATTCACTGGTTGCTTGGCATCTCTGAGCCGTTTCCTGGGCCGAATGGGCGAGAAGGCCCTGCCTCTATACCAACTGATGAAGAAAAGTGACAAGTTTGTCTGGACTCCGCAAGCGGATGTGGCATTCAACGAGCTAAAGGCAATGCTGGCTAGTGCTCCCATCTTGGCTAGTCCGCTACCCAAGGAGCCAATGCTGATGTACATTGCTGCTACTAACCGAGTAGTCAGTGTGGTGATTGTGGTGGAGCGAGAAGAAGAAGGCAAGAGTGTGCAGCGCCCTGTGTAGTATCTCAGCGAAGTGCTGTCTAGCTCCAAGCAAAACTACCCGCACTACCAGAAGATGACCTATGGCGTGTACCTGGGCGCCAAGAAGCTGAAGCATTACTTCCAAGAGCATCCTATCACGGTTGTGAGCTCTGCTCCCATCTCGGATATCATGGGCAACAAGGAGGCGAGTGGCAGAGTAGCCAAGTGGGCAATTGAGCTAGCCGCGTATGCACCTGCGTATGCGAGAAGAGAAGCTATCAAGTCTCAGATTCTGGCGGAGTTTCTGGTGGATTGGGCCGAGGTGCAGTATGAACCTCCTGCTCCAGTTTCTAATTACTGGAAGATGCACTTTGATGGCTCGAAGGTGAAGGAAGGCCTTGGTGCTGGCGTAGTGCTCACGTCACCCAAGCGAGATCAACTCAAGTACGTGCTGCAGATTCATTTCAAGGCGTCCAACAACGTAGCAGAGTACGAGGCAGTGGTGCATGGTTTGCGAGTAGCCAAGGAGGTTGGCGTGCAGCGCATTATATGCTATGGCGATTCAGATCTGGTGGTGCAGCAAGTCTCTGGCACCTGGGATGCTCTAGATGCCAACATGGCATCATATCGCTTCCTGGTACAGTCTATGACTGGATTCTTCGAAGGCTGCGAGTTCCAGCACATTCACCGAGCAGAGAATGAAGCGGCAGACGAGCTGTCCAAGTTGGGATCTTCTCGGCAATCCATCCCGGCGGGGGTTGCCTTGGAGCACTTGAGGAAGCCATCCATCAAGCCCTCTCCCAACTCGGAATCCATATTTGTCCCTTCTCTGCCAAGCGAGGAATCTGATCCCATGGAGATTGACTGGGAGCGGGGACTGCTACTCTCAACTCGGGGACTGCCGTTCTCTACTCGGGGACTGCCACTCCCTACTCGGGGACTGCCACTCCCTACTCGGGGACTGCCACTCCTTACTCGGGGACTGCCACTCCCTACTCGGGGACTGCCACTCCTTACTCGGGGACTGCCACTCCATACTCGGGGACTGCTGTCCTTAACCCGGGGACTGTCGCATTCATTGAGGAAGTCCTTGCCAATCGATCAGGGCTCCAGAGAAGTGCTCCCAACCCTAAAGAGCAACCAGAGGTGCCTGTCCCAATGGAAGTGGACGAACCAGTGTTTCCCACGCGGGAGACACCGAGTTGGGCCATGCCCATATTATCCTTTCTAAGGGACGGTACTCTGCCAGAAGATGAAGTGGCTGCAAGACAGATTCAGAGAAGATCCAAGGGTTACACTATATTCCGAGATGTGCTGCACAAAAGAAGTGCAACCGGCGTGCTGCAACGTTGTGTGGACCCAGAAGAAGGAGGAGAAATTCTGCTGGAAATACACCAAGGAGAATGCGGGCACCACGCCTCTTCTCGGGCATTGGTCAAGAAAGCTTTTCGGCATGGCTTCTACTCGCTCACAGCTCTGCAGCAAGCTGAAGACATCGTGAGGAAGTGCAATGGCTGCCAGATGTTCGCGAGTAAGATTCACATGCCTGCTTCCGAGCTGAAGACAATTCCTATCACATGGCCGTTTGCCGTATGGTGCCTGGATATGGTTGGCCCCTTCAAGCCGGCTAAAGGCAACATGACACACATCTTGGTCATGGTGGACAAGTTCACCAAGTGGATCGAAGTGAAGCCTATTCGGAAGTGCGATGGGGCTACAGCTGTGAAATTCTTGAAGGATGTGATCCTGAGATACGGCTACCCGCACAGCATCATCACCGACAACGGCACAAACTTCGCAGAGGGGGCAATGGTACGGTTCTGCAGAGATAAGCACATCCGACTAGATGTTGCGTCCGTTGTGCATCCCGCCTCCAATGGGCAAGTGGAAAGAGCAAACGGCATGGTGCTAGCAGGCATAAAGCCAAGGCTGATCGAGCCATTGATGAAAACACCTGGGTGTTGGTTAGACGAGTTGCCAGCGGTGTTGTGGAGTCTAAGGACTACCCCTAACCGGTCAACCGGCTATACGCCATTCTTCTTGGTATACGGGGCTGAGGCCGTGTTGCCAATAGACTTGGAGCATGACTCCCCTCGAGTAACCCTCTACACTGAGGTAGAGGCGAGAGAAGCTCGAGAAGACGACGTTGACCTGCTCGAAGAAGCAAGAGAGCTTACTCTGTCACGTTCGGCTATCTACCAGCAAAACCTGCGGCGTTATCATAGCCGAAAGGTGAACCCAAGGGTTTTCCGAGAAGGAGACATGGTCCTTAGGCTTGTGCGGCGCACAGCCGGGATGCACAAACTGTCTCCTCCATGGGAAGGGCCCTTTATTGTGAGCAAAGCGCTGCACAACGATGCATACTACCTTGTAGATGTGCGCCCATCACAGGCGAACAGGGCAGATAAAGCTGGAGAGGAATCTAAGCGTCCCTGGAATGTAGCTCTACTCCGTCGTTTTCATTCGTGAGCAAAGATGTGTATGTACTCTCAATTCTACTCCGCAATCTGAAATTGAACTCGGGGACTGCCCTCGTCCAAAATTGCTCTAAGTGTTTCTACTCGGCTTTACTTTTTGCCTATTCGGTTACTTCACTTCAAAATTCATAAGTACATTGAGTATTGTGTTTAAACCTACATGCCAACTCTTCGACTCTGCTGCTGTCCGAAACCCGGCTTCATGGCAAGCAAGAGAACAAGCAAAAGGTCAATGGGCACAAGAAAAATTGCTAAGAAAAGAGTGCAGGAACCGAGTAGGGTGCATTTACTACTGTTTTTTGTCTTGTCTTTTCGGCTAAGTGGTGGGCTGCGTTATTATGATTGTTTCTAAGCGGCTAAGTATTTGCAGCTCTAATCTTTGACTCTTGTGACTCGAATACCAAAAAAGCAACAAGTTGCGGGTAGAGCTGAGACAAAAAGAGAGAGTGAATAAGAAATGCAACTCGGGGACTCGCATGATAACGCAACCCGGCATCGAGCCAAGGCTGAGCGAATTGATTAAGTTGAAGATAACGGCGGTGAATAAAAATGAGTAGCAAACGGCATAAGTAGTCTGATACATTTGCACCCGGCATCCCGGGGATCTGATAAGTGTTTGAGGAATGAGCTGCAGGACAGATTCAGGTCGAGGCGGCGTTCTCAGTGGCGGCCTTGGCTGCTTCATCTTCAGTATTGGCCGTGGTAGCATCTGCCTCAGAGCTGGCGTCAACGGTCTTCGCAGTTTCGTCCTCGGTGCTGGCCTTGGCAGCATCTGCTTCCGAGTTGGCGATGTTGGACCTCGTTGCATCTGTGTTCGCCTCGGTGGCTACCCGGTCTGAAATGGCCGTGGCCACCGAGACGGGCACTGTCGCTGAGGTGGAGCCACTGGCTTGGGCGCGAAGGCTAATCGTGTCGTCGAGGGAAGCTCTTGACGAGGTGCCGAACTCGAGCGCGGAGGTGTCAATCGACATCTTCTCGTTCTCGTCCTCCTCATCGCTACCCGCGACGACCGCGGCCTTCCCCTTCCCGGCCTTGCCACCAGGAGACTCGAAGCAGCTCAGGTCCAGCTCCTCTGTGTCCGTCTCTTCGTCTTCGTCCTCCTCCTCGCCTTCGTCCACCTCGGTGTCGGGCTCGGTGAGGCCGTCGATGAAGGTCGCAGTATCAGCATACTGAGCGACCTCGTGAGCGACCAGCTGGCGGATAGCCACGCAGTCGGGGTTCTTCTCCCACTTGGAGTCCTGGCGCATCTCGCGGATAATTTGCAAGTTGAGATTTTCGTACCAGCTGGTGATGAATAGAAGCATCATGTCCGCGCCTGCCCGAGCTCCCGATGCGCGCCATTTCTTCAGCTCGGCTTTCACGCGGTGCAGCTTCAAGGCAAGTCCGCAGATTGTCGTTGGTGCAGAGTCATGAGGCCAGAAAAGGTCGTGCAGCTGGAAGGCGGCGCGCACCAGCTCGGTGCCCACGCCCGCTAGACGCTGGAATTGCCCTTGCATAACCAGGATGCTCTCCTCAATTTATGCTCTGGTGTCCGAAGGCTCGCCCTTCTCAGCGCGAGCTGCTCGGGTCTTGGTCAGAGCAGGCCCGCAAGAAGACTCGAGATCGGGGAAAACTTCTGCAAGAGCTATCAAGAAAATCAGAAATAGAAGCAGAGAAGAAAAGTAAATCCGAGCAGAAGAAAACACTTACTGTTCAAATCATAGCGCAGCCCTTGCAGCTAGTTCTTCCACGTTTCCTCGTTGGCTAGGTTCCTCTCTTCAATCAAGCGGAGCCCGGACAGCTGAGCAAAGAGATCAACATTGCTTTTCTTCAGCACCTCGCACTCCTGCTCGAGGGCTTTCTCCTTGTCCTTGGCTGCTGTTTTGCTCTTTGCCTTCTCGGCGATTATTCTATCCCTTTCGGCAGCAATGTTGATAGCATCCTGGAGCGCAGTGCGCAGCTGGACTTGGAGCTTCTCCATCTCCGTAGCATGTTCTTTCTGCAGCTCGACAGCCTGGCTGGACAACTGCTGCTGCACTTCAGCAGGTTTGAGGCAATCTTGATGCTCCTCGGCAAACTTCTTATGATCTTCTGAGAAGAGCAAAGCACGGTCAGCAGAGTAGCGAAGAAAGAAACACAAAGACAAGCCGAGAAGACGGCAACGTACCTTCTAGTCTTTTAATCGTGGCTTGTCCACTCTCGACAAAGGCGCGGCAGGTTGAGTGCTCCTCCGCCAGGGCCTTTAACTTCCCTGCAAAGTAGAACTGGTTAGCGCAAAAAGCAGAAGCGGACGTAAACACCAAACGCGAGAACCGCGTAGCTAAAAGCGTACCTTCAACTTCAGGAAGTTTCAATGTGCTGTTCATCACATCCTTCTCGGCTGCCTCGTCGTCTGCGCGCTCTCTTTCCAGGGCCTCAATGCGTCTCTTGGCAATGGCATGGTTCCAGAGTAGCTGACGGTGCAGGCCGGTCCGCTTCAGTAAGCTATTCTGAGAAGCAAAAGGAAGAAGAATCAGGCAAAGTAATAAAGATTCAACCCGAGAAGGCGACAACTCGGGAGTGTATCCGCCTACTCGGCCAGAATCCCGGGGACTGTGTGATGGATAAGGAAAAGAAGAAGAGTAGAAGAAAAGTGAAACGCAACTCGGGGAGGATGAGTAGAAGCTTACCGCGTAAGATTGCTCAAGGTCCTCTACGTTCTTGCGGTGGACGAACATCTTGGCGGCAAGCGTGCTGGAATTGGATGAGATAGTCATGGGTTTGTAACCCAAGTCTGCCTTGTTCCAATCGACACGCATATGGTCCAAGTCGCCCAAATCCGTGCCGTCCCAGTTCGAGTTGCCAAGGACCTTGCTGTCCCACTTGGCATCGATGAAACCAACCAAATCGAGCACTTGCTCAAGGCCCTGGGACGTCACCGCCTTGTCCTGAACCTCGCACGAAGAAATGGAGAGGGACTTGTCCTGATTTTGGGCCGGGGGTCTGGAGTCCACTGCCACGGTTTTCTTCCCTTTCCGAAGAGCAAGTTTCCTCTCCGCGGGGGTTAAGCCAACCTGGTGCTGCTGGCTGACCTTCACCATATAAGGTGGGAAGCTGGGCGGATCTACGACACTGGATGCGCCAACGGCGTCAGCAGCCGCGCCAGGCTCGCGGATAGCCAGCTGAGCGGACTTGGCGATTAACGTTGGCGGCGGCATCACGGCTGCATCTTGACCGGCGCCACGCGCCGGGTTCCTGCGAACAGTGCCTTCTGCCGGGCCTGCTGACTTCTCGGCAGCTCGCTTCTTCGAAATCTCCTTCTGGGCGGTTGGCTTCTCGGTAGTCTTCTTCTCGGTGGTCTTCTTCTCGGTGGCCCTCTCCTCGGCGGCTTTCTTCTCTGCAGCTTCCTGAGCGTTCTTCCTTGTAACCGGCTTGGCCGGAGGGCTGGCTGCGGCTTTGGTTTTCTGCACCAAGGAGGAGTCGGGTGCACTGGAGGAAGTACCCTGCTCGGTAGGCGGCGCTAGGGACGCGCTACCCGACGCGGCATCCGGCTGGGCGCTACCCTGCGCGGTGTCTGGTTGCGCATCGCTCAGTGGGTACTGCTCTGTCTCGTCAACGGTCTAAACCCACTGCCCGGCAGCGGGGTCTTGCTGTGTGGCATCTGGTTCTTCTACTCGCGGCTGGGCCGCGGGGTCTTCTTGTTCAGCAACCCCTGTTGCTGGCTGCTCTTGTTCTCTTTCCTGCCGCTCAAGGGCGGCGTCGTCGTGCATCTCGCGGTCTTGATCTTGGTTCTCCTCGGCTGTGTTGGCCGGAGGAGAGGGAGGTCTCTCTTGGCGAGCAGCGTCCTGCGCCTCCTGCTCTGCGCGGGACTGCTGCTCCTGCTCGACTTCATGAGCGTCGGTATCCCTGTACCGAGCCTCGTCGGAGTCCTCTTCGTGGGCTGTGCCGGCTTCATTCTCATCGCCATCGAGGTTGATGAGCTTATCAACGTCAATGGCGGCTTTCTTCTTGGTCTTCGTGGGCGCACGAGCGGCATCCGCATCCAAGGGGGCTCTGAAGACAAAGTTGCATTCAGAAATAAGAAGAGGGCAGAGGAAACTAAGAGGAAACAGCGAAGTAAAAGGATTGGGAATCAACCGAGAAGAACGAAGTGAACTGAAGCGTACAATCGAAAAGGAACTTACCCCTTGCGGGTAGGGATCGCTGGTCGTTTCCTCTTCACGACCTTATTGGTCGTCTTCTCGGTCGGCTTCTTCTTCTTGGCGGGGGCTCTTGGGCGCCGCTGCCCGCGCGCTTGCGGGTAAGAGGAGCGGCAACTGAAAGAGGATCGACGAACAGGGCTTCCTTGTCCCCGTCCTCATCCTCACTTTCGTCCTCAGCATCGGCACCATCTGTGAAATAGAAAGGAAGAAAGGCAATTCAGAAGCAGGAAGCAGTTAGTTGGTGCTGCTCGCGATAAGACGGGATAAAATCAGTTACCTTCATCTTCGTCCTCGGACCAGTCACGAAGAGACGCGTCCACGCGATGCTTACTCGTCTGGGCGGCTTCAGGAGGATTAAGCTTGTCCGTGGTCTCGAAGGAGACCTCATCGTCTTCCTCTCGGTCATCTGACCAGTTGCCCTCGAAGCGCTCACTGCTCTCAGCGAGCTGGCGATCAAGGACCTGAAGAATAGAGAAACATCGCAAGTTAGCCGAGTAGCATGAAGGCACTCTACCCGACTAGGCGTGCAAACACCAAGCACATTAAGCCTAAGCGATTCGGCTAAGTGTCTTACTCGGCAAGGCGTGCAAACATCAAGCACATTAAGCCTAAATGTTTCTCCTAAGTGTCCTACTCGGCAAGGCGTGCAAACATCAAGCACATTAAGCCTAAGTGTTTCTCCTAAGTGTGCTACCCGACGAGGCGTGCAAACAACAAGCACACTAAGCCTGAGCAGTTCCGCTAAACGCCCTACTCGGCGCAGAGCGCGAATGCTAGTCGCAGCAAGGAGAGGAAGCTATCTACTCGGATTGCGTATACAAGAAGCAGATTGAGAAGAACATACCCGTGGAATCGGCTTCGTGCGGCTGTATGGGATGAAGCCATACTGCCAGTTGTCTCGAAGGCCAGTGGTTAGGATGGACCGAGCGTAAGCGGCGACATCCGCGTTGCTGAGGTCGAAGGTAGTCGTCCGAGTACAGTCGCGAGGGCCGCCCATGTAGCACATGGGGTGGGAGCGGCGTTGCAGAGGCAGCACGCGGTTACGAATCCAGCAGGCGACTGGATCGTCGCTCTTGAGCCCTTCTCCGATCAGATGGGCGAGCCGCTCCTCCATCTGCATCAAGTTCCTGTTGTTGGATGGCTTGCTCTTCCAATTCTGCCCGGTAGGAGCTCGGTTGCTCCAAGGGGGCAGATTGATGCGGTCCTCGATCTTGGCCTCCTTCGTGGCGGGGATGTTCTTCACGTACAAGAAGGATTTCTGCCACTTGCGGACAGAATCCAGGCCCTTGATGCGAGGGTGATTGGTCTCGGTTACCCGGCTGCTGGTGTCCGCGCCATCCTTCTTGCCCTGGCTCTGTTGGCGGAAGAAGAAGTACTTCGACCACGTCTCCGTCGTGGGGCGAACGCCGAGGAAAGCTTCGCACACCACAGCATGGTAGGAGAGGAAGACAACCGCGTTGGGAGGAAGATGGTGCATATGGAGACCATAATGATCCAGGAAAGAACGGAGGAAACTGGATGCAGGAAGGCCGAATCCTCGCGCGAAGTGCACGAGGAAGACGACGTGCTCTCCCTCCTCTGGAGCCGGAACGATCTCACCGTTAGACGGCCGGCAGCGAACACCGGGAGGAACCCTCCGGGTGTTCACGAGCCACTGGCAGTCCTCGGCGGTGACGTCGGAACCGGCCCAGCAGGCGCGAGCACTATCACCGCGAGCCATGGCGGCGAGTAGGAAGTTGGGAGAAGATTGGAAGGAACTGGTGGAGTGGACGAGCCCGCGGCAGCGCAAAGAGTTGCACGGCGGCGGAGAGCTCTGTGACGGCGGAGAATCGAGGAGGCAGAAGGGGAAAGTGAAGCGGAAGGAGAAGAGGAAGTTACCGAGGGGTATTTATACCGCACCTCGGGTTACCGTTATGAATTGGAGTAGTGGGATCGATCGTGGCAATAAATCGTGCGGCGTGGGGTCTGTGGCCGGTTAGAAACGCACACAGCGTGGAACGCGCGCGTAACGGCCGCATTAGATCCCACGACGAGATCGTGGGCAATTACTGCGCGTGATGGGACATTACGAGCCAGTGGGCCCACTCCGTGAAAACTGGGCGCGTGGCCTGTCAGGTCCTGGGCAGCGAGGCGTCGCGGTCCTGGATGCGTGACACGTGCCCAGTTGCAGCACGGAAAGCCGGATTGTGCTCTGCGCTGCAGAGATTCGATTGAAGAAATTCTCTAAGTCTTTTTGCTCGGTTACAGAGAAGGAAGCTAGCTCTATTCGGAAGGGAGGAAACTCAAGGTACTCTTCAAAGTGCTACTCGGTGGTTTCACTCGGCATATTGAGGTTCAAGGGCAAGGTTGCCAAGCATGGTTTTAAAGCTGGCAGGGCCCAGTGAACAAGTTCGCAGGGCTCTACCAGCTTCGGGGACTGCTGTCGGGGGGTTACCCCCGAGTAGGGTAAAGGCAAGTGGTAAAAGGCAACAATCAGAAGAGAAGTTTGGTCGAGTAGCCGCCTACCCGGTACTTGCTACCCGGTCGACTGCTACTCGGTCTTACAAAAAGATGACCAGAAGGAGATATCAAGCAAGTTATATCTGTTCGAGTAGAAGAGCTGGTCCGAGTAAAACTGGCGAGAACCTACTCGGGCCAGAAGTCAAAGGAGCCGTTCTGACACCGGATCCCGCGTATCCCGGGTCCGTACTTGGCACTGTTCACAGCACTGTTCATCTGGGGACGGCGTGCCTGACAGCGTCAGTGTGTCAGCAGGGCGTCGCAGGATAGGGGGGACCTACTCTGTGTTCGCACAGTGATAACAGACTCGTTACTTGGTTTTGCCCAACGACTTTCTACATCAGGACAAGCTTAGAAGCCAAAGCTGTCAGCGGGAACTCGGAAGAAGGACGGTGTGCACACAATGTCGACACTTGTTTGTATTTGGCTGTATCCGGCTGGGCACCGGGTATATAAGGTGCCCCGCCGCCTCCTGCGCGAACGACGACGAGCACACACGACACAACATGAGATTTGAGCTGGATCACACGTAGAGATTCTTGACCTAGTTCTACTCGGAGAGAGAAGAGTGGCTACTCGGTAGCAAGAACCATTGTACTATGGCTACTCGGTGAGACACCAGAATACATAGAGAAAGGCAGGAGTAGGGGTTTTACCTCCTCACGAGGGCCCTGAACCTTGGTAGATCGTGTTGTTTGCAGTGTTTGATCTTCACCTCACGCGTCTACTCGTCGCGTGATCCCTCCCCGAGCGCCTCCAGCGTCCTTCGTCCCCACATCTTTAGCCATCCTATGGCATCTGCCGTGACACCACCACGACAGGTTGTCTTATTTTATGGCCTGCGTGTTGTATATCATATCCATGTGATATGTTGTAATGGACAATCAAGATGGAGGTGCCACGGACCTTGGTGCCACGCCGGTGGAATGATGGAGATCATACCATGATGCACAAGATGGAGATCAAGTGCAAGAAGGACCACATCATATCACATTATCCATGCATGTGATGTTTATCCTTTTATGCATCTTATATTGCTTAGATCGCGACGGTAGCATTATAAGATGATCCCTCTCACTTAATATCAAGATAATAATGTGTTCTTCCTTAAGTATGCACCGTTAAGAAAGTTCGTCGTTTCGAGACACCACGTGATGATCGGGTGTGATAGACTCAACGTTCGCATACAACGGGTGTTTTCAAGCCTAGCATGTAAAGACATGGCCTTGAAACACATGCAATACAACGGTTCTACTTGGCGAGCCTAGCATGTACAGACATGGCCTCGGAACACGTAACCGAAAGGTAAAGCATGGGTCATATGAATGATATGATGAACATGTTGATGTTCGCCTTTGCAACTGCACCGTCTCACGTGATGATCGGTTTCGGTGTAGTGAATTTGGTTCGTGTAATCACTAAAGACAACTAAGAGGGATGTTTTTTTTGAGTTGGAGTTCATGGGATAATTTTAGAATTAACTTGAACTTAATTTATCATAAACATAGTCTAAATAGTCTTTGCAAATATATTGGAGATCATGGCACCACCTACCTTCAATTTCAATATGTTCATGGAGAAAGAGAAATTAGCGAACAATGGAAGCAACTTTACCAACTGGGCACTTAACCTGAGGATTCTCCTCACCGCTTGCAAGAAACTCTATGTGCTTGATGCAGCTCTAGGTGACCAGCCCGCTGATGATGCTTCTGATGAAGATAAAAATGTTTATCTGACTCAACAAGAAGACCACAGTATAGTTCACTGCGGCATCCTCTATGGATTAGAGCCAGAGCTGCGAAAACGTTTCGAGAACAGCACTGCTTATGCCACAATGGGAGAATTGAAAATGATTTTCGATACCCATGCCGCAGTTGAGAGTTATGACGCTTCCGAAAAGTTCTTGAGCTGCATGATGAAAGAGAACAGCTCCGTTAGTGAGCGCGTACTCAAAATGTCTGCGTACGCTGATAAGCTCATAGCCTTGGGAATATTGATTCCCATTGAGCTAGGGATACATCGTGTTCTCCAATCTCTACCACCTAGTTACAAGAACTTCGTGATGAACTATAATATGCAGAGCATGAAGAAGTCTCTTCCTGAGCTTCTCTCGATGCTTAAAACTGCTGAAGTGGAGATCAAGAAAGAACATCAAGTGTTGATGATCAATAAGACCACTAGTTTCAAGAAAGGCAAGAAAGGCAAGCCAAGGGTAAACTTCAAGAAGGGTGGAAAATCTGTTGCTACCGCTGAGAAGAAAACCAGGCATGGCCCTAAGCCTGAGACTGAGTGTTTCTATTGCAAGGGTACTGGCCACTAGAAGCGCAATTGCCCCAAATATCTGGCAGATAAGAAGGCCGGAAAAGTGAACAAAGGTATATATGATATACTTGTTATTGATGTGTACCTTACTAGTACTCGCAGTAGCACCTGGGTATTTGATACTGGTTCGGTTGCTCACATATGTAACTCGAAACAGGAGCTGCAGAATAAGCAACCACTAGCAAAGGATGAGGTGATGATGCGCGTCGACAATGGATCAAGAGTTGATGTGATCGCCGTCGGGACGCTACCTCTACGTCTACCATTGGGATTATTTATAAACTTCAATAATTGTTATTTGGTGCTTGCATTAAGCATAAATATCGTTTTTGGATCTTGCTTAATGCGGGATGGTTATTCCTTTAAGTCTAAGAACGATGGTTGTTCGATTTATATGAATAATATCTTGTATGGTCATGCACCTGAGAAGAATGGTTTTATTTCTTTTGAATATTGATAATGTTGATACACATATTCATAATGTGAATGCCAAAAGAATTAAGTTGAATGATGATATTGCTACTTATATGGGGCATTGCCGCTTAGGTCATATTGGTGTTAAACGCATGAAGAAGCTCCATTCTGATGGACTATTAGAATCACTTGATTATGAATCATTTGAAACATGTGAACCATGCCTTATGGGCAAGATGACTAGAACCCCGTTTTCTGGATCTATGGAATGGGCGACAGACTTATTGGAAATCATACATACTGATGTATGTGGACCAATGAGTGTATCGGCGCGCGATGGATATCGTTATTTTTTCACTTTCACAGATGATTTGAGTAGATATGGGTATATTTACTTAATGAAACACAAATCTGAAACGTTTGAAAAGTTCAAACAATTTCAGTGTGAAGTTAAAAATCATCGTAACAGAAAGATTAAATTTCTACGGTCTGATCGTGGAGGTGAATATCTAAGTTACGAGTTTGGCATGCATATGAAACAATGTGGAATAGTTTCACAGCTCACACCTGCCGGAACACCACAGCGTAATGGTGTTTCCGAACGTCGTAATCGTACTTTATTAGATATGGTTCGATCTATGATGTCTCTTACAGATTTGCCATTATTGTTTTGGGGTTATGCACTAGAGACCGCTGCATTCACTTTAAATAGGGCACCATCTAAATCCGTTGAAACGACACCGTATGAATTATGGTTTGGAAACAAACCTAAGCTGTCATTTCTAAAAGTTTGGGGATGCGATGTTTATGTGAAGAAGTTTCAACCTGATAAACTCGAACCCAAAGCGTAAAAAATGCGTCTTCATAGGATACCCTAAAGAAACAATAGGGTACACCTTCTATCACAGATCCGAAGGCAAGATTTTCATTGCCAAGAATGGATCCTTTTTGGAGAAGGAGTTTCTCTCGAAATATGTGAATAGTAGGAAGGTAGAACTCGACGAGGTTATTGAACCTTCTCTTCTTGGAATGGCGAGTAGCGCAGCGCCGGAAGTTGTTCCGGAGCCGACCCCGTCAGTTGAAGAGAGAGATAATGATCAAGATCATGAAACTCCAGTAGAGGAAACTACCGCACCTCGCAGGTCAACTAGGGAGCGTACAACTCCTGAACTGTACGGAGATCCCGTATTAAACTTCATGGTAGATGGAGATGATGACCCTGCGACATATGAGGAAGCGATGATGAGCCCAGATTCCAACAAATGGCTTGAAGCCATGAAATCCGAAATAGGATCCATGTACGAAAACCAAGTTTGGACTTTGGTGAATTTACCCAATGACCGCAAGGCCGTTGAGAACAAATGGATCTTTAAAAAGAAAACTGACGCTGATGGTAATGTGACCGTCTATAAAGCTCTACTTGTCGCAAAAGGTTTCCGACAAATTCAAGGAGTTGACTATGATGAGAGTTTCTCACCAATAGCGATGCTTAAGTCGGTTAGGATTATGTTAGCAGTTGCTGCATTTTTCGATTATGAAATACGGCAGATGGATGTAAAAAACGGTGTTCCTTAATGGTGACATTGAGGAAGAGTTGTATATGATGCAACCCAAAGGTTTTGTTGATCCTAAGGATGCTGACAAGGTGTGTAAGCTTCAACGTTCCATTTATGGACTAAAGCAAGCATCCAGGAGTTGGAACCTCCGTTTTGATAAGGTGATCAAAGGTTTTGGATTTGTCCAAACATACGAAGAAGCTTGTATTTACAAGAAAGTGAGTGGGAGCTGTGTAGCATTTCTAGTACTATATGTGGATGACATATGGTTGATTGGAAATGATATAGAATTTTAAAAAGCGTAAAAGGTTATTTGAACAGTAGTTTTTCGATGAAAGACCTCGGTGAAGCAGGTTATATATTAGGCATCAAAATCTACAGGGATAGATCAAGGCGCTTAATTGGACTTTCGCAAAGTACATAACTTGACAAGATTTTGAAGAAGTTCAAAATGGAAGATAGTAGGAAGGGGTTCCTACCTATGTTGCAAGGCAAAACGTTGAGTAAGACTCAATGTCCAGCTACAGCAGAAGATAGAGAAAGGATGAATAAGACTCCATATGCTTCAGCCATAGGTTCTATCATGTATGCTATGCTATGTACAAGACCGGATGTGGCACATGCTATTAGTTTGACTAGTAGGTACCAATCCAATCCAGGTTTGGAACACTGTACTGCGGTCAAGAATATCCTAAAGTACTTGAGAAGAACTAAGGATATGTTTCTCGTATATGGCGGTGAAGAAGAGCTCGTCGCAAGATGTTACGTCGATGCTAGCTTCGACACTGATCCGCATGACTCTAAGTCTTAGTACGGGTACGTATTTGTTATGAATGGAGGAGCTGTAAGCTGGAGGAGTTCCAAGCAATCCGTGGTGGCGGGATTATCAACAGAAGCGGAATATGTTGATGCCTCGGAGGCAAAACAGGAAGCAGTTTGGATGAAAGAGTTCATATCCGAACTAGGCGTGGTTCCGAGTGCGTTGGATCCAATGGTTATCTATTGTGACAACAATGGTGCCATAGCCAATGCTAAGGAACCAAGGTCTCACAAGAATTCCAAGCATATCAAGCGCCGTTTTCACTCCATCCGTGAGCATGTCGCAGATGGGGATGTGAAGATTTGCAAAGTACATACGGATCTGAATGTGGCAGATCCGTGACTAAAACTCTCTCAAGGGAAAACATGATCAACACCAGAACTCCATGGGTGTTAGATTCATCACTATGTAATATAGATTATTGCCCCTAGTGCAAGTGGGAGACTAAAGGGAATATGAACGAGAGGCAATAATAAAGTGTTTATTATGTTGTTCCTTGTTTATGATAGATGTTTATTTCTCATGCTAGAATTGTATTAACCGGAAACATTGATACATGTGTGATTAATGAACAAACCGACGTTCCTAGTGAAGCCTCTCTTTTAACTAGCTCGTTGATTAAATAGATGATCAAGGTTTCCTGATCATGAACATTGGATGTTGTTAATAACAGGGTCATGTCATTAGGAGAATGACATGATGAACTTAAACCCTAACTAAGTATAACAATACGATCAAGTCATTTAGTTTTGTTGTTATGTCTTACATTCGCAGTAACTTTATTCCTTAGACCATGAGATCATGTTAATCACTAATACCGAAAGAATACTTTGATGACATCAAACGTCACACCGTAAAAGGGTGACTATAAAGGTGGCATTGGATATTCGGAAAGTGTTAGTTGAAGATCATGGATCGAGAATGGGATTTGTCCATCCAATATGACGGATAGATATACTAAGGGCCCTCTCGGTGATATCGCATCGACACCGCTTGCAAGCAAGTGATATGATCACAAGGATGTTATATCACGGGAACGAGAAAAGAGTACTTGTCGGATAACGAGATCGAACAAGGTATAGTGGATACCGATGATCGAATCTCGGACAAGTAATATATCGCGAGACAAAGGGAAATCGTTACGACGTTGAAAAATTCACACGATCACGAGAGTCATCGTTGAATATATAGGAGTCATCACGGATCTCCAGATCCCGCTGTTGATTATTGATCGGAGAGGAGTCTCGATCATGTCTATAATATTCGTGAACCGTAGGGAGACACACATAAGCGTTAGAGAGGATAGGAATACCGAAGAATATTTTGGGCAGCTCCGGAATTGTTTCGGGGAAAATGGAAATAGTTCAAGGGGTTTTTCATCGAATGGTTGTTAATGGAATTAACAAAAGGTTCGAGGTGCTGCATGCAAATGTTTGTCAATGGAATTAACAAATATAAATAAAGAAATAAAAAAAATGTTTTATTCATTTATTAAAGAAAAACCTTTGGATTTTCTAAGTGGGAAATTAAGGAATTTTGAGTGGGTGTGAGTGGAGCTTCCACTCACATGAAGAGAGGAAGGGGTGGGGGCACCCATGGCTGGCTGCAACCCCCCTTTGGGCTGCCTCCCCCTCCCCTATAAAAGGAGGGTGAGGGCTCTCTCTTCTACACACACTTGCCCACTCCTTTTCCCTTCCACCCGCTGCTCCATTCCATGGTATCCGGCTTGGCGAAGCCCTGACCATGGGATTCTTCACCACCACCACGCCGTCGTGCTGCTGGAATTCCGGAGGGATCCTCTACTTCCTCAACCCGCTGGAACGAGGGAACGGAAGTCTTCATCAAGCTGAACGTGTGAGCGATTACGGAGGCACCACCGGATTGCGGTGCTCTTCTTCTCGCTCGGGATCGGCGTGAGAACGACTACGCCAACAACGAGATCTTTTCTTGTACCACTTTGAGTCTTCGAGGGTATGTTATCTCAAGACTCTCTTTCTCCCTGTTGCCTTTCATCTCATAGATTAGATCTTGGCATTTCGGGTTTATCGCGCGTAGGAAATTTTTTGTTTTCTATGCTACGTTCCCGTTCAATTCCATACAAGAATGGATGGTGTCGGCGAAATAGAAATGATATGCCGAGGAGCATTAGCACGAGCCATCAGAGGTGAGCTTCCACAAGATGGTGGCCGAGGTGCTACCAGGTTAGTAACAATGAGCTGCGAGGTGTAATCCCATAGTGCAATTAATTCATGGAGGTGCTACACAGAGAGGTCTTCTGAAGTGTCTATTTGTTGGATCCACGCGTCGTTGGTGAGCACATTCTGGTACAAGAGGATCTCTTATGGCTTGTTTGGTACAAGAGGATCTCGATGGGATCCCGATCTTTTCCCTAGGCAGGAAACCCACGAAAAAAACTAACACCGGGAATTCCACGGCCCATTTGGCCGCCCCCATGGGAGAAGGATCCCAGCCTTTCCGCGGCCTATTCCCGGGGGACCTTGCGGTAGTCATCGAGTCGGGGAGGAAACCCCTCGCTTGCTTTCGTCACCCGACAGAGAGGCGACAACGCGACGGAGGGCTTTGCCTCCCAATCTTCACTAGTACAAAACCTAGCATCCAAGACCATAGCTAGAGGCGGTTAACCTGGAAAAAATAAAAAACGGTCGTAGAGATACTCCTCAGACGGACGAAATTTCAATACCGGCTGGGATATTCCCTTCAACGGCTGATATAGTGCATGTCTCTAAAATTATCTAAAGTACAGTCGGGTAGGAAAACAAACCGTCTCTAAAAAAATTCAGGCGGTTGGATATCATGGATGTCTCTAGCCAACTATTTAGTGTCGGTGTTTATTAATAGCCGCCTCTTAAAAGTAATAGCCATATGACGTGCTCTAGAAATGTCTATACTTGTTACTAGGATTCATCGATCAGGTAGATCAGTTAAGCCATTGTTTTCAGCGATAGGAGAGCTGGGCTCAAGTTCGATCGAGCTACTCTTTCGTTCACCAAATATCCTGTACACATTAATTTGAAGGGAATATGCCCGAGAGGCAATAATAAAATGGTTATTATCTTATTCCTTGTTTATGATGAATGTTTATTTCTCATGCTAGAATTGTATTAACCGGAAACGTTCATACATGTGTGCTTAATAAACAAACAATGGTTCCTAGTAAAGCCTCTCTTTTAACTAGCTCGTTGATTAATAGATGATCAAGGTTTCCTGATCATGAACATTGGATGTTATTAATAACGGGGTCATGTCATTAGAAGAATGATGTGATGAACATATACCCAAAGAGAATATAGCAATGCGATCAAGTCATTTAGTTTACATTGTTATATCAAACATACGAAGTAACTTATTCCTTAGACCATGAAATCATGTCAATCGCTGATACCGGAAGAGTGTTTTGATGGCATCAAACGTCACACCGTAACAGAGTGACTATAAAGGTGTCGTATAGTATTCAGAAAGTATTAGTTGAGGATCATGGATCAAGAGTGGGATTTGTCCATCAAAATGACGGAGAGATATACTCTGGGCCCTCTCGGTGATATCACATCGAAACCGCTTGCAAGCATGTGATATGATTACAAGGATGTTATATCACGGGAACGAGAAAAGAGTACTTGTCGGTAAAGAGATTGAACAAGGTATGGTTGATACCAATGATCGAATCTCGGACAAGTAAAATATCGCGATACAAACGGAATAGTTCACGGCGTTGTTGGTTCACACGATCACGAGAGTCATCGTTGAATATATAGGAGTCATCACGGATCTCCAGATCCCGCTGTTGATTATTGATCGGAGAGGAGTCTCGATCATGACTATCTTATTCGCGAACCGTAGGGTGACACACTTAAGATTCGATGACGCGTTTGAGAGGATACGGAATATCGAAGAATATTTTGCGCAGCACCGAAATTGTTTCGGGGAAAATTGAAATAGTTCTAGGGGTTTTTCGTCGAATGGTTGTTAATAGAATTAACAAATGATTCGAGGTGCTATATGCAAATGTTTGTTTATGGAATTAACAAATATAAATAAAGAAATAAAAATGTTTTATTTATTTATTAAAAGAAAACCTTTGGATTTTCCAAGTGGGAAATAATGGGAAAATGAGTGGAGGTGAGTGGAGTGTCCACTCACATGATGAGGGAAGAGGTGGGGGCACACCCATGGGCTGGCCGCACCCCCCTTGGGCTGCCTCCCCCTCTCCTATAAAAGGAGGGTGAGAGCTCTCCCTCCTTCACACACTTGCCCACTCCTTTTTCCCTCCACCCGCTGCTCCATTCCATGGTCTCCGGCTTGGCGAAGCCCTGACCGTGGGATTCTTCTTCACCACCACGCCGTCGTGCTGCTGGATTTTTCCGAGGGATCCTCCACTTCCGCGCCCCTCTGGATCGAGGGAACGGAGGTCGTCCTCAACCGTACGTGTGAATGATCACGGATGCACCACCGGATTGCGGTGCCCATCTTCTCGCTATCGGGATCGGTGTGAGTACGACTACGCCAACAACGAGATTTGATCTCGTACCACTTTGAGTCTTCGAGGGTATGTATTCTCCTTGACCCTCTCGTTGCCTGTTGCACTTCGTCTCCTAGATTAGATCTTGGTCTTTCGGGTGTCTCTCGAGTAGGAATAATTTTGTTTTCTATGCAACGACCCATACCCCTACAGTGGTATCAGAGCCGGATCTATGCGTAGACTTTTTTTACGGGTAGAACACATATGATTATGTGGGTGTTGATGATCATGTTATTTCCTCCTTGTGTATTTTATGATCTTAGTGGCATAGTAGGATGAAGCTGCCCCAGACTAAGTTTACGTGTACGCGAGAGTTGTCTCACGTGTAGCTAAGGGGGTGTCCGTTTCTCCTACTATAGTTAAGATCTAATCTACGAAGGGTTGTTAAAAATGTGTTTATCAACGTTGTGGTTGATGTTCGTAGGTATGAACGGTTCTATCATCGAAAGCCCTAAGCCACGTAAAATATGCAAAAATAAATTAGAGGCGTCTAACTAGTTTTTGCTGGGCATGTGATGTGATATGGTCAATATTACAAATTTGATTATGAGATGATCTATTTTGTAAATTATTGATATACCGGAAGGTATCCATATGATTGTCTTCTTATTGATGGACAATCAAGTTTGGGGTGCCATGGTACTTGGTACCACGCCGGTGGAATGATGGAGATCATACCATGATGCACATGATGGAGATCAAGTGCAAGGAGGACCATATCATATCACGTTATCCTTACATGTGATGTTTGTGATGTTAATCCTTTTTTGCATCTTGTTTTTCTTAGATAGCGACGGTAGCATTATAAGATGATCCCTCTCACTTAATATCAAGATAATAATGTGTTCTTCCTTAAGTATGCACCGTTAAGAAAGTTCGTCGTTTCGAGACACCACATGATGATCGGGTGTGATAGACTCAACGTTCGCATACAACGGGTGTTTTCAAGCCTAGCATGTACAGACATGGCCTTGAAACACACGCAATACTACGGTTATACTTGGCGAGCCTATCATGTACAGACATGGCCTCGGAACACGTAACCAAAAGGTAAAGCATGAGTCATATGGATGATATGATGAACATGTCGATGTTCGCCTTTGAAACTACATCATCTCACGTGATGATCGGTTTTGGTGTAGTGAATTTGGTTCGTGTAATCACTAAAGACGACTAAGGGGGATGTTGTTTTTGAGTGGGAGTTCATGGTTTAATTTTGAATTAACTTGAACTTATTTATCATGAACAACAGATCAAAGTGAATTTGCACAAATTGTAGTATTCATTGGCATCCACATAACTACCTTACACTTAGATTGTTAATTGAGATATAACTGTTATGATCTGGTAAATACCATTTAAGATTGGTACCGTATTAGTGAAATTTAAAATTGAATCCTATTGTAGATTTTCGGTATTTCCTACCTAGCTCCATGTGATTAATGATTGATTGATCTAGAGAGCAACCAATTGTACTTAGAATCCAGAGTCATGGTTGCTTCCTTATTATATATCTTCAAAAGAATGTTTTGTTGATCAAGGTGATTTAGGAACTGAAAAGAGTTGTTTTCAGAAACAATCAAGTGAAAGATATATTGATATCTGGAAACTTATTTGTGGCAACATGACTGAGTATAATTTAGCGTGACAATGTTTTCTTATATTATCTGGATATATGCAAATTTAGCGTGACAATGTTTGCTTATATTATCTGAATATATGCAATGATTGAAGATGCTAGGCGTTTGAATATTCCAAGAAGTTGGGCGCTAAAAATTATCCTCTAAATCCCTTCCTTCGAGCTATAGTAGCTTAATCATAAAATTGTTATGATGGGATGGATTAGAAGTATGGGTAAAGTAGTTTACCTTACTTGGAAATTGCCAAACTCAAAGTATGACTCAATGGGTGATAGTATATGACTAACACGCCAAAGAAAATGAGCTAGTACGTCTAGCATTGTTTGATGTTGAATGATTCTTCTGTAAAGGAAAGGGAATATTGAAAATAGAATTACAAAAGGATATATGACAGAAAAAAGAAGATAACTGGAAAAGTCCAGCTCAGGAGTATATGCTTGATATACAAGTTATAGATGTATTACTAGTTAACAAAGTATTTTTTGGTATTTTGTTACCACATTGGTTGGTATGAGTTGTCATACAAAGCAACGCAATGCAAAAAATACAAGGGCATAAAAGGAACTAGTAATAGATGTGGAATCGATTATGACAAGAACATAAATAAAGTGTTATTGTGTTCATTGTCGTATCGAACCAAACAGTCAAGATTTATTTGAAGAACTTAATAAGTTGTTATTTTTGCTAGTCTTTTGTGAGAACAAATGAGATTGTTCAAACTATGACCATATTCCATAATTGATGGATATGTTAATATAAATCATGTTGGTAAAGTAAACATCTATAAGACTAAATGCTAAACATTGCAAGACTTAGAAGAGTTTCATTTAAATTGTGACACCACCATTTTAGTTCATATCGGAAAGGAAACCATGAAGGAACTCCATATTGATGGATTTCCGGAGTCATTTTATTTTGAATAAATTGACGCTTGTGAGACCTGTTCCAAAAGATGACTAGAATTCTGTTATTAGGCCAAAGTAGAATGGACGACTAATTTAGTGGAGATTATACATATTGATGTATATAGTCCATTATGTGTAGTCATGTATGGTGGATTAATTTTTCCTTCATAAAATTCTGTCGATGACTTGAATAGATATGTGAGTATATCTATTTAAAGGGAATGGACTTTGACATTTTGAATTGGTTCAAAAGGTTGTTAATATGAAGTTAAAATCAATGTAACAAGATAATCAAGTATTTATGATTGGATCATAAAAGATAAAGTTTGAGTTACAAGTTTAGCAAAACATCTGAGAAGTTGCAGAATTGTTCTACAACTTATACTTCTCGAATACCCCACATTAGATTGGAGTATTCAAAAGACAAAATCAAACCTTGTTTGACATGGTAAGATTAATAAAATTGTCATTATAATTTTGTAGTTTATACATTAGTGACAACCATTTTTACACTGAAAAGAGCACCATCATGATCCGTTGAAATTGACAACATATAAGATATGGTTTGGGTGACCCGAATTGTCATTTTTCTTAAGTTTTGGTATGCATAGCATGTGTAAAATGTTTGCAACCAAAATAGGATAAATATATGTTTATAATGTTATCCCAAATAAAACATTGGGTATTTCTCCTATCACCGAACCAAAAGACAAATGTTGTTTGTCAGAAAGGGTTGATGTCACATCCCTGTTTTTAAGCACTTGTATAATA
Source organism: Alopecurus myosuroides (assembly GCA_028641055.1). NCBI lineage: Eukaryota > Viridiplantae > Streptophyta > Magnoliopsida > Poales > Poaceae > Alopecurus > Alopecurus myosuroides. The sequence continues at coordinate 289,992,426 of CM054063.1, read as the reverse complement.
GTATTTTAGCAAGTCTCTTAAGACCTTTGTAATGCAATTAAGTGGACAACATGTTGTGTACTGATGTTTATCTATGCAATATTAGTGGTGTGTTTCTTTTCACTCACTTGAGGAGTTTTTCTCCTAAGAAACACATTGCTTTATAATTGTTTTCCCATGTTTTCCACTAAGGCTCTTATGAGTTTATTTTTCAAGACTTGAGGTGACCCTTTGTTTCAACTTGAAAATGTGTTACTAATGTTTAGGAATCAACTTAAGCTTGAAATAAAATTATTTGGAAAAGATTCCATTAGATTTTCCAAAATAAGTTTTGCCCTGAAAAACAGCCAAGTAGCTGTTTTCAACCCTTGTTTTCCACCACAAGGATTATCCAATTAGGGATTTTCTTTGATCAAAACTACTCTCTGATATGAGTACAACAAAACTACACTCTTGGAAAAACCTACAAAGAAAATTAACACACAATGCCAAGATGGTTTTTGAGCCATCTTGTTAAGACAGAAATTGGAGCATTTTAAAAACAGAGAATGTACCTACTTTGCCATTTATTTTCAGAGCCATAAACCCATCATTTTTCAAATCAAATGGTTGGATCTGAAACTTGGATAGTTGTTCTTTGTTGAGCATTTTAAATCACTCATTTTAGAGCTGGTTTGCTTGGTGAAAACAAGCCCAACTTTTGCTATCTCTGTCTGCTTTTCCAGCACTTAGAAAAATTCAGAAACACTGCCTAACTGAATTTCTCTGACAGAACAGTGAATACACTTTTGGACTTGATGTTTTTAGCTTTTGTGCACTGATCCAAGCCAGGCCACCTTGCCAATTCGAAAACCAGGTTAGTAACCTTCCAGAAGGTGGCATTGGATCCTCCTTTGGCTGACCAGGGAGGGAGAAAACTGAGGTGGCATTTGACTAAATTGTGATGTCATTAGAGTGGTTGAAATAGTGTTATTCTTTTCTTTTGCCCATACCTTGACCCTTGCTGTGGCTTAGCTCACCAATTGGTACTGGCTTGACCCCTTAGAGCCAGTTGGAACCGTGGCCAACCGTGGAGAACCCCCAAGGGGCAAGGGCATGCCCATGCCAAGCCAACCCGAGCCCTCCCCCTTGGACTCGTGCTTACATAGCCCTAGAGGCCTATCCCTCTCGCCACAGCACTCACCTCACCACACTCACCCACCCCATCGATCTCTTGCTTGCTCGTTCGCTCTCTGCGAGCGAGGCAAGCCGTGGCCATTTTCGGGCCCGAACGGATCGAGCTCGAGGTGGCGCCGCGATCACCGCACCTCCCACCCTCCTTTCTCTTCCACAGAGACCCCCGCACTCGTGCCTACCTCCCTGACATCATTTTGCCCTCGATCGCTTGCAGATCCCTCGCCGCCGTCCCCGGAACCGCCGCAGAGCACCGCCAAGCCGCCGCCGTGCCCGTGCTTCTTCACCGGACGTGTCTGCGCCAGGGAGTCGCCTAAGCCACCGTCGTCAACACCTGCACCACCCCGCTCCATCTCGCAAGCCCTAGGTGAGCCAACGCGCGCTCTCGCTAGGTGTTCGTCCGCGGGCGTGAGAGAGAGAGAGAGAGAAAAGAGGCGCGGGGAGGAAGAAGAGAGGGGAGCCGTCGATCTGCGAATCGACGGTCTCCTTTGAAAGTTACCGCTTCGCGCGCGCGCGTGCGCTGGCGGGCTGATCCGCGCGTTAGTTGGGCCAGGAGCAGCAGATCTGGCCCATCTGGGCTTTGTCCTGTTAGGTTCAAAAATAGGATTTTCTGGCAGATTTAAATAGGTGTTAGCTTTAGGCTTAGAAAAGGTAGCATATAAATTTATTTTACCTTGCTAATTTTTGTACTCGTAGACATACAAAATTGCAACCATATCCCACTGGCAGAAACTTGTTTTGAGTTTTTATGATTGTTCTAAAAATCATATGCCAGACAGTACCCTAAAAATTGAAATGAATAGAACTTCAAAAATACAAAACATTTTTGAGCAAACTCAACTGTTTTGGAAAGCCCTTTCAAATACCTACCAGTAGAATTTTACTTTGCATCAAGGTGAGTTAGCATTTGGAAATGCCATCCATTTTGGTAAAACATCAGTGGGCTATTCCATGATTTTTAGAGGGAGTTTGGGCTATTATTTTTGAGTGAGGCAAGTTGGAGAAGCTTGGTAGTGATAAGGACTATCACATCCTAGAAGGATTTACTTTTTGGAGCAACAGAAAATTTTAGAGAGACAGAACAAGTTTTGGTTACTTTCTGTCTAATTTTTAATTATAGATCTTGCTTTGTATGTTACTTTTGTGAGTTGCAAATGATGTGATCTTGCTTGTTATGTTGTTTTCCATTGTGGTTATGATGTATACAAGTTATATGAGCATGTTAGAATAAGTGGTTTGAATGGTAGCATTTTAGAACTAGTTTTCCATGCCTATGTCTTGCTAATAGCTAGATTTTTATGTATGTTTTGAGTAGATAATTAAATGAATCTTTAGGCTAGTTGCTAGATTGTTTTCCATGGAACCAGTACCACTTAGGTGCTGTTAGTTTGTTTATAGCACCTCTGGATGCTTGATGCTTGTGGTTGAAATAGGTTTAAAATAGAAATGCTTAAGGACTAGATTTCACACTAGAGTATTCATGTATGTTTTTGTGTCTTGTTTTCCACTAGGGAAAATTATGACTTTTTGGTATTGAAACCAGAGGATGAAAAGTACTTGTGGCAGTATTTCCTTAGGATTTTCACCTCTGATAGATTTCCTCTTAAGTAGCACAAAAGCATGAGTAGCACTTGGATGACTAGGAATTAATCTCCTCACATGTGTAGCTTTTTAAGCATAGTTTTTCCTTGTTTCCTAGCTATGTTTTTATGTTATTTTTGTGAGATCCAGTAGCACTTATGGTACTGGTTAGAGGGGTATTTTGCCTCTGAAAGCTTGCACACTTGTGCATAACAATTAGCTAGTGTAGTCTAAACTAGTCTAGTAGTTTCCTAAATTTTCTACTAGTATGAGTAGGAATTTTTGGGTGTTTGTTTGTTGTTTTTAGCACTTTTATATAAGTGACCAGAGGCTTATTAACCTCTTGGTGAGCATATTTACTAGTGGAACACCCACTGGTATGTTTGCCTCATAGTGGAAAATAGGTTGACTTGTTGTCATGAGCTTATTTCACTACTTGAGTAATTTAGCAAATTATGTGTGCTAGCCATAGGAATTGTTGTGGGGATTTTTAGGCATCAAAAGGTGTTTTATGGGACACCCTACTGTCCAGTAGCATGTGCTATATCCCACTGGTCCATAATGTTCTTAACTAAGAATCATTGTTTTGGCCACACATAAGCACTAAGAAAAAGCAGATTTTCCAACTATAGTTTGTATGCCAATTTTTCTTTAGGGAAAAATTGAGAACTTTGAGTGGTACTTCTTGATTGCTTGCTGTATGTATTGCTTGTAGCATTGCTTGCCTTGCTTGGTTCTGAAAGTGTGTCTTTATTTCTTTTTACGACGTTAGAAAACGAGGAGGAAGGAATTGCTGAAGAAGGGTATTGCAACTCCTGTTACTTTCAGGATCAGGACCATCACTTGTACCAAGGCAAGCCATCCTAATGCTTGCTGTATCACTACTTATCATTATCTATCATGCATGCTTTTCACTTCTGAAGTTTTTACAAAATTATACCTTCAAAACTATTTCGAGATAGCCGCGTCCTCGGATATGGACGGTTCAATGGCCATGTAGCTAGTATTGTGTCAACTTTTCAAAAGAGGTTTTGAAGGAAGGCTTTTGTACCTGAGAGGTACTATGGAGAAATGACTAGGTATCTGTGAGATACCGATGAGAAAGAAACTATTACAAAAAGTTTCTGAAAAGAAAAACTTTCTTTTCCAAAAGAATTATAAAACCTCCAAGATATGTGATATCTACGAGAACAAAACTACATTATTTTAAATGATTTTGTTTACAAAGAGATAAACTTGAAGAATCAACCATGGCAAATCTTTTATCTGTCATGGGTAGCTGAACCATATGTATGGCCTACCCACTCCACCAAATAAGCATGTATGCATTATTGTAAGCTAATAAAGGATGTCTTGTTGAGTACATTCAAATGTACTCATTTGGTTTCGCCCCTGGTATATACTTATCAGACTACGAGGAGCCACCTCAGGAGGAGTACTATGAGGAGGAGTTCTACGCTGATGGCCCTGCGAGTTAGGATCGTCTCCCAGTCAGCAGCCTGTAGGATGAGGCGTGACTCGGGTTCTACTACGCTATGCTTATCGTCTTCCGCTGTGTTTACTTTGAATGTCTGTCCTGCGTGACAGTTATCAAGAACTTGGTCATGTGACCATTTATGTAAGACTCTATATTCGTGTAATGGATGATGTATTCTGTATGCCAACTACGTATATTGTTCACGACTGGTTCTTCTGGGATCGTGAATGAATGCATATGAGGGGTTCTGGACCTACCGGTCTGGGGCCTCTACAAAGTTGGTATCAGAGCCATCCTGACTCTAGGAGACCTTAGTTAGCATGGACGTTAGTGTATACTCCGATAATCTAAGTTATTAATACAAAAAAAATTTGGATATATGACTAAGTATAAAACTATTCCCTATATCCCACCACCTCTCTGGGTTAGACTCTACTTGCATTAAGGTTATTTCTTGCATGAACCTAAAACTTTGCACACTTGTATCTAACTTAAGCTATACTTAAAATTTTGTGTAGATGGACGTGGACATCACCGTGGCTTTTCAGTTGGGACGTCCACGTGGCGAGTCTTTCCTTTTCGAGGAGAGGCTAGTATCTATGGCTACTGTGTTGGGACGGCCACTTCCGGAGATGCGAGGAGGACTAGTTGTCGGGGCACCTCTGGAGGGAGACTGGTACGCGGAGGTCACTATCCGCGCACCTCTGGCTAGCCCGACAGTGGAGGCCTACGTGTACCGTGCTGTTGATCGTTCTTGGAACGAGGCTGCGGTGCGCGTGATACAGGAGTCAGTAGCACGTCTGGCGCACATCGGGGAGTATATGTTCATCGGTTCCCGGTTCGAGCTGATTGGGAGACGTGATGAGGATGGCATACCACTTCCTGTTGAGCCAGACTTTACCACTGTTGGTCCACACTTGGACGAGATGGAGATTCTGTTACACCGCACTCAGACCAGGCTAGACGACCAGCGTCTTGACACCCTCCACGGCATATTGGTGCACCAGACACTGATAGCCGAGACTGACGAGCTGAGGGCTGAACTTCACGACAGCCAGGAGGAGAGTGGAGCTCTGGCTCAGCAGTTGTCCGAGTCGAGGGAGCAGTTGGAGGCTACTACCGCGAGGCACCGTGCCTTACGGAGGCAGCTGAGGGCCACCCGCCTTGGCCGTGCACGCCTCACCACTAGACTGACGGCCTTGGAGGGGGCTAACGCCGTTCTGCGCGGCAGGCTTCAGATAGCTCGTGATGACATAGCCACGAGAGACGCTGCCGTAGAGGAGCTGGAGGAGGAGGCCGCAGAGCTCCACAGGGAGATTGAGGATCTTCTGCCTGTTGAGGATGTTCCCTCCGACTTAGAGGGGATGGATATGAGCGAGGCTAGCGAGCAGGATGATGATGACCTGTTTGACGAGGAGGAGGAGGACCCTGAGGAGCGTATCTTCGACGTTGGGGACAACGACGACTCTGTGTAGTCGCTGCCTTCTCACCCTTAGCACATGGTGCTGGTCTAGATACTAGTTAGGTATGCTAGATCGTTTTGCTAGATAGTTTGCTAGTAGTAGCCTTGCGATGACCCCACCAATCGCACCCCCTGTAGCTCGATGAAGCCTTCCTTGTATGATATGGCTTGTGATGTGTGTGTGTAATGTAAGGAACTCTGTTTAATTATGGTGATAAATGAAATGTTTGGCTTGGTTTTCTGTTGGTTGTCACTACTTTGCGTTCATTTCATTCAAGTTTGCGACTGCCCCGCTCTTGTTTTTGAAACATATCGCTAGTATTCCTTTTGTTTAAATATTAAGGTACTGGGTTTTCAAAAACAAGAATTTATTTCTTAGACTTACACATGTTTCACTTCAGCATGGCACCCCGTCGCGAACCCCCACCGCCACCACCACCCACAGTGGAGGCGCTGTTGGCCCTGCTGATGGAAGATCGCCAGGCCAGCCGAGATGAGAGTGCAGCTACCATTACCGCTCTGCAACAGCTAGCTGCTGCCGCCAACAATAATGGCAATGGAAATGGAAATGGTGCTCGCTCGAGACTGAGAGACTTTCAGCACACCAACCCCCCAGTTTTCACCAGGATTGTGGAGCCTCTCGATGCTGACGACTGGCTCCGCACCATTGCAAACAAACTGGAAGTTGCCTCGGTTGATGAGAATGATAAGGTCCTGTTGGCCTCCCATTTTCTCGCTGGTCCTGCCAGGACTTGGTGGGAAACTACACGTGAGACTGTTGCTGCTGGTCACGTGTTCACCTGGGAGGAATTCTCTGCAAGGTTCCGCAAGTATCACATTCCCCAAGGAATGATGGCACTGATGCGGGAGAAATTTCTGAATCTGAAGCAGGGAAGTATGCCGGTGTCTGAATACTGGGAGAATTTCACTACTCTGTCCCGGTATGCACAGGATGATATTAATACTGATGCTAAGAAGAAGGAGAGGTTCTTAAATGGGCTGGATGATGAACTCCAGTGCTCTCTAGTAGTAGTTCCATTCCAGGACATGGAGACTCTTGCTAATGCTGCTATGGTGCTGGAGCACAAGCGGAAATCTGCTGATGATAACCGCAAGAGGAAAATGACTGCTCATGGAGGACCTAGTGCTCAGAGGACTCGCAACACTCCGTATGCGAGGCCACCAACCCACAAGGCGCCTGCTTATGCACCCCGCCCCAACCACAACTATGCACCAAGGCCCAACAACTACAATCACCCTGCCCCGTATGCACCAAGGTACGGAGGAAACAGCTATGGTGGTAACCATGGTAATCACTCTGGGAATAATCATGGGAACCGCTATGGAGGTAACACTGGAGGAAATGGGAACCACACCAGCAATGCTCCCAAACCAAACCCAAGCTCAAAGCCTTCTGGAGGTTGCTTTGCCTGTGGAAAGGAGGGTCACTTCGCTCGCGATTGCCCCAACAAAGCTACTGCTCCAGCCCAGCCTGCTGCAACCAAGATGAACCATGGTCCTTCCACTGGACGGCAGAATAGGATGAAGGGACACCTGAACCATATCAATGCTGCAGAAGCTCAGGAGGCACCAGACATGGTGATGGGTATGTTTCCTGTCAACTCGGTACCAGCCGCAGTACTGTTTGATTCTGGTGCATCACATTCCTTTGTCACTAAACCGTTTGCTGAGAAAAGTGGTATGAAGCATTCCCGTATGCACAACCCTATGTTAGTACAAATACCTGGGGATAGTACTAAAGCCAACCTAATTTGCAATGAGGTACCAGTAGAAATTCAAGGGAAAACTTTTCATGCTGATCTTATAGTACTGGGATCCAAAGGGATAGAAGTGGTACTCGGTATGAACTGGATGGCCAAGTATAAGGGAGTTATCGATTGCACTAAGAAATCTATTGATATGATCTCTGAGGATGGGGAAAAGGTTGCGTACACTGCAACTCGAACCTCGTCACAAGTTCACTGCCACACTGGTATAGCCCAACCTGCCCTTGAGGAAGTCCCGGTAGTTTGTGATTACCCGGATGTTTTTCCTGAAGAATTACCCGGTATGCCCCCTGATCGGGATATCGAGTTTGTGATTGAGTTAGTGCCCGGAACTGGACCCATAGCACAGAAGCCGTATCGGATGAACCCGAAGGAATTAGATGAGTTGAAGACTCAACTGGAAGACATGTTAAGGAAGGGATTGATTCGCCCTAGTGCATCGCCCTGGGGATCTCCGATCATTTTTGTGGGAAAGCGGGACGGTACCACTCGTTTATGTGTGGACTACCGCAAGTTAAATGATGTTACCATCAAGAACAAATACCCGTTGCCCAAAATTGAAGACTTGTTTGACCAGTTGAATGGGGCTGTAATCTTCTCCAAGATTGACCTTCGGACTGGTTATCATCAATTGAAAGTCCGTGATACTGATATCCCAAAGACTGCTTTCACCACTCGTTACGGACTGTATGAATACACCGTAATGTCCTTTGGTCTAACCAATGCCCCTGCCTATTTCATGAATCTCATGAATAAGGTATTCATGGATTTTCTAGACAAGTTTGTCGTGGTGTTTATTGACGACATTCTTATATATTCGAGGAGTGAGGAAGAACACGAAGAACATCTGAGACTTGTGCTCGGAACACTTCGTGAGCATCAATTGTATGCTAAGTTTAGTAAATGTCAATTCTGGTTGACGGAAGTCGGATTTCTTGGACATGTAGTATCTGCGGGAGGAATATCTGTTGACCCTGCTCTAGTTCAGTCTGTGGAGAAGCGTGCTGCTCCGACCAACCAGACTGAAGTCAGATCCTTTCTGGGTTTGGCAGGATATTACCGCAAGTTTGTTCAGGGATTCTCGAGTATAGCCAGACCCCTCACCCAGTTGCTCAAGAAGGATAGCAAGTTCCTATGGACGGACAAGTGTGAAGAAAGTTTCAATGAGTTGAAGCACCGACTGGTGTCTGCCCCAATCCTTATAATGCCAGATGTCACCAAGAATTTCGACGTATATTGTGACGCTTCTAAGCTTGGTCTTGGAAGCGTGCTTATGCAAGAAGGGAAGGTGATATCTTTCATATCCCGCCAGTTAAGACCCCACGAGTTGAATTATCCCACTCATGACTTAGAGCTTGCTGCCGTTGTTCATGCTCTCAAGACATGGCGGCACTTTCTTATGGGAAGGCGAGTGGAAATTTACACAGATCATAAGAGTTTAAAGTATATCTTTACTCAACGTGAGCTCAACATGAGGCAACGCCGCTGGATTGAGCTCATTAAAGATTATGATCTGAGTATTCATTATCACCCTGGAAAGGCAAATGTGGTGGCAGATGCTCTTAGTCGAGAGCCGGCCTCTCTAAATGCTATGATTCTAGTAAGGCGACCCGAGTTGTGGAAAGAGCTGGACCAGCTTGGTATTGAAGTGGTCAGCTATGGCATGTTGGACGCCATAGAACTTAAACCAACCCTGGTTGACCAAATCAAAGAAGCGCAGAAAGGCCAGAAAAGTATTGATGGGATTAAAGCCCGCATGGAGAAGGAAAAGGTTGCTGGGTTTACCATCGATGCTGATGGGGGATTATGGTATGAAGGACGTATTTGTGTTCCCTCCGAATCTGATCTTAAGCAGACCATCATGGTCGAAGCTCATGAGACCATGTATTCTATCCATCCTGGAGGAACAAAGATGTATCAAGACCTGAAAGAGAGATTCTGGTGGCATGGAATGAAGCGAGAGATTGCTTAATTTGTAGCCAAGTGCCATGTCTGCCAGCAAGTAAAAGCCGGGCACCAGCGTCCCGCTGGATTGCTCCAACCATTGCAAGTGCCTGTTTGGAAATGGGATGAAGTGGGAATGGACTTCATCACTGGACTTCCTAGGTCCAGCCGAGGAAATGATTCTATATGGGTTGTCGTGGACAGGCTCACAAAAGTGGCTCACTTTATTCCTGTCCGGACAACCTATCGTGGAGATCAGCTTGCGGATCTTTACATTTCTCGGATTGTCAGCCTACACGGAGTCCCAAGCAGGATTGTATCTGATCGAGGTACACAGTTCACATCTAGATTTTGGAAGAAGTTGCACGAGAGTTTGGGAACCAAACTAGCTTTTAGCACAGCATATCACCCGCAGACTGATGGACAAACAGAGCGTGTGAACCAAATTCTGGAGGACATGCTCCGTGCTTGTGTGTTGTCCTATGGAATTAAATGGGAAGACTGTCTGCCCTTCGCAGAGTTTTCTTACAACAACAGTTATCAGTCTAGCTTGCAAATGGCCCCTTTTGAAGCTCTGTATGGACGTAAATGCCGTACACCTTTAAATTGGACTGAGACTGGAGACAGTCAGGTTTTTGGTGTGGACACTTTGAAGGCTGCAGAGGAGCAAGTCCAACTTATTCGGGAACGTTTAAAGACAGCTCAATCTCGTCAGAAGAGTTATGCTGATACGAAGCGTCGTGATGTCTCTTTCAGCATTGGAGATTTCGTGTACCTTCGTGTTACGCCACTCAAAGGGATGCAGCGTTTCCATGTCAAAGGAAAGCTGGCCCCCAGGTATATTGGCCCTTTTAAGATCTTGGCACGTCGTGGCGAAGTTTCTTATCAGTTAGAATTACCTGAGGAGCTATCTGCTTTTCACAATGTTTTCCATGTGTCATTGCTCCGGAAATGTCTGCAAGTACCGGAGAAAGATCTCTCGTATCAAGACGTGGATTTCAGGACCATTGACATAAATGATGATTTGACTTATCGTGATAGACCCCTGCGGGTTCTCGAGGAAATTGTGCGTGCTACCAGGAGGCGTGCTATAAAATTCCTTAAGATTCAGTGGACCAATCACTCTGAGGAAGAATCTACCTGGGAGCGTGAGGATGATATCAGGAAGGAGTTCCCTGATTTTCTTAAAGCCTAGACCCGCGAATCTCGGGGCGAGATTCTTTTAAGGGGGGGAGATTTGTCACATCCCTGTTTTTAAGCACTTGTATAATAGTATTTTAGCAAGTCTCTTAAGACCTTTGTAATGCAATTAAGTGGACAACATGTTGTGTACTGATGTTTATCTATGCAATATTAGTGGTGTGTTTCTTTTCACTCACTTGAGGAGTTTTTCTCCTAAGAAACACATTGCTTTATAATTGTTTTCCCATGTTTTCCACTAAGGCTCTTATGAGTTTATTTTTCAAGACTTGAGGTGACCCTTTGTTTCAACTTGAAAATGTGTTACTAATGTTTAGGAATCAACTTAAGCTTGAAATAAAATTATTTGGAAAAGATTCCATTAGATTTTCCAAAATAAGTTTTGCCCTGAAAAACAGCCAAGTAGCTGTTTTCAACCCTTGTTTTCCACCACAAGGATTATCCAATTAGGGATTTTCTTTGATCAAAACTACTCTCTGATATGAGTACAACAAAACTACACTCTTGGAAAAACCTACAAAGAAAATTAACACACAATGCCAAGATGGTTTTTGAGCCATCTTGTTAAGACAGAAATTGGAGCATTTTAAAAACAGAGAATGTACCTACTTTGCCATTTATTTTCAGAGCCATAAACCCATCATTTTTCAAATCAAATGGTTGGATCTGAAACTTGGATAGTTGTTCTTTGTTGAGCATTTTAAATCACTCATTTTAGAGCTGGTTTGCTTGGTGAAAACAAGCCCAACTTTTGCTATCTCTGTCTGCTTTTCCAGCACTTAGAAAAATTCAGAAACACTGCCTAACTGAATTTCTCTGACAGAACAGTGAATACACTTTTGGACTTGATGTTTTTAGCTTTTGTGCACTGATCCAAGCCAGGCCACCTTGCCAATTCGAAAACCAGGTTAGTAACCTTCCAGAAGGTGGCATTGGATCCTCCTTTGGCTGACCAGGGAGGGAGAAAACTGAGGTGGCATTTGACTAAATTGTGATGTCATTAGAGTGGTTGAAATAGTGTTATTCTTTTCTTTTGCCCATACCTTGACCCTTGCTGTGGCTTAGCTCACCAATTGGTACTGGCTTGACCCCTTAGAGCCAGTTGGAACCGTGGCCAACCGTGGAGAACCCCCAAGGGGCAAGGGCATGCCCATGCCAAGCCAACCCTCCCCCTCCCCCTTGGACTCGTGCTTACATAGCCCTAGAGGCCTATCCCTCTCGCCACAGCACTCACCTCACCACACTCACCCACCCCATCGATCTCTCGCTTGCTCGTTCGCTCTCTGCGAGCGAGGCAAGCCGTGGCCATTTTCGGGCCCGAACGGATCGAGCTCGAGGTGGCGCCGCGATCACCGCACCTCCCACCCTCCTTTCTCTTCCACAGAGACCCCCGCACTCGTGCCTACCTCCCTGACATCATTTTGCCCTCGATCGCTTGCAGATCCCTCGCCGCCGTCCCCGGAACCGCCGCAGAGCACCGCCAAGCCGCCGCCGTGCCCGTGCTTCTTCACCGGACGTGTCTGCGCCAGGGAGTCGCCTAAGCCACCGTCGTCAACACCTGCACCACCCCGCTCCATCTCGCAAGCCCTAGGTGAGCCAACGCGCGCTCTCGCTAGGTGTTCGTCCGCGGGCGTGAGAGAGCGAGAGAGAAAAGAGGCGCGGGGAGGAAGAAGAGAGGGGAGCCGTCGATCTGCGAATCGACGGTCTCCTTTGAAAGTTACCGCTTCGCGCGCGCGCGTGCGCTGGCGGGCTGATCCGCGCGTTAGTTGGGCCAGGCGCAGCAGATCTGGCCCATCTGGGCTTTGTCCTGTTAGGTTCAAAAATAGGATTTTCTGGCAGATTTAAATAGGTGTTAGCTTTAGGCTTAGAAAAGGTAGCATATAAATTTATTTTACCTTGCTAATTTTTGTACTCGTAGACATACAAAATTGCAACCATATCCCACTGGCAGAAACTTGTTTTGAGTTTTTATGATTTTTCTAAAAATCATATGCCAGACAGTACCCTAAAAATTGAAATGAATAGAACTTCAAAAATACAAAACATTTTTGAGCAAACTCAACTGTTTTGGAAAGCCCTTTCAAATACCTACCAGTAGAATTTTACTTTGCATCAAGGTGAGTTACCATTTGGAAATTCCATCCATTTTGGTAAAACATCAGTGGGCTATTCCATGATTTTTAGAGGGAGTTTGGGATATTATTTTTGAGTGAGGCAAGTTGGAGAAGCTTGGTAGTGATAAGGACTATCACATCCTAGAAGGATTTACTTTTTGGAGCAACAGAAAATTTTAGAGAGACAGAACAAGTTTTGGTTACTTTCTGTCTAATTTTTAATTATAGATCTTGCTTTGTATGTTACTTTTGTGAGTTGCAAATGATGTGATCTTGCTTGTTATGTTGTTTTCCATTGTGGTTATGATGTATACAAGTTATATGAGCATGTTAGAATAAGTGGTTTGAATGGTAGCATTTTAGAACTAGTTTTCCATGCCTATGTCTTGCTAATAGCTAGATTTTTATGTATGTTTTGAGTAGATAATTAAATGAATCTTTAGGCTAGTTGCTAGATTGTTTTCCATGGAACCAGTACCACTTAGGTGCTGTTAGTTTGTTTATAGCACCTCTGGATGCTTGATGCTTGTGGTTGAAATAGGTTTAAAATAGAAATGCTTAAGGACTAGATTTCACACTAGAGTATTCATGTATGTTTTTGTGTCTTGTTTTCCACTAGGGAAAATTATGACTTTTTGGTATTGAAACCAGAGGATGAAAAGTACTTGTGGCAGTATTTCCTTAGGATTTTCACCTCTGATAGATTTCCTCTTAAGTAGCACAAAAGCATGAGTAGCACTTGGATGACTAGGAATTAATCTCCTCACATGTGTAGCTTTTTAAGCATAGTTTTTCCTTGTTTCCTAGCTATGTTTTTATGTTATTTTTGTGAGATCCAGTAGCACTTATGGTACTGGTTAGAGGGGTATTTTGCCTCTGAAAGCTTGCACACTTGTGCATAACAATTAGCTAGTGTAGTCTAAACTAGTCTAGTAGTTTCCTAAATTTTCTACTAGTATGAGTAGGAATTTTTGGGTGTTTGTTTGTTGTTTTTAGCACTTTTATATAAGTGACCAGAGGCTTATTAACCTATTGGTGAGAATATTTACTAGTGGAACACCCACTGGTATGTTTGCCTCATAGTGGAAAATAGGTTGACTTGTTGTCATGAGCTTATTTCACTACTTGAGTAATTTAGCAAATTATGTGTGCTAGCCATAGGAATTGTTGTGGGGATTTTTAGGCATCAAAAGGTGTTTTATGGGACACCCTACTGTCCAGTAGCATGTGCTATATCCCACTGGTCCATAATGTTCTTAACTAAGAATCATTGTTTTGGCCACACATAAGCACTAAGAAAAAGCAGATTTTCCAACTATAGTTTGTATGCCAATTTTTCTTTAGGGAAAAATTGAGAACTTTGAGTGGTACTTCTTGATTTCTTGCTGTATGTATTGCTTGCAGCATTGCTTGCCTTGCTTGGTTCTGAAAGTGTGTCTTTATTTCTTTTTACGACGTTAGAAAACGAGGAGGAAGGAATTGCTGAAGAAGGGTATTGCAACTCCTGTTACTTTCAGGATCAGGACCATCACTTGTACCAAGGCAAGCCATCCTAATGCTTGCTGTATCACTACTTATCATTATCTATCATGCATGCTTTTCACTTCTGAAGTTTTTACAAAATTATACCTTCAAAACTATTTCGAGATAGCCGCGTCCTCGGATATGGACGGTTGAATGGCCATGTAGCTAGTATTGTGTCAACTTTTCAAAAGAGGTTTTGAAGGAAGGCTTTTGTACCTGAGAGGTACTATGGAGAAATGACTAGGTATCTGTGAGATACCGATGAGAAAGAAACTATTACAAAAAGTTTCTGAAAAGAAAAACTTTCTTTTCCAAAAGAATTATAAAACCTCCAAGATATGTGATATCTACGAGAACAAAACTACATTATTTTAAATGATTTTGTTTACAAAGAGATAAACTTGAAGAATCAACCATGGCAAATCTTTTATCTGTCATGGGTAGCTGAACCATATGTATGGCCTACCCACTCCACCAAATAAGCATGTATGCATTATTGTAAGCTAATAAAGGATGTCTTGTTGAGTACATTCAAATGTACTCATTTGGTTTCGCCCCTGGTATATACTTATCAGACTACGAGGAGCCACCTCAGGAGGAGTACTATGAGGAGGAGTTCTACGCTGATGGCCCTGCGAGTTAGGATCGTCTCCCAGTCAGCAGCCTGTAGGATGAGGCGTGACTCGGGTTCTACTACGCTATGCTTATCGTCTTCCGCTGTGTTTACTTTGAATGTCTGTCCTGCGTGACAGTTATCAAGAACTTGGTCATGTGACCATTTATGTAAGACTCTATATTCGTGTAATGGATGATGTATTCTGTATGCCAACTACGTATATTGTTCACGACTGGTTCTTCTGGGATCGTGAATGAATGCATATGAGGGGTTCTGGACCTACCGGTCTGGGGCCTCTACAGTTGATTTCTCGAGAAAGTAGTTCTTGCGAAACAAGTGAGTGGGAGCACAGTACAAACTCAACGAGATTAGAGAATCTTCTTTATCATGTCAAGAGTAGCGCAGCACTAGAAGTTGTTCCGGGGTTTACTATTTTGACTAAGTAGAAGACACTACAAATGTTGTAGATACTTCAAATGAGTTTGCGAACTGTACCAGAAAAGTCCAAAAACTTTGTATTTAGAACAACTTGTAGTTTAAGTGTAAAGTGTTGTTTTGACAACAAAAGGACCTGGACCTTATAATGGAAGCAAATGATGGGCCCTGACTTCGTAAAATTGACTATGAGTCATTATATCCGCCATAGTATCCTTGTATGAATATCAAGTATGTGACTTGGTAGTCCTTTCGATAGGCATGATGCCTAACAATAGAAAAAGGGTCTATATAGCGACAAAGACATGGATTTTTACATCCTTTAAAAGTTGTACTTATCGAAAAGTTGTTTTCGACGAAGTTCAAAGAGTTGACTACTACAAGATTTTGATGTTCCGTAGTGATGCTTTAGTCTTTGCGGATAGTTCTAGCAAAAAGTTACATATTATGATATGGCAGTTGAATAACAAAACCAACTCTCCTCTCGAGGAAGTTTGATCAAGGATGTGTACTTGACACAGTCTGAGAGTTTTGTAAAATTCAAAAGGTTGCTAGAAAGGTATGCACACTTCAATGGTTGAAGTGAGCATAGCGAAGTTGAAATCTTTACCTTAATGAAGTTATCAAAAGAGTTTGATTCCATCATGAATGATAAAGATGCTTGTAGAGTTACAAAAAATTAATTGGGAGCGCTATGACATATTTCCAATACTTTATGTAGATGACATATGGTTGATTGGAAAATATGTATTTTAAATTAACACGGTTAAGATTTTCGATTTCATATTGATGAAAGGCTTAGAAGATATTGGGCATCGATATCTATAAGAGATGGATTGAAGCGCCTGATATGATTGAAGCCAAATTACATAGATTAAATATTGAAGTAAGTCAATATCGAAATGACAAGAAGGAGTTCTTGTCACATGGAAAATAATTGAGCAAGATTCATGTGTTTTGACACATGATGAGCATCATTGAAATTAAGATTTCTAAGTCATGCTATGTACACAACCAGATGAGTCCTATGCTATAAAATGTTATAGCAGGATAATTCATATGATGATTAGACAACAGCGGGAGAGATCCTTGTGTCATTTTAGAAATGTTAAGGATATGTTTTCCTATATAGTAATGACAAAATATTAGTTGTAATATGTTACACTAATAGTCTTGTCATTTATTCAAGTAATTTTATCTCAATTAAAATTTGTGATGAAGGGTAGCACAATATGATGGAAGAAAGTTCCATGCTGGATTTGAAAGAGTTTCAAAATTAAAATATTGTGACAGATACTACAACAAAGGCTAAAGTATATCGTTGTGTTGACAACTGATTATAAGCGTATTTTGTGTCAAGGAGTTCTTTATTGAACTTGGTGAATTTCCAAGAAATGTTGAAACTATCAAGCTACATTTTCACAATGTTAGTAACATCAGTTTAAGCTGAGGAATTAAGGTATCACCGGAAATTGGTGAATTTCCAAGAATGCTAACACTATGAAGCTACATTTTCACAATGTTAGTGACATCAGTTTAAGCTGAGGAATTAAGTTTTCACCAATTGACCATATATATACAAAGCCATCTCATTAGAGAATGAGTGATGCGTGTAGACGCAAAGAACATGCAAATACAATAGGACCTGAACAGTTTAGATCTTTTTGATGATGTTTACCGCATGCGAAGCATGGTAATAACACCGGTACGCCATATGTGTTAAAGTGCTTACACACTAGATTATTGACTCTAGTGCAAGTGGGAGACTGAAGGGAATATGCCCGAGAGGCAATAATAAAATGGTTATTATCTTATTCCTTGTTTATGATGAATGCCTATTTCTCATGCTAGAGTTGTATTAACCGGAAACGTTGATACATGTGTGCTTAATAAACAAACAATGGTTCCTAGTAAAGCCTCTCTTTTAACTAGCTCGTTGATTAATAGATGATCAAGGTTTCCTGATCATGAACATTGGATGTTATTAATAACGGGGTCATGTCATTAGAAGAATGATGTGATGAACATATACCCAAAGAGAATATAGCAATGCGATCAAGTCATTTAGTTTACATTGTTATATCAAACATACGAAGTAACTTATTTCTTAGACCATGAGATCATGTCAATCACTGATACCGGAAGAGTGCTTTGATGGCATCAAACGTCACACCGTAACAGGGTGACTATAAAGGTGTCGTTAAGTATTCTGAAAGTATTAGTTGAGGATCATGGATCAAGAGTGGGATTTTTCCATCCAAATGACGGAGAGATATACTCTGGGCCCTCTCGGTGATATCACATCGAAACCGCTTGCAAGCACGTGATATGATCACAAGGATGTTATATCACGGGAACGAGAAAAGAGTACTTGTCGGTAACGAGATTGAACAAGGTATGGTTGATACCAATGATCGAATCTCGGACAAGTAAAATATCGCGAGACAAATGGAATAGTTCACGGCGTTGTTGGTTCACACGATCACGAGAGTCATCGTTGAATATATAGGAGTCATCACGGATCTCCATATCTCGATGTTGATTATTGATCAGAGAGGAGTCTCGATCATGTCTATCTTATTCGCGAACCGTAGGGTGACACACTTAAGGTTTGATGACGCGTTTGAGAGGATACGGAATATCGAAGAATATTTTGGGTAGCACCGAAATTGTTTCGGGGAAAATTGAAATAGTTCAAGGTGTTTTTCGTCGAATGGTTGTTAATAGAATTAACAAATGATTCGAGGTGCTATATGCAAATGTTTGTTAATGTAATTAACAAATATAAATAAAGAAATAAAAATGCTTTATTTATTTATTAAAAGAAAACCTTTGGATTTTCCAAGTGGGAAATAATGGGAAAATGAGTGGAGGTGAGTGGAGTGTCCACTCACATGATGAGGGAAGAGGTGGGGGCAGACCCATGGGTTGGACGCACCCCCCTTGGGTTTCCCCCTCTCCTATAAAAGGAGGGTGAGAGCTCTCCCTCCTTCACACACTTGCCCACTCCTTTTTCCCTCCACCCGCTGCTCCATTCCATGGTCTCCGGCTTGGCGAAGCCCTGACCGTGGGATTCTTCTTCACCACCACACCCGTCGTGCTGCTGGATTTTTTCGAGGGATCCTCCACTTCCGCGCCCCGCTGGATCGAGGGAACGGAGGTCGTCATCAACCGTACGTGTGACCGATCACGGATGCACCGCCTGATTGCGGTGCCCATGTTCGCGCTATCAGGATCGGTGTGAGTACGACTACGCCAACAACGAGATTTGATCTCGTACCACTTTGAGTCTTCGAGGGTATGTGTTCTCCTTAACCCTCTCGTTGCCCGTTGCACTTCATCTCCTAGATTAGATCTTGGCCTTTCGGGTGTCTCTCGCGTAGGAAAATTTTTGTTTTCTATGCAACGACCCATAACCCACATAATTATGCACAAATTTTTAATTAATTATAAACTACTTTACGCATTTAAGAAATTCTAACATAAATGTTATAACCACTTGTTTGGATTATATTAATGGTGTGTTACAATGGCCAGTGCCCTGGTCACGATAGATATATTTGATCTCAAGCGAGCCAAAGCCTATGGTGGAATAAAGATTCGATGCCCTACCCGGGGGTTCTCACTGCCTTTCTATAGGAGGTTGGGTCTCGAGTCCGGACTCGAATACGTTACAAAACCCAAAGTTTATGTCAGTTGCACCTCTAATTCTTGGACCGCAAGTTTCGTGGGGGGGCACTAATACGTCTCAAACGTATCCATAATTTTTGATGTACCATATTGTTTTCATGCTTTATGCTACATGTTTCTTATACACTTTAGGTCATTTTTATGGATTTTCTGGGACTAACCTATTGACAAGATGCCATAGAGCCAGTTTCTGTTTTCTGTTGTTTTTGGTTTTAGAAAAGCTGTTCTAGAAATATTCTCGGAATTGGACGAAACAAAACACAGAAGTCTTAGAAAGTCGTCACGTACACGGAGTCCGGAGGAGACCCGGAGGGGGGCCTTGATACGTCGAAAACGTATCTCCTTTTCCGAACACTTTTCTTATTGTTTTCCTCTAAACTTGTGTGTTTTGAATACAACTAACACGGACTAACGCTGTTTTCAGCAGAATTGCCTTGGTGTCTTATTTTTGTGCAGAAAAATCAACTTTCGGGAAATTGCCTAGAAAAAACCCCATTGGTGTTTTCACACCGGAAGACCCCGAGAGCCAGAAGGAGACCCCGAGAGGGGACAGGAGGTGGCCAAACCACCCCCCGGTGCCCCCCTTGGCTGCGCCAGCATAGTGTGTGGGCCACCCAGAGCCCCCCTCGGACTCCCCTTTCGACTACAAAGAGCCTTCAACCCTAAAACGCAAGGGGGTTCAATAGTTTTCCAGAAAGAAGTCCGTAGCTCCGCCGCCACCCGAACCTCGATTTGAGGATCAGAAGTTCATGTTCTGGCACCCTGCCGGGACGGGAATTTGGAGGAGATCATCGCCATCGTCATCACCAACGCCTCTCCATCGACCATCCATGTTTCCCCCATCCATGTGTGACTAATTCCCCCGATGTAGGCTGAAGGGGGTGGTAGGGATTGGATGAGATCGTTCATGTAATAATGTCGTGATTGTTAGGGCATAGTGCCTAGTGTCCTCTATTAGTGCTATTGACATTGTTGCAACTTGTTATGCTTAATGCTTGCCACTTTGAGCCCGAGTGCCATGATCTCAGATCTGAACATGTTATTGAATCACGATGATAATTATTGTTTCTTGATCATACCTGCAAGTTGTTTACACATATTGTTGTCCGGAACCTCAGGCCCTGAAGTGACAAAAATTGGGACAACCGGAGGGGATGGCTGTGATGTGAGGATCACATGTGTTCACGGAGTGTTAATGCTTTGATCCGGTGTTCTATTAAAAGGAACACCTTAATTGACAGTAGTTCCCTTGAGGCCCAGCTGAAAACGGGCTGGTAGGACAAAAGATGTTGTGCAAGTTCTCATTGCGAGCACGCATGACTATTTACGGAACACATGTCTATGGTTACTTAGTGCTTGGATGTTTTATCTTATTTATCTGCAATGCCATGTCTTGATTATTATATGAACTATATTATCCATGCAACGCCCTATCATCCATCGCTATGCCTAAAATATTTCATCCCGATGTTTACTTCAAATACTGTTGCTGCTGTTTTCATTTCACTGTTGCTATTATTTCACTACTGCTGCTACTATAAAACTGTTACTACTGATAAACCACTACGAACAAAAGTACTTTCAGGTGCAGGTGAATTGAAAACTCACTTGTTAAGGCTCACAAAGATTCTTTGGCTCCCCTTGTGTCGAATCAATAAATTTGGGTTTTACTTCCCTCGAAGACTGTTGCGATTCCCTATACTTGTGGGTCATCAAGACTATTTTCTGGCGCTGTTGCCGGGGAGCATAGCTTTATTTGCGCGATCACGGGAGAGTACTATTATCTACTGCCATCATTCATCATGGGTAAGACTCGTGATGGAAAGTTTCCTATATTACCATCCATTACAAGAAGAGGTACAACTCTTAAAACCTCTCTTGCTTTTGATTCACCGTCTGTTATAATTAAGCTTCTTACACCACCACATGCTACACATGCTTCTTCTGCTGAATCTGAAAATACTTCTAATACTTTTGATGATTCTTCTACTGTGCTTGACGAGAGTGGTTCTCTCGGTCCTTTCTTAGATGCTACTATTGCTAAAGCTAAAAATATTGCAAACACTAAAACTCCTGATAAAAATCCTGTTACTCCTGCTTTTTCACCTGAGTTTGGAGAGAATCCTAGTGATGATTTTGATGATTCCTATATTGAACTTAGTGATGATCTTATTGATGAAATACAATCTATGAAGGATAAAGATGTTGTTATACGTCTTATTGAAAGTCGTGTTGTTAAATGTAAATTATCTCCTCATGCTAAGTTTGCCACTTCTCCCATTAATATTAGGGATAAGGATTATGATTTGTCTCTTGATTTATCTAATATATCTATTGTTGAGAAAGAACCTTTTTGTGGTACTGAAAATGAAAGTGCTATGAAACATATGAATGAGCTATCCTCGTTGAGTAGTTTATTCTCTGATGATCTTAAGAAACGTAGCTACTTTGTTGCTAAAATATTCCCTTTCTCATTAAAAAATGGAGCTAAAACTTGGTTTAACAACTTGTCTCATGTATCTATTGATAGTACTATTGGTTTGGTTAATGCTTTCTTTCAGAAATATTTTCTTGCTAGTGCTCAACATGTTGCTTTACAAAATATATTTAATTTCAAACAATTGGAAGGAGAGAAATTGTCTGTATCTTGGGCAAGGTTCTGCTCTTTAGTTAGGGCTACACCTGGGCATAAGCTAGAAAATAATAAACTTCTTGATATATTCTATAATGTACTAACTGTTGAATCTAGGACATACCTGGATAGTTGTGCTGGTTGTGTTTTCAGGCAAAGAACTCCAGAAGAAGCTGAGGAATTAATGGCTAGAATAAGCCAAAATCATGATGATTGGACTATGGTTGAGCCTAAGCCTACTCCTACTCCAGTATCAACACCAACACCAACACCAACACCAACACCCAAGAAGAGGGGAATGATTGAATTAAATGATGAAGTGATGAGAGAAGCCAAGAAATCTGTTAAAGAGACGGGTATTAAATCTGAAGATGTGAAGAATCTTCCACCTGTAGAAGAATTATGTAAGCCAATACCTCACTCATCACCCATTGAGGTACACTCTCTCCAATATTTTGATAGTAGAGATATTCCCTATAATAAACCTCGTGATCAATGTTTAGATGAATTTGATAATTATGTTATTAAGCAAGATAATTTTAATATGAGAGTGCAAAATCACCTAATGGAAAACTCTAGAGCTATTGGTAATTTGCATAGTATTATAGAAAGAACCTCTAATGATGTTAAAATGCTTGTTAAACATTTTCAAATGGTTCAAACTCAAATAGATCAACTTTCTAAAGTGCAAAAAGATTTGCTAGTTAATGCTTCTAAAGAAAAACATGCTTATGAAATAAGAACTAGAATTGGTATTGGTACACAAGATCCTTTATATCCAGATGGACATCCTAAAAGAATTGAACAAGATTCTCAGCAAACTAATGATAATGTTATTCATACTAAGAAGAAAAAGAAGAAGAAACGTAAAACTGCTGTAGAATCCTCTGAACTTGCTAAAGATCCTAATAGTATATCTATCTCTGATGCTGAAACTGAAAGTGGTAATGAAAAGAATGATGATTCTGATAAAGAAGAACATGTAGCTGAACCTGAAAAGCAACGTAAAACTGCAAAGTATACTAAGGAATATTTCATTGCTAATAAACATGGTAATGAGAGAGAACCTTGGGTACAAAAACCAATGCCTTTTCCTAATAAGAAACACAAATCTAAGGAAGAAGAACATTATAACAAGTTTTGTGAATGGATGAAACCTTTCTTCTTGCAAATTCCTTTAACCGATGCTATTAAATTACCTCCTTATGCAAAATATATGAAAGATATTGTCTCTAACAAAAGGAAGATTCCTAATGAGGAAATTTCCACTATGTTTGCTAATTACTCTTTTAATGGCAAGGTTCCTCATAAGCTTGGAGATCCTGGTATACCAACTATTCCCTGTTCTATTAAAAATAATTATGTTAGAACTGCTTTGTGTGATTTGGGAGCTGGAGTTAGTGTCATGCCTTTTACTCTCTATAAATGACTCCTCCTAGAAAAATTGATATCAACTGATATATCTTTGCAAATGGATGATAAGTCTACTTCTATTCCTGTGGGTATATGTGAGGATGTTCCTGTTCAAGTTGCTAATAATTGTCTGATATTAACTGACTCTGTTGTGTTCGAAATGCCTGAAGATGATAATATGTCTATTATTCTTGGAAGACCTTTTCTTAATACTGCAGGGGCTGTTATTGATTGCAATCAAGGAAAAGTTAATTTTAATGCTAATGATAAAGAGCACATTGTTTATTTTCCCAAGAAGATTGATAGAAAATATGGTCTAAATTCCATTCAAAATATTGAGACCATCAAGATTGGAGAATTTTATTGTCTGAAAGTAAAGTATGGGCACCTAGAGGGGGGTGAATAGGTGCTACGACCAATTTTAATTTTTCTTTTGATTTAGGCTTGACACAAAGGTAAATTCTATAGATAATGCGGCTACGATGAATTTACCTATATGACAAGGATAACGATAAACACAATGCAAGCGATAAGTAAAGGGAGTAAGGGAACAAGGTAACCAAAGTGAAGCACACGGAGACGCGATGTATTCCTGAGTTCCTCCTTGTTAGGGGAGTACGTCTCGTTGGAGGGGTGTGAGCTCACCACGAAGGCCTACTCAATGCCACAAAGGCCTCACCCTATTCTTCGATGAACTTTGCCACAAAGGCCTAGTTCACCTTCCACTATTGAACCCCTTTGAGGCGGGGATCGAGGCCTTTACAAACAACTTGGGGAACACACCCACAACCAAATTGGGGGCTCCCAAATCTTCTTGAATCACCAGCAAGTATCAAGATGCCTAGGTTCTCCACAAGAGGAAACCCTAGGCTAGATGCCTCAAGCTAGAGAGGGGGAAATGAAGAACGGCTCGGTGAAGATGTAGATCGGGGCCTTCTCCTTCAACCCCCCAAAGATCTCCAAGATTGGGTGGAGAGATTGGGAGTTATGAGTGATTTGGTGAGCTCTTAAATGCTATTAAATGCTAAGGGGAAGAACTAGATCTCAAGGAAGAAGAGGAGGGGTATTTATAACCCCTCCCCACAACTAGCCGTTTTGCAGGATTTTGGGACCGGAATATCCGGTCCAAGTTTGGACCGGAATATCCGGTCAGCTGCTCTGCTCGAATCCTGTTGACTTCAACCGGAATATCCGGTTGCCCATGAATAATCTGGTTCCAATAATCTGGCTCACTTCTGTCCCGCACAGGCAACCGTACCGGATATTCCGGCTCCTCCGGAATAATCCGATACAAATAACCCGGCTCGTCTCTGTCAGCCTTTTCTCCAGTCCTTAGCCGTTTTCGAGTAAAAACCCCACAATCGGAATATCCGGCCTGAGATGAATAATCCGGTACCAAATAATCCGGCTCATCTCTGTCCCGAAAATGGTCCGAAATTTTCCTGACCGGAATATCCGGCTCCTCTGAATAATCCGGTTCCAAATAATCCGGTTGACTTCTGTCCCAAATCTCTCAGGCCAAACTTCACCGATCTTTTCGGTGATCGATGCCGATGTTAAGTAACACCTGCACGCTGAACACCTCGAAAAATAATGTACTTAGTGTTGTTAACTAACACACAAAACACCGGGAAAATGAAATGCACTTTCAATCTCCCCCTTTTTGGTGTTAGATGACAATACTAAGATTTGCAATAAAACCTTTACTAGAACATGTTTGAAACAAAATGGAAATGTCTCCCCCTATCTATATGCATACCTTTTGTTTGCATCAAATGAAAATAGATGCAATAATATACGGGGAGTAATTTCCAACAAGTAGCAAACATGCCAAAGTAACAATATCACAAATATGTTGAGAATAAGATAGAAGTATATACCTTGTGCCAAGAGATGATAAAAAATTTACCAAGCACAACAATAGATAATATCCTCAACATATAAGATAGATAAACATATAGCCACCAACATAGATAATCCATGATAATATCCAAAATAACCAACATAGTCTCACACACAATAACACATAGTTTTAAACGAGACAATAAAACGGACAAGGTTCACGAAAAAGAAACTAAATGGACACAAGCTCTCAAGAAATGATAAAATCATACGCTTGTGCCCGAACCCATGCAAATCCCGTAGTCTAGTAGCTACTTCTCCCCCTTTGGCATCGAGACACCAAAAAAGAGAGAAATAACTAAGCTAACGTCCCAACACAATCTAAGCATCCGAATGCTCAGAAGACTCGCCTGCAGACGTCTCAGAATCTCCCTGTGCCTCACGCTCATCATCAGTGGCCTCATCATCCTCCTCATCATCCTCATCAGCAGCCCTGGAAGTGGTAGCATGTGTGACCCGGAGAGCCTCCTCAATGCGGTCCCAAGGAGTGGATCATCAGCAGACCAAGCAGTGTAAGACTAAGAAACAAGAGTAGGCAGATCACCAGTAGCACCACTCACGTAGTGAAGAATCTAACTCTGGGTACTGGTCATGGACGTGTCTCTGCAGTAGGCCCTGTAATGCTCCTTATGGATGTCCACCTTCATGCATTGCACATTGCGCTGAAACCAGGAGAGCTTCCTGACATGGCGTAGAGTGTTGGAACCAGGGGTGGAAGCAAGCTGAGCACTAGAAGAGGGCATAACCCCCGTAGAGGAACCACCCTCAAATGGAGGAACAGAAGCAGCATGAGTGGCCTTCTTCCTATTGATGTACATCTTCTTGACCTTGTGAGGCTCCATGGGTAGCTCCTCAAACTCCTTCTTCATCACATCCTTGATAAGCATCATTATGTAAGGACCATAGGGAATAGTGTTCCCACCAATCATAGCAGAGTACAGCTCATGATAAATGATATCCATAACATCCATAGTATATGAAGCAGTCGGATCCTCATATTCCATGCAGTCCTTAGCCAGGATAAGAAGGTTGCACAAAGGAGTGGTGAGAGCATCATTATTACCTCCACTCGGCACCAAGAAAGACTTGAAGATAAACACCAACTGATCATAGAGAGGAAGAAGTCCCTCAATGCCTCCAACAGTAAATACAGGAGCATATAACTCAGACATATACCTCTCCCTCCGAGGTCTCTCCACCTCATGCACACGACGACCAACAGGAGGATAAGGGCTGTAAGAATATCCAAGAAGACGAGCCAGTCCGTGAAAAGGAATCTCACAAGGAGTGGACTCAGTCATCCACTTGAGGCAACAAATTTGACCCTTGCTGAATACCAGAGTAGACATAAAATGAGTAATGAGCTGGGTGTTGTACGGGCACTGGGTCTCCAGGAGCTTCACAAGCCCGAACCTCTCAACAATAATCGCGGCATCAGCAAACTCCTCCTTCTCCTTTATCACAACAAACTCAAATGGGTGCATCTCTCGGATAGGATACTTGAAGTCACAGTAGATATCAGCAAATATGTATGACTGCTCCAAGTTCCAGAAGCGAGAATCACAAGTAACATCCGGAGGAGAGAGGTAGACATCCTTCTGCCTAAGCACAGTGAAATCAGGAACACTGACATCGGTCTTATAGTTGAGCCGAGCCTTCCTCTTGGGCCTAGATGAAACATGTTTCTGGCGCTTGCCAGAACCCCTCGTGGAACCACCTGTGAAACGAGACAATAGAAGGAGAGCAATGGGGATGAGTGCACGTATGTCAAGCAATGGATGAATCATGCATAAAAACAATAGAAAAGATTCCAGGTATTAATCTACTAAGAATTCTAGCAAGGATTAATTTTGGGCTGTTCTCAAATGGTACAACACTCAGCCGGATATTTCGGTTCAAGTTTGAACCGGATATTCCAGTGCACCCGGATATTCCGGTTCAGTCGTGGACCGGATATTCCGGTACAGCGAAAACAACACAAAAGCAATCCCAATCTAGAGTTCAAAAGTAGATCGGTGACAAGTGAATCTAGTCTATTGTATCTAGCATGCATAGGGTACCCTAAGGAACAATTTCTACCAAGCATTGTCAACAAAAACACAAATCCATGGAGTGGTATGGTTATAGCACCAAGATTCAACAAGATTGAACTTTACCGGAGTCCATGGACGAAGATGCTTGGATGGAAATGCTCCCGAGGATGAGGGGAACAAGATCTGAGCCAAAGCTTGAAGATCCCGTGGAGGAAACAGTCCGGGGGGGCCAAGAAACAGTGCGGCAGCGTGGGGGTGGAGGAGAGGAGTTGGGGAAGAAAGGGCACGAACTGCCCCTTCCCCGTTAGTCTCCTGGATATGTGATTTTCGCCGGACCAGATATTCCGGTACAAACGGATATTCCGGTCCAAAACTGGACCAGAAATTCCGGCTGCCTACTGTTTCGAAATTTCCTTGGTTTCAATGGAATGACACAAGTGCTAGAAGAAGATGGCTTTATGTCAGAATGGCTTAGGATAGAAACACCAAACTTAAAGTAGTACGTATCCCTCTCAAAAGTAATAATCAAACAAACAAAAGAACAATTGAGTGAGATTTTCCTACGAAAGAACACTTAGAAGGAAAAAAACAAGAAATGCAATGAAATATAAAATAAATCCCAACTAAGATCCAACTCTTCGACAAGAAGAGTTCGGTGGCCTAAGCCACCATGTAAGAGATCATGGTATGCAACCGCGAAGATGTATCTTGGGTGCATTGCCAATTCTCGACATTGAAGCTCACAATTCAACATTAGAAAAAGAGAGATAACAATGAATATTTTCTTTGGGCATAATGGGGGGAGGGAGAACCCAATGTGTTAGGATAACACTCCCCCTATGTCCATGCCTACACCTAAACTCGAACACGTTTCATCTATAGGGGTGTGTGCAAGATCTTCAAGTCAAAATCCTAGAATCCATGACATTTAGTTCATTCCTAAAGAACAAGAATCTTGCATCATCAAGTGGCTTCGTGAAAAAATCCGCAAGATTGTCCTTGGTGGGCACATAATATAGTGCAATATCCCCTCTTGCCACATGGTCTCGGATGAAATGATGGCGAATCTCAATGTGCTTTGTTCTTGTATGTTGCACATGATTGTATGCGATCTTGATGGCACTTTCATTGTCACACAAAAGAGGCACCTTATCCATATGAACTCCATATTCCTTGAGAGTTTGCCTCATACATAGAAATTTAGTGCAAGCACTTGCGGCGGCTACATACTCGGCTTCGGTGGTGGAAAGAGATATGCAATTTCGCTTCTTGTAAGACCAACTCACTAAGGACCTACCAAGAAATTGGCAAGCCCCGGAAGTAGAATTCCTATCATCTTGATCACCCGCCCAATCGGAATCCGTCTAGCCATTGAGAGAAAATTATGCCCCTTTGGGTACCACAGACCAAATCTTGGGGTATGAACCAAATAACGAAAGATCCTATGGACCGCCATCAAATGGTATCTTTAGGAGCCGCTTGATACCTTGCACACACACACCTACACTCAAAACGATATCGGGCCTAGATGCACAAAGATAGAGCAAAGAACCAATCATAGAACGGTACATCTTTTGGTCCACATCTTTACCCTTCGGATTACGTGATAGGTGGCACTAGACTTGCATAGGAGATGTCTTGATCTTTGCGTCTAGGAAGTTAAACCTCTTGATCATATCTTGGGTATACTTGGCTTGAGAATTGAAAGTACCACGAGCCAATTGCTTGATCTCAAAGCCAAGGAAGAATTTAAGCTCACCCATCATAGACATCTCGAACCTGTCAGTCATAAGCTTAGAGAACTCATTATTGAAAGCTTGATTAGTTGAGCCAAAGATAATATCGTCCACATAGAGTTGGCATATGAAAATCTCTCCCTTTACTCTCTTGGTGAAGAGAGTGGGGTCGATCTTCCCAACTTCGAAACCACGGTCATCTAACAATTCTCTAAGGTGCTCATACCAAGCACGAGGTGCTTGTTTGAGACCATAGAGAGCTTTGTCAAGTTTGTAGACATGGCTAGGAAAGTTGAGATTCTCGAACCCCGGAGGTTGCTTCACATATACTTCCTCCTTTAGTGGACCATTCAATAAAGCAATTTTGACATCCATTTGTTGCAATTTGAAATTATGAGAAGAAGCATAAGCAAGAAGGATATGGATGGACTCAAGGCGAGCGACGGGTGCGTAGGTGTCACCAAAGTCAATGCCTTCAACTTGAATGTAACCTTGAGCAACCAATCTAGCCTTGTTCCTTATGACAATGCCATTCTCATCTTGCTTGTTCTTGAAAATCCACTTAGTGCCAATAACATTGTGGCAATCTTTGGGCTTCTCAACCAATCTCCAAACTTTGTTGCGCTCAAAGTTGTTGAGCTCATCATGCATTGCTTCAACCCAATCGGAGTCCTCAAGAGCTTCAAACACTTTCTTTGGTTCCACCATAGAGATATGAGCTTGATGCTCACTTGTAACATCCCAAGTATGAAAACCACCCTAGCATGTTATTTTTCTTGTTTAATTAAAGTTTTGCATCATGTCATCATGCTCATTTACTTGTTTGCATTTGTTTCTTATTTGTTTGCATCTGTTTTTCTCTGTTTTCACAATTCAAATTCAAACATTATCCAAACATATATTTCATACTTGCTCTGTTACAACCTTTTAAATAGAATTTTCAAATAAAAACAACCAATTTTTTTTCATTTTATTCCATAGTGCTCAATTATTAAAATGATGGTTTTAATCAATCAATTATTTCCAAATCACATTCAAAATTCAAATACATTTTACAAACAGCACCCAAGTTGAAAATATAAAAATTACCAAACACTTATAAGCATTTGTTCTAAATTAACATAGGGTTCCCCCTATTTAAAAGTTTGTTTTTCATTAATGTTCACTTAATATAAAAATCATCCAAATTTGAATTAAATACAAACATCAAGTTATTTTGAAAATTTTGAAAATCAAAGTTGTAGAGTGGTTGCTGTTGACCTATTTAACCCACCCAAATTTTCCCAAAATTTTCCTAATTCAAAAATCCCATCTTTTTCTCCATTTCCTTTTTCTGCAAAAAAAAAAACAGGAGGAGAGAAATTTTAAAAATAAAATTGGCGCCAGGGGGCAGTGGGCTGCGCCCAGCCCATTTTTTTCTTCTCCCGCGCGCAGCCCGGCCCTTCCCTCCTTCCCTCCAGCCCGGTACCGGTTCGATCTCTTTTCCCCCTTCATCCTCGCGTACGGCCGCCCATCCGGCCATGCCACGGCGGCACTGCTGCGAGCAGACGGCCAGGAGAGCTCCTGGAGCCCTATAAGAACCGCCCTAGGTCTCCGCGCCCTAGCCCTAAACCCTAGGCCCCTATCCCCTCGAGCTCCCGCCGCCGATTTCCCCTCTCGCTGCGCCTCCCTTCCCTCTGCAACCTCACCGGAGAAGCGCCCCTCTGAAACCCCGATGAGCACCGCCGCCTCGACGCGCCTTTCACCCACCTAGCTACGGGAACCAGTCCACCACACCTCCCTCTTCCGTTTGGACACCGCAGCCACCCCGGAGATCCACCACACCGTCGCCGCCGTCCTCAACCTGTCGCCACCGGAGACTACCTCGGGCCTCTGCTCGACGACAACGCCGGTGAGCCACCGTGCCTCCATCTCTCCCTCTGCTTGCGCAAGCACGCGCACACGAGCGCAACACCAGCACCCACCAGATCCCATCAGCAGCCCGGCGCAACAACCCCTCGGTGATCGCCGGCCGCCGTCGTTGTTCCTCTGTCAGTTTCAGTCGCGCGCGCGCAAAGTTCAGTTATCGCGCAGCTGAACTACAACCTCTCTGCATCTCTGTATCAGTCAAAAAACTGAAGCGTACTGCAGTGGTTGCAGTGCTAGCGCGAGCGAGGCAGGGCGTGGGTTCGAGCCTTGGCTCCCTGGATTTAATCCAAACCTTTTGCGTGGGGCACTGACAGGCAGGCCCCACCTGTCTGTGGCACTGGTGCCACGCGTGCATCCACGCTGGCCCAGGGCCCAGTGGCAGTTCCCTGGGTAGATAACTGCGGGGTAACAAAAGTTTTCCAACTTTTCTGTTTTAAATCAAAGCCCTTTAAAATTACAGAATGGTCCTCTAATTTAAATTGCTTATAACTTTTAAATTATAACTCCACATAATAAAAGTAAAATATGTGTGTTGATCCAAATTAAGTTACCTATCTAACTAAACCATTTGTTTTCTGTTTTGAATTTTCCAAATGCATTCAAAATTTGAATTCAAACAAATCATTTGTAATTTGCTAAAATCCATAACTAATTCATAATTAATCCAAATAATGCAAATAAAATATGTTTTCCATACCATTTTGAACCACCTATTCAAATATAAATTTTGTTTCATGGTTTGAATAATTAAAATTGCTTAAATAATTTAAACCTTGTTTAAATCATTTAAATTTGCTAAATTCATAACTTGCTCAAATTAAATTATTTTTGAACATGTAAAATATGTTTTCAAACTAGAAAAGTATAAACTTTTCAAATATGAGTTTGAATTTATGTTTTGAACAAATAAAAATTCAATTAAATTCAAACTTGTTTAAATTCATTTAAATCTTGTTTAACTTGTTTAATTCATAATTAAATCATTATAATTCCTTTTTCAATAATTGAAACATGTAATCCACCTAAAATTTTATGATCTTTTCAAATATGAGTTTTGTTATTTGTTTTGCACAATTTAAATTGGTGAAAACAACAACTATTTGTGTAATCCCTTTAAGGACCAAAAATTCCCTAAATTAATAAATAAATTTCTAAATTGGTAAACCCTGTTTTAAATTGGTTCTATTGTTGTTATTTTGTTGTTTTCCTCATCCATGCATCATAATAATCCACTTTCACCTATTGGTTAATTGGAAACAATTGTTCAACCTAAAATTCATGGGCTTTTCATATGCAACTCAAAATTGCATATGTGTCCATTTAAATTGTGTTACCATGCCAACTAGTTTATTTTGATGCATCCATTAAATTGACATGCATCATCCCATGATTGTGCACTATGCCATGATATTGATAGTTTATCTTCCTGTATTGTTTGTTTGCTTCTTCTCGGATAGACGATGACGTTGAGACCGACGATCCTTACGACACCCCTTCTGAGGATCTAGCCCAGTACCAGGCTACTGAGTTTGCAGGCAAGTTATCACTCACATGAACCATTGTGTTCCTTTCAACATTGGTTACGATACTTTCCGTTGTCTATTTCTGCTAGCCATATGTATCGTTGCTTCTGTTACGAACCTATCCCATGATACCCTGAACCCTGATATTGCCTCACATCCAACAACGCCGTTGCTTGGGCCCGTGTCTTACTAGCATGCTTAGGGTTGTTTTTGCTCGAGTCTGTTATCAGTTACTTTCTGTTATCATATTTGATTATATTCTGGGGCTCGATGTTAAACAACAACCTGTTAATCTTGAGGTAATAATAATTTGCTGATAAGGCACCGGCAGGAGGCCCGGCGTGGTTTTGAGGCCTGCTAGTGTCGACCCTAATTAGGAAAAGGGTCTTGTCTACTGATCCATGATGAGCGCACTATCCGCATGTGGGAAGCGTGTATGGGCGCCCCCCTCAATTTGATCCGATTCGCATCTCGTCCAAATCACCACACTTAGTTCGGGCTTTCCATTTGATGCACGCATATGCAGGTACGAACCCGAGGCCAGGGTGGAACTTTTGTAGTCGGCATTTAGGGCGGCGTGGTCTTCCAGTGCGATGAGGGTCCCCTTTTCTTCGTGGGGCTCGATTAGCCGCGCACGCACAGCACGTGGTGCTTTGGGCTTGATGCGAAGAAGAGTTGAGTTGTGTAGAGTGCCTCGCTTGGTGGAAGTGCATTTCCATCCTGGCGGGATATTCTTACGTGTACGGCCAAATTGGTGCACCCCTGCAGGGATAAATCTTCTCGAGAAGCCGTGTTTTCCGCGGTTATGGTTGACTTGGTGAAAGTACTGGCTAACAAGTACTCAGAACAACTTATACCTAACTAATGATAACTTGACTAGTAATAGGCTTATTGACACAACAATTTGATCCATCATTAAACCAACTGTGTGAGTTATCCTCGGATTGCTTCTTTGGATAAGGGGCGAGATCCAGGATGGGTTTGTGTGGTGGTTAGTTGTAGATGGTTACGATACGCTATCTTATCCCCTTTCTGATAGCCGGAAGTTGTAGTATGTTCTGTAGTGGGTTAGCGCAGCCAGTTGCAGCATCTTTATATCCCGTTTCTTCCGTTGAACCCAAGGCATCTGTGCTTGGTGTTGACGGGTTACACTTTGGTGAACTGTGAGTCTTGCTTGCTAGTACGTTTATGTACTGACCCCTTTGGGGCTGTGGTTTCCGCATACTACGCTTACGAGGATCCTCGTGACGGCTACTACGTGGAGTTTGACGAGGCTGCTGACGTGTAGGTAGCGGACCCGGGCAGGATCCGAGACATCGTGGATGGGCTCCGTCTTATTTTCATTCCCGGCTTCTTAAGCCTATTTGGATTTGTCTGTACTCATACCCTTTGAATGCTTCCGCTGAGATGTAATGATGTTATGTTGGGACATGTGTCCTCTGGATGATTGTATTTGCTATCTCTGCTCTAGTGAGAGCTATTTGCAACTTATTTCCATCTTTTGTGTCTTAGAGATCTGTTGTGTTATCATTTTGTTCAACGCCGTTGACGTACCATGTGTGTATGGTATGAAGTACGTCAATGGTAGTATCCTGATTTCTATGGGATAGTTTACATCGACGGTGAATGGTAGAGATTGGTTGTCACACATAAGTGTTGGCCTACTCGTAAGAGATGCGAGTGCCGGTAAGCCCCGTAATCCAATCGACTACTGTTCAGTTCGTACGGTGAGTATCCTCTAGAATTCCGGGTGCGACAAATGGTATCAGAGCCTGTCTGCCTGTAGGATCCCTTTTACTGGTCGCAGTTGAGTCTAGAAACTATTTTGTAGCTATATAGGAAAAATGAAACGTGAGAGTAGGAATTCTGCCATTTTTCTTCTTTCCCCACCCACCCACCCTTTTTCTGGTAAGGAAGTGCAACGTTGTTTTCCCTTCTCACCTAAACTTTCAAGTTAGGATTTCACGAATCCTGGTTTCTCTAGGATAGTTATATCTACTAGACCATAGGTATGGAGGTGGTTGTGACATGATTTATCATGTTGCCTACTCATGATTGAGAACGGAGGCGTGTAAGCCCCGGAAGCAAATCCTCTATTCCTTAAGCAGTAGATATTGATCCTTTAGAAGCCCGGATGGAGTTTTCCGTAGTACCTCAGGAGTTTTGGTCTCGTGTTTCCCGTTGTTGCTTCGATATCCTGTTCTTCTCAACATCCTTTTCGTCCGTTGAAACCTTGTTGTTGCTTTCCACTTCAGTTCTCTACCGGCGTCTAATCAAAACTTCCCCGATCATCTGCAGATGGATCTCAGGTTCTTCCCGCAGGTGGTTCGGATGACTCGTTGCGAGAGCACTGCCGGTTATCCGGAGATGCTGAGAGACATGGTCACTTATCTGGGGTTCCGTTGGGCACCAGAGTACCAGGTCTACGAGCAGCAGCGAGAGTTTGACCAGACCTACTACCAGGCTATCGTCTACATTCTGTCAGATGATGGCATGAGCGTTGTCCACCGCTACGAGGCAGTAGGTTCCACAGTGGATATGGCCGTGCAGCAGGCAGCTTATGTGAGTCTCACCGTCCTTCGTGCTGACTACTGGGGATTTGACGATTCTATCTATCGCCACATCCCCCGTGGTTACATCACTTCGGAGGGAGCTCACTTCACTCTCTACGACAACCTGGATGTCTACGAGCATGATAACACCAGGCTGCACACCACCGCTCAGTTTGTGAGGCACAGTGACGCAGTTGCCACCACACTTTCTCAGGAGTTGGCCTTAGTCAGAGAGCAGCTCTACCTTGCTTTGACTCGTCTTGCGACGTACACCACAGACTTTGTTGGAGATGAGCGCTTTGCACGTTTCGATCAGCCAGTTGGTCGTCGTCTGCCAGATGCTGGAGGTTACGAGCCGATCAGAGGTCCACTCCTCAACCTCGGTGCTGGTTACAATGGGATTCCTCGCTTTGGAGCACAGGGAGTCGACGCTATGTACTTCACCACACCTAGAGTCGCTCTCAGACCACGTCAGATCTATGTGGATCGTCGTTCTACCTACTTTCGTGGGCGTGCTCCTCACCGTACCCCTCGTCGTACTACTCACCGCCGTCCTGCGTGATGAGCATGGGAGTACCGATGTATCCATTCTTAGCTATGTTTAGTTATCCTTTGGCTTTCGAACCATGTATTGGTGTGTTGGATATTCTGATGTATTTGAACATGTGATGATGTACCTGTTGGTTATCTATTCATGCGTCGGAATAATCTCTCTTTCGGTTTCCAAGTCTATCTGTTTCTGTGGTTGTGCTAAAATGCATGTCTATTCAGGATGCCGCCAACAAGGAACAACCCGCCTGAGCCACCGCCAATCACGGAGCTGTTGACTCAGATGACTCAGGTCGTGACGCAGATGGCCCAGATCCAGGCTAACCAGCACAACAACCAGAATGCTCCGTGAGTCAGCATCAAGGAGTTTCTGAGTCTGGGGCCGAGAGCTTTTGTGGCAACACGGGAGCCTCTGGATGCTGATGACTGGATCCGGGAGATGGCCAGGGCTCTGGACATTGCTCACGTTGCCGAGGAAGACAAAGTTAAGTATGCCACCTACCTACTGAAGGGTCAGGCAGCTACCTGGTGGGAGAACTATCAGACCATGAGAGCTGGATACCCAATCACCTGGGGTTGTTTCAAGGATGCCTTCCTGAAGCACCACATCCCAGATGGTCTCATGGAAAGGATGCGTGAGGAGTTTTGCTCTCTCAAGCAGGGCAAGCTGGACGTCATTGGCTATCAGAATGAGTTCAATCGCCTCGCTCGTTACGCTGGTGATGAGGTGTCCACTGAGGCTAAGAAGATGGC
Source organism: Alopecurus myosuroides (assembly GCA_028641055.1). Lineage (NCBI taxonomy): Eukaryota > Viridiplantae > Streptophyta > Magnoliopsida > Poales > Poaceae > Alopecurus > Alopecurus myosuroides. Next base: position 289,956,443 of record CM054063.1, on the reverse strand, counting down.
AAGGTTCCGCCGAGGTTTTAACCCGGAACTCAAGTACGCCCTCACCAACATCAAGGCCAAAGACTTCGAGGAGCTCGTGAACACCGCGCTCTATGAAGAAAATGGGCGCAAGGCGTTCGAGGAGTCTCGAAAGCACTCGCGTGAGGGTGGTTCCTCCTCCAACATGACCACCCCTCCGCAGAAGCGCCACATCTGGGTGCCAAATGGTGCTGTCATTCGGGCTCCATATGCCCAAGCTTCTCCAGGCTTCGCTTCCCGCCCACCCAACCCATCTCAGATGCAGGCTCAGAGGTTCTCAATGGGGCAGCCAAGGCCAGATGCACCTCGTGTCGTCACTTGCTACAAATGCAAGCAGACGGGGCACTACGCTGATAAGTGCACTCAAAGGCAGCTACCTCCACCACCTCCTCGCCCCAACACCAACCAGGCAATGGTGCGTGATCCCCCGGCTAAAGCCTTCAACTCCAACAACAGGCCTGTCGGGAGGACCGCGAGGGTGAATCATGTCAAGGTTGACAAAGCTGAGGAAGCTGCTGACGTCGTTCTCGGTACATTCCCCGTAAACTCTAACCCAGCTAAAGTGTTGTTTGATACCGGAGCATCGCATTCTTTCGTGTCAAAGATCTTTGCGACAGCAGTTAAACTACCTTTTGTTGGTTTGGGTTCCCCGCTAGTAGTAAACTCCCCTGGAGCAACTATGCAAACTTCCAAGATCAGTCATGAAAATCAGATTCTAATTGTAGGTCACATATTCCTTGCTTCTCTCATTCTGCTTGGCAATTCTGACATTGATGTCATTCTTGGCATGGATTGGTTGAAGGCCAATAAAGCTACGATTGATTGTGCTCAGAAGTCAATAACTCTGCTCCACCCTTCTGGCCAGATAGTCTATTCTCCAAATGAATCAAGTTCTGTTCAGCTTTACACCCTCGATGCTAAACCTCTACCTCTACTTGAAAATGTTCCGGTGGTTTGTGAATTCCCTGACGTCTTTCCAGAAGAGTTTCCAGGGATGCATCCGGACAGAGCAGTTGAGTTCGTGATCGAGCTTGAACCAGGTACTGCTCCCATCTCTAAGCATCCATACAAGATAGCTCCTCCTGAACTGAAGTTGTTAAAGGAGCAAATCGATATGTACATGGAGAAAGGTTACATTCAACCTAGTTCCTCGGCTTGGGGTTGCCCAACTCTGTTCGTTGCCAAGAAGGATCAAACAAAGAGACTCGTGGTTGACTATCGTCCTCTCAACGAGAAAACCATCAAAAACAAGTATCCAATTCCTCGTATCGATGATCTTTTTGATCAACTTGCTGGAGCCTCAATATTCTCAAAGTTGGACTTGAGGATGGGTTACCATCAAATAAAGATCAGAAAGGAAGATATTCCAAAAACAACTTTCACCACTCGGTACGGTCTATATGAATACACCGTCATGTCCTTTGGTCTCACCAATGCACCGGCGACATTCTATAGACTCATGAATTCTGTCTTCCATGAATACCTCGACAAGTTCGTTGTGGTATATCTTGATGACATTCTGGTCTACTCAAAATCTGAGGAAGAGCATGAAGAGCATCTTCGTCTCACCCTCATGAAACTTCGCGAGCATCGTCTATATGCCAAGTTCTCCAAATGTGAGTTCTGGATTCCAGAAGTTGCTTACCTTGGTCATGTCATCTCCGCCAAGGGCATAGCCATTGATCCAGAAAAGGTTAAAGCAATTGTTGATTGGAAACCTCCTAAGACGGTAAAACAAGTTAGAAGCTTTCTAGGCTTGGCTAGCTATTGTCGTCGTTTCGTTCAAAACTTTTCCAAGATTGCCAAACCTCTCACTGATCTCACAAAGAAGGACAAGAAGTTCGTTTGGTCTCCACAATGTGATGAAAGTTTCAATCTCCTGAAGACTAAACTCACTTCTACACCAGTTCTGGTTGGCCCGGATACTACCAAACCTTTCCAGATATTCTGCGATGCATCTCTCCAAGGTCTAGGTGCAGTTCTTATGCAAGAACGTCAAGTTGTGGCTTATGCTTCACGTCAGTTGAATGCACATGAGCAAAACTATCCCACACATGATCTTGAACTTGCAGCAGTTGTGTTTGCCCTCAAGAAATGGAGGCAATACTTGTTGGGTAATCGCACTGAAATCTTTTCCGATCATAAGAGTCTGAAATACATCTTCACTCAACCAGATCTAAACCTAAGGCAAAGGAGATGGATTGAAAAGATTAAAGACTTTGATCTCACCATTTCTTACACTCCAGGCAAGGCTAATGTTATGGCTGATGCTCTCAGTCGCAAGTCGTATTGCAATAATCTCATGATCATGGAAAGCCAACCTCCACTTCATGAAGAATTCCAGAAGCTGAACCTTGGTCTTGTTCCTCAAGGCTATCTTGCTAGCTTGACATCCAGTCCAACTCTCGAGGACAAGATTCGTTCTGAACAACTTTGTGATGCTGAAATCAAGAAGATGGTAGAACACATCAAACAAGGAAAGGAGAAATTTAAGTCCTTCTCAATTGATGACAAAGGAACTGTGTTCTTCGAAGGACGCATTGCAGTTCCTCAAGTTCAAAGTCTCAAAGATGTCATTCTCAAGGAGGCTCATGAAACTCCTCTTTCCATTCACCCTGGAAGTACAAAGATTTACTAGGATCTTAAGACACTGTATTGGTGGCCTGGCATGAAACGTGAAATTGCTCAATACGTTTCTGAATGCGACGTTTGTCAACGTGTTAAGGCAGTCCATCAGAAAACAGCCGGTCTACTCCAACCTCTGAAAATTCCTGAGTGGAAGCGGGACATGATTGAAATGGACTTCGTCACTGGTTTTCCAAAGTCCAGAAAGGGCAACGATGCAATCTTCATTGTTATTGATCGTCTCACTAAGGTAGCACACTTCTTTGTTGTCAAAGAAACAATCTCAGCTAGCCAGTTAGCAGAACTCTACACAGCAAAGATTGTTCCTCTTCATGGTGTTCCATTGGAAATAAGCTCAGTCCGTGGAAGCATATTCACTTCTCATTTCTGGAAAAGCTTTCAAGAAGCATTGGGCACCAAACTTCTTTTCAGCACAGCTTATCACCCTCAGTCTTAGGGGCAAGTCGAAAGAGTCAATCAGATTCTCGAGGATATGCTCAGAGCATGTGGTATCTCCTTTGGCATGAAATGGGAGGATTGCCTTCCATATGCTGAATTCTCCTACAACAACAGCTACCAGGCAAGCCTAGGCATGGCACCATTTGAAGCACTCTATGGCCGCAGATGCAGGAGTCCAATCAATTGGTCTGGAGCTGGTGAACGTTCACTCTTAGGCCCTGACATTGTTAAGGAAGCCGAGGAGAAAGTTCGTATCATTCGTGACAATCTCAAGATTGCTCAGTCTCGTCAGAAAAGCTACTATGACAGCAAGCACAGGGATATGATCTACGCACCTGGTGACAAGGCATATCTCCGTGTAACTCCCCTCAGAGGCACTCATCGTTTCGGTGTGAAAGGAAAGCTTGCACCAAGATACATTGGTCCTTTCAACATTCTCTCAAGGCGTGCGGAAAATGCTTATCGTCTTGAACTTGCAGAAAAACTATCCAAGGTGCACGATGTGTTCCACGTGTCACAGCTCAAGAGGTGTTTCAAAGATCCAGATCGTGCAGTTGATCATGATTCCATTGAGCTGCAAGATGATCTATCTTATGAGGAGCACCCTGTTCGTATTCTCGATGAGACCGAGCGTAAGACTCGCAACAAGAGCACCAAGTTCTTGAAAGTGCAATGGTCGCATCATTCCGATAAAGAGGCAACGTGGGAGACCGAAGAGGATCTTCGCAAGAAGTATCCGGACCATTTCCTTTCTCAGTAGGAATCTCGGGGCGCGATTCCTTCAAGGGGGGGCGTTTTGTAACATCCCAAGTATGAAAACCACCCTAGCATGTTTGATTTCTTGTTTAATTAAAGTTTTGCATCATGTCATCATGCTCATTTATTTGTTTGCATTTGTTTCTTATTTGTTTGCATCTGTTTTTCTCTGTTTTCACAATTCAAATTCAAACATTATCCAAACATATATTTCATACTTGCTCTGTTACAACCTTTTAAATAAAATTTTCAAATAAAAACAACCAATTTGTTTTCATTTTATTCCATAGTGCTCAATTATAAAAATGATGGTTTTAATCAATCAATTATTTCCAAATCACATGCAAAATTCAAATACATTTTACAAACAACACCCAAGTTGAAAATATAAAAATTACCAAACACTTATAAGCATTTGTTCTAAATTAACATAGGGTTCCCCCTATTTAAAAGTTTGTTTTTCATTAATGTTCACTTAATATAAAAATCATCCAAATTTGAATTAAATACAAACATCAAGTTATTTTGAAAATTTTGAAAATCAAAGTTGTAGAGTGGTTGCTGTTGACCTATTTAACCCACCCAAATTTTCCCAAAAGTTTCCTAATTCAAAAATCCCATCTTTTTCTCCATTTCCTTTTTCTGCAAAAAAAAAAACAGGAGGAGAGAAATTTTAAAAATAAAATTGGCGCCAGGGGGCAGTGGGCTGCGCCCAGCCCATTTTTTTCTTCTCCCGCGCGCAGCCCGGCCCTTCCCTCCTTCCCTCCAGCCCGGTACCGGTTCGATCTCTTTTCCCCCTTCGTCCTCGTGTACGGCCGCCCATCCGGCCATGCCACGGCGGCACTGCTGCGAGCAGACGGCCAGGAGAGCTCCTGGAGCCCTATAAGAACCGCCCTAGGTCTTCGCGCCGTAGCCCTAAACCCTAGGCCCCTATCCCCTCGAGCTCCCGCCGCCGTTTTCCCCTCTCGCTGCGCCTCCCTTCCCTCTGCAACCTCACCGGAGAAGCGCCCCTCTGAAACCCCGATGAGCACCGCCGCCTCGACGCGCCTTTCACCCACCTAGCTACGGGAACTAGTCCACCACACCTCCCTCTTCTGTTTGGACACCGCAGCCACCCCGGAGATCCACCACACCGTCGCCGCCGTCCTCAACCTGTCGCCGCCGGAGACTACCTCGGGCCTCTGCTCGACGACAACGCCGGTGAGCCACCGTGCCTCCATCTCTCCCTCTGCTTGCGCAAGCACGCGCACACGAGCGCAACACCAGCACCCACCAGATCCCATCAGCAGCCCGGCGCAGCAACCCCTCGGTGATCGCGGGCCGCCGTCGTTGTTCCTCTGTCAGTTTCAGTCGCGCGCGCGCAAAGTTCAGTTATCGCACAGCTGAACTACAACCTCTCTGCATCTCTGTATCTGTAAAAAAACTGAAGCGTACTGCAGTGGTTGCAGTGCTAGCGCGAGCGAGGCAGGGCGTGGGTTTGAGCCTTGGCTCCGCGGATTTAATCCAAACCTTTTGCGTGGGGCACTGACAGGCAGGCCCCACCTGTCTGTGGCACTGGTGCCACGCCTGCGTCCACGCTGGCCCAGGGCCCAGTGGCAGTGCCCTGGGTAGATAACTGCGGGGTAACAAAAGTTTTCCAACTTTTCTGTTTTAAATCAAAGCCCTTTAAAATTACAGAATGGTCCTCTAATTTAAATTGCTTATAACTTTTAAATTATAACTCCACATAATAAAAGTAAAATATGTGTGTTGATCCAAATTAAATTACCTATCTAACTAAACCATTTGTTTTCTGTTTTGAATTTTCCAAATGCATTCAAAATTTGAATTCAAACAAATCATTTGTAATTTGCTAAAATCCATAACTAATTCATAATTAATCCAAATAATGCAAATAAAATATGTTTTACATACCATTTTGAACCACCTATTCAAATATAATTTTTTTTTCATGGTTTGAATAATTAAAATTGCTTAAATAATTTAAACCTTGTTTAAATCATTTAAATTTGCTAAATTCATAACTTGCTCAAATTAAATTATTTTTGAACATGTAAAATATGTTTTCAAACTAGAAAAGTATAAACTTTTCAAATATGAGTTTGAATTTATGATTTGAACAAATAAAAATTCAATTAAATTCAAACTTGTTTAAATTCATTTAAATCTTGTTTAACTTGTTTAATTCATAATTAAATCATTATAATTCCTTTTTCAATAATTGAAACATGTAATCCACCTAAAATTTTATGATCTTTTCAAATATGAATTTTGTTATTTGTTTTGCACAATTTAAATTGGTGAAAACAACAACTATTTGTGTAATCCCTTTAAGGAACCAAAAATTCCCTAAATTAATAAATAAATTTCTAAATTGGTAAACCCTATTTTAAATTGGTTCTATTGTTGTTATTTTGTTGTTTTCCTCATCCATGCATCATACTAATCCACTTTCACCTATTGGATAATTGGAAAACAATTGTTCAACCTAAAATTCATGGGCTTTTCATATGCAACTCAAAATTACATATGTGTCCATTTAAATTGTGTTACCATGCCAACTAGTTTATTTTGATGCATCCATTAAATTGACATGCATCATCCCATGATTGTGCACTATGCCATGATATTGATAGTTTATCTTCCTGTATTGTTTGTTTGCTTCTTCTCGGATAGACGACGACGTTGAGACCGACGATCCTTACGACACCCCTTCTGAGGATCTAGCCCAGTACCAGGCTACTGAGTTTGCAGGCAAGTTATCACTCACATGAACCATTGTGTTCCTTTCAACATTGGTTACGATACTTTCCGTTGTCTATTTCTGCTAGCCATATGTATCGTTGCTTCTGTTACGAACCTATCCCATGATACCCTGAACCCTGATATTGCCTCACATCCAACAACCCCGTTGCTTGGGCCCGTGTATTACTAGCATGCTTAGGGTTGTTTTTGCTCGAGTATGTTATCAGTTACTTTCTGTTATCATATTTGATTATATTCTGGGGCTCGATGTTAAACAACAACCTGTTAATCTTGAGGTAATAATAATTTGCTGATAAGGCACCGGCAGGAGGCCCGGCGTGGTTTTGAGGCCTGCTAGTGTCGACCCTAATTAGGAAAAGGGTCTTGTCTACTGATCCATGATGAGCGCACTATCCGCATGTGGGAAGCGTGTATGGGCGCCCCCCTCAATTTGATCCGATTCGCATCTCGTCCAAATCACCACACTTAGTTCGGGCTTTCCATTTGATGCACGCATATGCAGGTACGAACCCGAGGCCAGGGTGGAACTTTTGTAGTCGGCATTTAGGGCGGCGTGGTCTTCCAGTGCGATGAGGGTCCCCTTTTCTTCGTGGGGCTCGATTAGCCGCGCACGCACAGCACGTGGTGCTTTGGGCTTGATGCGAAGAAGAGTTGAGTTGTGTAGAGTGCCTCGCTTGGTGGAAGTGCATTTCCATCCTGGCGGGATATTCTTACGTGTACGGCCAAATTGGTGCACCCCTGCAGGGATAAATCTTCTCGAGAAGCCGTGTTTTCCGCGGTTATGGTTGACTTGGTGAAAGTACTGGCTAACAAGTACTCAGAACAACTTATACCTAACTAATGGTAACTTGACTAGTAATAGGCTTATTGACACAACAATTTGATCCATCATTAAACCAACTGTGTGAGTTATCCTCGGATTGCTTCTTTGGATAAGGGGCGAGATCCAGGATGGGTTTGTGTGGTGGTTAGTTGTAGATGGTTACGATACGCTATCTTATCCCCTTTCTGATAGCCGGAAGTTGTAGTATGTTCTGTAGTGGGTTAGCGCAGCCAGTTGCAGCATCTTTATATCCTGTTTCTTCCGTTGAACCCAAGGCATCTGTGCTTGGTGTTGACGGGTTACACTTTGGTGAACTGTGAGTCTTGCTTGCCAGTACGTTTATGTACTGACCCCTTTGGGGCTGTGGTTTACGCAGACTACGCTTACGAGGATCCTCGTGACGGCTACTACGTGGAGTTTGACGAGGCTGCTGACGTGTAGGTAGCGGACCCGGGCAGGATCCGAGACATCGTGGATGGGCTCCGTCTTATTTTCATTCCCGGCTTCTTAAGCCTATTTGGATTTGTCTGTACTCATACCCTTTGAATGCTTCCGCTGAGATGTAATGATGTTATGTTGGGACATGTGTCCTCTGGATGATTGTATTTGCTATCTCTGCTCTAGTGAGAGCTATTTCCAACTTATTTCCATCTTTTGTGTCTTAGAGATCTGTTGTGTTATCATTTTGTTCAACGCAGTTGACGTACCATGTGTGTATGGTATGAAGTACGTCAATGGTAGTATCCTGATTTCTATGGGATAGTTTACATCGACGGTGAATGGTAGAGATTGGTTGTCACACATAAGTGTTGGCCTACTCGTAAGAGATGCGGGTGCCGGTAAGCCCCGTAATCCAATCGACTACTGTTCAGTTCGTACGGTGAGTATCCTCTAGAATTCCGGGTGCGACATCACTAAAATGTGCCAATTGCCTTCTTGTGGATCTTCTAGCTTGAATATCCTCCAAGACCTTGTTGTCTTGGGCATCAATATGCTTCAAAGATCTTCTTATCCTTTTGACACAACGGGCTTCAATCTCCGCATTATTGCATGGAGGGATCACTTGATAATCTTGATCATTTAGGTCCCCATCTTGACCAACTTGGCCTTGATCATCATAATCATCATCATCATCAACAACAATATCTTCAACACTTGCTTCAACTTGAGGAGAGGATGAAGAGGATGGTTGATCTTGGCCTTGACCTTGACTAGCATTAGTGATAGGAGTGGATACGACTTGCGTAGTGTCTTGGTCAATGAGAGGAGGGTCTTGAACATGTTCTTGGTTAGGTGTAATACTTGGCTCCTTGGCTTCTTCTTCTATTGTAGAGGAGGGCTCCACTTGAGTAGAGCATAGTCCTTCTTGAAGGGAATAGGCCCGAGAGGCAATAATAAAGTGTTTATTATGTTATTCCTTGTTTATGATAGATGTTTATTTCTAATGCTAGAATTGTATTAACCGGAAACGTTGATACATGTGTGATTAATGAACAAACCGACGTTCCTAGTGAAGCCTCTCTTTTAACTAGCCCGTTGATTAAACAGATGATCAAGGTTTCCTGATCATGAACATTGGATGTTGTTAATAACGGGGTCATGCCATTAGGAGAATGACATGATGAACTTAAACCCTAACTAAGTATAACAATACGATCAAGTCATTTAGTTTTGTTGTTATGTCTTACATTCGGAGTAACTTTATTCCTTAGACCATGACATCATGTTAAATCACTAATACCGAAACAATACTTTGATGACATCATACGTCACACCGTAAAAGGGTGACTATAAAGGTGGCATTGGATATTCGGAAAGTGTTAGTTGAAGCTCATGGATCGAGAATGGGATTTGTCCATCCAATATGACGGATAGATATACTCAGGGCCCTCTCGGTGATATCACATCGACACCGCTTGCAAGCAAGTGATATGATCACAAGGATGTTATATCACGGGAACGAGAAAAGAGTACTTGTCGGATAACGAGATCGAACAAGGTATAGTGGATACCGATGATCGGATCTCGGATAAGTAATATATCGCGAGACAAAGGGAAATCGTTACGACGTTGAAAGGTTCACACGATCACGAGAGTCATCGTTGAATATATAGGAGTCATCACGGATCTCCAGATCCCGCTGTTGATTATTGATCGGAGAGGAGTCTCGATCATGTCTATAATATTCGCGAACCGTAGGGAGACACACTTAAGGTTTGATGAAGCGTTAGAGAGGATACGGAATACCGAAGAATATTTTGGGCAGCTCCGGAATTGTTTCGGGGAAAATTGAAATAGCTCAAGGGGTTTTTCATCGAATAGTTGTTAATAGAATTAACAAATGGTTCGAGCTGCTGTGCAAATGTTTGTTAATGGAATTAACAAATATAAATAAAGAAATAAAAATGTTTTATTTATTTATTAAAGAAAAACCTTTGGATTTTCTAAGTGGGAAATTAAGGAATTTTGAGTGGGTGTGAGTGGAGCTTCCACTCACATGAATAGAGGAAGGGGTGGGGGCACCCATGGCTGGCCGCACCCCCCCTTTGGGCTGCCTCCCCCTCCCCTATAAAAGGAGGGTGAGGGCTCTCTCTTCTTCACACACTTGCCCACTCCTTTTCCCTTCCACCCGCTGCTCCATTCCATGGTCTCCGACTTGGCGAAGCCCTGACCGTGGGATTTTTCACCACCACCACGCTGTCGTGCTGCTGGAATTCCGGAGGGATCCTCTACTTCCGCAACCCGCTGGAACGAGGGAACAGAAGTGTTCGTCGAGCTGAACGTGTGACCGATTACGGAGGCACCGCCGGATTGCGGTGCTCTTCTTCACGCTCGGGATCGGCGTGAGAACGACTACGCCAACAACGAGATCTTTTCTCGTACCACTTTGAGTCTTCGTGGGTATGTTATCTCAAGACTCTCTTTCTCCCTGTTGCCTTTCATCTCATAGATTAGATCTTGGCCTTTCGGGTTTATCGCGCGTAGGAAAATTTTTGTTTTCTATGCAACGTTCCCCTTCACTTCTCGAGTCGCCATAAGGTGTCCCTCAATGGGGCGGAAAAATCCCACACCCATCCTTCCTAGGGCTTCTTGAGATATTTCAACATCTACATTAGAAACATGAAATTGTGCCACTTGGGAGCCATCATTTTCCTCGAAAGCCACACTACAAGATTCTATGACAATCCGTGAGGCTTTGTCAAAGACTCTATAAGTGTGGGATTCGGCACCGTAACCAACAAATATACCCTCAATAGTTTTGGATTGAAATTTAGACAACCTAACACCCTTGATCAAATAAAAGCACTTACAACCGAATACACGGAAGTAGGAGACATTGGGCTTGTTGCCGGTGAAGATCTCATATGGAGTCTTTTCCAATACTTTGCGGATGTAGAGGCGGTTGGAGGAGTGGCATGCGGTGGATATGGCCTCGGCCCATAAATATTGGGGAGAAGTGTACTCCGCCAACATGGTCCTTGCCATATCCAAGAGTGTGTGATTCTTCCTTTCGGCAACACCATTTTGTTGAGGAGTGTAAGTGGCGGAGTATTGATGACGAATGCCTTCTTCACTAAGGAATTCATTCAATTTATAGTTCTTGAACTCCGAACCATTATCACACCTAATAGCCATGATTTGCACATTGTGTTGACGTTGCACTTGGTTGGAGAAGTCGATGATGGTTTGTTGAGTCTCACTCTTGCACTTGAAGAAATAAACCCAAGTGTATCTTGAATAATCATCGACAATCACCAAGCAATTCTTTGCCTCCAAGACTTGCTTCGGGCACGGAACCAAAGAGATCAACATGGAGAAGCTCCAAGATACTCTTTGATGTAATAATAGTCTTGGCCTTGTGCACCTTATCATGCATATTTCCTTCAACACACGACCTACAAACACGATCCTTTGAAAAGAAAAATTTTCTTTTAGTCCGACAATAAGGCCACTTTTGTGGAGACTTTGCAAAGTTCTCATGTTGACATGGGACAAGGGGCGATGCCACAACCATCCCACGTCCGCCTTTCCGAAGAGACACATTGTTTGAGAGTTGGTTGACTTCGAAAAGTCCACCACGAACAACTCATTTTCAACATGTCCCGCGTAAGCTACGTCAAGAGTCTTGCTCCCCAAAAGGACCACAATATCAACATCAAAAAAGACGGAGAAACCCATCTTTCCAAGAGAGCGGACGGAAAGTAAATTGTAACCAAGGGATTCGACAAGCATGACGTTCACGATAGTGATATCGGGAGCCACCACAACCTTGCCGAACCCGGATACCTTAGACGAGGACGAGTCTCCATAAGTGACGGTTGCTTGTATGTCATTTGGCCTCAACTCCGTCACTAGTTCTTTGCTTCCGGTCATATGGCTAGTGCATCCACTATCAATTATCCATGTAGTCCCACCGGAAGCATAGTCCTGCAAGAGATCATTGACTAGAGTTAGGACCCAAGGTGGGTCCCTTCATGTTAGCAACAAGGGTCTTTGGAACCCAAATAGTATAGTCAATGAAACCCTCAATAGGACCAACATATTTAGCTTGCACAACACCATAATAATCAACATATAAGAAATGGTGTGGATTGTTAGTTCCCGCGGAGGTGCTACGAGTAGTGTTGTCCCTCGTGACACTACTACTCGTGGCAACATTGTTTACTTGAGCGGGTGTGCTACGAGTTGTGTTGTCCCTAATGATAATACCACCCGAAGCACCATTTTGGGTCTTCTTCTTGTTCTTATTCTAGGCTACATAGCCAAGGCCTTTCTTGCCCACTTGTTGCCTTGGAGCACTCAATTGTGGTCTAGCAATGATCACATTAGAGCTAGGGGCAACCACTTGGGGGGTAGGGATCACAACCTTCTAAACTTTAGGGCCTTTGCCCTAGAGCCTTGCTAGCTCATCCTTCAACCTAGCATTTTCCTCAATAATATTTGCATGATCACAAGAAGAAGTAGAGGTGCTAGGGTTGTTAGGTTGATTAAGTTGAGTTTGAAGTTTTTCATGCAACTCTTTGAGGGAAGAGTGTTGGCTCTCCAAAGATTTGTGAGCCTTGGTTAGCTTTTCAAGCTCTTCGGTTAGTTTACCATGACCAACCCCAAACTCGACTTTATCCTTTTTAGCCTTTTTATATTTAGAAATAGCTAGATCACGTTCCTTAGTGATGTTAGAGACAAGTTCATTATGAGTTAATTCAATAGATTCAAGTTCATCTTCTAGAGAAACTCTACCATCATGCTCTTCTTCAAGAGTCATAGAGAGGGATGCAATTTTATCCGCATCCCTTCTCTCAACCTCACCTTTCTTCTCAAGAGCCTCTTGGGCCTCTCCCAATTGCCTCATGAGACACTCAAAGTACTTCTTGGTCTCCCCTTGCATGTTAGACATAAAACGGTCCAAGGAGACCCTCTCATCTTCTTCTAGTTCACTAGGGATCTTAGAGTTGGAAGAAGGTGATACCTCCATGGCCTTAGCCATGAAGCACTTGGCATTATGTTGAGGATGATCGTCATTGGGGGATTCAAAGAGGGATGAAGATGATGGAATGGAAGCAATAGCTAGAGAGGCCACTTTACTTGTGGTTTCTTCTTCTTCATCACTCCCGGAATCATACTCCTCTTGAGTCAAGAGCACAAACTTGGTGGGAGACTTCTTGTTGAATGGTTTCTTGTTGAAGTGAGGTTTCTTGTACTCAACCTTGGACTTGTCCTTGCGAATAAGATTGCCACTATGGAGCTCTCTATTCTCATAGGGGCACTCCGCAATGAAGTGGTGCTTATCTTGGCAATTGAAGCAAGACCTCACTTTTTGAGCCCCATCATTTCCATAGCGATACTTGGTCTTCTCCTCAACAAATTTCTTGCCCTTCGGATGATTGTTCCAAAACTTTCGCACGGTGAGAGCAATGAGATCCTTTAGCACGGGGTCATAGTCGTGTTCCTTCAAGGTAGGCAATGCCTCTTCTCCTTCTTCTTCATACTCAACCTCTCTTGACAAAACCTTGGCCTTCAAAGAAATAGATGCTCATTTGTGCATTCCAATGGCCCTAGCACGGTTGTCAAGAGCATTCTTGGTTTGCACTTGATACGAGCACATTTCTTGCATCACTTGAGTTGAGGTCATAGAAGAGAAATAATGTCTTCCTTGAATGCTCTTCATATCCGCGCCCTCAAATGGCATTATAGCAATCATGTACTTCCTCTTGATCCAAGCATCGTCAATGTACTTGGCACCAACATTTGAGAAGGCGATGGCAAGAGTCTTGAGTCTCCGGTACATGTCCACATGGTCCTCTCCATCATGCATATAGAACCCTTAGGCCTCATTGTTCAAGACATCATATCTATTCCTTTGCATGCTCTCATTGCCCAAAAACATGATGACGAGAGCGTCCCATGTTTCCTTGGCGGTGGAATATTGTTGAAGATGCGGCATGTGGTTAGGACCCACGGCTTGTTGAAGAATGGACAAAGCAGTGTAGTTGAGTTGGCAATCTAGGGCTTCTCTTCTTGTGAGGTTCTCCATCACGAGTGATCCTCCAAAGATCTATACAAGAAGAGTTCAAGTGAGTCTCCATGTAGTATTGCCATTCACGAAAAGATAAATCATCAATTTTAGGTGGATCTCCTCCAGGGATTATATGAGGATGGGGGACGGGAGGATCGGGAGAATAACTTCCGGGAACGGCGTGAAATTCTCCGTCTCCTTCCGTACCCGTCTTAATGGAGTGTTTGGCGGAAGCATTTTTATGTGGATCACCATCTACCCCTTTCTAAGCGCCCTCCGGAATAGTTTACGGAGGAGAAGTCTCGGATACCTCCGGTCCTTTGGCTTTGAGGAGTTGCGACAAAACTTGACTCAACTCATCAAATTTAGAGTCTATGGATGAGGTCAATGAAGTTCTCAAATCATTGAGATCATCCATGGACACCCTTGCCTTGGACGATTCGGTATCCGATTCTTCTTCCATACTAAAACTCTTAGGCGGTTAAGCCCAATAGAAGAGCCGAGGCTGATACCAATTGAAAGTAAAGTATGGGCACCTAGAGGGGGGTGAATAGGTGCTACGACCAATTTTAAATTTTCTTTTGATTTAGGATTGACACAAAGTTAAATTCTCTAGATAATGCAGCTACGGCGAATTTACTTATATGACCAGGATAATGATAAACACAATGCAAGAGATAAGTAAAGGGAGTAAGGGAACAAGGTAACCAAAGTGAAGCACACGGAGACGCGATGTATTCCCGAGTTCCTCCTTGTTAGGGGAGTACGTCTCGTTGGAGGGGTGTGAGCTCACCATGAAGGTCTACTCAACGCCACAAAGGCCTCACCCTATTCTCCGATGAACTCCGCCACAAAGGCCTAGTTCACCTTCCACTATTGAACCCCTTTGAGGCGGGGATCAAGTACTTTACAAACAACTTGGGGCACACACCCACAACCAAATTGGGGGCTCCCAAATCTTCTTAAATCACCAACAAGTATCAAGATGCCTAGGTTTTCCACAAGAGAAAACCCTAGGCTAGATCCCTCAATCTAGAGAGGGGAAATGAAAAACGGCTCAGTGAAGATGTAGATCGGGGCCTTCTTCTTCAATCCTCCAAAGATCTCCAAGATTGGGTGGAGGGATTGGGAGTTATGAGGGATTTGGTGAGCTCTTAAATGCTAGTAAATGCTAAGGGACAGAACTAGATCTCAAGGAAGAAGAGGAGGGGTATTTATAGTCCCTCCCCACAACTAGTCGTTTTGCAGGATTTTGGGACCGGAATATCCGGTCCAAGTTTGGACCGGAATATCCGGTCAGCTACTCTGCTCGAATCCTGTTGACTTCAACTGGAATATCCGGTTTCCCATGAATAATCCGGTTCCAATAATCCGGCTCACTTCTGTCCCGCACAGGCAACCGTACCGGATATTCCGTCTCCTCCGGAATAATCGGGTACAAATAATCCGGCTCGTCTCTGTCAGTTTTTCTCCAGTCCTTAGACGTTTTCAAGCAAAAACTCCACAACCGGAATATCCGGTCTGAGATGAATAATCCGGTACCAAATAATCCGGCTCATCTCTGTCCCAAAAATGGTCCGAAATTTTCCTGACCGGATTATCCGGCTCCTCCGAATAATCCGGTTGACTTCTGTCCCAATTCTCTCAGGCCAAACTTCACCGATATTTTCGGTGATAGATGTCGATGTTAAGTATAGCACCTGCACGCTGAACACCTCGATAAATAATGTACTTAGTGTTGTTAACTAACACACAAAACACCGGGAAAACGAAATGCACTTTCATTGTCCCATTCCAAAGCCACCCAAAGAATATGAAATTATTATGATTGGGACTATGTCTATCAAGGTTGAGGTAACATGAGTAGTTAGTGAGAAACAAAGTTTTGTTTCATATATAATTATTTTGGTAGCAAGACTTTATCACCCTTGTAAACAAAATGATTTTAAATGAAATGGGCAATGTTTTCACCTTCCCCATTATGTTTTCACCATGTTTACTTCTGTTATCACATTGCTACTTGAGTACAATCCTGTTTTCCACCATCCTTAAGCATGTTTTCCTGATGTTTTCACCCTGATTACTGAAGTTATGCATGTTTTCACCACCCATACTTTTGTTTTCACCACTACCACCTTTGTTTTATTTGGATATTATTTCATTAGCGTGTCATAGAACCTCTATAGTGCTGGTTTTGGTTTTGTTTTCCACCTTTTCACTTTCGTTTTCCTGGTTTTTATTAATTATTAAAATTCTAGAAATACCTCAAAAATAAAGTTTCTTGAAAAATTCTAGAAAAAATATAATAAATTGTTACGTAAAAAATGAGGCAGAAAGCCACCTGGGAGACCCCAGGGGGACCCACCAGTCCGGCACACCACAGGGTGGCGTGGCCAGCCCCCAAGTGGCGCCCGCACATGGTGTGGCGCCCCCTGGCCCTCCACTTACTCTCTCCACTGCCCAAGTCTTCTCTCTCACCTCCGAAACTGAAAACATTTCCTGGAACCTGTGTTCTTGTTGTTCTTCCTCTAGATTTTCGATCTCCTTCTTCAGCCCATCATTTGTGCTGATTTTTGGTGAGTTTGATCTCCGGTATGTGACTCCTCCGATGATCCAAGTAGATTTTTGTTTAGTGAAGTATTTCTTGAGTATTTTGCCACACTAGGTGACAGATTATGTGAGTTTGCATGCTTGATTTGAGTAGAAATAATATAGTTTTGATGTATGTTTAGCTCTCATATAGGTCCCTATGGTAGTTTTCACCTTATAGTTGTTTGAAATTAATTTTTGTGATGATTGTTGGAAAATTTCAGAGATGGATAGTTATAATTTTGGGGAGATATTTAGGAGTGATGCTCCTAGAAGGACGTGGCCCCCATGCTCATCCACTTCAGCGAGGCCATCGTATAATGAAGGCGTTATTGCATCGACTATTGACGATGAAAGAGATGATGGTAT
The DNA here is from genome assembly GCA_028641055.1 of Alopecurus myosuroides. NCBI lineage: Eukaryota > Viridiplantae > Streptophyta > Magnoliopsida > Poales > Poaceae > Alopecurus > Alopecurus myosuroides. The sequence continues at coordinate 289,939,524 of CM054063.1, read as the reverse complement.
CGTTCACCCATCTAGCTTTCCTTGCAATACATTTTTAAGAAATGCAGGTTTATTAGATGACTTTCGTATGCTTATTGAAAGAGTTGGTCTCACCAACTTTATGGAGGATGAAATCCCTCAGTATGCCACGCTCACAAACGCTTTTGTTAAGAGCTTTAAATTTCAGAACCCTCAATATGGTCCAACTGTTGCATTAAAGTTATATAGTAGTCCTACTTCTTTGTACATGGTGGATTTTTGTACTTTTATAGGTATCAACGCCACTGGGACAACGAGCAGGATTCAAGATAGACCAGCAGACCTCCAGGGGCTCTACCGAGAGATCACCAACGATGACGATCGCTCATCCCAACGTGGGAAGGTAAGGAACATTCAACTTCCTGCTCTTAGATACTTTACTTATTATCTTACTACTAGTATCCTTGGTAGGGAGAACACTAGCAACATTTCTAGTTACCACCTTGGTTTTATTGATGCTGCATTGAACCATAGCACGAAGTATAACCTTGGTGCACTTGTTGCACGCCGCCTTGCTGCTTCTGGGCCTATTTTTTGGGGGTATTATTGATACACGTGTAGCTGCTACTTTAAATGTTTCCATTAACCCCAATGATGAAATAATTGCTCCATGTAGGCTTAACCTTGCTGCCATGAAGTTCCATAAATTTGTCACTGCTAACTCTACTAATGAACGTTTAGTGTATAGAGTTTTATATATGGATGGAGAGGAGCGAAAAGTTACTTTGTTGTAGCCTGTTTTGTTTAAGATTGACATGTCACCATGGTCGCTCTCCAAGGAGAAGGTAGACGAGCATCTACGCACCATGGAGTTTTACCGGCAGCAGGACAGGCGAGACGCGCCTCCCGAGGACCACAACACGCAGTACACCGGTGCATCCTCGAGGACATATCAGGAGGAGGGTTCCTCCTCGACACACTACGGGGACGGCACCTCATGGGCCCCTTGGTGATTGATCTCCACTTAGGCCAAAAGCCTAAGCTTGGGGGGAGGTATACCGACATCACACTCATTTATATATCATGTTCTGTCGGTTCTTTGTATATCCATATTTTTGTTTCTTTTGCTTCTTTTAGCTTCTTTCACTTGTTTTCGTTTCTTTCTCTTCTTTTGTTTTTATTGTTTTGTTTTTGCTTTCCAAAACACAAAAAGACCAAAAAGATTTTTGTTGTTTCTCTCCATTTGTTTCTTTAGTTGGTTTTGTTAATCTTTTAGTTACAGTTTAATATTCAAAAACCCAAAAATATTTTCTTTGGTTTGTTTGTTTGCTTTCTTTTGTTCTTATTTCATTTCGAAAACCCAAAAAGATTTTGCTTTGTTTGCTTGTTCTCTTTTGTTCGTGCTTTAATTAAAAAACCCAAAAATATTTGTTGTTCTTCTTTGGTTTTGTAAAGTTTTCTGCAGAGTTCAACAGTCATCCGTGATTCCAATGGAGCTTGGTTCTTATTATATATTATTTGAGCCACAAGTGGAGAGCAATAATGACGATCTATGACAATTCAGGTTGTGGTGAGAGGCTGGTATGAACTATATTTGCTTTCATTTTTGTACATATACCCATCTATGTGTTCATGCTTAGTTTGTTCGTATAAGATATGTGTGATTTAATGGCTGCATAATAGTTCGTGCTCTCTCATGTTTTGCTCCAGTTTATTAATAGTGAATGACATGTCGCATAAATATTTGCTTGCATTGTTCTATTTGTAGAAGGGTATGACATTGTGGTAGCCTCCTATGACTATTTCATTTGAATCGACTTGGCACATGCTCACGCATGCTAAGACTGAAAACAAAAATTCAATAAGCCTCGATGATTTATTTTTCCTCAGAGTTCTAGTAACAATTTTGTGCCTCAGTTAACTTTACTTTGTCGCACACATGATTATGATAGTTGTTGCTCTCTTGATTGTTGCTCCCTGTCTATTTGCTAGCTGTCACGACCCCTGACCCAGAGATATACATAGTGTTATGTGCTCCTAGCCATGGACTCACAAGGGCTTTAGGGTTACCAGCCCCGGCCGCAACAAACAACGGCATGCAGACTGGATTCATCGGCACGTAGTCCGGATCCCCAGTCTGCTACTCCTTGTATCCATGCTAGTCATAACCAACTATGCATACCAAAGCGTCCACGAATCGAATGAAACTGAAGGACACGGGACCAAAGCTATACATAGATGCTATGTGTCCAGAAAGTGCAACAACAATCGAGGGTTACTGGGGTTACCTCGCCCCAGGCCGATCACATCGACAGGCGGGCTCGGACATGGATCATCGGCTCCACAACCCCTCGACTGCGACAACTATGCAGGCATAGACAAAACTATATAACAATGAGCTCGAAACCAACAACCGATCAAAGCAGCACTCTAGACATGAAGTTGTATTCAACAGGTATTACTAGAGTATAGCTTACAAGCAGAGGTCACACGACCCAACATTACATCAGACAACGGAAGGCAAATTATGTTGCTAATCAACAAGAACCAAAAAGGTCTAAGAGGCCGCAACATAAGGCGACGTCCCAGCCCATAGATTCCAGGCTGCTACCTGGGAACCCCAAACTACTCGTCGATGTCCACGTTGAATCACCACCGATGCGAGATCTTCACCTGAACCCAATTAAGCAAACTTGAGTACGGGAGGTACTCAACAAGACTTAGTTAACCTATTATATATCTGCTATCTTCAGAAAGGGTTTTATGAAGGCTGTTCTGCATAAAGCAATCTTTGTTTTACAAATCGAGGAGGAATAGCACGTCTAAAGGAGTATTTTCAAAACAGATGAGAAGACTACTCAACTTATGAAATCATCATCTTTTCATCCACCAACATCATTTCCCAGCACCTCACATGCTACAAGGATTACCCCTCCCGGCATCTCCGGGGAGGCACCCTTCATCTATTGCCTCCATGCTTTGTCAACATCTTTTACGTCATGTTCGAGTTATCTATGGACAAATTACTTTCACCAAGCCGTCCTTAACCGCGGACACGGCTTCTCAAAAAGATTTATCCCTGCAGGGGGTACACTTTACCCACACGTACCATCCGACTATTAACGCCACATGTATGTTCTTCCATGGAACGCGGCAGAGGGTGGCTGGCCACGACCTCTACCTTACCCGACCCTATCCATGAGTCAACCCAAGACAGGGCCACCCCGTCAACAGGGAGTTGGCCATCCTCCTGACGACACCTGTCTCTGTGAGGCGGGGTCAAGATCCGTGTACGCCCATCACTTGGCCCCAGTCACGCCCTAGCGGAGCATTTTGTTTTCAAAACTGTTTAAAAGGTTTTATTTGCGGTGCCGAATGGAAATCTCAAACTACGTGACTCATGGATAAAGCCAGCTAAGTTAGTCGGTCGGCGAGGCTCATGGCCATCGCGCGTGGTTGTACGCTCAGTCTTGGCTTCTGCGTCCGACCTTACTCCTAGGGGTGGCAAGTACGGAACGAACAACCTCTTCCCAAGTGGCCTCCCGTCCAAGCCTTAGTCAAGTTAACCACACAATGCTCATCTTACCACGTCATAATATCATACTAGGTTATCGCAGCTCTGCTTCATCAACCGGATGGAGCAGAGGTAAACAAGCATGTAAAGCTAAGCGAAGCAGGTATGAGGCTCTGGCGTTGCGCACAAGCAAATCTATGGCGGCTAGGAGCAGTGGATCAGTATATTGAGGCAATGCAGTATATAGGTGATCTATATCTACTAGCATCAAATACTTTGGAATCGAATGCAAAGTACGAGAATCAAATGTTGTTCGAAAACATATATGAGCAGATAAGAGGTTATGCTTGCCTTGGTTATAAGAAAAGCAGATAAAGTCTTCAGGGATAAGTGCTTGACTTGTCGGTTAAGATCAAGTATTCGCCATTGAGTTGTTGGCCTTCTCTTCGGAGTCACGTTCTACCGAGGGGGAAACAACACCGAAACAAAGAAGAACAATCAACCATGGCATCGATGCAATGCACAATATGTATGCATGAGCAGACTAATGCACTAAATTAAAGCCCTAAACATGATCGTTTGGTTGCTAGGGTTCATATGCCAGGTATGCATTTTTACTGAAATTAGCCCGAAATAGACCTCGGAGGGGCAATTCGGGTGATTCTGAAAGTGAGTACAAGTTTAAGTTCTCAAATGGATTTGAAAACATCATAACTAGATTGCATTTTTCATTTTGAGCATTTTGGTATATAACTTTTAATTTTCTAATTTTATTGAATAAAAACTTGTTTTTCTATTTTAAAAGAATTAAACAACATTAAATAATACTCAAAACTCAACTTTGTCAAACATGTGTGAAAATGATATAGTTGGGTAGAGAATATTTTTAGGATCATTTTAGTACCTCACTTTTATTTTTCTGAATTATAAAAGATTAGTTATTGATTTTACAAATTTAATCATTTTTCTGGAATTATTAAACAGGGGATTTATGACGTGAGGATGACACACGGATGACATCATCGTGCTCTGATCTTCACAGTTGAAATCGAATTCGATAAAAATAGCGCGAATTCGAGGGAACGAACTCCACCATAACGGAGAGGAGCTCAAGGGGAGCTGAGGGGTGGTGGCGGTTGACCATATGGTTGTTAGAAATTGTAACTGTATAGGACAAGGGCTCCGACCCAAACCTGGGTTCCGACCCTAACATGGATCGATATCTTGTAAGCCTCGGAGTGGGCTGTTCCCTCCACTATATATTCATGCATCCGGCCCCTCTAGGAGGCAAGCCGATTCCCACATAATATTTTTTACATGGTATCAGAGCGGGCCTCATCCTCGACGTAAGCTGTCGCTCCAAAACTTTCGACAACGATCTCGCCCGATCGGAAGCCAACAGAAGCCCCTCACGACCCTGACGATCACTCTCTGATCGGAAGACAGAAAAAGCCCCTTACGATCTGCTCTCTGATCGGAAGCCAGAAGAGAAGTTCCCCACGACCCTGACGATCGCTCGCTGATCGGAAACTCGGAAACCAAACTACGATCTCTGATCGGAAAGGAGTCCCACACCGGCCATCATGTCTTCGTCCTCCGCCTCAACAACTCTCGCCGGTCTCCTGGGATCTCCACCCTCACAGAAGCTCACAAGATCCAATTTTCTCTTTTGGAAGACATTGGTTCTCCCTCCTCTCCGTGGAGCTCAAGTGCTTGATCTCCTCAATGAACCCGAGGTTGCCCCGGTGAAGTTTCTTGCGGAAGAAAGTACAGACAAAAAAACCCTCAACCCGGCCTATTCAGCTTGGCTCGGTAGGGATCAAACGGTGTTAGGCTGGCTCGTAAACTCGCTATCACCGGAAATCTTAGCTCATGTCGTCGGCATTGAATCATCTGCTGCTGTATAGACTGTTTTCAACAACATGTTCACTGTCCCTTCAAGATCCAAGATCAATCAGCTACGTGGCGCTCTCAATGGAACGAAAAAGAATGACATGTCGGCTGCTCAGTTCTTTGCCAAGATGAAATCTTTTGCCTCTGAACTTGCAGCGGCAGGGAAACCTGTTGAAGAGGATGAGATGATAGGTTATGTGCTCAATGGTCTCGATGCTTCATACAATTCTCTCGTATCTGCTGTCAATGGAAATTCGGGTATCACACTCGATGATCTTTATGCCCAGATTTGTGCCCATGATACACGTCAAGAGATGTTGCTCGAATCGGGACAGGACCGTGTCTTCTCCTCAACAGCTAATGCCGCTAAACGTGGTCGTGACAATCGTGACAATGATTGGCGTCCACGCGGTGACCGCAGTGATCGCGGTGACCGTGGCGACTGTGGTCGCTCTGTTGATCAAGATGATCGAGGGCACCGAGATCGCTATGACTCCAAGAAGCGACGTGATGATCAAATGGGACGCCGTGATGGTTGGCGCAAGGAGGAAGATTGGCGTCGTGATGATCGGCGCCCATATGATGATAGACGTTCTTATGATGATCGCCGAAGGGATGACAATGATCAGAGGCGTGAGGATCGTCGATATGATGATCGTCGCAATGATAGACGTGATGATGGAAGACAGCGCCGCCGTGGGCATGGGCGTGCCCCTACCCCTTATGTGGATGTCACTTGTCAAATATGCAAAATCCATGGACACTCAGCTGCAGATTGTTGTTGGTGTTGCAAGGATGATTCTGATGATGATGATGGACGTCATGACCGCAATGAGAGGAAGGCAAACATTGCCTCTTATGGTGTTGATATAAATTGGTATCCAGACTCCGGAGCCACAGACCATATCACAAGTGAGCTGAATAAACTTACCACTCATGACAAATACAGAGGACGTGATCATGTCCACACAGCTGATGGCAACGGTATGTCTATAAGCCATATTGGTCATTCAATGTTGCATACTCCCCATAGTACTTTTCATCTAAATGATGTTCTCCATGTCCCTAATGCATCTAAAAACCTACTTTCCGTTCATAAACTCACACGTGATAATGATGTATTCATTGAATTTCATCCTTATTTCTTTCTTATCAAGGACCAAGCAACGGAAAGGGTTCTGTTTGAAGGACCATGTCATGGTGGCCTCTATCCGCTAGTATCTCAATCTATTGGGTCTTCCAAGCAAGCTTTCGTTTCAATAAAGCCAACATCTTCTATGTGGCATCGCCGTTTAGGACATCCTTCTTCATTCGAAGTGAATAAAATCCTTAGGAAACATCAACTGATGTACACCCCCGAGACAAAACCCTATGTTTGTGATTCTTGTCAATTAGCTAAGAGTCATCAATTGCCATATCCTGTGTCAACTAGTGTATCTACTGTTCCTCTTGAACAAATTTTTTCTGATGTCTGGGGTCCAGCACCTGCTTCTGCTAGTAAACATCTTTATTATGTGAGCTTTATTGATGATTTTAGCAAATTCACTTGGATCTACTTACTTAAGAATCGTTCTGATGTATATCAAATGTTTCTAAATTTCCAAGCCTTTGTTGAAAGGAAATTTGGGAGGAAAATAGTTACCATGCAAACCGACTGGGGTGGTGAGTATGAAAAACTTCATGGTTTCTTTCAAAAGATAGGTATCACACATCATGTTTCATGTCCTCATGCTCACCAACAGAATGGTTCTGCTGAACGCAAACATCGCCACATAGTTGAAGTTGGTCTAGCTCTTCTAGCTCATGCATCCATGCCTTTGAAATTTTGGGACGATGCTTTTCTTACGGATACGTTTCTTATTAATTTACTTCCCAGTAAAGTAATTAATTATGAAACACCTATTCAGCGTCTCCTTCACACTAAACCCAATTATGAGTCTCTCCGAATTTTTGGTTGTGCTTGTTGGCCAAATCTTCGTCCTTACAATAAACGAAAGCTTGCATATCGCTCCACTCGGTGTGTTTTCCTTGGTTATAGCCCTCTCCACAAAGGGGTTAAATGCCTTGATGTGTCTACTGGCAGAGTGTATATATCTCGAGACGTTGTTTTGGATGAACAAGTCTTTCCGTTTGCTACCTTGCACCCTAATGCGGGTAGACGCCTTCGTAACGATATTCTTCTTTTGCCTAAAGATACACCTACACATACTAATGGGGATATACAGCTTGATGATCATATGCCTTTACCTGCCGTACCAATTGTTACTAACCATGGTCAGGACATCTTGGAGGAAAGTACAAGTGAAACTGAGCACACCAGTGAAAATTCGAGTCAAAATGATGAAGGAACAAGCATACATGGAGAAGAACAAATTTCTGCACAAGATGACGAAACTGGGGATGATTCTGATGCAGATTCGGCTCTCAGATCCGAGGAGGATCATGCAGCAACCTTGGATCATGCGCGCACTGAAAGCAAGGAAGATTTCCCCTCGTCTGCCGCGACGCCTGCCGCGTCGACTGCGTCACCTGCCGCGTCGACTGCGTCGCCTGTCTCCTCGCGGGCCACGCATGTGCATGCGGAAGTAGAAACCGCGTTCGCGCCTGCGGACAGCGATGCTGGCGCCTACTCCACGCCACGGTCCCCTTCTGGCCCAACAACCTCCGCTGGATCTTCTGCGGAGCCTGATGCTGGGGCTGGATCTGCGTCCAGAGAAGAAAACACCATGGGATCTTCTACATCCACCGCACCTGCTGCTACTTCTGTGGCTGGTATTCGCATGAGGCTTCAAAAGGGAATTATTAAACCCAGAAAACATGATGATGGTACGGTACCGTTTGGAAGACAAGCAAAAATTTATAACAACAATATTGTTCGATATGGTATGGTTGCTTCTACAGATGAACCAAGATCACTTGATGGAGCTCTTGGAGATCCTCAGTGGCGTCAAGCAATGGAGGAGGAGTATAGTGCATTTCTCAACAATAACACATGGCATTTGGTTCCACCTAATCCCAGCAAAAATCTCATTGACTGCAAGTGGGTATACAAAATCAAGAAACATGCTGATGGTTCTATTGACAGGTATAAAGCTCAATTAGTTGCAAAGGGGTTCAAACAACGATATGGAATTGACTATGAAGACACTTTTAGTCCAGTAGTCAAAGCAGCTACAATCAGGATTGTTTTATCTATCTCTGTCTCTCGTGGATGGAGTTTGCGGCAGCTAGACGTCAAGAACGCGTTTTTACATGGTGTTCTGGATGAGGAGGGCTATATGCGACAACCACCAGGTTTTGAGGATCCTAATGCTCCCCATTATGTGTGCAAATTGGACAAAGCTCTTTATGGTCTTAAACAGGCTCCAAAAGCATGGTATTCGAGGCTCAATTCAAAGTTATTTGATATTGGCTTTATACCCTCTAAGGCAGACACATCATTGTTTCTCTATCAAAAATCAGGTATCACCATATTCATGTTAATATATGTTGATGATATTATAGTATCTAGCTCTTCAGATAGTGCCACTGATGCACTTCTTCAAGACCTCAACAAATGCTTTGCTATCAAAGACCTTGGTGATTTGCATTTCTTCTTGGGTATTGAAGTTAAAAGAACACATAAAGGATTGTTATTGACTCAGGAGAAGTATGCATCCGACTTACTGGAAAAAGTTGGTATGGTTCAGTGTAAACCTGCACCTACACCGTTGTCTTCTTCAGATCAGCTCTCACTTGATGCAGGAGATCCACTTGGCTCTGAGGATAGTACAAGGTATCGTAGCATTGTTGGAGCATTGCAATATCTTACTCTGACACGACCTGATTTATCCTTCTCAGTTAATAAGGTTTGCCAATACCTTCATGCTCCAACAACTACACACTGGACAGCAGTAAAAAGAATATTGAGATATATCAAAGACACAATAAAACTTGGTATTACGTTTCAGCCTTCTACATATACTCTTCTGAGTGCCTTTTCAGATGCTGATTGGGCTGGTTGTCTTGATTACAGACGCTCCACCGGAGGATTTGCTATATTCATAGGACCAAATTTGGTTTCATGGAGTGCTAGAAAACAAGCAACTGTTTCAAGGTCAAGTATTGAGGCTGAGTATAAATCTTTGGCTAATGCTACAATAGAGATGATATGGGTAGAAGCTGTTCTTGGTGAACTTGGAGTTCACATAAAGGATAGACCTTGTTTATGGTGTGATAATCTTGGTGCAACATATGTGTCTGCCAACCCTATCTTTCATGCACGCACCAAACATATAGAGATTGATTACCACTTTGTTCGAGAACGAGTGGCTGACAAGAAGCTAGACATTAGATTTGTGTCAAGCAAAGATCAGATAGCTGATGGGTTTACCAAAGCTCTTCTAGTTAAAAATTTGTATGATTTTAGGCGTAATCTAAATCTTTGTCCAAGTTTAGATTAAGGGGGAGTGTTAGGAATGGTAACCGTATAGGCCAAGGGCTCCGACCCAAACCTGGGTTACGACCCTAACATGGATCGATATCTTGTAAGCCTCGGAGTGGGTTGTTCCCTCCACTATATATTCACGCATCCGGCCCCTCTAGGAGGCAAGCCGATTCCCACGTAATATTTTTTACAATGGTCACCGGAATCCTTGCCGGCGACGAGGAACCGCGGCGGCGGCGACACGGTCACGGCGAGGAACGGGCTATGGTGCATGGGAGGGGGAGCGCAGATGACGGGGATGCTCACCACGCTGTCGTGAAGCTCGTGGAAGGGTCAGATGGGGCAGGGGCGGCCGGACGGCGGCGAATCGAGCTCCTCCACCGGCGGCCGGAGCTCGGGAAGATGGCCCCGATCCCCGCGGTGGAGGCCATCCCGGCAAGCGTGGCTCTAACAGGAGGTAGAGGAGATTACGGCGCTCCTCTGGAGCCTCTCCGTTGAGCTCGGGCTGGCTCACAACGACGGCAAACGGCAGACTCGGCGGTGGCCAGACGCACACACAGGAGGGTTAGGGTTTCGTTCGTTCTTAGCAGAGAAGAGGAGGGGGTTCGAGGGAGAGGGAGAGGGGTGAGAAGCCTCACGAAGTCGACCTGGAGGCGTCCTCATCCACGGCAAAACACAAGCAGGAGGTGGCATCGGGTGGGGATGGACACGCAGCTGCCTTCTGATCGGAGGTAGAAGACAAAGGAGGTTTCCTCCATAACCCCCTGTAAAAATTGGAAACTACAAAGAAGCCCCTGCAGTTTTGAAAACAGGACTTAAACAGATGTTTTGGGGGCCTTTTTGCAAACAGAAAAATTACCAAAAATAGTTTTTGGAAAGCTTATAAAATTTCCAACCTAGCCATGTTTTGCTTTGATGAATTTGAAATAATTTTCAGAACAAAACTTTGGAAACCAAAATAAGTAATATCTGTGGTATTTTTCTCAACCCATTTAAATTCACAATTTAAATTATTTCAACATGGTTTAAATTTTTGTTTCATGCATGTATGATATGAACACAACACCACACACCCTAATTAGAAAAACTAGGATGTTACAAATCTACCCCCCTTACAAGAATCTCGTCCCGAGATTCCCGAAGGAGAAAGAAAGAAGGAACACCGGTTTTGAACGATCTTCTTGAACCTTACGGTTCTTTTCTCGAAGAGGTTGATCCGTAGCATCTTGAAGTATTGAACGGATAGACCTTAGGTAAGACGGAAACTCTTAGGAAATTATCTTCACGAAGATCGAGTATCTCATGGGTAACTCATGACAGGATGTTCATAAAGAACTTTTGAGTTATCATGCATGAAACACATCAAGGTAAAAGAGTGAATATAAGATGGTTTCAAGTTTATGGACGATGGTTCTTGAAAGGATTTAGAATATGAGGTTTACACAAGACTTTAAATCCTTTTGGAAAAGAAAGGTTGGACAGCTGGTGACATCAAGGTTTCTTCAAACAGAAAACCAAGATGGAGAGGATGGTCTTGAATGTCACGATGTAATATCCGTAGACGAGGAAGAACACGAGAAAACACTGTAATCTTGCGTCGAAGAAAATTTGATACAGTATCATGTTCACTCTTCAGAGTGGACACAAAAGAGGAAGGAAATTTCATTCTGTTAAAGTTTGTCGAAAACTTTTTCAAAGATCGGGATGTTACTTCACAACAGAAGATGAGTAACCGAAGGATGTGGAAACACCATAACAAAGAAGGAATTCTTGATCACACCATAAGGATGGGTAACCAACGAGGGTTGAAACACCAGTAGGAATAGGGAATATCTTTCCTATTGTGGTTTGGACGTAGCAATACATCTACCACATGGTTAAGATCCCATGGCTGAAGTGACTGACAAATTCACACAATGTGTGAGATGAACAGAACTTCAACTACAAACCACTTGAGGAAGGAAACTGATCAATAGTAGTTACAAAACACCACGAGAGGTTCCCATGATGAACTTGTTTCCACTGAAAGAAATGTTTGGAGGTTCAATGGAGAGATATTGAAAAGATCAACTTCCAGGTTATCCTTGATGTCCAGGATACCGACAACAGGCTCACGACAAGCCTTCTGTAGGTCATCAAGTGGAAGTGAAACTTTGGTTCGGAGGGACGGTGAGGGAAACTTGTTGAGAACGAGCCACACAAGAATTCTCACGGGTAGTGGTTGTTCTTACGGATTCAAGGGGATATGACATTAGGCCTTCCGGCTAATTGTGTCAACCACCACATCAACCATGCTGGATTCTGAAAAGACCTAATTCAATACCCTTGAGAAAACACCAACCATCGCTGATGCTTGAGATTCAGCTATGGTTAGCGGGTTGATAACTTAGACTCGGTATGTTTGATCTAGGAGGTTGCACCGGTTACAATTGAGGTACATTTACTAGATTCTCAAGATATGGACTATGATGCCACGCTCAAAAAGATGAGCGAGATCGCAGAACTCATGTATTAGCAACTTGCGAAAGACGGTTGCACCTACATGGACTACTTGCACTTCTTCTCTTTCACGGGTAATCAGTCAGTGGCTTGGTGTGGATGCAAACTTCTTCAAATAGATGGAGGTAACAACCTACCATTTCAAGAGTACTCCACACATGCATGACCGACTTGGGATTATTCCCGAGGGAACAAGAAAACTCTACTCGAGTCCATGGCGACAACTTTCACCATAAGCACATGAACCGGGGTAAGTTACTTCGAACATCCAGAACTAAAATTCGTGATGACACAATGATAGTTCTCAAACGTTTCCAACATTAGTGCCAATTGTTCAACATGGACCTCATTAAGCATGGAGAAAACAAGGATGTCATCGTTGGGTTCAACAACACCCTTATCAAAATACTCCAAGAAGAGGGATTCATATGATATATGAACAAGGCAGAATATTGGTCAGACCAAAGGACATGAAGGTGTACCCGGTAACACACCATGATTGGAAACACCATCAAGATAGTCCTTGGATCTTTTCTCGATTTGACGATAGCCCAAATCAAATCAAGAGGTAGAGTGGTAGCATTTCCGCAAAGGAGATACTATCCTTCTTCAGTATAAACAGAACTGGACATCCCTTAACGAAGGATCAAGTTAGGCATAGCTTTTGCCTTTCAACTCTCCAAGTTGTTGTTTAAGCTCAACCACTAGTCCAGGATATCCATCAGGGTTCCTTGGAGAAAGGAGTGGTTCAAACTACCCCTTGTGTAGACATCATGGTCAGGTAACAACCTGGTGATACTTCTGGTAGGACAACCAGAATATCACAACCTACCGTATGTCTCAGAGTTTAGAAGGGATCTTGCTTTTCAAAGCAACCGATATGGCCTTGAGAGCTTTGGTACGAACCTAGCTCGTTGACCAAGAATGTGCACCGGAATGAACGGATTTATTAACACAGCCAACTTTAGTAGAGACCGGGTGACCGATAGTGCTAAGAAGGATACAGATGTTTCTTAGATTTTTCAAAGCAGTAAGAGTTGCCATGAATATCTGATACACATGTCGATGAACACACCCATCATTCTCAAGCATTCAAGCTTGTAGAAATGGTGAGTGGAGATGTGTAGAAGCATCACTTCATCAATAAGGCCATGAAACTCAACGCAACCTCTTGATATATAAGACTGTGATACTCGAAGGTGGAACAAATTAGAAGTTGATGAAACTTCTTTAATCTGCGGATTACAAAACTTTGACCTGGTACTAGAGATGAACGAGGTACTGGAGTTTGTTTCTCCTGACATCCCAAGGTGGAATGTTCTGACGGAAAACAAGAGCAAAAGCATTGGAAGGATCCAACACACAGAAGCAACTTGGTTTCCAAACCATGGACAAAGGTAGGAAAGCAAGTGAAGATTAAGGACATGCTCCGGAAAATCCAGAGGTTATGGGGAATGCACAGGGTGATACTCGTTTGTAAAACCCATGCTAAGACGAGAGTTATAGCAAAGTCAAGAACAAGGATATGAGAATCATAAAGAACACTCTTGTCGTGATCCTTTTGATTCCTAGAGAAAGCCTATGGCTATGAGAGTTGGAATTGCCTAAACGCCCTGAGGTGGAACAGATTCTTCAGGATCCAAAGAAACAGAACTTGGGTTAAAGGTCAGCATCATGTACTGATAGCGTGAGCATAATATGGTTAAGAAACCACATGATTCAACACACTGCAATTCAGCACATTCCGGGACCTTCGGTTCAAGTCCAAAGGTTAAAAACCAAGAGAAAGGAGTAACTACTCTCTTAATGCCTTAAGGAACACTACGAATAGCAATCACGGAGTATTTTTTAAAAGACAACATAACTCTGGAAGAACTTTGAGCAGAGGATAACAGACACATTCGAGATGGAAAGGAAATCTCGAGGTTCAGGATTTAGAACTTGGAAACATGTAGGAATGTGGAATCCGGACAACTCTGAGAGATTATGAGGGAAAGGAAAGCTCCCAGTTTAAGAGATAACAGAACATGGAGCACACACGACTTTAGAAACTTTTTAACAGTAGGTCAACTTGGGTAAAAGAACGTCATTGCCAAAGAAGGCACCTACGTTTTGAATGACTAGAAGAGATAGCAAAAACTTTTCAAATCAAAACAGGTAAGGTGACCCAGAGTTAGAGCGATACCAGATAAGGAGTAAAAAGAATCCTAAGAAGCTTTTCACAACTCATTTGAGGTTTGAAAGTAGTTTTCACAAACACTAGACTCAACATCGACCAAGCAGTAAGGTTTTCCTACAGGCAGTCCTGCTCTGATACCATGACCTGTCACGACCCCTGACCCAGAGATATACATACTGTTATGTGCTCCTAGCCATGGACTCACAAGGGATTCAGGGTTACCAGCCCCGTCCGCAACAAACAACGGCAGGCAGACTGGATTCATCGGCACGTAGTCCGGATCCCCAGTCTACTACTCCTTGTATCCATGCTAGTCATAACCAACTATGCATATCAAAGCGTCCACGAATCGAATGAAACTGAAGGAAACGGGACCAAAGCTATACATAGATGCTATGTGTCCAGAAAGTGCAACAACAATCGAGGGTTACTGGGGTTACCTCGCCCCAGGCCGATCACATCGACAGGCTGGCTCGGACATGGATCATCGGCTCCACAACCTCTCGACTGCGACAACTATGCAGGCATAGCCAAACTGTATAACAATGAGCTCGAAACCAACAACCGATCAAAGCAGCACTCTAGACATGAAGTTGTATTCAACAGGTATTACTAGAGTATAGCTTACAAGCAGAGGTCACACGACCCAACATTACATCAGACAACGGAAGGCAAATTATGTTGCTAATCAACAAGAACCAAAAAGGCCTAAGAGGCCGCAACATAGGGCGACGTCCCAGCCCATAGATTCAAGGCTGCTACCTGGGAACCCCAAACTACTCGTCGATGTCCACGTTGATTCACCACCGATGCGAGATCTTCACCTGAACCCAATTAAGCAAACTTGAGTACGGGAGGTACTAAACAAGACTTAGTTAACCTATTATATATCTGCTATCTTCAGAAAGGGTTTTATGAAGGCTGTTCTGCATAAAGCAATCTTTGTTTTACAAATCGAGGAGGAATAGCACGTCTAAAGGAGTATTTTCAAAACAGATGAGAAGACTACTCAACTTCTGAAATCATCATCTTTTTCATCCACCAACATCATTTCCCAGCACCTCACATGCTACAAGGATTACCCCTCCCGGCATCTCCGGGGAGGCACCCTTCATCTATTGCCTCCATGCTTTGTTAACATCTTTTACGTCATGTTCGAGTTATCTATGGCCAAATTACTTTCACCAAGCCGTCCTTAACCGCGGACACGGCTTCTCGAAAAGATTTATCCCTGCAGGGGGTACACTTTACCCACACGTACCATCCGACTCTTAACGCCACATGTACGTTCTTCCATGGAACGCGGCAGAGGGTGGATGGCCACGACCTTTACCTTACCCGACCCTATCCATGAGTCAACCCAAGACAGGGCCACCCCGTCAACAGGGAGTTGGCCATCCTCCTGACGGCACCTGTCTCTGTGAGGCGGGGTCAAGATCTGTGTACGTCCATCACTTGGCCCCGGTCACGCCCTAGCGGAGCATTTTGTTTTCAAAACCGTTTAAAAGGTTTTATTTGCGGTGCCGAATGGAAATCTCAAACTACGTGACTCATGGATAAAGCCAGCAAAGTTAGTCGGTCGGCGAGGCTCATGGCCATCGCGCGTGGTTGTACGCTCAGTCTTGGCTTCTGCGTCCGACCTTACTCTTAGGGGTGGCAAGTACGAAACGAACAACCACTTCCCAAGTGGCCTCCCGTCCAACCCTTAGTCAAGTTAACCACACAGTGCTCCTCTTACCACGTCATAATATCATACTAGGTTATCGTAGCTCTGCTTCATCAACCGGTTGGAGCAGAGGTAAACAAGCATGTAAAGCTAAGCGAAGCAGGTATGAGGCTCTGGCGTTGCGCACAAGAAAATCTATGGCGGCTAGGAGCAGTGGATCAGTATATTGAGGGAATGCAGTATATAGGTGATCTATATCTACTAGCATCAAATACTTTGGAATCGAATGCAAAGTACGAGAATCAAATGTTGTTCGAAAACATATATGAGCAGATAAGAGGTTATGATTGCCTTGGTTATAAGAAAAGCAGATAAAGTCCTCAGGGATAAGTGCTTGACTTGTCGGTTAAGATCAAGTATTCGCCATTAAGTTGTTGGCCTTCTCTTCGGAGTCACGTTTTACCGAGGGGGAAACAACACCGAAACAAAGAAGAACAATCAACCATGGCATCGATGCAATGTGCAATATGTATGCATGAGCAGATTAATGCACTAAATTAAAGCCCTAAACATGATCGTTGGGTTGCTAGGATTCATATGTCAGGTATGCATTTTTACTGAAATTAGCCCGAAATAGACCCCGGAGGGGCAATTTGGGTGATTCTAAAAGTGAGTACACGTTTAAGTGCTCAAATGGGTTTGAAAACATCATAACTAGATTGCATTTGTCATTTTGAGCATTTTGGTATATAACTTTTAATTTTCTAATTTTATTGAATAAAAACTTGTTTTTCTATTTTAAAAGAATTAAACAACATTAAATAATACTCAAAACTCAACTTTGTCAAACATGTGTGAAAATGATATAGTTGGGTAGAGAATATTTTTAGGATCATTTTAGTACCTCACTTTTATTTTTCTGAATTATAAAAGATTAGTTATTGATTTTACAAATTTAAACATTTTTCTGGAATTATTAAACAGGGGATTTATGACGTCAGGATGACACACGGATGACATCATCGTGCTCTGATCTTCACAGTTGAAATCGAATTCGATGAAAATAGCGCGAATTCGAGGGAACGAACTCCACCATAACGGAGAAGAGCTCAAGGGGAGCTGAGGGGTGGTGGCGGTTGACCATATGGTCACCGAAATCCTCGCCGACGACGAGGAACCGCGGCGGCGGCGACACGGTCACTGCGAGGAACGGGCTATGGTGCATGGGAGGGGAGCGCAGATGACGGGGATGCTCACCACGCTGTCGTGAAGCTCGTGGAAGGGTCGGATGGGGCAGGGGGGCCGGACGGCGGCGAATCAAGCTCCTCCACCGGCGGCCGGAGCTCGGGAAGATTGCCCCGATCCCCGCGGTGGAGGCCATCCCGGAAAGCGCGGCTCTAACAGGAGGTAGAGGAGATTACGGCGCTCCTCTGGAGCCTCTCCATTCAGCTCGGGCTGGCTCACAAGGACGGCAAACGGCGGACTCGACGGCGGCCGGACGCACACACAGGAGGGTTAGGGTTTCGTTCGTTCTTAGCAGAGAAGAGGAGGGGGTTCGAGGGAGAGGAAGAGGGATGAGAAGCCTCACGACGTCGACCTGGAGGCGTCCTCATCCACGGCAAAACACAAGCAGGAGGTGGCATCGGGTGGGGATGGACACGCAGCTGCCTTCCGATCGGAGGTAGAAGACAAAGGAGGTTTCCTCCATAACCCCCTGTAAAAATTGGAAACTACAAAGAAGCCCCTGCAGTTTTGAAAACAGAACTTAAACAGATGTTTTTGGGGCCTTTTGCAAACAGAAAAATTAGCAAAAATAGTTTTTGGAAAGCTTATAAAATTTCCAACCTAGCCATGTTTTGTTTTGATGAATTTGAAATAATTTTCAGAACAAAACTTTCGAACCCAAAATAAGTACTATCTGTGGTGTTTTTCTCAAACCATTTAAATTCACAATTTAAATTGTTTCAACATGGTTTTAATTTTTGTTTTATGCATGTATGATATGAACACAACACCACACACCCTAATTAGAAA
Organism: Alopecurus myosuroides; assembly: GCA_028641055.1. Classification (NCBI taxonomy): domain Eukaryota; kingdom Viridiplantae; phylum Streptophyta; class Magnoliopsida; order Poales; family Poaceae; genus Alopecurus; species Alopecurus myosuroides. The sequence goes on along the minus strand of CM054063.1, from coordinate 289,921,355 downwards.
ATCTGGGATGTTACACTAGCCTTCGCCTGTACTGAGTATGAGCTCTACTCGTGCACCCAGCTCCCTAAAACCAAAGTAAATTGCTCATGTGCTACCTTTAAAACCTGCTAAAAATTATTCCTGTTTTGTGCCCCTGTTTTAGGTCATGAGGACGTATATAGAGAATCTTTATCTCACTTGTTGATTGGATTTCACACCCTGGACTAGTGGCTTCATCCGCTTATCCAAATGATAGAAGAGCTGGTAGCGGGGTGTCCAGTCCCAAATTAATACACACAAGTTCTCTTCACTCCTTTTGCCCCTGATATATCAGTTAAAGCATAATTGTGTAAACAAAAGAGATAGAGGGATGACCTTCTACCCAGATGCGTCCTTCACATGGGAGCCGCTCTTGTGAATCCAGTTGGCTTGTGACGTACTGTATTGTCTGTTTACCATTCGTTGACATAAGCATACACCTCTCTCAAAATGTTTTCAATACCTCTGTTTAATAAAATTAAAAGCTCTAGCACATGAGTGATCCATGCTTCCCTCTGCGAAGGGCGTTTATTTTACTTTTATCTTGAGTCTACATCATATTCTTTGAGCACATTCTTGAGAGCACAATGGTCATTCTTAGTGTGATGTATTTGTCCCAAAGCACGGTTGATTGTGGTATAATCTTGACACTTGTATCTTTGATATCTTTACTTCTAGTCTTCCCTCGAACTTCAGAGGTTCCCTGGAATTTATGTTTTGCCCGACACTTAAGAGAAAGCGAGATACCACTTTATTAGATCCTTTTATGAATATTACAATCTTGCAAATAGTTATGTTTCATGTTATTTATTATTAATATGTTGATATATCCTCATGGTTTGCATAGCTATTAAGTGACACTATCTTGCATGTATCTTATCATGAGCATAATTAAGTATTTGATCATATAGTGAGTATGTTTACATCATATGAAACAAATGTGTTCGTTATAGTCTTTTATCGCACTCAGTTGTCACTGAATTTCTTGAGGACAAGCAATAAGCTAAGCTTGGGGGGAGTTGATACGTCGAAAACGTATCTCCTTTTCCGAACACTTTTCTCATTGTTTTCCTCTAAACTTGTGTGTTTTGAATATAGAATTACATAAGGCCAATCTCGATCATGATAGGCAGCTCACGAGATCTAAACATGGAGGCATATGAGGAGAAGACAACCATCTAGTGTGACGCCCCGAGATCGGGCACTATGCAAATTTCAACATTTCCGCCGAAATCCACATAATAACCGATTCCAGGTTGCCACTTGTGATAACATTACAACAGTTCACGAATATTCCGCAACAACAACAGAAAAGATATATACAAGACGACTCAAACGAGTCAAGGATACAACTGATACAATACAAAGATCCAAATAACAGCGGAAGAAACAACATAGCGTCCGGCTACGGACAAGATACAAATTGGACTAAGAGTCCTGAAGATAACCGATGGCGTCCAATCCCTGCCCAGGCCAAGCCGGAGGGATTCCCAAGCTAACGTCGTCAGACTTCAAACCTGCTGACTGCAATGTGGAATATGCAGCCACGAAAAGGATTCGTGGGTCAGTACGGTTAAGTACTGGCAAGTGGATAAACCATACTCACAAGATACCAGCGTAACCAATCATCACAAGATACAAATACTTTGGGTACAACGGAAGGAAGGGATTATTGCAAAGAAGCGGCAGCGGGCTGCACTAACTAACTACAGAAACACGCTACAACATCCGGCTAAAAGAAAGGGATAAGATAGCGCGACAAAACCAACTATAACTACTCACCAAACAATACCCATCCAATGTTACCCCCTACTAAGGAAGCAACCCAAGGAAACTCACACTGTTGATTAAGGTGACATTCATTTTATGGTGGAGGTAATCTATATTACTAGTCAAGTTATCATCGTTAAGTGTAAGTTGTCTGAGTACTTGTTAGCCAGCACTTTCACCAAGTCATCCATAACCGCGGACAACACGACTTCTCGAGAAGATTTAACCCTGCAGGGATGCACCAATTTGGCCGTACACGTAAGAATGACCCGCCAGATGGAAAGGCCCTTCCACCAAGCGAGGCACTCAACACAACCCAACTCTTCTTCGCATCAAGCCCAAAGAACCCCGTGCAATTGAGCGCACGGCTAATCAAGCCCCACGAAGAAAAGGGGACCCTCATAGCACTCTGAGAACGTGTCTCCCTAAATGCCGACTACAAAAGTTCCACCCTGGCGCCAAGGGTTCGCACCTGCATATGCATGCGGCAAATGGAAAACCCGAACTAAATGAGGCGATTTGGACAAGATGCGAATCGAATCAGAATTGCGGGGGGCGCCCATACTCACTTCCCACATGCGGTTAGTGCGCTCATCATGGATCAATGGACAAGACCCTTTTCCTAATTAGGGTCGACACTAGCAGGCCTCAAACCCACGGCGGGCCTCCTGCCGGTGCCTTATCATCAAATTATTATTACCCAAAACACTAACATGTAGTTGATTAAATTGAACCCAATTATCAAACTAAACAGGTGATAGGACGGACAACAAGACTTGAGCACAAACAACACTAAGCATGCAACTACGACACGAGGGCCAACAAGGTAAACAAGCAACAGGTAATAGGAAGTGGAAGGAAGGCTATATCATGGCTGCAAGGTAAACATATGATAGGATCGAGACACCAGCATCGAATCATAAGGCTAGCATAAAGATAACGGAAAGAATCGGTAACAAGTGATGAAAGGCAGCCATACGTAGCAAGTGAGTATACTTGCCTGGAATCCAGCAAGTAGAGGTACATCCGCAGAACTTGTCGTTGCTCACATCATCTCAACGTCCTATCCGCGAAGAAGCAATGAACTAGAACAAACACCGGATGCAACAATTACTTCTACGGCAAAAGATCCAGCATGATCAAGATATGGATGCATGACAAGTTTAGGGATGCATCAAAGATGAACTAGTTGACATGGTAAACATATTTAAATGGGCCCATATGCAATTTGGATTGCATATGGAAAATCCCATGAATTAATGTTGAATTTAATGATCTACAAATAACCATCATGTGAAGTTGATTAGAATGATGAATGGATGATGAAAACAATAAGAAAACAACAATAGCTTCAGTTTGATATGTTGTTTACCAAGTTTGGAATTTTATTTGTTAAGTTATGAACTTTGGCATTTTAAATGATTTAAACAAACATTTGTTGTTTTCACCAATTGTAAAGGTTCAAAACAGATAACAAAATTTATATTTGGAAAGAACACAAAATTTTAGATGGAATACATATTTCATTTGTTGAATTTGGATTTTAGATGAGCAAGTAATTAAATTGACAATTTTAAATGCATTAATTAAGAAATAGTTGTTTTCAGTAATTTAATTTATTCAAAATAGAAAACAAAGTTTATATTTGGAAAGCTTATTCAATTTTGCATGGAAAACATATTTTACATGTTGGAATTGGATTTGAATTGTCCAAGTTATGAATTTTGCAATTTAAAAGGTTTAATTAAAGCATTGAATTATTGCACCACTTTTAATTAGAAAAACAGTAAACAAATTGTATTGAAAAGGTTGAAAACATGTAGAAAATGTTTCACTTAACATTTTGAGCTATTAAACATAATTTTTGGATCATTATTGAATTTAATATGCATTTTTCCATAAGCATTTTTATTCTGCCCCTTTTAGTAAACAGAAGGAAACATGTTCAAACTAAATTCTATTGTGACCAAATAAAATACCACCGTGTAGAGTTTGTTAAGACAAAATTTTAGAGCCCAAGTTTGCTCAAATTGGATGAACAGAACTCAAGTTATGAAATTCCAAAGTTTCCAATTTTTATTGCATTTTCTGTATTTAATTATTTAGTGCAAAATTTATTACAGAAACATGTTGCAAACTTGACATTAACAGGAAGAGCACGAAATTATGAATCCACAGAAACTTGAATCATTGAATTTGGAGCAATATTCAATTTTTTATTGATTTTACAAATAAGGTTTCAGATCTGCTTTTCTGAAATTCGAGAAATAAAAAGGAAAAGGAGGAAAAAGGGGGTGGCTTTGCGCCTTGGGGGTGGATCGAACCCAGGATGTCCAGCGCGCGCGCACGGGGCACAAACCACTGGGCTGCTGAACTACTTTTGATAGGTACTGCTGCGAATGGTTTTTGAGGTGGATCCCTGCGGGAATAACTGAAACTCCACGAACGCATCTGTACGCAACCGTGACAGTCGTACTTGGCCAGCGGCGATCGCCGGCGGACGGCGCGCGACGGCGCCGCCCCCAGAGCAGGGTAGGGAGAGGGGAAAAGGGGGAAGGATCCAGGGTGCTCACCACGCGCGGAGGAAGGAGACAGGGAGGACGTGGTCGAGGCGATGCAGAAGCAGGGCTCGGCGGCGGAGAGAAAGCGATGTAGACGACGGCGGAAAACCTCGACGGCACCATGGCCCTCGTACCTCTCCGGGCCGACCGAGGGCACGAGGTTGAAGAGGGTACCATCGCGTTTCCATTCCCGGCCTCGGCGCGATCCCACGGTGGCCAGGACGGCGGCGCCCTCCTCCCCAAACTCCGGCCATGGAGGCTCCCTTCCATGGTTCAGAAGATTCAGAGCAAAAAAGAGAGAGAATTGGGGAAGGGAGAGGGGAGAGCCGGCGGCGGTGGAGAGGGAAGAGATGGAGGCTAGGGTTGGGGCGGGGCTAGGAGAGGAGCGCTTTAAGGAAAGGAGGGAGCAGGTGGACAGCGACAGGAGCAGGTCACGCCCTCCTCGTGAGCGCTCCTGTATGGACGAAGGTGGAAGAAGGGTATCGGGCCAGGACAGAGATGTGGGCTGGGCCTGGCTTGGTTGGTTGGGCTGCTCTTCTCTCCCTCTTAAAACCTTTTTTTTCTTTCAGAAATTGGTTAGGCACTATTAAAATAGTTTTATGCACCAAACAAATTCTAGAAAGTTATAGAAAATAGGACTTGATGAAATTTAATGTGATTGCAAGTTTTAAATGAATAATGATGCATTATGCCATGTTATGCAAAGAAAAGAAAAACAAGCAACATGTTTTAATTAGGGGGGAAATTCCCCGGGTGTTACAGTCGACACCACTAACAAGGGATTGCGCCCTCGCAATCCACCCAAGGCAAGGGGAAGAGAGGTGTCAACTACGGAGTCTTCGTGCTGCGGTTGATTTCCCGGGTCAGTGGGCGGATCTCTTCTTCTCGACACCACTAACAAAAGTTTCTCGACACCACTAACAAAAGATTCTTGCTCGGATTGTTGACGATGTTCTTCCACCAGGAATCTTCCGATGATCGAACCTAATAGGTTAAAGGCTCAGAAAACGTCCAACCCACGTAGGATCCTAACACTTTGAAAGATAGATAAGGGGGGAGACTCCAAAACAAATAAGATGGGAGGGGAAATAGAATAGAGATAAGGAGAAAACAAGAATCCTATTGAGATGTTTCCAAAACAAGTTTTGCACAAATAGTTTTTGACACTCTAGAAACACGACCGTTAGCGAGGTTATCCTACAGGCTTTGCGAACCCGTTGCTTCGATAACCATTCGTATCGAAACAACTTCGGGAATCGGAAACCAGGCTCTGATACCATTTGTGACGCCCCGAGATCGGGCACTATGGAAATTTCAGCATTTCCGCCGAAATCCACATAATAACCGATTCCAGGTTGCCACTTGTGATAACATTACAACAGTTCACGAATATTCCGCAACAACAACAGAAAAGATATATACAAGACGTCTCAAACGAGTCAAGGATACAACTGATACAATACAAAGATCCAAATAACAGCGGAAGAAACAACATAGCGTCCGGCTACGGACAAGATACAAATTGGACTAAGAGTCCTGAAGATAACCGATGGCGTCCAATCCCTGCCCAGGCCAAGCCGGAGGGATTCCCAAGCTAACGTCGTCAGACTTCAAACCTGCTAACTGCAATGTGGAATATGCAGCCACGAAAAGGATTCGTGGGTCAGTACGGTTAAGTACTGGCAAGTGGATAAACCATACTCACAAGATACCAGCGTAACCAATCATCACAAGATACAAATACTTTGGGTACAACGGAAGGAAGGGATTATTGCAAAGAAGCGGCAGCGGGCTGCACTAACTAACTACAGAAACACGCTACAACATCCGGCTAAAAGAAAGGGATAAGATAGCGCGACAAAACCAACTATAACTACTCACCAAACAATACCCATCCAATGTTACCCCCTACTAAGGAAGCAACCCAAGGAAACTCACACTGTTGATTAAGGTGACATTCATTTTATGGTGGATGTAATCTATATTACTAGTCAAGTTATCATCGTTAAGTGTAAGTTGTCTGAGTACTTGTTAGCCAGCACTTTCACCAAGTCATCCGCGGACAACATGGCTTCTCGAGAAGATTTAACCCTGCAGGGATGCACCAATTTGGCCGTACACGTAAGAATGACCCGCCAGATGGAAAGGCCCTTCCACCAAGCGAGGCACTCAACACAACCCAACTCTTCTTCGCATCAAGCCCAAAGAACCCCGTGCAATTGAGCGCACGGCTAATCAAGCCCCACGAAGAAAAGGGGACCCTCATAGCACTCTAAGAACGTGTCTCCCTAAATGCCGACTACAAAAGTTCCACCCTGGCGCCAAGGGTTCGCACCTGCATATGCATGCGGCAAATGGAAAACCCGAAATAAATGAGGCGATTTGGACGAGATGCGAATCGAATCAGAATTGCGGGGGGCGCCCATACTCGCTTCCCACATGCGGTTAGTGTGCTCATCATGGATCAATGGACAAGACCCTTTTCCTAATTAGGGTCGACACTAGCAGGCCTCAAAACCACGCCGGGCCTCCTGCCGGTGCCTTATAATCAAATTATTATTACCCAAAACATTAACAAGTAGTTGATTAAATTGAACCCAACTATCAAACTAAACAGGTGATAGGACGGACAACAAGACTTGAGCACAAACAACACTAAGCATGCAACTACGACACGAGGGCCAACAAGGTAAACAAGCAAACAGGTAATAGGAAGTGGAAGGAAGGCTATATCATGGCTGCAAGGTAAACATATGATAGGATCGAGACACCAGCATCGAATCATAAGGCTAGCATAAAGATAACGGAAAGAATCGGTAACAAGTGATGAAAGGCAGCCATAGGTAGCAAGTGAGTATACTTGCCTGGAATCCAGCAAGTAGAGGTACATCCGCAGAACTTGTCGTTGCTCACATCATCTCAACGTCCTATCCGCGAAGAAGCAATGAACTAGAACAAACACCGGATGCAACAATTACTTCTACGGCAAAAGATCCAGCATGATCAAGATATGGATGCATGACAAGTTTAGGGATGCATCAAAGATGAACTAGTTGACATGGTAAACATATTTAAATGGGCCCATATGCAATTTGGATTGCATATGAAAAATCCCATGAATTAATGTTGAATTTAATGATCTACAAATAACCATCATGTGAAGTTGATTAGAATGATGCATGGATGATGAAAACAATAAGAAAACAACAATAGCTTCAGTTTGATATGTTGTTTACCAAGTTTGGAATTTTATTTGTTAAGTTATGAACTTTGGCATTTTAAATGATTTAAACAAACATTTGTTGTTTTCACCAATTGTAAAGGTTCAAAACAGATAACAAAATTTATATTTGGAAATAACACAAACTTTTAGATGGAATACATATTTCATTTGTTGAATTTGGATTTTAGATGAGCAAGTTATTAAATTGACAATTTTAAATGCATTAATTAAGAAATAGTTGTTTTCAGCAATTTAATTTATTCAAAATAGAAAACAAAGTTTATATTTGGAAAGCTTATTCAATTTTGCATGGAAAACATATTTTACATGTTGGAATTGGATTTGAATTGTCCAAGTTATGAATTTTGCAATTTAAAAGGTTTAATTAAAGCATTGAATTATTGCACCACTTTTAATTAGGAAAAACAGTAAACAAATTGTATTGAAAAGGTTGAAAACATGTAGCAAATGTTTCACTGAACATTTTGAGCTATTAAACATAATTTTTGGATCATTACTGAATTTAATATGCATTTTTTCATAAGCATTTTTATTCTGCCCCTTTTAGTAAACAGAAGGAAACATGTTCAAATTTAATTCAATTGTGACCAAATAAAATACCACTATGTAGAGTTTGTTAAGACAAAATTTTAGAGCCCAAGTTTTCTCAAATTGGATGAACAGAACTCAAGTTATGAAATTCCAAAGTTTCCAATTTTTATTGCATTTTCTGTATTTAATTATTTAGTGCAAAATTTATTGCAGAAACATGTTGCAAACTTGACATTAACAAGAAGAGCACGAAATTATGAATCCACAGAAACTTGAATCATTGAATTTGGAGCAATATTCATTTTTTTATTGATTTTACAAATAAGGTTTCAGATCTGCTTTTCTGAAATTCGAGAAATAAAAAGGAAAAGGAGGAAAAAGGGGGTGGCTTTGCGCCTTGGGGGGGATCGAACCCAGGATGTCCAGCGCGCGCGCACGGGGCACAAACCACTGGGCTGCTGAACTGCTTTTGATAGGTACTGCTGCAAATGGTTTTTGAGGTGGATCCCTGCGGGAATAACTGAAACTCCACGAACGCATCTGTACGCAACCGTGACAGTCGTACTTGGCCAGCGGCGATCGCCGGCGGACGGCGCGCGACGGCGCCGCCCCCAGAGCAGGGTAGGGAGAGGGGAAAAGGGGGAAGGATCCAGGGTGCTCACCACGCGCGGAGGAAGGAGACAGGGAGGACGTGGTCGAGGCGATGCAGAAGCAGGGCTCGGCGGCGGAGAGAAAGCGATGTAGACGACGGCGGAAAACCTCGACGGCACCATGGCCCTCGTACCTCTCCGGGCCGACCGAGGACACGAGGTTGAAGAGGGTACCATCGCGTTTCCATTCCCGGCCTCAGCGCGATCCCACGGTGGCCAGGACGGCGGCGCCCTCCTCCCCAAACTCCGGCCATGGAGGCTCCCTTCCATGGTTCAGAAGATTCAGAGCAAAAAAGAGAGAGAATTGGGGAAGGGAGAGGGGAGAGCCGGCGGCGGTGGAGAGGGAGGAGATGGAGGCTAGGGTTGGGGCGGGGCTAGGAGAGGAGCGCTTTAAGGAAAGGAGGGAGCAGGTGGACAGCGACAGGAGCAGGTCACGCCCTCCTCGTGAGCGCTCCTGTACGGACGAAGGTGGAAGAAGGGTATCGGGCCAGGACAGAGATGTGGGCTGGGCCTGGCTTGGTTGGTTGGGCTGCTCTTCTCTCCCTCTTAAAACCTTTTTTTTCTTTCAGAAATTAGTTAGGCACTATTAAAATAGTTTTATGCACCAAACAAATTCTAGAAAGTTATAGAAAATAGGACTTGATGAAATTTAATTTGATTGCAAGTTTTAAATGAATAATGATGCATTATGCCATGTTATGCAAAGAAAATAAAAACAAGCAACATGTTTTAATTAGGGGGAAAATTCCCCGGGTGTTACATCTAGCTACAGCTACGAACCCGTAGTCAAAGGATGAACTACTCATGCATCACTCCGGAGGCAGGCATGGTGATGTAGAAGCCTCCGGTGATGATCTCCTCTCCGGCAGGGTGCCGGAAACAGCTTCAAAACCCCCCTGATCTAGGGTTGATGGTGACGGCAGCTGCGGAACTTTTCGGGGATTTTTGATCCGGTGTTTAGGTGTTTCCATCCGGGGGGATTAAATAGGCAAAAGGGAAAGGCGGTGGAGCTCTAGGGGCCCCACACCCATAGCTGGCGCGGCCAGGGGGCCGCGCCACCCTATGGTGTGGCCCCCTGGTGCTCGTCTTCGACTCTCATTCGGTCTTCTGGATGCTTCCGGGGAAATAGGCACTTCGGGCTTTGTGGGGGTCCAATTTCGAGAATGTTTCCAGAACAACTTTTCTGAAACCAAAAACAGCAGAAAACAGGGAACTGGCACTTGGCATCTTGGTAATAGGTTAGTCCCGGAAAACGTATAAAAATGCTATAAATATAGGAGAAAACAAGTTGCGATTGACATAATATGATCATGGAGTATCAGAAATGATAGATATGTTGGAGACGTATCAAGCATCCCCAAGCTTAGTTCCTACTCGTCCTCGAGTAGGTAAACGATAAAACAATAATTTCTGAGGTGACATGCTACTAACATAAACTTGATCAATCAAATGTAAAAGCATATGCACGCTGAGATCATAGAACTTCAAACACAAACATGATAAATAGACCTTTAATAATAAATCATAACAATTACTTTGCATTCCGAAGAATATCTCAAATAAAGGATCATGAATAATAATGCAAAGAAAGGTAGACGTTTGTTTCAGGTATAGAGAAAGCATTGCAAAGTGATATTTTGCTAGTCCTTAAGAGTGGGGCAAAACATAAATACCAGGACACCTTCAAAGTTCATGAGGAAGAATAGAGCAAATAATTTAAGAACAAACAATATCACATTATGAAGTAATTATTGATGTTTATGGGACAAATGCACACAGAACTCAGAATGGCAAAAATGCTCTCTCAACTGTGCATAAAGTTAGAAGATGGAGACTCAGCATAAAAGTAAAAGAAAGACCCTTCGTAGAGGGAAGCATGGATCACTCGTGTGCTAGAGCTTTTATTTGATTAAACAGAGGTATTAAAAGTTTGACACTGAGTGTCTATATTTTGGGAGATGTATTCTAATTTCAACGAATGGTAAACAGAAAATACAATACATCACAAGCCAACTGGATTCACAAAAGTGGCTCCCATGGTGAAGGACGCAAGTGGTGTATAAGGTCATCTCTCTTTTTCTTTTGTTTACACAATTATGCTTTGACTGATAAGTCAGGGGCAAAAATAGTGAAGAGAATTTGTTTGTATTAATTTTGGGCTGGGCACCTCGCTGCCAGCTCTTCTGTCATTTGGATAAGAGGATGAAGCCACTAGTCCAGGGTGTGAAATCCAATCAACAAGTGAGATAAAGATTCTCTATTGACGTCCTCATGAGCAAAAACAGGAACATAAAGCAGGAGCAATTTTGAAAGTTTTAAAGGTAACACATGAGCAATTTACTTGGAGTGGAAGTTAAATACCACATGTAGGTAGGTATGGTGGACATAATGGGAAAAACTTTGGTTTAAGGGAGTTTGGATGCACAAGTATATCTCATACTCAGTACAGGTGGAGGCTAGCAAAAGACTGGGAGTGACAAATCAAGAGAGCATAAGAGCCATAATCATGCATAGAGACATAAGCATCATTAATTAAAGCATAAGCAGTATCACAACTTCAAAAACTAAGTGGTCATGGAGGCTATTCGTGACGTGTTTGTAGTCATAAACATGGTGTGATCATGCGCCAAGTCAACCAAATAAAACATTTGAAAGACAATACCATATATTGATGCTTTACTATGACAAGAACAACTCATGAATCTTTCAAGACATATTAAACACTCTAAGATATTTGAGGCTATTCATGCTACTCAATAATCACAAGGCTTTAAAACTAAAATAACATTGAGCATGGCATGAAAAAGTTCTAGCCACAGTTTATACAAGCTTCTACTAGTACTGTAATAAATTCTACTTCAAGCAGCAGTTTTCCTCTCCCAACAAGCACCATACAAAACATGCTTTTACAAAAATACTCTTTATGATACAGAAATCAAACATGAGAGTACTCACATAACACTACTAAAACTAACAGCTCTAATAAGAGATGCATGCAAAACAGGAGCTAAATAAATGCAGCAGCTAGACACAGATTAAGAATACAAAGTATTCTCATGAAAAAGCGGAGCGTGTCACTCTCCAATAAAAGAATGCTAGGGTCCAACCAATCTTATTGAAAAAGTAAAAACAAACTGAAAGCAAAAACAAAAACAAACTGAAAAAAAAGGCGCTCCAAGTAAAGCACATAAGATGCGACCGAATCAAAATATAGTTTCACTAGAAGTGGCTTGATAATTTGTTGATGAAGAAGGGGATGCCTTGGGAATCCCCAAGCTTAGATGCTTGATTATCCTTGGAATTTGCTGGGATATACCACCGGGGCATCCCCAAGCTTAGGCTTTTCACTCTTCTTGATCACATCATATCATCCTCTTCTCTTGACCCTTGAAAACTTCCTTCACACCAAACTTCTCACAATCTTCATTAGCAACGTTAGTGCAATCGAAATAATAAATTCACATGGTTCAGTTTCAACACAAATCTAACACTCAAAAACACATTAGCTACTGTCACAACTTCTTTTAAAACTCTTTTTCTCAAAAGAACACCAGAAGAAAGAGATTAAGATGCAAATGCAATTACTGGCAGAAATCTGTCAAAACAGAACAACAGGTAAAGATCGGTTTTTAAAAAATCTTCTGTTGCTCAAATCAAAATGTGGTCAACTAATAAATCTTGCATATATAACTCAGTATTACTCACAAAAAAACACATGTCATTTTGAATTTTCTGTGATTTTATACGTAATTAACAGTGGACAGCAGAAATCTGTTTCCTGCACCGAAATCCGAAATATAGCCTCAATTTTCCACTAGAGGCTATACTTGGCTCAACAAAAACACAAAACAAAAGATACAGAAGGGTTGCTAAGGAAATAGAAAACACCCAGGTGCAAAGCACACCAAAGAAAACGAAGAAAAACAGGTTGAAAACAGCGAAATAAAACGGGTTGTCTCACGGTAGCGCTTTTCTTTAACGCCTTTCAGATAGGCATAAAAAGGGAACTCAAGTATTTTCAAGTGAAGAAACATCAAAATTTAAACCAAGAACTCTCCTTTTACTCCTCTTACCCTTCTTCTTGGGTTTGGGGAATATGTGGCCACATGGTGTGAAGATAAAATTTAATGTACCTTTCCCCACATCTATTACTGCCCCCAGGAGTTTCAGCAAGGACCTTCCAAGCGTAATTCACCCTTATCCTACACATTCACTAACAAGATAATCAGTGGATACTGTACTTCCCATGATTTTTGTAAACACTCCCTCAGCTATCCCAATGGGAAAAACAGTGGTATTATTTATAAGGGGTATTTTTTCTCCCCCTTCAGAAAGTTTCCAAAGATTCAAAGACTCGTAGATTTATCTAGGAATAAGACAAAACTCAGTCATAATATCGCAATGAGCATAAAAAGTTTCATCATTTACAACTACTCTTACTGTAGGGATCCACATTTAAGGTTCAGAGTTTATTGGCACATAATCATAACGAGCACGAATCTGGTTATAGGCTTCTTTTAAACTCGATATATTTGTTTCAAGAGTATTTAATCTAGCCTGAAAACTCACAAGGGATGAATCCAATTTACTAGTTGACCTAGAAGTTGCAATCAACTTTTTAATGGAATTAAGAGCTTTATCCCCATCACAACGTAGGAAGTCTCCTTCTACTGCAGTGTCTAAAGCATATCTATAGCAAAGAACAAGACCAAAATGGAAACTACTAAGAAATAAATTCAAGATCATCATGGGTTCAGTTTTACTATAAGAATCAAAAATTCGAGACCAAGCCTCCTTGAAACTCTCCTCACTCCATTGCTTGAAAGTGAAGATTATTTCTTTCAGTGACATAGTGACAGGAACAAAACTAGACATAAAAGCAAGCAAATAAATAACAGCTATGAAGTAAACTAATTTTTTTGTGTTTTTAATAAAGAGAAGAAAAACAAGACAAAAAAAGACAATAAACAAAATAAAGAGGTTCAGAGTGAGAGACTCCCCTTGCCAGAAGACTTCTTCCTCCCCGGCAACGGCGCCAGAAATTCTTTGACTGCTTTGTGTTGGAAACCCCAAGAGGAGGGTGTGATGAGCAAGCGGGAAGAATTTCCCTCAGTTAAGAACCAAGGTTATCAATCCAGTAGGAGGAAGAGGATCTCAGGAAGGTTGATACCACTGACGATGGTGATGGCGCCTCACCGGTGTCAGCAACAACGTGGAACCTGCACACAACACAACCAAAATACTTTGTCCAACGGTACAGTGAGGTTGTCAATCTCACCGATCTTGCTGAAAACAAAGATTAGACGTATAGTATGGAAAATGATGTATGCTTGCAGTAAATAAAGAGAGCAGGAAAATAGCAGTGGTTTGTTTAATAATGTAGGAAAATGGATCGGGGTTCATTGGTTCACTAGTGGTGTCTCTCCATAAAGATAACATGCTAGGTGAACAAATTAAAGCTTGGCAATTGACAAATAGAGGTTGCACCTTAGTGCACATTATAACATGATGACTACTATGATATTTAGTGCGGGCATTTCAACAATATACATAGACCGAAATTCATCTGCATCTATGACTAATAATCCACCCTCAGGTTATCATCCAAACCCCCTTAGGTATTAAGTTGCAAGCAACAGATAACTGCATTGAACAAAGTGTGTAATGTAAGCAATTATTATGCACACGGCCACTATCACCGTTGTTTTCGCCCTAATGGCAACAACACATCCTTACCCTTCACGTTTCTGTCACTCAAGCAAGGCGGTGACGAGGCATGAACCCACTATCAAGCATAAATACCCCCTCTTGGAGTCACTAGCAACTACTTGGCCAGAGCAACCACTAGCAACGGAAAGCCTGCAAGATCACAAATAGCATATGGAAATAAAGACTATAATCAACTTGGAATAAGTTCAATATTCATCGGATCCCAGCAAACACATCATTAGAATCACATAAGATCAATCTCGATCATGATAGGAAGCTCACGAGATCTAAACATGGAGGCATATGAGGAGAAGACAACCATCTAGCTACAACTACGAACTCGTAGTCAGAACATGAACTACTCACGCATCACTCCGTAGGCAGGCATGGTGATGTAGAAGCCTCCGGTGATGATACCCTCTCCGGCAGGGTGCCGGAAACAGCTTCAGAACCCCCTGATCTAGGGTTGACGGTGACGGCGGCTGAGAACTTTTCGGGGATTTTTGATCCGGTGTTTACGGTTTTCCATCCGGGGGGCTTAAATAGGCGAAAGGGCAAAGGCGGTGGAGTTCCAGGGGCCCCACACCCATAGCTGGCGCGGCCAGGGGGATTGCGCCACCCTATGGTGTGGCCCCCCAGGTGCCCGTCTTCGACTCTCCTTCGGTCTTCTGGATGCTTCCCGGGAAAATAGGCACTTCGGGCTTTGTGGGTTCTAATTCCAAGAATGTTTCCAGAACAACTTTTCTGAAACCAAAAATAGCAGAGAACAGGGAACTGGCACTTGGAATCTTATTAATAGGTTAGTCCCGGAAAACGTATAAACATTCTATAAATACGGGAGAAAACAAGTAGCAATTGACATAATATGATCATCGAGCATCAGAAATGATAGATACGTTGGAGACGTATCACCCCCCTTGGCCGCGCCAGCATAGGGTGTGGGCAATCCAGAGCCCCCCTCGGACTCCCCTTTCGACTACAAATAGCCATCAACCCTAAAAACGCGAGGGGGTCGATAGTTTTCTAGAAAGAAGTCCGTAGCTCCGCCGGCACCCCGAACCTCGATTCGGGGATCAGAAGTTCCTGTTCTAGCACCCTGTCGGGACGGGGAATTGGAGGATATCATCGCCATCGTCATCACCAACGCCTCTCCATCGACCATCCATGTGTTCCCCCATCCATGTGTGAGTAATTCCCCCGTTGTAGGCTAAGGGGATGGTAGGGATTGGATGAGATCGTTCATGTAATAATGTCGTGATTGTTAGGGCATAGTGCCTAGTATCCTCTATTAGTGCTATTTACATTGTTGCAACTTGTTATGCTTAATGCTTGCCACTTTGGGCCCGAGTGCCATGATCTCAGATCTAAACATATTATTGAATCACGATGATAATTATTGTTTCTTGATCATACCTACAAGTTGTTTACACATATTGTTGTCCGGAACCCGAGGCCCCGAAGTGACAGAAATTGGGACAACCGGAGGGGATGGCTATGATGTGAGGATCACATGTGTTCCCAGAGTGTTAATGCTTTGCTCCGGTGTTCTATTAAAAGGAACACCTTAATTACCAGTAGTTCCCTTGAGGCCCCGCTGAAAACGGGCTGGTAGGACACAAGATGTTGTGCAAGTTCTCATTGCGAGCACGTATGACTATTTACGGAACACATGCCTATGGTTACTTAGTGCTTGGATGCTTTATCTTACTTATCTGGAATGCCCATGTCTTGATTATTATATGAAATATCTTATCCATGCAACACCCTATCATCCATCCCTATGCCTACATTATTTCATCCTGCTGTTTACTTCAAACACTGCTGCTGCTGTTTTCATTCCACTGCTGCTATTATTTCACTACTGCTGCTACTATAAAACTGTTACTAATAAACCACTGTGAACAAAAGTACTTTCAGATGCAGGTGAATTGACAACTCACTTGTTAAGGCTCACAAATATTCTTTGGCTTCCCTTGTGTCGAAGCAATAAATTTGGGTTTTACTTCCCTCGAAGACTATTGCGACCCCTATACCTTTGGGTCATCAGGCCTCAGGGGCCCCACCCCAAGAGGCAGCACGCCCTCCATTTGGCCGCGCCCAGGGGTGGTGTGGGCCCCCTGGCTGCCCACCGATGTTGCCCTCTCGCCTATTTATACCTATCGGAGGGTTAACCCTAAGGAGACGAGCCTTTTCCACCAAAAACATCCGATGCCGCCGTCATCGTCAACCCTAGTCCGGGAGGGTTATGGAGCTCTCCATAGCACCCTGCCGGGAGGGGGAATCATCACCGGAAGGCTCTTCATCACCATGCCTGCCTCCGGATATGATGATGCGTGAGTAGTTCATCCCTGGACTACGGGTCCATAGCAGCATCTAGATGGTTGTTCTCTTCTCTTTATGCCTCATGTTTAGATCTTGTGAGCCGCCTAACATGATCAAGATCATCTTATTCTAATGCTACATGTTTTGTTTTCTGGGATATGATGAATATTGAATGCTATGTCCAATGATTATCAATCTATCATGTGTATGTTATTTATGATCTTGCATTCTCTCCATTACTAGTAGATGCTCTAGCCAAGTTGATGCTTGTAACTCCAAGAGGAAGTATTTATGCTCGATAGTGGGTTCATGCCTCCCTTTCACTCGCGCTCGAGTGACAGAAACGTAACGGGTGGGAGATGTGATGTTGCCATTAGGGAGAAAACAGCAATGCTTTTTCCAAGGATGATTTTATTGTTTACATTACACACTTTGCTTAATGCAACTATCTGTTGCTTGCAACTTAATACCCAAAGTTTGCTTGGATGACAATCTGAGGGTGGATTATTAGTCATAGATGCAGTTGGATAACGGTCTATGTATCTTTTTGTAATGCCCGCATGAATCACATAGTAATCATCATGTCATGCATATGCCCTACAGTGCAACCTTTATATCTGTCAATTTCCCGGCTACATTTTGCTTACCCAGCATGTTATGTATGTGTTTTGGAGAGACACCTCTATAAACTGTGCACCCCGGTCCATTGTTTTATGCTGATATACAACCACTGCAACCACGGTTTCCTACTGCAATTATTGTTCTCTTTCATATACTGCAAACAAATACTATTTTCCACACTATACGTCTAATCCTTTGTTTAAGCAAAACCGGTGACTTGACTGCTTTGTTGGGGCAAACTAATTTGATTGTGTTGTGTAGATTCCACGTTGCTGCTGAACCGGTAGGGCGCCCTGCCAACATCAACTGCATCAACCTTCGGAAGTGATTTCTTTCTCCTACTAGTCGATTCAACCTTGGTCTACACTCTTCACACCTTGCGCTTGGGGTCTCCCGACGAGCGTGTGTCTACACTCCATCAAGCTTTTCTGGCGCCATTGCCAGGGAGGAAGAGGATTTCTACAAGGGGAGTCTCTCACTTCCAATCTCTTTACTTTTTTTTTTTTTTGCTTAGTTTATTTTATTTTGTCTTGTTTTCTTCTCTTTATCAAAAACACAAAAAAAATAGTTCTTATTCTAGTTGTTACTTTTATCCTGTTTTTAATCTTGTTAAAATGAGTATTCCTGAAGTTGAGGTTCGTTCTTTTAAGCAACAAGCAGGAGAAAGTTTGAAGGATGCTTGGTATAGAATAAGTGAATCTCATCATAGATGTACTAACAAATATTCTACCTTGATCCTTCTTAGGAATTTTTATGTTGGTATTACTAGCTGGTATAGGTATGTTCTAGACACTCTTATAGGTGGTAATTTTCTGGGAACTCTTGCTTTGGAAGCCTATAATTTAATTGAAATTTTAGTTGGAACACCACCTACTAAAGTTGTTAAAGCTGAGATCACTTTAGAAGATGTTATAAAAAAGTTGAACTCTATGGAGAAATTTTTGCCAAATTTCCTTGACAATGCTAGCAAAGTTAATGAATCAATAGTAAGTATCAATAAGAGAATTACTATTTTAGAGGCTAGCAATATCCATGATAATCAAAACATTAGGATTGGTAAGCTAGAGGAGGCTATGGAAACTTTAACTTCAACTTTTTCTTCTCTTAAGTTTAAGAGGGAGAAAACTTTTATGGGGAAAGAGCAAAAATTTATGTATGTCCCCAAGGTGCCTAAACCAAAAACCCCTAATGTGCTTAAAATTGATAAAACTTTTAGTGAAACTAAAAGTGATTTGCATGTTGAATCATCTTCAGGGGTACCTAAAATACCAATTTCTACAAGTGGTGTTTTGGAGGAAATAATTGATTTGGATGCTTCTTCACTTGAAAATACTTGATTCTAGTTTACTGGGCCTAGCTAAAAGGCGTTAATTAAAAGCACTTCTTGGGAGATATCCCATGGTTTTATTTTTGATTTGTTTTTCTCTGTTTTATTTGAGTCAAGGTGTTGTTTACTTATGTAGCAACTCCTTCGTATCTTTATTTTCTTGCATTTGTTGTGCCAAGTAAAGTCTCTAGTGAAAGTTGAGGTTAGATTTGGATTTCTGTGCAGGAAATAGATTTCTGCTGTCCACCGTTAAATTCGTGTAAATTCACAGAATGATCATAATGAACTTCAAATATTTGTTCTTATTCCTCGGCTAATTCCTCGTAAGTGCCCCGATTTTTTTTCTCTTTACAGACTGTTCTAGTTTTGACAGATTCTGCCTTTTTTACTTGCATTCTCTATTTTACTATGTTGAGTGGATTTCTTTGTTCCACAAAACATCTGTGGTTGTAGCTAATGTTTAAAAAGTATTAATAATACTTGTGTCCATGGAGAACATGTGCACTAACCCTCTAATGCGAATTACATTGATTTTGGCGTGAAGGAAGTTTTCAAGGGTCAAGAGAAGAGGGTGATATAATGTGATCAAGAATAGCGCAAAGCCAAAGATTGGGGATGCCCCCGTGGTTCATCCCAGCAAATTCTAAGAAGACTCAAGCGTCTAAGCTTGGGGATGCCCAAGGCATCCCCTTCCTCATCAGCAACTTATCAAGTCACTTCTAGTGAAACTATATTTTTATTCGGTCACATCATATGCACTTTACTTGGAGTGTCTATTTGTTTTTTTTTTCATGCTGCAATAAATATAGTTGGAACCCAACATTCTTTGTGTGAGAGAGAGACATGCTTCGCTCTTTCATATGAATACTCGTTTTCTTCCATGCTCGTATTCTTAGTTTTTCTTCTAGCTGCTGCAAATCCTTTTATCTCCTTTTTTCATGCATCTCTTATTCAGAGTTGTTAGTTCTAGTAGAGTTATGTTAGTACTCTCTTCTTTAATTGCTATATTAGTTGGAGAGTTTTTGTTATTTGGTGTTTGATGGAAATAGAAATGCTACATCTGGTAGATGGTATGTTGGAAAATACTTGCACACTCTAGTAGGTCATTAAACTGTTTCACTTGATTATTTGTTGTTGTTTTGAGATATTAATATGCTTAATGGTAAACCTGCTGGTCTAGTAAAGTAAAAAACAATTAATGGTTGGTTTAGAAGCTTGAAATTGTGTCACGCTCAAAAAACCAATTGACAGTATAATGGTATATGACTTCTTCTGCTGATAACAATCATAATGGTTGTTTGTTACGCGCTACGGTCGGAGTAACCAATAGTGACTTGTCACGGCCACGGACCATCTTGGATTGATTTTCATTATGCCTTGTATAATCAAATTTCTAGATGTAATCTTTTAACTTGTGAGTTCTAAGTTGCGGTTTTCTGGCACTTCCACCATCCATATTTGCTAGCCTCTTCGGTACTGTGCATTTCCCATTCTAACATTGAGAGTTCGTGCATACTTCGCCGGTGCATCCAAACCCTGTGGGGGGACTTTGTTCTTCTACACATAAGCCTAAAATATCTTCCTCAAAACAGCCACCATACCTACATATAATGGCATTTCCATAGCCATTCCGAGATATATTGCCATACAACATCCATCATCATTATGTTACTTGTTAGATGTCCCATTGTTACTGTGCATACTGTTACACTGCCAAGAGCATTTAGTTTTATACATCAAAGATATTTCAGTTTCAGTTATGAGTATTAAAAGTGTGCTGATTCATTGTAAAATAGAGTGTTGCCCCTACCAGTGAGGATATATATAAATAAATAAATAAATAAATAAGGGCAAAAGAGAGATAATAAAGAGAGAGAGGGGCAGCACTACTATCATTTATTCCACACTTGTGCTTAGTTAGCACCAATACTTCAGTTTGGAGAGAGCTTTAATTTTATGACTTGCATAAATATGTGGGGAACTTTACATTATAGAACTTGGCTTGTATATTCCAATGATGAGCCTCCTCATAAGTTCTCTAGGTATCCGTGAGCAAGCAAGTTGGATGTACCCCCACTAGTTCCATTAGAGAGCTTTCATACACTTATAACTCTATCTGCATCCATTGTGTGGCAATCACTACTTCTTGCATAGCTTCGATTATAAAACTTCCTCTTGTCTAATGATCACTTTCAGTTGTGTGAGACTTTCTTCCATTGACCTTCCAAACATCCCATAATGTTCTTTTAGCCTTAACATCCTGGTGCCAGGAAACAATGCAGACCGCTTGCTTGTTTTGAGTGCCCAAATAGTTTGATGATTTTTCCACGTGCATATTGTTGTCACTTGACTTGATCCTAACAGGAGTTGTTGTGAGAGTTGGATGCTTAGGATGATTATATTGCTGTTCTTGAAGCTTAAATCATCTTTAATATACTTTGCACAGTGGATTGTTTTTAGTATTGATTCGTTAAAAAGTTTTACTTTGTTCTTCCTAATGGTTTATACATTACTCTATCAACTATAAACCACAGCCTTTATTCATTTGATCTTAGTTTACACGCTTTACATTATGATGATCAAGTATATGTTGGTAGCATGTCACCTCATAAATCATTTGTTTTTATCGTTTACCTACTCAAGGACGAGTAGGAACTAAGCTTGGGGATGCTTGATACGTCTCAAACGTATCCATTATTTCTGATGTTCCATGTTGTTTTCATGCTTTATGCTACATGTTTCTTATACACTTTATGTCATTTTTATGGTTTTCTGGGACTAACCTATTGCCAAGATGCCACGGAGCCAGTTCCTGTTTTCTGCTGTTTTAGGTTTCGGAAAAGTTGTTCTGGAAATATTCTCGGAATTTGACGAAACAAAACCCAGAAGTGTTAGAAAGTCGTCATGTACACGGAGTCCGGATGAGACCCGGAGGGGGGCCTCAGGGCCCCACACCATGAGGCGGCGCCCCCTCTAGCCGCGCCCAGGGGTAGTGTGGGCCCCCTGGCTGACCACCGACGGTGCCCTTTTCTCAGAGGGTTAACCCTAAGGAGACGAGCCTTTTCCACCAAAAACATCCGCAGCCACCCTCATCGTCAACCCTAGTTCGGGAGGGTTCTGGAGCTCTCCCTGGCACCCTGCCGGGAGGGGGAAACATCACCGAGGGCTCTTCATCGCCATGCCTGCCTCCGGAGTGATGCGTGAGTAGTTCATTCCTCGACTACGGGTCCATAGCAGCAGCTAGATAGTTGTTCTCTCCTCTTTATGCCTCACGTTTAGATCTTGTGAGCTGTCTAAAATCATCAAGATCATCTTATTTTAATGCTACATGTTGTGTTTGATGGGATCTGATGAATATTGAATGCTATGTCCAATGATTATCAATCTATCATGTTATTTTTATATGTATGTTATTTATGATCTTGCATGCTCTCCGTTACTAGTAGATGCTCTGGCCAAGTTGATGC
This sequence comes from Alopecurus myosuroides, assembly GCA_028641055.1. Taxonomy (NCBI): domain Eukaryota; kingdom Viridiplantae; phylum Streptophyta; class Magnoliopsida; order Poales; family Poaceae; genus Alopecurus; species Alopecurus myosuroides. Next base: position 289,899,135 of record CM054063.1, on the reverse strand, counting down.
TTGTAACTCCAAGAGGGAGTGTTTATGCTCGATAGTGGGTTCATGCCTCCATTTCACTCACGCTCGAGTGACAGAAATGTTACGGGTGGGGAATGTGATGTTGCCATTAGGGAGAAAACAACAATGCTTTGTCTAAGGATGATTTTATTGTTTACATTACACACTTTGCTTAATTCAATTATCTGTTGCTTGCAAGTTAATACCAAAAGTTTGCTCGGATGACACTCTAAGGGTGGAATATTAGTCATAGATGCAGTTGGATAACGGTCTATGTATCTTGTTGTAATGCCTGCATGAATCACATAGTAATCATCATGTCATGCATATGCACTACGGTGCAACCTTTATATCTGTTAATGGCCCATCTGTAATTTGTTTACCCAGCATGTTATCTATCTGTTTTGGAGAGACACCTCTAGTGAACTATGGACCCCGGTCCATTTCTTTACACTGCTATACAACCACTGCAATTACTATTTTCCTACTATAATTATTGTTCTCTTTCATCTAGTGCAAACAAATACTATTTTCAACACTATACGTCCAATCCTTTGTTTCAGCAAAACTGGTGAGATTGAAAACCTTATTGCTTCGTTGGGGCAAAGTAATTTGATTGTGATGTGTAAATTCCACGTTGCTGCTGAACCGGAAGTGTGCTCTGCCAACATCAGCTGCATCAACCTTCGGAAGTGATTTCTTTCTCCTACTGGTCGATTCAACATTGGTTTCTTTCTGAGAGAAAACTTGCTACTTGCGCTTGGGGTTTCCCAACGAGCGCGTGTCTACACTCCATCAGCCATAGCTGGGCCTTCTGAATGATAAGGGTGGCTCCACATGCTGGGCTTCTGTGTATAATTGGACCGGGTAGGCCTGTTAGGAGGACTCAGGAACTATCCCTACGTTAGTAGCACCCGAGTGTTTATTCGACTACCTGGAGTCGGGTAAGCACTTAAATTTCGCCCGATTTCCTGCGTCTGCGAGGCTGAAAACTTATTTAAGGGCGTGTGGATCCTGTCTGATGAGGCCCAGGCATTGAGTCGAGAGATTTTCCGCATATAGAAGTTTGCAAGGGGACATGGCTCAGTTGCTTGGTTCACTCGACGGATTGGGACCAATTAATTATGCTTGGGAAAAAACAACACTAACCTACACAGACTCGAGTCCCCTGGCTCGAACCCAGATAGGTGATTGCTGCGACTCGTGCCGCAGAAGTCTTACCGAGTCGAGCTTAACTTTTACAGGGGTACCTAGCACATCCGCCATGATTTTCATCATGATGTCAGCACGAAAATTATCAGAGAATGCAGCATGGTTGCGATTCCTAGACCCAAAAGACGGATCCTTGGGTCTTACCTTCACGTTTGTAAAATGCTACATCCAGGCATGCCGCGATGGCAATACGACCCGGGAGTCGGATATTTGTGCGATGTGTTACACAACGGAGTCGCGAAAATATTAAGAAGGATTGAGACGAGTGCCTACTCGAGATTTTTCCTTTGGCAGCTGTGGCGAGAGCCTTTCATGTGGTAAGGAGGCACCTTTCTTATGGTCGAACATGGAGAGTGTCCCTCTATGTTTTGGACCCGCAACATTTTAATGTGGAATGGTGCGAGTGCCATTTTGTATGTTGGACTCGTGACTTTTCCATGACCAAAGTGAGGCGAGCGTTTTTGGTTTTGGACTCGTGTAAAAATTAATCCGTGTGCTGATGTTTTGGTGACGTCATGACGCACTCGTCTGCTCCCGATGGAATATGACGCGAAATGGTAGGAGTAAGACAAGACGCGGCGGGCCCACCTTTTCAGCTTTTTGACCGGAAGCTGACCATCGTGCGCCGGTTTCTCCGTGTAGTGGCACAACTAATTACGCGTGGGTGCCTTGAACATCGTGCAGGATAACCGCACACAGTCGTTTCTCCTCCACTTTCCATGAGGTTTCCTGGATTGGCTCCACGCGTCCATCTTGGTAGAAATCAGCGGTCCGAGTTGATCCATTCACATTATAAAGTGGGGTCCTGGGGGAAAGGATTAACCTTTCCCTTTTCATTTTCCCCATCTTCCACCTTGACGCGCCTCCTCCATTGTTCCGTCCCACAAAGAAAACCTCCATGGCTGGTACCGGCAAGGGTAGGCGTGCGGCGGCGGCGTCCTCGATGAAGAGCGGGGGTGCAACCTCGTCCATTCTTCAAAAGAAGACAGGCGAGCGACGATCTTCAAACGTCACCGTGAAGAGCCTCAAGGGGATGCAGAAGGGTGGATTCCTTCCTACGGCGAGCTTGGGGCACGTGCACAAACCTGGGAAGGACGAAGACATCCTGAATCTGTAAGGTAACGAACAAGTTGTCTTTGCGGAGCATGTTTAGTGTGGTCTCTTGTTTCCTCTGCATCCCTTCCTCAGCGGCCTTCTCTTCATCTATGAATCCAACTCCACGGCCTCCCGCCAAATGCGGTGCAGCACATTGCGTGCTTTGTCATATTATGCGAATGCTTTCTCTGCATTCGCCCGCACTGGGGGTTGTGGAGGCAACTCCTTGCGGTGAAGATTCATCGGTAGAAGATCCTTCCGGGAGAAGACGGATCCGGGGAACATCTCGCCACGGGCGGCTTTGGAATCCAAGCCCGAGGCGAAGTGAACTACTTCGAAATGAAGTTCGTCGATTCTGCCCAAGGATGACGCAGACGGTGGTTTTACGTCCAAGACACGGACGTGAATGGCGTGCCACAGTTCAACCCACACGTCGTGCTGAAGAAGAGGAACTCGTGGCGCCACCAGATGACACCCGAAGAGATTCAAGAGGTCGAACCCCTGATGGAGCAGATCGCCAGTCGTTGTAGGAAGGAAAAAGGGACCCTGGATTACAGGGGTACATCTGGCCTCATCTTCCATCTCCGTCGAGTGCAGCCACTGCAGAGTCGCCTCCACCCATTGTGGGAGTACACGAGCACTTTGGATCTAAGCCGAACTCGCAAGGATGAGCTCTCGAAGGATGAGTTCGGAACTCGGATTCGCGGCATCACGAGTCTTAAAGAGGAGAAGTTCCCAGCGATGCCTGTAGTTTCTTTCGACTCGGAGCATCCCACGCAAAGGTAATCTTTCATGCTGCTCTCATTCTTATCGTATAATTCTTTCGAGCTGTGGATAGGTTGTAAATATTTTTTTCTATAGAACCAGGACTTTGCGACCTCTTGAGGAACGCGCCTCTTCTGATCTTCTGGTGAGCACTTTCGAGCAACCTCCCGAAACTAGCATAACAGCCGCAGAATCTAGTGAGGAGAGGTTCAAGAGTTTGACTCCTGCACGTCGCAAGTGTGGCAGAGGGGAGGAGGAAGAAGTGACTTCCAAAGACACTTCCCCGAGTCAAGAGCCACTCAAAGTGATTGACCCAAAGGCGGTGCACGTCGTGACTCCCTTGAATACGCTCCCCCCGCTGCCCAAGAAGGCGAAGGTTCCCATCCATTGGGATCTAGACGCTTTTGATGAAGAAGATGACGAGTGAGTTTTCTTGACCCTTTCCTTGTGGTATTGTTTTCTTTAGGATCCTTATCTTAACATTTCTTAGCTTTTCTGCACCCGCTAGATGCATGATGGTAAGTAAGGACTGGGGTTTTTTTTGCCTCAGCCCTCTAAGCAGAAAGAAGATGCCACGGAGTCCGAGAAAGCTCCGAGTCCGGCGAAGGCGATGGTGAGTCTTAACAAGGACTCGCCCATTGTAATCATCAAAGAGCCGAAGGAGACCGCCGCACCTGAAGCGCAGGCATGATTTGAAGCTTTAGGTAGTTCTGCAGACCTACCGCTGACTCCAAACTCTAAAGTAAACCTACACACTTGGTAAAATTCTTCTCGAATGTAGTTTTTTGTTCTTATTCTGTTTATTGGGTACATAGTAGTGCTCCCGATGTGAGTAGACCCCAAGTGTATGCGCGACCATTTATTGTCGGGTATAGACTCCAAATTTAATTCCACGTTCTAATGAATCCGTCTATCGGGTGCACGGCAGTGCTCCCGGTGGGAGTAGCCCCCTAGTTTATGCACGACTATTTATTGTCGGGTTATAGACTTAATATTCCTTTCTCATCTTGACTGTTTTCTCTATAGGTCATCCTTGACTCTTTGTCTGGATTCAGGTGTCGCCTCGTAGTCGTAGAAGCTGACTGTGTCACCCTCCGTCGCGAGCGCGACCAACTTCTCCTAGATCTCAAGTCTTCGAGAGTTAAGTGTTGTTTAGAGTTTCACGAGTGATGTTCTCTTGTTGTTTCTCTTAGGTTGAGTATAGTTCTTTTTCAGACGAAGCTTCTCGTTCTAGGGGGTCGCCACGTCCGTGGTCCTTCCCAAAACAAGTACTTGTTCGATCACTATGGCCACGACCATGAACTCGTTCACCATTTCGAACACCTCGATCAACATTTCCTACACCTCGGCCACCACCTCCATCACCATTGCCACATCCTCGATCTTGGCCACCTCAACATTTCCTCCACCTCCGCCACCACCTCCAGAAGCATTGCCACGACCATGATCTTTGCCACCCTCAACATTTCCTCCACCTCGGCCACCACCTCCATCACCATTGCCATGACCATGATCTTGGCCATCCTCAACGTTTCCTCCACCTCGGCCACCACCTCCAACACCATTTCCACGGACACGATCTTGTCCACCCTCAACATTTCCTCCACCTCGGCCACCACTCACACCGCCATCATGAACATGAACTTTTATGTGGCCGCTAAGATTTTCGCGGCCACCACCTCTACCATGACCACCATTGCAACGGCCACGACCCTGGCCACCCTCATCATTTCCACCGCTCACACCGCCATCTTTAACATTAATTTCTCTTTGGCCACTAAGATCACTGTGGCCACTACGGCCGCCACCTCTACCACGACCACCATTGCCACGGCCCTGGCCACCTTGAGAATTTCCACCACTCGCATTTCCATATTCAACATTCCCTTCTCCGTGTCCGCTAAAATATCGGTGTCCAATTCGGGCACCACTTTTACCAGGACCACCATTGCCACGGCCACGGGACTGGCCACCTTCAGCATTTCCACCATCTTCAATATTTCGTTCTCTGCGGCCACTTCGGCCACCACCTCTACCACGACCACCATTTCCATCGACATTATTTTCCTCTTCGTTACCGCCAACTCCACCTCTCCGACCACTACAGTCAACATTTCTTCTTCGGCCACGTCCCCGTGCATTTGCATTGCCACCTTCTTTGCTTGTACTTGCAATATTTTTTTCTCTTCCTTCTTGTACCAGTAGTAGTACTACCCTCACCAACGTCAGTCGATGGGTTCTCGCATTCACGAGGCTCGCAGAAATGTTGGTTTCCCCATGTAGGGAAAATACGACCACCCCAATCATCCATGTCATTCTTGAAACACTTTTTGGCGTCTTCCAACTTTCGTGACCTTCGTAGAAGAATCAGGGTGTAGCGAGAGTCCCTCATAATCAGGCCAAACCGATTGGTCCCGGAAGGTTCGAACCTCCCTGCCCATGTGGCTTTTGCAGCTTCGATGTTATAATATCTCATCCTTATATTACTTGAAGACTCGTATCGGACATGTCTCTTCCGACCAGCCGCGATTAAGTGTGAGCATGAGAGATGATATATGGTTTTTCTATAACGTGAGCAGTCGCCGGTTATCAGATTAAGCTTGAAGGCCCTGCCTCCATAATGGACACCACTCTATATGTCTCACCCGGATCAGTGACTTTATAAATCTAATTTGATTTGTCAAATTATTCCACCTGCACCGTGTCCGCCTTGTATTGCTGGTACGTCATCGAACGGTCGATCTTTGTGGGGTACTTGTACACCTTCTTTCCCTTGTTTTCCCCGGAAATTTGCTTCTCTGTTTTCTCACTATATTTCACAAAGTATTCATTCATCTTTAGAAATGTATATTCTAGTATTGCTGACATGGGAAATGAACGCACACCCTTAATCACATTGTTGAAATACTCGGCCATGTTGCTTGTCATGTCATCGTACCTCATTCCGAGGTGGTCATATGCCCGCGACCATTTTGTCCTGTCTAGAATGTTCCTTGTCAAAAATTCTTTTTCCCCCCGGTTCGGCAGCTGTACATATTTGGTTAAATATTTTTGAGAAATGACGAGCAACTAAGGCGAGGCAGCAATCTTGGAGAAAATCAGCTAGCTCCTTGCTTTTACATGCCATGTAGAAGTTCAACACAAAATGCGTCATGCACCACCAATGGTGAACACGGGGGTATCGGGGATTTCAACTTCCATGCCGTTGAGTATCCCTTTGTGTCGGTCGGAGATGATGCAAACCTCTGTGCCACGTCTAACGAGCCTAGTCCTCACAAGGCCAAGGAACCAGTCCTCATTGTTCTCTTCGGGCACAAGTGCAAATGCTAACGGTAGCAACTAGTCGCCACCATCATGCCCTACCGCCACCATGATTTTGCCCTTGTAACTGTTGGCCAGAAATGTCCCATCCATGGACAAAATAGGTTTGAGTTGCTTGAAAGCCTTTATGAAAGGAACAAACGTATAGAATACACGTCAAATATTGTAATATCCAAGTGTTTGGGAGGTTATAAGGATCTAAATATAATATGTGCATTTGCAAAGCATGCATCTAAAAATACGGGAAATTTTGGCGCGAAAGTTTAAACGAATCAAAGTGACCAATGTTTCACTTGACATGCTGAAATAGGTTTAGATCATCGAGTCAAGAGTACAATTGGAGTGATCTTTATAACATAGTATCTCTACAATCCAAATCATCTGATTACACAAACCATAATTGGTTGTGACCAACACTAACTCTCAACAAGCCTAACCTCAAGTCTATAAGTGACTTGGGATAATTCACTAGGTATCTAGAACTCAAAGAGGGGTGAGAATCTAAATCTCATAATTGATGATCATACTTTCACAATTGAGTAATGCATAGTTGAACCATCTCATCAACAGAGATGTAATCTTCTATAAAACAACAACTCTCTAAGTTATCAATTCATTTCCACAACATCTCTATAAATCATCTCATAACTATCAGGTGAACCATCACAAGTAAATAACAAAGTTTCAATAGAACACAAGTGATACAAACAAGTCTTAAATCAAAACACACAAGTGGGAAAGGACATAATAATTGTATTAACATATTTATCGAATATGTACATATCTCATCAACCATAAAATAAGTACCTAAAAGAAGAATCAAATCTTTTTCAACTACTGTTAAACCACATGACCTTTCCAAATCTATATGTCTACATTGTGCCTGAAAAAGATTACAAGGGGAGAATATAAAGTAAAATCATGACACGAGAGAAAACAAATAACAATTATGACATAAGTCATTAAACCCCAATAACCTTCATATGCTCATTGTCTCAATCATCTTATAAAAGTGAGCATATGAGATTTCCACACATCAATGAATCATTTGATCCACTTACTATTAAGTCATCATTCCATAAGCATTCCACACTTCTACTCAAATTCAACAAATCCACAACTAAGGTATATATGGATACAACTAAGGAATAACAACAAGTTATAATCTCTATTAGAGGAATTGAATTGATAACTAAGTAAACAAATCCTATATGATAAGATTACATATCTTTTGGGAAATAAAATAAGAAGTATATGGAAGGATAATAAAACCATGAACTAATTCATAATATAGATCTAGTTATGTTTTCAAGACCATTCTATCTTGTTTCCCAATCTTCTCTAAGTCATTCTGCAAGAGAAGCAACCCACAAGAAAGGAGGAACGACCACAAGAAGATCTACAGAAGGATTCTTTAGGTTGTCCTAGAAGTGCTAACTCAATCTATCCTAGAGAAGTTGGAAAATCATACACCAAGATTAAATCTTATTAACCCTCTTGAAATCGTGTGATAATCCAATGTTAGTGTTATATAGAAGTAGTTTGGTAACAAGACTAGCCACCTTGTTAACAAATCAGTTTTGTATACTCAAACAACTGAGTGTCATACATAAACAAACATAAGATCATATAACCTAGTACATCTCAACCAATTGTATATGATAAGTAATTTGGAGGCAAGTCTGGCCACTTGTTAACAAATTCTTCTTGTATGCATATGGAAACTGGATGTTATAAAATAAACTCACATTCTTTTACAATCATCTAAGTAAAATCCTTGCTTGGAGTAATTAGATGTTTTCACCACAATGGTGAGACAGTTGAGGTTGGAAACCAAGAGGGGAACCTACCTGCAATGGACAAAGGTGATAACTGAAGACTAGTGGCAACTAGAGAGAAGAATATCAAGCAACAGAAGACCACAAGAAGCAACACTGCCTCGGTAAGGGATCATAAGAAATTATCCAGTGAATAATTAGGATAAAATAGAGAAGCAATAACCTCTGTTAAGCTCATCAGAGATGATGAACTCATAATAATATCTTTAATGGAAACAATTATCAAGTATGAAATAATAACCAGCCATTTCATCCACATGTCTTGATATGTGGAGGTTAATGGTAACATGCTTAATACCTTGTTTTCCATGTCCTTTTCATATGTAAGACTAACAGATGATAAATCATCTATATATAACCATGTAAATGATTACATGTTCTAAAACAACATTAGATAATATCCACATTTTGAAACTGGTGAAAAACAAACAAATAGCTTCCAAAGACACACATGTTTTCCACTTGGTAAAGAACCTAATTTATCAAATAAGGCTTACACCCACCTAAGTAAAATGTCAACAAAAAATGCTAAGAGTTCAATTATAAAAATTACAAAGTTTTACAAAAGAAAACAATTACATTTACTAACCAAAGTATTTGGTAGGTCTTGGAAGGATATTCCATATTTGGTGAATTTTCCATAACACATAAAAACACTACTATGTAGTGTTACCAAACAATTTTCCAAAAGGGATTGTATCCAAATTTGTCCAATTATGATACACCACCTTGGTATCCACGTGATTGGAGTGTGTACTTTTATTAAACATGCCTAAGCATAATTTCAAAGCCATTAAATAAATAAAATGAAGAGAAAACAAAAAAAAACCACTTAATCTAGCACCCTAAATAAAAAATAAAAATATTCTTCAAATTTACCAAAAAAAAATGGTGAGATGTCAAATTTGATAAGGAATTCAAATATTATTTTCAATAATTTTTAAGTTCACAAAAAAGCCCAGAAAACAAGCTTTTCTTCTCAGTTTTAGTAACAAAAGGACTTAGTTTTAATTTATAAAAACTTCCAGGGGGTTTTCTTGGAATTGTTTTAATTTACTTTTCTTCAACCTCTCGCCAGAAGGCCAGAGGCGTGTCACCACCACCGACGCCGCACTGCCACCTCCTCTCGGCTGCCCTTCCGCTGGATAAGAGCCAGGAGAAGCCGTGCCCTCGTCACTCACTCTCTCTTCTCCCTCGCTGCTTCTCTCTGTCTCTCAAAACCGAGAGCAACCGAAACACTAAAAAGGCGCCGCCGCTCGCTGCCGTCCATTCCGGTCACCCCGGAAGAAACCGAGGCCATCATCGGATGCGCCTGGATCTCCTCTTCCTCCTCCAGAAGTCACGCATGCCGGGAGGGCCGGAGCTTGCCGAATCGGGCCGATTTCTACACCACGACCGTCGCCGGAAAATGCTCATCATCGGTAACTCAGGCCTCTTCGCTCGACACCAACACATCCACGAGCTTGAGGGTGAACAGGGGAACATTTGGGTACATTTAATTTCGCATTTGAGTGACGGATGCAACTTGCCGCCGTTGGCTGAGCCTCGCCGCCGCGCCATTGCTCACCTCCGGTGACTTGGGTGACCATAAGGTCCCTGGAGCCGCTCGTTCAACTCCCCTCGGGTTCCTCTAGCTAGTGGGAACCTTGGATCGAATCAATTTGCGGCAGATCGACGGATTCGAGTACAACAGAGGAGATCATCTCCTCTGATGATGCGAGCATGATGTCATCATGACGTCATGGGAGGATTTCTTTTATTTTTATTTTAATTTTTCTTTAAAAACCATATATGACAGGTGGGACCTGCCTGTCAATTTAAATAAAACATAAATTCAAATAAACTTAATAATTTAATAACTATTAAAATAATTATCAGAAAAATATGAAAAAAATATGGAATGTTTAGAAAAAAATAATTTGAATGTCTATCAACTTTTCAAAAATGTTTAATAAAATTTAAAATTAAATGTTTTCTTTAATTAAATTAAATCATTTACAATTGAGAAAAATAATAAATAATTCATAAAATAAAAAAATACAAGTTATATACCAAAATGCTCCAAATGACAAGTGCAACTCATCTATGATGTTTTCATAGTCATTTGACCAAGTTTTCATGTGTGTAATATTTTGACTTGTCATTTAATTCATAAAATTAATAACATATTCAAATATTCTCAGAAAACGAAAAAATTATATCAAATTAGAGAGAAAAGCATTTCCAATTCAAATATGTCAAACATAAAACATTTTTTTAATTATAAATTTGTTTCTAAAGGTATAATGGAATTATAATATATTCCATTATAACCATAAACAACTACCACAAACCTTATTTTCCTTATTAATAAAACCCTCATATTTTCACACCTATTAAACCTACCATCAAAAGTCAGTAGCAAGTATTGTGATGATAAAGTTAGTTGTACTAGTTCCTAATTTTCAATTAAACTCTTTGTCATATGCTCTACACTTTTTGAATATAAAATAAAATGTGACTGTTATCTTTTCAATAGTGGTTTCCATGTGTCATTGTCTTATTACCTAACCAAGTAATAACCACTTCTACCTAAACATGATAACAATTGTTTGCTAAGTAAAAGTGAAACATATGTAAGTCTAAAAGAACTAAGAACCACATCACCACAAGTAATGAAACATTTCACCTAAAACCTGTGTGATTAAGATATCGTATCAAACATGGCTTACACTTGTAAGCTGGGGCGTTTTCCAGTGTGTTTCAGGATGCATCTCATTACTATGCATTACATCATTTTGCCAGTGGTTTCTGTAGTCTTTACCGGGACTACTTTGCTATCTTTCAGATGTCGGGATTTTCTACGTGACCCTCGAACCCCGAAGACATGGATTATTATGGTTATTTCAATCTCAGGCAAGTTCACTTGCTCATATCCTTTGCAGTACTTCATAACAAACTAATTGCAAAAACTCTATCGTATTACCACCTAGTCTTAAAAGAATGCATGATCCTATTTTTATAATAATATGACTAATTGAATGACTACCCAAGTGGTAGTGTTCTGTTTGGTGGGCGGGTGGAACCATGGTAAGATGAATAGGTCAAAGGAAGGTTCCATCTGCATGGGAAAATATTACCTAGGATTTAACAACAACTGCCGTCAGGATTCTTGCGCCGTAAATACCGCGTTGACCATGGGTCTTCTATGGGGGGAGTAAGTCAGCTGTGATCTTCTCTCGTTCGCATGTCAACGGGCTGCCAGAGACGTATGTTGTAGATCTTACGAGACTACATGCACATGGGTGGGATCCCATAATTCCCACGGAATCTGGGGTCTATGATGGTCTGCCAGGGGCGCCTAGATAACCATCGTGAGGGGTGGAATTAGGGGTTCAACCTACTAGCAGAAATGGGTGGGCATGCGTTGTGCGGAGAAGCATGGTTTGGCTTGGACCAACAACCGGGCCCCACACCTGAGTGGGCGTGGACAGGATCTCGAGCCTGGTTGTACAACATGGTCTCGGTCGCCCATGGGTAAAGTAACGCACCTCTGCAGAGTGTAAAAGGATGTGGCATGTTACCCCCTGTTCCGGGAAGGAGCTGCGAACGCCGCAGGAAAGGCAACTCCATGAAGTTCTAGTCCTGTGAAGATCTGGCGGGCATAGTTTTCAGAAATTAAAAGCAACCTCTTGAAGAAAGTTTTACAAAACCTTGCATTAGCTTATGACTCTTTTGATTCTAAAGCTGTAGTTAGTGCATCAAACTACCCACTATATATCATGAACTTGCTGAGTAACGCGCATTACTCATTCGTTCCCGTTTGACCCCCTGCTTAGAGTTGAAGCCTGAGGGAGGTCGTCATCGTGAAGCCATCACTACCTCATGAAGCCAGATGGAGTCATCTATCACTTAGTCGGTAAAGCATCATCATCAACGACGCTGGTGGAGGAGAAGCTATCAAGGTGTAGGTGGAGTCCATTCTTGGACTTAGATGTATCAAGCCATAGATTAGGGCTAGCATCAGCCGTAGTGGATTTATTTCTAAGCTAGAGTTATTCTCCAGCTTAGAGCTTCGCATTGCTTGTTCTGATGTTCATTTGCATGAGATCTTCTTGATCGATCAAAGAGATTCTCAAGATTTTGTAATCAAGTTTGTATCCTTTAGTTTTGCTTGGCCCCGTTGTGTTTCTGTTGTACCACTCCGAGAGATGTAATCTTCACGGATAAGTCCTTCTTTGAGTATTATGTCACCGACTTGCGCACTACACATGCAGTGGTGTGCTGGGTCACCACAGATGGTATCAGAGCGAAGCAACCTTAGGTTTAAAACCTTTTCGGAGATCTGTAGGTTGGTAAAGACTATAGGAAGCCATCTTATCTAAACCACATTTCCTACAACTATGATGATCATTCACTTGAGAATGATATAATCATACTTGTATAGAATGTTCTTAGTCAACTTGAGTAAATATACTTATCTATTTTCTTTATACCTAGGTATGAATAGTTAGAAGTCTAACATGTGTCAGTGTATTGAGCAGAAGAAAGTTCCGACATAGTCAGAGATGATTAAGTCAAAGTAATGATTACCCCATTCTATAAATGTATAGGATGGAGTAGAACATGGTATAGAATAAGTATAGGAGCCAACAATTAGGGATGTTTGAGAATCATGAAGAGACATTAGACCATGGTAACTATGGGGTATACATCATATCCTTAGTTATCAAGTCTAGAGGTGATCACTATAGTATAGTATAGTATAGAATTAGGAGAAGGCATAAGCATTGATTGAAGCTATATTACTACTCCTGCGATGTGATCAACAACATGAAGGATCAACACATACCATCAGAAGCTGATCATAATCAAGATGAAGTACCTCAATTTACATGGTACTTAGTCCTATATGGAACCAAGTTAGACAACAACTACTCTAGGATCATGGTGTCTTGGTTTATTCTATTGCAGTAAGGCATGCAACTGGAGTAATTAACTAGGCAAAGAGTGGTTGTGTAGAATAGGATTAGAAGGTAATATATACCTACTTGTAGTGTATAGCATTTAAGATACTTGGTACTTGAGAAGTTTTACTCTAAGTAATTTTGTTCCACGGGCTTTTGATGCATGAGTGATAACTGCATTTGGGATTTACTGAATCTTATTTGGATCTTTGATTGACTAGATCTATACATGAAGATGGAACTTGATGTGCATATGCATGTGCAAACACTGAGTTTTGTCTTGATGTTACTGGTCTAGAGGGTATAAGATTAGTTTGAGAGCGGTATGAAACATCAGCAGTTTGAAGCCACCACAAAAGCGCTGGAAGAACAGAAAGTAACGAAGGCAGATGACAATAAAGACACTGATAGGAATGGACCACATTCCACATCTTGTTTGGAGTTGGTGACATACTTCATCGACACATGGGAATATACCCCAAGTGATGCCAAGAAGATGACATGAGTAGTTATATCCTATAAGGAAACATGTAGAAGTTCGAGAAATAAAATTATAGAGTTGTTCCATAGAAGTCAAGACCCAAAGATATAGAAGGACCATAGGAAGTCACCAGTGAAATAGGTTAGAGTCACCTGTAGGAAATAGTTAAAACTTGAGAAGACTCGAAGGAATTTTTACTAATTAGATGAGTATAAGTCAATGTACACTATGTTGTACAAGCTTCTTTGAGCAGTATTCCTCTTGAGACCATTAGATTGAACCAAATGGAGTCCTAAACATAGACAATATCCAGTGTACCGGAAGAATCTTATTGGTTATTCATCACCTGGTGGATGTACCAAATGTTCTTCAGAAAGTTGTGAGAGATAGGAAACCATATCTATTCATCGGAGAACGAAACTTGGTATCCGCTATGTGGTGGAAATACCACGTGTTCTTCGTGAGACCATTAGGAAGGTATAGTGTCAAAACAAAGTTGTCATAATAACAGGCATAGTACAAGATAATCATGTAAGACAGTGGAAGGTGAACAATCAAGACAAGAGGATACACATTCCAAGGGCAACACAAGAAAACATCTGTGAAGATTCAACAGTCTACAGAAGTTATGTCTACCTATCTTTACGTGAGAGATGTTGAACTTCGGGAAGAAGTTCTTGTTAAGGGGGAGATACTGTAATATCCCACTGTTTGGGAGGTTATAAGGATCTAAATATAATATGTGCATTTGCAAAGCATGCATCTAAAAATACGGGAAATTTTGGCGCGAAAGTTTAAACGAATCAAAGTGACCAATGTTTCACTTGACATGATGAAATAGGTTTAGATCATCTAGTCAAGAGTAAAATTGGAGTGCTCTTTATAACATAGTATGCCTACAAACCAAATCATCTGATTACACAAACCATAATTGGTTGTGACCAACACTAACTCTCAACAAGCCTAACCTCAAGTCTATAAGTGACTTGGGATAATTCACTAGGTATCTAGAACTCAAAGAGGGGTGAGAATCTAAATCTCATAACGTATGATCATACTTTCACAATTGAATAATGCATAGTTGAACCATCTCATCAACAGAGATGTAATCTTCTATAAAACAACAACTTCCTAAGTTATCAATTCATTTCCACAACATCTATATAAATCATCTCATAACTATCAGGTGAACCATCACAAGTAAATAACAAAGTTTCAATATAACACAAGTGATACAAACAAGTGTTAACTCAAAACCCACAAGTGGGAAAGGACATAATAATTGTATTAACATATTTATCGAATATGTACATATCTCATCAACCATAAAATAAGTACCTAAAAGAAGAATCAAATCTTTTTCAACTACTGTTAAACCACATGACCTTTCCAAATCTCTATGTCTACATTATGCCTGAAATGGATTACAAGAGGAGAATATAAAGTAAAATCATGACACAAGAGAAAACAAATAACAATTATGACATAAGTCATTAAACCCCAATAACCTTCATATGATCATTGTCTCAATCATCTTATAAAAGTGAGCATATGAGATTTCCACACATCAATGAATCATTTGATCCACTTACTATTAATTCATCATTCCATAAGCATTCCACACTTCTACTCAAATTCAACAAATTCCACAACTAAGGTATATATGGATACAACTAAGGAATAACAACAAGTTATAACCTCTATTAGAGGAATTGAATTGATAACTAAGTAAAAAAAATCATATATGATATAATTACATATATTTTGGGAAATAAAATAAGAAGTATATGGAAGGATAATAAAAGCATGAACTAACTCTTAATCTAGATCTAGTTATGTTGTCAAGACCATTCTATCTTGTTTCCCAATCTTCTCTAAGTCATTCTGCAAGAGAAACAACCCACAAGAAAGTAGGAACTACGACAAGAAGATCTACAGAAGGATTCTTTAGGTTGTCCTAGAAGTGCTAACTCAATCTATCCTGGAGAGGTTGGAAAATCATACACCAAGATCAAATCTTATTAACCCTCTTGAAATCGTGTGATACTCGAATGTTATTGTTACATAGAAGTAGTTTGGTAACAAGACTAGCCACCTTGTTAACAAATCACTTTTGTATACTCAAACAACTGAGTGTCATACACAAACAGACATAAGATCATATAACCTAGTACATCTCAGCCAATTGTATATGATTAGTAATTTGGAGGCAAGTCTGGCCACTTGTTACAAATTCTTCGCATATGGCAACTGGATGCTATAAAATAAACTCACATTCTTTAACAATCATCTAAGTAAAATCCTTACTTGGAGTAATTAGATGTTTTCACCACAATGGTGAGACAGTTGAGGTTGGAAACCAAGAGGGGAACCTACCTGCAATGGACAAAGGTGATAAATCAAGACTAGTGGCAACTAGAGAGAAGAAATCAAGCAACAGAAGACCACAAGAAGCAACACTGCCTCAGTAAGGGATCATAAGAAATTATCCAGTGAATCATTAGGATATAATAGAGAACCAATAACCTCTGTCAAGCTCATTAGAGATGATGAACTCATAATAATATCTTTAATGGAAACTATTATCAAGTATGAAATAATAACCAACTATTTCATCCACATGTCTTGATATGTGGAGGTTAATGGTAACATGCTCAATACCTTGTTTTCCATATCCTTTTCATATGTAAGACTAATAGATGATAACAAGAAATCATCTATATATAACCATGTAAATGATTACATGTTCTAAAACAACATTAGATAATATCCACATTTGGAAACTGGTGAAAAACAAACAAATAGCTTCCAAAGACACACATGTTTTCTACTTGGTAAAGAACCTAATTTATCAAATAAGGCTTACACCCACCTAAGTAAAATGTCAACCAAAATTTCTAAGAGTTCAATTATAAAAATTACAAAGTTTAACAAAATAAAACAATTACATTTACTAACCAAAGTATTTGGTAGGTCTTGGAAGAATATTCCATATTTGGTGAATTTTCCATAACACATGAAAACACTAATATGTAGTGTTACCAAACTATTTTCCAAAAGGGATTGTATCCAAATTTGTCCAACTATGATACACCACCTTGGTATCCACATGATTGGAGTGTTAACTTTTATTAAACATGCCTAAGCATAATTTTAAAGCCATTAAATAAATAAAATGAAGAGAGAACAACAAAACCACTTAATCTAGCACCCTAAATAAAAAATACAAATATTCTTCAAATTCACCAAAACAAAACATGGTAAGATGTGAAATTTGATAAGGAATTCAAATATGATTTTTAATAATTTTTAAGTTCACAAAAAAGCCCAGAAAACAAATTTTTCTTCTCAGTTTTAGTAACAAAAGGACTTAGTTGTAATTTATAAAACTTCCAGGGTTTTTCTTGGAATTGTTTTAATTTAATTTTCTTCAACCTCTGGCCAGAAGGCCAGAGGCGTGTCACCGCCACCGACGCCGCACTGCCACCTCCTCTCGGCCGCCCTTCCACTGGATAAGAAGCCGTGCCCTCCTCACTCACTCTCTCTTCTCCCTCGCAGCTTCTCTCTGTCTCTCAAAACCGAGTGCAACCGAAACCCTAGCAAGGCGCCGCCGCTCGCCGCCATCCATTCCGGTCACCCCGGAAGAAACCGAGGCCATCATCGGATGAATCTGGATCTCCTCTTCCTCCTCTAGAAGTCACGCAAGCCGGGAGGGCCGGAGCTTGCCGAATCAGGCCGATTTCTACACCACGGCCATCGCCGGAAATTGCTCATCATCAGCGACCTAGGCCTCTTCGCTCGACACCAACACCTCCACGAGCTTGAGGGTGAGCAGGGGAACCTTTGGGTACATTTAATTTCGCATTTGAGCGACGGATGCAACTCGCCGCCGCGCCATTGCTCACCACCGGTGACTCGGGTGACCATAAGGTCCCTGGCGCCGCTCGTTCAACTCCCCTCGGGTTCCTCTAGCTAGTGGGAACCTTGGATCGAATCAATTTGCGGCAGATCGACGGATTCGAGCTCAACAGAGGAGATCATCTCCTCTGATGATGCGAGCATGATGTCATCATGACGTCACAGGAGGATTTCTTTTCTTTTTATTTTAATTTTGATTTAAAAACCGTATATGACAGGTGGGACCCACCTGTCAATTTAAATAAAATAGAAATTCAAATAAACTTAATAATTCAATAACTATTAAAATAATTATCAGAAAAATATGAAAAATATGTGGAAATTTTTAGGAAAAAATAATTTGAATGTCTATCAACTTTTCAAAAATGTTTAATAAAATTTAAAATTAAATGTTTTCTTTAATTAAATTAAATAATTTAATATTGAGAAAAATAATAAATAATTCATAAATCAAAAAAATACAAGTTATATACCAAAATGCTCCAAATGACAAGTACAATTCATCTATGATGTGTGCATAGTCATTTTACCAAGTTTTCATGTGTGTAATATTTTGACTTGTCATTTAATTCATTTAAAATTAATAAATTAATAACCTATTCAAATATTCTCAGAAAGCATAAAATGTTATATCAAATTAGAGAGAAAAGCATTTCCAATTCAAATATGTCAAACATAAAACATTTTTTTTAATTATAAACTTGTTTCTAAAGGTATAATGGAATTCTATAATATTTCATTATAACCATAAACAACTACCGTAAACATTATTTTCCTTATTAATAAAACCCTCATATTTTCACACCTATTAAACCTATCATCACAAGTTAGTAGAAAGTATTGTGATGATAAACTTAGTTGTATTAGTTCCTCATTTTCAATTGAACTCTTTGTCATATGCTCTACACTTTCTGAATATAAAATAAAATGTGACTTTTATCTTTTCAATAGTGGTTTTCCATGTGTCATTGTATTATTACCTAACCAAATAATAACCACTTCTACCTAACCATGATAACAATTGTTTGCTAAGTAAAAGTGAAACATATGTAAGTCTAGAAGAACTAAGAACCACATCACCACAAGTAATGAAACATTTCACCTAAAACCTGTGTGATTAAGATATCATATCAAACGTGGCTTACACTTGTAAGAAGGGGTGTTTTCCAGGGTGTTTCACGATGCATCTCATTACTATGCATTACATCATTTTGCCAGTGTTTTCAGTAGTCCTTACCGGGACTACTTTGCTATCTTTCAGATGTCGGGATTTTCTACGTGACCCTCGAACCCCGAAGACATGGATTATTATGGTTATTTCATTCTCAGGCAAGTTCATCACTTGCTCATATCCTTTGCAGTACTTCATAACAAACTAATTTCAAAAAATCTATCGAATTACCACATAGTCTCGAAAGAATGCATGATCCTATTTTTATAATAATATGACTAATTGAATGACTACCCAAGTGGTAGTGTTCTTTTTGGTGGGCAGATGGAACCATGGTAACATGAATAGGTCAAAGGAAGGTTCCATCTGGATGGGAAAGTATTACCTAGGATTTAACAACAACTACCGTCAGGATTATTGCGCCGTAAATACCGCGTTGACCATGGGTATTCTATGGGGGGAGTAAGTCAGCTGTGATCTTCTCTTGTTCGCATGTCAACGGGCTGTCAGAGACGTACGTTGTAGGTCTTGCGAGACTACATGCACATGGGTGGGATCCCTTATTTCCCACAGACTCTGGGGTCTATGATGGTATGCCAGGGGCGCCTAGATATCCATCGTGAGGGGTGGAATCAGGGGTTCAACCTGCTGGCAGAAATGTGTGGGCATGCGTTGTGCGGAGAAGCATGCTTTGGCTTGGACCAACAACCGGGCCCCACACTTGAGTTGGCGTGGACAGGATCTCGAGCCTGGTTGTGCAACATGGTCTTGGTCGCCCATGGGTAAAGTAACACACCTCTGGAGAGTGTAAAAGGATGTGGCATGTTACCCCCTGTTCCTGGAAGGAGCTGCGAACGCCGCAGGAAAGGCAACTCCATGAAGTTCTAGTCCTGTGAAGATGTGGCGGGCATAGTTTTTGGAAATTAAAAGCAACCTCTTGAAGAAAGTTTTACAAAACCTTGCATTAGCTTATGACTCTTTTGAGTATAAAGCTGTAGTTAGTGCATCAAACTACCCACTATACATCATGAACTTGCTGAGTAACGCTCGTTACTCATTCTTTCCCGTTTGACCCCCTGCTTAGAGTTGAAGCCCGAGGGAAGTCGTCATCGTGAAGCCATCGCTGCCTCATGAAGCCAGATGAAGTCATCTATTACTTAGTCGGTAATGCATCATCATCAACAACGCTGGTGGAGGAGAAGCTATCAAGGTGTAGGTGGAGTCCATTCTTGTACTTAGTTGTATCAAGCCATAGATTAGGGCTGGCATCAGCCGTAGTGGATTTATTTCTAAGCTAGAGTTATTCTCCAGCTTAGAGCTTCACATTGCTTCTTCTGATGTTCATTTGCATGAGATTTTCTTGATTCATCAAAGAGATTCTCAAGATTTTGTAATGAAGTTTGTATCCTTTAGTTTTTCTTGGCCCCGCTGTGTTTCTGTTGTACCACTCTAAGAGATGTAATATGTCACCGACTTGTGCACTACACATGCAGTGGTGTGCTGGGTCACCACAAATATCCTTACAGTTTTACCTTTGTGCATCATTGTTTCCTAGCCAAAGGGCTCAACCACATAGATCATATCCGGGTTTTTTGAGGCCATCCCTTCCAACAACATGGCTATGCGGTTGTACGACTCTTCCTAGTCTCGATACAACATCATGAATGCGGCTTCCTTGGCCTTCCATGCCTTACTGTATTTCACCGTGTAGCCATATAGGTCCAACACATACTTGATAACGTCTTTAATTGGACATGTTGGCAGGATCTTCACCATTGATTTTATTTTTTGCCCGATGAACTCAGAGCTCAATTGGCGGTGACCATTCTTACAATTGGCATGGTCGATATCCTTCGGGGCACATAGGTGCGTGAGGCAACATTCTGTAAGCTTCCACCATGGTATTTTCATAGGTCTACCCTTCTTGATAGGCCTTGCACGTATAGTCCATGGACAATGATCTTGTTCACATACCACTTGGTAACGAAGCTTCTCGTCTGAGTACTTAACACTGAATTCTCGATGATGCTTCAATGACTAGTCCTTTACGCATTGTTTTAGTTCTTCCATGAATGAAAAGATGGTTTCTTACCGACCCCATGATTGTGTAGCTTTTTTTCTTTCTTCGAAAAAGACCTTGGCCCAAGACTCTTGGTGCTAACACCATCAACAATAGCCTTACTCGCAAGGCTTAGATCACAAAACAATGATGTCATGTGATCTCGGACAAATGCATACATAAAGGCTTTTGCTTCATTAGCCGTTAAACCATCCTCGTCAAGTTCCTCTTCCGGGCCTTCGTCTTCCGAGTCCATTGTATGTGCTCGGGAGTATGGGATATCACGGTCCATGTCCTCTTTAAAAAAATTCGCTTCCACATCTCCAACATTATGGTTACGGAAGGAATGTTCCCTTGGATCGTCCTCAGTCTCTTCAAGCACGACCTCGGCACGGGCCTTGGGCTCATGACCGCCACCATCGCATCCCTCTCGGGCTCATGAACGCCACCATCGTATCCCTCTCGGGCTCATGAACGCCACCATTATCTCCACGGGGCTCATCGTCCTACGCATGCCTCTCAGCCTCATCATAGCCACCATCATGGTCATCGTAGTCATCACGATAATATTTATTGCGATAGGGGCTCAAGGGTTGTGTCAAAGGAGGTTGGCTCCTCATTGTGTCATACACTTCGGCCTCCGGATCGACACCTGCCTCACCCTATTCAACCGGACTACTTCCTTCACTAGGACATACTTCAAGATTCAAATCAATGTGCACTCGAGAACCAACCTTTTTTGTGGCAAACAACTCAAACGGTTTTGTCTTTTGAGTCGAAGACAACCGCATTGTAACCTTCCCAACGACTCTCCGAGTCGACGGGCATCATCTTCCACCGAATGTAATGACCGTGGGAAACATTGTACCTCCCTTACAAGTCAACTACATCATTTTTGTCCTTCCAATTCAAATCATTTCGGACCTTGTACACAACATCACGAAATGTTGGACTAGAATCAAATAACATGACTATCTCGCCCGGGTCTTGATAATCAATATGTCTTTTCGAAAGCCCGGCAAAATCCACATGATGAACATTCACGATTCTCGACAACATATAGAAAAAACAACAACAACGATTATATTGACGTAATATCTAATAATTAGGCCCTAACATAACAGTTCCTAGGGTTAGGATGAGGGATAGGCCCTACCAAAAAATATTTAGGGTTTGCCACCAAATTGGTAGGTCTAAATCATCGTAACAACCACGTATGCTCCATGCATCAACAAGAAACTAACCAATTTAGAGATTAGAGTGGCAAGAATCAATTTATAGGGTTTCCAAAATAGGGGAGCAAATTGACTAAATGAAAACAATATGCCTGGACAAAATGAAGGGTAAGAGGGGGATTACCTTGGAGAAGCGAGGGAAGAAGAATTTCACGGAAAAATCACAGAGATTTGGAGGGATTAGATGTTAGAGTGTGGAGCGGAGAGTGGACCGTGCCTGTCCCAGCCACTTACCTCTTCGCATAACGCTTGCTACGAATAAGGCTGTAGCTGTTATGTGATGATGTTTTTGAAAAAAATTGCTACGAATAAGTTGTTAGGGTGGACGTTTTAATTGTACATGGCGTTGGTACTATTGGCATAGAATGATTTAAAACATAGTTACATTGCATTGGAGCAAAAAATTATTCTGTGGATAACTTGTATTCTTGCGTTGGAGCAAATGTAAAAATGTGGTCAGCTATGGGAAACATAAAATTATCTAATTTTGTTTGTGGAAAAATGTTGGTAGCAACATTTTATTGTATTTGAAGCATTGCAAATCTGTTATTGAAGCAAATGATTTACGCTGCGAGAGCAAAAAACTGTTCTTGTCCACGGGTTTCAAAAAATCTTTCTGTATGATACAAAATAAAAAGGTGTTCTGTAGCAACTAGATTTCACTGTTGTAGCAATGGAAAATACCTATTGAAGCAAAAAAATACACCTAATGAAGCAAAAACATGGTCACCTCCAGGAAAAACACAAACCCACAAAAAAAGGTGCCAGGAAAATACACAGAATTCATTTGATGTGAACTAGTAGCAAAAAACCAAGCAGGTGAAAAACTACATTCATTCCCATGGTTAAAATACACTGTCAACTCTCTGTCATTGATAGCCACAGTAATTTGTTCGACAAACTGACACAATCCGTGGATCAGTAGATACCAGCAGGGATAACAACATGAAAAAACATATAGAAAGGTTGTTTCATCCATCCAGGCTACACGAAACTCGATGAGGCTAAAGAGAATGTACATGTGGTGATTGTCACTCCAGACTACATGAAACTACTAATGTCTACACCCCCGGCCGAGGCTCCAAGGCAGCCTCCATGATGTCGACAATGTTGCCTTTGTTCTCTCTATCCTCGATGAGCTTCGCTGCGACAACCATGCGATATAAAAGAATGTCATCCTTGGAGAAAGGCAACATGGTTTTAGCATCGAAGTGCTGAATGAAGAGCATTGTGAAGAAGCCACAGTCATAGCTATAAAAAGGAAAAAAGAAAACAAATGAACATAGTTAGCAGCAAACTCGAAAGCAATGTATAATGAATGGTTTCATGAAGGTAGCAATTAGTTAAACCTATTGTAGCAAACATAAACTTCTAAAAGAGCATATAAACCTAAGTATGGGAGCAATCCTGCCCCAAAAACAGAAACTTGTACAATTGCATAAAAAAGAAGAGAAAAATCTTACAGAGTCTTCTGCTGTGGGTGTGCGGGTGTGGAAAGTGTGTAGCGGTCGATGTCTATGTGGTTTGAAACTCCATAAGCTTTGCAAAGTGCCGCAAAGTTAATAAACTGGAAAATAGCAAAAAATTAGAAATTAGTGTGATACACAAGACAAAAAAATGTAATCCTTCTAGACAGTTCTAACAACAAACCAGGTTCTTTGCTGCTTCCTCGAGAAATCTCTTGTCCTTGTGGTTCATTGATTCAAACACGTGGAACTGGTCATGTATCAAGTTGACAGTGCATACCATCCAGTGGTTGTCCTTGACTACAGGGAAGTATAGCTAGAAATGAAGCGGAACAAAATGAAAGCCAAATTAGAAAATGTATAATCACTGGATATATGAAGGTAGCAATTATTTGAAACTAATGTAGCAAGAAAAAACTTCTAAAAGAGCATATAAACCTAAGTATGGGAGCAATTCTGTCCAAAAAACAGAAAGCTATACAATTGTCCAAAAAACCTGATTCGTAAAGAAATACCAATGTAATTACAACGTAGCGAAGACAATGTAGTAAGAGGAAAAGCATAGCTCACAAGGTCTTTCTTCATGATCTTGAACTTCACGTTTTGCATTTTGAACTCTCTCGCAAGGTCAGCTGGGTTGAACTTCGCTGGGTCGACTATGAGCTTTTGCTACTCATGACGAAACAGAAAAAGAGCAAAAGTTGTATTAGCTCTTAGGACAAAACTGAGGCATGAAGCTAAAAAGTCTTAGGACAAAAATAACCGTTGAGTAGCAATTGAAAACATATCTTTTCAAAGCGGTTGTGATGTTTTCCTCTTCTCTTTTTGCATCCTTATTGAAGCTCTCAGACCAAACGCACATGACCTGAGTGTCAAGACACTTCCTCGGGTCTAGGGAATTGTGGAAACTCCTGTAGTCACAGTGAGACCCCCCAATCATAATGAAAGGAGGCCTTAAAAAGAAAAACAATAAAACATAATCAGAGGTGTCCCGGTTGCTGCAATGACCAAAAGTAAAAAGCAAAAAAGGAGTAGCTAGTAGCAAAACAAAGAATGTCACGTAATTACAGAACTGTGGTAAAAAAGGCTAGAAAAAAAAGACTCACGGGTCATCTTTCCCTTTCTTTTCACGGTCGGTCTTGAGGAGATAGCGCGGATGGCGCACAAACTTGTCGTACAATGCAACCATATCTGCAGAGGGCTTCTTCAACTTTTTCGCAACCGGAGCCTTAGCATCATCTTTCATAGCCCTTTTGTGCCTAGTCCTCCTTTGAAAAGTTACCACACTAGTGCTGCCATCCTTCTTCTCTTCAACACCTGAGATGCCCCCCAATGTCTAGGAAAACCAACAAATGATAAGCTAGTGGTTAAGGTTCCCAAAAGGAAAAAGAGCTCTATAGCAACAAAGAAAAATGTGATAAAGAAGCAACCAGAATTATGTAAAATTAGCAAACCAGAAATATCTAATGAAAGCAAACAGAATTATGTAAAAAGAAGCAACAAGAAAATATGTAAAAAGGTAGCAACCATAAATAACTAAAGTAGCAAGCAGAATGAGATAAAGTAGCAAGCAGAATTAAGTAAAGTAGCAACCATAAATATCTAAAGTAGCAAGCAGAATGAGATAAAGTAGCAATCATAATTAAGAAAAGTAGCTACCAGAAATATGTAAAGTAGCAACCAGAATTATCTAAAGAAGCAAAACCATAACACTAAGATAGCATTTTTTTTAAAAGCCAGCAGAAGAACAGCGAGGCGCACATTGGAGAAAAAAAAGCAAACCTGTATTGTCACCAAGATCCGGTGTTGCAGCTTCCGGAATCTCCTCCAAATTTTTCGGTATGGGGGTGTCAAGGCAAGGTTTTGGAGCTACACAACAAAAGGTCAATCAGAAAAGAATACTTTGAAAAATCTTGTTTTGGCGGGCAGTGCACACAAAACCAAGATGAAAAATGCAAAATGTAACAAATAGAGAAAAGGGGGCAGCAACATCATCCACCTATCGGAGCAGCAACATCATCCACCTTTTCCGCACACACAACGTCGTTCTGGTCAGGGGCTTGGGAAGATTCATTGTCTTGGCTCCACACATTAAATTTCGGTATGTCATCCCAGTAACCCGTTGGTATGTTGCGCCGAGGTGATGGAGAAGCCGGCCTAGGAATGAAAGTACTATCCGCAGCAGCTCTAGGTGGGCTAAGGGCAGTGGGCATGGGTGGAATCACCGGAGCAGGACTGGCTGGACTACCAACAGCAGCAACTTTATCTGGACTACCTACAGCAGCAACTTCATCTGGACTACCAACATCAGCTCTAACCGGACAACCATCAACAACTTTTTCTGGGCTACCAACAGCACCTCTAATCGGACTACTCACAGCGCCATGTTCCTCACCATCAGCGTCCGTGTGAGAGGACCCTACAACAACTGCTGGTTGCGGGACATCATTGAGCTCCGTAGCATTGGTTTGCTCATTCTCTGCTGCACCAGCATTGCCTTCTTCGCAAACATGAGAATCACAGTCCATAGGATGCACATCAACAATATCCTCATCAATATCAAGATCATCGGACTCAGAAGCAGACTTGTCACCATCCATATTGCCCTGCCCGTCCAGTCCTACCCTAGAAGCTGGAAACACAACACTCGGGCCATCGTCTTCCTTCAGGGAAGCTTCAACATCATTCAATAGCAAGGCCATTTGCTTGGAGTGCATTGATTTTAAGCCTACAGCGAGACTCTTGAGAGTAGCATCAACGTTTGAAGAGAAACTAACCCTGTGCTTGTCGTATATGTTCTTGAAGCGAGATGGTACCTGTAATGAACAAAAAATATGGCTTGCTGTGTGAGTGAAGCAACAATTCTAAAAATAAAAACACAACATCTGTTCATTAAAAAGAAGCAAAAAACCAGCAAACTGATACAAAAACATTGGCAGAACAAAACAAAATAACTGATGGTGCAAAAAAATTTCATTATAGTAGCAGACATAAAAAACAACAAAAACAGAAAAAATACGCACGATATAAAAAAAATGTAGCAAAAGAAAATAACTAAAACAGCAGTACTTAAACCCTAATGGAGCAAAATTAAATATGTAAAGCAGCAAAATTGTGGGAAAAGCACCTTGCTACATGCAGAAAAAATGCTACAAGAACAAACAAAAATGACCTACAAAACAACACATTAGAAACTATACAAACCTCCATTTGCACGATGGTGGGGAAAACAAGCCATTCATTGAGCGATGCAGACGGATTTACATCAACGTCTTCGGGCATTGAACTGTCCACGTGACACGGTGCATACACTGTTTTGGATAATGGAAGGAACTGCACAACCAACAAACCAATCAAAGTTGAGTTCAAAACAAAATGAAACGTGGCAGGGGAACGCAAACAACGAAAAAGGCAAAAGAAAAACAACAAAGATAGTCTACTTACAGGACGCCTCCCAAAGACAGTCTTGTTACGCAGGATTTTATTGTCGCGGTCGACCTTGACAATGAAACTGAAATCCTCACTGGTCACAAAGCAAACTCTAGGAATCCCATTGTTTATGAAGTGCTCATTCTTTGGGATGAGCAAGTGGTCCATGTACACCAGCTATATATGCAAAAAAACACACACAAAAATCAATCCTGCAGCTGATTGGAGCAACAGAAACTAACTAAAGCAACAATAATATGAAACTATTATAGAAAAAAAAACTATGTAAAGTAGCAAGCTCTGGAAAAAGGGAAAGAAACTACAGCTAGAACATAAATAGAAACAATACACACAGAAATAAAACAATGGAGCAACATAAAATAACTAAAGTAACAATAATTTAAGTCTATTAGAGCAAATAAAACTATGTAAAGTAGCAAGATGTGAAAAGGTAAAAACTTAAAGCTAGAACATAAAAACAGAAACAACACTCAAAAATAAAACAATGTAGCAACAGAAACTAACTAAAGCAACAATAAATTAAATCTAATGGAGCAAACAAAACTATGTAAAGTAGCAAGCTGTGAGAAAAAAGGTCAAAACTGACAGCAAGAACAGGCAGTGGGCCGGACATCCAGAATTCAAACATGTTCTTGACCTTCTTCTTCTTCGATGGACCGGGTGCTTCCTCGGACTCAACCTGCTGCTTGCCCTTCCGAAGATTAACGCCATCAAGCTCGAGCGGTTGCTCCTTCTTCTTCTGAATTTTTTCAATGTAATGCATCAGCAACTCCAAGATGTGCTCCTCCCAATCATACTCATGGGTCCTCTTTGGGTCACTCATGGGCCCTATGTACTCTAAGCACATCATGTTGTTGGTGGAGGGATTCAGAACAGTCGCAAACCACAAGAGGTCCCATGTCCTGATAATGGCATCCTCTTCACCGTCATCAAGCTCCTTCAACATCTTTGCTGCATTCTCTATGGGAAGCCTCGACAACGTGCCTTTGTATGCCTCTCTGATGTCTGAATGTACACTCTTGGCCACAACTCGACTGGCTTTGAACCTGAGCGTAGACCAAACACCTTCTTGATAATGTCTCTTGTGAAAACTATCCGTTTAGATCCATAGTGAAACTCACGAAGCTCAACGACAGTGTTGACGGCGACAAAATCAATGAGCTCGTTAGGGACATTGAAAGGAGAAATGTTGAGAAGTGAGGAAAAAGCGCTGTGTTGCTCGATAATTTCTCGCTTCCGCGGTGATAGATCATTTGCGCACTTGAGCAAACGCTTCGCAGCGAATCGGTCCTTGCTGCACCAATACTGCCCCTGCTCAGCAAAAAACAGAACACTATGAACAAAAAAAGGAAACAAAAGAAGCACACAAAATGTACAACAGAAGCAAAAACAATGCAGTAATAGAACAAACCTCCATTGCGTTGCTGATTATAGATTGCTAGCAGATATACTAGGAGACTCAGTAAGTACACCAAATGCCTGCAAAAAGAATAGTTGAAATTCAGAAATACATCTACTTGCACATACGGTTCCAACTGAAAATCAAAATTGCTACAAAAACGGGTATGTGTACACGGGGTGTGGACTGCGGTGGAGCAACTAAATCTGCTCGAAAAGTCTAAAATCTGCTACACTAATTTGCAATTTGCTCAAAAAACAACTAACAAATATGCACAAACAGGGAATATGCACATGGGAGGTGGACTGCCAATAGGGAATATGCACATGGGAGGTGGACTGCAGTAGAGCAATTTGCTCCAACAATTGCTACAAAAGACAAGGAACTAGCCCCCAAAATTTGATCAAAAAAATCTAAAACTCCGCACACCGGGGTATATGCACAAGGGGTGGCTGCAGTGGAGCAAAATTGAACCAATAAATTGCTAAGGAAAACAGAGCAGGAACAACTAATGGAGCAAAATTAAGGGGAAAAATTGCTCGAAACCAACGAGTGTGGAGCAAAAATGGTGGTCGAGGGCAGGGGGTCGCTTGAGAGGACGATTGGGCGCGGGCAGGGGGGCGCCGGAGTGCGCACAGACCGGCGACAGTGCCGCCGCTCGCCTCCGCTGCGTAACCCTAACCACCGACGATGATGCAAAATAACGGCGAAGGTGGTCACGGCGAGCGAGGGCGCCTGAGAGGACGATTGGGCTCGGGCAGGGGGCCGCCGGAGTGCGCACAGACCCGCGACCGCTCCGCCGCTCGCCGCCGCTCGCGATTGGTACCCTAACTACGAGCGTTCGTCGGTGATGAAGAGGGGGGCCTCGCCGGAGAGGAGGAGGGGAGCGAAAGGAATCTCACCAGAGAACCGCGCGGAAGCTAAGCGGAGGGCGACCTCGTCGACGGCGTCGCCTCTCGTCGCCGCCCGCGTCGCTCACCTATCCTTCGTCGGCGCCTCCGCAACGCGCGAGTGGAACGTAACGGCACGAGGGCGAAATGGGAAACACCGCACATACCAAAACCGTGTCTGTCCTAATCCAGGCGAAAACGGCGGGGACGTGGGAGCTAATCCAACCGCCAGTTTCGGGCGGATCCAACAGACAGCGACTCGGGGGATGGAACGCAACGTTCCCCCGGGTGATAACCAGCGTTTTCCTTAAGCAATAGGTTATTTTTTAAAAAAAAATTGTTCGACGAGTGAATTTGCTCGGCACTTATGTAAAAGTTCACCGTCGACTGAGCGAGAGCAAGAGAGAACAGAGAAGGCTTGTCACTGTCGGTGTCTGGCCCTCAAGCAACAGAAACAGGCGAGCGCCAGCCTCGCTGCGGCGGGTCCCGCCTCACCCCCAATTCCCGATGGGTCCCCTGGCGCGCGCCACGCCAGGCGACGGGGCGACGACGGCTCGCTCGGCCTTGCTTCGTTGACGCGGTGACGTCAAGCGCGATCCAGCCTGAAGATACGCCGCTCGCTCCACGCGGCCGCGTGTCCCCGTCCAATCTGCTCCGGTTACGGCGACCTGCAACAATGGCGGTCCCTCATTCGCCCACGTACTACGCCCCATGTCCATGCCCACTTCCACTGCAGCTACTGGTGCTGGTGACCGGTTCCTTTCCACGAGATAAAGGTTCTTCCGACCGCTCTACGTGTTCCCTTCCCACCATAAAGATGTGCACACTCTCCACGCTCCCATTGGTCCAAATTCCATCTGCACACTCTCCGCGCTGCCATTGGTCCGAATTCCTCACCTCCATCTCTCCCCGACCACAGAAAAACGTCTTTACCCCCTGTGAGACCCAGAAGCACCGCGCCCCACATACACGTGGCCCTCGTAGTTCGTCTGGGCCCGCACCACAGTCTGATACGCAATCGTGCTTGTCCTTGTTGGTAGCCAAACCGGGGAAGGTGTGGCGGGATATTCAACAATCCGGCTCGCGTGCCACGGCCGCGAGGGCGCCCAGTAGCCTAGCCAATAGGGGTCGCGCCC
This sequence comes from Alopecurus myosuroides, assembly GCA_028641055.1. NCBI lineage: Eukaryota > Viridiplantae > Streptophyta > Magnoliopsida > Poales > Poaceae > Alopecurus > Alopecurus myosuroides. The sequence continues at coordinate 289,868,756 of CM054063.1, read as the reverse complement.
TTTCACGTGCCCCTGAGGGCCACGTGTTGGCGCGAGACCAATCATAGCTCACCTCCGACGCGCGACACCTGTGCTCACCGACGCGTGTCCCTTCTCCCGCTTGTATTAAAGCCCCACGCTCCGCGCCCCGGTCTACTCGCACCAGAAAGCAACGGAGACCAGTCGTATCTGAACGTGTTGGACGATGGAGAGGAAGGATGGGTGCTGCAATCTGGCGCCGAGGTACGGGGCCGGTGGGGGCCAGGCGTGGCAGATGGGGAACATCATGCTCAAGTTCAGGCCCATCGCGCCCAAGCCGGCCGCAATGGCGCCTGCGCCTATGCCCTCGGCGTCGGTGACGCCCGCGGGTGCCGGGAAGCGCCGGCGAAAGGCTGTTGAGAGGACCGAAGGTGGAAGAAATAGGGGACGGAAGCCAAAGAAGGCGGCAACAACTGTGGCCACGGCTGCACAAAAGGTGGACGTCGTCGAGAAGGACAAGCCTCTCTCCTCCTCGCCGTCCTCCTCCTCCTCGGGGATGACGTCGGTGGACTCGTCCACTCCTCCTCCACCACCGCCACCAGCGACGCTGACGCACGCTCCATCGCCAGACAAGGACGGTTTCTCTGTCGCGGCGGCTCTGAAACCGCTGCGACCAGTGGCGTCCTGTGTTGTGACGGTCGAGAGCGTGACAGGAACATGGCGCGACGCACGCGAGGCGCCGACGTCGGCCTGCGGCGGCGACGACGACGCTCCGGCGTTCGTGTCCGACCAGTGGGGGCGCGTCACGTGGATGAACCTGCCTTTCAGCCGCGCGGTGTCCGCCCCGTCCGCTTCAGCTTCAGACGCGGGGGTCGTGCTCGCCGCCAAGGATGCCTCCGCCGTGCCGGCGTGGGGCACCTGCGCGGGTTTCACCTGCCGCGTGCGCGTCACCTACGCGTGCCCTCGCCGCGGCTCCCTCGTGGCTCCCTGCGACGTCTGGCGGCTCGACGCCGGCGGCTACCTCTGGCGGCTCGACCTCCAGGCCACCCTCACCCTCTCCCTCGGCGGCAGACTCCTCTGGGCCAAGCAACACAGCGGAGCGCTATGATTCTAATTACGCGGTCATGGCCTGATTCGCTACTTACTGTTACTACAGAATGGATTAGCTTAGCAAGAGACACAGGTAGTAGGGATGCAAGTGTAAGATGAACAAACCATGCTGTAATCTCTACTCTACTGCAGCATGCAACAAGCATGTGTTTCTTTTATTTATTTTTTACTATGTTTCCTCCAGATTGACACAGATTTTTCTCTTTATTTTTGCCGGTGGAAGACCCTTGTATATAGGGCTGGAATTCGAGCAGAGTCAGCTCGGCTCGACTGCTCAAACTCGGTCAACTGACGAGTCGAGCTCAGCTTGGCTCGACTCGCCCGTTCAACAAACAAGTCCAAAATTAAAACTCGGCTCGGCTCGGTGAACTCGCGAGTAGCTCGCGAGCTACTCGTTTTGTAAAACTATAAAAAGTCAATATTATATTGTATATATAATTATTTCATATTATTTGGGGCATGTATAATAAAATCATCACAACAATTGATGAAAACATGACACCATCAAATAATTTGTAGTAAGGAAACTACAATAATCAGTAAAAAAATGTTCACATAGATATGAATATCGTTAGAAACTCTTTTTACCGAGTTAAACTAGTACTCATAAACTCAGCTCGTTTAGCTTGAACTCGTTTACTGTCGAAAATGAAAACTCGACTCGGCTCGTTGGACAACGAGTTCGAGCCGAGTCGGGTTACGAGCTACTCGTTTAACTTGTGAGTTTCAAGTTTTAATTCCAGCCCTACTTGTATTGGGAGCAATATAACAACATGGAAGGTGTTTTTTTGTTCTTGTAGATAAGATATAATCTGGCATGGCTAACCCAATATAACAACATGGAAGGTGTTTTTTTGTTCTTGTAGATAAGATATAATCTGGCATGGCTAACCATGCATCCTATCTGTATATAATTTCACATACATAGATATTACCCTTTTTTACCTCATGCTAGATCTGAATGGATTGCTTCTGTCATGTCCTTGGTAGGTGTAGCTAGCTTTCGAGTTTTTCTCACATCTTCTGGTTGCATTGGGGTGCCATCGGAGGGATCAACTAGTGGGGAAATGCAAAACCACTCCTATATTGGTCTCCCTCTACTATTCAGACCATCCATTTGGCCAAATTGTTGGAGATTCGTGCTGGAGTTTTTTGCAAGACAACTCTCCCACCTCACAATTTAAATTTGCACAATACACCCTATATTTTTCGCTTTTATCAAGTATGGGTTCCCCTGTTATTCTTATGACTACCTTTTTCCCAGTTTTTTCCACAGATATTTCCAGTATAACTTCAACCTTTTCCAAGAATATTAAACTATATTACATATTATTATCTCTAAATAATAATCAACCAAAATTCACATATGTTTCATATAAAAAATTTCACAGAAAAATTAAACAAGTTTAAACATGTTGAAATATTTTCAATATTCAACAAGTTTGACTTCAATATTTTCACATAATTATTTATCCATGAATATTAATAAAAATTCATATAGGTTTTTTACTTTTTTATGTAAGAAATTTCACAGAAATATTCAACATGTTCCACAGAAATTCAACATGGGCCACAGAATATTTTTTTCCAGGAAATTAAACTATATTACATATATTTTTTATCTCTGAAAAATAATCAACAATTTTCATATAAGTTTCATGAAAAAATTTCATTGAAGAATTTTCAAAGAAATATCCAACAAGTTATACATGTTGAAATATTCCCAGAGATTTATAATAATAAAAAACATCATATAAGTTTCATACAATATATTTTTCATAGAAGAATTTCACAGAAATATTAACAGGTTCAGAGAAAAATTAAAAAAAAACCATACAATGCTTGCAGGAATCAAGATTCACATAAGATTCATACATACATCAACATCAAAATGATGGAAGATTTATACATCTGTTCATAATATTAAGATTTCATCAACATAAGAAAAAAAAATGAAAGTTTCAATAACAGATTCATAGAGAAATCGTTCACATTTCATAGATGAATACACCACTGGGGTAGATCCCCAGCCAAAACCACAGGTGTAGGGCAGAGCTTGGAGCGGAGAAGAACCGGAGCTCCTGCTGCTCAGGTGCCGGCGTCAATATGGAGGAAGTGGAGGTTGATGTGGCGACGGTTATGGTCGGCGGAGGACCGGATGGGAGGCGGCGAGAGGGAGGACCTGCGCCAGATCTCGTTGACCGGTCGCGGTGGAGATGTAGCCGGCCAGCTCACCTTGATGAGGTCGACGGAGGGCGGCCGGAGGTTGGAGGTCGAGGTCGAGTCCTGCGCCAAGCCGAAGATCTAGGAGGCGGCCGGAGGTCGAGGTCGACCTCCCGGGTGAGGAGGCGTTGCCGGGACCATCCGGTGCCGCAGTCGGAGGTGACGCCCCGGCCACGGCGGAGCTGCTCCAGCGCAACACCTGAGACGGCCACGACTCCGTCCCCTCCGACCGTGTAGATGAGGGTACCTGCGGCCGGCTCCCACCGCCGCCGCACGCCAAGACGGGCCTGGACCACCGCCGCCGGGCGCCAAGGTGGGCCGGGAGAGAGGTCGACGGGTGCGGTGTAATGTCCCAGCGTTTAGGAACTCACGGGGGGTAGAATATAAATTTGTGCATCTGCATGCATGTGTTTACAAAACCTGAATAAATTTTTCGCAAAGTTAAAACCCTGGAGTGAATAAGGTTCTACCCAGTAACTGATGCTTTGATAGAAGCTGTTAATGTTAGTTGGTGGAATTTCGACATGACCTCCGGGTGTTATTTGAAGTTGAGATACTAGTGTTTGAATTATTTGAATTTGGGACAATTTGAATTTGAGTTTGAATTGTAATTCAATTTGAAATCAAATTAAAAAGACAAGGTTATATCTTAAGCTTAAATAATCAGAGCACAATTGATATAGCAAATATGGAAATATTCCTTAATAATAACAAGTACAATTATAGAAACAACAATTACACTTTATTGATAATAATAAAAATGATACAATGTTCTTACAATGGGATCAAAAGAAAGATAAATTACAAGAGTTATACCATTAAGCTAATACAAGGACTAAACCTAGAACTAAACCTAACTACTCCATTGCATCCAAATTCCTCAACACCTGCAAACAAAAACACTAAGCCAAAACAGATTGGTTAGAGGGGATTAGTACCCTCAGGTTGTCAGTGAGATGCAGTGATTAATCATCACAGGGTTTAAGCCAAATAGGTAGTATCTGTTCTGTTAATTAGCCTCAGACCAGCATCACAGGCATAGGCAGGGAATTACAAATGGCATCACAAAAATATATCACCAGGCAAGGATAAGACCAACTGAGTGTCTATTGCACGGCAAGGATAAGACCAACCGTGTACTGTAAAAATATCTTTTCACTAGTCAGACAGGCACATAGCTTACTCACGTAGCAGCAAGCAGCTTAGTCACACACAAGCACACATCACACTCAGGCACCACCTTTTGTGTTGTCCAACTGAACTTGTAGTATAAAAACCCAATAGCCGTATGGGGAAAACACACACCTCATATTCCCCTGCTCAAGCACACAAGAACAGGGAAGAACACCACCTAAATAATCACTCCATTGGATATTGGAGCAAGTGATTGCAAACCTGCAATCAAGCAATCAAGGCCAAGGTACCAGGGAGCACAAGGAGAAAAGCAAGCAATCCACAAGCACCAAAATCCACCAACCATTTTGATCAAAACATAAGGTGAATATCCTGAGTACCCTCTAAGCCATTCTTTGGCTAGTTGCACACTGGATGGGTTGGGATGCTAGTACCCTCAGATAGGCATAGGGATGCTATGTTAATCTCATCATTGGGATAGATTTATTAAGTCCAGTATCTGTTCTTATTTAGTAAAGGCCTCAGACTATGCATCATTGGCTTGGGGCAAAGAAAACTAGTGCAAGTATCTGTTCTTAATTTATAAGTCCCAAAGAAGGAAAGGATACCATGAGTAGTGCTCTGTTCTTATCATCTGATAAAAAGAATCAAGATATAATGGTTTTTAGCAAAGGGATTTTGAGTCAAATCAATAGCCAGGAGCACTGTATTATGCCACACACACACAAGGTTGCTGGGCACCAGATCCAAGGATCTGATACCCCAGAACCAAGGAATCATGACATAAAAACAGTAAGTTGGAAACAAGTGTTGAGGGCATATTCTCTGAATAATATTCAGAGTAACACCTCTCAACAAACACCCTATAGAACATTGGGAATCCTATACATGTTGATGGGATTTGTTATCAGACAGTCAGCAACAAGGATCTATCACAGGGAGCAACCCCAAAGGGTATCCTCTTATAAGAATAGCATTAGGAGTACATTCCAACTGAATTTCCACTAACAGCGCAAGCCCAATAATCAACAACATATCACTGTACCTAGCAATATAGATAACCTAGGTGCACAATAGAATTCATTGTTCATCACAGAACAAAGCATGAACTCCATATCTCCCATAGCAAATAACTCATGTGGTAAATTCCTAAGCCAACCAATCAATCACCAGATCACTGAGAAGGCCACGGGAAGGCATGGGTGAGCTAGCACGAGGGCTAGGCTCCAGAGCTAGGGGGAAGTAGGAGTCAGAGAGAGGAGAGAGGAACTTACAGGTGGTCACCATCGTGGTGACCACATACAGATGGTGAGGGGAGCACAGCGGCGAGCCGCGGTTGCCCCAGAAGGCCGTCCCGGCGGCGGCGGCTCCGAAGACCTAGCCACCCAAGCAGCAGGAGCAGCACTTCAGCCTCCTGGAGCAGCCATGAATCACATCGAGGAGCCAAGGTCACCGGAGAGGGGTGGAGCAACCGGGTACCGAAACCTAGGGTTAGGGTTTGGGGTTTGCCCACGGGAGCCACAAAGGGAGAAAACCAGATCGAAGAAGGAGGCGTAGTAGAGGGCAGGAAGGAGTAGCGGTGGCGCTCGTTCACGGGGGAGGAGATGAACGGAGAGGGGAGGAGAAATCGCCGGAGAGGGGCGATGGAGATCGCCTCTGCGTCGCCTCGCGCAGAGGGAGGGGGAGAAGAAGAAGGGGGCTCGGTGTGCGCCTGGTCGGGTCCGGCTCGACCAGACCAGCGGGTTAGGTTCAACCCTAACCCCAGGGACCACCTGTCAGCCCTAGGGGCAGATGGATAACTACCCTAAATTTTAATAAAAGAGTTATGAAAATAATACATACAATTATACAAATTTCAACTTAAATACCTATCAAATCAGTAAAAGTTTTTGTATAAACTATTAAGCATAATAACACAATAATAATTATAGTCTTAGAATTGATGATTTTGAAATAATTAATTTATAATAAAAACTTGTTTAGAATAAGTAAATCAACTAAGATTATATCTTTTCAAATTTCTATAGTTAGTATTTTCAAAACATTTCATAACTCATGTCCCTGAGAAAACAATAAGTATCCAATCAATTAATTAAATTAATAAGAATAAAATAAAATAAAATATTAATAACAACATCAATAATCATTAATTATGAAGAGTAGTGTGATCAAACAAAACAAGTTTTATAAAAGAGTTAATATACCAAATGATACTTCAAAAATTGCATACATCCCATCATTATGCATAATAGCATCATTTGCTTCTTTACCGGACAATGATGGTGTTTTGTAGAACCAGGAAGTCAAGTTCCGTCTCAAGCATCGGACTTCATTACCTATCCATATCAAGGCAAGTTCATCACTTGCTCATGTCCTTTGAATTATTTCATAACAACTATTTTCAAAAACCCTATCGTATTACCACCTATTCCAAAAAGAATGCATGATCCTATTTTTATAATAATATGACTAATTGAATGACTACCCGAGTGGTAGTGTTCTGTTTGGTGGGTGGATGGAACCATGGTAAGATGAATAGGTCTAAGGAAGGTTCCATCTGCATGGGAAAGTATTACCTAGGAATTAATCACAAATGCCGTCAGAACTCGGTGCGCCGTAGATATCGCGTTGACCATGGATCTTATATGGGGGGAGTAAGTCAGCCATGATACTTTTCTCGTTCGCATGTCAACGGACTGCCAGAGACGTACGCTGTAGGTCTTGCGGGACTACATGCACATGGGTGGGAGCCCTTACGTCCCACGGACTCTGGGGTCTGAGTGTCTGCCAGGGGCGCGTAGATCTCCATCGTGAGGGGTGGAATCAGTCGTTCAACCTCCTGGTGGAAATGGGTGGGCATGCGTTGTGCGGAGAAGCACGGTTTGGCTTGGACCAACAACCGGGCCCCACACCTGAGTGGGAGTGGACAGGATCGCGCGCCTGGTTGTGCAACATGGTCTTGGTCGTCCATGGGTAAAGTAACGCACCTCTGCCGAGTGTAAAATGATGTGGCATGTTACCCCTTGTTCCGGGATGGAACTGCGAATGCTACAGGAAAGGCAACTCCATGAAGTTCTAGTCCTGTGATGGTCTGGCAGGCATAGTTTTCAATATTAAAAGCAACCTTTTGAAGAAAGATTGACAAAACCTTGCATCTGTCTAGACTCTTTAGAGTCAAGGACTGTAGTTAGTGCATCAATTACTTTCCTACTTAATGAACTTGCTGAGTAACGCTCGTTACTCATTCAATCCCGTTTGACCCCCTGCTTAGGATATGAAAACTTAGAGGAAGCATCCTTCAATATCCTCGGAGGCCAAGAAGACATCTTCTACGAGGAGCCGGACCTATCTGGAGGGGTGGAAGGAGTCGACTACATCATACAATACGGAGTTGACCCCGAGGGGGCTGAGTCTGACTAGGTTTAGCTTAGTCAGGAAGAACTACTTATCACGGTTGAATCGAGCAGCCATAGACTCTCTTGATGGCTGTTGAGTTCCCGTGTTAGCGTTTGCTTACTTTCAGTTGTCGTTCTAACTTCAATAATGGGATGATCTCATCATGAGCTCGTCGTCTTGTCAGTACATTTTGTTTGTAATATATTTGATGTATGACAATCAGACCCGCAATGTTTTTGTTGTACCACCCTGAGGGATGTAATATTTGCGGAACAGTGTTCTGTGAGTGTTATGTCAACGACTGGCGTACTACAACATGCAGTGGTATGCCGGGTCACCACAGCTGGTATCAGAGCAATTGCTTTGACCTTAGGTTGGAAACCTAGTAAAGGGATATACCCTGTCGGGTTTTAGAACGTACCAATAAAGAATTCACTGGAAGTATGATAGGTATTCACTTGAGAATACTCTGGTTATATTTCCAGTATGTCGAATCTTTATGAGGATCTAATAATAATATATATGTTACTTGTGATCAGTGATCATGAACGGCGGGAGTTCCGGAAGAACGGAGTGGGTTAAACATGAGAGGCTGGACCAATACAAGGGGGAGTTGACTGAGAAACTGCGAGCTTTGCTTCGAGCGTTCGAGGTCGACTTCAACCTTAAAGTCAACACCTACACGTATAAGGATGGGGGAATGGTTTTGAAGTATAGGGTATTAATTTTAATACCTGGGGAGTTAACCCCACATAGGACCACACCTAGTGGTGAAGGCAGGAGCCAGATGGCAGCATACCAACAGGCTTTAGTACAAGCCTTAGCCACCATCCGAGAGTATAGGGCTAGTCAGTTATCAGGCACTAGTTTCACAGCCATACCGCACGATCACTTAAGCACAGAGTTGGCACTCGACCATTCTGTGTTGATCAAAACCAAGCCCAAGCTAGCCACAAGCCTCTTAGATCGCTACAGGAAGTTGGTAGGATCTTTCTACAATACACATCAGGTCATTGTTAATGACAAAGATGGAATGTTGAAGGATTTAACCAAACCACCTAACCCTCAGCAAAAGGGGAAGCAGAAGGCTCAGGAGAGTAGTGAACCTTATTATACCCCAGGACCTGAGGCAGCTAGGAAATCCCACTATGATAGGCCGTCCAGGTATTCCACCACACCAGAACCTATTCACTACCCTGTTATACCACATAGTGAGCCAGAACCGTATGATCCGTTTGACATATCGGATACACCCATAGACGTAAAGCCAAACACGTTTGGTGGGGTCCTAGACTTAGATTCCTTTATTGAGAATTCTGATGGCTGGAGGTATGACTGGTATCGGGTACCAGCCAACATCCGATTCCATGTGACAACATGTCAATGGATGAGGATCAGGATAGTGTGGAGATATTGGCAGCTGAGGAGGCAGAGATTGTTGTAACATCCCAAGTATGAAAAACAGCCATTAGAATGTTTGCTCTCTGTTATTTTATGTTTTGCATCATGGCATCATGTTCATTGCATTTGTTTTGCTTGTTTCCCATTTGTTTTCCTCTGTTTTTCTTTGTTTTCCTTGGTTTTCTATTTGAATTTCAAATCAAATTTCAAACCTTTTATTTCATACTTGTGATGTTACAATTTCCAAAAAAAATATTCAAAATAAAACAATCAATTGTTTCCATTAAACTATAAATTTCAAACCATCAAATTGTTTTGTTTCTATCAAAATTCATCTAATACCAAACCATTTTCAAATTCAATTATATTTCCAAAACAGCAACCTTTTTAAAATTATGAAAATAACCAAAACACTTCCATCATTGTTTCCATCAAACCATAAGGTTCAAAACTATTTAAAATGATGGCTCTTAATATTTCACTTAATTCAAATGATGTTCAAATTCAATTGCAAATTACAAACAGCACCCAATTTGAATTTATCAAAATTACAAAACAATTCATTCACTTGTTTCCAATTAAACATGAATTTTAAAACTTATTTTGCTTAAGTACAATTATTTCAATTAATATTAAAATTTAATCAAATTCCAAACATCTTGCAAACAGTACCAAAATTCAAAATATTTTTGAAAACAAAAGTTGGAAAGTGGTTGCTGTGGTAATAACTAACCTATACAATCTTTTCTAAAATTTTCCTAAACCCAAAACATCTCTTTTTCTTCTCTATTTCAATTCAGCAAAAAAAAGTAATAGAACAAAAAAATAAAAACAAACCAGCAGCGAGGAGCACAGCAGGCCCAGCCCACCCAAACCAGTCCAACTCACCCCTCAGGCCTGCGTACCCCCCTTACCTTCTTCTTCCTCGTACGGATTCATCTGAAGGTGTCCACGTCGATGGCAGAGGAGCAGGGACGGCTGCAACTCTCCCCCTCCCCCTATAACTCTAGCCCTAGGGTTTCCTCCCCTAGCTCCTCTCTCCCTCTTGCCTCCGCCGCCGTTTTCCCCCTCTCGTTTCCCTCCTTCCTCTCGAGTTTTTCCTCTGAACTTTTTCTCTGAACCTCGGTAGCTTCCATGGCCGATTCTTGTGGGGGGCGTGGTGGTCGTAGGGGGCTGTCTCGGGAGCTCCCCACGGCGGGAATGGGTTCGCCTCCCCTCCAGCTTCCTCCTCCACCCCACGGCGAGGGCCGGGAGCCACGGAGCCACCGTCGCCATCCTCAACACGTCGCCGGCCAACTCCCTCCTCTGAGCGTCTGCTCCTCCTCGTCGCTGTCCACTCGAGGGCCCAAGGTGAGCTTTCCCCTCGCCTCCCTCCTTCCCTCCTCTCTGCACTTGCGCACCACCTCCTCACCCACAGCACGCACGTCCGCAGCGCCACCGCGAGTCGCAGCAGCGAGCGGTTCCTCGCCGGCGAGCGATCGATCACAGCAAAGTTCAGACGAACTGAACCTTTCAGTTCAGTTAAACACGGCTCCGATCTGAACCTTAACCCCCCGCCTGTTCCCTACCTGTCAACAAACGCGCACCACCGCAGTGGCTAGCGCCCGCTGCGCGCACCCAGGAGGTGGGGGGTTCGAAGCCCACCCCCACAGGATTAAACCCCCTTTTCTCCTTCTTTTTTCCAGGCCCTGCACAACTCCCAGAATCACCAACAGGTCCCTGTAGTTTATTTCTAGATCCCTGCTAATATTTTCTAAGTCCCTAAATATTGTTTAATTGGCAGATTACACCTTAATCTTGTAAATTGCCTAAATAAATCATTTTAACTCCAATTTCAACATTTTAATTATGTTTTCAATACCAAATTAAATGCTCTACCCAAATATAAAAATTCCAAATTCAACAAACTAAATATGTTTTCCATTCAATTTTTCATGTACTTTCCAAATATCAACTTTGTTTGCTGTTTTAAATAATTTAAATTGCTGAAAACAACTCTTTCTTAATTAATGCATTTAAAATTGTCAAATTAATAACTTGCTCATCTTAATTCCTTTTTCAATAATTGAAACATGTAATCCACCTAAAATTTTGTGCTCTTTTCAAATATGAACTTTGTTATTTGTTTTGAACAATTAAACTTGATGAAAACAACAAATGCTTGTGTAACTACTTTAAGAAGCCAATTTTCTCAACTTAATAAATAAAAATTCCAAACTTGGTAAACAACATATCAAATTGAATCCCTTGTTGTTTCCTTCTTGTTTTCATCAACCATGCATCATGCTAATCAACTTTCACCTGATGGTTAGTGGTAGATCATTTAATCCAACCTTAATTCATGGGCTTTCCATATGCAATCCAAATTGCATATGGGTCCATTTAAACATGTTACTATGTTAATTAGTTTACTTTGATGTACCAATTAAATTGCCATGCATCATCCCATGTTTGTGCACTATGCCACGGTATTGATTGTTCGTCCCTCTTCGATTGTTTTGTTTGCTTCTTCTCGAATAGACGACGACGTTGAGACCGACGAGGTTTACGGTACCACTTCAGAGGATTTAGCTCAGTACCAGGCTGCTGAGTTTGCAGGCAAGTTATCACTCACATGAACCATTGTGTTCCTTTCCACACTTGTTACCGATACTATCCATTGTCTATTTCTGCTAGCCCTATGTATCGTTGCTTGTTCTCCGAACCTATCACATGTATCCTTTAACCCTGATATTGACTCACCTCCACACCTATAACCCCTTGTTTGTTGCCTTAGTCTTACCTAGCATGCTTATGGTTGCTTGTGCTCGAGTCTGTTGTCCGTTACTTCTTTTACCTTACTTATTTATGTTCTGGGGCTCGATGTTAATCAATCAACCTGTTAATGTTTGGGTAATAATAATTTGATGATAAGGCACCGGCAGGAGGCCCGGCGTGGTTTTGAGGCCTGCTAGTGTCGACCCTAATTAGGAAAAGGGTCTTGTCTACTGATCCGTGATGAGCGCACTAACCGCATGTGGGAAGCGTGTATGGGCACCCCCCTCAATTTGACTCGATTCGCATCTCGTCCAAATCGCCGCACTTAGTTCGGGCTTTCCATTTGCTGCACGCATATGCAGGTACGAACCCTTGGCGCCAGGGTGGAACTTTTGTAGTCGGCATTTAGGGCGGCATGGTCTTCCAGTGCTATGAGGGTCCCCCTTTTCTTCGGGGGGCTCGATTAGCTGCGCACGCACAACACGTGGTGCTTTGGGCTTGATGCGAAGAAGAGTTGAGTTGTGTTGAGTGCCCCGCTTGGTGGAATGGCCGTTCCATCTGGCGGGTTATTCTTACGTGTACGGCCAAATTGGTGCATCCCTGCAGGGTTAAATCTTCTCGAGAAGCCGTGTTGTCCGCAGTTATGGATGACTTGGTGAAAGTACTGGGAAACAAGTACTCAGAACAACTTACACATAACTAATGCTAATCTTGACTAGTAATAGGATTATTGACACAATAACCTGAACCATCATTAATCCAACTGTGTGAGTTATCCTTGGGGTGCTTCCTTAGAAGGGGGTAACATTGGATGGGTTTGTTTGAAGTTCTTTTCAGTTGGTTACTATACACGATCTTATCTTCTTTCTGTTAGCCGGAAGTTGTAGTTTGTCTCTGTAGTTGGTTAGGGCAGCCCGCTGCAGCTTTTATATCACCTATTCTACCGTTGAACCCAAACCATCCGTGCTTGTGTTGACGGGTAACTCTTTGGTGAAGTGTGAGTCTTGCTTGCCAGTACTTGGATGTACTGACCCCTTTGGGGCTGTGGTTTACGCAGACTACAATTCCGAGGATCCCCAGGGTGGCTACTTCGTGGAGTTTGACGAGACTGCAGACGAGTAGATAGCGGACCCGGGCAGGATCTGAGACTACGTGGATGGGCTTCGTCTTCTTTTCTTTCTCGGCCTCTTAGGCCTATTTGGATTTGTCTGTACTCAGATGCTTTGAGTGCTTCCGATGTGATGTAATGATGATATGTTGGGACATGTGTCCTCTGGATGATTGTATTTGCTATTCTCTGCCCTAGTGAGGGCCAGTTGCAACTTATTTCCATCTTTTGTGTCTTAGAGATATGTTGTGGTATCATTCCGTTTAACGCCGTTGACGTACCATGTGTGAATGGTATGAAGTACGTCAATGGTAGTATCTTGATCTCTATGGGATAGTTTACATCGACGATGGAATAGTAGAGCTTGGTTGTCGCACATAAGTGCTGGCCTACTCGTAAGAGGATGCAGGAGCAGTTAGGCCCCGTAATCCAAGCATCTACTATCCAGTTCGGCCCGGTGAGTATCCTATAGAAGTCAGGGTGCGACAAATGGTATCAGAGCCTGTCTGCCTGTAGGATCCCTTTTACTGGTCGCAGTTGAGTCTAGAAACTATTTTGTAGCTATATAGGAAAAATGAAACGTGAGAGTAGGAATTCTGTTCTTTTTCTTCTTTTCCCCACCCTCCCTCCCTTTTTCTGGTAAGGAAGTGCAACGATGTTTTTCCCTTCTCATCTAAACTTTCAAGTTAGGTTTTCACGTATCCTGGTTTCTCTAGGATGGTTATATCTACTAGACCATAGGAATGGAGGTGGTTGTGACATGATTTATCATGTTGCCTACTCACGATTGAGAACAGAGGCGTGTAAGCCCCGGAAGCAGATCCTCTATTCCTTAAGCAGTAGATATTGATCCTTTAGAAGCCCGGATGGGTTTTCCATAGTACCTCAGGAGTTTTGGTCTCGTTCCCGATGTTGCTTCGATATCCTGTTCTTCTCAACATCATGTTCGTCCGTTGAAACCTTGTTGTTGCTTTCCACTTCAGTTCTTCTACCGGCGTCTAATCAAAGTTTCCTCGTTCATCTGCTAAACTCTATTCCAAGTAAAGTGTTGTTTGATACCAGAGCATCGCATTCTTTTGTGTCAAAAATCTTTGCCACAACATACAACCTAATTGTGGTTCCACTAAGCAATCAAATCACTGTTTCACTCCCCGTGCTCTCAAATGTTGACTTCCAAGATAAGTAAGGACAATCAAATCCTAATTAAAGGCCACATATTCCTTGCTTCTCTCATACTACTTGGCAGTTCTGACATGGATGTCATTCTTGGTATGGATTGGTTGAAGGCCAATAAAGCAAAAATTGACTGTGCTCAAAAGTCAATAACTCTGTTCCACCCTTCTGGCCAGATAATCTATTCTCCGCATGAATCAAGTTCCATTCAGCTATGCACACTCAATGCAAAACCTCTACCTTTACTCGAAAATGTTCCGGTGGTTTGCGAATTCCCTGACGTCTTTCCAGAAGAGTTGCCAGGAATGCCTATCGTTTTGAACTTCCAGAAAAACTATCCAAGGTGCACGATGTGTTTCACGTGTCACAGCTCAAGAGGATCTTCACAAGAAGTATCCGGACCTTTTCTTTTCTCAGTAGGAATCTCGGGGCGCGATTCCTTCAAGGGGGGGCGTTTTGTAACATCCCAAGTATGAAAAACAGCCATTAGAATGTTTGCTCTCTGTTATTTCATGTTTTGCATCATGGCATCATGTTCATTGCATTTGTTTTGCTTGTTTCCCATTTGTTTTCCTCTGTTTTTCTTTGTTTTCCTTTGTTTTCTATTTGAATTTCAAATCAAATTTCAAACCTTTTGTTTCATGCTTGTGATGTTACAATTTCCAAAAAAAATATTCAAAATAAAACAATCAATTGTTTCCATTAAACTATAAATTTCAAACCATCAAATTGTTTTGTTTCTATCAAAATTCATCTAATACCAAACCATTTTCAAATTCAATTATATTTCCAAAACAGCAACCTTTTTAAAATTATGAAAATAACCAAAACACTTCCATCATTGTTTCCATCAAACCATAAGGTTCAAAACTATTTAAAATGATGGCTCTTAATATTTCACTTAATTCAAATGATGTTCAAATTCAATTGCAAATTACAAACAACACCCAATTTGAATTTATCAAAATTACAAAACAATTCATTCACTTGTTTCCAATTAAACTTGAATTTTAAAACTTATTTTGCTTAAGTACAATTATTTCAATTAATATTAAAATTTAATCAAATTCCAAACATCTTGCAAACAGTACCAAAATTCAAAATATTTTTGAAAACAAAAGTTGGAAAGTGGTTGCTGTGGTAATAACTAACCTATACAATTTTTTCTAAAATTTTCCTAAACCCAAAACATCTATTTTTCTTCTCTATTTCAATTCAGCAAAAAAAAGTAATAGAACAAAAAAATAAAAACAAACCAGCAGCGAGGAGCACAGCAGGCCCAGCCCACCCAAACCAGCCCAACTCACCCCTCAGGCCTGCGTACCCCCCTTACCTTCTTCTTCCTCGTACGGATTCATCTGAAGGTGTCCACGTCGATGGCAGAGGAGCAGGGACGGCTGCAGCTCTCCCCCTCCCCCTATAACTCTAGCCCTAGGGTTTCCTCCCCTAGCTCCTCTCTCCCTCTTGCCTCCGCCGCCGTTTTCCCCCTCTCGTTTCCCTCCTTCCTCTCGAGTTTTTCCTCTGAACTTTTTCTCTGAACCTCGGTAGCTTCCGTGGCCGATTCTTGTGGGGGGCGTGGTGGTCGCAGGGGGCTGTCCCGGGAGCTCCCCACGGCGGGAATGGGTTCGCCTCCCCTCCAGCTTCCTCCTCCACCCCACGGCGAGGGCCGGGAGCCACGGAGCCGCCGCCGCCATCCTCAACACGTCGCCGGCCAACTCCCTCCTCCGAGCGTCTGCTCCTCCTCGTCGCTGTCCACTCGAGGGCCCAAGGTGAGCTTTCCCCTCGCCTCCCTCCTTCCCTCCTCTCTGCACTTGCGCACCACCTCCTCACCCGCAGCACGCACGTCCGCAGCGCCACCGCGAGTCACAGCAGCGAGCGGTTCCTCACCGGCGAGCGATCGATCGCAGCAAAGTTCAGACGAACTGAACCTTTCTGTTCAGTTAAACACGGCTCCGATCTGAACCTTAACCCCCCGTCTGTTCCCTACCTGTCAACAAACGCGCACCACCGCAGTGGCTAGCGCCCGCTACGCGCACCCAGGAGGTGGGGGGTTCGAATCCCACCCCCACGGGATTAAACCCCCTTTTCTCCTTCTTTTTTCCAGGCCCTGCACAACTCCCAGAATCACCAACAGGTCCCTGTAGTTTCTTTCTAGATCCCTGCTAATATTTTCTAAATCCCTAAATATTGTTTAATTGGCAGATTACACCTTAATCTTGTAAATTGCCTAAATAAATCATTTTAACTCCAATTTCAACATTTTAAATATGTTTTCAATACCAAATTAAATGCTCTACCCAAATATAAAAGTTGTTTACTGTTTTGAATATTTTAAATTGGTGCAATATTTGAAAACTTGTTTAATTCACTTAATTTTGCAAAATTCATAACTTGGGCATAAAAATTCCAAATTCAACAAACTAAATATGTTTTCCTTCAATTTTTCATGTACTTTCCAAATATCAACTTTGTTTGCTGTTTTGAATAATTTAAATTGCTGAAAACAACTGTTTCTTAATTAATGCATTTAAAATTGTCAAATTAATAACTTGCTCATCTTAATTCCTTTTTAATAATTGAAACATGTAATCCACCTAAAATTTTGTGCTCTTTTCAAATATGAACTTTGTTATTTGTTTTGAACAATTAAACTTGATGAAAACAACAAATGCTTGTGTAACTACTTTAAGAAGCCAATTTTCTCAACTTAATAAATAAAAATTCCAAACTTGGTAAAAAACATATCAAATTGAATCCCTTGTTGTTTCCTTCTTGTTTTCATCATCCATGCATCATGCTAATCAACTTTCACCTGATGGTTAGTGGTAGATCATTTAATCCAACCTTAATTCATGAGCTTTCCATATGCAATCCAAATTGCATATGGGTCCATTTAAACATGTTACTATGTTAATTAGTTTACTTTGATGTACCAATTAAATTGCCATGCATCATCCCATGTTTGTGCACTATGCCATGGTATTGATTGTTCGTCCCTCTTTGATTGTTTTGTTTGCTTCTTCTCGAATAGACGGCGACGTTGAGACCGACGAGGTTTATGGTACCACTTCAGAGGATTTAGCTCAGTACCAGGCTGTTGAGTTTGCAGGCAAGTTATCACTCACATGAACCATTGTGTTCCTTTCCACACTTGTTACCGATACTATCCATTGTCTATTTCTGCTAGCCCTATGTATCGTTGCTTGTTCTCCGAACCTATCACATGTATCCTTTAACCTTGATATTGCCTCACCTCCACACCTATAACCCCTTGTTTGTTGCCTTAGTCTTACCTAGCATGCTTAGGGTTGCTTGTGCTCGAGTCTGTTGTCCGTTACTTCTTTTACCTTACTTATTTATGTTCTGGGGCTCGATGTTAATCAATCAACCTGTTAATGTTTGGGTAATAATAATTTGATGATAAGGCACCGGCAGGAGGCCCGGCGTGGTTTTGAGGCCTGCTAGTGTCGACCCTAATTAGGAAAAGGGTCTTGTCTACTGATCCATTATGAGCGCACTAACCGCATGTGGGAAGCGTGTATGGACGCTCCCCCTCAATTTGACTCGATTCGTATCTCGTCCAAATCGCCGCACTTAGTTCGGGCTTTCCATTTGCTGCACGCATATGCAGGTACGAACCCTTGGCGCCAGGGTGGAACTTTTGTAGTCGGCATTTAGGGCGGCGTGGTCTTCCAGTGCTATGAGGGTCCCCCTTTTCTTCGGGGGGCTCGATTAGCCGCGCACGCACATCACGTGGTGCTTTGGGCTTGATGCGAAGAAGAGTTGAGTTGTGTTGAGTGCCCCGCTTGGTGGAATGGCCGTTCCATCTGGCGGGTTATTCTTACGTGTACGGTCAAATTGGTGCATCCCTGCAGGGTTAAATCTTCTCGAGAAGCCGTGTTGTCCGCGGTTATGGATGACTTGGTGAAAGTACTGGCTAAGAAGTACTCAGAACAACTTACACCTAAGTAATGCTAATCTTGACTAGTAATAGGATTATTGACACAATAACCTGAACCATCAATAATCCAACTGTGTGAGTTATCCTTGGGTTGCTTCCTTAGAAGGGGGTAACATTGGATGGGTTTGTTTGAAGTTCTTTTCAGTTGGTTACTATACGCGATCTTATCTTCTTTCTGTTAGCCGGAAGTTGTAGTTTGTCTCTATAGTTGGTTAGGGCAGCCCGCTGCAGCTTTTATATCACCTATTCTTCTGTTGAACCGAAAGCATCCGTGCTTGTGTTGACGGGTAACTCTTTGGTGAAGTGTGAGTCTTGCTTGCCAGTACTTGGATGTACTGACCCCTTTGGGGTTGTGGTTTACGCAGACTATGATTCCGAGGATCCCCAGGGTGGCTACTTCGTGGAGTTCGCTAGACTGCAGACGAGTAGATAGCGGACCCGGGCAGGATCTGAGACTACGTGGATGGGCTTCGTCTTCTTTTCTTTCTCGGCCTGTTAGGCCTATTTGGATTTGTCTGTACTCAGACGCTTTGAGTGTTTCCGCTGTGATGTAATGATGATATGTTGGGACATGTGTCCTCTGGATGATTGTATTTGCTATTCTCTGCCCTAGTGAGGGCCAGTTGCAACTTATTTCCATCTTTTGTGTCTTAGAGATATGTTGTGGTATCATTCCGTTTAACGCCGTTGACGTACCATGTGTGAATGGTATGAAGTACGTCAATGGTAGTATCTTGATCTCTATGGGATAGTTTACATCGACGATGGAATAGTAGAGCTTGGTTGTCGCACATAAGTGCTAGCCTACTCGTAAGAGGATGCGGGAGCAGTTAGGCCCCGTAATCCAAGCATCTACTATCCAGTTCGGCCCGGTGAGTATCCTATAGAAGTCAGGGTGCGACAATAGTCGCCATAAATATCTCATCTGATGAGGAGGAGCACGGTGAAACCCAGCCGATGCAGGAGGAATCTTTTGATCATAGCCACTGCGCAAGTAACGTTTATTTCGCCGAAGGGGAAACCTCGCAGTATACCAGTACTAAAGAGTTTGTGTCCTATCTTGATAATTATCTGGACATGAACTGGCTCTCTTTGAGCGATACCCAGTCTATGGATACATCTGACACGGACTATGTGCCAACGGGGAGGCCATTTTATCCGGAGGCGGTGCGCAGGACTCCATGTTACACCGGGTGGACTCCTGGTATGTACTCGGAGTAGTACAATAACGTTCAAGGAGAGGAAGTAAGGGCTCGAGTTAAGTAGTAGTTTGGAGTTTCGAGCCGTGTACCTAAATAAGGGTCAGAATGTTAGAGCGACCCAGTGGTGTTTCCTACGGTTGTACTTTAAGTATTCGCTACGGTGAAGGCTTGTATCTACTTATAAGTATATGTATAATATGTGTAATATGTTGTTTGTATCTGGATTTGGATTTTGTTTCTCTTGTGTGATTAGTGTTGCGTATGAAGTGAGGCTCAGAAAGCATAAGCATGATGTAACTATGAGTTTTTTCGCTTCATATTGTAGTACTAGGGGGTTATGGAGAGTGGCGGACCCAGTGAGGCCGACGCTCAGCGTCTGGAGAGAGAAAACAAGGCCAAAGCTGATTAGGAAGCTGCTAGAGCAGAGTTGCCACCACCACCACCACTCAGGCCACTGGTGGACCAGAACTTCATGGAATACATGAAGTTTGTACAGGAGAACCAAAACAAATTCATGCAAGAGCTGCTTAACCAGGTGGGACCTGGGAGAGCAGCGGAACCAAGGGCATTAACACTGTCAGAGTTCCTCAAGACTAAACCAGCACCATTTGCTACGGCCAAGGATCCGATGGAGGCTGAAGACTGGTTAGTCAATACTGAAATAAATCTTAAGGCAATCAACGCCACGGATGCAGAGAAGATGCGCTTCGCTACACATCTTCTAAATGGTTCCGCAGCAGCATGGTGGGATAATCAGATTATTATGAAGCCACCAGAAAAGGTATTTACATGGATTGAATTCAAGGAGAAATTAAGGGAGTATCATGTCCCTGATAGTGTTATGGAGCTTATGTGGAGACAATTCGAGGATCTTCAGCAGGGGACACACCAGATGATATGGTATGTCAATGAGTTCAGCAGACTGTCCCGATATGCTGCTGATGAAGTGGATACTGATAAAAAGAGAATCAAGAGGTTCTTGAGAGGGATGGATCTTTATGCGGCTATGCAATTAAGGACATCCAAACTAGCTAACTTCCAGGAGTTGATGAACTCTGCAGTCACCTGGGAGAATGATTCAAGTTGGTTCAGTTGAACCGACAAAAGAAGGCCAAGTTCGAGCCCAAAAAGTTTCAACCCAGTAGACCTACTACAAACTTGAGTTTCAAGCCAAGAATAAAGTCGGGAGGAGCCCCGATTAATCGTGGACCATTCAATCCAAGAAATCAGATAATTTGTCATCTTCCCGGGCATCTCAAGAGTGAGTGCAAGAAGCACAGGGTTGTTTGTTTTGGTTGTGGAAAAGAGGGACACTTTAAGACAGATTGCCCTAACAAGACAACTGGAGGAGGGTTCAACACGGGTGGAGCAAGGCCCGGAGGAGCCAGCGGATTCTCTGCCGGAAGTGGCAGCAGTGGGAAGAACAGTAACGGCACGCGCAAGGCCCTTCGGGAAATTGAATTGCACATCTCTGGAGGAGGCTGACAATTCGGACACCACAGTACTAGGTACGCTCAGTCTTCTTACACAATATGGCAAGGTTTTTTTTATACCGGTGCTACCACCTCATTCATCTCTAGTTACTTTGTGGATAAGTATGGGGTAAGGTGTTCGCGTTTAGAATGTCCTCTTACCGTTATGACGGCGGGAGGTACGCTCTTAGTTACGCGTGCTAGGCCAGATCAAGTCATCATGATCTGTGGTTGCACATATTACGCGGATCTGTTTGTTATTCCTTTGAAGAACATTGATGTTGTTCTTGGAATGGACTGGATGACGGAGAATGGAGCTTTGATTGATTGTGAGGAGAAGACAGTTTCTCTTAGGAGACCTGGAGGAGGAAGAGTTACTTATCAAGCAGATAAGCATACTCATGTAGAGGCAGAACTCCAACTTAACTCACTCAACGAAGCTAAGTCAGAAGATATACCAGTAGTCAATGAGTTTCCTGATGTTTTTCCAGCAGAATTGCGGGAATGCCACCAGATAGGGAGATCGATTTTACCATTGACTTGATACCAGGTACATCACCCATTGCTCAGGCACCATACAAGATGGGTCCTAAGGAATTAAAGGAATTAAAGAACAGTTAGATGAACTGGAAAGCAAGGGATTCATCCGAGAAAGTGTTTCACCATGGGGATCACCCGTGCTATTCGTGGACAAGAGAGATGGAGGTAGAAGAATGTGTGGTGATTTTAGAAACCTGAACAATGTCACTATCAAGAATAAGTATCCATTACCAAGAATACAAGATTTGTTTGATCAAGTTTACGGAGCTGGAGTGTTCTCCAAGATTGATCTCATATCAGGGTACCATCAGATCAAGATTAAACCAGAAGATGTACCCAAAACAACATTTGTTTCGAGGTACGGACATCATGAATATTTGGTTGTTCCTTTTGGACTGACCAATGCACCCGCTATTTTCATGAATTTGATGAACAAGATCTTCATGCCATACTTGGATAAGTTCGTGATTGTGTTCATCGATGATATCTTGATATATTCAAAGAACAAAGAAGACCATGCCAAGCACTTAAGAATAGCACTACAAGTTCTGAGGGAACATCAACTTTATGCCAAATTCAGCAAGTGTGAGTTCTGGTTAGACCAAGTAGAATTTCTTGGTCATGTTATCAGCAAAGAAGGTATCACAGTAAATCCTGACAAAGTACAATCAGTTCTGGATTGGAAGGCACCAACCACTGTCAAGGAAGTTCGAGGATTTCTTGGAATGGCCGGGTATTATAGAAGATTCATCGAAGGATTCTCTAAAATAGCCGGGCCAATGACCAATTTTCTTAAGAAGAATACTCCTTTCATATGGTCAGATAAGTGTGAAGCCAGTTTTCAAGAGTTAAAGAAACGACTAACAACAGCCCCAAACTTAGCAGTACCAGAACCGGGCAAGGATTACACTGTATATTGTGATGCATCCAAGAATGGATTGGGATGTGTGCTCATGCAAGATCGTAAGGTGATAGCTTATGGTTCAAGACAGCTCAAACCACATGAAGTTAATTACCCAACGCATGATTTAGAATTGGCAGCGGTAGTGTTTGCTTTGAAGAGATGGAGGTCATTTCTTTATGGATCAAAGTGTGAGCTCTATACAGATCATAAGAGTCTCAAATATTTCTTCACTCAGAAAGAGTTAAATATGAGGCAGAGGAGATGGTTAAAATTTATCAAGGATTATGACCTTACCATTAACTATACACCGGAAAAGCTAATGTGGTAGCCGATGCCCTAAGCCGGAAAAGTACTAACAGTCAACCAATTCAATATGAATTGCCAAAAGAGCTGAAGAGAGAAATAGAACAAGCAGAGCTTGAGATTCTGGAGGTACAATCTTTGGGGGTCTCGTATACCATGCAGGTCATGGAAGAAAGAACAAGTGATCTTAGGAACGAGATAATTCGGAGGCAAGACGAAGATCCATTCATAAAAGAAGAACTCCAAAGAATTGGGGAAGGAAGACCTTCCGAATTCCACTTAGGTGAACATGGTTCACTATGGTTTAATAAGAGGCTTTGTGTACCTGATATTCCGGAGATCAAGAAGTTGATACTTCGGGAGGCACATGAGACACCGTACTCTATTCATCCGGGAAGTACCAAGATGTATATGGATCTCAGAGATATATTTTGGTGGAACAATATGAAGAGAGAGATTGCCAAGTATGTTTCTGAATGTCACACATGCAAAAGAGTAAAGGCTGAACATCAAAGTCCGGCAGGACCATTACAACCTTTGGAGATTCCTGAATGGAAGTGGGAGGAGATTGGCATGGATTTCATTACAGGATTACCAATGACTAAAACCCAAAAGGACATGATCTGGGTCATTGTAGACAGGTTGACTAAAAGTGCACATTTCCTAGCAGTCAACCAGAAGGATAACGCTGATAAGCTGGTGAATGTTTATGTCAAAGAGATAGTTAGTAAACATGGTGTTCCAAAGAAAATAGTTTTAGATCGAGGATCCGTGTTTACTTCGGAATTTTGGAAGAAGATACACAAAGCTTTGGGATCTCAACTAGATTTCAGTACTGCTTATCATCCTCAGACCGGAGGACAAACTGAAACAACTAATCAGATTCTTGAAGACATGCTTCGGGCATGTGTCCTTGATTTTGGAGGATCATGGGATGAACATTTACCATTAGCAGAATTCTCCTACAACAATAGTTATCAAAGCAGTCTTAAAGGAGCACCTTTTGAAGTACTATACGGACGGAAGTGCAGATCACCTATTTGTTGGTTCGAGACCGGAGGAAAGTCTGAGTTTGAACCAGATTTCATTAAAGATCAACAACGTGTTGTTGATACCATCAGAGATCGTATGAAAATAGCTCAAAGTCGTCAAAAAAGTTATGCAGACCAGAAGAGAAGAACATGGGAACCAGAAGTCGGGGATATGATCTATCTCCGAGTTAGCCCAATGAAAGGGCTTATGAGATTCGGAGTTAAGGGAAAATTAAGTCCTTGGTATATAGGACTCTATAAGATTCTGGCTCAGAACAGGAATGTAGCTTATACTCTACAGCTACCCGAGAGACTAAAACAAGTTCATAATGTTTTCCACGTATCCCAACTTTGAAAGTGTTTGAAGGAGCCGGAAGATTCTGTTAATCGGAAGGAATTAGAATTGGAATCAGATCTCACATATGTGGAGGAACCTGAAAAGTTTCTAGCTGAGGATTGGAAGAGACTCCGAAACCGAGCAATAAAATACTGTAAAGTGCAGTGGAAACATCATCCTGAACGTGAAGCCACCTGGGAGAAGGAGGATGAGTTGCGACAAAACTACCCCGAGCTTTTCAGGTATTATTGTTACAACTTCGGGACGAAGTTCTCGTTAAGGAGGGAAGACTGTAATGTCCCAGCGTTTAGGAACTCACGGGGGGTAGAATATAAATTTGTGCATCTGCATGCATGTGTTTGCAAAACCTGAATAAATTTTTCGCAAAGTTAAAACCCCGGAGTGAATAAGGTTCTACCCAGTAGCTGATGCTTTGATAGAAGCTGTTACTGTTAGTTGGTGGAATTTTGACATGACCTCCGGGTGTTATTTGAAGTTGAGATACTAGTGTTTGAATTATTTGAATTTAGGACAATTTGAATTTGAGTTTGAATTGTAATTCAATTTGAAATCAAATTAAAAAGACAAGGTTATATCATAAGCTTAAATAATCAGAGCACAATTGATACAACAAGTATGGAAATATTCCTTAATAATAACAAGTACAATTATAGAAACAACAATTACACTTTATTGATAATAATACAAACGATACAATGTTCTTACAATGGGATCAATAGAAAGATAAATTACAAGAGTTATACCATTAAGCTAATACAAGGACTAAACCTAGAACTAAACCTAACTACTCCATTCCATCCAAATTCCTCAACACCTCCAAACAAAAACACTAAGCCAAAACAGATTGGTTAGAGGGGATTAGTACCCTCAGGTTGTTAGTGAGATGCACTGATTAATCATCACAGGGTTTAAGCCAAATAGGTAGTATCTGTTCTGTTAATTAGCCTCAGACCAGCATCACAGGCATAGGCAGGGAATTACAAATGGCATCACAAAAATATATCACCAGGCAAGGATAAGACCAACTGAGTGTCTATTGCACGGCAAGGATAAGACCAACCGTGTACTGTGAAAATATATTTTCACTAGTCAGACAGGCACATAGCTTACTCACGTAGCAGCAAGCAGCTTAGTCACACACAAGCACACAGCACACCCGGGCACCACCTTTTGTGCTGTCCAACTGAACTTGTAGTATAAAAATCCAATAGCCGTATGGGGAAAACACACACCTCATATTCCCCTTCTCAAGCACACAAGAACAGGGAAGAACACCACCTAAATAATCACTCCATTGGATATTGGAGCAAGTGATTGCAAACCTGCAATCAAGCAATCAAGGCCAAGGTACCAGGGAGCACAAGGAGAAAAGCAAGCAATCCACAAGCACCAAAATCCACCAACCATTTGGATCAACACATAAGGTGAATATCCTGAGTACCCTTTAAGCCATTCTTTGGCTAGTTGCACACTAGATGGGTTGGGATGCTAGTACCCTCAGATAGGCATAGGGATGCTATGCTAATCTCATCATTGGGATAGATTTATTAAGTCCAATATCTGTTCTTATTTAGTAAAGGCCTCAGACTATGCATCATTGGCTTGGGGAAAAGAAAACTAGTGCAAGTATCTGTTCTTAATTTATAAGTCCCAAAGAAGGAAAGGATACCATGAGTAGTGCTCTGTTCTTATCATCTGATACAAAGAATCAAGATATAATGGTTTTTAGTAAAGGGATTTTGAGTCAAATGAATAGCCAGGAGCACTGTATTATGCCACACACACACAAGGTTGCTGGGCACCAGATCCAAGGATCTGATACCCCAGAACCAAGGAATCATGACATAAAAATAGTAAGTTGGAAACAAGTGTTGAGGGCATATTCTCTGAATAATATTCAGAGTAACACCTCTCAACAAACACCCTATAGAACATTGGGAATCCTATACATGTTGATGGGATTTGTTATCAGACAGTCAGCAACAAGGATCTATCACAGGGAGCAACCCCAAAGGGTATCCTCTTATAAGAATAGCATTAGGAGTACATTCCAACTGAATTTCCACTAACAGCACAAGCCCAATAATCAACAACATATCACTGTACCTAGCAATATAGATAACCTAGGTGCACAATAGAATTCATTGTTCATCACAGAACAAAGCATGAACTCCATATCTCCCATAGCAAATAACTCATGTGATAAATTCCTAAGCCAACCAATCAATCACCAGATCACTGAGAAGGCCACGGGAAGGCATGGGTGAGCTAGCACGAGGGCTAGGCTCTAGAGCTAGGGGGAAGTAGGAGTCAGAGAGAGGAGAGAGGCACTTACAGGTGGTCACCATCATGGTGACCACATACAGATGGTGAGGGGAGCACAGCGGCGAGCCGCGGTTTCCCCAGAAGGCCGTCCCGGCGGCGGCGGCTCCGAAGACCTAGCCACCCAAGCAGCAGGAGCAACACTTCAGCCTCCTGGAGCAGCCATGAATCACATCGAGGAGCCAAGGTCACCGGAGAGGGGTGGAGCAACCGGGTACCAAAACCTAGGGTTAGGGTTTGGGGTTTGACCACGGGAGCCACAAAGGGAGAAAACCAGATCGAAGAAGGAGGCGTAGTAGAGGGCAGGAAGGAGTAGCGGTGGCGCTCGTTCACGGGGGAGGAGATGAACGGAGAGGGGAGGAGAAATCGCCGGAGAGGGGCGATGGAGATCGCCTCTGCGTCGCCTCGCGCAGAGGGAGGGGGAGAAGAAGAAGGCGGGCTCGGTGTGCGCCTGGTCGGGTCCGGCTCGACCAGACCAGCGGGTTAGGTTCAACCCTAACCCAGGGACCACCTGTCAGCCCTAGGGGCAGATGGGTAACTACCCTAAATTTTAATAAAAGAGTTATAAAAATAATACATACAATTATACAAATTTCAACTTAAATACCTATCAAACCAGTACAAGTTTTTATATAAACTACTAAGCATAATAACACCATAATAATTATAGTCTTAAAATTGATGATTTTGAAATAATTAATTTATAATAAAAACTTGTTTAGAATAAGTAAATCAACTAAGATTATATCTTTTCAAATTTCTATAGTTAGTCTTTTCAAAACATTTCATAACTCATGTCCCTGAGAAAATAATAAGTATCCAATCAATTAATTAAATTAATAAGAATAAAATAAAATAAAATATTAATAAAAACATCAATAATGATTAATTATGAAGAGTAGTGTGATCAAACAAAACAAGTTTTATAAAAGAGTTAATATACCAAATGATCCTTCAAAAATTGCATACATCCCATCATTATGCATAATAGCATCATTTGCTTCTTTAAACATTGTCTTTACCCGACAATGATGGTGTTTTGTAGAACCAGGAAGTCAAGTTCCGTCTCAAGCATCGGACTTCATTACCTATCCATATCAAGGCAAGTTCATCACTTGCTCATGTCCTTTGAATTATTTCATAACAACTATTTTCAAAAACCCTATCGTATTACCACATATTCCAAAAAGAATGCATGATCCTATTTTTATAATAATATGACTAATTGAATGGCTACCCGAGTGGTAGTGTTCTGTTTGGTGGGTGGATGGAACCATGGTAAGATGAATAGGTCTAAGGAAGGTTCCATCTGCATGGGAAAGTATTACCTGGGAATTAATCACAAATGCCGTCAGAACTCGGTGCGCCGTAGATATCGCATTGACCATGGATCTTCTATGGGGGGAGTAAGTCAGCCGTGATACTTTTCTCGTTCGCATGTCAACGGACTGCCAGAGACATACGAGTAGGTCTTGCGGTACTACATGCACATGGGTGGGAGCCCTTACGTCCCACGGACTCTGGGGTCTATGAGTGTCTGCCAGGGGCGCGTAGATCTCCATCGTGAGGGGTCGAATCAGGCGTTCAACCTGCTGGTGGAAATGGGTGGGCATGCGTTGTGCGGAGAAGCACGGTTTGGCTTGGACCAACAACCGGGCCCCACACCTGAGTGGGAGTGGACAGGATCGCGCGCCTGGTTGTGCAACATGGTCTTGGTCGTCCATGGGTAAAGTAACGCACCTCTGCAGAGTGTAAAATGATGTGGCATGTTACCCCTTGTTCCGGGATGGAACTGCGAACGCTACAGGAAAGGCAACTCCATGAAGTTCTAGTCCTGTGATGGTCTGGCGGGCATAGTTTTCAATATTAAAAGCAACCTTTTGAAGAAAGATTGACAAAACCTTGCATCTGTCTAGACTCTTTAGAGTCGAGGACTGTAGTTAGTGCATCAATTACTTTCCTACTTAATGAACTTGCTGAGTAACGCTCGTTACTCATTCAATCCCGTTTGACCCCCTGCTTAGGCTATGAAAACTTAGAGGAAGCATCCTTCAATATCCTTGAAGGCCAAGAAGACATCTTCTACGAGGAGCCGGACCTATCTGGAGGGGTGGAAGGAGTCGAGTACATCATATAGTACGGAGTTGACCCCGAGGGGGCTGAGTCTGACTAGGTTTAGCTTAGTCAGGAAGAACTACTTATCACAGTTGAATCGAGCAGCCATAGACTCTCTTGATGGCTGTTGAGTTCCCGTGTTAGCGTTTGCTTACTTTCAGTTGTCGTTCTAACTTCAATAATGGGATGATCTCATCATGAGCTCGTCCTCTTGTCAGTACATTTTCTTTGTAATATATTTGATGTATGACAATCAGACCCGCAATGTTTCTGCTGTACCACCCTGAGGGATGTAATATTTGCGGAACGGTGTTCTGTGAGTGTTATATCAACGACTGGCGTACTACAACATGCAGTGGTATGCCGGCTCCTCCGTTCCCTCTGGCCTGGAGGAGGTGGAGAGGCGGCGCCTCGGGCCGCCGTTCGGCCTCGTGAAGACGTGGGTGGGTGGGAGGAGGGGGTGCCATGGAGGGGGCTGGAGAGAGGGGGCGCAGCCGCCAGGGGAGGGGATCAGGGTGGGACTCGGTAGTGGATAGGTTAGGGTTTGTGGTCATATAGTCTAGTGAACGACGGGTTCAATTTTACTTTTTCTGGAGGGCAAAATTGCAAAAACACAACAAACATTGACTGGGTGGACCTTTTCCAAATCCAACGGTTGTGATTGTAGGGGGGGGGGGACCAACGTAGGTGTGGGAAATCCGCACTCTCAGCTAGTGCAGGTTGCTCGGTGCATCTCCAACCGCAGGCAGGCCCGAAAAAAAATGGCTCCCAAACTATTAGTGGACCAAAAAATTGTGCGATCCAACCATACAAATAGAAAGTTTGGTATATAATTATTTAAATTGGAAATTCACGTATACCCATTGAATTGATACATACGTTCGACCAGATCCTTAAGCAGTTGGGCGTGCATTTGTTGATCTCGACAAGTTAATGACATGCTGTGCATCTTGTTCAGACATGTGGACATGCACTCCATACTTCTCAAAATCATTCGTGCGTATTGCCCTTTTGTCCCTCGTGCTCCATAATCATATTGTGAAAAATACCACAAGCCATCGAGTGCCACACAATCTAGGAATCGCTGCTCCACGGACAATACCCAACGAGTTTGGAGCACTCTTACGGTGATAAAACAACCACTGACATCACTGTTTTCATACTGTTGCTATTGTTTTCCACACCATTCATTTAAACTTTGTTTTTAGCAAAACCGATGAGATTGACAACCTCACTGCTTTGTTGGGGCAAAGTGATTTGACTATGTTGTGTAGGTTCCACGTTGCCGTTGAACCGGTAGTGCACCCTGCCAACATCGGTTGCATCAACCTATGGAAGTGATTTATTTCTCCTACTGGTCGACTCAACCTTGATTTATTTCTAAGGGAAACTTGCTACTGTGCTCTTCATACCTTCCTCTTGGGGTTCCGAACGAGTGCAAAATTTGCACCATCAATGACAACAATGAACAGTGATTTGATTTCGGAGTTGTCAATTTGATGCCTAGAATAGGTATCATCTGAGTATAAGATCTAGAGCCACCCACATCATATCTTCCTTGCATACTTAAAGCCATATATAGATCAGACCAAACTAGCATTGTTTGAACCTTCACAACAACCTCATACAGACTAGGAGTATGCGGGGAAAACATAATTAATTATGACCCACAAGTATAGGGGGTGTATCGTAGTACTTTCGATAAATAAGAGTGTCGAACCCAACGAGGAGCAGAAGGTGTTAACAAGTAGGTTGGATAGAGAATTCACTGTAAACACTAGTAAACGGGTTTTTAATTGTTTTGGATATAGCAGATAAATAAAGTGTGAGTAAATAAAGAGCAGTAAATAATATTGCAGCGAGTGGCCCAATCCTTTTGAGAGAAAAAGACAAGCCGGTTGTATTACTTATGACTACCAAACATTCTCGAGGACACATGGGAATTTTGTAAAGTGCTTTTGCTTTGTTACGGTTGATTAATATCCATTGATTCATGAAGTGTTGTGTGGGTGAACCTATGCTAATGCACCGCCCAAATAGGACTAATACATACTTGTGATTATACCCATCGTAAGCAATCCTCAAATACAAGAAAGTAATTAAGATAAAACTAACCACAACCTTAAACTCCGGGATTCTGCGCTCCCTCGTGCATTGGTTCCCTAACGGGGGTTTTAGGTTTCTGTCACTCCAGCAACCCCACAATTAGTAGTCAAATACACAATGCATCCTCCTAGGCCCATAAAGGTGAAGTATCATGTAGTCGACGTTCACATGACACCACTAGATGAATAGCACCACAACTTAAATATCGAACCACGAGATATTACTTCAATATAACTTCACTACTAACATCATAACCTCTCCCATGTACTCAAGAACTAAACGAACTACTCACAAGACATCATATGGATCAGAATTAGAGGTATATAATGGATGATAACAATCTGGTGATAAAGTGCTAACACCGATAAATCTCACAAGCATCAACTACTAATAAGTTATCCACACTGGGAGAGAGATCTAATGTAAAACAACGATAGAGGCCCCTAATTGTTATAGTGGGATGACGGTGGATGATGAGGGTGATGGTGCTGGTGGTGATGATGATGAAGATCTCGATGATGCCGGAGTGATGACGGTGACGATGGCGATGATTTCCCCTCTCCGGAGAGGAATTTCCCCGGCAGATTTCTCCCTGCCTGAGAGCTTTTCTCTCTTTGGTGTTCTCCGCCCCGAGGTGGCGGCGGAATAATTCTTCGATGATGGTCTGAGGCTTAGAGTTCCCTGGGGGTCAAGTACGCGAAAGACCTCGGCCAGAGGTGGGCCAGGGTGGCCACACCACCTGGCGGCGAGGCGAGGGGGCGCGCCACCCCATGGTGTGGGCCCCTGGTGGCCCCCCTCTGGATCCCCTTCTGGATGGTGTCTTCCTCTGAACTTCTAAGATACCTCCGGTGTCCCCCTTCTTCTTCTGGTCTTCTGAAATATGGTATCTCGATGGTGCTTTTCCATCAGATTTCTGGTCCCCGTGTTTATTCTCCAAAAATTATGAAACATTCAAAATAAGATAAAATAACATAAGTAATGCATCATAACTTGAAATATATCGATGAATAACAGAAAATAACAATGTGAAAAGGTGATGCAAAATGGACGTATCAACTCCCCCAAGCTTAGACCTCGCTTGTCCTCAAGCGAGACTGAACTTAGTAAACATCACTACAGGTTTATGGAGTGAGGTGTCGATAAATGAAATACAGACAAAAGGCATCACATCTACAAAGAACAATTCATTTTAGACAACAACTTCCTCTCATATAATCAAACTTGAAACAAGTAGAGGAATAATAATGGTGCAAAAGTAAATCAAAATTGGTAAAGGAAAACTTTGTTCTTGGTCAGAGAACAATTAACAGTGTACTCATCTTTCGATTGGAGTCTTTTATACTAGAGCTATATTTTAGAGTTTATCATGCTCAATTATAACGATCTCCTTGCAAACATTGGTAAATTTCTAAGTGGTATTAAAACAAGAGAAAATTATTTGTAGGAACAAGGAAGAATGATAAACATGATTGAGTAAATCAACATGGAGTCGGATGAATCATAACAATTCAAATGCTTGCTTAAGACATAAGGAAATGGGTTTACTGACTCAACATAAATGTAAAATATAGGCCCTTCGCAGAGGGAAGCATGGATCACTCATGTGCTAGATCATTTATTTTAATACACATAGGTATAAAATGCATGACACTCCTCCCATCCATCTTACACAAACCATGGAGAAATGTCTAAATTTGATACGTGTATGCTAGTGTTAACGATTGGTAAACATAAAATACATTACGTCACAAGGCAGCTAGACTTCACAAGAGCGGATCCCATATGAAGGACGCAACTGGTTTAGAAGGTCATCTCTCATTCTCTTATGTTTACACGATTATGCTTTGACTGATAAATCACGGGTAAAAATAGTGAAGATAATTTGTGTATTCGTTTGGGGCTGGGCACCCTGCTGCCAGCTCTTCTAGCATTTGGATAAGCGGATGAAGCCACTAAACCAGGTGTGTGAAATCCAATCAACAAGTGAGATAAAGATTCTCTATTTACGTTCTCATGAGCAAAAACAGGAACACAAAACATGAGTAATTTTGAAAGTTTTAAAGGTAGCACATGAGTAATTTAGTTGGAGTGGAAATACCACGTGTAGGTAGGTATGGTGAACACAAATGGCAAGGTTTTGGGGCTCAAGCTTTGGATTGCACGAGAAGCTATCCCTCTTAGTACAGGTCTTTAGCTAGCAAGGTTGTGTAGCAAGCATAAGAATTGAAGTAAAACAAACACAAACATATATGATAAAGCCAATCCTGCAATCTTCCTTGAAGGTGCTGATACGTCTCCAGGGTATCTATAAATTCTGATGTTCCATGATGATATTATGCCAATCGCTACATGTTTTCTCCCTTATTTATGTCATTTTAATCGATTTTCCGGACTAACCTATTGACAAGATGCCACAGAGCTAGTTCCATGTTTTCTGTTGTTTTTAGTTTCAGAAAAGTTGTTCTGGAAATATTCTCGGAATTGGAAAATTCGAAGCCCGGAAGTCTTAGAATTCCCGAAGGTTCCACGGAGTCCCGAAGAGACCCGGAGAGGGTCCATAGGGGGCCCACACCATAGGGTGGTGCCCCCCTTGGCCGCGCCGGGGGGTGGTGTGGGGCCCGTAGGGCTCCATCGCCTTTGCCCTTTCTCCTATTTATTCCCCTCCGAAGGAAAACCCTAGGCACCTGATTAAATATCCCGGAAAAGTTCCAGAGCCGCCATCATTGCCAACCCTAGATCAGGGGGGTTCTGAAGCTATCTCCCGGCACCCTTCCGGAGAGGAGATCATCACCGGAGGCCTCTTCATCACCATGCCTGCCTCCGGAGTGATGCGTGAGTAGTTCATCCTTGGACTACGGGTCCATAGAACTAGCTAGATGGTTGTATTCTCCTCATATGCCTCAATGTTTAGATCTTGTGAGCTGCCTAACATGATCGAGATTGTTCTTATGTAATACTATGTGTTGTGTTTGTTGGGATCCGATGAATATTGAACTTATGCCAAGTTGATTATAGTCTTTATTGCATATGTTATTTGTTATCTTGAATGCTTTCCGTTGCTAGTGGTTGCTCTGGCCAAGTAGTTACTAGTTACTCCAAGAGGGAGTATTTATGCTCTATGGTGGGTTCATGCCTTCTTTTCTCCTGTGCTCGAGTGACAGAAACGTGACGGGGGAGATTGTGATGTTGCCACTAGGGAGAAAACAGCGCTGTGAGTGCCCGCGTGTACAATCATTGCTTACATTACACACATTGCTTAATGCGATTATATGTTGCTTGCAACTTTAAAACCTAAGGGGGTTCGGATGATAACCTGAGGGTGGATTATTAGTCATAGATGCAGTTGGATTACGGTGTATGTATATTGTTGTAATGCCCGTACTAAATATCATAGTAGTCATCATGTCATGAATGTGCACTACGGTGCAACCTCTATTTGTCAATTGCCCAGCTATAATTTGTTCACCCAACATGCTATCTTTTATGGAGAGACACCACTAGTGAACCTATGAACCCCGGTCCATTTTATTACACTGTTAAACAAACCACTACAATTTCCTGCTTTCTTTACTTACTGCAAGCATACACCATTCCATTTTCCACACTATACGTCTAATCTTTGTTATCAGCAAGACCGGTGAGGTTGACAACCTCACTTTACCGTTGAGACAAAGTATTTTGGTTGTGTTGTGTGAAGGTTCCGCGTTGTTGCTGACACCGGTGAGGTGCCATCACCACCGTCACTGGCATCAACCTTCCAAAGATCCTCTTTCTCCTACTGGATTGATAACCCTGGTTCTTAACTGAGGGGAATTCTTACCGCTACACTCATCACACCCTCCTCTTTGGGTTCCCAACACGCCATCCATACCCACAAGAATTCCTGACACCATTAGGGCGTAGCAAAAGAATTGCTGGCGCCATTTCCGGGGACAAAGAAGTCTTCTGGCAAGGGGAGTCTCTCACTCTCAACCTCTGTATTTTTTGTATTGTCTTGTTTTGTTTTTCTTGTTTGCTTCTCTTTATCAAAAACACAAAAAGAAAATAGTTCTTATTCTAGTTGTTATTTTTTATTTTTTTTGCTTTATCATGCTTGCTATCAATGTTTGATGTCTTTGAAACTAGATCTTATAGGCAAAGTGGGTTCATAGATGAACAACAAAAATATTATAAGGAACACCGCTTGTCACAAAAAGGGATACACTTATGGGAGCAAATTAATAAATTGCATGACTATGCTAAAAACTTGTGCTCTACTTATGATGTTACTTATTGTTTTGATAAATCTTGCTGCTGTAGGAGGTATAAACACCTCCGTTTTCAATGTGAGTATAATGATAATGTTACCATGTCTTCTTATGTTAAGGAAAATTATGAATTATATGATGTTGAACAAATTGAAGAATTTATTGCTTGGAAGGGTGCATTCGAAATTGCTTATTTACTTGAAAGTATTGATGATGCACCTTATAAATACGAGATTTATGATATACTTGAATATTTCTTTGATAATTACAATGATTGTAATTACTACATAATGGAATATCTTAATAAATGCTCTCAACCTAAGGAAGATATTAATGCTCTGCAGGAACCTATGGAAGAAGAAAAAGCAGAATCTAGAAGCTCTTTGGATGAAAAAGAGGAGGAGAGTGACAATCAAGAGGAGGAAGAATGGAGCTACCCATGTCTACCTCCCAATGAGAGTGACTCTTTAACTCATACATTATTTGATGAAAGTGATGATCCTATTGATTATTTTGAAATATCTCTTTTTGATGAAATTGATACTTGCTATACTTGTGACCTTGATACTACTACGAATGAAACTTGTGAGAAGGATATTGCTACTGTTATTTATGATAATCCATGATACTTGATAAATCCTATGATAATCCTCTGTTTATTCCATTTATTGATATGCATGATAATGAGGATGTTTGTTTAGAAAATTTATATGATAATGCTCTAGATGATGGTCCTATGTTACTTGATATTATAAATTATAATGCTATTGGAAAGAGGATTTCTATAATGTTTCCTATAACTTTTATGAGTGATCAATCATCTTGTTTTGTTATTGCTAAAATTGGGAAAAAAGAGGAGCTGATTTTAAATTTTGATCCCACTGTTTTTGAGCTTGATATGAATTATGAGGTTTTAGACCATGACAAACATGCTTTATGTGAGAATTATGTTGTTGAGTTTGTTCATGATGCTACTGAAAATTATTATGAGAAAGGAAAATATGGTTGTAGGAATTTTCATCTTACTAAAATACCTCTCTTTTTGTTGAAAGTTTTTAAGTTGCTCTTGTTCTACCTTCCCAAGATTTCTAGTTTGAGCTTCTTTAATTTATTTATTTACAAGATTCCTATGAATAGGAAGTGGGTTAGACTTAAATTTGTTTTAAATTGTCTTCTTGATTCTCTCTTGTCGGTGGGTTACCCCCGAGTAGGGGTAAGGCAAGTGCTAAAAGGCAAGGTCAAGGGGCTGTTTGACCGGGTAGACAGCTACCCGGGTACTTGTTACCCTGTAGGTTTCTATCCGGACATATCCACCGAGGGCCAAGAGAAGATATCAAGGAAGTTATATCCGCCCGAGTGAAGAAGTTGGTCCGAGTAGAGGGACTGCGTTCCTACTCAGGCAAGAAATCAATGGAGCCGTTCTGACAAGGGATCTCGCGTATCCTGCGTCCGTACCGGCGTGCGGTTCAACTTATGGAGCGCGTGATTATCCGCGCTACGGCGTGGCTACAGTGCGGTAGGCGCCTGTCAAGTCCTGTCACTGAAAGAGGGGACAGGACAGGTCTAGGGGCCTACCCTATCTCGCTGACGAGGTGGACAGGGGCTGTCAGCCGTATGGCGCGGCGCTTCTCCGCGCGGGATCTCGGAGGCGTTCTATCGTCACAGTTTTCAAGTCACATCACCGTACCTTATAGTCTTTATTTACTCGGTTGGGCACCAGTACATAAGGTGCCCTGCCCCCTCCTGCGCGAGGGACGTTGCCACACTTCCGCATTTATTGCTAGAGCTTACAGTAGAGCGAGAGAAAGCAGCAGAGTGGCTACTCGGCTGGAGGCATACATTGTACTGTGGCTACTCGGTTACACACATAAACAGAGGAAAGGCAGGAGTAGGGGTGTTACCACCACACGAGGGCCCTGAAACTGGGTAAGATCTTGTGTTTCCAGTGTTTGAGACATCTTAGCGTGGCGCTACTCGCCGTGCGATCCCTCCCCGGATACCTCCAGCGTCCATCGGCCCCAACACTTAAGCCATCCCATGGCGTCCGCCGTGATACCACCACGATAGTTGGCGCCCACCATGGGGCCAGCAGCGGCGCTGGCTGGAGTTCACATTCGGACGGGACCGGTTTCCGCTTCAGGGGAGCGCGTGGTCTGTGGCCTTGTCCATAGATTCGGCTCCTTCGACTTCGTCTCCGACAACGCCGGAGATTTCGGCGGTAGGCCCATGCCTGCAGGTGGCTCGGTGCTCTCCTTCGGCACGCACCTGGTCTACATCGCCACCACCGTCATCCGTGAGTTTCCTGAGGAGGTGCTCGACGCGGAAGATCCTCCTGCTGTACTCGCTGCCTGCGAGAAGCCTTCCGGCTGCTCTGCGGACAACGTGGAGGTGATGATGACAGGCCCGGCTATCGATGCCAGGAAGGGCGCGGCCGCTGCCGCTGGCGTCAACGAGGAACCTGTGGGTGCGCGGATCCACAAGCCCGACGAGAAGTACTCGAACCTGCCTCCTTCCACCTCTACGGCCATCCCGGCTGTTCGCGCTGGCGTCACCATGCCGTTGGGCATGCCGCAACCCACCGAGGCGGAACTTGCCGCCATGAAGGCGCAAATCGAGCAGCAGCGTCAAGCGCTACTCACAGAGACCCAGGAGCTGGAGAAGGTTAGGCTTGAGCTCAACCTTGCGCAAAGTGAGTACAATGCAGCGCATGGCTTTACTCCCGTTTCTAGGCTGCCTAGCAAGTTAGGCGTTACGCGTCGCAACTTAGGCGCTGAGCTGGCTAGAGATGGTAGGGCTGCTAGCCAATCTGCTAGCTTAGACACTGTGGTCAGGCCCAGGTATAGCACCCCCGCAAAAACTCTTAGGGCTGCAGAGGCAGTAGCTACTGTGTTGCCGCATCTCACCGACGACGCGCGCGCTAGGCAGCAGGAAAGGCTTAATGAGCTAGTGCTGGAGGCTAGCCGGCAGAATGAGCAGTTCCGGAAAGCCAATCCGGGTGCTGGCGCTTCTCAGGTTGTGCACTCGCGTGCGGCCGGATCTATGGGTCAGGCCTCATCGCCGCTTCCCGGCAACGAGAGGGACCATAGTGTGCACTCTGGGAAGAGCAGACAGAAGCAGGTGTACGACCCTGCTGACGCCGCAAAACAGCTCGATGTGCCGCGGCAGCCCGGTCAGAAACACAACACTGCAGGAGAAGGCTATCAAGCCACTAAAGCTCAGAGTAAGAGGCAAGGAGGAAACATTGCAGGGCCTTCTCGGCAACAGCCTGCTCAGCCTACTCGGCAGTGGGTGCAGCAACCAGCGGCAAGACAGCCGCGTGCAGCTGTGTAGGCAACCATCCCGGTTGTGCAACCCGCAGCAGTGCAGCAAGACCGCTATAATGATGGTTACTCGGCAATGGGGCTGGCCGGGTACGCTGACCCAAGAGACATCACCGATCGCGTGGGTGACCGCATGTTGAAGCCCAGCGATGCGACATACAAGTTGGACCAGATCAATCTGTCCGCGCAGCTCGAGAACAAGGGGCCACCTGGACCAGAATGCTTTGCTCATCGTATCATGGATGTGCTTTCCGTGAACCACTTTCAGCTGGCCAAGGGGACCAAGTGCTACAATGGGAGTACCAAGCTAGAAGACTGGCTGAGTGACTACGTCACGGCCGTGCATATTGCAGGCGGCAATTGGAGATGGACTGTGCGGTATGTGCCGCAGATGCTAGAGGGTCCGGCTAGGACTTGTCTCAACAACCTGCCCAGGAACAGTATCAACTGCTGGCTAGACTTCTCGGAAGCCTTCATCAGCAACTTCACCAGCACATACAAGAGGCCGAATAGGCCGCATCAGCTGTCCGCTTGCAAGCAGCGAGAAGAGGAAACTGACCGCGAGTATCTTACTCGGTGGAGCACCTTGAGGAACACCTGTGAGGGTGTGAATGAGGCTCAGGCCATTACTTGGTTCGCCCAAGGTTGCAGGAACGGCAGCATGTTGTGGCAAAAGCTGCAAAGAGAGATGCTGAGTACTCTCGCCGAGACAATCAAGATTGCAGATATGTATGCACTCGGCGTTCCTACTCAGCCTCTGCTCGATTCCCCTTAGCCGAGAAGGAAGTTCCAGGATGGCAACAGGTGCAATGACTTCCGCAACAAGAGAAGAGGTGGCCGGATTGATACTTGGTATGATCCAGAGGAGGTGAATGCTGTGACCACGGCTGCTGGGAGTAGCCAACGGCAAAAAACTGCTGTAGCCCAATACGGGCAAAACCAGAATCAGGGCCAAGGCATCAAGAAGCCCTACGCTGCTCCCTAGCAGAGTAGCGGCAACTCGGATCCAGCTCCGAACTTCATCTTTGCAAACATGAAGGATGTGCCATGCATCTTCCACACTCGGCATCCGACTAGGCCAGCCAACCACACTACCCAGCAGTGCAGCTGGTGGGAGCGCATCAAGAATGAAGACTTGCCCCCTCCTCCTCCTCTGCCGGATGCGAATGCCAATGTGCAGCCTATTCGGGTAGCTGCTCCCAGGCCTGCAGCGTTTCCGAGAAGATAGAATGTGAATCAGGTGGCTTTAGGAGCCAACCGCAACTACAACTACGACAACCGCAACAACCGCAACCGCAACTTCTACACCCGCAACAACAAAGGCAACAACAACAACAACAACAACAACGGCAACAATGGTGATGGAGACCGCAACCAGTACCAGGAACACCACGAGAGCTACATGATCTTCGTCGCTGAGCCAGTCGACAAGAAGTCGCAGCGCAGGCGCGCGATGGAGGTAAACGCCGTCATCCCGGCTGTGCCTCACTATCTGCGCTGGTGCGATCAGGAGGTGACTTGGTCCAAGGCTGATCACCCCAAGGTGATGCCCAACCTGGGTAGCTATGCTCTAGTGGTGGATCCCACTTTCCTGGGACCTAAGAAGAATGTCCGCTTCAGCAAGGTGCTGATTGACAACGGCTGCAACATCAACATCATGTATATGGACACATTGAAGAAGATCGGCCTTGCCGAGAACATGCTGCTACCCAGCAAGACCACATTCCATGGAATTGTGCCGGGAGTATCATGTGCTCCAATCGGCCGCATCTGGATGGATGTCATATTCGGCACCAGGGAGAACTTTCGCACCGAGTGCGTCCAGTTCGAGGTGGTTGATCTTCAGAGCCCCTACCATGCCCTTCTCGGTAGGCCGGCCCTCAGCAAGTTCATGGCTTCAACCCATGCTGCCTACCTGAAGATGAAGATACATGGTCCCAATGGGGTCATCACCATCTCGGGTGACTACAAGAGGTCTTTGGAGTGTGCCTCTGCTAGTTCTCAGCTGGCGGAATCCATGGTCATTGCGGCCGAGAAGAAGAAGATGTACGAGGTGGTGGCTATGGCGCAATCCGCGCAAGGTGGTGCGCCTGGTATGCCGAGTTCCCAGTACGGGACTGCGTTCCAGGCGTCCCAAGAGACAAAGAAGATCCAGGTTGACCCTGAGTTCCCAGACCGTGTTGCCATCTTTGGCGCCGGGTTGGGAGAGAAATAGGAAAGCGAGCTCAGCCACTTCCTCCGTGAGAATCGGGATGTCTTTGCATGGTCCAATGAGGATCTGCCGGGTGTCCCGAGGGAGTTGGTTGAGCACTCTCTGCATGTGCGGCATGATGCCTAGCCGGTTAAGCAGGCAATGCGCCGTTTTGGTGATGAGAGGAGGAAAGCTATCGGTGATCAGATCACCAAGTTGCTGATAAGCAACTTTATCATGGAGGTATTGCATCCAGACTGGCTAGCCAACCCGGTTATGGTTGAGAAGAAGAAGGAGGATCCCAAGGCCGACACCGCATGGCGCATGTGCGTGGACTACACCGACCTGAACAAGGCCTACCCCAAGGATCCATTTACGGTACCCCGCATAGATCAGGTGATCGATTCCACTGCTGGTTGTGAGCTTTTGTCTTTCATAGATGCCTACTCTGGTTTTCATCAGATAGCTCTCAACCCTGATGATCAAATAAAGACTGCCTTTATTACCCCGTACGGGGATTATTGCTATCGTGTCATGTGCTTTGGGTTGCGAAATGCTGGGGCTACCTATCAGAGATGCATGCAGAAATGCTTGCATGACCAGATTGGCAAGAATGTGCAGGTGTACGTAGATGACATTGTCATCAAAACGAATAAAACACATACTCTTCTTAGTGATATTGAGGAAACTTTTGCCAACTTGCGCAAGTATAGGATGAAGTTGAATCCGACCAAATACACCTTTGGCGTCCCGGCTAGCAAGCTACTCGGCTTCTTGGTATCCAGTCGGGGCATTGAGGCCAATCCTTCAAAGAAAAAAGCTATAGAGAGCATGTCTTTGCCGAGATCACTGAAGGATGTACAGAAGTTCACTGGATGCCTAGCTTCTCTGAGCCGCTTCCTGGGCAGAATGGGCGAGAAGGCCTTGCCTTTGTACCAATTGATGAAGAAGAGTGACAAGTTTGTCTGGACACCGCAAGCTGATGTAGCATTCAAGGAGCTGAAGGCCATGCTGGGTAGCGCTCCCATCTTGGCTAGTCCGCTACCCAAAGAGCCAATGCTGCTATATATTGCGGTTACTAAGTAGTCAGTGTGGTGATTATGGTGGAACGAGAAGAGGAAGGCAAGACTGTGCAACGACAAGTATACTATCTGAGTGAAGTGTTGTCCAACTCCAAGCAAAATTATCCACACTACCAGAAGATGACCTACGGCGTGTACCTGGGGGCCAAGAAGCTGAAGCAATATTTCCAAGAGCATCCCATCACGGTGGTGAGTTCCGCTCCCATCGCGGACATCATGGGCAACAAGGATGCGAGTGGCAGAGTAGCCAAGTGGGCGATCGAACTAGCCACGTACACTCCTTTGTACGCGAGAAGAGAAGCCATCAAGTCAGAGA
The DNA here is from genome assembly GCA_028641055.1 of Alopecurus myosuroides. Lineage (NCBI taxonomy): Eukaryota > Viridiplantae > Streptophyta > Magnoliopsida > Poales > Poaceae > Alopecurus > Alopecurus myosuroides. The sequence continues at coordinate 289,827,026 of CM054063.1, read as the reverse complement.
TCCTAGCAGATTTTCTGGTGGATTGGGCTGAAGTGCAATATGAGCCTCCCTTTCCGGATACCAACTACTGGAAGATGCATTTTGATGGCTCCAAAGTGAAGGAAGGCCTTGGTGTTGGCGTAGTGCTTACGTCACCCAAGCGAGATCAACTCAAGTATGTGCTTCAGATTCACTTCAAGGCATCCAACAATGTGGCCGAGTATGAGGTCGTGGTACACGGCTTGCGAGTAGCCAAGGTGGTTGGCGTGCAGCGCATTATATGTTATGGCGACTCGGATCTGGTGGTGCAGCAAGTATCTTGTACCTGGGATGCTCTATATGCCAACATGGCATCATATCGATTTCTGGTGCAAACCATGACTGGATTCTTTGAAGGATGTGAGTTCCAACATATACACCGAGCAGAGAATGATGCAGCTGATGAGTTGTCAAAGTTGGGTTCTTCTCGGTAGTTCATCCCAGCTGGGATTGCCTTGGAGCATTTGAGAAAGCCATCTATCAAGCTATCCCCCAACTCGGAGTCTATCTTCGTGCCTTCGCTGCCAGGAGAAAAAGTTGTTCCTATGGAGATTGACTGGGAGGCTGCAAAAGACAACCCGGGGACTGCTATCTCCATCCCGAGGACTGGCGCCTGCAACCCGGGGACTCTCCCTTCTTACTCGGGGACTGCCCCTCCTAACTCGGGGACTGTCGAATTCATCGAGGGGGTCATTTCCGAGTACTCGGGGACTCGTAACCTCGTCCTCAACTCAGAAGAGGTATTGGTGGCTGATCCAATGGAACTGGACGAACCCGTGTTTCCCATCCCGGAGACACCGAGTTGGGCCCTGCCCATATTATACTTTCTAAAGGACGACACCTTGCCAACTGATGAAGTTACAACGAGGCAAATTCACAGAAGATCCAAGGGCTATACTATCTTCAGAGATGTGCTACATAGAAGAAGTCCTACTGGTGTGCTGGAACACTGTGTAGAGCCAGAAGAAGGAGAAGAAATTCTGGTGGAGATACATCAAGGGGAATGCGGGCATCACGCCTCTTCTCGGGCCCTGGTCAATAAGGCTTTTCGGCACGGCTTTTTTTGGCTCACTACCTTGAAGCAAGCTGAAGACATCGTGAGAAAGTGCAACGGCTCCCAAAGATTTGCGAGTAAGATTCATATGCCAGCTTCCGAGTTGAAGATCATTCCCATTACTTGGCCATTTTGCAGTTTGGTGTTTGCATATGGTTGGCCCCTTCAAGCCGGCTAGAGGTAACATGACTCACATCCTGGTCATGGTTGACAAGTTCACCAAGTGGATTGAGGTGAAGACTATTTGGAAGTGCGATGGAGCCACAGCTGTGAGTTTCCTGAAGGATGTGATCCTGAGATACGGCTACCCGCACAGCATTATCACGGATAATGGCACAAACTTTGCTGAGGGTGCTTTTGCAAGGTTCTGCAGAGAGAAGCGCATTCGGCTAGATGTTGCATCTGTTGCGCATCCTGCCTCCAATGGGAAAGTTGAAAGAGCAAATGGCATGGTGCTATCCGGTATAAAGCCAGGGCTGATTGAGCCGCCGCTGAAAACACCTAGGTGTTGGCTAGACGAGTTGCCGGCGGTGTTGTGGAGTCTAAGGACTACCCCTAACCGATCAACCGGATACACACCATTCTTCCTCGTATATGGCGCTGAGGCCGTGTTGCCCACTGACCTAGAGCATGACTCGCCCCGAGTAACCCTCTACACTGAGGCGCTGGCTAGGGAAGCTCGAGAAAATGACATTGACCTGCTAGAAGAAGCAAGAGAGCTAACTCTGTCGCGTTCAGCTGTTTACCAGCAAAACTTGAGGCGTTATCACAGCCGGAAAGTTAACCCGAGGGTTTTCCGAGAAGGAGACATGGTCCTTAGGCTCGTGCAGCGCACGGCCGGGATGCACAAGCTTTCCCCTCCGTGGGAAGGGCCGTTCATTGTGAGCAAGGCTCTGCACAATGATGCCTACTACCTAGTCGAAGTACAGGCACCCCAGAAGAATAGGCCGGATAAAGCTGGAGAGGAATCTAAGTGCCCCTGGAATGTAGCTCTACTCAGACGTTTTCATTCATGAGCAAAATGTGTATGTATCCTCACCCGAGTTAAATTCTAGTCGGCACTCCGAATTCGAACTTGGGGACTGCCCTTGCTCAAACTGTTCCTTGTGTTTACTATTTTTACTTTGTCTATTCGGTTGAACCACTTAGAATTTCAAAAGCATACAAAGTAGTGTGTTTAAACCCACATGACACTCTACGACTCTGCTGCTGTCCGCAACCCGGCTTCATGGCAAGCCAGAGAACAAGCCAAAGGGTCAATGAACACATGAAAAAATTGCTAAGGGAAGAAACGTGTGGCAACCGAATAGAGCGTTTTTTTACTGTTTTTTCTTTTCGGCTAAGTGGTGGGTAGCGTTACCATGCACTTCTCTAAGTGGCTAAGTATTTGAAAATCCAACTTTGACATCTTGTGACTCGACTACCAAAAAAGCAACAAGTTGCAGGTAAGAGCTGAGATAAAAAGGAAGAGTGGATAAAAGATGCAACTCGGGGACTTGCATAGAAACGCAACCCGACATTAAGCCGGAGTTGCTAAAATATCAAACTGAATTAAAAACTGAGTAGCAAAGAGGTAGTAAAGTGTACGATTACATCTGCACCCGCATCCCAGGGATCTGATGAAAGTTTAAGGTAAAAGTTTTTCAGGAATCATTCAGAGAGTAGTAGCGGTGTTGTCCGCATCGGCTTTCTCGGCATCAACATCAACCTTGACAGTTGGGTCTGAAGTTGCAGTGGCGACGGAGGTGAGATCTATAGCCGAGGTGGACGCAGCGAACTGGGTCCTGAGTAGCGCAGCGGCGTCAGTTGCCGCAGCAGCAGTCGTGCCCAACTCGGGAGCCGCCTGGTTGATCACCATCTCGGTGGTGATGGTGGCCCCTTGAGCGCTGGACTGCGGCTGCTCGGCACCCGCGCCGGTGGCCAACTCGGTCCCCTCGGTGACCTGGGCTTTCCCCTTCCCGGCTGCTCCCTTGGCGGCGTCCTCCTCGAACATGGACAAGTCCTCGCTGGCGATCTCGTCATCATCGTCCTCTTCATCTTCATCCTCGTCCTCAGCCTCAGTTTCTGGCTTGAGAAGGCCGTCGATGTAGGTGGCGGTGTCGGCATAGGAAGCAATTTCATACGCCACTGCTTTCTGGCGAGTGACGCAGTCGGAGTTCTTGGTCCACTTGGAGTCTTCACGAATAGTGAGGATTCTGTTCAGATCCAAGTTTTCGTACCATCTAGCGATGAAGTGCAGCAGCTGATCAGCTCCTGCCCGAGCTGCAGAGGCACGTCACTTCTTCAGCTCGGCCTTCACTCCGTTCAGCTTCTCGGCGATCTCGCTGAAGCTGTCTGGCGCATTTTGTTCAGGCCAGAACAGATTGTGCAATTTGTATGCAGTGGACACCATAGTGGTGCCCATGCCCTTGAGGGAGCGGATTTGAGTCTTGATGCTGAGAAGATGATCTTCAATAGTAGAGCTGCCATCAATGGGAAGACCGGCCTCAGCTCGGAGTTGTCTCACCTTTGCCAGAGCAGGCACACTGGCAGAACGGAGCTCAGGGAAAACGTCTAAAAAAGGAACCAGTAAGACTTAGGAAGAGAAGCCAAGAAGAAGTCAAACCGAGAAGAAGCAGAGCCGAGTAGGAGAAGGCAGAGTAGGGGAAACTTATGCTCTAAGTCCACTAGCAAGGCACCCAACTTGATCTTTCGGTCGTTCTCATTGGAGATGTGCCTGTCCTCAATGCGACGCGAGTCGGCGATCTAGCGGACGAGTTGCTCATTGTGCTGATTCAACAACGAGAGTTCCATCTCAAGAGTGTTCTCCCTGGCCTTGGCAGTCTTCAGGATCTCCTGTTTCGCCTCGCCTTGCTTGACAACATCCTCGAGTGCAGATTTCAGCTGGATTTGCATCTTCTTGAACTCAGCTCTCTTAGTAGCACGCTCCTTCTGGATCTCAGCTTCTCGGGTTTCCATCTGTTGCCGCACCTCGGCAGGCATGCAGTTTAGGTGCTGCTCCCGGAATGTCTTATTCTCTTCTGCGAGAAGAACAACAGTGTCAGCAGAGTAACCAGATAAGTAAAGAGACACAAGTGCAGAGTGGATAGCAACTCACCCTCCAATCTCTTGATTGTGCTCTCAACAGAGAAAGCAAAGTCGTGGTAGTGTTGATGCTGTCCTATCAGTTTGTTGAGCTTGCCTGCAGAGTAAACAAGATTATAGCAAAAAGCAAACACGGGCGTAAACACAAAACGCACAAACCGAATAGCTAAAAGCTTACCTTCAACTTCAGAAATCTGGAGAGTGCGGTCCAGTGTCGCCTGCTCCATCGCTGCACCATCTTTCTTCTCGGCTTCAAGAGCCTCGATGCGGTCCTTGGCGATGCGATGGTTCCAGAGCAGCCGACGGAACAGTTTTGTCCTCTTCAGGAGGCTATTCTGTAGAAGATAAGAGAAAGAATTTGATAATTTTGGAAGATTTGGCCCGAGTAGACGGCAACTCGGTCGAGTTTTCGACTACTCGGCCCGAATCTCGGGGACTGGGGAATGGCTAAGAGGAAAAGAAGAGAAGAGAAGAAGAAAAGAGAAACTGCAACTCGGAAAAAGCAAGAAAGGAGAAAACACTTACATCATAAGTTTGCTCGACGTCCTCGGCGGCTTTGCGCAGGCAGAACAGCTTCCCGGCCAGAGTGCGGGTGGGGCTGGCGATGGTCTTCGGAACAGAGCCGACATCGGCCTTGTTCCAGTCAGTCCGGTAGTGGTGATTGGACCCAGCTTAAGGCCATTCCACTTTGGGTTGCCATGTGCTTCGTTGTCCCAAGCTGGGTCCACAAACCCTACTCGGTCCAAGATCGCGGCCAGGTCCTCTGATTCAATGTCATTGTCTTCTGCCTCGCGCGACAAGAGCGAAGGAACCGGTGGTTCCCCTTTGCCCTTGGACTTGGCGTCGATCACCTTGGCATGGCCTTCCTTCAGTGCATACAGCTTTTTCTCTCCTCTGGACAGAGAAATCTCGTGGCACTTGGACACCTCCAGCATGTATTGCGGCCAGCTGGCTTGTGCGCGCACAGCAGCTCCAGCACTCGGCCCTTCGGCAGGACCAGCAGATCCAGCAGTAGCCGGGTTGCTGCTAGTGGTAGGCGCGCCAATGGTCAGTTGTTTGCTCTTTGTCACCTGCTTCGCGGCTGGCGCAGTTGGTGGCTTGGGTGGCGGCATCTAGTCTCCAGCCTGCGCAACGATGCGCTTTGGGTTCCTCCGAGCAGGCTCGGCTCCAAACTTAGCAGTCTTCTTGGGGCTAGGAGTGTTCTCTTGCCGAGAAATGGATGGAGGCACTTGGCGTGGAGCAGACAGATGCACTTGCTGAGAAGTGATCGTTGATGAAGTCTGCATTGGTGGAGGGATTGGCGCGTTCGGTGGAGTCGCCTGCTGAGTAGGCGGCACAGGGGGCCGGCTACCCGGCGCAGCATCTGGCTGCGCTTGGCTCTGGTGGACGGGCTCCACCACAGTCTCTTCTACCCGCTGCTCGGCAGCGGGATCAGGTTGTGTGTCTATAACTTCTTCTACCCGCGGCCTGGCCGCGGGATTATCTTGAGCTGCAGCGTGAGTATCCTGCTGCTCGGTGGTGTCGTCTTGCCGCTCCAGGGCGGCACTATCTTGTTGCTGGAGGTCTTCTTCAACTTTTTCCCCAGCTGATGCAGGTGGGGGAAATGGCGGCGTCTCGTCATGAGCATCATCTTGCTGCTGTTGGAGGGTGGGATCAACATCATCACCAGCGCCAGTGTTATCGGCGCCGGTATCTTCTTCCACATTAATAGGAGAGGACGCACCCATCCTGTCCTGCTGGTCTTGCTCTTCCTCGTCATCTGAGATATCGACGAGTTTATCAAGGGGCACGACGGCTTTCCTCTTGGGGCGAGTGGGGGCTGCAGTGGCATCAGCGTCCAGAGGGGCGCTGGAAGAAGGAAATAGTTCAGAAAGAGAGAAGGAGAAAATCACAACGAGAAGAAGTAACAAGTTGGTACTCGGAGGAAACGCTTACCCTTTGCTTGTGGGGGGTTGTCTTCTGGCGGTGGTCTTCTTTCCGACTGTCTTCTTGGCTTTCTTCGGAGGAGGTTCCTGGTCGCCACTGCCAACCGTCTTCCGAGTATTGGGAGCTGACACAGATAGAGGATTAACCTCCAATGGCTCATCATCATCGTCCAGCTCAGGCTCCTCTACAGAGTAGAAGAAGAAATAGATTCAGAAACAGAGAAGGGAATCAAGGTGCGTTGCTAGTAAGTAGAGAGGTGAACTCGGTCACCTTCGTCATCCTCGGACCAGTCCCGGATACACGCGTCAACTCGGGACTTACCAGGATGATTGGTGTGAGGGATGCAGAGGGTCTCTTGGGTGTCGTAGGCGGTCGTATCGTCCTCTTCTCGGTCCGGGGACCAGTTGGCCTCGAAGATTTCGGTATCTTCTTCTAGCTGGCGATCGATGTGTTGTTGGGGCAAACATGAAACACTGTGAGTTGTTTTCTCGGCTAAGGATTTCTACTCGGGACAGCATGCAAACACAAAGCATATTCGGCTAAGTAAATCTACCCGACACGGCATGCAAACACAAAGCATATAAAGCCAAAAGGATATTTATGATGTCCTACTCGGTGCAGCATGCAAAGATTAAGCATACAAAGCTGAGAAACCACCTACTCGGTATCAAAGTGCAAAAAAAAAGCACAGAATGCTAACCTGTCCAATGGGCTTGAGGCGGCTATACGGCTCGAAGCCATACATCCAAGTGACAGTAAGCGAGGTCTGCATGATGGACCTGGCCTAGATGGCCACCTCGGCTTTGCTGAGCTCGAATGTCGTTGTCCTTGTGCAGTCTCGGGGTCCTCCCATGTGGCACATCTTGTGCGATTGATGCTGGAGTGGGAGCATTCGGCGTGATATCCAGCACGCGATGGGATCGTCCCGACGGAACCCTTCCGAGATCAACTCGGTCAGGCATCGTTCAACCTGAAGGACATCCTGGATGGTCTTCTTGGGGTCGTAGCCCCAGTTCTGCTGGGTGGGTCGTGCATTCTTGAACTTTGGAATCCTTATTCGGTCCTCGATCCTTATTCGGTCCTCGATAGGCTTCCCCTTCTCGGCAGCAACATTCTTCACATACAGGAAACTGCGCTGCCACTTGCGCACAGTTTCCAATCCTTTAACCCTCGGGTGGTGCCGGTCTTGCGCTGTATCATCATGGCGCATCCGGTCTGGGTCATCGCGCGAGCGCTCTCGGTGTTCCCAGGATTGGGAACGCTCTGCTTTATGAAGAAAAAGTACCTGGCCCAGGTGTGGACGGTCGGACAGACGGCTAAGAAGGCCTCGCACACGACGGCGTGAATGGATAGCATTACAAGGGCATTGGATGGAAGATGATGTGGCTGGAGGCCAAAGTGTTTGAGGAATTCGGAAAGGAAATCGGAGATAGGAAGGCCAAAGCCGCTCTTGAAATGAGAGAGAAAGACGACGTACTCGTCCTTCTCAGGCTTCGGGATGATTTTGGTACCTGGGTGCCTGCAAACGACGCCGGGAGGAACGCGACGCGTGGTTACGAGCCACTGACAGTCTTCTGCTGTCACCTTTGAGCCTTCCCAGCTGGCTCGGGCGGCTGCACAGTCGTCTCCGTGAGAATCCATGGAGGCAGAGGCGCTCGTGGAAGATTGGAGGCGGAGGTGAGGGGAGGAGCTTCTCTCTGTCTCTCTCGCGGTGCGTGGAGCAGCGGCGCAGCAAGTATTTGCGGTGGCGGTGTGCTCGACGGCGGCGGAGAGGCGAGGGGGCGCAAGATTGGGAAGAACAGGAAAAAGGAGAAGGGAGCGTCGCGGGGGTATTTATCTCTCCCCCTCGGGTTTCCGTTACCGATGGATTGATCGTGGCATTGATCGTGGGCCACGATCGTGCGGCGTGGGTTAAGCGACCGTTAGAAACGCACATAGCGCATAACGCGCGCGTAACGGGCGGAGTTAATCCCACGTCCAGATCGTGGGCTCTCGAGTACAACTGACGTGACCTAACGGGCTAGTGGGCCCAGGTTGCAGAGATTGGCGCGTGGCCTTCCGTGTCCCTGGCATCGAGGCGTCGGGGGCACAGGGGTGTAACACGTGCCCCGTAGCGACACGGAGAGGTGGATTCAGTCCGTTTCAGCGGGATTGTGTTCGAAATTTCACTAAGTTATTTTACTCGGCATCACAGAAGAAAGATAGCGCTACTCGGAGAAGAAGAGATTCAAGCAAGACTTAAAGGGCCATATGGAAGTGCTACTCGGCCTCTTACAGTGTGAAGACAAGGTTTGTTTTTAAGCTGACAGGGCCCAGCGAACGAGTTCCCTGGACTCTACCAGCTTCGGGGACTAATGTCGGGGGGTTACCCCCGAGTAGGGGTAAGGCAAGTGCTAAAACGCAAGGTCAAGGGGCTGTTTGACCGGATAGACAGCTACCCGGGTACTTGCTACCCGGTAGGTTTCTATCCGGACATATCCACCGAGGGCCAAGAGAAGATATCAAGGAATTTATGTCCGTCTGAGTGAAGAAGTTGGTCCGAGTAGAGGGACTGCGTTCCTACTCGGGCAAGAAGTCAATGGAGCCGTTCTGACAAGGGATCCCGTGTATCCTGCGTCCGTACCGGCGTGCGGTTCAACTTACGGGGCGCGTGATTATCCGCGCTACGGTGTGGCTACAGTGCGGTAGGCGCCTGTCAAGTCTTGTCACTGACAGAGGGGACATGACAGGTCTAGGGGCCTACCCTATCTCGCTGACGAGGTGGACAGGGGCTGTCAGCCGTACGGCGCGGCGCTTCTCCGCGCAGGATCTCGGAGGCGTGCTGTCGTCACAGTTGTCAAGTCACATTACCGTACCTTATAGTATTTATTTACTCAGCTGGGCACCAGTATATAAGGTTCCCTGCCCCCTCCTGCGCGAGGGACGTTGCCACGCTTCGCATTTAATGCTAGAGCTTACAGTAGAGCGAGAGAAAGCAGCAGAGTGGCTACTCGGCTGGAGGCATACATTGTACTGTGGCTATTCGGTTACACACATAAAGAGAGGAAAGGCAAGAGTAGGGGTGTTACCTCCACACGAGGGCCCTGAACTTGGGTAAGATCTTGTGTTTGCAGTGCTTGAGACATCTTAGCGCGGCGCTACTCGCCGTGCGATCCCTCCCCGGCTACCACCAGCGTCCATCGGCCCCAACACTTAAGCCATCCCATGGCGTCTGCCGTGATACCACCACGACATCTCTTTTAATTCAATTCTTATTTCTCATGTGATCAACTTCTCAAATTGTCATGTATTGATAAAAGGCGTTAAAGAAAAGCACTTCTTGGGAGATAACCTATGTTTTTAATTTTTGATTTGTTTTTCTCTGTTTTATTTGAGTCAAGGGGTTGTTTACTTCTGTAGCAACTCTTTTTTATCTTTATTTTCATGTTTTTGTTGAGCCAAGATAAAGCCTCTAGTGGAAAGTTGAGACTTTATTTCGGATTTCTGCGCAGGAAACAGATTTCTTCTGTCCACTGTTAAAGTCGTATAAAATCACAGAAAATTCAAAATAACCTGACTTTTTTGTGTGTAATCCCGGGCTATACACGCAACTTTTCTTAGTTTAACACTTTTTTATTTGAGCAACAAAATATTTTCGAAAAAAAACATCTTTACCTGTTGTCCTGTATTGGCAGATTTCTACCAATAATTGCATTTGCATCTTAATCTCTTTCTTTTGGTGTTCTTTTGAGAAAAAGATTTTTAGAATAAGTTGTGAAAGTCTCTGATGTATTTATGAGTGTTAGGATTGTGTTGAAACTGAGCCATGTGAATTTATTATTTCGATTACACTAATGTTGCTAATGAAGATTGTGTGAAGTTTGGTGTGAAGGAATTTTTCAAGGGTCAAGAGAAGAGGATGATATGATGTGATCAAGAAAGTGAAAAGACTAAGCTTTGAAATGCTCCGGTGGTCATCCCAGAAAATTCCAAGAAGACTCAAGCATCTAAGATCGGGGATGCCCAAGGCATCCCTTTCTTCATCTACAAATTATCATGTCACTTCTAGTGAAACTATATTTTTATTCATTCACATCTTATGTGCTTTACTTGGAGCGTCTTTTATTTTTTGCATTCAGATTGTTTTTATTTTTGCAATAATATTGGTTGGACCCCATCATTCTTTTATTGAAGAGTGACACGCTCCGCGTTTTCACGGGAATACTCTGTATTCTTAATCTTTGTCTGGCTGCTGCATTTGTTTAGCTCATGTTTTGCATGCATCTCTTATCAGAGCTCTTAGTTTTAGTAGTGTTATGTGAGTACTCTCATGTTTGCTTGCTGTATAATTTAGATCATTTTTGTTAAATAATATCTTGTATGGTGCTTGTTGGGAAAAAAATGTTGCTTGAGGTAGAATTTATAACAGTGCGCGTAGAAGCTTGTATAGACTGTGGGTAGAAATTTTTCATGACATGCTAGATGTTATTTTAGTTTTAAATCCTTCTGTTTATTGAGTAGCAAAAATATAATCAAATAGGTAAGAGTGTTTCATATTCCATTGAAAGAATCATGAATTTTTTTTGTCATAATAAAGCATAAATTTGTGGTATTCTCCTTTGAATGTTTGATTTGGTTGACTTGGCGCATGCTCACACCATGTTTATGACTATGCACCAATCACGAATAGCCTCCGTGACCACTTAGTTTTTGAACTTGTGATGCCACTTATGCTTTGTTTAATGATATTTATGTCGCTATTCATGATTATGGCTCTTATACTCTCTTGATTTGTCGCTCTCAGTCTTTTGCTAGCATCCACATGTACTGAGTATGAGCTCTACTCGTGCATCCAACTCCCTAAAACCAAAGTTTTCCCATTGTATCCACCATACCTACCTACATGTGGTATTTCACTGCCTCTCCAAGTAAAATTTTCATGTGCTACCTTTAAAACTTTCAAAATTACTCATGTTGTGTGCTCCTGTTTTTGCTCATGAGGGCGTCAATAGAGAATCTTTATCTCACTTGTTGATTGGATTTCACACCCTGGACTAGTGGTTTCATCAGCTTATCCAATTGATAGAAGAGCTGGCAGCAGGGTACCCAGCCCCAAATTAATGCAAACAAATTCTCTTCACTATTTTTGCCCCTGGATTATCAGTCAAAGCATAATTGTGTAAACAAAAGAGAAAAAGGGATGACCTTCTTCCCAGATGCGTCCTTCACATGGGAGCCTCTCTTGTGAAATCTAGTTGGCTTGTGACGTACTGTATTTTCTGTTTACCATTCGTTGACATTAGCATACATCTCTCCGAAAATATAGACATTCCTCCATGGTATGTGATTGTTGGCAGGCACCCGAGGATTCGGTTAGCCATGGTTTGTGAAAGATGGATGGGAGGATTGCCAAACTTTTAATACCTCTGTTTAATAAAATAAAAGCTTTAGCACATTTCTGATCCATGCTTCCCTCCGCGAAGGGCCTTTCTTTTACTTTTATGTTGAGTCTCCATATTCTAACTTTATGCAAAGTTGAGAGCGCATTTTTGACATTCTGAGTTTTATGTGCATTTGTCCCATAAACATCATTAGTTGATTCATGAAGTGTTATTGCTTGTTCTCCAACTAATTGTTCTAGTCTTCCTCATGAACTTTGAAGGTGTCCGGACATTTATGTTTTGTCCCACTCTTAAGGACTTGCGAAATACCACCTTGCCATGCTTTCTTTATACTTGAAACAAACGAATAACTTTCAATGCATTGTTATTCATGATCTTTTATTTGAGTTACTTCTCATGATGCAAAGTGATTGCTATGCTTTATTATTAAAATTCTATTTATCATGTTTGTCTTTAAAGTTCTATGATCTCAGCTTACATATTCTTTTACATTATAATGATCAAGTTTATGTTAGTAGCATGTCACCTCAGAAATTAGTGTTCTTTTATCGTTTACCTACTCGAGGACGGGGATGCTTGGTACTTCTCCAACGTATCTATAATTTCTAATGTTCCATGATGATATTATGCCAATTTCTACATGTTTTCTCCCTTGTTTATGCCATTTTATCGATTTTCCGGACTAACCTATTGACAAGATGCCAAGGAGCCAATTTCCCGTTTTCTAATGTTTTTAGTTTCAGAAAATTTGTTCTTTAAATATTCTCGGTGTCGGATATATACCGAATAGGGGTATATCAGATGGCAGTCTAAAGTGTCGGATTACCCGGGTGGCCCAAATGGTAGTGGGCTACGGTCCATTGGGCAGCCCAGTAAGCTGACGCACAGAAGCCGGATTCTAGAAGAACCCGGATCACGGCCCACGTGATCTAGCTTGGATAAGAAGGCGGATTCCTTACTTTCCAAGTTAATAGTTACCGTAGTCTTCTAGGTTTCCTACTCTGTATGCCCTAATCCGGCAATATTATAAAGCGGAGCGGGAGATAAGATAGACAAGAAGCTAAAGGCTAACTCGCCAAGAGGTTGATCCTTCACGAGCAGCTAATAGAACCTCACATTGTACTCTATATTCACAGGCTTTAGTCCTGAATAGTGAGATTGCAGGAGTAGGAACGTCGCATTACTCCGTCGTACCGAACCTGGGTAAAAACCCTGTGTCATTGTCCTTCGGACAATCACGTCCCCCCACATCTCTATCAGTAGTCTCATGGCACCCCCGTCTATGAATTCTACTACGATGTCTCGACAGTTGGCGCCCACCGTGGGCCAGGCGACGTAAGGCGTTAAGTTTCGATCGGGGATACTCAGCGGAATCGGCAGTTCCATAACTTTCGGAAGCTTGGAATTCGACAACGACGTTCGACGCTTCCTCGACAATGGATCATACATACCGGCGCAAAATCATCTGGTAAGTGTCTGCGTATTACCGATTCGATCTGCAAACATCTTTATCGGATTAACTGCAGAGGCCATGGGATTTTACGGTGGAAGTAAATTTATCCCACCCGCCCTATACCCAGTCGAAGATGACTATGATGCCGGGTTTTGCTCAGATCGCCGACATACAAGTGAATCACACTTTGTCGGTATGGTGCAATCCGAGATCGCCGAAAACACGGATGAATGCAATCCCGTGCAAGAGGCAGAAAACAGCAAACCCATGACTGAGGTGGAAGATCCGACATACGTCAACACGACGACGAACTCGGAAGCTGATTCCATGTTTGCCGCCATTGAGGCGAGATTGGAGTCAGAAACAGGATCAGACAATTTTGATTCCAAAGACGAAGACAAGGACTCCTTTCGAAAGAAAGGTTAAATCTCTTCAAGAGGGATTCCATGAAGTGCTGATGGCAAAACCGGCTGAAAACACGGATGCCGACAGCCAGGAAAGCCCTAGAACTCCTCCGTCAGAGGAAGAGAGAGAAGACGGAGAAACTTCTCCAAGATACCCCGATGTCAAAGAACTTACAGAGGAAGAACCAAACAAAAAACCACCCTCTTCCAAGAAGAAGCACAAAGCCGCTAAAAAGCTCCAGTATAAACTCCGGAAGAAGAAATCGGCCGATCCAGCCAATGAAAGCCCGAAAGTAGGAGATGCAAGCGGAATAAAGCATGCGGAGAAGAAAACAAAAGAAATCCTTGTTCCGCCAATGACAGAACAAGAAGAACAGGAGTTACTCCAAACACCAGTGGGACTTCACGAACCCCCTGAGGTGCTAGAAGCTAGGAGACAAGCTCTCCAGAGGCAGCAGCAACATCTATTCAGAACTCGAGAACACCTCCAAAGAACCCAGGATGACATCAAGCTCATGAAGGAAGAAACCGAGGAATACGAGAAAAAGAATAGATCTGGCATCAAACCTACAAGGTTACCCGGAATCGTAAGACCGGAAGTACTGCCGCCAAAAGAAAGGTTTTACAATCCATCTTGGCAAAAGCAAGTAAACGGCAAAGATGCCAGAGGCGAACCAATATACAAAACCGCAGCAAAAAATGTGGAAGCAGCGTTCGCCATCCTCAACAATGATATGTACTGCAATGGTGAACAACTTCAAGGGGTGTATGGTTTCTTAGGAAAAGCATTGCAACAACAACAGCGGGGGCAGCAGCGATCAGGGAAGTTGCACGACGACTCAGCCCTATGCAAAACAGCTACATGCGCCGCTGGAGCACCTGGACCGGAAGAACCTGGAGATTCAAGCAATTCAAAATAGAATAAATCGGATCCGAGAAAAGACAAGAAAAATCCCGACAATAAGGATGAAGCGTCTAGAACCGGATCCCATTTCCCGAAAGATGGACTTAATCCTCGCGATCGGGAAGAAAAGAACTGGAATGACGGAAAAGCAATGCCGCCTCCGAGACGCCCAGCTGAAAAAGCTGGAAGACAGGATATGCCTCACAGGCGTGCGAGATCCCGGACAACCCCCAGGAATAAGGAAAGACACATGAGTAGAACTCCACCTTATCCCAAGGGGCATGACCTCGGAAGAAATAGAGAAGATCCCGAAGAAGCGCGTTCACGCGAAAATGGAAAAGAAAGGAGCAGATCCCCTTCCGTCCATTCAGCCGGCAGATACTCCGCACACATGGATAGAGCGGAAAGAGATGATTTATACTTTGGACCTAAGTGCTTCACAGATAGGATCCGAAGGATAACTCTGCATTATTGCTTTGTCAAAGTTGGTCCAACGTACCAAAAATATACCGGTAGTACAAACCCGGATACCTGGCTTTCAGACTACTACACGGCCTTCCAGTTCAACAACGGGACAGACTTGGAAGCTGTAAAGTTTCTCCCCCTAATGTTACTGGATGGAGCTAGAGACTGGATTAATGGACTACCCTCCAGAACTGTCGACAGCTGGGATGATATGGCTCGAGTATTTACTCAGCATTTCCGGGGAACCTATAAGCGCCTAAATAGCATCAACCAGCTAAACCGTTGCACACAATTTGAGGACGAACCATACGTGGATTTCATCTCAAGATGGACGGCAATGAAGAATAGTTGCTCCGGAGTAATTGACGTTCAAGCAATGCATGCTTTCGTCAATGGCATAAAACCCGGACTTGTACCGTTCATGATCGGTTCCAAAAAGCACAAAGATCTCGGATCCATTCTTACAACCGCTAATGAACATGCATCAGCCAAGGACGACATCAGAGCAAGAGGAGGCAATATCGACACACTGATACAGGCCAAAAAGAACCCTCGCCCTGAGAAAAAGGAACTCCAGATGCAACACAAAAGCCCAAAGAGGTTAACATAGCCTTTGGAAGAGAAAATGGGAACAGGTGGAAAGGACGCAGTATAGAACCGATTAATTACACCAAGGAAGAATGGGAAAAGATAAAGTCGGAAAACTGCGTCCACCACTCGCAATTTGGGAAACCCACCCACACCAATGCACAATGCCGACTGACAAGCATATGAAAGGCAGTGTAGGTTCCGGAAACAAAGGGAAAAAATGCCAAGAGGAAGTTTTCCAAGCAAAAGCCAGAAGCTGAGAAAGAAGACAGTGGATCGGACACTGACGAAAAAATCCAGGAACAGCAGCGAAAAGGCGAGCTCAAGTTTCCGAGAGTTGATGGAGAATGTAACCTAACTTTCTTGGCAACTCCCTCAGCAAAGGTTGCAAAGAGAACGTTTCGAGAAATAAACGCGGTTGTTCCGGAAACCTCGAAATTCTTGAAGTATTCAAACACACCAATCACCTGGGATCAGTCTGATCATCCCGGAAACATCCCTGAACCCGGCACACAAGCTCTTGTTGTAAGCCCTATTGTCCAGAACACTAGGCTAAAAGGAGTGCTGATGGATGGAGGATCCAGTATTTACATAATGTACCTGGATACACTGAAGCATCTGAAAATTTCCGAGAGCCGGCTCAATCACAGCAACATATGTTTTCACGGCATCGTTCCTGGAGAAATTTCCCTATATGTCACTTTCGGAGAAAAAGATCACTTCCTCAGGAAAAAGTATCCTTCGAAGTGGTGCCGATCGAAAGCGTGTATCACGCGATACTCGGACGTCCAGCTTTCGCCAAATTCATGGCAAGATCATGTTATATTTATAACAAGCTGAAGATGCAAGGGCCCAAAGGAGGAGTAATCACCATATCTGGAGACTTCAAGTTGGCAAACGAGCTGGAAAATTAAACGCCCTTTGCGCTGAGAAAGTCATAGCAAAGGAAGAGTTGAAAGAGCTCGCCAAAGAGGTATCGCCGACAGAAATGCCGGCAGGAAAAGAAAGTCGGAAGCCAGCAGATAGCTTCAAAGCTTCCGAGAACACAAGACAGGTAATCCTAGATCCTAAAGATCCGACAAAATTTGTCGTAGTGGGAACTGGGATGACCGACAAATAGGAAAGCGATCTCATCAAGTTCCTCCGTGAGAACTGGGATATTTTCGCCTGGTGTCCAGCGGACATGCCAGGCGTACCAAGGGAACTTGCTGAGCATCAACTCAAGGTGATTCCAGGATCTAAACCCGTCAAACAAGGTCTCCGTCGATTTGATGAAAGAAGACGGAAGGCTATTGGCAAGGAGATTATCCGGCTTTTGGCAGCAGATTTTATCCGGGAAGTTATACATACTGAATGGTCTGCAAATCCAGTATTAGTCCCGAAGAAAGATAGTACTACCCTTAGGATGTGCATATATTACACCGGCTTGAACAAACTGTGTCCAAAAGATAGGTTTGCGTTACCGCGAATCGATCAAATAATAGATGCCACTGCAGGCTTTGAGCTTTTATGCTTTTTGGATGCATATTCTGGGTATCATCAAATACACATGAAGAAAGAAGATCAAATCAAAACTTCCTTCATAACCCCATACGGGACGTACTATTATATAACCATGCCATTTGGCCTGAAGAACACAGGTGCAACTTATCAGCGTTGCATGCAACGATGTTTGCATAGTCAGATTGGCAAAAATGTCCACGTTTACGTGGACGACATTGCTGTCGTTTCCAAGGAAAAAGACACGCTCCTTGAAGATTTGCGAGAAACCTTCGAAAATTTGCGCACTTATAAAAGGAAGTTAAATCCATTAATGTGCGTATTCGGGGTTCCCTCAGGAAAACTTCTGGGTTTCATCGTTTCTCACAGAGGAATAGAAGTAAACCCAGAAAAGATCAAAGCAATCTTAAACATCTCCAAGCCTACGTGCGTAAAGTATGTACAAAGATTGACGGGTTCTCCTGCAGCCGTTAGCAGGTTTATTAGCCGGCTGGGGGACAAAGCCCTGCCACTGTACAAGTTGTTGAAAAAATCCGACAAATTTGAGTGGACAGAAGAGGCAGATGCAACATTAACCCAGTTGAAGGAAACTTTGATGAAAGCTCCGATTTTGGCATCCCCAAAAGACGAAAAACCTATGCTATTGTACCTCACGGCTACAAACAGGGTTATTAGTGCAGTGATAGTCGTGGAAAGGAAGAAAGATAAACAAAGCATACCAGATCAGCATCCGGTATATTATGTAAGTGAAGTTTTCTCCGAGTCCAAACAAAGGTACCCACACTATCAAAAACTGGCATATGGCCTATTTTTCGCATCTAGAAAACTTCGCCATTACTTCCAAGGACATTCCATAACAGTGGTATGTAAAGCACCACTAGGGGACATAATAAACAATGCGGAGGCGACTGGCCGAGTAGCCAAATGGGGCATCGAGCTAGCATCATTCGACATTAAGTACCATCCTAGGACGGCAATAAAATCCCAGGTTCTGGCAGATTTTGTCGCCGACTGGACGGAAGCAATGGAAAAAACACTGATGCCGGAGTCCGAGTACTGGATCATGCACTTTGACGGATCCAAGATGAAGGAGGGCGCTGGAGCTGGTGTAGTCCTAAAATCCCCTAAAAGAGATACAATGGAGTATGTATTACAAAAACACTTCAACGCCAGTAATAACGTGGAAGAATATGAAGCTCTGCTTCACGGCTTGCATATCACAAAGGAAATAGGTGTCAAACGCATCTTATGATATGGCGACTCAGATTTGGTACTAGCACCAGCTCAGCCAAACTTGGGATGCCAAAAGACCTACCATGGCCGAATATCGGAGAACGGTGGACGAGTTTGCAATCTGTTTCTTCGGTTTTGAAGTGCTCCATGTCAAAAGGGAGGAAAATTGGAACGCGGATGCATTAGCCCGCATGGGATCAGAAAGGGTAAAAATCCTACCACCAGCTGTGTTCGTCCAACATTTGTATGAACCATCGATAAAAGGTGGAGATGTTGATTATCCTCTGGCTTCCGAGTCAATTAAAGTCATGCTCGTTAACCCGGATTGGAAAATTCCACATTTAAACTTTTTAGTTGATCAGAAGTACCCGGACGGAGCAGACAAAGTCTTGCAGAGACAGATTCAGCGTCAGTGCAAAGGATACACGGTAATTAACAATTGCCTGTATAAACGCAGTACTACCGGAATTTTTCTGCGATGTATTTCACCAGAAGAAGAAAGAGAAATCGTGCAAGAAATCCATGCCGGAGATTGCGGACATCATGCTCAATCAAAAATCATAGTCAAAAAACCATTCCGCGCAGGGTTTTTCTGGCTAACAGCCAAGACAGATGCTGAGCACATAGTAAATACATGTGCAGGGTGTCAATATTACGCCAAGCAGACAAATATGCCAGCCCAAGCACTCAAAACTATCCCAATTACATGTCCATTTGCGGTCTGGGGGCTAGATAAATATACCAAGTGGGTGGAGGCTAAACCCATCAAAAAGCTTGATGGTGTAACTGCCAGAAATTTCATCATTGACGTAGTCATGAGATACGGTGTTCCACACAGCATAATAGCCGACAACGGGACAAATTTCTCCATTGGAGAGTTGGCAAAATATTGCCGACAAACGGGAATTCGCCTAGATCTCGCATCTGTGGCAGACCCGCAATCCAATGGACAGGTTGAAAGAACGAATAGCTTAATCTTACAAGGAATACGCCCACGACTCGAATTTCCTCTTCATAGAGCAGCTGGAGCATGGGTAGAGGAGCTACCTTCCGTTCTTTGGAGTATTCGAACAACACCAAATAGGTCAACTGGGCAAACCCCGTTTTTCCTAGTTTATGGTGCCGAAGCAATTCTTCCAACGGACATGATCCATGATAGCCCAAGAGTGCAGGATTTCGATGACTCGGATGCCGAAAAAGCACGTCAGGATGCCGTCGATCTCTTAGAAGAGGAACGAGAGCTTGTGCTTCAAAGATCCGCCCTTAACCAGCAAGGTTTACGACGTTACCATAGTCTAGAAAATCAGGCATCGTTCTTTTAAAGAAGGCGACCTTGTGCTAAGATTGGTACAACAAAGAAAGCACAAATCAACCCCAGTATGGGAAGGACCATTCGTCATCAGCAAAGCTATGAAAAATTGATCATACTATCTTGTAGATATTAGGGATACGAAAGACCATCCTGACAAGCCGAATCGCAAAAGAAAGAGAAAGATAGATGCTGAACTAGGAGAGACAAAGAGGCCCTAGAGTATCCAGCAGGTACGTCCCTTCTATACTTACTTCAATTTCTAGGTAAACATCTTTGAGATCATGAAATAAAGTTGTCGGAATTCTTACATCCATGTTTTTATAAGTTTATTATAGTACAAAGCATGATTCCTCCTTATCTATTTCCCAATGATCTTACAAAATACTCAATGTTAACCCGAATTGTGCCTGCGTGCTCGGCGTTTAAAAACTGAATGATTTTCAGCCTACTAAAGGCTAAAGGAAACTCGGATTGTGCCTGCGTGCCCGAGTTTCATTCAAAAAATTCCTTACTATTCTCTAAGTATTATCTGATTGTTTATGTACTCTGTCACTGGAGCTAGTAAGTAAAAATGCCTTTAGTATGATCCGTGTTTCCGAGTTTGAACTGATCGGTTTTACCCAGTCACTTGGCACGAAGATTAAAGTACTACTGAGCCATTTCAAACAATAAGGACAGTTAAAGCACATAAACCAGAGAACTTAGAAGATAAAGGAATATAAAACCTGGAAAACTTGCAAAGGATTTAATAAATATTAACTGCAAAAGGCGGCGTACTTGTTCATACAAACGAATAGAAGCATTACAATAAAAGTTACATTTTAAAGTGCAGTAATGCTCCTATTTCCTATCTCTCCTATCCAGGGCAAGGAGAATTATTCAAGCATCCGAGTCTTCTTCATTGCTGTCATCCTCGGGGGCTTCTGGAATCTCTTCTTCCGGATAGGTGATGGAGATATTCACCATAGAAGCGATCTTGGTAGCGTGACCCTTGATTTCATCAAAGATGGTGGTCCGCTGGGTCTCCAAATATCCAAGAGGGATCCCGGATGCCACGCGCCAAGATTTGGCACTGGGATAATGCATACGCATAAGCCCTAAAGCCATGTGTGCACCACCCCGGGCCGCGGAGCGCAAGGTGGATTCCTTGGCCTCCGCAATCTCTATGATGGCTCCCAGAAGTTTTTCAACTTCCGAGAGTTCCCCAGACTTTGTGGGAAGGTATCTGTTGATGATCAACATTTCCGGAGCTTTGATCGCGGTGAATACCTTCCCAAAAGCTCGGATTTTTTCAATCCGAGTAAGTTCTGGGTTATCTCCTGTTTTTTCAGACAAACAACCGAAGGGTTAGTGGAAAAGCAGAGAAAGAAATTAAAACATGGAAAATCCGGTACAAGTAGATAACTTACCGAGGATCTTTTCCATCTCAGATCCTTCCTCCAGGCGCAGGGTCAAGGAATTCTCCAAATCTTGGATGGTTGCCTTGTCCTTGTCAGCTTGTTGGGAGGCCTTGCATTGAGCAATGCCAAGAGCTAAATTGCTGGCCTCGAGCTCCTTCTAAACCTTCATAAGTTCCTTATGAAGGTCCAAGTTCTCCCGGCGGAGATTCTCGGCGTTGCCGGCGTCTTTAGAAACTTGCTTGGCTCTCGCCAAAGCAGCTGAAAAGCAAGGAAAAAATTCCGGGTTAAGAAAACTCGGAAAATTACTTAGAAAAAATTATGGACTAAAAACTTCAGAGAACTAAAATATACCTGTTGTTTCCTCCAGCTTTAGCTGAGACGATGCCAGCTCTGCTTCCTTAACGTCAAGAATAGATAGAAGGTTTCGAACCTCCTTATTCATGACGGTAAGTTTGCTGAAAACTTCCAGGTTTATAGTTTCAGCGGTCTGCTGAAACACGGAAATGAAACGTCGTGTTTAAGTTAGAAACAAGCATGATAATAAAAGCAATAAGTGAAAAGCAGGCATTTTACTTATTGCTTGGGGCCTAGAGAGAATACCTGGCTCATCCGCTGTAAACCTGCCAAATATTCGGTGAACTCCTTTGCGTACTCAGCAAAAGGAGTCCCAGCAGCGCTAAGGCCCTCGTTGATATTCTTGAATTCTTTATCAAAGGTGGGAATTTCCTCCTCAGTTATCCGAGAAGGACCTTCCACCTCAGGGACCGCCCTTTCCCTCGTGTCCGTTTCCGGCACAATAGACTGGCTGGTCTGCTGGGTTTCGACGTTGGGGGTAGCAGCATGCTCTTCTGTTGCTACTACCGGTGTATCCGGAGTAGTAGCAGGGGAAGGATGTGGGCCTCTGCTGGCCACAGATTTGTGCCTCTTCGGCATTTTAGGCTTCAGAGTAGAGGGGGGCAGGCTAAAAAAGAGAAAAGACGGAAAGTTAAAACTCCAAGACAAAGGGAAAAATTCCGATAAAGAAAAACAACCTAGACGTTCAAACCTGGAGGTGGCGACGGGAACCCCGTCAAGATCAATGATTTCCTGTGAAGTGGAAATCTTCTTGCGCTTACGTCCGCTGGCAAAGGTGGCATGCAATGCCTCCAGCTCGGCATCGGAAGCAAGTTCCGACTCAGGAAGTTCGGTAATCTATTAAAAAGGCAAAAGCCAAGTTAAAAACACGAAACCGAGAAAACGAAAAGGATCTAAACCCGAAAGGCAAAGAATTGTACCTTGGGAGCCAGATTCGAAGCTGTATACATTGGCCAGCTTTCTTCATATTGGTCGCGGGAGGCGACCAATTGATTCGCGCGTTTCCACAAATATTTTGCCGACCAAATCTTGCTCGTTGTCCGCATAGCATCGCCGGTTCCCGTGTAATCACAGAGGAGGCGATTGCCGTGATTAGCCAAAGGATGAATCCGCCTTTCTAACCAGCATAGGACAGTGTCGATGCCAGTTAGAGGCAGATCGGAGGCGACGAGCTTCGCGATGCGCCACTTGATCCTGAGAAGATCCGGCGGCAGGGTTTGAACTGCTTCAGTTCCCCAGTTCTCTTGGGGGACAGCAGCGGTGTTCGAAAAAGGTGGAACCCCGGTGGTTTTCCCAGGGAAGGGAACGTCGGGATGATAGAAGAAGGAACCCGTCCAGAATTTTACGGATTCCGATGTCTTGATCTTGGGGAACCAATCCTCCCTGAATCTGCGCAGGGTAAAGGATATGGTCCCACAAGTTGGGAGTGCGCCCTCCGAAGAGTTCCGCTTAACCAAAAAGCAATAAAGCCGTAAATCTAACCTAGGACCTATACCTAGATATCCCTCGAAAAGGGCCTGAAATCCGACTAAGTAGAGGATGGTGTTTGGAGGCAGATTGTGGGGTTGGATGTTGTAGTGAGCTAGAACTTGGAGAAAAAAGGCGGACGGTGGAAAACCCATACCTCTCGCGATGTGGGAGGTAAGGAGAACACGTTCCTAGTCCTTTGGCGCGGGCTCGGATTCGTCTTCCGAGCTCCGCCATTTCCCCTTCAGCACAAGCCCCTCCTTCTCCATTGCCGGAAGGAGGGAAGGCGGAATACTGCTCGTGCTCCAATTGCCGGCAGTTCCCCTTCATCTTCCGCTCCGGCGGCGGCGGGCGCTGCGACCGCCGCGACCGCAAGCTCGTCTCCGACGAGGGTGATTTTCTCCTCCGCCGTCTCGGGCGCGAATGGCGGGGAAGGCGTGGAGGAGGACCCCGCAAGATCTGCGGCGGCGAGAGGGATTTCCTCGCCGACCGCACCACCAGTAGCTTTCGCCGGCTCATCACCGGTGGCGTGCACCGGTGAATCCACTAAGGGATCCATCACGTTGATGATCTCGTCAATCTCTGTTTCTATGGAGCGTGCCAGTGAGGAGCTCGGGGATGCCATCAGTGGGCGGCGCGAAGGGATTCCGGCTACTCCGGTGAGGTTTCGGGTGGCGTTCGTACGTGCGCTCGGGAGTGGCTCTGCTACGAACTTGGCCGCTGGGAATGGTGCTGCGAGTGAAAGCGGAAGGTTTGCTGGGAGGACGGAGACGACTATTTATAGCCGGAATCCCGTCATGCGTGCTAACGACTCTTTTGACCATTGGATGATCAACGCGTGTCACTCGCCGGAAATTCCGGGAAATGAAACGACGGGTGATTATTGCTATCTCCTCGTTTCCCACAAGAATCTGTCAGGGATATGTTTTTGGGTTTCCCGCGTGAAACCCAAACGTCCCTTACGTCAGCATGATTAAAGCGCTGACATAGGAAGTTCCTTCTTCACGAAGGATCGTGTTAGAAAAGCCGGGTTTTTTGGATTTCGAGTTTTCGTTATAACATCCTTTGAGAAGAAGAAGAAGAATCAAGACTGCAAGCCGATATTTCTCGGAAAATATACATTTGGCGAAAGACGGTGAATCTGGGTCTTAATCCTTCTTGGGGGATACTGTCGGATATATACCGAATAGGGGTATATCAGATGGCAGTCTAAAGTGCCGGATTACCCGGGTGGCCCAAATGGTAGTGGGCTACGGTCCATTGGGAGGCCCAGTAAGCTGACACACAGAAGACGGATTCTAGAAGAACCCGGATCACGGCCCACGTGATCTGGCTTGGAGAAGAAGGCGGATTCCTTACTTCCAAGTTAATAGTTATTGTAGTCTACTAGGTTTCCTACTCTATATGCCCTAATCCGGCAATTATATAAAGCCGAACGGGAGATAAGATAGACAATAAGCTAAAGGCTAACTCGCCGATAGGTTGATCCTTGACGAGCAGCTAATAGAACCTCACATTGTACTCTATATTCACAGGCTTTAGTCCTGAATAGTGATATTGCAGGAGTAGGAACATCGCATTACTGCGTCGTACCGAACCTGGGTAAAAACCCCGTGTCATTGTCCTTCGCACAATCACGTCCCCCCACATCTCTATCAGTAGTCTCATGGCACCCCCGTCTATGAATTCTACTACGATGTCTCGACACTCGGAATTGGAAAATTCGAAACCCGGAAGTCTTAGAATCTCCGAAGGTTCCACAGAGTCCCTAAGAGACACGAAGAGGGACCACAGGGGCCCACACCATAGGGCGGCGCCCCCCTTGGCCGCGCCGAGGGTGTTGTGTGCCTCTCAGGGCACCACCCCCTTTTCCCTTTCGCCTATTTATTCCCCTCCGAAGGAAAACCCTAGGCACCTGATCAAATATCCCCGAAAAGTTCTGCAGCCACCGTCGTCGTCAACCCTAGATCAGGGGGTTCTGAAGTTGTTTCCCGGCACCCTGCCGGAGAGGAGATCATCACTGGAGGCCTCTTCACCACCATGACTACCTCCGGAGTGATGCGTGAGTAGTTCATCCTTGGACTACGGGTCCATAGCAGCAGCTAGATGGTTGTGTTCTCCTCTTATGCCTGAATGTTTAGATCTGGTGAGCTTCCTAACATGATCGAGATTGTTCTTATGTAATTCTATGTTTTGTGTTTGCTGGGAACCGATGAATATTGAACTTATGCCAAGTTGATTATATTCTTTATTGCATATGTTATCTGTGATCTTGCATGCTTTCCGTTTCTAGTGGTTGCTCTGGGAAAGTAGTTGCTAGTTACTCCAAGAGGGAGTATTTATACTCGATAGTGGGTTCATGCCTCCATTTCGCATGTGCTCGAGTGACAGAAACGTGACGGGGGAGGATATGTTGTTGCCACTGGGGAGAAAACAACGGTGTGAGTGCCTGCGTGTACAATCATTTCTTACATTACACACATTGCTTAATGGGATTATATGTTGCTTGCAACTTAATACCTAAGGGGGTTCGGATTATAACCTGAGGGTGGATTATTAATCATAGATAAAGTTGTATTACACTTTATGTATATTGTGGTAATGCCCACACGAAATATCATAGTAGTCACCATGTCATGAATGTGCACTACGGTGCAACCTCTATTTGTCAATTGCCCATCTGTAATTTGTTCACCCAGCATGCTATCTTTTATGGAGAGACACCACTAGTGAACCTATGAACCCAGGTCCATTTACCTACACTGTTAAACAAACCACTACAATTTTCTGCTTTCTTTACTTACTTCAAGCATACAACATTTTCCACACTATACGTCTAATCTTTGTTTTCAGCAAGACCGGTGAGGTTGACAACCTCACTGTACTGTTGGTACAAAGTATTTTGGTTGTGTTGTGTGCAGGTTACGCGTTGTTGCTGACACCGGTGAGGCGCCATCACCACCATTAGTGGCATCAACCTTCCGAAGATCCTCTTTCTTTTACTGGATTGATAACCTTGGTTCTTAACTGAGGGAAGTTCTTACCGCTAGACTCATCAGACCCTCCTCTTTGGGTTCCCAACACGCCATCCATAGCCACAAGAATTCCTGGCACTATCAGGGCGTAGCAGGTGCAAACAAACTTATTTGAGAATACTAAGCTTATGAGCTAACAAAGAAGAAAGATCATGGAATAATATATCTACATGCAACTCCCCCTTTTCTACTTAAGTCTCACGTATTGTTGCTAATGACCAATGTTAAGTTTGCCAAAACCAGCGAGATTATCTTTAAGCTCAAACATCGATACCAATACTAACGACAAGATCAATCACAAACAAAAATTGCATACTAAAATAAAATAGAACAAGTAGATGATGAAACTTCTCATTAATATTTCATTAAGGAAACTCAAACCAAGGGATACAACGATAACCAACTAAGGAGTGACAGTTCCATACTGCAAACCATACTATATGATATTTTCTCTACTCATGATATGAATCTACTAAAACGTAAAAAGGAGTGAAAGATAAAGCTGATACCGCGGCACTCCCCCAAGCTTGGAACAAACCAAGGGGATGCGAATACCAATGACGAATCAATTCTTCGGTGGTGGTGGTGAAAATCCTTCTCAATGAGCTTATCAATTGATTTCTTCAGTTCTTCAGTTACGAATATAAGCAGACGCATCATATAAGAAGACACATCATTGTTGTACTCAATACAGTTTGGATGCTTGTCAATCGGTGCATTCCATCCATCCGAATTTTCATCCCACACTTCCGTAGGTTGATATCTTTCTCTATCTGTATGGTTAGAACGATACATATCCCGGCAAGAAAGCAACCTGGACTATGGTACCATCATATATTGACATTCATGAATTAAAGTGTGGAAAGGTCTCTTAATACTCAAAAGTGGAATATCCGGGGATATAAAATGACATCGGGACAGACATCCAGTGTTAGTCCTTGCCGTGGGCTTGGAAGTTTTTGCAACCACTCCAATGATTGCGATGGTAGCACGTTGACACACTCGTAGGTCTTGTACATCTCCTTCAGCTCCACTATCAATCTCCTTCTTCAACTCCCGGTCTTAGAGATCTTCTTCCTTTGGTCCCTTCCGCTTGTTGTTGCTGGCGGAGACCATGGTTCTTCCAAAACTGAAAACAGACCCTGGCAGAAACAACTCGAAACGGAAACACGGCGAGAAAACGATACACGGACCTCGAGGGATCCGGGGGATTATATAGCAAAAACAAACGTAACAAAAGGAAAGTCCAGGTCGAAAACGAGTCGGAGAGAGGCTCCGGGGCGCCCATACCATAGGATGGCCCGGCAGAGGTGGGACCGCGCCACCTGGTGGTGTGGTGCCTCCCGGCACCTCATCGAACTCCTCATCGGCTCGGTATTTTTCATACTTTCCAAAAATCCATAATCTATAACTGAAAAGGTATTTCGCGAACATTTTATTAACATAATTGTTACCTATTCCAAAACTGACTCTGCAGATTCTGGAATCTTCCCTCCGATGAATTTCTCCGGAGTCATTACTTGGACAACATCGACATCTTCATCATAGGAATACCCAGAAATATAATGTTTGAGTCTTTTTTCATTTACCACTTGTGTAGTGTTATCCTTGAAGGAACCAATTTTAATTGCCCCTGAACAATACACTTCTTCAATAATATAAGTTCCTTCCCATCTGGAGAGTAATTTTCCTGCAAAAAATCTAAGACGAGACCGATACAATAGAACTTTCTCACAGACAAGAAACTCTCTTTTAAGGATTCTTTTATCATGCCATTGTATAACTTTTTGTTTTAAGTGCTTGGCATTTTCATAAGCTTCACATCTCCATTCATCTAAATGATTCAAATCAAGCATTCTTTTCTTACCATGAATTTTAAAATCTTTATTTAATTCTTTCACTTCCCAATAAGCTTTGTGTTCTAATTCTAAAGGCAAGTGACAAGATTTTCCATAAACCATTTTATAGGGAGACATACCCATAGGATTTTTATAAGCAGTTCTACAATCCCATAAAGCATCATTCAACTTATCAGACCAATTCTTCCTAGATTTATTAACAGTCTTTTGCAAGATAGATTTAATTTCTCTATTTGATAATTCTACTTGCCCACTGGTTTGAGGATGATAAGCTGAGTCAATTCTATGATTAACATCATATTTAGCAAGGGTTTTTCTAAAACCACCATGAATAAAATGAGAACCTCCATCAGTCATAAGATATCTAGGCAAACCAAACCTAGGAAAGATAACATCTTTAAGCATTTTTAACGAGGTTTCTCCATCATCACTTTTAGTGGGTATAGCTTCTACCCATTTAGTAACATAATCAACAACAACAAGTATATGAGTATAACCATTTTAAGGAGGAAAAGGACCCATAAAGTCAAATCACCAACTCATAGGAATTTCATTACATCTAGAAATATTCCCTACTCTTTGACATTCATCACAAGATAAAATAAATTTACGTGCATATTTGAAGAGAGTAGGCCAATAGAAACCTGATTGTAGAACCTTCTTTGCGGTTCTATCTCCAGCGTGATGTCCTCCATAAGCACTACTATGGCACTTCTTCAATATTTAACGTTGTTCATGATCTGGAACATATCTTATCATAATACCATCTACTGCTTCTTTATATAAATGTGGGTCATCCCAAAAATAATGCCTCAAATCATAGAAGAATTTTCTTCTTTGTTGAGCTGTAAATGTTGGAGGCAAATACTTTGAAACAATAAAATTAGCGTAATGAGCATACCATGGACTATCTTGGGGTTTTACTTTTATTGCAGCCAATTGTTCATTTGGAAAACTATCATTAACATGATTAGGGTCAAAAGTAGTGTTTTCCAATCTAGACAAGTTATCAGCAACAGGATTTTCAGCACCCTTCCTATCCATAATATGTAAATCAAACTCTTGTAAAAGGAACACCCATCTAATAAGCCCAGGCTTAGCATATTTCTGTTCCATAAGGTATCTAATAGCAGCATGATCAGTATGAATAATAACCTTTGAGTCAACAATATAAGGCCTAAACTTATCACAAGCAAAAAACTACAGCTAAGAACTCTTTTTAAGTAGTAGCATAATTCTTTTGAGCAGCATCAAGAGTCTTACTAGCATAATGAATAACATTCAACTTATTATCTATGTGGTTCCCAAGAACAGCACCTACAGCAAAATCACTAGCATCACACATAATTTAGAAAGGTAAATTCCAATCAGGCGGTTGCCCAATAGGAGCAGTAGTTAAATCATTCTTTAAAGTTTCAAAAGCTTCCTTAAAATCATCATTAAAAACAAATGGTACATTTTTTTGAAGAAGATTAGTAAGAGGTTTTGATATATTACAGAAATCTTTCATAAACCTCCTGCAAAAACTAGCCTGACCAAGAACACTACGAATACCTTTAACATCCCTAGGACACGGCATTTTCTCTATGGCCTCCACTTTGGCTCTACCAACTTCACTACCTATTTCAGAAATTTTATGTCCAAGAACAATTCCTTCATTGACCATAAATTGGCATTTCTCCCAATTAAGAACAAGATTAGTTTCCTCACATCTCTGCAAAACTTTATCAAGGTTGTGAAAACAATTATCAAAAGAAGTTCTCTTGACGGAGAAATCGTCCATGAATACTTCAACAATTTCTTCACAAAAACCATGAAAAATAGCATACATGCATCTTTGAAAAGTAGCAGGAGCATTACACAAACCAAAAGGCATATGTCTATAAGCATAAGTACCATAAGGAAAAGCAAAGGTTGTTTTCTCTTGATCTTGTTTCCTAACAACAATTTGAGAAAACCCAGAATAACCATCAAGAAAGCAAAAATGAGTTTTCTTAGACAACCTCTCTAGCATTATGTTTCAGTATTACTGGTTGACGAAGAAGAATATCGTCAATCTCGTTTCTCTCTTCCATAAATACCTCACTCTCATGGTCCTCCATATATTGATGGAAAGCATTGTTAGGAGCAAGAGAAATAGAAGCAACTTGTTCAACTTCAAAATTCTCATCAGGAAATTTAGATTCATAAGGTGCTCTAGCAAATTTGGAGAAATTGAACTCATAAGATTTTCCATCAAATTTAGTCAAAATCTTCTCTCTTTTACAATCTATAATAACACCACAAGTGTTCAAGAAAGGTATACCAAAAATAATAGGACAAGTATTACTAGTAGCCCTACCAAGTACTAGAAAATCAGTGGGATATTTAGTTTTACCACATAAAACCTCCACGTCTCTAACAATACCAATAGGAAAAACAGTTTCTCTATGCAAGCTGAATAACCACATATATATCTTCAAGCTCACAAGAACCAATTTCATGCATAATTTCTCTATAAAACTCATAAGGTATGGCACTAGAACTAGCACCAATATCACACAAACCATAATAGAAATGATCACCAATCTTAACAGAAAGCACATCAACACTAGTTTTCTTAGATCTATGAGGATGTGAAACAATGTTTGAAGCATCCTTACAAAAGACAATGTGTTCATCCTCCACATTTCCACAAACAAGATATTTTACTATTGCTACAGCAGATTCAAAAGTTATTTGTTCACCAGGTTCAATAGATTTCTTGTTACTCTTATTAACCGCACTAGCTACCATAGAGTATTCTTTCACTTTAGTAGGGGAAGGAATTTTTTCAACATAAGGCTAAGGAATAGCAGGATTAATAGCATGCACTTCTATATAATAGCAGGAACAATATCTTTATATGGTGCATGGTACTTGTGATAATTATTTTTAGGAATATCAAGATAGGAGGCAAAAGCTTTAAGACAGTTTGCAGAAAATTGAGAATCAAGACCACAAAAAACACTAACATCATAGAAATCATTGGTATCCATAAAATATTTAATGCATTCATAATCATAATTTATACCTGACTTTCTAACTTTGTCGTTCTCCCATCCTTCAGTTTTTTCTTGAATATGGTCATTAAGATCCCATTTATCTTCTTCCTTCATACGTGTGAATGATCTGGAACAAGTAGCATCCAATAAATCCTTATCATGAAGAGAAAGCCTTGCATAAAAATTATTGACAACAATATTACGCGGGAGTTCATGAACGGGACATTTGAGCATTAATAACTTCATTATCCCCCACGCTTGGGCAATACTCTCTCCATCACGAGGCTAGAAATTGAAGATTTGATTCCGATCTTTATGAATCTCACTAGGAGGATAAAATTTAGAATAAAAGAGAGGAACAATTTCCTCCCATCCAATAGATTCACCATTCCTCAGTAAAATTTGAACCATTCAGCGGCTCTGCCTTTCAGAGATAAAGAAAATAATTTCCTTTTAACTTGATCTATTGTAATTCTTGCACACCTGAATAACTCGGATAATTCATGTATAAAGAGTAAATGATCGCCGGGATGGACAGTTCCATCACCGTAATAGCAGTTATCCATAACACGTCCAACATTTTTCATAGCTATTGTATAAGGATGCAATTCAGCGGATAACTGATCACTAACTACCCTAGCAGTGATAGTAGTACCTCCAAACAGATAATCAAAAGTATTATCCATGATGAAATAAAATAGCAGACGTAAATAAAAAACAACACTTACAGTAAAAGTTTATCTTACCAATTCCACTTACCAATAGCGCTTCACTCCCCGGGAACGGCACCAGAAAATAGTCTTGATGACCCACAAGTATAGGGGTGTATCGTAGTACTTTCAATAAATAAGAGTGTAGAACCCAACGAGGAGCAAAAAGTGTTGACAAGCAGGTTGGATAGAGGATTCACTATAAACACTAGTAAACGGGTTTTTGGTTGTTTTGGATATAGCAGATAAATAAAGTGCGAATAAATAAAGAGCAGTAAATAATATTGCAGCGAGTGGCCCAATCCTTTTGAGAGCAAAGGACAAGCCGGTTGTATTACTGATGACTACCAAACATTCTCGAGGACACATGGGAATTTCATATAGTGTTTCGCTTCGTTACGGTTGATTAATATCCATTGATTCGTGAAGTGTTGTGTGGGTTAACCTATGGTAATGCACTGCCCAAATAGCACTAATACATACTTGTATTAAACCCCTTGTAAGCAATCCGCAAATATAAGAAAGTAATTAAGATAAAACTAACCACAGCCTTAAACTCAGGGATCCTACGCTCCCTCGTGCATTGGTTTCCTAACATAAAAGTTATAAGATGAAGACTCAACATAAAAGTAAAAGAAAGACCATTCACAGAGGGAACCAAGGATTAACTCATGTGCTATAGCTTTTTATTTATTAAAACATAGGTACTGAAAACTGTTTTGAGAGAGGTGTATGTTTATGCCAACGAATAGCAAACAGAGAATACAATACGTCACAAGTTAGCTAGACTTTAGAAGAGATGCTCCCATTTAAGTATGTTCTTTTTACTAGGGTCAGTAGATCATCCATCTTCTCTTTGCTTTACACAATTATGCTTTGACTGATAAATCAGGAGCAAAAAGGGTGAAGAGAATTTATAGTAACCAATTTTGTGGCTGGGCACCCCGTTGCCAGCTCTTCTATCAATTTGGATAAGAGGATGTCCCACTAGTACATGTGTGTAAAGTCCAATCAACAAGTGAGATAAAGATCGTCTACCTGCATCCTCATGAGCTAAAACATGAGCACAAAACATGTATAATTTTGAAGGTTTCAAAGGTAGCACATGAGAAATTTACTTTGGAGTGGCCCTTAAATACTACATGTAGGTAGGTAATGTGGACACATTTGGCAAAATTTTGGTTTTTGGGAGTTAGATGGACGAGTAGAGCTCATGCTCAGCACAAGTGAAGGCTAGCAAAAGACTGGGAGCGACAAAATAAGAAAGCAATAATGGTCATAATCATGCATAGCGACAAAAACTTATTGATCAAAGCATAAATGATATTACAAGTCAAAAACTAAATGATCATAGAGTCTAAAGATGATTGTTTTGTAGTCATAACATGGTGTAAGAATGCGCCAAGTCAACCAAATAAAGCATTCAAAGGAGAATACCAAAATATTATGCTTTCATATGATAAAAACAACTCGTGATTTCTTTCAATGGCACATTAAGCACTTTCAGATGTTTGATACAAGTCATTCTACATCAATAACTACTAGGCATTACAATAGTATCTAACATGGCATGATAAAGTCTAAGACACTGTCTAAATAAGCTTATTTTTGCACCGTTATAAGCATGAAATATTTTATTTCTTTCCAATACCAGCAATTTATTTAAACAAAAAATCTCCAAATAATATATCAATGAAACAAGAGTACTACTAATATACAAGAACTAACAGCTCTGAATAAGAGATGCATGAAAAACAGGAGCTAAAAAGTGAAGGAGTTGCACTAGCTAGACAAAAATTAAGAATACGAGTATTTATATGAAAAAGCGGAGCGTGTATCTCTCCCACACAAGAATGCTAGGATCCAAAATATTTTATTGTAGCAAAGAAAACAAAACAAAATAAAAGAAAACAAATGCTCCAAGTAAAGTTCATATGATGTGACCGAATAAAAATATAGTTTCACTAGAAGTGACCTGATAAGTTCCTGATGAAGAAGGGGATGCCTTGGGCATCCTAGGCTTAGATGCTGGAGTCTTCTTGGAATTTGCTAGGATAAACCACGGGGGCATCCCTTAGCTTTGTATTTACACTCTTCTTGATCACATTATATCACCATCTTTTCTTGACTTCTGAAAACTTCCTTCACAACAAACTCGAAGTGATTCTCATTAGAGGGATAGTGCATAATCAAAAACTCACATGTTCTGCATGGACACAAACATTTTTATTACTTTCTAAACATTAGCTACATCCACTGATGTTTTGTGGAGCAAAGAAATCCACTCAACATAGTAAAAGAGAGAATGCAAAGTAAAAAAGGCAGAATCTATCGAAACGAGAACAGTTTGTAAAGACGATTTTTTTTCGAGGCACTTACGTTGCTCAAATAAAAAAAATTAAAACTAGACAAAGTCTCGGAAATAGCTGAGGATCATGCAAAAAAAAAATCAGGTCGTTTCGATTTCTCTGGAATTTTATACAAATTTAACAGTGGACAGCAAATATGTGTTTCTGCGTAGAAATCCAAATCTAGCACTAACTTTACACTAGAGACTTTACTTGGCACAACAATTCAAAAACGTATAGATATAAAGGAGTTGCCACAGAACTAAACAACAACGTAACTCAAAGAAAACAGAAGAAAAAATTGCAAAAATAAAACATGGGTTATCTCCCAGGAAGTCCTTTTCTTTAACGCCTTTCAGGTAGGCACAGAAAGAAAGAATCTAGTGTTTTCAAATGAAGACGCATCCAATTTGAGATCAGGAGCCTTACGTTTACCTTTCTTACCCTTACACATGATTGCAGCCCGGTGTGGAGGTGAAATTCATGGTGCCTTTTCCCATATCTATTGTTGCTCCCAAGAACTTTAGCAGAGATCTTCCAAGAGTAATTTGGCCTTCTCCTACACATTCAATAACAACATAAAAAGTGGATACCGTTCTTCCCAGGAGATTTGTAAACACTCCTTCAGCTACCCCAATGGGTAATATAATGTCATTATTAGTAAGAGTTATTCCTTCTCCACCCTCAGAAAGTCCCCAAAGATTCAGAGATTCGTAAATCTTTTTAGGCATAAGACAAAATTCAAACAAAACATCACAACGAGCATGAAAAGTTTCACCGTTTATAGCAACTTTTGAGGTTTCAAAATTTACTGGGACATAATCATAATTTTCATGAATTTGATTATAGACTTCTTTTAAACAAGATATATGTGTCTCAAGAGTGTTTAATCTATCATGAATTCTCACAAGGTCTATATCATATTTACTAGGTGAGCTATAGTTTGCAATGAACTTTTTAATGGCATTAAAAGCTTGATCCCCATCTCAATGAAGGAAATATCCTTCTACTACAGTATCCAAAGCATATCTTAGCAAAGAACAAGACCAAAGTAAAAGCTATGAAGAAACGGTCTTAGAGCCATGTTAGGTTCAGTTTTACAATAGGAATCAGAAACTCTACACCAAGCTTCTTTAAAACTCTCCTCACTCCCTTGTTTGAAAGTGAAGATCATTTCCTCGGGTGATATGGTAATAGGGACAAAACTAGACATAAAGGCAACATTAAATAGGAACTTTTTGTGTGTGTTTTTGATATAAAGAAGCAAACAAGACAAGATAAAATAAACTAAGAAAAAAAGAGTAAAGAGATTGGAGGTGAGAGACTCCCCTTGCAGAAATCCTCTTCCTCCCCGGCAACGGTGCCAGAAAAAGTGCTTGATGCGTGAGAGAATACATGTTTGTTGGGAGACCCAAGAGGAAGATATAAAGAGTGCAACAACAAGTTTTCCCTCAGAAAGAAACCAAGGTTGAATCGAACAGCAGGAGAAAGAAATCACTTTTGAAGGTGGTTGGCAGATGATGTTAGCCGGGCGCACTACCAGGCTCAGCAACAACGTGAAATCTGCACACAACACAACCAAGATACTTTGCCCCAATAAAATAGTGAGGTTGTCAATCTCACCGGTTTTGCTGAAAACAAAGGATTAGACGTATAGTGTGGAAAATGGTACATGTTTGCAGTGAATGAAAAGACAACAATGATTGCAGTAAAAAGAACAGTGCTTGTCTTCTTGTAGTAGGTTGTATTATAAGTGTAAAAAATGGACTAGTTCCACAGTTCACTAGTGGTGTCTCTCCTTAAAAGATAGATAACATGCCGGGTAAAAAAATTACAGCTGGGCAATTGACACAAATAAAGGTTGCACCATGGTGCATATTCAAGACATGATGATTACTATGAGATTAATGTGGTCATTACAACATAATACATAGATCGTAATCCAACTACATCTATGACTGATAATCCACCCTCAGAACGTAATCCAAGCAGACTTCGGGTATTAAGTTGCAAGCAACAGGTTATTGCATTAAGTAAAGTGCGTAATGTAAACAATAAAATTATTCTTAGACAAAGCATTGTTGTTTTCTCCCTAGTGGCAACATCACATCCCCCACCGGTTACGTTTCTGTCACTCGAGCGTGAGTATAAGGGAGGCATGAACCCACTATCGATCATAAATACTCCCTCTTTGAGTTACAAGCATCACGTGGCTAGAGCATCTACTAGTAACAGAGAGCGGGAAAGATCATAAATAACATAAACATGATAGATTGATAATCAACTTGACAGGTTGCCGGGGAGAGTTTCAGAACCCTCCCGAATTAGGGTTGACGATGATGGCGGTTGCGGAATTTTTCGTGGATGGAGACTCGGGTATTTAGGGTTTTCCAGAGAAGGGGTATATATAGGCGAAAGGGCGATGTCGGTGGATGCTCAAGGGGGCCACACCACCTGGTGGCGCGGCCACGCGCCGCCCCATGGTGTGGCCACTCTGTGGTCCCCCTCCGGATCTCCTCCGGACTCCGTGTACGTGCATAAAAATAGGCCCCTGGGATTTTGTTTCGTCCAATTCCGAGAATATTACCAGAACAACTTTTCCAAAACTAAAAATAGTAGAAAATAGTAACCAGCGTTGTGGCATCTTGTTAATAGGTTGTCCTAGGAAATCCATAAAAATGCTATAAAGTGTATAGAAAACATGTAGCAATTGGAAAGAAAACAACATGGAACATCAGAAATTATAGATAGGTTTGAGACGTATCAGCTGCCACGTCGTCTGCAAGTGCTGATGCAGCGCCAACTCTACTTAAAAGTTCATGCTCGACCACTGCCGCTGCTAACCCTTGCTCCAAATTCTCAATGAGGACTTCAGCCTTGTCGTCCGGTAGGACTCTTGCCTCTTCGTCTCTCTTGACGCTGGTGCCCGCCAGCAGAAGCCCTTCCCCGTCCTGATCGGGTCCCGCTATGATAGGTTCCATGCTGCCCTTCATGGTCTCTTCATTGTCTCCAAGTCGGACGGACCCGAGCACTTCATCTACAACCCAGTGATCCGCAAGTGTGCTCCGTTGTCGATGCCTCAGATTTACGTGGATTTCATCGACCGTATTGTCGGCTTCTTTCAGAACCAACCACTTTGGCTAGTCCGGCATACTGCGACCCAATAGACACGGATTTCATAACTTCTTACCGCGTCGTAGAAGTGGGATCGCCATCGGGTAATCCCCGACCACACATTCCATAGCGAGCAGAGTTGTTGCCTTCTTTGGAAGTGGTGTGGTGAACTCAGCTGCCCGGTTGTTGTAGTGATCCACCGATCCACCACAACGGCAGTCTGCACTAGAAACTTGGAATACCTTACATAGTGGTGTTTGACACAACTACTGAGATATTTTGATTGATGTCTAGTCCTGCTCCTTCCCTTGCCTAGTTCAACACACAAGAGTTGTTGTTGGCGATGGATGACACCCTTGATTTATGCAGAATCAGCAGGAAGAGAGACACCATAGATGTTTGGGTGATGCAAGACTACGACGCTGAAATTTGGTCGTTCAAACATCAGATCAATTTGTCAGCGATGGACAGTTTTAATTCAGAAATGACAATGTTCCCTAAGATGCTTGTGCTAAATAGAAGTGAGTTTCTGATCCAGTCTCACTTAGGTCTCCGCTACGCTACGATATTTATGGCAAGTTCTTGGTTATGTGAAAAGCGAAGAGGACTGAACAATCTACTTGCAGATTATCGGGCATTACCTCCCAGAGAGTGTTATTCCCCTTCCACTATTCCATGAGACGAGATAAGAAGACGAGCCGCCATATTATATTACCTAGGGCTATAAGATACAATGCTTGATCTGGATGCTCTACATTACTCGTTTGCTGCTCCATTGGAGTATCGATTCTGTATGAGCCTTGTCTTTTGTTCTTCTTTGTGATGCTAGTAGAACTGAACATTCTCGAGACTATGCTACAAAAATTCTCTATTTTATTTCCCTCATTTACTCTAAATTTGCATTTTTAAGAACCATAAAAGGCGGCATGGTTGCAATTAGAAACGTGTAATTTCTCCCTCAGATGTTATTTTTAATGACTTCGTGATACTCTAAACGTGCCATGCTGTTTCTTTCCGGGAAAAGAGTGTCAGTACACATTCATCATGAAAATTTAGCTTTGGCTATGCTCTTTCTCTAACTGAATACTTTTCTTTGAAGAATTCCTTCAAGCATTAGAACTACTTGTCGCGTTCAGGGTGAATGGGTGCTAGCTCCAAATTTTAATACGTTTTCGATTTAGGTTTGACACAAAGGTAAATTCTCTAGATATACAATTAAGGTGAATTTACCTTTATGACAATGATTACACTAAGCAAGATACAAGCACAAAGTAAAGCTAAACGATAGAAGGAACCGACGTGGAAGCATGGAGAGAGAAGGATGTATTCCCGAGTTCCTCCTTTTGAGGGGAGTACATCTCAATGGAGGGGTGTGAGTTTCACCATAAAGGCATACTCAATGCCACAAAGGCCCCGCCCTATTGTTTGACAACCCTCACCACAAAGGCCTAGTACACCTTCCACTATAAGAATCCTTTGTGGTGGAATCCAAAGCCTTGATGTCAGAGTTGACGCGCTCGTTGGTAAACCCCAAGAGAAAGGTTGTGAGGAGTGTAGCAGCAAGTTTTACCTCAGAAAAGAAATCAAGGTTGAATCATACAGTAGGAGGACAGGCAATCTCTGAAGGTTGAAGCAGCTGAGGTGGCAGGGCGCACTACCGGTTCAGCAGCAACGTGGAACCTACACAACATAATCAAATAACTTTGTCCCAATGAAGCAGTGAGGTTGTCAATCTTACCGATTTTTCTGAACACAAAGAGCTTAAACGTATGGTGTGGAAAACAGTAGGAACAGGATGAGAGCAGTAGCTTATTTTACCAGT
Source organism: Alopecurus myosuroides (assembly GCA_028641055.1). NCBI lineage: Eukaryota > Viridiplantae > Streptophyta > Magnoliopsida > Poales > Poaceae > Alopecurus > Alopecurus myosuroides. The sequence goes on along the minus strand of CM054063.1, from coordinate 289,788,572 downwards.
ACAAGGAAAAATGACCGGGGTCCACAGTTCACTAGTGGTGTCTCTATGTAAAAGATAAATAATATGTGTGGTGAACAAATTAGAGCCGGGAAATTGACAGAAATGAAGGCTGCACCGTAGTACATATGCAATACATAAAGATTACTATGTGATTAATGCGGGTATTACAACAAGATACATAGACCGTTATCCAACTGCATCTATGACTAATAACCCACCCTTCGAATATCATCCGAACAAACGTTGGGTATTAAGTTGCAAGGAACAGATAATTGCATTAATCAAAGTGTGTAATGTAAACAATAACATCATCCTTAGACAAAGCATTGTTGTTTTCTCCCTAATGGCAACAACACATCCTCCATCTATCACGTTTCTGTCACTCGAGCACATATGCAAAGGAGGCATGAACCCACTATCGAGCATTAATACTCCCTCTTGGAGTTACTAGCATCTACTTGGCCAGAGCATCTACTAATAACGGAGAGCATGCAAGATCATAAATAACATATGCGTGAAGATAGCATGATAGATTGATAATCAGAAGACATAGCATTCAACATTCATCGGATCCCAGCAAACACAACATGTAGCATTACATAAAGATGACCTTGATCATGTTACGCAGCTCACAAGATCTAAACATGAGGCACAAAGTGGAGAGAACAACCATCTATCTACTGCTATGGACCCGTAGTCCAGTCATGAACAACTAACGCATCACTTCGGAGGAGGGCATGGTGGTGTAGACACCTCCGATGTTGATTTTCCCTCCCGGCAGGGTGCCGGGGAGAGCTCCAGAACCCTCCCGATCTCGGGATGATGATGACGGCGGCCTCGGGTGTTACTCGGGTAAAAGTGATATATCCTAGGGTTTTTGCCTCGAGGGGAATAAATAGGCGAAAGGGCATAGGCGGTGGAGGCTTGGGGGCCCCACACCACACCCTGGCATGGCCAAGGGGGACCGCGCCACCCTATGGTGTGGTCCCCCTGAGCCCCCTGGTTATCTTTGGGACTCCATGGAACCTTCGGGATTTCTAAGACTTCCGGGCTTCAAATTTTCCGATTCCGAGAATATTTCCAGAACAACATTTCTGAAACTAAGAACAGCAGAAAACAGGGAACTGGCTCTCTGGCATCTTGTCAATAGGTTAGTCCGGAAAATCGACAAAAGTGACATAAAGTGTATAGCATACATGTGGGAAATAACATGAAAACAAACATGGAATATAAAAAAATTGAGATTCGTTTATGACGTATCAACATCTCCAAGCTTAGTTCCTACTCGTCCCCGAGTAGGTAAAGGATAAAAACAAATAATTTCTGAGGTGACATGCTACTAACATAAACTTGATCATCATTAATGTAAAAACATATGTAAGCTGAGATCATAGAACTTAAACACAAACATGATAAATAGAACTTTAATAATAAAGCATAGCAATCACTTTGCATCATGAGAAGTAACTCAAATAAAAGATCACGAATAAAAATGCAAAGAAAGATATACGTTTGTTTCAAGTATAAAGAAAGCACGACAAAGTGATATTTCGCTAGTCCTTAAGAGTGGGGCAAAATATAAATGCCAAGAAACCTTCAAAGTTCATGAGGAAGACTAGAAAAAATAATTAGAGAACAAGAAATAACACATCATGAATCAATTAATAATGTTTCTAGGACAATTGCACATAAAACTCAAAATGGCAAAAATGCTCTCTCAACTGTACATAAAGTTAGAAGATGGAGACTCAACATAAAAGTAAAAGAAAGGCCCTTCGCAGAGGGAAGCATGGATCACTCATGTGTTAGAGATTTTATTTTATTAATAGAGGTATTAAAAGTTTGAAACTTCTCCCATCTATCTTACACAAACCATGGCTAATCGAATCCTCGAGTGCCTGCCAACAATCACATACCATGGAGGAGTGTCTATATTTTGGGAGATGTATGCTAATGTCAATGAATGGTAAACAGAACATATAGTATGTCACAAGACAACTATATTTCACAAGAGTGGCTCCCATATGAAGGACGCAACTGGTGTAGAATGCCATCCCTCTTTCTCTTTTGTTTACACAATTATGCTTTGACTCGTAAATCAGGGGCAAAAATAGTGAAGAGATTTTGTGTGTATTAATTTGGGGCTGGGCACCCCGCTGCCAGCTCTTCTATCAATTGGATAAGCGGATGAAGCCACTAGTCCAGGGTGTGAAATCCAATCAACAAGTGAGATAAATATTCTCTATTTACGTCCCCATGAGGAAAAACAGGAACACAAATCAGAAATAATTTTGAAGGTTTTAAAGGTAACACATGAGCAATTTGCTTGGAGTGGCAGTTAAATACCACATATAGGTAGGTATAGTGGATACAATGGGAAAACTTTGTTTTTAGAGAGTTGGATGCACGAGTAGAATTCCATACTCAGTACAGGTGGAGGCTAGTAGAAGACTAGGAGCGATAAATCAAGAGAGCATAAGAGCCATAATCATGCAATGCAACATAAACATCATTAATCAAAGCATAAGTGGTACCACAAATTCTAAAATTAAATGATCATAGAGGCTATTAGTGACTGGTTCATAGTCATAAACATGGTGTGAGCATGGGCCAAGTCAACCAAATAAAACATTCAAAAGAGAATACCGCAAATTTATGCTCCAATATGACAAGAACAAGTCATGATTCTTTCGATGGCCATTAAACACTCTCAGATATTTGAGGCTAATCATGATACTCAATAAACACAAGGCTTTAAAACTAAAATAACATCTAGCATTATATGAAAAAGTTCCAGCCATAGTCTATACAAGCTTCTACTTGCACCGTTAAAAATTCTACTTCAAGCAGCAGTTTCTTTTCCCAACAAGCACCATACGAAAGATGTTTTAACAAAACTGTTCTACATGCTACAGAAAGAAAACATGATATTAATCACATAACACTACTAAAACTAACAGCTCTGAACAAGAGATGCAATGAAAACAAGAGCCGAACAGCAATTTTCGCAGTAACTAGAAGAAAAACTAAGAATACTAGTATAGAAAGTATTCACATGAAAAAGAGGAGCGTGTCTCTCTCCCAAAAAAGGATTCTAGGTCCAATGATATTATTCCAGAAAGGAAAACAAAAGAAAATAAAATAATAACAAACAGACGCTCCAAGAAAACATCATATGATGTGACCGAATAAAAATATAGCCTCACAAGGAGTGACCTGATAGATAGTTGATGAAGAAGGGGATGCCTTGGGAATACCCAAGCTTAGATTCTTTAGTTTTATAAAAAATATGCTTGGATGAACCACGGGGGCATCCCCAAGCTTTGATCTTTCACTCTTATTGATCACATATATCACCTCTTCTCTTGACACTTGAAAACTTTCTTCACACCACACTCAAACAGTAATTCGCATTAGAGGGGTTAGTGCAACAAATAAAAATCCATGGGTTCTGTATGTCACAAGTGCTATTGATATTTTTAAACATTATCTACAGCCTATGGTGTTTTTTGAAGCAAAGAAATCCACTTGACATCGCAAAAGAGCCAATGCAAGAAAAATGGCAGAATCTGTCAAAACCAGAACAGTCTGTAAAGACAAATTTTCCGAGGCACATAAGTTGCTCAAATCTAAAAACCTATAGAACAAAAAGGTTTCGGATTTATCCCAGGAATAAGCACAAAAAGTTTCAGGTCATTCTGATCTTCCATGATTTTTCACGATTCTTTACGGTGGACATCAGAAATCTGTTTTATGCGCAGAAATCCGAAAACCAACTCCAACTCTCGTCAGAAACTTTACTTGGCACTAATAAAACATGAAAAGAAATATACAAAGGAGTTTCTACAGAAGTATAAAAACCCTCGACTCAAATAAAATAGAGAAAAACAAAGCAAAAATAAAACCATGGGTTATCTCCCAAGAAGTGCTTTTCTGTAACGCCTTTAGCTAGGCCCAGAAAAATGGAATCAAGTATTTTGAACTGAAGAAACATCCAAATTGTACTTTGTTCGAATAACGGAATCAAAAGGCAACTTCGTTCTCTTTATAGGAAAGTGTTACATACCTTTCTTGAGTGGGAACTCAAATTTAATATCCCTCTCTTTCATATCAATAATAGCACCAACAGTTGTAAGAAAAGGTCTTCCCAAAAAAATTGGACAAGAAGCATTGCATTCAATATTCAAGAAAACAAAATCAACGGGGCCAATATTATTATTAACCATGATAAGAACATCATCAACTCTCTTCAAAGGTTTGTTTCTAACATTAACAATAAGACGAAAATCCAAATAACAAGGTTCTAATGGTGGTAAATCAAGAATGTCATAGAGTTTCTTGGGCATAACAGAGATACTAGCACCAAGATCACATAGAGCATTACAATAAAAATCATTAACTTTAATTTTAATAGTCGGTTCCCAACCATCATCTAGCTTTTTAGGGATAGAGGCTTCATATCTTAATTCTTCCTCTCTAATTTTCATGAGAGCATTTGTAATATGTTTTGTGAAAGCCATATTCATAGCACTAGCATTAGGACAACCAACAACCTTTTTTAAGAACTTAATCACTTCATTTATGTTGCAATCATCAAAGTTCAGATCATTTTTAGCAAAGGTAAGGGGACTATTTTCTCCCATGTTTCTCAAAATTGCAGCACTTTCATCAGAAATATTTTTAGCAGTTTAAGGAAATTTGCACTTTTAATAGAAGAACTGGGAGTGTTTCCAACACCAATTACTTTACCAGTGATAGTAGAAGGTTTTATAGCATGATAAGCTTCATTTTTACTCGTGGTGATAATTGTGGAAACATTGCCAATTCGAATTTGGATCGCATTCGCAGTAGCAAAAGGATTCTCATTTATGGTTTCATTTTTAGCAGTCATTCTCTTAATCAAAGAAGATTCTGCTTCAAACATGGATTAAATAGAAGTTTTAGCATGAGCAATTTTAGTTTGCAAATGATATATTTCTCTATTTAAACTCTCAAGTTGATAACTAATATTTTTAAGCATGATAGATTGTTCTTCCATGGTCTTAGTAAATAGTTTATTTTGCTCATATTGCTTTTTGCATAAAGTTTTTAGTGGCTCTTTCAACTTCTGAAATTCTTTCATTAGTCATTCCAGTTCTATCATGATTACCACTATTAAGAGGATAAGTCCTATAAGTGTTCCTACCAAAATTATTTCTACAAGCATTGTTGTTTAAATTATTATTTTTAATGAAGTTCACATCAACATGCTCTTCTTGAACAACCAAAGAGGCTAAGGGAACATTGTTTGGATCAGTAGGAGCATGGCCATTAACAAGCACAGACATAATAGCATCAAGTCTATCACTCAAAGAGGAGGTTTCTTCAACAAAATTTACCTTCTTACCAGTTGTAGCTCTCTCAGTATGCCATTCAGAATAATTTACCATCATATTATCAAGAAGCTTTGTTGCTGCCCCCAAAGTCATTAACATAAAGGTTCCTCCAGCAGCTGAATCCAGAAGGTTTGTTGAAGAAAAATTCAGTCCCGCATAAAAAGTTTGGATGGTCATCCAAGTAGTTAGTCCATGGAGTGGGACAACTCTTTACTAAAGATTACTTTTTTCCAAGCTTTAGCAACATGATCATTATCAAGTTGCTTAAAATTCATAATGCTACTTCTTAAAAAAATAATCTTAGCAGGAGGATAATATTTTCCAATGAAAGGATCTTTACACTTAGTCCAAGCATCAATACTATTTCTAGGCAAAGATAGCAACCATTCTTTAGCTCTTCCTCTCAAAGAGAAAGGAAACAATTTCCATTTAATAATATCTCAATCTGCATCTTTATATTTTTGCATCTCACATAGTTCAACAAAATTATTAAGATGTGCATCATCATCATCAGTACTAACACCAAAAAATTGCTCTCTCATAACAAGGTTTAGCAAAGCAGGCTTAATATCATAAAAATCAGCAGTAGGAGCAGGTGGAGCAATAGGTGTGGTAATGAAATCATTTTTGTTGGTGCTAGTAAAGTCGCACAACTTAGTGTTCTCAGGATTAGTCATTCTAACAAGATTAAAAACAGGAATAAAACTACAGCTAAAATAAGAACTATTTTTTTGTGTGTTTTTTATAAAGAGAAGCAAACAAGATAAACTAAAATAAACGAAGAAAAACTAAAAAAAAAAAGTAAAGAGATTGGAAGTGAGAGACTCCCTTTGCAGAAATTCTCTTCGTCCACCGCAACGACGCAAGAAAAATTGTTGGCAAAGTTGAAGATGGAGTGGCTTCTTCTTTATGACTTCGAGTTCCCCGACAACGGCGCCAACAAACTTGTGATGGCAGAGTTGACCCCCAAGAGAAAGATTATGAAGAGTGCAGCAGCAAGTTTTCCCTCAGAAAAGAAACCAAGGTTGAATCGACCAGTAGGAGGACAAGCAATCTCTGAAGGTTGAAACAGCTGAGGTGGCAGGGCGCACTACCGGTTCAGCAGCAACGTGGAACCTACACAACACAATCAAATCACTTTGTCCCAACGAAGCAGTGAGGTTGTCAATCACACCGATTTTGCTTAACACAATGAGGTCAAACGTCTGGTGTGGAAAATAGTAGGAACAATATGAGAGCAGTAGGTGATTTTATCAGTATGAGGAAAAAGGACTGGGGTCCACAATTCACTAGTGGTGACATAAATACCATGTGTGATGAACAAATTAAAGCTGGGCAAGTGACAGAAATGAAGGCTGCACCGTAGTACATACGCAAGACATAAATATTACTATGTGATTCATGCGGGCATTACAACAAGATACATAGACCGTTATCCAACTACATGTATGACTAATAATCCGCCCTCCGAATATTATCCGAACAAACGTTGGGTATTAAGTTGCAAGCAACCGATAATTGCAGTCAGAAAGGTGTGCAATGTAAACAATAACATCATCCTTAGACAAAGCATTGTTGTTTTCTCCCTAATGGCAACGACACATCCTCCATCCGCCACGTTTCTGTCACTCGAGCAAAGACGCAAAGGAGGCATGAACCCACTATCGAGCATAGAAAATCCCTCTTGGAGTTACTAGCATCTACTTGGCCAGAGCATCTACTAATAACAGAGAGCATGCAAGATCATAAATAACATATGCATGAAGATAACATGATATATTGATAATAAGAAGACATAACATTCAACTTTCATCGGATCCCAGCAAACACAACATGTATCATTACATAAATATGATCTTGATCATGTTAGGAAGCTCAGGAGATGTAAACATGAGGCACAAAGTGGAGGGAACAACCATCTAGCTACTCCCAGAAGGGTGCCAAGGAGAACTCCAGAACCCTCCCGATCTCGAGATGACGATGACGGCGGCCTCGGGTGTTTCTCTGGTAAAAGTGATATATCCCTAGGGTTTTTGCCTCGGGGGGACTAAATAGGCGAAAGGCAAAGGCGGTGGAGGCCTGGGGGGCCCACACCACCCCCTGGCGCGGCCAAGGGGGGACCGCGGCACCCTATGGTGTGGGCCTCCCTCCGGGTCTCTTTGAGACTCCGTGGAACCTTCGGGATTTCTAAGACTTCGGTCTTCAAATTTTCCAATTCCGAGAATATTTCCAGAGCAACTTTTCTGAAACTAAAAACAACAGAAAACAGGGAACTGGCTCTATGGCACCTTGTCAATAGGTTAGTCCAGAAAATCGATAAAAATGACATAAAGTGTATAGCAAACATGCAGTAAATAACATGAAAACAAACATGGAACTTCCGAAATTAGGGATACGTTTACGACGTATCAAGCCTTTACAACGAGTATGAGGCACACACACTCACAACTGAATTAGGGGCTCTTAAGAACACGATGAATATGCTACAAGAAACAAGTGAGTAACAAGATTCCTATGTTTTCCGCAAGGAAACTCTAGGCTCAAATCTCTCAAGTGAATGAGGGGAAATGAAGAACGACTTGGTAAAGATCTTGATCTGGGACTTCTCCTTCAATACTCCAAGTATCGCCGAGTTTGGGTGGAGGAAATGGGATATCTCAAACATTAGGTGATCTCATTAATGGGGGAATTGAATTTTGAACAAGCTAACCCCTTGGACAAGAAGGGGATCCCTTTTTGTAGTCTCCCTTGAACACTAGCCCTTTTTCCTGCCAGAGACGACCATTCCGGGTTCAATCCGGAAATTCTGGATTTAATCCGGCATGTCGGAATAATCTGTAAAAATCTGACAGCTCACCAAGATTTTACGTTCAATCTGACATGTAGGATTTTGCAGAATAATCCGACAGCAACCTAAGGTTTTTACGTCCATTCCAGATTCATTTTGGAATGTCGGAATAATCCGTAAATTCCGGATTCAATCCGATAACTCACATAATTCATTATCTTCGATATTTGACCACAATCTTGTTCTCCTTCACCACAAGATCGACACCACTTTGCAATAGTAATTAATTTCACCTTAAGAATGCATCACACGGTGAGATATTACTTATGTAGTTAACGAACACAAAAAAATTAGGAGGGAAATAAATGTCCTTTCACATGGTGTGCGAGGAGAGCGCTTGACGGGTGAGCAGACAACGGGTTGATCTCCTCAGGCCTTGGAGCGCGCGGCAGGCCAGAGCGGACAGTGGGGGCTTGGAGCGAACGGAGGAGCGGATGGCATGGCGGAACATGGCTTCAGGAGGAGCATGTCGAGGCGGAAAGATGGGCGAACGAGTGGGATCCGGTGGCAGGATGACGAGATCTGGTGGTGGTGCCGGCCAGAAAGCGACGACGGGGTGGAGAAGTTTCGGACGGGATGAGGCAATGGTGGATGTCGGGGCGGGTGTTGGGGATTTCCTTTTTCTCTTCGGCAATTCTAGTTTGGTCAGTCAAGAGAGGGGGAAATAGGGGGCGTGGAGTGGCATTCTGGACGTAATTTTCATGAACGCCATGTCTATTTCCTCAGAACGGTTTGCAGGTTGAGCGGAGATGCTCCGGAAACATTTTCTCCCCACTGCACATAAGACCGTTTCTAGGAGGTTTCTCGGTGGTGGTGGTGGGGGGGGCAGCCGAAGTCTTCTTTTCAGTTTATGCGGTTGGGAGCCTAGAAGCCATCCCACAGGGGAGTGTCCCTTAATCCACTTTCATGGCCATATAGAAATTCTAGCATACCCACTATATTTCTGTTCCGGAGAACACACATAGGCTGCCATCGGAAAATGTTTTCCGTAACGCGATGCGTTGGCAAAACAGATCCGATCCTCCAAACTAGTACCCATTAAGAAAATTCATGGATTTGAGTAACATAAAACCTAAATAAAAAAGATAAATATAAGTTTAACATAATAATGTTTTAACATTCCATAATACAACATTCATCCAAACTACGACACATTTTCAAATCGAATAATTAAAACAACAACGAATAGTCCGAACTATAAATAATGGTTTGAATCACACATGGATACAAATAAGAAAAATGATTAAAAGGGAAATCACTTCCCATGTGCTCAATAAAATCATCACGAAGCTGGGTGTGATGGTCATGTCCTCAATCTTCCGGTAGGTCTCAAGAATTGTTTGGATCTGGTCAATGTTCATTTGAGTCTTCACCCGACTGCTAATGTTATCAAAAAACAATTTCAAGTTTAAACCCCTCTCATCCTCGATGATCATGTTGTGTAAAATTACATAACCGTCATGATGATTTGGAGGGTTATCTGATCCCAGAATCAAGATGGTCCTCGAACAATTGCAAACCTAACTTGCAACGTACCAAATGCTCTCTCAGTATCCTTTTGGCACGCTTCTTAGGCTGCACCATAGGTAGTTTTTTTTTCTTGCCTACGGGTTTATTGATGGTTTTCACAAATGTCGATTACTGAGGGTATATACCAAATGCTCTCTCAATATCCTTTCGCAAGATTTGACAATGCGAACAAATAGAGATCTACCTATCAGATAGTGCCTACAGAAGAGATGATCTAGATATGTCGGTACCTCGGCGAAGTAATCCTTCATTAACATCGTGTTTCCGAGAGGTCGGTTCCGCGGAATGCAAAGATGCCCGACCTTCGATCTGGTCCTCTTCCTCTTGGCATCGTTCTCGTATTGTTCGACAAGATGCAGCATGACCATATTCTCAATGTCGTCGTCGCAGAGCAGCTCCTCAATGTCGGAATCATCCGAATTGGACGAGGACAAGGACAACTAACTCCAATCCATCTAGAAGTAGCTAAATATTGGTCAAATTTGACCACAAATCCTAAAATGCCAAGGCTAAAGAAGCCAGAAATGGTTGAATCTTACCGTCTTCTCCACCGACAGGACCTAATCTGACTAGCGCCGCCTGACCTCTTCTCATCGACATCAGCTCCAAATCGTCGGCTCTAACGGACGACCGCCTGAAAGAATCACTATATGCTGCTTAGAAAGGAGCAGAGCACCCTTTCCTCTCCTCGGGAGCCGAGCTCTATGCGGGATCCATGGAGACGGCAGCGGCTGCGCAGAAGGAAGGGGTGTGGAGAAGATACGCTACCCCAGTAGCTGAAAGGTGGTGGAAACAGAGTGGCATGAGATGGCGAAGCTATTCCGCGGTGCGGGAAAGCCGGGGCCGGCGAGGGCGGCAAGGGGATGCGTTGGGATTCGGCGGCAGTGTAGGCGGAAGGGGCGCACGGTGAAATTTTAGTCACCACTCACTCACGCCAACGATGGGATGGGAGGAACAGGAAGAAGAGCCGCCAATCCCTGGGAAAATATCCCGCACACTCGAAAAAAAAATCTGGACCTCACCAATATGGGGGAACTGTTTTGGCCAAAAGTTCATCCTGGACCCGGAAGAAACAGTTATTTTCCGAACCGGCGGATTTTGTACTATCTTTGCAACCAGCCGAGCTCCTTTTTCTTTAACATAAGCCGCAGCTCCTTTCTTATTGTCACCAAGCCGAACATGCAAGCCCAAAGCCCATGTCTGCTGAGTCCATCAGGCACGGAGCCATCATCACAAAATCGTATCTTAAACCCTAATAAAAAGAAAAGACAAAATCGGATCTAACCCTAAAAAGAAAAGACAAAATCGGATCTAACCCTAAAAAGAAAAGACAAAATCGGATCTGAGGGAGCACCGGCAGCCAGTCAGTCACCATGCCAGGCAGAGGCGGCGCGACCATCCTAGACGACCTTCCCGAGTCGATCGTCGTCGAGGACATCCTCGTCCGTTTGCCGCCAAAAGACCTCCTCCGCTGCCGCGCCGTCCGCAAGTGCTGGCACAGTGCCACCTCCACAGATAAGTTCATGCTGGACCACCACCGCCGCCAGCCCTTGCTCCCAATCCTCAGCCACGGCTTCGCCCATATCCTCGAAGAGGAGGACGCCCGCCTCTTCGTCTCCCGTGACGCCGGTGCCGGCCAGCAGGAGCTCTACCCCGTCCTGATCCGGTCCGCACGCCATTGTGGATTCCATGCTGCCCTCGATGGTCTCTTCATCGTCTCCCAGGGATCCGAGTGCTTCATCTGCAACCCGTTAACCCGCAAGTGTGCTCCGCTACCGACGCCTCCGGTTCAGTTTCATTTCCGGCACCATATTGCTGGCTTCTTTCGGCACCAGCCATCCGGAGAATACAGAGTGCTTTGGGTCGCTATTCCAATGTACTGGGTCGCACACGACACCAATTACACAACTTCTTACTGCGTCCTAGCGGCGGGATCAGATAATCCAAGATGCGTCCAACAGCCCGAAGGAATGGCGTCGCCTTCTTTGGAAGCGGTGTTGCGGACTGGGCTGCCTTCTCCGAGTAATCCACCAGTCCACCACCATGGCAGCCTGCACTGGAAAATTCCAACACCCTCCATAGTGGTGTTCAACACAACAACTGAGATATTTCGGTTGATGTCTAGTCCTGCTCCTGCTCAGTTGAGCACAGATGAGTTGTTGTTGGAGATGGATGACACCCTTGCTTTATGCAGAATCAGCACTAAGAGAGACACCATAGATGTCTGGGTGATGCAAGACTACGATGCTGAAATTTGGTCTTTCAAACACCAGATCAATTTGTCAGTGGTGGATCCTCCATGTTCCGGTTCCAAGACAGTGCTCCCTAATATGGCTCAGCTGAATGAGGGTGAGCTGCTGATCCAGTTCTCTGTTGGGCATGTGCTACGTTATGGTATTGATGGCAAGTTCTTGGGATATGTGAAAAGCGAAGAGGACCGGAAATTCTACTTGCAGATTACCAGGCATTACCTCCGAGAGAGTGTTATTCCCCTTCCACTATTCCATGAGAGGAGAGAAGAAGATGTGCCTGAATTTTTCGTAGGGCTATAGAATGCAGTGCTTGATCTGGATGATCTCCGCACTGATGATTTGTCGTGCCATTGGAGTACCTGTAGGTTTCAGTTAAGCTCGTTGTCGGATACTGTAGCTCGTCCGACAACAGTCTGTTTCAGGTTCAGAATAAGACCGTTCGATGATCGCCTGTGATCTCGGACGAGTAGATAGGATTAGACCGTTTCCATACTGTTTGTTAGGATCTGTAGCTCGTCGCATCGACGTGGGATGGCACGTCCAGTAGGAATGGGTCGTAGCTAGATTATCGGGGCCGTTAGCCCTCGTTCTCTCTGTACTCGTTAAATAACAGAAGCAGAAAACCGAAAAGCTGCAGTGGTTGAGCGCAGCACAAAACCTTGTGTGTTCTTGTTCTCTATTCTTGCTTTGATTCGATCATCTAGATCACCTAAGAGAGAGACAAGAGTTGCCACTGCAACGACAGTACCTATTCTATAGGAGCCTTGTTTTCTTTCCTTCTTAGAGCTGCTAGTAGAACTGAACACTCGGGGAGTCTCTTTGCTTTCACTTTGCATTTTTAATAAACCACTGGAGGCACCATGGCTGCAATAAAAAACGGGTAATTGCCCCCACAGATATTATTTGAATGACTTTGTGTTACTCTACTCCATACTTTCCATTTGGCTTTCTTTCAGGTGAAATAGTGTCGGTACACATGCCATCAAGAAAAGATGAGATATTAAGAAAAGATGAGATTTTAAATTTACATGGTGAAAATTTGACTAGGCTGAATATTTTTGTATGTGAACTCTTAGATCACATGGAAAGTACAGCAATTTCAGTGTTATGTTTATAGGCTGAAATGTGAATTCTGACTACTCTTCATGTGGATTAACTCTTATAACGTTTTAAATTCAGCAACTCGGTGATGCTTTTTGGGGTATTTAGTCCAGCTCCATGTCTATCTCACTGCCTAATATACTAATCAATGGTCCAAACTTTGATATCACATAATTCTACGGATGCCTAACAAGGTCTCAAATTATTCTCAATAGTTAACTTCATTGCCGATCGTACTTTGAGATAAGACCTCTCTAGGTTATTAGTGATAAAAAATGCAAAAGAAACTTCCCAGATGAAATTAGAAACTACTCTTACTGAGAGTTTTTTATCTTTTCTTTTTTGCACACTCAAATTTAAGTTTTGGGAACAGTGATGAATCATCAAATTGCATTTATCGACATGATTTGCAACAGCACATTTTTTCCGTATAATTACACAGCTCGAACAACTACCCTGAAAACATGCAAGTGTCGTGCAGGCGGGCTACATTTAGATTTTACACAGCACGGTTTCATCAAATTGCATCTATCGACATGATTTGTAACAGCACCGTTTCTTCGGTCGAATAACTACCTGAAAATATGCAAGTGCTGTTCAGGTGGGACTACATTTAGAGCATGTCTAACAGAACCCTTACAATTTCGCCCCCTAAATCGCGTGTAGAGGGCCCTGCACACGAAATCGAGGAATTTTTGTGCTCAGATTTACACGTTCATCTAGCAGACCCCCTATCGCCGCCCTGTATGTTTGAATTTAAACTTCGCGGGAGAATAGATGAACTCGATTTTATTGATGATCACCATTGCTTACACGAAATCGAGCTCGAGCTCGTCCTAACCTAGTCTAGTCTAGGAAGACGACGGGGCCGGAAGCCTCCATCGCCTTGAATTGCTCGACGTCGGCGACGGCCCTCGCCTCCTCCTCCGCTTCCGCCCGCGCCGCTGCCTCCGCTTCCTTCTTCGAAAGCTCGACGGCCGCCGCGAACGCGGCCTCCTTCTCCTCCGCTGTCGCCGCGCCGGAACCTCCGCTTCCGCTTGCGCCGTCGCGGCCGCGCTTGCACTGCTGGTGCGTCTCCCAATCCGCGCGCCATTTCGCGAATTGGGGGCCGCTCATCGGCCGCGGCGGCGGGTCGACGGAGTAGTACCTCCCGCCCTCGGCATAGTCCGCCAGCGACGCCGGCATGCTTGCCGGCCACGCCGCGTACTTCCAGGCGGCGCGGCGGCTCCCTGCAACGGAATGCTTGCAGTGGAGCCGCCACGCCTCCTCGAGCGACTCCGGCTCGTGGCGGCGCTTGGAGCGGGCGGTGGAGGAGCCGGAGCCGTCGGGGGAACTCATCGCCGTTGGTGGAATCGGAAATGGGGCGGCGGCGCGCGCGGAATCGCTCACCGGAGTTGCGGCGGCGCGCGGCGGAGCTAGGGTTGCGGGTGGGGGGTTGGACCCCCATCCCAACCCTCACCCACTATAAGTACGGGGCGGCGGGGGCGGTTTCGCAGGCCCCGTAAAAATTTCGTACGGCCAGGCCGCATACGGGGGCTGCTAGACGGCCGTTTTGGCCCGCACCCCGTATGCCGCCGGAATTTTACGGGGCGCTCGCGATATAAGGGGCCTGTTAGACATGCTCTTAGATTTTTGCATTCACCTGTTTCATTTTCTCGTTCCATAAAGACCTGGGCAACATGGTGTTAGTATGATACTAACAATAGTAGAAAAAATCATGGAATGATTGCTAGAGTTTGATTCCCATCCTTGGATGAAGACGTTCAGATTATCTGTGATTTAGGTGGTCTTGGCTTAGAAACATGTTCCATTGGGAACAACTTTGGGCTTGTCCTAACAAAGACAAAGAGAGTGTTAACTGTTCTGTTGTATAAGTGTTAAATCATTTCATGGAGCTCCGAGGAACTTCGGAGCTGGGTACCTTACAAATATCCAAGGGCCATGGCATGCCAAAATTACTCTTACGTGCGCTGACATTTTTATGCTTTCAGAGATTTTGAGTATGGTTCTTTGAGATGGGACTCAAACACGGACACATATATTCTTGGCGGGGTCGAAGGAATAGCAGGATCAAAAGAAGGGCCAACCAGAATAAGATGCCAAGATCTTACTGCTAGTGCTTTTGCGTCCATCTTAATCCATTCTCAAGGCCTTAGTTCCTATTTTTTGTGAGTCTCTATTCTAGGTTCTTCTATATACTAGGTACGGAGTGCGGCTTTCCTCGCGAGACAAATCTCCCGTTTATTGAACCTCCGACAATTCAAGTGGTGTGTGACCTTTGACTCATGACATTTATAAGACTCCCAGAAACCATTTTGAAACAAAATCCTAATCGTTTCAAAATAAAATAAAGCTAAGATAGTATATTCAAAACAAAAATTACATTGACATTTGTCTTAGGTCATAAGCAATAGGAGATCTCCAAAAAACATAGGTACATAATGTAAAGTATTGTGAGTATGAATAATAAACATTGAATTGAGGGACTAATCATTTGTATAAAAAAACTGTTAGTACAGTACATATATTCCATGAATAATCTGGATGAAATACATATTCTTTTCCACAGCCCACGTAAGTTTATTGATACAAAGTAAACTACAGAGTTACAGACTGGATAGAACTATAGAAGACATGAATGGGCTGCACAGAGATCCAATGGCATTGCTTGCAAATTACTGCCTGCTTTGTAGACATGAATTGCCTGCAGAATGCAAATAAAACTTATCAGCCCGGCATATGCATGATGATGACACAAAAAAATAGAAATTTGAGGCAAAATCAGAACATTTGCACTTAGAATACTGGATATGTACCTTTGCTTTAATGCATAAGAAATCAGGCATTTTAAGTATTACGCACTTGTATGGATAATTTTACAATGCTGAGAGTTCTTCTCTTCAATTTTTTGCACATACTCAATTTTAAGTTTTGGCAACAGTAATGTGATCGAACTCTCCTAGTCAATGTTGATTCAAAAGGTTAGCAGCATTCTTTACCATTAAGTTGCTTCTATCCGCATTTTCTCCGGAATATATTAGCGGCTTGAACAACTACCTTGAAAATATGCAATTGCCGCGCCGGTGGGACTAAACTTAGAATTTTCCGTTCCCCAATTTCTTTTCTCGTTTCGGAAAGAACTGGGCAACATGGTGTTAACATAGCTTGTACTACCAATAGAAAACCAAATTATGGAATGATTCCTAGATTGAGTTTGTTTCGCATATTTGGATCAAGAGGTTCAGATTATCTGAGGAGGTCTTGGATGATAAACATGTTAAGTGGGAATAACTTTGAGAATTGTTAAATCTTCTGGTTTATCAGTGTTAAATATTGAGCTAGGAGGAACTTTGGAGATGGGTACCTTATAAATATATCCGTGGCATGCCAAAAATTCCTCTTGGGTGTATTGACATTCTTATGATTTCAGAGGTTAATTAGAGCTGTTGTTCAACACTGGGCTTAAAATACTTACGTGTACCATCAAATTTAATGGGCAGAAGTGTAGCGAAGTTTTGGAACAGAGCAAGTATGTTCAACGGAGTTCAACGGGCTGGATGGGATGTACCCTAGGGTAGTTCTATCATTCACTGCGATAGAAAAACAAATTTGTTTCCTTTACTGCTAGACGCGAGGATGTTTCTTTTACCTCTGATCCCGTGCTGCCATCTTGTGCATTTAGGGCTTGTTTGGCTGGCGATGGATAGCAAACCTCGGGAACAGGGGAGTTTCCCTTGCGTCGATTCCATACCACGGTTGTCTTCTCTCCGGTTTTCCGCAACATTTGTGCCCCTGGTTGTTTTTGGATCACTCCAACTCGAGCAAGGGAAAATTCTATGGTTTTCTGGTTAAGAATGCTTTGAATTTTCGTTCTACCTCGGAATCCTTCATGTACCAAATTCACCCGCTTGTCTTCACATCAATGGCAGCCTCCTCCCCTGTCCCCAATCTAATTGTGGAGACATGCATGTTCGCCGTGGGTACCTCTGTTTTTCGCCTCCACTCCTCCCGCGTCGAGACCATGCGCGCTGCGGCGCTTCTCGATCCCTCCGGTGACCTAGCGACCCCACCTCGCAGTGACTCGATCTGCACCCTCCGTGTGAATTGTGATCCTCTCCGTGCACCGCTCGTTGACCTTGCAACCACCTCCCCTTGCCATGTCCAAGACGCCGCGGAGAAGGTGGTATGCACACTTCTCGCCACGCGGAGGGATCTTTCCCTAGATCCTTTTTTAGTTCCCTTCCCTCTTCCTTGCCGACATTGGCCCTACGCGCGATCCCCCACAACTATCACGTGTCTGGCCGCCCCTGCTCAGCCACACATATCCCCCCACCCACCTTATCTCTTCTCCCTGCCGTCCAGTATTTCCCATCAACAACTGACCCTCCCCGTTTTTACTGCCAACGCCTCTCACGTCCACTCCACCATGCCTACCGTCGAGATAGGAGATGTTGATATAGGAGATCTCACGTCCCTACGCCATCCGGCGAGCGGCGCATCCACTCCGTGCCGCTCCTATTTAGATGTTGTGTGTCCCCCTCCTTCTCCTCAAGCCCCTCGACACCACTTCACCATCTTTAAGCCAAGATCCGTGTGCCGGCCCTGCTTCCAGTGCCTCTTCTGATGCCACCCGGTGATGGATTGCAGACACTGCGTCGTGTATGTCGGGGAAGTTCATTTGCCAGCGGTGGGAGCACTGGTGGAGAACAGAGCAGTAGCACCGGTTTGTAAGGGCCTTTGGACTCGGATACAAATTCGGTGCTACGTACCCGGGACTAAAGGCCCCCCCTTTAGAACCGGTCTGTCACCAACCGGTTCTAAAGGCCTCCACGTGGGCGCCGAAGAGCGCGCGCAGGCGAAGGACCTTTAGAACCAGTTGGTAACACCAACCGGTCCTAAAGCTTTTTTTTCTCTTTTTTTTTTCCTTTTCTTTTCAGGATTTCCGATTCCGTATTTAGGGTTTAGGGTTTAGGGCGTGTTCCGTATTTTCAGGGTTTCCGTTTACGTGTCTCCGTTTAGTCTTTCCGTTTCCGTGTGTCCGTGTTTCGTTTTAACACGTAATCGGAAAACACGTAATCGGAAATACGTATCCGGAAACACCGATTCCGTGTTTGCGGTTAAGTGTTTCCGATTCCGTGTTTGCGGTTAAATGTTGATGCATCAAATAAAAGTACATATATATATATGTAACACGAAGTAATCGACCGAGAATTACATAATCTGAAGTTCGTTTTCAATAGCTGTATACTTGCATAGAGAAGGGAGCTGGCTATTGGTTCATAGGATGGAAAAATTCTCCGTCTTCTGCTATGACTTGCGTGAGAAGAAATCCTGCCAATTCCTCTGCAATAGCCTTGCAACGGTCGATTGGTTTGAGCTGCGCCCGCTTTAGTGCCATCTTGAAAAGAAGTAGATGAAAACAATTAAGTTATGAACAAAACTAAACATAATTAATGGCAACATAAATAAAGTTGTGAAGATCCGGTTACGTACCTCTAGATTTCTGGAAGTACGGGATTTCTCATTGATCGTCCTGTGAATGAACTCGCAAACGTAGTATCCACAATAATCAGTTCCCTGTGGTTGTTGCGGGACTTTCTATATACGAGAAACATAATTCAGTCAAATTAATAATAATCAAGAGAATGGTAATGGTATTTAAATCAGGGTACGTAGTACTACTTACTTTGTTAATCTGAAAGTGGAGCTTGTCTTCCCATGTACCGGGTTCTTCCTTGATGAACATTTGCCAAACCTTGGGCGACAAAAGAAAAATGAATAGAAGAGTTAATTATTACTTACTTGATATCAGGAAATGAACGAAAAAGAGGCCGATGAACGAAAGAGGCCGATATATATATACTTTTGAAGCATCTGACGCGCGCTCTTCCATGTGTCAGCGCCCCAGGTTAACGAGTCCCAGACTTCAACTTGTCCTTTATCGATTCTAATGATGAACAATATGAAGTGGCCGCTGCGCAAGTGTACACACGCAGTCATGCATACTCATCGATTACACTTAACATCAGGTAAGCAAAATGGAATGTCTACAAGACAGTAACACTCACTTGAATCCGTAGGGCCAAAGTATTTCTTTTTTGGTACTTTGTCGCTTCAAAAACCTTAGCAAATCATCCGGTGTATCCTTGTTGAACCTTTCTATTGTGTTTTGATGATACGAATACGGGTCAATGAACCCAAAGTCCCAGATTCCTGCCAGTCTGCATTCACGAATCTTCATTCTGCATAGTAGCGTACAAAAAGAATGTCGTGAGTATAAATTATACGGGCAATGAACACGAGCTTAACTAAATAATTAAATTACACAAATAAATCACTTACAAACAGTAGCAGCTGAGGATAGACTTGTCGAGGGCACGTTGATTGTACATCTGGAAGAAATCATCGAACCCAAGCTCCACACCGTAATCTCCGAAGTAGTGTTGATCCTGAATTGTCGCCATGATACAGTCTCTCTGCTGCCTAGCGGCCTCCAAGTACCAATAATGTAAATTCCGTAGTTGGGTTGTTAGAGCAGTAGGATTTTCGACCAGAGGGTGACCAGGCTTGTATGTATATACCACATCAGCAATAGCGTAACCCACGTCGCTCATGCGTGGACCGGACACTGAAGCCTGGTCAGATAACACCTTGAGCGGGGCAATTGTCCGAGCTGGGGAACTTGTTTCCCGCATTTCGTCTGCTCCGCCTGCTTCATCTCCTTCGCCTGCTTCATCTGTGCGGTGTGCTTCTTTTCAATGTACCGTTCATAGTCTGAAAGGGGCGGCGGTGGCGGCGGTGCAGGATAATATAAGTTGTCGATGGTCCGCTCAATTTTCCACTTTGGGATGTCCTTCAGAGTTTCCTTCCAGGTGTCTGGAGGGGCTTTCAGGGGAAACCGTGCGAACCATGCGCTGGTTTTGGCTTTCACGGCATTGGTTAGTTCCTCCTGAGTCATCAGGCCTGGTAACTTCGGGGGAGTCTCGACTTTCTTGGATTTCCTTGGTGTCTTCTTGGGAGGAGTCCCGTTTCTTCTGAACTGCAGCTTCCGCTTTGTCGTACCCGTAGTGGGTGCATCCGTCGGCTCACGGGAGTGCACGGGCGATGGACCCTCGGCCTCGGGCTCCCAATCTTCATTGTGGGGTGGACTTGGAGGTTCGTTGGGGGGTGGACTTGGAGGTCGTGCATTCTCTGTACGAAAGTGAAAAAACTATTAAAAATAAGCTTACATGTGGTGCAACATTCAGTAATTGATGGAGGTATGGTGCATTTGTACCTGGAGGAGTCGGTGGCCTTGGCGCCGAGTTAGGGAACACGCTGTGTTTCTTATTCCACAAGATGATACCAAGCTCCATTTCTCCCAGTATCTTCTCGTCTTCACCTCCAGGAATACTGAGCTCAATTGAATGGCATCCCGGCGTAATTGTTGACAACCCGACACGAGCATGGGATGCTGGAATCTTACCACCATGGTAGGTTGCTCCAGGTTGATTCGGTAAAGCATAGCCTGACGCCACCCTGAAGGATATGTTCCCCATTGGCATATGTATCACACAGTTTGTCTTCTCCGTGATATCATCCACGGGGTAGTGAGGCGCCGACGGTTCGACTGCACGACCGTCTTCTAGCTGCAGGTGCGTGGAACCCACGCTGCTTCTATGCTGAGATGGGACGGCATCTGCTACATGATCGTCTTCTATTTGCAGTTGATCAGGTGCAGGACGATGTTCTACCTCCTCTTCAGTGTCAGGTAAAGGGTGTCCCCCTTTCTTCAAGAGAAAATCCACCTTTTGTTCTAATGTCGATATCCGTTCCATCGCCTTTTTCTTGCTTCTATCACGGCTTCTGTAAGTGGCAATGTCCGCTGCAAACCCTTGGCTCCACGGGGTAGTGGCTCCAAAGCCTCGTGTTCGTCCCCACTTTTCGGGGTTCCCGAGTGCCCTCGTCAGCTCGTCGTTCTCTCTATCGGGAACAAAAGTTCCTTTTCGAACAGCTTCTATTGCCTTCTCTAGTTCTGCTACGACATTTGTTATTTTCTCCGACCATGGTCCCTCCGCAACAATCATCCCAGTCTCAGCGTCCAACGTTGCCCCATGCGCGAACAACCAGAACTTGGACCTATCGGGCCAGTCATGTGTCTGTGGAATGATACCTCTTTTCACAAGCGCATCTTCATAGCTTCGCCACCTAGGCAGGGCAGTCATGTAGCCACCTGGCCCCAAAATATGGTGATATTTCTTCTTCTTCGCATTCTCCGAATTTGTGGCCGATCGGGATGCAAAGACACCCGATTTCTTGTACGCCTTAAAATCATCCCAAGCGTCTCTTATCTTCACTAGGTTCCCAGTGAAAACTGGATCTTCGTCCTTATATTTCTTCCACAGTTCTTTCTTCCACCTCTGGAATTGTGTGGCCATCTTATTCAAAGCCCACTGCTCGACTTTCTTCTTCTTATCGCTCGCTACGCTGAAATTTAGCCATAGCGTTTCGCAAAGAATTTTTTTCAATCTTTCATCGACATAACTAGCTCCAACGTTGGCCCCGGTCTTCGGCTTATTCCATTCTATTAAGTTGATCGGGACCAGGTCTCTTACAACAACTCCGCACTGATTTACGAATTTGCGATAAGTTTCTGGGGGCTGCAGTGGTTTGCCATCAGCAGCAACTGTATCGATCGGGAACCTTGCGGTATCTTTCAACCTTGCGGCCGGGCCTCGTTTCGACTTTGTCTCAGTACTTGCGCTAGCTGTTCCGGAGGGCGCCTAAACGGGAAAATAATGATTCGTTAGTAAGTGCAATACATATTAATTGTTGCATGAACAGTGACTTGAGATATACATTGCCAGAGTTTGTTCTGGAGGGCACTTCTTCATGCTCGACGTTGTCGTCGTCATCATCTACTACATCTTCTATATTCTGAGCTCCGTCACCGGAGTCGTTCAAAAATTGATTGCTAAACGCCTATCCACAGTCGTCATCACGATATATGGCCGTTGCATTATTAAAAATTATCTCGCACATGTATCTTTCCTTCTCCGCCTCACCCATTCCCGCGAGCTGATCGGCGTGCGGATCATGTGCAGGTTCTTGGGGATCCATAGCTCAACACCTGCTAGTAAAATTTATAAAATGAAGAACACTTAGCGAATTTTTCATCGGGCACTTGGCGAAATTATTTCATCGGACAGTAATAAAATAATAGTTCTAGACATATTAATGAAATAATAGTTCTGGACACACCAAGAGTTACATAGCTCGGGTTAATTTTTTTAACCCTAATAGATCACGATCGAATAATATCACTTATACATAGTCTCGTGACATCTCTCAAAATAATTAACTCCGACCGGGTCCTAAGCCGCGGGGTGCTGAGTCACGGGTGCTACGCATCCATATATAAGGAACCCTCATAGGGTCATAGCTCACGTGGTAAGGAACCCTCCGAATAATCGACCAACTGCTGCTATACTGCCTATCGAGTAAGTACATGTAGCGACGGACATGCTCGTCCTCCTCCCTGATACGCTGTTGTACCACCTCCTCAGGGGCCGGCTCTCTCCGCACCGAGCGTGGCCCACGCGATGGCCACCAAACAATATCCGGGTCGACCACGTCACCCGGATTTCTCACCAAGCCGCGTGCCCCGGTACTAAGGAGCTCCCAGTGCCAGCCTGGCGGGGCCCAGTCCCGGACATCGCCCGGCGGGTCCAACATAGACATGAACTAAAAACATGCCCGGACTAAGTAAATATTCCATAATTAAGTAAAATACCTTAGTGTTTCTAACTTAGTAAAAAATAGTAAATTGAGAAATATGACAGAAATAAGATGAAAGTTAAACAGGAACAAGATGGTAACTTAGTGAAATTTTTTAACTTACTGAAATTATTCTAACTTTCTGAAATTTTCTAACACTAACTTAGTGAAATTTTCTAACACACTAACTTCTAACACAACATTCTAACACAAAAATTCTAACACTAAACAAAATTGTAAAAAAAAATTAAAGCACTAAAAAAAATCTAACACTAACTCTAAAAATTTCTAACACTAACACTAACTCTAAAAAAAAATCTAACACTAACTCTAAAAATTCTAACACTAACTCTAAAAATTCTAACACTAACACTAACACTAACTCTAAAAATTCTAACACTAACTCTAAAATTTCTAACACTAACTCTAAAATTTCTAACACTAACTCTAAAATTTCTAACACTAACACTAACTCTAAAAATTCTAACACTAACTCTAAAAATTCTAACACTAACTCTAAAATTTCTAACACTAACTCTAAAATTTCTAACACTAACACTAACTCTAAAATTTCTAACACTAACACTAACACTAACTCTAAAAATTCTAACACTAACTCTAAAAATTCTAACACAAAACAAAATTGTAAAAACAAAAATAAAACTTACCTACGCGTACAGAGGGCGACGGGGCGACGGCGAGGGGCGAGAGGCGATCGACGGGACGGAGGCGGGGCGGCGGAGACGGAGGCGGGACGGAGGCAGGGCGGCGGAGGCGGAGGCGGTGGAGGCGGAGGCGGGGCGACGGAGGCGGACGGCGACGGCGCGACGGAGGCGGGGCCGCGGGAGATCGACGGCGACGGAGGCAGAGGGCAGCGGCGGCGACGGCGACGGAGGCAGAGGCGGACGGAGGCGAGGCGGACGGCGACGAGGCGGACGGAGGCGTGGCCGGAGCAGGGCTTCGCCGTACGTGCTAGGAGAGAAGAGGCGCGAAAGAAGAATGAGCAAAATTTTCACAAGTCCTGGAGATATCGCCCCACTACAGACCTTTAGCACCGGTTTGTGTTAACAACCGGTGCGAAAGGGTCTTTAGCACCGGTTGTTAACACAAACCGGTGCTAAAGGTCTATACTTGGGGCCACACTCAGACTGCGCGCCCTGTACAGACCTTTAGCACCGGTTTGTGTTAACAACCGGTGCTAAAGGCTCTCTGTACAAACTGCTCGCCTCCCGCGCGCGGCGGTTTTATTGCTACAGTGCGCATCGGCCCGATCGCGAGTCTCTCTGTCTTCTCTTCTTCCTCTGTCTTCTCTTCTTCCTCTCTTGATCTTCCTCCACTAAGCACCATGGCTGAAGTTTGGAAGAGATATGATGTGGCCACACCATGCGGCAAGAGTCTCGACGCGTGCTACACCAACAATTGCGAGAGGCTCCCCGGTGCTCTTGGGCATTTGACCGATCTCTATTTCTCCTCTCCCGATGAACACCGGTTCTTCGGGCTTGATTTAGAGTATACAGCGGATCAACGGAATGTTGCCATCATCCAGATTGCATTCAAGGAGGCCGTTTTGGTCTTTCGATGGTCAAGGTAACGCACACGTACAATCTTGCATCTTCGATTTGTTTGTTGCATGTGAAGAATACATGTGTTGCAACATATCTAACACGTATCAATTTTTTGTTGTTGCAGTAGTTCAAAGCATTCTCCGGCACTTGTTGATTTTCTTGTCAACAAGGGGTATGACTTTGCAGCGTTGACATCACGCAAAACCGTCCGAAATTGATGCGCTTGGGTATTGTGATACCTGAAGATCACTACATTGATCTTCAGGGTCTTATCCATTTTGCTGATTTGAACAGGCCGAAGACCGGGATGGCTCTCATGGCAACTGCCTTCATCCACGAGGGCTACGAAACCATGAAGTCTCATTTCCCCTCGAGGAATCACTGGTATTGGGAGAAGAACCCACTGGACTGGACCAACATCAAGTATGCAGCCTTAGATGCATACGTCTCCTACGAGTTGATCCGCATCTACTCGACGGAGCTCGAGTAGATGTTGTTTGTGTACCGCATCTTGCGTTCGATATATGCATGTAATGGATATATTAGTATGTAATGGATATATTATTATGTAATGGATATTATTTCTATATTAATTCCTAGCTATACTATTTCTATATTATGTCAAACACACATTTCAAAACAAACAAACAAAAACACATCAAGAAAACAAAACAGAAAAACTACCGTTTCTATATATCTGTTCACCAAAAACTACTGTATCTATATCTGTTCACCAAAAACTTGAAAATACATTTTTGAAATCATTCTAAAAATAGTAGAAGAGCCTACTGGTCTATTATTAAAAAGGATGGTATTTTCATTTGGTTGTTGACCTTGATATGAGGCGAAGTGCTATGGATAGATCTTTTCAATATCTATTCAGAACATTTTAGTTTGTCCATTTTGGTTATGTATTTTAAAAGTTATGTTCAAATCATTCTCACAGATAGTAATCTGCTACATAACTTGGTAGTTGATTTCTAAAATGGTGTTCGATTTGCTAGCTAATGTATTTTGAACATGATTGATACATCACCATATTATTACTATCAAACAAAAAATTGTATATATCTCACTAGTTTGATGAAAATTTTCATGCAGCCTTTGATACCGAGGTGATTATCATTTGATGACACAGAAGTTGTCTGAATCAGATAGCTAGGATCATATGTTATTTATTTTTAGGCAATTTGGAAGGTAGAACAAAGAACATTTTAGTCAACAAACAATATGGTAATACATCCTATAACTTGGTAGTTGATTTCTAAAATCATAAACAAAGATATAAAATGTGGTGGAGAATGGGAAAAATCTGATCACTTACCCCAGGCGCACTTTACCCAATATGTGCCTGCGGTATAGCTCTTATCCCAGGCGCATTTTTTTACTGTGCGCCTGCGGTAAAGTTACCCCAGGCGCATTTTGTAGTTTATGCGCCTGTGGTAACTTAGGGTGGGTAATGAGTAAGGCAACGAGAAGTGAGAGCACAAGTGATACATCGAGCATATATATCGTGGATACATATATATAGATTGATTTAGCGAGATACCATACATGTAGATTGATTTAGCGATTGGTATACTAGCCCGCTGCTACTTTGTTTCTCACTTTAAAAAGTACATACATATATCGCGAGTATTTCCCTCTGTCAACCTTTCTTCACAATCTTCCGCTTGCCTTTCTTGGTCGATGTTGAATACGTGACTGCCATACTGTGACTTCTTCTGTGTGCCTCTGTGACTACCGGTCGTCACAATCTTACTCTTGTCTTTCTTGGTACCGGTTGCTGTTAACAACCGGTGCTAAAGGGTCTTTAGCACCGGTTGTTAAGCACCGGTTGTTAACGGCAACCGGTACTAAAGGCCTGTACAGGGGGGGCGCACATTTCTTTTTTTCTTCTTTCTGTTTCCAAAGGGGGGTGTAGAACAAAAAAAACGGTATCGCCATCATACAGCCCAACCGTGGCTACTGGGTGCATATATGCATACCAAATGCACGGCTGGACGTATGATGGCGAATCCGGATGTTTTGTATTTGCTCGATGAACTGAATATATGATGTATCAAACCTTAAAGGGGGGTGTAGAACAAAACAAACGGTATCGCCGTCATACAGCCCAACCGTGGCTAGCTACTGGGTGCATATATGCATACCAAATGCACAGCTGGACGTATGACGGCGAATCCGGATGTTTTGTATTTGCTCGATGAACTGAGTATATGATGTATCAAACCTTAAAGGGGGTGTAGAACAAAACAGACGGTATCGCCGTCATACAGCCCAATCGTGGCTACTGGGTGCATATATGCATACCAAATGCACGGCTGGACGTATGACGGCGAATCCGAATGTTTTGTATTTGCTCGATGAACTGAGTATATGATGTATCAAACCTTAAAGGGGGTGTAGAACAAAACAAACGGTATCGCCGTCATACAGCCCAACCGTGGCTACTGGGTGCATATATGCATACCAAATGCACGGCTGGACGTATGACGGCGAATCCGGATGTTTTGTATTTGCTCGATGAACTGAATATATGATGTATCAAACCTTAAATGGGGGTGTAGAACAAAACAATCGGTATCGCCAGTATACAACCCTGCAGTGGCTACTGAGTGCATATATGCATACCAAATGCACAGCAGGGCGTATGCTGGCGAATCCGGATGTTTTGTATTTGGGAGATGAACTGAACGGTGTATGAAGCTGGGCTATATATAGGGTCCTCTGGCTCACAACGTGTTGAGCTAGGGTTTTGATCAAACGGTTAAGAAACATCTCATCCAACGGCTCACAACAGCTCGAAAGAAACACACCGTAGCTCTGATCAAACGGCTCACAACAGCTGGAAAGAAACACACCCCGGATCCAACGACTCACAAGCGGTTGAAAGAAACACACGATCCGTGTGATTCTATCTAATTGGTCCAAACGAAACCCTAACCCATTTAGTCCCGGTTGGTGTCCCCAACCGGTACTAAAGGGACGATCCGTTTCTATTTTTCTTATTGCCTTTCTTCTGATTGCGCCGTAACCATGGAACATCTTCATCATTTAACTGAATGCTAGGATCATCTTTGACTTTGAAGGGAGGAATTTCATCAAATTTATTGAATCTTCTGACATGTCTGTCTTGTCCTCGACTCCCACGATGTTTCTTTTCCCTGAAAGAATTATGTGGCGTCTTGGCTCATCGTCTGATGTATTCGTTTCCTTATCTTTTGTTTTTCTCGATCTGCTAGACATGTCCTTCACATAGAAAACCCGAGCCACATCATTGGCTAGGACGAATTGATCATTGCCGTACCCAAGATTCTTCTGATCCACTGTTGTCATTCCATACTTCGGGTCTACCTTCACGCCTGACAGGTTGAACCATTTGCACCAGAACAAAGGGACCTTAAAGGAAGGTCCGTAGTCAAGTTCACATATCCGCTCTATGTAACCATAGTATGTGACCCTTTGCCCGTTGTCGTCTTTTGCATCAAACCGGACGCCACTGTTTTGGTTGGTGCTCTTTTTATCTTGGTCTGCCGTGTAAAATATGTTACCATTTATCTTGTACCCTTTAAAGGTCAATAAAGTCGAAGATGGTTGCTTGGCCAACAAGTATAGCTCATCTTCAACAATGTTGTCATTAATAAGACGTCTTTGCAACCAACCGCCGAAAGTCTTCGCGTGTTCTTTAGCAATGAAATCTTCAGGTTGCTCCGGTATTCCGAGCGTAAAATATCCGTGTGTTCCTGGATATATGGAGCCGCCAAGCTGGAATTAACTAGAACTGTGTAGTGTGCTTGACTGAAAGATTGCTCGTCCATACATGTTGTTGATTTCTTTCCTAGAGTGCCTTTTCCACGTAGTCTCCCCTCATGGCGCGACTGAGGAACCCCGATCGGGTTCAGGTCAGGAATAAAGTCAACACAAAACTCAATGACCTCCTCTGTTCCATAGCCCTTGACCATGCTTCCTTCTGGCCTAGCACAGTTTTTAACATAATTCTTCAAGACTCACATGAACCTCTCAAAGGGGAACATATTGTGTAAGAATACATGACCGAGAACGGAAATTTCTTGGACTAGGTGAACTATGAGGTGCGTCATAATATTGAAAAAGGTTGGTGGGAACACCAACTCGAAGCTGACAAGACATTGGACCACGTCCTTCTGTAAACTTGGTAGAGTTGCTGGATCGATTCCCTTCTGAGAAATTGCGTTGAGGAATGCACATAGCTTCACAATGGGTACTCGCACGTTTTCTGGCAGAAGCCCCCTCAATGCAATCGGAAGTAACTTGGTCATGATCACGTGGCAGTCATGAGACTGAAGGTTTTGGAACTTTTTCTCTTCCAGGTTTAGTATTCCTTTTATGTTCGACGAGTAGCCAGACGGGACCTTGATACTACTCAGGACTTGGAAAAAGATCTCCTTCTCTTCCTTGGTAAGAGCGTAGCTGGCAGGACCTTTGAAATTCTCTGGATTCATCAGGTCGTCTCGTTCGTGCATACGTTGGTGGTGCAGCCGTGCTTTTGGTGTATCTCTCGACTTATTCCCATGCACGCCCAATAAGTTTAACAGGTTCACGCAAATATTTTTCGTCACGTGCATCACGTCGATCACAGAGCGAACCTCTAGGAATTTCCAATAGGGTAGTTTCCAGAATATAGATTTCTTCTTCCACATAGCTACGTGGTTGTCGGCGTCATTTGGAACAGATTGTGCGCCAGGACGCTTACCAAAGATTACTTTTATATCTTTGACCATGTCATATATATCAGTACCTTTAGGGAGGGTTGGCTTCCTCCGTGTATCTGCCTCGCCTTTGAAATGCTTTCCTTTCTTTCTTACGGGATGCCTGTCTGGAAGAAATCGACGATGCCCCGGGTACACATTCTTGTCTATATGTATACTTTCAGTCTCGCCTAAACAGTGTGTGCATGCGTTGTATCCCTTGTTTGACTGTCCTGGGATGTTACTAAGAGCGGGCCAATCATTGATGGTTACAAACAGCAACCCTCGTAGGTCAAATTCCTCTTGTTTGTACTCGTCCCACACACGTACAGCTTCGTCAGCCCACAACTCTAAAAGTTCATCTACCAGTGGCCTCAGGTACACATCAATGTTGTTGCCGGGTTGCGACGGGCCTGGGATAAGCACTGGCATCATAATGAACTTACGCTTCATGCATAACCAAGGAGGAAGGTTATAGATACATAGAGTAACGGTCCAGGTGCTATGACCGCTACTCTGCTCCCCAAACGGATTCAGGCCATCCGTACTCAGACCAAACCTTAAGTTTCTTGCGTCACGTGCAAAGTCCTCGTACTTATCGTCGATGTTTCTCCACTGCGACCCATCAGCGGGGTGTCTCAGCATATCGTCTTCCTTACGGTCTTCTTTGTGCCATCGCAGCAACTTGGCATGCTCTTTGTTTCGGAACAAACGTTTCAACCGTGGTATTATAGGAGCATGCCACATCACCTTGTCAGGAACCCTCTTCCTGGGGCGATCGTCGCCCTCAACATCACCAGGGTCATCTCGCCTGATCTTATACCGAAATGCACCGCATACCGAGCAGGCATTTAAATTCTCGTGCTGGCCGCGGTAGAGGATGCAGTCATTGATGCATGCATGTATCTTATGCACTTCCAATCCTAGAGGTCAGACAACCTTCTTTGCTTCGTATGTACTGCAGTGCAGCACGTTATCTCTTGGAAGCATCTTCTTCATTATTTTCAGCAGTTTTTCAAATCCCTTGTCAGATAATCCATTCTCTTCCTTCCATTGCAGCAATTCCAGGGTGGTGCCCAATTTTTTCCGGCCATCTTCGCAATTTGGGTACAACAATTTTTTGTGGTCTTCTAACATGCGCTCCAACTTCAACCTCTCGTTTTCACTTGCGCAGTTTATCTGTTCTTCACGAATGACCTGACGAAGATCATCATCAGACTCATCAACAATGTCCTCAGGTTCAGGCTCGTCTTCCCCCATTTCAGTATCACCGTGTTCACCGAACATAGGATAATTATAATTATCCTCTTTTTCTTCATTGTCTTCCATTACAACCCCTTTTTCTCCGTGCTTGGTCCAACAAAAATAACTGGGCATGAAGCCTTCTTGCAACAGGTGGGTGTGTATGATTCTTGAGCTAGGGAAATTACTCTTATTCTGGCATTTTTTACATGGACAAAAAATAAATTTATTCTGCCTGTTTTTCTCAGCCACATTGAGAAAACTATGCATGCCATTAAGAAATTCGGGACGACGTCACATCCATTGCCGGTTCATCTGCATTATATAAATTTATCAACAACCATTATGCTAAATCATCATGACTAAATTAATTAATTAATACAAAAGGTTCATCACACGTTAATACCAAACTAGCGTATAGTGACCATACATATATAGTTCTCATAAAAATACACACAGAAACCATCCATAAAAACTCTCTCTAATTAATGCATTTAAAAACAACAACAAATGCGATCAAAATCGCAACAAAGGTAACAATTGACCCGACGACATAATGATACCAAGCCTCTTTACTAATTGCATATTTCCTAATCTTTCTAATCTTAAGGCGCATTGCGTCCATCTCGCTCTTGTGACCATCGACGACACCGACAAGAACCTTTTCCAAGGTCATCTTCTCTCTTTCAGTTTTTTCCAACCTTTCTTCAGTTTTTTTCGATCTTTCTTTCAAGCCAACATTTTCTTGTTCAACTAAGTATAACTTCTCAACAATGGAGTCGATTGGCATTTCCGGTTCCACTACCTCCTAGATGAAAATATCTATGTCAAGTTGGTCGGCGTAAGTAATTGTCGTATAATCAGGAAATGAAAATATGTAGTGAAAAAAGATAATATACCACATCCGAATCATAGACTGGACGAGGGCCAACTGGGACGGATATCAAAACCATGGCGCTATATATATAAAAAAAATCTTACACAATAAGAAAATTATATACAGGTAATACGTAAATCATACAAATCAAAATTTGTTTTGGTAAATAAAAACAATAGGCTCACCAAGGTTGTGTCGGTGATGGGGCGATCGACGGCAGTGAGGAAGGGGACAAGGCGCGCGACACTAAAAAACCCACAAATCATAATTAATTTTGAGCTCAAATTGCATCAATTTGTATACATAACAAAATGAATAACAAATTCTAGCTTAGGCATTTCATCAAACACCTAGCTAGCACAACAAAAATAAAATGAGCAAGAAAACGAGCAAAACTTGCAATGCCGGAAGAGGGAATGTTGATGCTAACCGTAGAACCGATGGGTACCAACAATCTTGACAAATGGTGGAGAAAAATGGGGATGGATTAGACCCACAAGAGGAAGGAGAGAGCAAAAATGGAGTTGAGCTCGAGCTGGAAAAAATGGAGCTGAGCTCGGGGTGGTATGTAGGGTTTAGGGGAGGGATTTAGAACCGGTTTGTGTTACAAACCGGTTCTAAAGGATATGACAGCGGGACCCGCAGTTGCTGCAAAAAATGAGAAAACCAAACCGGTCCTAAAGGCCTTGGGGCCATTTGCTGCAGGGAGGGGGGCCAGGGGACAGACACGTTAGAACCGGTTTGTATCACATCCGGTTCCATTGTGCTTGGCTCAATGCCCTGTTTTCTACTAGTGGAGGCTGAGCCTCCAAGCCGCCACGTCGTGCACGGGGGCGGCGGCGATCGCCGTCGGGAACACCCCGAGGTTGATCCTCTGGCCAGTGTGGATGTGTATCTTGGCGGTGAACGTGCCGTCAAGGGGGGCGGGGCACGGCGGCATGGCGGCGCGCTAGCGATTGTGGCGCTGAAGCGGCGAGGAGAGGGAAAAGGCCGCGGGGGAGAGGAGATTAAAATGTGTGCGAGTGAAGTTTCTGGCGGTTGGACACTCGATGCGTGCTGCGTTTTATTGCCCCGCGCGTGACGCCGCCGGCGAATATGCGACCCGACAACGTACGCCCCCTTTTTTTTTCGCGCGCACTCTTTTCGGCGCCGACTCCCCGCGCTATTTCGACAAGTTTTCCCGCGCCGCGACCGTTTAGTGGACATGCTCTAAGCAGCTCCAAAATACAAGGAAACATATTTTGAGGTTGAGAAAGTCATAGGGCTGATTAAATTCTTATTTAAATCTAGATAAATGCGAACACCCATGCCAAGTTTAAGATTTAACCCTACGGGCCTGTTCGTCGGAATGAACTACTTTCAGTTCACACAAACGATACTGTGTTATTTATTTTGTCGGCATTTTTTATATACATGAAATAGTATACTGATCAATTTAATCAATTACGAGTGAAAGTTTTTATTTTTAGGCAGTCAAGTTAAAGTTTGTTTGGAAACGCAGAATTTTGATTAGCAGGCAAGATTTGTTTCCTGATTTTGACCGATATATGAGAACTCGCATGTCACGTTTACTGAAGAGAAGCAGAGCGAACCCTCCCCTGGCCGATCCCTCAATTTCCATCCAGGAGCATAGCGACTTGCTCGACTCCGGTAAAAGGCCCGCTTCCTAATGGAAAAAAGCTAGTAATCATCCGGGTGACCGAACATCCCCCGTCCTCCTCCCGCGCGCAACATGTGGCCCCTGTGGACCCCACCCACGGGTGTCTTCCACCTCCTAATCCTTATCCCAAAGAAACACTCGCACGTACATACCCACGCCTCTCTGACGCCTTCTTCCCGAGCCCCCGCGCGGCCGATCCAGACGCGCCGCCGCCATGACCTCGTGCCGCCAGATCCCTTGCAGCTGCCCGGCGCGCCTCCTGGGTGACCCTCCTCCACCTCCCCTCATCCCGCGCGGCCGATGAGACGTGCAGCCGCCATGGCCCCGCGCGGCCGGATCCCTTGCAGTTGGCCGGGCCGCCTCCTCGGTGACCCTCATCCGCCTCCCCTCATTCCGGTGGCCGGATGGAGCACCCGAAAGACGTGGACGCGTAGTAGCATCCGCGCCGGCCGGGGGGCCACGCTCGCGGTCGTGCATCTGGCCGGCCGAGCCACGGCGAGCGAGTCGGGGCAGGGGGCAACCGATCCTATGCAGGGGAGGCAGCGGGCTCCACATGTGGTCCTAGAGCCAGATGCGACAAGCTCTATTGCCGGTACTCATCGGCCTCTTCCTAGCCTTCCACTTCCCGCAGCACGGAGGTGCTACATGGAGCGTGTGGCGGTGCTGAGATGGTGCACTGATGGTGCTACAATGGTGCTCCCGAAGGCCGGCGATTGGTTTTTCTTTTTTTTGTTTCGGATGATTTTTAGAATTTTGCTACAATCATGTATTTTTGTTGCTATTTTTGTACATTTTTTTGCTACAAGAACTCCAGCAATATCTCCGACGAGGTCATTGTTTTGCTACACAATACGACAAATTTTTTGCTATTATTATTCTAATTTTTTTCTACAATAGTTTAAGTTTACTGCTATGAGATCGTCCAGCGAGTTTTCCGGCAAAAGTCTCCCGACGAATTCCGGCGAAATTGATTTTTGCTACAGTAGCACATTTTTTTTTGCTATAATAACTCCGGCGAGGTCTCCGGCGAAGTCTCCGGCTAGGTCTGACATTTTCTTTCTAATTTTTCACGAATCATTTTTTTTGCTACATAAGAGCAAAATCGGGGTTTTTTTTTGCTACGCAGAGCAAATATAGGAATTTTAGACAAAAAAAAACCTACACGTGGCAGCACGGGACCCGGATGAAAAAATTCGATCCCCGGGAACGCCCAGCAGCACTGTCCTTCCTAAATCGTCCGTGCAAGGTCCACGACTGTTCTAATTTTTTTCTCCATCTAATGTTTGCCCTCAAATCTTTTTGTTGTGTCTGCCCACAGACGACGGAACACTACGGACCGCCGGCGCGGGGCGTTCGCAATGCCGCCATAGATCACCATAGTCTCTAGACTATCCTCCTACAGCCGCCCGCCCGCCCGCAGGTAAACTCTCTCGCCTCTGCGTGTCCCAGGGATCCGTCGTGCGCTATCCTTATATTTTCCTCTTTTTTCTGCAGTTTATTGGAATCGGATCTGACGAGCACCGGCAACTAGTCACCATGGAGGTCAGCAGAGGCGCGACCACCCTCGGTGACCTTCCTGAGTGGATCGTAGTCGAAGAGATCCTCGTCCGTTTGCCGCCCAAGGATCTCCTCCGCTGCCGCGCCGTCCGCAAGTGGTGGCACAGTGCCACCTCCACCGACAAGTTCATGCTGGACCACCCCCGCCGCCAGCCCTTGCTTCCAATCCTCGGCCATGTCGGCAACCCGCAAAACCGCCGCCTCGTCATCTATGGCGACGCTGGTGCGGGCCAGCAACGGCTCTGCCCCGTCATCCGGTCCTACGACGATGGTTGTCTTGGTGGAGTCGAGGCTGTCCTTGATGGCCTACTCATACTCTCCCACGGAAGTGTGCCGCAAACCGAGTTCTTCGTCTGCAACCCGGCCACCCGCAAGTGTGCCCGCCTTGAGAAGCCTCAAAGCCGCAAAGGTGACCCCTTCCACTACATTGCCGGCTTCTATCGGCACCAACCGTCCGGAGAATGCCGAGTTCTTTGGGTCTCTAAGCCCAGAATCTATGATGCGCACGACGACATAGATTACCGTACGTTCTACTTCGTCTTACCTGTGGGATACGATGATACAAGATGCATCCATAAAGCATGCGTTCCACCGCCAGTAGTGTCGTCCCCCTCCTTGGAATGGGTGTTACGCGTTGGGGTGCCCGGTTCGTCCTTTCGTCCACCAGTCCACCACCGTGGTAGCCTGCACTGGAAACTTGGAAAATATGAGTGTTGTGACGGTGGCAACATAGTGGTGTTCAATACAGTAGCTGAAACATTCCGGTTGATGTGTCGTCCTGCCCAGTTGCGCCCAGGGGATGTGTGGTTGTTGGAGATGGATGGCACTCTTGCTTTGTGCAGCGGTGACAAAGTGGCTATAGATGTTTGGGGGATACAAGACTACGATGCTGAAATCTGGTCTTTCAAGCATCGGATTAATTTGTCAGGTGTGGATCCTGTTTGTTCAAATGTGCCGGGGTCCGCTAGGATGGCTGTGCTCTATGACCATGAGCTGCTGATCCAGTTCGTTTCTAAGCATGTGTTGCGGTATGACATGGATGGCAAGTTCTTAGGATATGTGAAAAGCGAAGAGGGACAGGAAATCAACTTGTGGATCACCGAGCATTACCTCCAGCAGAGTGTTATTCCCCTTCCAGTTTTCCATGAGACCAGAGAAGGAGTCGAGCCTCCATTTTTCGAAGGGCTATAGAAAACAGTACTTGTTCTGGATGTTCTACACTGCTCGTTTTGCTGCGGCATTGAAGTATCTATTCTATGTGAGCATTGTCGTTTGTTCATGAACATTCTGGACGGTAACTGCGCATTTCTGCTATCATCATTTAGTTTATATTATTTTGCTTTTAGCATTATATTGATGTTTTGAACTATGGAGACTCTCTGCTATAGAAATACTACTACCTCTGTCCCAAATGGTGGCCTACCAAAACGTCTTATATAATTTTGGGTCAGAGGCGCCAGTATACTTCATTCCCCTCATTTACTTTCACTTTGCATTATCTAAGAACCACGACTAGCATCATGGTTGCAATTAGAAGTGGGTAATTGCTCCCTGAGATTTTTTTTTTTGAAATTACGCCATGCTACTCTAGAATTTTCGCGAAAATGCAAAAGTTTTGTGTTTCGTGATATTCCATAATCAGTACATCAGTGCTGTCCTGCGTTCTCTATGAGAAAACAGTGTCGGTACACATGCCATCAAGAAAAGATGGTATATTCGGTATTAGTCATGTTCTTCAAGTGAATACTTTTGTCTGAGGGATTCGTGATAGCATTTTATGTTTACCTGTGGCATTTTGAGCAGTCGGAATTGTTATTTTGGATCCATCCTTTCAACTTTAATAGTTTGATCTTGACTCGCTGTGCAATTGTCCTAAGCACCTGACTTGGTTGCTCCTTCTCCTTGTGTGGCCATATTTTTGTCAGGTAAACTTGCATAACTTTGTTCAGTTTGGCACCTGGTATCGTTATATGTACATTATTTTCTATTTGTTTTAAAATCGTAGCAAGTAACTTTGGTTCCTTGACTTTGACATGTGCTGAGAAAGAATTTGGTACTCCGGATGTATGCTGGTAGCCTGGTAGTGTTGACAGGGTGTTACTTTGTGCCGTTTCTTTGTCTAGATTTTGGTCTGCTTTTTCTATGTGTAGAAGTGAGTTAGAGATGTGCTCGTTTGCAAACCAGGCAAACTGATGTGATCAAATTCTCCTAGTCAACGTTGTTGTCAGTTGTAAAATTCTGTTTTCTCAAATTGCTTGTATCCACATATGATTTGCCCCATCACGTTTTTGTTTGGAATTATACTAGCCTCTTGAACAACTACCTTTAAAATATGCAAGTGTTGTTCAAGTGAGAATACAATTGATCTTGCCATTTCCCTGTTTCTTGTTCTCGTCTCTGAACGAACATCCAATGCACACTGCGGCGATCATCCACATATGAAAGACGACGTTGCCTGTTGACGTGATCCACACGTTCGTTGCGAAACCCCAAGAGGAAGTTACGATGTAGTACAACAACAAATTTGCCCCAATTTAGAAGTTAGGGTTATCAATTCGGTTGGATTTCGAAGACTCTCACTAAGTTACTTGTTGTCTGGCGCTTCAACAAGAGTGGATCTGCACACAAAAACACAAATTTTCTTTTGCTCCCAACATTACATGAAGGTTGTCAATCTTCCCGTCTTGCTGAAAACTAGAGAAATAATTATATCGAGTGGTTGGAGATGATTAAATGAAACGGAAAAACGAGCAAGTGATTGTGAAAAGCAATTAAACGAGGTTTTGATCAATAAGGAAAATAGGGGCGGGGGCCATAGTTTCACTAGTGGTGTCTCTCCACAAAATAATAAACATGCTAGCTAAACAAATTATAGCTGGGCAATTGAAAAATCATGAAGACATAACAATGCTATTTTAACGAGATATGGTGCACGTGTTATAGTATTATAGGCATTACGTCAAGATAAATAGACCGACATCTGACATCATCTATTACTACTAGTCCACCTTGAGACAGATATCCAACAAATCTCGTTGGTATTAAGTTGAAGTAATGAAGTGATTGCTTTATGTGCAACACACAATTGCAATAAAAATAATACGTAATGGAAGTAATAATGCTCATCCGTAGACAAGAACACCGCTGTTTTCTCCCTAGTGGCAACAACCCATACTCCATCTTGCACGTTTCTGTCACTCGAGCACGGATGTAAAGGAGACATGAACCCACTATCTAACATATAAACCCTCTCTTGGAAGTGCATACAATAATTTGGCCAAAGAAATCATACACACCAGAGAGCATTACAAGTCAAGATTAAAACTCTCTAAAGATACAAGTGAAGAATCTAATTATGACATCAACGAAATAATCATAATCTCTTGATTCATCGGATCCCGGAAAACACAACATGTCGTAATTACATAATGATGATATTTATCATGTTAGACAGCTCACAAGATCTAAACATGGTGGCACATAGAGGAGAGATAAACATCTAGATACTGCTATGGACCCGTTGACGAAGGCATGGATCCTGGACCCTGCGGGTAAGGACACACCGTCTCAGGCCCAAGGTTAAGGCCCAAGAAGAGGAGCCCTTTGAGTTTCCAGAAGGCCCACATGAAGCCCACCCGCACTGCCTTGCGGGATAAGTTAGGAAACCTGTAACCGACCTAGGGTTAGAGTTCGAGTCCTCTCCGGGTAGGGTTTGAGACCTGCCCACCTATATAAGGCCAGGAGAGCCACCGGAAGAGGACCAAGCAACACCGCAACACCAAAGCCTTGAGCTCGAGATCATACTCTCGACTTGAGCCACCATCATTGTAACCGATCTACTCGATTAATACAGATCGACAGAGGCAGGAGTAAGGGTTTACCTCTACGAGGGCCCCGAACCTGGGTAAATCTTGCCCCCTGTTTAGCCGACGATCGCCACCAGCGCTCATGGGTTCTCCTATTCGAAACCCTATGGGTTCACCCGAGGGATTTGTAGAGTCTGAGATTCGACAATTGGCGCCGTCTGTGGGAACGGCGGGCGCTGGATCACCGGCATCTTCGGCTTCATCGACGACCAACTCTCGTTGGAAACCCTCGACTACGGCTCCGAACAATCCTATACGGATCGGATCTATCGTGGTCACCCCTCACTCGCCGGAATCACGCCCGGTGTTCAACGATCTGGAGAGGAGCGTCACCTTGACGTTCGGGAGCTTGAAGTTTGTGACCAACAGGGATGGAATCCTCCACTTCCCAGAAGAGTCAGAATCTGAATCAGGAGCCGTCGACTCGCGCTTTCATCTAGAAAAAAGCGGCGAGTCCGTCCGCTTCAATACCAACGACTATCATACCCTCTCGACAGAGGAACCTTCTCGAGTCCAAAGAGCTTTCCGATATACGCCTAGGACGCACAAGCCACGACTGGCTCAAGTCCGCATGGCAGGATCGGAGCAACCCCAGGAAACAGAACATAGCGCGGCAGAACGCAACATAATCGGCGTCTCGCGGGAAGCTTGGAACCGAGCCAAGGAGGCTATGCGAACGAGCAAGCCACCCGCAGCGGAATCGCCACACGAAGATATGGTTGCCTACCACTATCATCTAGTGAGAGCAGCCGCAACCATCAAGGACGCTCGAATAGATCTGGCCCGTCGAAGAAGAGCGGCGGATGAATCAAGTCAACGACGAGCTGAGCTGTCCCTAGCACCCTCGGTCGGTACCCGACATGCGAGGAAGGGATATGCATCAACATCCAGGGACATCGTTTCCTTGGGCGGGACCAGCAGATCGGTCGCACCTTCCCTTATGAGAGTTGATGACGACGGGAACGTCTACCCGCAAACTCCAGCCGCCGCGGTCCTGGCCGCAGCAACTTACATGCACATGAACCAACCGACGGAAAGCGATCCTCGGGCAGAACAGTAAAAACAAGTGCGCAAGGGGCTAGGACTGGCAGCCGCAAGGCTCGCCTCCTACGACCGCAGGAAGGCCGCGGAGCAGCTGGAAAAGGAGAAGGAAAAGGAGAAGGAGAAGGAGAAAGAGAAAGAAAAAGAGGCATCCCGTAAGCGTAGGAGCTCTTCGCCAAGAAGGGACAAGTCGCCACGTCGTGGTCGAGGAAAAGAAGCTCGACGTCGCGGCGACAGTCGAAGCAGCAGCGAAGGCAGCCCGAGAGACAAAAGCTCGCGACATCACAGCAGCCGCTCGCGAAAACGAAGCAAGGAGCCCAGGAAGGATACTGACCGCGACCAGCCAGGATATGACGCGCGATCTGACATCGCACAAAATAAGGTGGACAAGGCAAGGGCATCGCGATATCACGAACGCTCTTCGTCCGGCTCTTCGGATGAGGAAACCTGCGGTGCGCTCTGCTTTGCCCGCAGCATCCGCGAAGCACCTCTACCCAGAAGATTCAAGCTCAGCACAGAAGTGACAAAGTACGACGGCTCACTCGAGCCCTCTTCATGGCTAAACGATTACCTCACAGCAGTAAAATGCCAACGTGGGAACAAGAACACGGCTATGCAGTACCTCAATCTACATCTCGTCGGCGCGGCCCGTAGTTGGCTGGAAGGGAGACCAAGATCCTGTTACGCATCGTGGGACGACCTACACCGCGATTTCTGTAAAAACTTCCAGTCGACCTACAAGAGACCGTCCACCATTGAAGAACTCCGAGCCTGCAAGCAGAAAAGCGGCGAGTCCACCCGCGAGTATATCCAGCGATGGACCACGCTCAGGAACACCGCGGCAAACATTTCGAAAGAAGTAGCGGTTGAAGCCTTCGCAAAAGGCGCTCGACGAACTGCCTTCAGAGAGGAGCTAGGCAGAGCCGCACCCAAAACTATTGGGGAGCTGATGATCATAGCCGAAAATTGGGCTAACGGAGAAGTTGCAGTGCGCAATGAGAGAGCATCATCGCCTGCACCCGAAGAAGACCGCCATGGTCGAAGAAAAAGGAGGAAATACTACGATCACGATGATCGAGAGGAGATGGTAGCGGCGGAATTCACGCGAAGTCGCGATACCGGCCGCCGTGGAAGTCGCGAGTGGAGACCAAAGGCTGAAGACAAAACTCCCGAGGAGGACCTCGATGCATACTGCTCGCTACATCTATTTACAGATAAGCGCACGGGCAAAACTAAGGCAACACACCTTCTTAAGGATTGCCGAAAGTTTATTGAAATCTCGCAGGCCTTCTCGAGGAAAAGCAGACCGGCAGCCAGTCAAAATTACTCACCGCTTCCAGGAGCAGGACACCAAGTATTCCAGCCGCCACAACCCCTACCTCCACCAGCAAATCCAAACATGGCTTTAGCTGCACTGCCTGCGCCACCTGCGCAAAACGCCGGAGCCAACGCGTACCCGAACCCGGCAGGACAATTAGCAATGATCCAGAAGGTATGTCCATCTCGCAGAGCTCAAAAGACTAACACGAGGCAGTTGTGCATGGCTGTGCAGACACCGCCAACAAGGCCCGAATACTTGAAGATGGCGGACCAACCGATCACATTCTCGATGAAAGACCACCCACCATGAGTCTATCGACCAGGACACACCGCCCTCGTCATCCAAAGCAGATTGGCAACTATGACTTGGCCCGCGTATTCATGGACGGTGGCAGTGGCATCAACATTATCTACGCGGACCCACTCTGTCGGATGAACAGGAACCTGGATGGCCTTGCGGAATTAGAAACAATCTTCCACGGGATAGTTTCACGAAAGGCAATCCGTCCACTCGGAACAATTAACTTAGAAGTTGTGCTGGGCACTCAAAGAAACTATAGAAGAGAATTCCTTGACTTCGAAGTCGTCGACTGGCCATCACAGTACCACGCCATTCTTGGTCGAACAGCGTTCGCTAGATTCATGGCAGTACCGCACTACGCGTACCTGAAGCTCAAACTACCTGGAGAATATGGTGTTATCACCATCGACGGAGATTTTCAGAAATCCAACAAGTGCGACATTGAATTCAACGAGATCGCAAAATCTTTCGGGATGCAAGAAGAACTGCAACAGCTGGCAAAAACCACGGATCACTCCGTGATGCCCCTCACGAAGAAAAACGCGCCCGAGTTGGAGTTCAGCGCCAACAGTGACACCCGAAAATATCAGGTGCACCCGACAGATTCTGCGAAGACAACGATGGTCTCAACCACCCTCTCGCAAGCATAAGAAAGCGCGCTCGTCGAACTCCTCCGTGAGTACTGGGAAATTTTCGCTTGGCAGCCCTCTGATATGCCAGGAATACCTAGAGAGTTCGCCGAGCACTCACTCGAAGTCTTCCAGGATGCAAAACCCATCAAGCAGACTACTCGACGATTTTCAGAACCCAAGCAGAAAGCGCTTGGAGAAGAAGTAAACAGATTGCTAGCAGCAAAATTCATCAGGGAGATCAAGATATCCACTTGGTTAGCAAACCCAGTGCTGGTCCCCAAAAAGAACACCGACATCCTTCGGGTGTGCATCGACTACACGTCGTTAAATAAGCACTGCCCCAAGGATAACTTTCCCCTCCCGCGAATCGACCAGATCGTGGTCTCCACGGCAGGCTGTTAACGCCTCTCCTTCCTGGACGCCTATTCGGGATATAATCAAATCTGGATGAAGCAGGAGGACGAAGAAAATACAGCATTCATCACACCACACGGTGTATACTGCTACACGACAATGCCCTTCGGGCTCAAGAACACAGGCGCAACATATTAGCGCTGCATGCAAAAATGCCTCGCAAAGCTCATTGGAAAAAACGTACAAGTGTACGTTGACGACATCGTCATCAAGACTCAAGTAGAGGACACACTCCTCGAGGACATTAGAGAAATATTCAACACCCTCAACGTATACAGGATCAAGCTCAATCCGACAAAATGCGTCTTCGGCGTTCCAGCAGGAAAACTTCTCGGGTACCTGGTATCCGCCAGAGACATCGAAGCCAACCCAGAGAAAATACAAGAAATCTTCACAATGAAGGAGCCAACCAATCTACGCGGAGTCCAACAGCTCGCAGGGCGACTAGCCGCCTTGAGCAGGTTCATCGCACGATTGGGTGAGTAAGCATTACCCTTCTACAAGTTGTTGAAGAAGACAGACAAATTCGAGTGGACACCAGAAGCTAAACAAGTGTTCGCAGACCTGAAGCGATCCTTGCAAAGCAGGCGAGTCCTTGCAACACCGCAAGAAAGGGAGCCACTTTACTTGTACCTAGCCGCCACAAACCAGGTCATCAGCACATCAATCGTAGTCGAACGACCTGAGGAAGGCAAAGCATATGGAGTCCAACGACCGATTTATTACAACACTAAAGTGCTCTAGCCATGCAAGCAATAATATCCTCATTACCAGAAGCTCGCATATGGAGTTGTTCTTACAGCTCGAAAACTCAAGCACTATTTCCAGGAACACGCCATCACAGTGGTTAATGTTGCGTCACTCGGTACAATCATGAACAACCCTATGGCATCCGGAAGAATAGCAAAATGGAGCATCGAGCTGGGCGCCTGGGACATCACCTATGCAGGACGCAATGTAGTAAAATCCCAAGTACTCGTGGATTTCCTAAGCGAGTGGGCAGAGCTACAAACGCCCGGACCGCCTGAGTACACAAGCAACTGGATAATGTACTTTGACGAGTCCAAAAGATATGAAGGAGCAGGAGCTGGAATCGTCCTAATATCGCCTAGGGGAGACAAGCTGCAATACGTCCTACGATTGGACTTTCCACCCAATGATCCAGCATCGAACAACGACGCAGAATATGAAGCCCTGTTGCAAGGGATGAAGATAGCAGTCGCCTGTGGAGCCACCCGATTGATGATCTACGGAGACTCCAATCTCGTCGTGCAACAGACAATGAAAGAATGTGACGCAATTGCTGAAAACATGGTCGCATATCGTGACATGTACAACCTACTCGAAGGAAGTTTCAAGGGATGCGAACTGAAGCATATTGCGAGATACAGCAACGAAAAAGCAGATAGGCTGGCAAATATGGGTTCCACAAACACACCCATACCGCTAGGGATATATTTTGACCGGGTGACTAAGCGATCGGTCAAAGTCAAAAAAGCTGCAGAAGCACCCGCAGCACCAGAAACAGAGGTCAGCCCGCAAGTCGCCATCATCGAGCTTATTCATAACATTTCACGAGAAGTTTTTCTGGTCAAGCCAGTCTGGACACAGAAATATCTCGACTACTTGTCCGCCAAGGAGCTCCCGGCAGATCCTCGCGAGGCTCGACAGATAATCAGACGCAGTAAATCCTTTCGGGTGGTCAACGGAGAATTATACAAACAGAGCATCTTGGGTATACTCCAGTGCTGCATCGCACCCGAAGATGGCAAAGAATTACTCCAAGACATCCACCAAGGAGACTGTGGACATCACGCTAGCTGGAAAGCAATCATGGGAAAATCCTTCCGAGCAGGATTCTACTGGCTCACAGCAGCCACCGACGCAAAGGAACTGGTCGACAGGTGCGACGCTTGCCAGCGATTTGCACCAGAACCACACGCACCTGCTACGGAATTACATATGATACACATCGCCTGGCCCTTTGCACAATGGGGGCTAGACATGGTAGGACCACTACGAAAGTCCACGCCGGGTGGATACACACACTTGCTGGTCGCAGTTGACAAATTTACCAAGTGGATTGAGGCCATGCCAGTAACCTCGGCTAGCGCCCAATGCACCGTCAAATTCCTCGACTCCATCGTATGAATATTTGGAGTACCACACGACATCATTAGAGACAATGGTACAAACTTCACAGCAAAGGAAACACAACAGTTCTGGGAGGAAAAGGGCATCAACTTCAAATTTGCTTCAGTTGCCCATCCGCAAACGAACGGACAAGTCGAAAGATCCAATGGCTTAGTTTCAGATGGCATCAAGAAACGCCTACTCGATCGTAAGCACCCAGCAGCAGGACATTGGGCCGAAGAGCTACCCTCCGTACTATGGAGCCTCCGCACAACTCCAAACCGATCCACAAACTACACACCATTTTTCATGGTATACGGGGCAGAAGCAGTCCTTCCTGAGGACGTTAGATTCAGCGCCCCATGGGTTGTGGACTACAGCGAAGAAACCTCCAACAAGGCACTCGCGGAAGATATGGACGCACTCGATGAAATGCGTGATATTGCACTCGCAAGATCCGCAGTATATCAACAATCACTGCTAAACTATCATAGCCGTCGCATACGCTATAGAGCATTCGCAGCAGGAGATCTGGTGCTGCGACTCAAGCAGAAGGAAGGACACAAGCTCGAGCCACCATGGGAAGGACCCTTCATCAGACACGAAGTTATCCCAGGTGGAGCCTATAGGCTGAAGAACCCATCGACTGGAGGAATCTATTCCAATCCTTGGAATATCGCACACCTCCGCA
The DNA here is from genome assembly GCA_028641055.1 of Alopecurus myosuroides. Classification (NCBI taxonomy): domain Eukaryota; kingdom Viridiplantae; phylum Streptophyta; class Magnoliopsida; order Poales; family Poaceae; genus Alopecurus; species Alopecurus myosuroides. The sequence continues at coordinate 289,743,681 of CM054063.1, read as the reverse complement.
AATTTTATCCCTAGATTTACTTTTCTCGCAATAATAAGGCTATATTAGCCACTCTTGTAGCTCGAATACATGACTTCTCAGTCATCGCAATAAAATACATGGTTTCTCAACTATACTTACTCGAAGATTATTCATCCTTACATGCTAAAAAGTTACAGGTATACACCCCATAAACACACGGGGGCTACGCCTAAACTCAGCATCACAGGAAAATTTACATATACAAGGTTACACACCTTACAACAGTTTTTACAAACTATACGGCATAACATGATATATACATCCTACAAATCAATCATGGCGCTGAGCATTCTCAGCTGCCAACACTATATCCACTTCATCGGAGGTCAATCGAATGATTTCTTCCGCTGCAGGACGAACAACATCATAATGCGGCGAAATGTCATCAATTGGACCATCCGGGAGTCTAGCTATGGAGTTGAAGTTCACCTCAGGATGCCATATCCGGACGAAGGAGAGAGCCACCACCGAGCCGCAAGTCATCTGATTGCGAACACACTCGCGAATCTCTCCCTCTTGACCGAACACCCTGAGGAGATGGCTCCAATCTTCAGGACCCCTTTGCAGTGGATAGAAAGCGGCGTTCATCGCGATCAAGACCTCGTGAAAAGAACTCACAAGAATCTTCTCCTGGATGACTCGAAACTTCAAAGTAGCCAACACAAAGCCTCGACTGCGATCAGACCAAAAGATATTCGCATGAGGCTTTGAGCTGCCAGCTTCTTGAAGAATGTGGTTTTCTACCCACTGTTTTTCCTCCCTATCATCCGGCTTAACAACTGAAGACAAAACATACACGATCAGAAAAGAAAACAAGACAAAGAAGACTTGGGGGCTGTATTACTTACACAGCAAGTCTCTAGCGACAGAAGCCAACTCATCCATCAAAAACTGTTCACGCTCAATCGCCAGTTTTTGCTTGGACTTCGCCAAATCGGCTACCCCGCGCAAAGCTTTCAGCTTGCGCTCACCATCCTGGACCCGATCACGGAGACCTGCATAGGTCCCAGCAGCGGCAACAAGTGGATTTGCTGGAATAGCACGTCCACCTGAAGGCTTCGCGGCAACCCCAGCAACCTGGAAGAATACAAGGAAAGGAGTAAGATGCCCTATTCGAGATATGTCTAGTCGCGTATTTGACGAGTGCTCGGGGGCTACTCCCATCGGGAGGAAACACACAATTGCGGGAAGCATTTCAGAAGAACATCTCGATTAAGACAATGGAAATACGGGAGCACATCGCAAGGTTCATTACAATCGAGGCGACCAAGTAAAATAAAAACAAACTAAGGATCTACAGTGGTGCTGCCACTCGCGGCGGTGGTCCCTCCCTTAAGACGAGCAAACAGCTCAGATAACTTCCGAGCGAGAACTCTGGCTGGCTCGCCAAAACGACGAAGCCCTACCTTTTTGCCCGTGGAAGGATCGACAGGGAGATCCGAGTAGGCCTCCTCCAAGCCGCTAACTCCATGCGCCAACGCGAACTGGATGGCACTCTTTGCCCCAGATTCCGATTGAGCGATCGCGTAGGCATCAAGGAGATTGCTCTCCGAGAAGATCTTCAGCAGATCGCCTAGCGCGGGTGGAGACACAGCATTGACGAGGAGGCAGCCATGCAGCTGTGTCAACACTTGGGTGGCATCGCCAACCAAAGTGCAAACTCCTTCGGCATGCCTCCTGAGCTGAGCGAGGGAGTCGGTCAGCGCGTCCACCCGCTGGACTCCAGGAACCTCCAGAGGAGCACCCAGAAGACCTACAAAGAGAAACATCAAGACCCAAAAAACTCACCAGAATAGAAGACAAAATAGCAAGACAAAAGTAGCTTACCCTCAAAACGCTCGGTGAGAGGACGAAGGAAGGCGACAAGGTCGGCATCCGCCTTAGTGCCAGCATCCTCCAAGCTATTCAGAGCGTCCTAGGCAGCCGCAAGCTTCCCTTCGAAATCAGCCGATTGCATGCGGGAAGCCTCGAGTTCTCGTCGAATAGCCGCCAGATCAGCCTCCTGAGCTGTTGCCTGAGCGGAGACACTCTCCTTCTCGGTCTTCAAAAACTCAAGTTGAGCTGCATAGCGACATTTATCAGAAGCCAAAAAATTAACGGAAGGATGAAAACCGAAAAAGATGGTAAAACTTACTTCGAAGAAGCTCGTTTTCGGAGACGAGTCGATTACGGTCTGTTCGAAGCATCCCTCATTCCAACTCAGCAAAAAAAACGCGGCGACCAATCACCGCAAGGGAGTCAACAAGCGACTGCAAAGAACATGAAGATGAAAGAATCAGAAAAGTGAAGTTTGAGCCTATACCCGATTGCAAACATTCGAGTATAGCCTCGGGGGCTACTCCCATCGGGAGCACTGCCGTGCACCCGATAAAACTAAGAAGAAGAAAAAATACAATCTCTGAGCCTGTAGCCGATCGCATGCGATCGACTACAGCCTCGGGGGCTACTCCCATCGGGAGCACTGTCGTGCACCCGATAAAAAATTCAAGGATGTTAAAAGCATTAAAAGGAGAGTAACAGAATTTACCTGGCCCTTAGCACGGGAGAGGGGATCAGCCGAGCTGCCCGACACCTCTTTTGAAGCCGAAGCTCCAGCAGCAGAACTAGGAATTCTGTATTCCGTAGTTGCCACATTTGGAGCTACACTTGGCAAATTTTGAACGGTGCCGGCAGTAGGAGTCTCACCCGCAGCTCCCGCTTTATTCCTCCTTTCGGGAGGAAGGGAAGAGGCGTACCTGCGAGGATTGATAGTTTGCAGGCTGCAATAAAGACAAAGTGTCAACAAGATGCGAAGGAAAACGTTCGACTAAGAACAAGGAGAGAAACTTACTCGTCATCTTCATCCTCCTCATCCAGCATATCCGCATTCCAGGCGGTTTGGATTACTGGGAACGAAGGAGAAGGGGCGAGTGAGCCCAACGGAGTTACAGAGATGGGCCCCTTCCCAGGCGATTACTCCAAAGAGTTGTCCTTGGAGGTAGCCTCGTCATCCTCCACTCGACGGCGTTTGCGATGAAGGAGACCGCCATTCGAGTCCTCTGCGCCATCCGAAGAATTGTGCTCGGAACTCGAAGAAGCGTTGGCAACACTGGTATCGGCCGGGCCGTCCAGGTTACTCGCCAACAGATCCGAGGCCTCCTCCCCAGAAACTGGAGGGTAGCAGTTGGCCATGTAAAAGCTCTACGAAAGAAAACAGAAGAAAGGCAAGGGAAAATTCAGTCGACCAAAATTCAGAACAACCAAGAAAATTAAAGAGAAAAAGAAGAACAAACTCACCTCGGTTGGCGGAGGCCTTGATGCATCGAAGGCTTCGACTGTGCAGTCGGGAAATTTTTCTCCCACCTTCAGGCTGGTGATAGCCGCGATCTTTTTCTCGAACTCGACGTTCGAGAGCTTTTCACGGCTCACGCGGCTAGGATCCTCAGAGCCCTAGTACTCCCACATCGTGGAAGGTCTGTGCTGCAGGGGCTGGATTATGCGCTTGAGGAAGATGCTCGCCAGGTGCAGCCCATTTAGCACGACTCCAGCTGCCTGGTCACGGAGGGCGGCCACCCTGGCGAGTAGTGGCGTGACGACCTCGGTCTCTTCAGTCGACAACTTGTGTGCCCAGGACTTCCGTTTCTTCAAGACGTAAAACCACTTTTTTCTCCATCCCTAGGCGGAGTCGATGAAGTACATGCTGAAGTAGCTGGTCTCCGACTTCGGTTGGATCCCAAAGCCACTCGTGCGTAGTGGCTCGCCGGGCTCAGAATCTACCCGCGACTTCTCGCGGAAGATTCGAACTTTGAAAAGGGCCTTCCAGAGCCCCCAGTGTGGGCGAATGCCCAAAAAGCATTCGCAGAACACGATGAAGCACGATATGTGCTGCACCGCATTCGGAGGAAGATCGTGGGGCTGTATGCCATAGACATACAGCAATGCCACGAGAAATGGATCGAGGGGAAGAGAAAGACCGCGCGACACGTGGTCCGCGAAGACCACGCGTTCGTTCGCGTGCGGGTTGGGTACCTACTCCTTCTTGCCGAGGCGTACCCGCTTCTCGGACTCCGCAGGCAGCAGCCCATCCCGCTGCATCTCCTTGATGCTTTTCGCCGTAGTGTTGGGCGAACGCCAGTTGCCCGAGCGCGGTGCAGGTTGTGCTGAAACTCCCCCGGACGCGGAAACGGCAGCGCCACGTCTCTTGCCTCCCGCCATCGGTGCTAAGCACGAGCTCTATGAGAGAAGGGAGACGAGCGCGAGGAAGAAGATGAACTGGAAGACGAAGGATGGGAAAGTTTCACCGCTTCACCAAGACCCGTATTTATACACGGGGCTACTCGATCCTTGCCACTCGATGCGCCACGTGGCGTCCATCGCAGCCACCATGTGCGAAGGCGAAACGAGGAGGCGGTGGATGTTGTTTCCTGCCACGATCTTAACAGTAGATCGTGCGCATTTACTGCGCGGTTCGCGTGAAAACCGGGAACGACGTCTCGTTTCCGGTCAAAAAGCTGACTAGGTGGGCCAGCACTTTCTGCTCTCGCTCCGTCACGTCCCATCGGGAGAACAAAGTGCGCCATGACGTCATAGCGTGCATAATCAAACTGAAGAAAATTTTGAATGAAGAGTTCAAACACGAAAACAACTTCGTATGAACAAAACTTTTTTGGATAAGAAAATCCAAACATGGAAGCAACTTTTCATGGACAAATCAAGAAGAAAGATCTCTTTCCAACAGAGAAAAATACCTTACACACGAAAAACTCTTTCGTATGGGCACAACATCCCAAACATGAAAACTCTTTCATATAGGCATAAAACTCCTAACACGAAAACTCTTTCGTATGGATAAGGAAATACAAGCCTAAAAATTACGCGAATAGGCAGAACCTGCCTTTTCATTCACATGATATTTACACATCATAAACCTGGATTGTTCGGCCGACTAGGCACATCCGGATGCCATATTCTTTTGAATATGAAGGTAAGACCCGAAAGATCTCTCTTAAGGGCCTGGAATCGCACTCAAGCTGCGTCCTCCGGTATGATTCCGTGTCAACAACACGAAGAAAAATCCCAGCGGACGCGCCGGGTACCCCCATAGGTTAAGTTCGACTCGGTAAGACCACAACGGCCCAGTCGCAACAAACACCTCATCGGGTTCGAGTCGGAGGTCTCAAATCTGTGTAGGCCAGAATTGTTTTTGCCCTAGTTGCAATTTGTAACATCCCAAGTATGAAAACTTCCATTTAGAATGTTTGTTTCTTGTTTTATTAAAGTTTTGCATCATGTCATCGTACTCATTGCTTTGTTTGCATTTGTTTTGCATCTGTTTTCAATTGCTTTCTATTTTCAAATTCAAACCAATTTACAAATCAAATTGTTCATACTTGTTATGTTACATTTTTCCAAATAAAAGGTTCAATTAAAACAGCTAGTTGTTTCTATTTAAATAGAGCTATTAACTTGTTATTTTATTTAATAACTCATTTAACTCAATTTTCATTCCAAATTCAATTACATTGTCCAAAACAGCAACCATGTTGAACTTATGAAAATTACAAAGCAATTCTAATCCTTTTGTTTCAATTAAACATTAAGGTTCAAACTATTTAAATCTCGTTTTCAATATTTCACTTAATAATCAAAATTCATTCAAATTTCAATCAAACTGCAAACAACAATTTATTTTGAACTTCTTGGAAAACTAGACTTGGCAAGTTGTTGCTGTTACATAGTTAAGCAATACCAAATTTTTCTAAAATTTTCTAACATCCAAACCTAGCCTTTTTCTTCCTATTTCAAATCAGCAAAAAAAAAAAGAGAAACAGCAAAAAAATAAATAAAACAAAACGAGAGAGAGTGGGGCAGTGGGCTATGCCCCCACGCAGGCCCAGCCCACCATTTCTTTCCCCACGGCCCGATACCCCTTCGCGGTCGTCTCCCTCCTGTACGGCAGGGCATCGGGCACCTCCACGTCGACGCCGTCGTGAGCAGACGGCCAGCAGCTGCTCGCCTCGCCCTTAAAACCTACCCCCTAGGCCCCCGAGCTAGCCCTAGACCCCTACACCTCTTCTACCTCGCGCAGCGCCGCCGTTTCCTCCATCTCAGCAACCATTCACCTCTCTGCAACCACACCGGCGCCACCCCTTTCTGAATCCATGGCGATCGTCGTCGTTGCCACGCTCCTCCTCCCTGGCTGACCGCGGGGATCAGACCGCCTTAGCCTCCTCGAGCTCATCGACACCCCAGCGGTACCCGGGACCCTCTGCTTCCCCGCCGCCATCCTCGACGTCGTCGCCGGCAACCTCTGCACCGAGCCGCTGCCACGGCTACTGCGAGGGTGAGCAGCACCTTTCCCTCTCCCTCCTGTTTCCTGCTCTGCTGCACACCGCGCGCAAGCACCAGCACGAGCACCACACGCGCACCAGCAGCACGGCGGCACGATCGCTCCAGCAGCTCGCCGCCGGCCAGCGAGCCTCTGTCGAAAAGTTCAGAAACTGCATCTGAAAAATTCAGTTAAACGCCAACCTGAACCTTAACCTGTCCGCGCTTTCGTTACTGACAAAAAACGAAACACACCGCAGTGGTAACGCACCACTGCACGCTCGTCCGCGGCGCGGGTTCGAGCCCCCGCCCGCGCGGATTATTCCACCCATTTCGCTCGCCACGCTGGCTAGGCAGGGGCCACCTACCATAGGCAGTGGTGGCCACGCGTGCCTCCACGCGCTGCCACGGTGGACAGGGCCCCCTCGTCAGTGGCTAGGGCTAGCCACTGCGAGGTAGAAAACGTTCTGCCCCAGTTTTTCTTTTTAAAAATTAAGTCCTTTTTGTTTCACAGATTAGTCCCTAGAATTAAAATGCTAATAACTTTTAATTGCTAAACCCAAATAATGCAAATAAAATATGTTTCCTGCACCAAATTAAATTCTCTATCTATTTAAACCAATTGTATTCTGTTTTGAACAATTCAAATGCATTCAAATTTCAAATTGAAACAACTCCTTTTAAATTTGATTAAATGCATAACTAATTCAAACGTAATTCAAATAACACAAATAAAATATGTTTGCCATGCTAAATTAAACCACCTTTCCAAATATAAATTTTGTTTTATGATTTGAATGATTAAAATTTCTTAAATAATTTAAACCTTGTTTAAATCATTTAAATTTGCTAAATTCATAACTTGCTCAAACTAAATTATTTTTGAACATATAAAATATGTTTTCAAACCAAAAAAGTATAAAATTTTCAAATATGAATTTGTTTTATTGTTTTGAACAAATAAAATTCAATTGAAAATTACTACTTGAATTAAATTCAATTAAATCTTGTTTAACTTGTTTAATTCGTAAGTAATTCATTCTAATTTCCTTTTTCAATAATTGAAACATGTAATCCACCTAAAATTTTGTGCTCTGTTCAAATATGAACTTTGTTATCTGTTTTGAACAATTAGACTTGATGAAAACAACCAATGCTTGTGTAACTACTTTAAGAAGCCAATTTTCTCAACTTAATAAATTAAATTCTAAACTTGGTAAACAACATATCAAATTGATTCCATTGTTGTTTCCTTTTTGTTTTAATCTTGCATGCATCATGCTAAGCAACTTACACATGGTAATTAGTTGTAGATCATTTAATCCCACATTAAATTCATGGGCTTTCCATATGCAATCCAACATGCATATGGGTCCATTTAAACATGTGATCTTGTCAACTAGTTTATTTTGGTGCACAAATTAAATTGCCAGGCATCATCCCATGTTTGTGCACCATGCCATGTTATTGATTGTCCGTCTTCCTTCGTTGTTTGTTTTGCTTCTTCTCGATTAGACGACGACGTTGAGACAGACAAGGTTTACGATACTGCTTCAGAGGACTTAGCTCAGTACCAGGCTACTGGGTTTGCAGGCAAGTTATCACTCACATGAACCATCGTGTTCCTTTCCACACTGGATACCGATACTCTCCATTGTCTATTTCTGCTAGCCCTATGAATCGTTGCTTGTGTCCCGAATCCTATCACATGTTATCCTATAACCCTAATATTGCCTCACCTCCACACCTATAACCCCTTGTTTGTTGCCTTAGTCTTACCTAGCATGCTTAGGGTTGCTTGTGTTTGAGTCTGCTGTCGGTTACTTCTTTTATCTTACTTATTTATGTTCTGGGGCTCGATGTTAATCAATCAACCTGTTAATGCTATGGGTAATAATAATTTGATGATAAGGCACCGGCAGGAGGCCCGACGTGGTTTTGAGCCCTGCTAGTGTCGACCCTAATTAGGAAAAGGGTCTTGTCTACCGATCCATGATGAGCGCACTACCCGCATGTGGGAAGCGTGTATGGGCTCCCCCCTCAATTTGATTCGATTTGCATCTCGTCCAAATCGCCTCATTTAGTTCGGGTTTTCCATTTGCCGCATGCATGTTTTTGCGAGCCCAGGCCAGGGTGGAACTTTTGTAGTCGGCATATAGGGAGACACGTTCTTAGAGTGCTATGAGGGTCCCCTTTTCTTCGTGGGGCTCGATTAGCCGTGCGCTCAAGGTGCTTTGGGCTTGATGAGAAGAAGAGTTGAGTTGTGTTGAGTGCCTCGCTTGGTGGGTTTGATTCCCGTCTGGCGGGATATTCTTACGTGTACGGCTAAATTGGTGCATCCCTGCAGGGTTAAATCTTCTCGAGAAGCCGTGTTTTCCGCGGTTATGGTTGACTTGGTGAAAGTACTGGCTAACAAGTACTCAGAACAACTTACACCTAACTAATGCTAATCTTGACTAGTAATAGGATTATTGACACAATGACCTGAACCATCATTAATCCAACTGTGTGAGTTATCCTTGGGTTGCTTCCTTAGTAGGGGGTAACATTGGATGGGTTTGTTTGAAGTTACTTTCAGTAGGTTACGATACGCGATCTTATCTTCTTTCTGTTAGCCGGAAGTTGTAGCGTGTCTCTGTAGTTGGTTAGAGCAGCCTGCTGCAGCTTTTATATCACCTATTCTTCCGTTGAACCCAAAGCATCCGTGCTTGTGTTGACGGGTAACTCTTTGGTGAAGTGTGAGTCTTGCTTGCCAGTACTTGTATGTACTGACCCCTTTGGGGCTGTGGTTTACGTAGACTACTATTCCGAGGATCCCCACGGAGGCTACTACGTGGAGTACGACGAGACTGCAGACGAGTAGATAGCGGACCCGGGCAGGATCCGAGACTACGTGGATGGGCTCCGTCTTCTTTTCTTTCTCGGCCTCTTAGGCCTATTTGGATTTGTATGTACTCAGACGCTTTGAGTGCTTCCGCTGTGATGTAATGATGATATGTTGGGACATGTGTCGTCTCGATGATTGTATTTGCTATTCTCTGCCCTAGTGAGGGCCAGTTGCAACTTATTTCCATCTTTTGTGTCTTAGAGATATGTTGTGGTATCATTCCGTTTAACGCCGTTGACGTACCATGTGTGAATGGTATGAAGTACGTCAATGGTAGTATCTTGATCTCTATGGGATAGTTTACATCGACGATGGATAGTAGAGTTTGGTTGTCGCACATAAGTGCTGGCCTACTCGTAAGAGGATGCGGGAGCAGTTAGGCCCCGTAATCCAAGCATCTACTATCCAGTTCGGCCCGGTGAGTATCCTATAGAAGTCAGGGTGCGAGAAATGGTATCAGAGCCTGTCTGCCTGTAGGATCCCTTTTAATGGTCGCAGTTTGAGTCTAGAAACTATTTTGTAGCTATATAGGAAAAATGAAACGTGAGAGTAGGAATTCTGTTCTTTTTCTTCTTTTCCCCACCCACCCTCCCTTTTCTGGTAAGGAAGTGCAACGTTGTTTTATCCTCTCATCTAAACTTTCAAGTTAGGTTTTCACGTATTCTGGTTTCTCTAGAATGGTTATATCTACTAGACCATAGGAATGGAGGTGGTTGTGACATGATTTATCATGTTGCCTACTCACGATTGAGAACGGAGGCGTGTAAGCCCCGGAAGCAGATCCTCTGTTCCTTAAGCAGTAGATATTGATCCTTTAGAAGACCGGATGGGTTTTCCGTAGTACCTCAGGAGTTTTGGTCTCGTGTTTCCCGAATGTTGCTTCGATATCCTGTTCTTCTCAAGAACCTTTTCGTCCGTTGAAACCTTGTTGTTGCTTTCCACTTCAGTTCTTCTACCGACGTCTAATCAAAACTTCCCAAATCATCTGCAGATGGATCTCAGGTTCTACCCGCAGGTGGTTCGTATGACTCGTTGCGAGAGCACTGCCGGTTATCCAGAGATGCTGAGAGACATGGTCACTTATCTGGGGTTCAGTTGGGCACCAGAGTACCAGGTCTACGAGCACCAGAGAGAGTTCGAGCAGACCTACTACCAGGCTATCGTCTACATTCTGTCAGATGATGGCAGGAGCGTAGTCCACCGCTACGAGGCAGTAGGTTCCACAGTGGATATGGCTGTGCAGCACAGAGCTTATGTGAGTATCACCGTCCTTCGTGCTGACTACTGGGGATTTGACGATTCCATCTATCGCCACATCCCCCGTGGTTACATTACTTCGGAGGGAGCTCACTTCACTCTCTACGACAACTTGGATACTTACGAGCATGATAGCTCCAGACTGCACACCACAGCTCAGTTTGTGAGGCATAGTGACGCAGTTGCCACCACACTAGCTCAGGAGTTGGCTTCAGTCAGGGAGCTCAGTCAGGGAGCAGCTCTACCTTGCTTTGACGCGTCTGGCGACTTACACCACAGATTTTGTTGGAGACGAGCGCTTTGCGCGTTTCGATCAACCAGTTGGTCTTCGTCTGCCAGATGCTGGAGGTTACGAGCCGATCAGAGGTCCACTCCTCAACCTTGGTGCTGGTTACAGTGGAATTCCTCGCTTTGGAGCACAGGGAGACGACGCTTTCTACTTCACCACACCGAGAGTCGCTCTTAGAGCAGTTCCGATCTACGTGGATCGTCGTTCTACATACTTTCGTGAGCGTGCTCCTCACCGTACCTCTCGCCGTACTCCTAGACACCGTCCTGCGTGATGAGCATGGGAGTACCGATGTATCCATTCCTAGCTATGTTTAGTTATCCTTTCGTATTCGAACCATTTATGGCGTGTTGGATATTCTGATGTATTTGAACATGTGATGATGTACCTGTTGGTTATCTATTCATGCGTCGGAATAATCTCTCTTTCGGTTGCTAAGTCTATCCCTTCCTATTGTTGTGCTAAAATGAATTTCAATTCAGGATGCCTCCAACAAGGAACAACATGCCTGAGCCACCGCCAATCGGGGAACTGTTGACTCAGATGACCCAAGTGATGACGCAGATGGCACAGTTCCAAGCTAATAAGCAAATCCACCAGAATACTCAGCGAGTTGGTATCAAGGAGTTCCTCAGTCTGGGCCCAAGAGCGTTCGTGGCCACACGCGAGCCTCTGGACGCCGATGACTGGATCCGTGAGATAGCCAGGGCTCTGGAGATTGCACATGTAGCTGAGGAAGACAAAGTCAAGTATGCCTCCTATCTCTTGAAGGGCCAGGCAGCTTCGTGGTGGGAAAACTACCAGGCTATGAGAGTTGGCATTCCTATCACCTGGGGTTGTTTAAAGGATGCATTCCTGAAGCACCACATTCCAGATGGTCTCATGGAAAGGATGCGTGAAGAGTTTTCCTCTCTCAAGCAAGGCAAGCTGGACGTCATCAGCTATCAGAGTGAGTTCAATCGTCTGGCTCGATATGCTGGAGACGAGGTGTCCACCGAAGCTAAGAAGATGGCAAGGTTCTGCAGAGGTTTTAACCCGGAACTCAAGTACGCTCTCACCAATGTCAAGACCAAAGACTTCGAGGAGCTCGTGAACACCGCGCTCAATGAAGAGAATGGGCGCAAGGCGTTCGAGGACTCTCGCAAGCACTCGCGTGAGGGTGGTTCCTCCTCCAACATGACCACCCCTCCGCAAAAGCGCCGCATCTAGGTGCCAAATGGTGCTGTCACTAGGGCTCCATACGCCCAAGCTTCTCCAGGCTTCGCTCCCCGCCCACCCAACCCAGCTCAGATGCATGGTCAGAGGGTTCCAATGGGGAAGCCAAGGCCAGGTCCTCCTCGTGCCGTCACTTGCTTCAAGTGCAAGGAGACGGGACACTATGCTGACAAGTGCACACAGAGGCAGCTACCTCCACCACCACCTCGTCCTAACACGACCCAGGCAATGGTGCGCGCTCCCCCGCACAAGGCCTTCAACTCCAACAACATGCCTGTCGGGAGGACCGCAAGGGTGAATCACGTCAAGATTGACAAAGCTGAGGAAGCTCCTGACGTCGTTCTCGGTACATTCCCCGTAAACTCTTATCCAGCTAAAGTGTTGTTTGATACCGGAGCATCACATTCTTTCGTGTCAAAAATCTTTGCCACAACATACAAACTAATTGTGGTTCCACTAAGCAATCAAATCACCGTTCACTCTCCGGGATCTCAAATGTTGACTTCCAAGATAAGTAAGGACAACCAAATCCTAATTGGAGGTCGCATATTCCTTGCTTCACTCATGTTGCTGGGAAATTCTGACATTGATGTCATTCTTGGTATGGATTGGTTGAAGGCCAATAAAGCTAAAATTGACTGTGCTCAAAAGTCAATAACTCTCTCCCACCCTTCTGGCCAGATAGTCTATTCTCCACATGAATCAAGTTCCGTTCAGCTATACACACTCGATGCAAAACCTCTACCTCTACTCAAAAATGTTCCGGTGGTTTGTGAATTCCCTGACGTCTTTCCAGAAGAATTGCCAGGAATGCCTCCGGACAGAGCAGTTGAGTTCGTGATCGAGCTTGAACCAGGTATTGCTCCAATCTCTAAGCATCCATACAAGATAGCTCCTCCTGAACTGAAGTTGTTGAAGGAGCAAATCGATATGTACATGGAGAAAGGTTACATTCAACCTAGTTCCTCGGCTTGGGGTTGCCCAACTCTGTTCGTTGCCAAGAAGGACCAAACAAAGAGACTCGTTGTTGACTATCGTCCTCTTAACGAGAAAACCATCAAAAACAAGTATCCAATTCCTCGTATCGATGATCTTTTTGATCAACTTGCTGGAGCCTCAATATTCTCCAAGTTGGACTTGAGGATGGGTTACCATCAAATAAAGATCAGAAAGGAAGATATTCCAAAGACAACCTTCACCACTCGCTACGGTCTATATGAATACACCGTCATGTCCTTTGGTCTCACCAATGCACCGGCGACCTTCTCTCGACTCATGAATTCTGTCTTCCATGAATACCTCGACAAGTTCGTTGTGGTATATCTTGATGATATTCTTGTCTACTCAAAATCCGAGGAAGAGCATGGAGAACACCTTCGTCTCACTCTCATGAAACTTCGCGAGCATCGACTCTATGCCAAATTCTCCAAATGTGAATTCTGGATTTCAGAAGTTGCTTACCTTGGTCATATCATCTCTTCCAAGGGCATAGCCATTGACCCAGAAAAGGTTAGAGCAATTGTTGATTGGAAACCTCCTAAGACGGTGAAGCAAGTCAGAAGTTTTCTTGGCTTGGCTAGCTATTGCCGTCGTTTCGTCCAAAACTTCTCCAAGATTGCCAAACCACTCACTGAACTCACAAAGAAGGACAAGAAGTTCGTTTGGTCTCCACAATGCGATGAAAGTTTCAATCTCTTCAAGACTAAACTCACTTCTACACCAGTTCTGGTTGGCCCAGATCCTACCAAACCTTTCCAGATATTCTGTGATGCATCTCTCCAAGGTCTAGGAGCAGTTCTTATGCAAGAACGTCAAGTTGTGGCTTCTGCTTCACGTCAGTTGAACACCCATGAGCAAAATTATCCCACTCATGACCTTGAACTCGCAGCAGTTGTGTTTGCCCTCAAGAAATGGAGACAATACTTGTTGGGTAACCGCACTGAAATCTTTTCCGATCATAAGAGTCTGAAATACATCTTCACTCAGCCAGATCTAAACCTCAGGCAAAGGAGATGGATTGAAAAGATCAAAGACTTCGATCTTACCATTTCTTACACTCCAGGCAAGGATAATGTTATGGCCGATGCTCTCAGTCGCAAATCATATTGCAATAATCTCATGATCATGGAAAGCCAACCTCCTCTTCATGAAGAATTCCAGAAGCTGAACCTTGGTCTTGTTCCTCAAGGCTATCTTGCAAACTTGACAGCCACTCCAACTCTCGAGGACAAGATTCGTTCTGAACAACTTCGTGATGCTGAAATCAAGAAGATGGTAGAGCACATCAAAGAAGGCAAGGATAAATTCAAGTCCTTCTCAATTGATGACAAGGGAACTGTGTTCTTCGAAGGACGCATTGCAGTTCCTCAGATTCAAAGTCTCAAAGATATCATTCTCAAGGAGGCTCATGAAACTCCTCTCTCCATACACCCTGGAAGTACAAAGATGTACCAGGATCTCAAGACACTGTATTGGTGGCCTAGCATGAAACGTGAAATTGCTCAATACGTTTCTGAATGCGACGTTTGTCAACGTGTTAAGGCAGTTCATCAGAAAACAGCCGGTCTTCTCCAACCTCTGAAAATCCCTGAGTGGAAGTGGGACATGATTGAAATGGACTTCGTCACTGGTTTTCCAAAGTCCAAGAGGGGAAACGATGCAATCTTCGTTGTCATTGATCGTCTCACTAAAGTAGCTCACTTCTTTGCTGTCAAAGAAACTATCTCAGCTAGCCAGTTAGCAGAACTCTACACAGCAAAGATTGTTCCTCTTCATGGTGTTCCATTGGAAATAAGCTCAGATCATGGAAGCATATTCACTTCTCATTTCTGGAAGAGTTTCCAAGATGCATTGGGCACCAAACTTCTGTTTAGCACAACTTATCATCCTCAGTCTCAAGGGCAAGTCGAAAGAGTCAATCAGATTCTCGAGGATATGCTAAGAGCATGTGGTATCTCCTTTGGCATGAAATGGGAGGAATGTCTTCCATATGCTGAATTCTCCTACAACAACAGCTTCCAGGCAAGCCTAGGCATGGCACCATTTGAAGCACTCTATGGCCGCAGATGCAGGAGTCCAATCAATTGGTCTAGAGCTGGTGAACGTTCACTCTTAGGCCCTGACATTGTTAAGGAAGCCGAAGAGAAAGTTCGCATCATTCGTGACAATCTCAAGATTGCTCAATCTCGTCAGAAAAGCTACTATGACAGCAAGCACAGGGATATGATCTATGCACCTGGTGACAAAGCATATCTCCGTGTAACTCCCCTCAGAGGCACTCATCGTTTTGGTGTGAAAGGAAAGCTTGCACCAAGATACATTGGTCCTTTCAACATTTTCTCAAGGCGTGCGGAAAATTCCTATCGTCTTGAACTTCCAGAAAAACTATCCAAGGTGCACGATGTGTTTCACGTGTCACAGCTCAAGAGGTGTTTCAAAGATCCAGATCGTGCAGTTGATCATGATTCCATTGAACTGCAAGAAGATCTCTCTTATGAGGAGCACTCTGTTCGAATTCTCGATGAGACCGAGCGTAAGACTCGCAACAAGAGCACCAAGTTCTTGAAAGTGCAGTGGTCGCATCATTCCGATAAAGAGGCAACGTGGGAGACCGAAGAGGATCTCGGGGCGCGATTCCTTCAAGGGGGGGGGGGGGCGTTTTGTAACATCCCAAGTATGAAAACTTCCATTTAGAATGTTTGTTTCTTGTTTTATTAAAGTTTTGCATCATGTCATCATACTCATTGCTTTGTTTGCATTTGTTTTGCATCTGTTTTCAATTGCTTTCTATTTTCAAATTCAAACCAATTTACAAATCAAATTGTTCATACTTGTTATGTTACATTTTTCCAAATAAAAGGTTCAATTAAAACAGCTAGTTGTTTCTATTTAAATAGAGCTATTAACTTGTTATTTTATTTAATAACTCATTTAACTCAATTTTCATTCCATATTCAATTACATTGTCCAAAACAGCAACCATGTTGAACTTATGAAAATTACAAAGCAATTCTAATCCTTTTGTTTCAATTAAACATTAAGGTTCAAACTATTTAAATCTTGTTTTCAATATTTCACTTAATAATCAAAATTCATTCAAATTTCAATCAAACTGCAAACAGCAATTTATTTTGAACTTCTTGGAAACCTAGACTTGGCAAGTTGTTGCTGTTACATAGTTAAGCAATACCAAATTTTTCTAAAATTTTCTAACATCCAAACCTAGCCTTTTTCTTCCTATTTCAAATCAGCAAAAAAAAAAAAAGACAAACAGCAAAAAAATAAATAAAACAAAACGAGAGAGAGTGGGGCAGTGGGCTGTGCCCCCACGCAGACCCAGCCCACCATTTCTTTCCCCACGGCCCGATACCCCTTCGCGGTCGTCTCCCTCCTGTACGGCAGGGCATCGGGCACCTCCACGTCGACGCCGTCGTGAGCAGACGGCCAGCAGCTGCTCGCCTCGGCATTAAAACCTACCCCCTAGGCCCCCGAGCTAGCCCTAGACCCCTACACCTCTTCTACCTCGCGCAGCACCGCCGTTTCCTCCATCTCAGCAACCATCCACCTCTCTGCAACCACACCGGCGCCACCCCTTTCTGAATCCATGGCAATCGTCGCCGTTGCCACGCTCCTCCTCCCTGGCTGACCGCGGGGATCAGACCGCCGTAGCCTCCTCGAGCTCATCGACACCCCAGCGGTACCCGGGACCCTCTGCTTCCCCGCCGCCATCCTCGACGTCGTCGCCGGCAACCTCTGCACCGAGCCGCTGCCACGGCTACTGCGAGGGTGAGCAGCACCTTTCCCTCTCCCTCCTGTTTCCTGCTCTGCTGCACACCGCGCGCAAGCACCAGCACGAGCACCACACGCGCACCAGCAGCACGGCGGCACGATCGCTCCAGCAGCTCGCCGCCGGCCAGCGAGCCTCTGTCGAAAAGTTCAGAAACTGCATCTGAAAAATTCAGTTAAACGCCAACCTGAACCTTAACCTGTCCGCGCTTTCATTACTGACAAAAAACGAAACACACCGCAGTGGTAAAGCACCACTGCACGCTCGTCCGCGGCGCGGGTTCGAGCCCCCGCCCGCGCGGATTATTCCACCCATTTTGCTCGCCACGCTGGCCAGGCAGGGGCCACCTGCCATAGGCAGTGGTGGCCACACGTGCCTCCATGCGCTGCCACGGTGGACATGGCCCCCTCGTCAGTGGCTAGGGGTAGCCACTGCGAGGTAGAAAACGTTCTGCCCCAGTTTTTCTTTTTAAAAATTAAGTCCTTTTTCTTTCACAGATTAGTCCCTAGAATTAAAATGCTAATAACTTTTAATTGCTAAATCCAAATAATGCAAATAAAATATGTTTGCTGCACCAAATTAAATTCTCTATCTATTTAAACCAATTGTATTCTGTTTTGAACAATTCAAATGCATTCAAATTTCAAATTCAAACAACTCCTTTTAAATTTGATTAAATGCATAACTAATTCAAACTTAATTCAAATAACACAAATAAAATATGTTTGCCATGCTAAATTAAACCACCTTTCCAAATATAAATTTTGTTTCATGATTTGAATGATTAAAATTGCTTAAATAATTTAAACCTTGTTTAAATCATTTAAATTTGCTAAATTCATAACTTGCTCAAACTAAATTATTTTTGAACATATAAAATATGTTTTCAAACCAGAAAAGTATAAAATTTTCAAATATGAATTTGTTTTAATGTTTTGAACAAATAAAATTCAATTAAAAATTACTACTTGAATTAAATTCAATTAAATCTTGTTTAACTTGTTTAATTCATAAGTAATTCATTGTAATTTCCTTTTTCAATAATTGAAACATGTAATCCACCTAAAAAAATTTGCTCTATTCAAATATGAACTTTGTTATCTGTTTTGAACAATTAAACTTGATGAAAACAACCAATGCTTGTGTAACTACTTTAAGAAGCCAATTTTCTCAACTTAATAAATAAAATTCTAAACTTGGTAAACAACATATCAAATTGATTCCATTGTTGTTTCCTTTTTGTTTTCATCTTGCATGCATCATGCTAAGCAACTTACACATGGTAATTAGTTTTAGATCATTTAATCCCACATTTAATTCATGGGCTTTCCATATGCAATCCAACATGCATATGGGTCCATTTAAACATGTGATCTTGTCAACTAGTTTATTTTGGTGCACAAATTAAATTGCCATGCATCATCCCATGTTTCTGCACCATGCCATGTTATTGATTGTCCGTCTTCCTTCGTTGTTTGTTTTGCTTCTTCTCGATTAGACGACGACGTTGAGACAGACGAGGTTTACGATACAGCTTCAGAGGACTTAGCTCAGTACCAGGCTACTGGGTTTGCAGGCAAGTTATCACTCACATGAACCATCGTGTTCCTTTCCACACTGGATACCGATACTCTCCATTGTCTATTTCTGCTAGCCCTATGAATCGTTGCTTGTGTCCAGAATCCTATCACATGTTATCCTATAACCCTGATATTGCCTCACCTCCACACCTATAACCCCTTGTTTGTTACCTTAGTCTTACCTAGCATGCTTAGGGTTTCTTGTGTTCGAGTCTGCTATCGGTTACTTCTTTTATCTTACTTATTTATGTTCTGGGGCTCGATGTTAATCAATCAACCTGTTAATGCTATGGGTAATAATAATTTGATGATAAGGCACCGGCAGGAGGCCCGGCGTGGTTTTGAGGCCTGCTAGTGTTGACCCTAATTAGGAAAAGGGTCTTGTCTACCGATCCATGATGAGCGCACTACCCGCATGTGGGAAGCGTGTATGGGCGCCCCCCTCAATTTGATTCGATTCGCATCTCGTCCAAATCGCCTCATTTAGTTTGGGTTTTCCATTTGCCGCATGTATGTTTTTGCGAGCCCAGGCCAGGGTGGAACTTTTGTAGTCGTCATATAGGGAGACACGTTCTTAGAGTGCTATGAGGGTCCCCTTTTCTTCGTGGGGCTCGATTAGCCGTGCGCTCAAGGTGCTTTGGGCTTGATGCAAAGAAGAGTTGAGTTGTGTTGAGTGCCTCGCTTGGTGGGTTTGATTCCCGTCTGGCGGGATATTCTTACGTGTACGGCTAAATTGGTGCATCCCTGCAGGGTTAAATCTTCTCGAGAAGCCGTGTTTTCCGCGGTTATGGTTGACTTGGTGAAAGTACTGGCTAACAAGTACTCAGAACAACTTACACCTAACTAATGCTAATCTTGACTAGTAATAGGATTATTGACACAATGAACTGAACCATCATTAATCCAACTGTGTGAGTTATCCTTGGGTTGCTTCCTTGGTAGGGGGTAACATTGGATGGGTTTGTTTGAAGTTACTTTCAGTTGGTTACGATACGCGATCTTATCTTCTTTCTGTTAGCCGGAAGTTGTAGCGTGTCTCTGTAGTTGGTTAGAGCAGCCCGCTGCAGCTTTTATATCACCTATTCTTCCGTTGAACCCAAAGCATCCGTGCTTGTGTTGACGGGTAACTCTTTGGTCAAGTGTGAGTCTTGCTTGCCAGTACTTGTATGTACTGACCCCTTTGGGGCTGTGGTTTACGCAGACTACGATTCCGAGGATCCCCATGGAGGCTACTACGTGGAGTACGACGAGACTGCAGACGAGTAGATAGCGGACCCGGGCAGGATCCGAGACTACGTGGATGGGCTCCGTCTTCTTTTCTTTCTCGGCCTCTTAGGCCTATTTGGATTTGTCTGTACTCAGACGCTTTGAGTGCTTATGTTGTGATGTAACGATGATATGTTGGGACATGTGTCCTCTAGATGATTGTATTTGCTATTCTCTGCCCTAGTGAGGGCCAGTTGCAACTTATTTCCATCTTTTGTGTCTTAGAGATATGTTGTGGTATCATTCCGTTTAACGCCGTTGACGTACCATGTGTGAATGGTATGAAGTACGTCAATGGTAGTATCTTGATCTCTATGGGATAGTTTACATCGACGATGGATAGTAGAGTTTGGTTGTCGCACATAAGTGCTGGCCCACTCGTAAGAGGATGCGGGAGCAGTTAGGCCCCGTAGTCCAAGCATCTACTATCCAGTTCGGCCCGGTGAGTATCCTATAGAAGTCAGGGTGCGACACAATTAATTGGCCCTGATATTTCGCGAGAGCCAAGCTACTGTGCCATATCCTTCTGTGATAAAAAGCCATAACGACAGGCATTTACATTACTCGATACTCGGGTATAAAAACTCATTACACAGGGTACGCACCCTTCAACAGGAAAACAACCATACTGGTTATCCGAAAGAAAGAAAGACAGAAAAAAGTTTGACCGTCTACTCGACTGGAAAAATCCCACTCGAGCAAACGCTCGGGGGCTACTGACGAAGGCATGGATCCTGGACCCTGCGGGTAAGGACACCCCGTCTCAGGCCCAAGGTTAAGGCCCAAGAAGAGGAGCCCTTGGAGTATTCCAGAAGGCCCACATGAAGCCCACCCGCAATGCCTTGCGGGATAAGTTAGGAAACCTGTAACCGACCTAGGGTTAGAGTTCGAGTCCTCTCCGGGTAGGGTTTGAGACCTGCCCACCTATATAAGGCCAAGAGAGCCACCGGAAGAGGACCAAGCAACACCGCAACACCAAAGCCTTGAGCTCGAGATCATACTCTCGACTTGAGCCACCATCATTGTAACCGATCTACTCGATTAATACAGATCGACAGAGGCAGGAGTAAGGGTTTACCTCTACGAGGGCCCCGAATCTGGGTAAATCTTGCCCCCTGTTTAGCCGACGATCGCCACCAGCACTCATGGATTATCCTATTCGAAACCCTATGGGTTCACCCGAGGGATTTGTAGAGTCTGAGATTCGACACCCGTAGTCCCAGAATGAAATACTCAAGCATCTGTCTAGAGGCAATCATGGCGATGTAGGGGCCTCCGGTGACGATCCCCCACTCCGGCAGGGTGTCGGAGCAGGGACTCTAAAAGCCCTAGACAGAACTTTCGAGGTGGCGGTGCCTACATATGTGTTTCGTGGAAAATTTCTCTATCCCCATCGTTTTTATGGTTAAAGTGAATTTATATGAGAAGAGGCGATGGGAGGGGGTGTCGGGGGCAGGAGGCGACCCCAAGATGCGGCATAGGGGCAGCTCGCGCCTGGCACCCCATGGTGGCCCTAAGCCACCTCTTCGGGTCTCCTTTGGATACAGTCTTCCTTCTGGTGAAAAATAATTCCTCGTAAATTTTTAGCCCAATCCGAGAATATTTCTTTTAGATTTTTCGGAAATACAAAAACAGCAAAAATAACACGAACTTTGTCTGGGCATCTTGTTAATAGTTTAGTCTGTGAAAACATCCGTAAAACATGAGAAAACTTCTGGAAAACAAGGTATGGAGCATAAAAAATTATAGATACGTTTGTGACGTGTCAGCATCCCCAAGCTTAACTCCTACTCGTCCACGAGTAGGTAAGTGATAACAAAGATAATTTTTTAGGTCACATGCAGCCAACATAAACTTGATCAATTATTATGTAAAAGCATTGTATGATGAGATCAAAGTATTTTAACAAAGGCATGATAAATTTTATTTAAACAAATGAAAACTTTGCAAGTATGTTGCACATGAATAATAGCACAAATAATATATAATGAGCAATAATGCATTGAAAGTTATATGTTCACTCGATCATAATGAAAACATGATAAAGGGGTATCCCGCCTGTGTTTTAAGAAATAGCAAAACATAACACTCTTCAAAGTTCAAGTGGTGACTAGATACAAATAATTTTAGACAAGCAATACTATAATCATATTCCAATCAATAATCAGAATCACAATTATGCTCTCTAAATTGGTGCATAAAGTAATAAGGTGATGACTCTTCCTATATCTAAAATAAAGCCCATTCGCAAAGAGAAGCACATATCACTCATGTGCTAGAGCCTTTTTACTTGATGAAATAGAGCATATTGAAATTATAATTTTAAGAGAGGTGTATGTCTATGTGACTATGTCAACGAATGCTGATAAATGTTTTATTATATTTATGTTAAATGGATTCAAAGAGCATCTCCCATAGAGTAACGATAATATTCCTCTTATCCTTTGTTTACAAAAGCTATGTATGAATTGATTTCTCAGGAACAGAGTGTGAGGATATTTGTTGTTATTGGTTGTAATTTTATCTTTTGTGGGATGTGCATGGGTTTATAGCTCTTTTTGTAGTATTAGGAACAAGCACATTATGCATGAAAGTCAAGAGGTGAAGGCATCTAACATAAATAAATAATAAATAATAAATATTTTAATACTTCCTTATGAGCTAAAATAGGAACAGAAAACAAGGTTTAATTATTTTGGAGATTTTAAAGGTAGAATACAAGCAATTTACTTTGGAATGGCATGGAAATACCATGTATGGATAGGTATGTTGTACTCATTGGAATAACTTTGGTTTTAAGGGAGTTGGATAAACGAGGTGAGCTTATACTCAGTATAGGTGAAGGTTAGCAGAAGACTGAGAGCGACCAACTAAGAGAGTAATAGCGGTCATAATCATGCATAGCGACAAAACATCATTGATCAAAGCATAAAGTGATATTACAAGTTTAAAACTAAATGATTATCAAGGCTAAAGGTGACTTTGTTTATAGTCATAACATGGTGTGAGCATGCCAAGTTGATCCAAATAAATCTTTAAAGGAGAATACCACAATAAGATGCTTCATTATGATCAAGAAGAACACACGATTTAATTTTAGTAGCACATTAAGTACTCTAAGTTATTTAATACTTGTCATGATGCATCATAAATTACTAAGCACACAACTAAAATAACATTTAACATGACATGTCAAAGCCTAGCCACAGACTAAACAAGCTTCGTATGCATCACTATAGGCATGAAATAATTTTTCTCCCACCTAAAACCAATAAACTAATTTGAACACTTTGTTAACTAGTATTCATTAAAGACCCGAGAGCTAATCATATATAAAGCAAGAAAACTAACAAGCTAAATAAGAGCTTAAAACAGAAGTAGCAAGAATTGAACACTCACAAAATAATAGGAGTGAAAACTAGAGTGTTCTAAGAAATACAATGGAGCGCGTTTCTCCCCCAAAAAAAGAATGCTAGGATCCAACCATTTATCACTAGAAAGCAAACAAAAAACTGAAAGAGAAATAAAATGACGCTCCGGGAATAACACATAGTAAATGAAGCAATAAAAATATAGTGTCTTGAAACATGACCTGATAATTTTGTTGATAAAGAAGGAGATGCATTGGGCATCCCCAAGGTTTGACACTTGTAATTTTTGGATATTTTTTGGGGGTGACATGGGCGTCCCCAAGCTTGAGCTTTTGTCCATCCTTCATCTTCTCATATCATTCTCCTATCCTTGCACTTGAAAACTTCCTCCACGTAAAACTTTACACAATCTTCATTAGCAGGGTTAGTGCATCAAATATAATAAATCCACTTGGTTCAGTTGTAACACGTGATAAACACGCAAATTAAACATTAGCTACTCTAAAAACTTATTTGAAATCCCTCTTCCCAAGAAAACACCAAAAGAAAAATATTAAGAGGCAAATGCAAACAAGGGAAGAAACCTGTCAAAACAGAACTAACTGTAAAGCTGAATTAATCATTTATTAATTTAAATAATAATTGATTTTATTGCAAATGATATTGAATATCCACTCTCAGCATGCTTTTTTAATGTTGAATATCCGTAAAATCGAAAATTGGCAAATGATATTGTCTAAGTATATTATAGAAAATAGAGAAGTTCAAATATAAATATATATAATTAAGCATCACACGGTATATAATTAAACATATAAATAGTGACGACATGAGAGGCTCGACACCAAGCAGTACATAAACGACACACACGCGATACTAGTAATAATGGAAACTAGCTATGTGTGATATAACGTCATGAGAGGATCTCCCATCTACTCGAGCTGCTCATCCTTTGAATCCCAAACAGTAGGAGACCAGGGCACTAGGTGACGCTGCCCATAGCCGAAGATACTGATAATACGGTACAGCTCGTAGGAAATGTACCCACCGATGTCTGCATAATCAATGTTGATCTTGTCAAGTGGGCACTTCTCCCAAAAATTGTTCCCCCAACTGAGGAAATTTTTCTTCATGTCACGGTATTTCTCGTCGATCAATGCGGCTGCCATATCAGCCATCGAAGTGCGCTCATACTGGAGCTGGAACAGGTCCTGGAGATCAATATGGCACTGAGATGGTTTTTAATACCACATGTGTTCCTCATCTTCGACTTGTCATTCCTTATATCAAAGCTAGCAAAACGTATGCCGCTGTTGACAGAAATCCAGGAGTGCGTGACAATTTTTGTCACTACTGCAACAAAAAAATGGCACAAAAAATGTTAATACCACTGCAACAAAGTATATTGTTTCGAATGCAATAACAAATGGAACAAGTTTTAATGCCGCTGCAACAAGTATTGTTTCAAACGCAACAACAAGTTAAATGGAACAAATGTTAATACCGCGCTGCAACAAAGTATATTGTTTCAAATGCAACAACAAATGGAACAAATCTTAATACCGCTACAAGTATTGTTTCAAATGCAACGAAAGGAACAAATTAATGTTAATACCGCTGCAAGAAAGTATATTGTTTGAAATGCAACAACAAATGGAATTTCCAATACATTGCTATATGAATACACATAAGTAAACGTACATGTTGTCCTGTACAATATCCAATACATGGCTATATGAATACTAATGGATACACATGTTGCTATCCTATGCATTTCCGATCCTATATATAGAGAATCAAAATAAGAGGTGAAATTTGGTTAAATAAATAGAGAAAAAGATCGATTGGAGAAGTTTGTGTTTACCTTGCCCATTGGAAGACAAGGACACGCCTCTTGTGCGCAATTTGGATGACGGCCACCTCTTTTTGACCGGCCGTGTACTCAAGATCAAGGCCAAGAAAATCCCCACCATCCTCGCGAAGCCATTTCTTCAAGAGGTTAAGAAGACCCAGAATCTGGGAGCTCACGTTCGTGTAGGTGACTTCTAGAATCCTACCATGTGTGGTCACATCCAACAACTCAATTCCCATGGTGGAAAATAGGGAAGATGAGAGAGGAGAGAAAGAGGAAGAAGAGAGGGGTCGCGGGACTATAGCAAATGAGGCGCTTCTCTGTTTTTAAGCCTCCCCGATGGTGGACCAACTTCCGAAGCGTGGGAGAAAAACGGTTTGGGCATTTAGTCCCAGGTCGTATTACGACGACTGCTTCACCACGCACATACGACCGTCCTAGCATCACCATCGTTTGGGCACAAAATCCTGAAAATAGGGCTGGCCAGGTGATACAATTACAAACCCTTCCACCGCGCCGCTTGGTCGCTTTGTCGCCAATACACGGAGGCTCATTGCCACACCGACTGGCGGTTGGGCCCGGTTAAATGCGTCCCCACTAACCAGTGACTTACACTCACATCAAGTTGGTGAAAAAACAACCCAGGCCAACGAAACCCGAACAAAGAGGATCAGAGCCATTCACGCAGTTGATCAAACGGCCTAGAACGGTTCCCGCGGAGAGGTTCCCTGAAAGGCCTCTTCCCACCTTATAAAGTTTCGGTTAACATACGCATCAGATTTTTTATTATTTTTATAGCTTCGGTTAACAGACGTGGATTGAGAAGAAGGTGTTCCATGCTTACGGTACGTGTAAAACCTAAACTAATTTTGCTGCGTAGAGCCTATTGCATCATCTGCTTGTAAAACCTATGTGCAACATATTCGGTTTGTAAAATTTAAATATCTTTTAAAACCTGTTTTGCGGTAAACAGATCACCCAATCCCCTACCGTGGTTCAGGGATCTCTTCCGTTCGAGGGTCAGACGAGGACTAGGAGGAATACACGCAGAGAGAGTAGTGGTTCCAAATTCTTCGGTCCTCTGCTTTTCTATTTTTCTGGATGAAATATTCGGTCCTATGCTTCGCAGCCGCAGTGTTGTGTTCCATACAAGCCGAACACGCAAGCCTATTGCAAACATCCCACGGCCCATATGTCCGCTGAAGTTCAGACTCCAGAGCGTATCATCAGGCACGGACATGGCGAAATCAGATCTGACGGAGCACCGGCAGCCAGCCAGCCAGTAACCATGCCAGACAGCGGCGGCGCAACCGTCTTCGACGACCTTCCCGAGTCGGTCGTCGTCGGGGAGATCCTCATCCGTTTGCCGCCCAAGGATCTCCTCCGCTGCCGCGCCGTCCGCAAGTGCTGGCGCAGTGCCACCTCCACCGACAAGTTCATGCTGGACCACCACCGCCGCCAGCCCTTGCTCCCAATTCTCAGGCAGGACTTCGTCCATGCCCTCGTAGAGGAGGACGCCCGCCTCTTACTCTCCCGTAACGCCGGTGCCGGCCAGCAGAAGCTCTGCCCTTCCTGATCCTCTTCTCCCGCTATTGTGCATTCCATGCTGCCCTTGATGGTCTTCTCATCGTCTCCGAGGGACCTGAGTACTTCATCTGCAACCCGGTGACCCGCAAGTGTGCTCCGCTACGGATGCCTCGAATCCACGGGGAGGATTTCGGCCACCGTATTGCCGGCTTCTTTCGGCACCAGCCATCCGGAGAATACCGACTGCTTTGGGTCGCTTGTCCGATATACTGCGACCGAGAAGACGCAACATCTTACTACCTCGTAGCGGTGGGACGATCCGATAATCCAAGATGCGTCCGACAGGCATGTGTCCCACGTCAAACAGCACCGACGCCTACTTTGGACTTGGTATTACGGATTGGGCTGCCCAGATCGTCCAATGATCCACCGGTCCTCCACCGTGGCAGTCTGCACTGGAAACTTGGAACAGCCTGCATAATGGTGTTCAACACAACAGCTGAGACATTTCGGTTGATGTCCAGTCCTGCCCAGTTGCGCGCACCGGAGGTGTTGTTGGAGATGGATGGAGCTCTTGCTTTCTGCAGCGTCAGCAGTAACGTAGAAACAATTGATGTTTGGGTGATGCGAGACTACGATGCTGAAATTTGGTCTTTCAAACATCGGATTAATTTGTCAGTGGTGGATCCACCAACACGTTTGGATTCAGCGATGACAATGTTCCCTAAGATGGCTGTGCTCAATGCGGACGAGCTTCTCATCCAGCTGTTCCATCCTAGGCGTGTGCTACATTATAACATTGATGGCAAGTTCTTAGGATGTGTGAAAAGCCAAGAGAACCGAAAAATCTACTTGCGGATTACACGGCAGTACCTCCAGGAGAGTGTTGCTCCCCTTCCATTATTCCACGAAACGAGAGAAGAAGATAAGCCTCCATTTTTCGTTGGACTATAGGATGCAACCTTGATCTGGATGCTCTGCACTCTTAGTTTGCCTCGTGGCTCGAGTATCAATTCTACACTCTTAGTTTGCCTCGTTTTTTGTTCTTCTTAGTGCTGCTAGTAGAACTGAACATTCTTGGCACACTTTGCTATAGAAGTACTCTTTTTCATTCCCCTCATTTACTTTCACTTTGCATTTTTAAGAACAACAGAAGGCAGTATGGTTTCTTTCCAGGAAAATAGTGTTGGTACGCATGCCATCAAGAAATGAAGAAAAACTAATCAGTCTTGGTCATGTTGTTTGAGTGATTACTTTTGTATGAGGGTTTCACTCTAGCATTACAAGTACTTGTGGCATTTTGAGTCGTTGAAATGGTTACAAGGTTAGGTTGGATCGTCCTTTGGGGTTAAATGATATACGATCTTCTCGCAATGCGCAATTTTGTATTTTTATTGGTGGCCACGATTTTGTCGGGCATACAGTTGCATAGCTTTGTTACTTTTTTGAGTATGATATATATACTTATTACAGTTTGCTGAAAATTTCAGCATGTAATTTTTGCTCCTTGATTTTGACATGTTTTGAGAAAGAATTTAGTACATTGATTGTACGTTGGTAGACTGAGATGGTGTTTCAGGTTCTGTGCCGTTTTGGGGTCTCGGATTTTACTTTGTTTTTGTAGAAGTGACTTAGAGTCAAGTAAAAGTACTGGTTCCTCTTTGCCTGGACTAAGATTTGAAATTTGCACGGTGACAATTTGATTAGCAGACAATACTTTTTTTTTTAATCTGAATCTCTCTTCCACCTCTTCCTCATCATCACCCCCATTTTCAATGCTGTTTGTGTGGGCTCAAATGTGAATTCTGCTTACTCCTCTTTGTGTGGATTAACTCTTAACATGCTAAATCCAGTAATTCAGTGATGCCTTTTTGGGTATGTTATATAGCTCCATGTCTATCTCTCACTGCATAATATACTAATCAATGATTTATATTTCCATCGATTAACTTTGCTCCCTTTGATTATCTGAGATAAGTCCTCTCTAGGTTACCTGTGAAAAAAATGCAAAAGAATTTCCAAAATGAAATTAGAAATCTCTCATGCGGAGTTTTTTTTGTGTGTGTGCAAATACCCAATTTAAGTCCGGGAACAGCGCTGTGAAAAATTCTCCTACTCAATGTCAATGTTTTTTTAGAATTATGTATCATCAAGTTTCTTGTTTCCACATGATTTTTCCATCCCACGATTTCTTTCTCAAAGTACTTAATTTGCATATTTTCAACTATATATGTGAGTCGCTTCTCCTTTGAATACCTTACAAGTATCCGGGACATACCAAAAATTCCTCTTAAGTGTCCTCACATCCTTATGATTGCTCACATACTTATGTGGGACAATCAAAATTAACAAGGTTAGAGCATCTCCCAAAAATTGGTTATACGGTCCGCAAAACCATCACATTGAACAGGCAGTTCAAAAGGGTAACGGAAATTTTGTAAATTTACTTCGCTAAATTTCGATCAGCAAACATAGTTTGTCATGAAGCATTCATACGAGATCAAAAATAGTTTGGGCTAGATTATCTTTTTGTAAACTAGACCTAGATTTAGACCTTAACACACCAAAATATCGGCCTCGTGCCACCACACTAGTTGTTGGGGCCTTGGGGGTAGCCCACGAATAGGTGGTGCTCCTCCCTCTCCCACTTTCAGCGGGTTGTCATGAGTAGCATTTTCACACATCCAACCTTTTTGTCGCTCCAGCTGCGAAGTTATCACCCCATTCGCTTAAGCTTTAAGGTCACACGACGGAAACGGTAAAGGCTCCCATCGATCACACCCCAGGCGGCCTCCACCACCTCTTTAAACCCGTCGAGCTTCACCCAGAATCCCTCGAGCTGGAATCGTTTTCTCCCTATGGATTGAGAGGAGTAATCCAATAGTAGGTGGAATGATCGGCCACCATCGAGGCCAGACATCTAAGTAAATTGTTCTCATGCAGCTCTTCCCAATCGGTTGAGCAGAACACCCTATCGAGTCTGACGAGCGTCGGTTTCTCCCTCCCGTTGGACCAAGTGTAACGTCGGCCTTCGAGGTAAACCTTTTTCAGCTTGCAATCATCCAGGAAGGGTCGCATCCTTCTCATCATCCGTATGTTTAGGTTTCCATTGTTATTGTCTTCATTGCGGTAGATCATGTTAAAGTCTCTGTAGAGGGCCCATGGACCCGGCCTGGTGGAGCGCACATTGTGCAGCTCCTCTAGGATGAGGCTAAGGCTCACAAACCTTAGCCTCGTCCTCCTACGGCCCATAGACGCTTGTGAGCCACCACACTGGTAGAAAATAGGCCTATAGTCCCGGTTCGCCAGGGCCAGTAGCCTCGGCCGTGCAACCGGGACTAGCTCTGCGCGACTAAAGACCCCCCCTTTAGCCGCGCCTCTTACGAACCGCGGCTAAAGGCCCGGCCACGTGGGCGGGTGGCGGAACGGGGGGGGGGGGGGGGCGGAGGACCTTTAGTCCCGGTTGGCCACATGAACCGGGAGTAGACTTTATTTCGTAATTTTTTAATTCATTTGGGTTTCTAATTATTTTTCACACCAATTTTTCTCTCCCTTTTTTTCACTCCTTTTTTTCTTCAGAATTTGTATTATTTGCTTAGTGTCTAACTACAATTATCTCTAGTCAAATTACTTAGTCATGGTCAAACTTTCCGCTCGGTCACCCATCCTCCCACTACTCTAGCACTAGCACGCTTAACTTCCGAGTTCCATCCCGTCCCGCATCCAAGTGTTTCGCACGCATGTATGTGATACTAGTATCATATCAATCTTATTAACATGTTGGTCGATGCCACATTTCTTTATTGTTTGAATTTCAAATAAATCTTTTAATAAACAAAAGTAAGTTTGGAGTCGACTCCGTTTCGCGAAGTGGGACCGAGGAGTCAGACTCCGTTTCGCGAAGTGGGTCCGGGTGGGACTGCCAAGTTCGTTGAAACCATCCGGAGCTTACAGGTGGAACCGCGCAATTAGTTGACTACGCTGAATAGTCCACACCCGAGTTTCCCGCCACCACCGTCGTGCGCTGCCGCCCAATTTAGTTGACCCGCCGTCGTGCGCTGCCGCTCACGCCGCCGCCACCGCCGCACCATCCCCTGCTGCGCCACGAGCACCTGCGGCACCACCACCACCACCACCACCACCACCGCTGGGTTCGGCTTGGGGGGCGAAAAGGTGGGGTAGCCCACGCTGGCCAGAGCTGTCGGCGACGCGTGGAAAAACCGTGAGCCCCCGGGTCGTTCAAAGTCTGCCGGAGTAACGGCACGCGCGTCGCAGTAAATGACCCGCCAGGGCTACAAAAGGCCCCTCACCGCTCGCCGCTCTCCCCATTCTCGCCGTTCATCTCCTCGCCCTCACCGCACAAACTCTCATCGCCCTCGCCGCACTTCACCAGACACCCCGAGACGATGCCTCGCCGACTCCGTGCATGGCGCAACTCGCCGTTGTACTGCCGACCCACGGCCGCGACGCGGGGCCACAATGACGGCGAGGAGAACGAGCAGCCGACGCCGGAGGAGGCAGCGCCCGAGCAGCAGCTGCCGCAGGAGGAGGCGGGGCCCGAGCAGGAGCCGCCGCAGGAGGAGGCGGCGCCCGAGCAGGAGCCGCCGCAGGAGGCGCTGCGCTGGAGGAGGCTCAGGCGGATGCAGCCTATCTAGCCCGAGCAGCACGCCACCGTCTACTCGTTCGAAACATGGCGGAACGAGGAGGCGTTCCACACGGTCCGCTCCTGGCAAAAGGAGGCGGCGGCAGCGGCCGAGGCTGCCGCTGTTCGTGCATCCCTGGAGACCCACCAGAGGGAGCAGGCAGAGCGCCAGGTCTACCGGGAGCTCGCCGCAACCGCGGCGTCGGATGAGCAGCAGGCGGTCGTCGCGCTGTACGAGAGCGACCGGCGCAAGGCTGCCCTGCAGAGCGAGAGGCGGGACCGCCGCAATCCCTCCGAGCAGGCGCAACTGCACCGGCTGCGGATCCGAGGCAGAGCGGAGCGGCATGCGATCGCTACGCTGGTGAACCCATCTCCCTTAGCCAAGAACGACCACGAGGCGGGGCCCTCCAGCATGCTGTCCTACGACGGCAGCGATGAGGACGACGAGGAAGAGGAGTAGAGGACGACGTCTAGGAGGAGGGCGACGACTAGGCCGGGTGATCGCGGCAAGCCTCTCGGGCAACCGTAGTTTTTTTTTAAGTTTTTCCAATGTTTTTAGTTAAATTATGCCGTCTAGCTTTCTGTAAAACTATCGTCGAATCTATGAATTTGAGCCTATTTCAACGAGTTCGCGTTTTTTAATTAATTTTGAGTATTTCTGAACGCAATCACGAGCCAGAATGTAGATTAAAAGCGAAAAGAATGTTTGAATAATGTTGTATATATGATGCATGTTGAACTAAGTCATTCCAAAATTTTAGGCAAATGTGCTTCAAATGAGGTCTGAAGCTAGGGTAAATCACATATAACAACATTGTGCGTTGGATTCATGTCATTTTGATTTGTTTTGAATTTTTTATGCTCATTTAAAACCATCGCTCTATTCTCGTGAGAAATGTGCTTCAAATGAGGTCCGAAGCAAGGGTAAATACCCCCATTTATAATTTCATGAAAAATTCGACCTTGCCAAAATTAACCAAATAAATTTGAGGAGCAACTATATCACATATAACAACGTTGTGTGTTGGATTCATGTCATTTTGATTTGTTTTGAATTTTTTATGCTCATTTGCAACCATCGCTCAATTCTCGTGAGAAATGTGCTTCAAATGAGGTCCGAAGCAAGGGTAAATACCCCCGTTTATAATTTCATGAAAAATTCGACCTTGCCAAAATTATCCATAGAAATTTGAGGATCAACTATATCACATATAACAACGTTGTGTGTTGGATTCATGTCATTTTGATTTGTTTTGAATTTTTTATGCTCATTTGCAACCATCGCTCAATTCTCGTGAGAAATGTGCTTCAAATGAGGTCCGAAGCAAGGGTAAATACCCCCGTTTATAATTTCATGAAAAATTCGACCTTGCCAAAATTATCCATAGAAATTTGAGGATCAACTATATCACATATAACAACGTTGTGTGTTGGATTCATGTCATTTTGATTTGTTTTGAATTTTTTATGCTCATTTGCAACCATCGCTCAATTCTCGTGAGAAATGTGCTTCAAATGAGGTCCGAAGCTAGGGTAAATACCCCCGTTTATAATTTCATGAAAAATTCGACCTTGCCAAAATTATCCATAGAAATTTGAGGATCAACTATATCACATATAACAACGTTGTGTGTTGGATTCATGTCATTTTGATTTGTTTTGAATTTTTTATGCTCATTTGCAACCATCGCTCAATTCTCGTGAGAAATGTGCTTCAAATGAGGTCCGAAGCTAGGGTAAACACCCCCGTTTATAATTTCATGAAAAATTCGACCTTGCCAAAATTATCCAAAGAAATTTGAGGATCAACTATATCACATATAACAACGTTGTGCGTTGGATTCATGTCATTTTGATTTGTTTTGAATTTTTTATGCTCATTTGCAACCATCGCTCAATTCTCGTGAGAAATGTGCTTCAAATGAGGTCCGAAGCTAGGGTAAACACCCCCGTTTATAATTTCATGAAAAATTCGACCTTGCCAAAATTATCCATAGAAATTTGAGGATCAACTATATCACATATAACAACGTTGTGCGTTGGATTCATGTCATTTTGATTTGTTTTGAATTTTTTATGCTCATTTGCAACCATCGCTCAATTCTTGTTAGAAATGTGCTTCAAATGAGGTCCGAAGCTAGGGTAAATACCCCCATTTGTGCTTCAACATTTTTTGGCATATTTTATAAATCAACCAAATGAATTTCCTAGACATCTATTCTACATGTATAGTGTAAATCTGAAGTTTCATTATGTTTTGAATAATTCTTCTATTTTTTATTTTTATTTAAATAACATGGTTTAATAGAAAAATCATATGTAAAACTGATAAAAATCATCTCTGTAGTAAATCTGAAGTTTCATTATATTTTTTATTTAAATAACATGGTTTATAATACTTAACAGCAAAGAAATCATATGTAGAACCATCGATCCCTGTGGCCAACGTACCAACCAATCAGAGCGTAGAACGAACGTCTCGCGGATCGCTGTGGCTGCGAGCGCATCCGTCCGATGCACGATTCCTTCTAGAATGCGTCGATCCAACAGCCCAGGTCGAATCTCTGTGTTTCCTTCTAGAACCTTTTCGGCTGGTCAAACAGAGGGTTGACCAAGCTTGAAATGAGCATAAATAATTCAAAAAAAATCGAAAAAATATATTGGCGACGCACATAGTAGTGTTATGTCATATAGTAACGAGAAAAAAATATAAACATGTCTTATAAAGAATGGAACGAAAAAACTTGTGTAACATATGATATCTTGAACAGTCTAGTAGAGAGTTCAAGATAATGAGATGAGTTTCAAACCTTTTGAACTCAAATAAGGTCAAAATCTCACCAAATCTTCATTTTGGTGTGACTAAGAAAGATCCAAAGTTATTTTTTCATTTTGATGTTTTAAACTTGTTTTATTTACGATTTTCGATTAAAACCATTATTATTCAAAAGAAAATAAATAATACGAATATTCATCCAATACATTTTTGGGCTTCGGAATTGCATTATATAGGTCTAATACAAGTCTAGTAAAAATATAAATAGGATTTATAAACATTAGAACGAAATCCATCACTAAAATGAGATTCCTCGAATACAAGACTAGAGATTACAAAGAATAAGAGGTGGAAACATTGTGAATCTTCCGAAGAGGTGGGTTCTACCTTTTTGTTTTGTGTTCCTATGGGCTATACTAGCACAACCAAGCAAATAGTTCCACATTGCTACCCCCTTTCGACGCTGTTACCGCGTGTTTCCGTATAAGTCCGGTATTTCTCCAGCGGGGCTAGGGTTTCACCGGGAGGCTACGGAGCGTCTGGATCCCAACACAAGCTAGGGGGTGCCATACCATGTTAGTATAGGTGTGTTGTGTGCTTTGTATGTCCAAGATTGCTCTCTGGGGTGTGACCCGGCTTCACCGGCATCCACTTCTCTCTCGTAGGCGATTACAGGGTGAAACTCCCGTATCGGACCAAACACCGTGAATCTTCCGAAGAGGTGGGTTCTACCTTTTTGTTTTTTGTTCCTATGGGCTATCATAGCACAACCAAGCAAATAGTTCCACATTGCTACCCCCTTTCGACGCTGTTACCTCGTGTTTCCGTATAAGTCCGGTATTTCTCCAGTGGGGCTAGGGTTTCACCGGGAGGGGGGCTACGGAGCGTCTGAATCCCAACACAAGCTAGGGGGTGCCATACCATGTTATTATAGGTGTGTTGTGTGCTTTGGATGTCAAAGATTGATCTCCGGGGTGTGACCCGCTTCACCGGCATCCATTTCTCTCTCGTGAGCGCTTACAGGGTGAAACTCCCGTATCGGACCAAACACCGTGAATCTTCCGAAGAGGTGGGTTCTACCTTTTTGTTTTTTGTTCCTATGGGCTATCCTAGCACAACCAAGCAAATAGTTCCACATTGCTACCCCCTTTCGACGCAGTTACCGCGTGTTTCTGTATAAGTCCGGTATTTCTCCAGCGGGGCTAGGGTTTCACCGGGAGGGGGGCTAAGGAGCGTCTGAATCCCAACACAAGCTAGGGGGTGCCATACCATGTTATTATATGTGTGTTGCGTGCTTTGGATGTCAAATATTGATCTCCGGGGTGTGACCAGCTTCACCGACATCCATTTCTCTCTCGTGAGCGCTTACAGGGTGAAACTCCCGTATCGGACCAAACACCGTGAATCTTCCGAAGAGGTGGGTTCTACCTTTTTGTTTTTTGTTCCTATGGGCTATCCTAGCACAACCAAGCAAATAGTTCCACATTGCTATCCCCTTTCGACGCAGTTACCGCGTGTTTCCGTATAAGTCCGGTATTTCTCCAGCGGGGCTAGGGTTTCACCGGGAGGGGGGCTACGGAGCGTCTGAATCCCAACAGAAGCTAGGGGGTGCCATACCATGTTATTATATGTGCGTTGCGTGCTTTGGATGTCAAAGATTGATCTCCGGGGTGTGACCCGCTTCACCGGCATCCATTTCTCTCTCGTGAGCGCTTACAGGGTGAAACTCCTGTATCGGACCAAACATCCTGAATCTTCCGAAGAGATGGGTTCTACCTTTTTGTTTTTTGTTCCTATGGGCTATCCTAGCACAACCAAGCAAATAGTTCCACATTGCTACCCCCTTTCGACACAGTTACCGCGTGTTTCCGTATAAGTCAGGTATTTCTCCAGCGGGGCTAGGGTTTCACCGGGAGGGGGGCTACGGAGTGTCTGGATCCCAACATAAGCTAGGGGGTGCCATACCATGTTAGTATATGTGTTTTGTGTGCTTTGGATGTCAAAGATTGATCTCCGGGTGTGACCCGCTTCACCGGCATCCATTTCTCTCTCGTGAGAGGCTTAGGGTGAAACTCCTGTATCGGACCAAACATCCTGAATCTTCCGAAGAGATGGGTTCTACCTTTTTGTTTTTTGTTCCTATGGGCTATCCTAGCACAACCAAGCAAATAGTTCCACATTGCTACCCCCTTTCGACGCAGTAACCGCGTGTTTCCGTATAAGTCAGGTATTTCTCCAGCGGGGCTAGGGTTTCACCGGGAGGGGGGCTACGGAGTGTCTGGATCCCAACATAAGCTAGGGGGTGCCATACCATGTTAGTATAGGTGTGTTTGTGTGCTTTGGATGTCAAAGATTTCTCTCCGGGTGTGATCCGCTTCACCGGCATCCATTTCTCTCTCGTGGGAGGCTTAGGGTGAAACTCCTGTATCGGACCAAACATCGCGAATCTTCCGAAGAGGTGGGTTCTACCTTTTTGTTCTGTGTTCCTATGGGCTATCCTAGCACAACCAAGCAAATATCTCTAAAAATGTCGACATGGCCGAGTAGTGCAGACAGCACCCGTCTACACTATTGTACTTGTACATGCCTTAAAAACAGAGGGAACCAGATCCTCTTACTTTGCCCACCTTATGTTCTCTGACTTTCGCCCATGACACGTGGGTCCGATGTGTGATGGGCTCCATTTGTCAGTGACCTCAAGTCATAGGATCGCGTTCCCGCACAGAGAAGCGATCGTCTCAGCGTCTGCAGGCCGTTGACGCTGTAGTTTGCATGCATGGACTCGATATGCACCGTTCCTTACGATCAAACGATCGAAAATGAAGCGGTGCATGGACTGGGTGTTTTGTCTCAATGTAACGGCCCCGTTCACCAGCCCGGTGCATGCACGCCTCGTTTTTTCAGAGTAAACAACGTGGCAGAAGAAGAAAATAGTTAACGTCGCGTCGCATTTGCAGCAGCCCTGCACGCCTTGTTTCAGAAACACGAGTCGCGTCCCATTTGCAGCGACGCAGCCCTCCACGCCTGGTTTCAGAAACACGAGTCGCGTCGCATTTGCAGCGACGCAGCCCTCCACGCCTAGTTTTCAGAAGATACGCATCAATGCATATGCAGCGAGGCAGGATTTGGCGTGAGACTTTGGATTTTCTTCTCTTCACCTCTTTAATGCACGCATGCAACGTCGAATCACTTCGACTGACGAATGCACACGCGCTCGTACTCCGTATCAATAGCTGTCCGGCCTACGCCTACGCCCATGCCTGTTCTACACCGCTTTGACCATGCATCTACTCTAATACACTGCATCCAAGGTTTTCACACAGTTTGCTTCATCTACCCAAATAAATTCACGTCTAATCGTGTCTTTAAATATTCCTTCAGTCGTCCTCCATATTCTCATCCCTCTCCAGCCATTTGCCCTTCTCTCCCTTCAAGCCCTAACGCACAATGTCTTCCTACTCACTACCTTCAAGCCCGGAGTCGGTCTCCGACGAGGACAACCACCCCAAGGCTCTGCCTTGGTACGAGGCCGAGTGGCTCGAGGCGGAGTTGGACGTCCTGCCCATCGTGCTTCCCGTCGACGACTCTCCCAAACGGGAGCGATCGCCGACGCCGCCCTTCGTCCACCAAGACGTCGCACATCTCCCCCAAGACGAACCGCCGCCTCAAGAGACTGGAGCGGCTGGAGAAGAAGGAGTTGAAGGCGATGGAGAAGAAGGAGGCGAAGGAGGACGCGAAGGCTTTCCGGGCCAGCATCAAGCGGTCCCGTGAGAGGCAGGAGGAGAGGATGCGGGCGGAGAACCGCAGCGCCCGGATCAAGCAGGAGATGGAGATCCGGGCGGCGGGGTGGAGGAAGTAGGGCGGCGCCGGAGGGCGGGAAGGGCTCCCGCATGCATGCAGAGCGGGAGCAGTTAGGGCTAGCCCTTTTTTTTAGTTAAATGTAATGTTTATCCGGCCCCACTGATTATATGTAAAGTGGGGCCAGTTATCCTTTCTAAGTATGTTTAATTATATATAAGCCCTATATATAAAGTTATGTTCTTATATTTGTCCAAATGTACCCACTGTTTAGAAGTTTTATCCTTTCTAATCGTCGCTTTAAAATCTGCACATTGTAAACAAAATTTATATATAAGAGATGTGCTTTAACAAATAATATTTTCTAAAAGAGCTGCATTATGTTTTCTAAGATAACATAAAAAATTGAGTTGAGCACAGTATATTTTATATTATTAATACGAATAATTTGATGGTTTAATAAATGGATAATGCGTAGTCTGCATGTAGTGATTAATAAATATAAATGGATAATGTGTAGTCTACATGTTGACATTGGGCCTCATGTGACATTGGGCCGCAAGGAACGGTCAACAGGTGGGGCCCACATGCAGCGCCAATCGTCAACAGCTGGAGCACACAAACCGCGCCAACGCTCAACAGCTGGGGCCCACAGGCCGCGCCAACGGTTCTATGATGGGTCCCACAGGTCAGGATCCTAACGGGGGGCCGAAAATAACGGTGGGAGCAGCGAAAGGAGTCCTTGCGCACTGACTAGGGGCAAAACTGAGGTCGATTCGGCGCTAGGGGTAAAACTGAGGTCGTGGTGCCAACTGAGGGCACCTTGTTAATTATCCCATCAAAAAATTAAGAAAAATAGAACTAATTCATTTTAAAATCTTAAAAATACAAATAATATATAGAAAAATTAAGAAAAATAATACTAATTCATTTTAAAATCGTAAAAATACAAATAATATATCAAAAAAATTAGAAAAATAATACTAATTCATTTTAAGATCTTAAAAAGACCAGTAGGCTCTTTTATTATTTTTAGAATGAGTTCAAAAATGTATTTTGAAATAAATCCAACTGGATGAGTTTGGTATTGACTAGATATATGTTTTCCTGGCTTAGATTAATTTTTGGTGAACAGATATATAGAAACTGTAGTTTTTCTGTTTTGTTTTCTTGATGTGTTTTTGTTTGTTTTCTTGATGTGTTTTTGTTTGTTTGTTTTGAAATGTGTGTTTGACATAATATGGAAATAGTATAGCTAGGAATTAATATAGAAATAATATCCATTACACTTTGCAACACACTACAAGAGAATCGGTCTCTTGCAATGAAATTTGTAGCTACGGTTTTTTTTCGTTGCAATATAATCACAAATTACCACGACCTCTCAGGTTGTGGTGATAGGGCACTCGTATTTCCACGACGCATTTTGGTGGCGATAAATTGTCGTTTTGTTGCAGTAGAGGCCTCCTATTGCCACGATTTGTACTGATGTTGGAATACAGCCGCGTTTTTTGCGACAGAGTATTTTCGTTGCGCGAGGCACTCCTTTTGTTGCCTTAGAGACATGGTATTCCAACGAAATAAGCATTCGTGGTGATATTCAGTCATTTATTGCAACATCTGTATTTCTGTTGCGGTAGTTACAAATATTGTTGCAAAAAAAAAAGCTAACTATTGCAACCAAATTTTTCGTGTGGCAATACCATATGTTTTTCGCCTCAAATATATCCTGCGGCAATACCTATTGTTTACTGCGACAATTTGGGTCGTATGGTAATAGGTTAAAGGTAAAGCAACAATCACCGTACTGTTGCGAAAATGAACAAGTTATTTTGCAACGACCATTCATAGACTAGCTTAACGGGCCTCATGGGCCGTTCCCTTGATCACTGTTGCAATTTTCTTAGGACTACACTTCATTTTTGGTCCAGTATCTCAGTTTGGTATTTTTTTTAATATTGTTTGCAACTGAATTTCTGCAGCACTTAGCATTTTACTAATGTTGCAACTAGTGACAGTACTTAATAATCAATCAAGAACTCATATAAGAACTGAATTTGTAGACGTGGTAATTTATTTTTGACATTTAAGCTATGTCTAATATTTGTTTTAATGGATAAAATCTACGATTGCTGATTCAGTACAAATGTTAACCCTGAAACAGGAACTGAACCTAACACTGATGTGTCTGAAACTGACATGTGTTCCGTTGAGGATTGGCCTTCCCATGCACGCTGCTATCGCCCGAAGCTACAACTACAAGAAGGTACTAGCTATTTTTTTACCGTTGTGTCCTAATTTCTTTCAATCAACTACAAAATAAATTGTTTCTTTGTGTGTGTTTTGGGATGTAGGTGATGACATACCGAAGAAGAAAGGGCGAGGTGTAGTGAAAGGTTTGAAAGCCAATAAGAAGCGTCATGCCAATGGAGCTGCAAAGCTAGGTGTTGATTTCTCTGAAACATTGGGTGGTCCAGTAGGAATGAACAACCGTTCATTCAAGGATGACGTGGTAATCGTAATGAAAAGAAGGTTACCAATTATTGGAGTGAGGAGGTGGACAGACATTCACCCTAACATCCATCGCATGATCGTCACAGATATTATGGTGAGTACAACCTTTCTCACATGTGTTGTCTGCTTTTTCTCGTCCATAATTAATGTACTAGTACTAAACTAAGTCTATCTGTTTGTTCTACGCATTACAGGACAGATACGATATGCCAGATACAGACGAAACACACGGAAAAATTCTTAAAATTGCAAAATAACGCTACAGAGGTTGGCGAGGAAACCTAAGCAGCACTTACAAGGCATACAAAACAGATGATGCCAGAAGGGCAGTTGTCCCAGAAGATTTACAAAAAGAAGAGTGGGAATGGTTGATCGAGTACTTTGGCACTGATCCGAAATTCCTGGTTATTTCTATACTACCTGTTTGTGAATTTTGTACTATCATCAAATGGCTTGTCTGACAAGTTTTTTTTTATAATTGAATGAGCAGGAACTCAGCCAAAAGAACAAGGATAACTGTACGAAGATGAAGACAAAACACAGAGTAGGATCAAAATCCTAATCTCAACTCAGTTTTGAGAATGTATGGGCCTACTCACTATGCATGCGTCGGTGTTCACTTTGCTTTAATGTTTATAGTATCTAATTGTTGCACTACTTGCAGAGGAATTCGGAAACTGGAGAAGAGCTAGACTGTGTTGCTCTCTAGAGACTGACCCACACAAAGAATGAAACATGGACTACAGAAGAGTCCAAGGATGTTTACGTGAGTTAACTGACTTAGAAGCTACTCTAAACATATTTATTGTTCTCCATCTTGGATGTTTCTTCATCTGATTTGAGATTTTTTTTCGTAATCAGGAAACAGCATGTAAAGAGATTGAAAACAGATTAAAGGAAACTGGTGTTCCATTGTCAGCTGAACAAAGAATCAATATTTTCCAGAAAGCATATAAATCTAAAGTTCAATGCAAGTCATCGCAGCCTCGTGGGTTCGGATACATGGCCCAGGTGCAAACTAGTTCTCAGGCGGTTTAAGTTGCTGTTAGAGGAGCAAGCTCGGGCTACGGCAGAGACCCAAAAAGTTAACTCCCAGCTCACCACGAAGGTCACTACTTTAGAACATAAGTTACTAGATGAACGTGCAAGCATGGAAGAGAAGATTAATGTAGAGCGGGCTGAGAGAGAAAATCTTGAGAAGAGATTAATGGAAGAGCTTGCTCAAAGGGAACAACTGATGGAGTCGGAGAGAAACTCAAGAAAAGAATTTGAAAATAACTTGGTTGCACAGTTTAACTCACGGTTCCAGGCAAAGTTTGACGAGCTCTCCGCACAGATGGAAAAGCAGAAGACGACTACACCTCAGGTGATGATAGTCATATAATTGCAAACTAGTAAGATTTAGTTGTTTACTTGCGTTGCTAAGAGTGCACTTTGTTTTTGCAGACGTTTAAGAAGTTCAACCAGCAACCATCACTTACCAACAGTTCTGCTAAGAAAATAGTTCCTCCGCACAGCACGATACAGAATAGTCGAATGTATAAAGTAATTGTAAGTCACTATCTTGTACAGTTCGGTACTAGTACATTCTGTTTTTGCTTCACCCACACTATAGCGTTGCTGCACCCACCCTATACTTGCTGCAGTTTATGTTTCACTATGGGTTGTGGCTTCGTTGAGTTACAACAACTGTTTTTGCTTCATCCACACACTATAGCCTGCTGGTTCTTATGTTTCAGCATGTGTTATTTCTGACTAGACTCACACCTTTTTTTTTACAATTGATTGCAGGACGTCAATCAAACTTCTGGGGAAAAAAAATAGCTGCACTGGATATTTCAGTTTGATTTGATCTTGATTTGATCCATGTTGTACAAGAATTTCATTTGTATATATTAAAAATAGCTATGAGAACTATTATTTTGTGTAAATAAACATATTTTACGTACCGTGTTGAACATTTTAATTCAATGCCCATATTTTTTGTTTCCTTATTTTTTTATTTTTTTTTCTATTACGTGGCAATAGGTAGTTTACCACGATAATTGTAGTGTTGCGTGAAGCCTCAGTCGCCACAACAAAGTGTTTTGTTGAAATAGACTCTCACCACCATGAGGGAGACATCGTCGCAATATGTTTTCTCCACCAAACTAACTTTGTTGCGATAGTTCATTCACGCCACCAAACTATGTTCGTTGCAATAGATAATTCCCATACTTCTCGCCACGAAACTAAATTTTGTAGAAATAGAAAGGCTCAACGAATAGTTGAAGTTGTCGCAGTTGTTTCTAGCTACTAAAATTTGTACGTTGCGAATAGAACATGTCGCCACGAAAATAAAATTTGTAGAAATACAATGGCGCCACGACAAGTTGTTATTGTCGCTGTTGTTTCTAGCAACATAAAATGTGGATGTTGCGAATACTACATCTTGCCACGAAACTAAAATTTGTAGAAATAGAAAGACGCAACGAATAGTTGAAGTTGTCGCAGTTGTTTCTAGCTACTAAAATTTGTACGTTGCGAATTGTATATGTCGCCACGAAAATAAAATTTGTCGAAATACAATGGCGCCACGAAAAGTTGTTATTGTCGCAGTTGTTTCTAGCAACATAAAATATGGATGTTGAGAATACTACATCTCTCCACGAAACTAAAATTTGTAGAAATTGAATGGCGCCACGAATAGTTGAAATTGTCGCGATTCCTTATGACTACTAATATGAAGGCCGTTGCGATTACTATTTCAAAATCATCTTACCACGATTGATTGTGTGTGGCAAAACGTTGTTCCCACGCGTATAATGTTTGTTGCCATAGTTTTTTGCCACACAATTGGACGTGGCAAATAAACTCGACTTTTGCAACGAAAGAACAAGCGCAACGGAACACTCGCCGTTGCCACATTGGTCACTCGCCACGTTTGGGTATTTGTTGCACTAGAGGTGTACCAACGAAATACGTACGTTGCGTTATGTGCGAGACGCGACGGAAACGTGCGTGGCAATTGGCCTATGAAATGGTTGCAACTGGATTTTTTTTTAGCGACGAATCTAAGTGCGCGGAGACAGGCTTCTACCACAGAGGTTTTCGCGACGCCTCCCAACGAAACCGATTTCGGTGCAACAAAACCCTATTGTGACGATAAGTCACTGTTTACAACGACTATTTTCGTTGCAATAGAACGATTCCGTTGTAGTGACACTTTGCAAATTTTTTCAAGTCATTTAAAACTAGGAAAAAAAATAGTTTTATGAACAACAAAAGACAAGTGATAAATCACAAGTAAAATACTAGTAGAGACATCACAATCATGAATAGAACACAATCATATCACTTTCATAACATAGAGTCTTACGATCACACATAACACAAACATAAGTCTCACAATACAAGTTATGCTTCAAGAGATACATACTAAGATATCCATTACATGCATATATCGAATGCATACATCTATGGCTCCGTCGAGTAGATGCGGAACAACTCGTAGGAGACGTATGCATCTATGGCTGCATACTTGAGGTTGGTCCAGTCCAGTGGGGTCTTCTCCCAATACCAGTGATTCCTCGAGGGAAAACGAGACTTCATGGTTTCGTAGCCCTCGTGGATGAAGGCAGTTGCCATGGGAGCCATCCCGGTCTTGTACCCGTACAAATCATCAAAATCGATAAGGCACTGAAGATCAATGTAGTGATCTTCAGGTATCACAATACCCAAGCGCATCAACTTCTGACGGTCTTGAGTGATGTCAACGCTGCAAAAGTCATACCCCTTGTTGACAAGAAAATCAATAAGTGCCGGAGAATGCTTTGAATTACTGCAACAACAAAAATTTGGTACATGTTAGATATGTTGCAATACATGTATTCTTCAGATGCAACAAACAAATCGAAGATGCAAGATTGTACGTGTGTGTTACCTTGACCATTGGAAGACCAAAACGGCCTCCTTGAACGCAATCTGGATGACAGCAACATCCCGTTGATCCGCCGTATACTCTAGATCAAGCCCGAAGAACCGGTGTTCATCGGGAGAGGAGAAATAGAGATCGGTCAAATGCTCAAGAACACCGGGGAGCCTCTCGCAATTGTCGGTGTAGCACACGTCGACACTCTTGCCGCATGGTGTGGCCACATCATATCTCTTACAAACTTCAGCCATGGTGCTTGGTGGAGGAAGATCGAAGAGAGGGAAGAGAAGAGAAGAGAGAAGAAACAGAGACTCGGGTGCGCACTGTAGCAATGGCGCCCTTCTGCCTCTCGCTCGCGAAATAAATCCGCCGCGCGGGAGGCGAGCAGTTTGTATCTTTAGTCCCGGGTGGCCAGGCCAACCGGGACTAAAGACTGGGAGGCCAGCAGACTGGACCATTAGTCCCGGGTGGCCAGGCCAACCGGAATTAATGCCCTCCACGCGCCTCCACGCGCTTCCCAACCCACGACGCATGACCTTCTGTCGCGGGTCTCCTCCCGACCCGGGACTAAAAGCCCTTTAGTCACGGTGCGCCAAGTTTGGGGACTAATGAGGGCGTATGGAAGGCCTTTTTTCTACCAGTGCCACCCGATTCCACTGTCTAAAGGAGATACCTTTGCGGTCACCGAGTT
This sequence comes from Alopecurus myosuroides, assembly GCA_028641055.1. NCBI lineage: Eukaryota > Viridiplantae > Streptophyta > Magnoliopsida > Poales > Poaceae > Alopecurus > Alopecurus myosuroides. The sequence continues at coordinate 289,698,990 of CM054063.1, read as the reverse complement.
AACATCAATATGCGTGCTGTCCAATCGTACCTTCGCGCTCACCAAAGATATTATGATGCCCCTCCTCGTTCCATCCGCCGGCAAACAGATATAGTCATCAAACTCCACGCCTAGGGTTTCCATTACAATCTAAAGGGTTACATGTGTGAGCTTAGTCTCTTGCAAGCAAACAACGGACGCACCCGTGGTACCAACAACACACCTTACATTGGACCTATGTGAATGGTCGTTAAGACCACGTGCATTTAACACCACAACCCTTGGTTCGTATACCATAGGAATATGGAGACTTTAAATATAGAACTAGTGGGGTCAAGCCTCCACTAGGTGACCATTCGAAGTCTTCATACGGGATGGGGAAGACCCCCCCTCTAATTGCTGAGAGGATCCACCAATAGAGCTCCCTGATTGCCTCGATCGTATCTTCTTCCAAGGGGACCTCGAACATCCTGTGATATGCAGCCACAGCCTCTAAGGATGGCACCTCCTCATTGTCGATCAACCCCAACTTGCGCATTAAGTTGTGTTGCGCCTTTTGTTTAGTGTTCAGCCCCAGCACAACAACATGTTGTTTTGCGATCTGTCCACTGTGACAGGGCTGGAAGTCAACCACCATGAGTTTGCGTCGAACCAGGGAAGGGGGTGTGATCGATGGAAGTCAACCACCATGATAATTCAATCGCAACGTGTGAAATAAGAGGGGTCTAACAAAAGTTTAGAACTGTAAAACTAACCAAATCCTGCTTCTCTAGCTTGTACTTATCACAGACGTTCTTGAACTCAACAATTATGTCCTTGGAGTTGAATTTCCTAGGGTCCTTGATGAGCTCAGACTAAACAATGGAACAAAACAGAAAAGCAACAAACAAAGAACAATGGGTAAGGCGAACTGTTTGGCAAACAGAATTGGGTCTTCACGATAGTGAAAACAGCGATAAAACTACTTACGGTAATGCGGTGAGAAAATGCAAACTTCTTCTTCAACCTCTTGTTGTTTGCAACTTTCAACTTGTTTTCAATGTTAAACTTCTCGTTGTGGGGTGACATGATCTCTGAATCCATCCAACCCCGAGGCCTCATAGAAGAGTGAAAGTTCTTGTAAAAGCAATATGAATTCCCAATGGTGATAAAAACTTGGCTGCAAGGTTGAGATGAGACGTGGATTAGTTGGGCCACAACAAAAAATTAAGAGGAAGAAGAAATAAAGGATGCAGCAAAATGGTACAGATGCAAAACAAATGTGCTAATGAAACAAAGATAATAAACTAAATCAACAAAAATGGTACAAAGTAAAAAAAAACTGTAAAAATAAATATTGAAACAGAAGAAAATAACTATAGCAACAACAAGCAAAAAGCTAGTGAACAAAATAAGAAAAGCTAATTAAATCATGATGTTATAAAATCCCTTATAATGGTACAAAGAGAAAAAACTAATCAAACAAAAAAGAATAATGGTTTCAATAACAAAAGACATATAATGAAACATGTAAGTAAGAATAGAAAGCTATAAGTAAGTGCACGCAAGATCTATACTGATGAAACAAAAAAAAACTATTCCAACAAATAAAAATCATATATGAAACAAGTGAGAAATGAATGCCCTATCACTAATTTGCCTATTTTCAACAAGTGAATAGACTAAAAATGATACAACAACCAAGACCTGTCTCAACAATAAACTTTGCATATCACAACACATGGCAACAAAAAGAATTCAATCAAAATATAAAATGGTCTCCACATGAGGTTTCATCTACAACAAAACAAACAGTCTTTTGAAACAAAAATAAAGTACTTTATCCACACAAAAAATAACACATTGCAACATCATAAAACATTGGAACAGAAAAATGAAAAAGTAACACCAAAAGGATGTGCTCACTGCTCGTTCTTCTTCACATTGTTTGGCTTCCGCGAATGAAGAATGAACTTATCATACATTGCATCATCTTCAGCTGAAACCTTCAACTTCTTGACGTTTGGAGGACTAATGTCTCTCTTAGCTGCCCTCTTGTATCGTTGCTTCCTCTCATGAGTGGCGGGGCCGCTAGCAATAGCAACACCGCTGGTGACATCAACCCAGGTGTCTTCTGCTACAAAAATGGTGGCTGCTGCCAAACAACAACAAGAAAAAAAATGATCAAAGAGCATAGAGAAAAATGTGAAAAGCACAAAAAGGTAGAACAAAAGCTTGATTGTTTTGATGAAAGTACCTTCTTGTGAAATTGGCTCTTCGACAGCAAAAGTTTTCAACGGGGTTATGGCGGGAGAGGCACGGCCAGAAGACTCTGCGCTAGTGGCAGGTGCAGGAAATTGGAACATCGTCCCATCCTAGAAGGACTATCTGGAATATTTGCAAAAATGTTATATTCTTCTGAACCTTCCTCGAACAGTTCCATTGATGGTGTATCATCCCAATAGCCCCTTGGAAGATTCCTATACTTACTTGGAGATGGGATTGGCAGTGGAGACAGTGAAGTTGTTGTAGGAGATTCCGCGTGAGGAGGCGAGCCAACAGTTGATGCAAGTTGGTCAGTCACAACTGGTATACCAGCATCGGAAGGCTGGGCAACAATGCCTGGAGCATGCTCACTGGCTGACACTTGATCTTCCGTTGAAACGCTGGCAACAACAGGAGCCTGAACAGTGCAGATGTCTTCTACACTCTCGAGGACAACTTGATCAAGTGGCTCTTTTGCTGACACATGTTGAGATGTAGTAACAACTACATCTGGATGCCCCTCTGTGGTTTGTTGTGGTGCAAGAAACCTCCGGGGTTGCATTCTCCTTTGCTGCATGATTCTGGGATGCTCCAAATTCTGAAGTTTCACCAGTACCCATGGGGCAGGGGATTGTGAAGCTCGCATCGGTTGTGCTTGCAGCGTGGACATCCATGAGAAGTGATGCCATCCGTTTACCCTGTAAGTCTTCACAACATTCCCAAAAGCCACGCAAGCCTCGTCAATCTCAACAGCAACAATCCCCTATGCTTATTGTATATTGCAGACAAATGTGGGGGCACCTGCAAAATTACACACAAGCAAATAAAAAAAATGTTATTCACAAGTGTGCAAAACAGTTGAGATGCAACAATCCCTTCTTGAACTAAAACATCTAAAAAAGGCGACAGTACACTGCAACTGTAGGTATTGCAACAAATAAAAGCAGCTAATGTTGCATATGTACACAGTAACAGATACAATAAAAAATAATGTTTACAACAACCAAATGCGAAAAGGTAGAAACCAAAAGGAACAAAAATTATTCACCTCCAAATCCTGGCTGCTTGGCATCGCCTTTTGGAGCCACTCATTGAGAGAAGCTGAAGGGATCACCTCAGATTCTTCCGCAGCAGCCTCGGCCTGAATTCCCACTTGGGGGGCGTTTCCATTACCAACAGCCGGAGCATCAGCATACACTGTCTGACGAATGTTCAAAAGCTACAAAACAACACGAAGAAAATCAAACTAAAGAGTAAGCATCAAACAAAAATGGTTAGCTGCTGCAACGAAACATGGAACCGAAGAAACAACCCGAGAAACAACAAAACAAGGAGGGGAAATGGTGAAAAAAAGGAGCAGTGCTTACTGGACGCATCCCAAAAGCAGCATTGCCGAGGCTAAGCTTGTTCTTGTCAATCTCCACTACAAGAGCAAAGTCAGCATCACGGACAAAATAAACCCTTGGTGTCCCATAATTGATGATATGCTCGCTAGGAGGCAGTAGAGGGAAGCTGAGGTGATCCATGTAAATGATCTGCCATGAAAAACACGAAAACAAAGTTAGTCTATGCAAACACCAAAGCAGCAAAATGACGCAAGCAAGAAAAACATAAAAAATGTTGTAAAAGGAAAACAAGGATGCATACCGCAAGTGCAGGAAGGCACTGTCCAATCCATTGAATGCTTGAAGCATCTAGTTCAGAACGCCTTTTCATCTTCAACTGGAATACCTCAACTTCTTTCATAATATCAGAAAGTATATACTCATCAACAACATATTGATCAATAGCATGAATATCCAACATGCTCCCGAGAAATTCACACGTGACCATGTTTCCGGTGCCGGGACAAAGCACGGTCCCAAAGGCAATGAGACCAAAGCTCCTGATAACTGTTTCTTCATCTGTATCGTCACAAAACTTGAGCACTTCAATTGCCTTGGCTAAAGATGTATGGCCTTTATCATTCTTGAACGTATCCCGGAGATCGGACTGCACACTCCTCTTCGGCAAATCCATTGGTCTCTCACCGGAAGGGACATCGAGAACCTTCTTCACCATTGCTCGGGTAAAAAGTATGGTCGTTTTTTTAAATCTGAACTCGTGGAGCTTGTGGTTTGTGTGCATTGAAACAAATTCAATCAGTTCCATGGGGGCTCCAAAAGCAGAAACATTTAGCGGATCCTTGAAGGCGCTCCTGCCAATTATATTAATCTTCCCAACACTCATGTCTTCGTCAATGACACGACGCAGCCGCTTAGCCGCAAAGCGCATCTGAAAGACAGCTTCCTTTGATCCCATGTTGTAGAACTCTACAAAAAAAGAAAACAAGAACACACTAAACTTCAGAAGCAATATATATGAAACATGTGTAGTTGCATCCACGTGAAACAAAAACAGCAAACAAAAATGGTGAAATACAACATTTCATGTTGAGATAGTTGTTACAACAAAAGCAATAGAAAAAAACACCTACAGGGAGCATATCATGTAGCAGAGATGCAAAAAAGGAGAAATGTAGCATAGACACAATAACTCTGCATAATATATTTCGAAGTAACAAACATAGGAATTGTGCACTTGAAACAAAAGAAAAATAACACACTGCACATGTCGAGACATCGTAGTAGAATTCATAGACGGGGGTGCCATGAAACTACGGGTAGAGACGTGGGGGGACGTGATCGTGCTAAGGACAAAGACACAGGGTTTTACCCAGGTTCGGTATGTCGCAGTAATGCGGCGTTCCTACTCCTGCAATCTCACTATTCAGGACTAAAGCCTGGGAATCCAGAGTACAATGTGAGGTTCTGTTAGCTATTCGTCAAGGATCGACCTCTCGGCGAGTTAGCTAGTAGCTTCTTGTCTATCTATCATATCTCCCATCCGGCTTTATATAATAGCCGGATTAGGGCATACAGAGTAGGAAACCTAGAAGACTACGTAACTATTAACTTGGAAAGTAAGGAAACCGCCTTCTACTCCAAGCCAGATCACGTGGGTCGTGATCCGGGTTCTTCTAGAATCCGGCTTCTGTGCGTCAGCTTACTGGGCCGCCCAATGGGCCCAAACGCACTACTTTTTGGGCCACCCGGGTAATCCGGCACTTTAGATTACCATCTGATATACCCCTAATCGGTATATATCCGATAGTAGCCCCCAAGAAGGATTAAGACTCCGATTCGCCGTCTTTCGTCAAATGCTTCTTTTCAGAGAAATATCGGCATGCAGTCTTGATTCTTCTTATTCTCCTCAAGGGATGTTGTAACGCAAAACTCGGAATCCAGGAAATCTGGCTTTTGTCACACGATCCTTCGTGAAGAAGGAACTTCCTACGTCAGCGCTTTAATCATGCTGACGTAAGCGACGTTTGGGTTTCAAGTGGGAAACCCAGAAACATATCTCTGACACATTCTCGCGGGAAACGAGGCGATAGCAATAATCACCCGTCGTTTCATTTCCCGGAATTTCCGGCGAGTGACACGCGTTGATCATCCAACGGTCAAAAGAACCGTTAGCACGCATCGTGACGGGATTCCGGCTATAAATAGCTATCTTCGTCCTCCGTGGAAATCTTCCGCTCTCACTTCACAACGCCATTCCCAGCGCCCAAGTTCTCGCAGAGCACTTCCCGAGCGCACAATCGCACCCAAGACCTCACCGGAGCGACCAAGCGCCGCCCCTCGATGGCATCTCCGTCATCTTCCCCAGCCCGCACCGTCGCGAAGGACATCGATGAAATAATCGACACGATGGACCTGCAGCTAGACTCACCAGTGCAGGCCTCCGGCGACGAGCCGGTGAAGGCCACGGGCGGCGCGGAGGGCGAGGAAACCTCTCTTGCCTCCGTGGATCTTGCGGGATCATCTTTCGCGCCTCCTCCGCCGTTCGCGCCCGAGACGGTGGAGGAAAAAATCGCGCTCGTCGGAGACGAGCTCGCGGCCGCGGAGGCCGCAGCGTCCGCCGCCACTGGAGCCGAAGAAGAGGCGAGAACTGCCGGCAATTGGAGTCCGAGCAGCATTCTGCCATCCCTCCTTCCGACAATGGAGAAGGAAGGGCTTTTGGTTAAAGACAAATGGCGGAGCCCGGAAGACGAGTCCGAGCCCATGCCAAAAGACGGGGAACGCGTCCTCCTTACTTCCCATATTGCGAGAGGTATGGGCTTGCCCCCTTCCGCATTTTTCTTAGAAGTCCTCAACCACTACGGCGTTCAACCACATAATCTTCCACCAAACTCCATCCTCTACCTAGCTGACTTCCAAGCCCTTTTCGAAGGGTATTTAGGAATAGCACCCAGACTAGATTTTTGGCAATATTGCTTTTGGAGTGAAGCGTAACCCCACAGAGGGAGTTCTTCCCATCCGCGGGAGCATTTCTTTCACTCTTCGGAGAATCAGGGAAGATTGGTACCCAAAGATAAAAACATCGGAATCCGTCAAGTTTTGGACGGGTTCTTTCTTTTACCATCATGACGTCCTGTTTCCCGGGAAAGAAAACGGGGTTCCTCCATTTGTCAATTCCGCCGCCGTTCCCCAAGAGAGTTGGGAAGTTGAGGCGGTGCAAACTTTGCCGGAAGACCTGATGAAGATAAAACGGCGTATCGCCAATCTTACTTCTTCTCAGCCTCCCCTAACTGGAACAGACACTGTTTTGTGCTGGTTTGGCTGCCGTATTCAACATCTCGCTTTCCATCCCCGACTCCTTTGTGACTATGAAAGGCTAGAGGACGAAATGAGAGGGACGTACAAAGCCTACTCAAAAAGGGATTTCAAGAAACGAGTTAACCAATTGGTCGCTACTCGCGATCAATACAAAGAAAGTTTCGAAATGCATCACGAGGAAAACCCAGTCCCCAAGGTACACTTTTCCTTGATTTGGGTTTGTCTCAGATTGCTTCTTTTTTTCGGCTTGACCGAGTTTTTTGCCTTCTCCATAGTTTGACAAACTTAAGGGAACTGATCTTGCATCCGACGCCGAACTCGATGAATTGCATGCCAGTTTCTATGGCGGCCGGAAACGCAAGAGGCAATTGACTCCCGAGGAAGCAATAAATCTTGACGGAACTTCCATCGCCGCATCCGGGTATTTTGCTGGAGCTTTTTATTTATCATTACCTTCCGGTTCTTCGAGATATTTATTTCTCTGATGTTTCCTTTTCAGCCTTGCTCCAGTTCCTTTAAAGACAAAGAAATTGAAGAAACATAGAGCTGCTGCTAGCAAAGGAGAGCCGTCCTCCGCTGCAGTTTCTCCCCTTTAGCTATTTTTAGCAGGGAAGAGAAAACCACGAACCCGGACACACAATTTCAGCAATCCAGCCAGTCTATTGCATCTAACATGGATGCAAGGGAAAGGGCGGGACCAGAGATGGGTAGAAATCCTCGAGCATCTGGGGAGGACGAAACTATTCCCACTTTTGACAGGAATTTCCCGGTAAAGGAAGAACCATTTGATGAACTCGGATATATTCATCCAGAAGCTAGAAAATTCTTCGCTCCCGCTCCTCTGATCCGTCCTTGGCCACAAGGCGGGCTAATTGTACGAAATGACTTCGTATTTTCACCTCGTCAGGTCGTGCAAGACGGCCTTCATCACGTTGGAATTCTTTTTTCTGAATATGTAAAGGAATTCAACGAAACATTTTCAAACTTGCAGGAAATGAGCCAGATAATATCTCTAGCCCCCAAGCAATAAGTCGAAAGCACGTTGTCCACTTAATGCTTCTTATCACGCTTGTTCTAACTTAAGCGTCTTGCTTTCATTTCCGTGTTTCAGCAAACTGCTGATACAATAAACTTGGAAATTTTAACAAGCTTAACATAAAAAATGAGGAGGTGAAAACCTTTCTATCTATTATTGATGTTAAGGAAACAGAGCTGGCATCGTCTCAGCTACAGCTGTCGGAAACAACATGTACATTTTAATTCTATGAAGTTCCTTATCTGGAGTTTCTTCTAAGTACTTTCCCGAGTTTTCTTAACTCGGAATTTTGTTCCTTGCTTTCTAGCTGCTTTGGCTAAGGCCAAGGAAATAGCTGAAAATGCCGACAACGCAGCTAGTCTCCGCCAGGAGAATTTGGACCTTCATAAGGAGCTTATGAAGGTTCAAAAGGATCTAGAAGCCAGCAATCTGGCCCTTGGTATTGCTCAATCCAAGGCCTCCCAGCAGGCGGACAAGGACAAGGCCACTGTCCAAGATTTGGAGAATGCCTTAACCCTGCGCCTGGAGGAAGGCTCCGAGATGGACAAAATTCTCGGTAAGTTATCAACATTTACCGGTTTTTCCATGTCTTTATTTCTTTCTCTGCTTTTTCACTAACCTTTTGGTTCTTTGTCTGAAAAACAGGAGATAGCCCAGATCTTACTCGGATTGAGAAAATCTGAGCTTTTGGGAAGGTATGGACTGCGATCAGAGCTGCAGGTATGCAGCTGGTCAACAAGTACCTTCCCGCAAGAACTGGGGAATTCTCGGAAGTTGAAAAACTTCCGGAAGCTATCCTGGAGGTGGCGGAATCCAAGGAGTCCACCTTGCGCTCCGCAGCATGGGGTGGTGCACGCATGGCTTTAGGCCTTATGTGTATGCATTAGCCCAGTGCCAAATCTTGGCACGTGGCGTCCGGTATCACTCTTGGATATTCGGAGTCCCAGCGGACCACCATCTTTGACGAGATCAAGGGTCACGCCACCAAGATCGCCTCTATGGTTAACATCTCCATCACCTACCCAGAAGAGGAGATTACCGAAGCCCCCGAGAACGATAGCAGTGACGAAGACTCGGATGCCTGAAGGATTCTTCTTAACCTGGATGGTGGAAGTAGAAAATAGGAGCATTACCGCACTTTACAATGTAACTTATATTGTAATGCTTATATTCTTTTGTATGAACAAGAACTCCGCCTTTTGTAGTTTAATTATGAAATTCTTTGCAAGTTTTCCGGTTTTGATACTCATTTATCTTCTAAGTTCTCTGGTTTATGTGCTTTAACTGTCCTTAGTGTTTGAAATGGCTCAATAGTACTTTTAATATTCATGCCGAGTTACTGGGTAGAACCAATCAGTTTGAACTCGGAAACATGGATCATACTAAGGGCATTTTTACTAACTAGCTCCAGTGACCCAACACATAAAGAATCAGATAATGCTTAGAGAATAGTAAGGAACTTTTTGAATGAAACTTGGGCACGCAGGCACAATTCGAGTTTCCTTTAACCTTTAGTAGGCTGAAAATCATTCAGTTTTTAAACGCCGAGCACGCAGGCATAATTCGGGTTAACATTGAGTATTTTGTAAGATCATTTGGGAAATAGATAAGGTGGAATCATGTTTTGCACTATAATAAACTTGTAAAAAACATGGATATAAGAATTCCGACAACTTTATTTCATGATCTCAAAGATGTTTACATAGAAATTGAACTAAGTATAGAAGGGACGTAACTGCTGGATACTCCAGGGCCTCTTTGTCTCTCCTAGTTCAGCATCTATCTTTCTCTTTCTTTTGCGATTTGGCTTGTCAGGATGATCCTCCGTGTCCCGAATATCTACAAGGTAGTATGATCCATTTTTCATAGGTTTTCTAATGACAAATGGTCCTTCCCATACTGGGGCCAATTTGTGCTTTCTTTGCTGCACCAATCTTAGCACTAGGTCACCTTCTTTAAAAGAACGGTGCCTGATTTTCCGACTATGGCAACGTCGTAAACCTTGCTGGTAAATGGAGGATCGTTGAAGCACAAGCTCTCGTTCCTCTTCTAAGAGATCGACGGCATCCTATCGTGCTTTTTCGGCATCCGAGTCGTCGAAATCCTGCACTCTTGGGCTATCATGGATCATGTCCGTTGGAAGGATTGCTTCCGCACCATAAACTAGGAAACACGGGGTTTGCCCAATTGACCTGTTTGGTGTTGTTCGAATACTCCAAAGCACGGAAGGTAGCTCTTCTACCCATGCTCCAGCTGCTCTATGAAGAGGAGATTCGAGTCTTGGACGTATTACTTGCAGGATTGAGCTATTCATTCTTTCAACCTGTCCATTGGATTGAGGGTGTGCCACAGATGCGAGATCTAGGTGAATTCCCGTTTGTCGGCAGTATTTTGCCAACTCTCCGATGTAGAAGATTGTCCCGTTGTCGGTTATTATGCTGTGTGGAACGCGGTATCTCATGACTACGTCAATGATGAAATTTCTGGCAGTTACAGCGTCAAGCTTTTTGATGGGTTTAGCCTCCACCCACTTGGTATATTTGTCCACAGCTACTAGTAGATGTGTGAGTCCGCCTCGCGCAGTTTTGAATGGTCCCATCATATCTATCCCCCAGAGCACAAACGGCCATGTAATGGGGATAGTTTTGAGTGCTTGAGCTGGCATATTAGTCTGCTTGGCGTAATACTGACATCCTGCACATGTATTTACTATGTGCTCAGCGTCTACCTTGGCTGTTAGCCAGAAAAACCCGGCACAGAATGCTTTTTTGACTATGCTTTTTGATTGAGCATGATGTCCACAATCTCCGGCATGGATTTCTTGCAGGATTTCTCGTCCTTCTTCTGGTGAAATACATCACAGAAAAATTCCGTAAGTACTGCGTTTATACAGGCAATTGTTAATTACCGTGTATCCTTTGCATCGACGCTGGATCTGTCTTTGCAAGACTTCGTCTGCTCCTTACGGATACTTTTGATTAACTAAGAAGTTTAGATATGGAATTGTCCAATCCGGGTTAACGAGCATGACTTCAATTGACTCGGAAGCCAGAGGATAATCAACATCTCCACCTTTTATCGATGGTTCGTACAAATGCTGGACGAATACACCTGGTGGTAGGATTTTTACCCTTTCTGATCCCGTGCGGGCTAATGCATCCGCGTTTCAATTTTCCTCCCTTTTAACATGGAGCACTTTGAATCCGAAGAAACAAATGGAAAACTCGTCCACCATTCTCCGGTATTCGGCCATTATAGGGATTTTTGCATCCCAAGTTTGGTTGAGCTGGTGTTGTACCAAATCTGAGTCGCTGTAGCACAAAATGCGTTTAACACCTATTTCCTTTGCAATATGCAAGCCTTGAAGCAGGGCTTCGTATTTGCCACATTATTACTACCGTTGAAGTGTATTTGTAATACATACTCCATTGTGTCTCCTTAGGGGATTTTAAAACTACACCAGCTCCAGCACCCTCTTTCATCTTGGATCCGTCAAAGTGCATGATCCAGTACTCGGACTTTGGCATAGGTGTTCTCTCCATTGCTTCCGTCCAGTCGGCGACGAAATCTGCCAAAACCTGGGATTTTATTGCTGTCCTTGGCTGATACTTAATGTCGAATGCTGCTAGCTCGATGCCCCATTTGGCTACTCGGCCAGTCGCCTCTGCATTGTTTATTATATCCCCTAGTGATGCTTTGCATACCACTGTTATGAATGTCCTTGGAAGTAATGGAGAAGTTTCCTAGATGCGAAAAATACGCCATATGCCAGTTTTTGATAGTGTGGATACCTTTGTTTGGACTCGGAGAAAACTTAATTATATAATATACCGGATGTTGGTCTGGTATACTCTGTTCATCTTTCTTCCGTTCCACGACAATTACTGCACGAATAACCCGGTTTGTAGCCGTAAGGTACAATAACATGGGTTCTTCGTCTTTTGGGGATGCCAAAATCGGAGCTTTCATCAAAGTTTCCTTTAACTGGGTTAATGTTGCGTCTGCCTCTTCTGTCCACTCGAATTTGTCGGATTTTTTCAACAACTTGTAGAGTGGTAATGCTTTGTCCCCCAGCCGGCTAATAAACCTGCTGACGGCTGTAGCGGAACCCGTGAATCTTTGCACATCTTTTACACACGTAGGTTTGGAGATGTTTAAGATTCCTTTGATCTTTTCTGGGTTTACTTCTATTCCTCTATGAGAAACGATGAAACCCAGAAGTTTTCCTGAGGGAATCCCGAATAAGCACTTTGATGGATTTAACTTCATCTTGTAAATGCGCAAATTTTCGAAGGTTTCTCGCAAATCCTCAAGGAGCGTATCTTTTTCCTTGGTAACGGCAGCAATGTCGTCCACGCAAACGTGGACATTTTTGCCAATCTGACTATGCAAACAATGTTGCATGCAACGCTGGTAGGTTGCACCTGCGTTCTTCAGGCCAAATGGCATGGTTATTAATAGTACGTCCCATAAGGGATTATAAAATAAGTCTTAATTTGATCTTCCTTTTTCATGCGTATTTGATGATACCCGGAATATGCCTCCAAAAAGCATAAAAGCTCAGAGCCTGCAGTGGCATCTATTATTTGATCGATTCGCGGTAACGCGAACCTATCTTTTGGACACAGTTTGTTCAACCCGGTGTAATCTATACACATCCTAAGGGTAGTAGTATTTTTCTTCGGCACTAATACCGGATTTGTAGACCATTCAGTGTGTATAACTTCCTGGATGAAATCTGCTGCTAAAAGCCGGATAATTTCCTTGCCAATAGTCTTCCGTCTTCTTCCGTCAAATCGATGAAGACCTTGTTTGACGGGTTTGGAACCTGGAATCACTTTAAGTTGATGCTCAGCAAGTTCCCTAGGTACGCCTGGCATGTCAGCTGGACACCAGGCAAAAATATCCCAGTTCTCACGGAGGAACTTGATGAGCTCGCTTTCCTATTTGTCGGTCATCCCTGTTCCCACTACAACAAATTTTGTTGGATCTTTGGGATCTAGGATTACCTGTCTTGTGTTCTTGGAGGCCTTGAAGCTATCTGCTGGCTTCCGGTTTTCTTTTCCTGCCGGCATTTCTGTCGGCGATACCTCTTTGGCTAGTTCTTTCAACTATTCCTTTGCTATGATTTTCTCAGCGCAAATGGCGTTTTCTTTTTCCAGCTTGTTTGCCAACTTGAAGTCTCCAGATATGGTGATTACTCCTCCTTTTGGCCCTGGCATCTTCAGCTTGTTATAGATATAACATGATCTTGCCATGAATTTGGCGAAAGCTGGACGTCCGAGTATCACGTGATATACCCTTTCGAACGACACCACTTCGAAGGATACTTTTTCCTGACGGAAGTGATCTTTCTCTCCGAAAGTGACATCTAGGGAAATTTCTCCTAGGGATCGTGCATGTCTGCCAGGAACAATGCCGTGAAAAGGTATGTTGCTGTGGTTGAGCTGGGTCTCGGAGATTTTCAGATGCTTCAGTGTATCCAGGTACAATATGTTAATGCTGGATCCTCCATCCATCAGCACTCTTTTTAGCCTAGTGATCTGGACAATAGGGCTTACAAAAAGATCTTGTGTGCCGGGTTCAGGGATGTTTCCGAGATGATCAGACGGATCCCAGGTGATTGGTGTGTTTGAATACTTCAAGAATTTTTGGGTTGCCGGAACAACCGCGTTTATTTCTCGAAGCGTTCTTTTTGCCACCTTTGCTGATGGAGTTGCCAGGAAAGTTAGGGCGCATTCTCCGTCAACTCTCGGAAACTTGAGTTCGCCTTTTCGCTGTTGTTCCTGGATTTTTTCGTCGGTGTCCGATTCACTGTCTTGTTTCTCAGCTTCTGGCTTTTGCTTGGAAAATTTCCTTTTGGAATTCTTCCCCTTGTTCCCGGATCCTGCGCTGCCTTTCATATGCTTTTTCAGCCGGCATTGTGCGTTAGTGTGGGCGGGTTCCCCAAATTGCGAGTCGTGGACGCAGGGTTCTGACTTAATCTTTCCTCATTCTTCCTTGGTGTAATTGATTGGTTCCGAACTGCGTCCTTTCCACCGGTTTCCCTTTTCACTTCCAAAGGCTATGTTAACCTCTTTGGGCTTTTGTGTTGCATCTGGAGTTCCTTTTTTCTCAGAGCGAGGATTCTTTTTGGCATGTATCAGTGTATCGATATTGCCTCCCCTAGCTCTGATGTCTTCCTCGGCTGCAGCATGTTCATTGGCGGTTGTAAGCATAGATCCGAGATCTTTTTGTTGTTTGGAACCAACCATGAACGATACAAGTCCGGGTTTTAGGCCATTGACGAAAGCATGCATTGCTTGTACGTCAGTTACTCCAGAGAAACTATTCTTCATTGCCGTCCATCTTGAGATGAAATCCACGTATGGTTCGTCCTCAAATTGGGTGCAACGGTTTAGCTGGTTGATGCTATTCGGGCGTTTGTAAGTTCCCCGGAAATGCTGAGTAAATACTCGAGCCATATCGTCCCAGCTGTCGACAGTTCTGGAAGGTAATCCATTGATCCAATCTCTGGCTCCATCCAGTAACATTAGGGGAAGAAACTTTACAGCTTCCAGGTCTGTCCCATTGTTGATCTGGACGGCTGTATAGTAGTCTGAGAGCCAGGTATCCGGGTTTGTACTGCTGGTATATTTTTGGTACGTTGGACCAACGTTGGCAAAGCCAGAATGCAGGGTTATCCTTCGGATCCTATCTGTGAAGCACCTAGGTCCAAAGTATAGCTCATCTCTTTCCGCCCTATCCATGTGTGCGGAGTACCTGCCGGCTGAATGGACAGAAGGGGATCTACTCCTTTCTTCTCCATTGTTGCACGGAGGCGCTTTTCCGGGATCGTCTCTATTTCTTCCGAGATCACGCCCCTTTGGATGAGGTGGAGTTCTACTCCTGTGTCTTTCCTTATTCCTGGGGGGTGTCCGAGATCTCTCACGCCTGTGAGGTATATCCTGTCTTCCAGCTTTTTCAGCTGGGTGTCTCGGAGGCGGCATTGCTTTGACGTCATTCCGGTGTTTTTCTTCCCGGTCATGAGGATTAAGTCCACCTTTCGGGAGATGGGATCCGGTTCTAGACGCTTCATCCTTGTTATTGGGATTTTTCTTGTCTTTTCTCGGATCCGCTTTCTTCGCTTTTGAGTTGCTTGAATCTCCAGGTTCTTCCGGTCCAGGTGCTCCAGCGGCGCATGTAGCTGTTTTGCATAGGGCGGAGTCGTCATGCAACTTCCCTGATCGCTCTTGCCCTCGCTGTTGTTGTTGCAATGCTTTTCCTAGGAAAGCATACACCCCTTGAAGTTTTTCACCGTTGGAGTACATATCATTGTTGAGGATGGCGAACGCCGCTTCCACGTTTTCCGCCGCGGTTTTGTATAGTGGTTCGCCTCTGGCATCTTTGCCGTTTACCTGCTTTTGCCAAGATGGTTTGTGAAACCTTTCTTTTGGCGGCAGTACTTCCGGTCTTACGATTTCGGGTAACCTTGTAGGTTTAATGCCAGATCTATTCTTTTTCTCGTACTCCTCGATTTCTTCCTTCATGAGCTTGATGTCATCCTGGATTTTTTGGAGGTGTTCACGAGTTCTGAATAGATGTTGTTGTTGCCTCTGGAGAGCTCGTCTCCTGGCTTCTAGCACTTCAGGGGGTTCGTGCAATCCCACTGGTGTTTGCAACAACTCCTGTTCTTCTTGCTCTGTCATTGGCAGAACAAGGATTTCTTTGGTTTTCTTCTCCGCGTGCTTTATTCCGCTTGCATCTCCTACTTCCGGCCTTTCATCGGCTGGATCAGCCGATTTCTTCTTCCGGAGTTTGTACTGGAGCTTTTTAGCGGCCTTATGCTTTTTCTTGGAACAGGGAGGTTTTTTGATAGGTTCTTCCTCTGTCAATTGTTTGACATTGGGGAATATTGGAGAAGTTTCTCCGTCTTCTCTCTCTTCCTCTGGCGGAGGAGTTCTAGGGCTCCCCTGGCTGCGGGCATCCGTGTTTTCAGCCGGTTTTGCCATCTGTACTTCATGGAATCCCTCCTGAAGAGATTTAACCTTTCTTTCGAAGGCGTCCTCGTCTTCGTCTTCGGGATCAAAGTCATCTGATCCGGTTTCTGACTCTAATCTCGCCTCAATGGCGGCTAGCACGGAGTCAGCTTCCGAGTTCGTCTCTATGTTGACGGATGTCGGATCTTCCACCTCTGTAGTGGGCTTGCTGTTTTCTGCCTTTTGCACGGGATTGCTTTCATCCGTGTTTTCGGCGACCTCGGATTGCACCATACCGATAAAGTGTGAATCACTTTTATGTCGGCGATCTGAGCAAAACCCGGTATCGTAGTCATCTTCGACTGGGTATAGGGAGGGTGGGAAAAATTTACTTCCACCGCAAAACCCCATGGCCTCTGCAGTTAGTCCGATAAAGATATTTGCAGATCCGATCGGTAACACGCAGGCACTTACCAGATGATTTTGCGCCGGTATGTAAGATCAATTGTCGAGGAAGCGTCCAACATCGTTGTCGAACTCCAGGCTTCCGACATTTATGGAACTGCCGATTCCGCCAAGAATCCCAGATCGAAACTTAACGCCTGACGTCGCTAGCCCCACGGTGGGCGCCAACTGTCGAGACATCGTAGTAGAATTCATAGACGGGGGTGCCATGAAACTGCGGGTAGAGACGTGGGGGGATGTGATTGTGCTATAAGGACAAAGACACAGGGTTTTACCCAGGTTCGGTACGTCGCAGTAATGCAGCGTTCCTACTCCTGCAATCTCACTATTCAGGACAAAAGCCTGGGAATACAAAGTACAGTGTGAGGTTCTGTTAGCTATTCGTCAAGGATCGACCTCTCGACAAGTTAGCTAGTAGCTTCTTATCTATCTATCATATCTCCCGTCCGGCTTTATATAATAGCCGGATTAGGGCATACAGAGTAGGAAACCTAGAAGACTACGGTAACTAGCTATTAACTTGGAAAGTAAGGAAACCGCCTTCTACTCCAAGCCAGATCACGTGGGCCGTGATCCGGGTTCTTCTAGAAACCGGATTCTGTGCGTCAGCTTACTTGGCCGCCCAATGGGCCTAAACCCACTACCATTTGGGCCACCCGGGTAATCCGGCACTTTAGACTATCATCTGATATACCCCTAATCGGTATATATCCGACAGCACATGTTGTGAACCAAAAACACACAACAAATGAAACAAATAATTAAAATAGTTACAACAAACAAGCTGCATATGGAAAACTAGTGGCATCACTCTGAATATCAACTAAAGAAGATGCTTCGAACAACAAACAATAGCTCTCTCATCTACACGGTCGCCGGAAATGAATAGATCTCGCTACCTAATTTGCGCCGTTGAGCTAGAGGAGCGGACAAACTCGTGAGGGAGAGAGGAGAAGCAGTAGCAGAGGGGGATCCTCTTCTACGAGAGCACCCTCGACGGCGAGTAACGAACTCCACACGCCGCCACCCCTCGCGGTCGGAGCAAATCGCCGGAAATGGATAGATCTGGCTATCTACTTCGGGCCGTTGAGCTAGAGCAGAGGACAAGCAGCGCGGGGGAGAGGAGAAGCAGGAGCAAAGGTGGACCTGATCTGCGAGCGCACTGTCGACGGCGAGGCACGAACTCCACACGTCGCCACCCGCGCGGTCGGAGCGAATCGCCGTCGCCTTTGCGTCGCATCCGCGTCGCCAGGAACGCCTCCGCGGAAGCCGCGGGAGACAGACGAGGACGTAATGAATGTGTCGGGGTGCGATGCGTTGCGACGAAACAAAAAGTGAGCGGCGCGGCGTAACGTCGCAACAACTTGTCCAAACCGTCGGATGGAGTTTGATCGAGCGGCTCGCGAAGGGACCTACGCAAGGGCGCGACTGGTCCCCCTTAAACAAGCATTTTCCTATTTTTAATCTAAACTGCCATGCATGGGGCTGGAGTTGGTCCACAACACTGGATTTGTAGACCAGTTCTCATATAATTATGGCGCACGCTAGGCGTAGGGCGCCCTACAGCGCCCCGTTTTAGGTCCCCTCGCGAGCCGTCCGATCTTCATCCGATGGCTCAAAACAGTACAAACCCAGTTTTACACTTAGCCCTACTGCTTTTCGCATATAGAACCCGCAGTCCACAGCAGCCCACTTAAAACGAAAAGGTATATTGTGTTGCCCCCGGTCATCTCGATAATTAAAGCAAATCTGCCATTGCAACAATTTCACTTGCGTCGCAACAAAAAATATCGCTCCGTGTACAAAAAAAAATTATTGCAACAAAAATTTCCAAAACATTTTCGGAAAATAAGTAATGTTACAAATAATAGTTAAACAATATGTAACAAAAATCACAACCTATTACAACAAAAATTATTTGCACCAAATAGAAAAGTTGGTAAGCAACAAAATAATTTGTCACTGTTTCGGTCGCAACAAAAATCATCACATATTTCAACAAAATGTTAAATAGATAGCAACAAAAAATTACATATTTACATGTGAATGAGCGCATAAAACATATCATTCCAAAAATGAAAATATAAATACACATGTATTTGTCTAGAAAAAAACATCTAGAAAAAACATTGCAACATCTTCTTTGTGCATTCTCAACAAATTTTGGGCAAAACTGTTACAAAATTTTAGTACGTATGCAACATTGTCCGAACATGGCAAAAACACTTAGTGTGTGTGACTACTCCTAGTTACTACGGTGGGCTATATACGCACGCAAATGGGCTACACAAGCGAAATTAAAGCTAATTGGGCCATCTACGTACGCGCAGAAGGCCCAGCAAACTGGCTAGCGAAAGCGACCTACAGGAGGGCGCTGTAGGTGGGCCTAAACGAAGCGTTTTCCTATAATTATTTTCCTAGCCGACCCCTCAATTTCCATCCCGGAGCAGAGCGACTTCCTCGAAGCCGGTAAAAGGCCCGCTTCCCAACTCGTTCGTGGAAGGTCCACCACTGTTGTAATTTTTTTCTCCATCTAATGTTTGCCCTCAAATCTTTTTGTTGTGTGTGCCCACAGACGAAGGAACACTACGGGTGAGATAAAGTATACCGGGATCTGGGTGGATCCAAATAAAGCATCATGTGGCCAGCTAGCCTCCTAGAAAAAGTATCGCCCAACCGTTATATATATATATATATATGTCTGTGTGTGTGTGTGTGTGTGTGTGTGTGTTGACTGCTACCCCATGTTTCTGATGTTCTGTTTAGGTCGATAATCTCGTTGGTTGTATTGGATAGTTTCTATTAATATGCAGTCTATGTTTATTTTTCTTAAGATAGATAATTCGAGTTCACAATATGGAGAAATAGATGAAAGAAGTTTCGATGGATCTAAGTGACAGAAATTAAAAGGGTTAAATTAGACTAATACCGATACAAAAACATATACCAAACAGATAATTCGATTTCAAAATATGCACAAATAAATGACAGAAATGAAAAGGGATACATTCGACTATTCGCGACGTTCTCATGGAACAAAACTCACCTCCAACTAGGCCTATTAGTCCGGGAACGAAAATCCGCGACGGAAAATGTAAGAAACATCGAGATCGACCACAATGTCGAGAGAAAATTCCACTTTTCAGCCATCCGCGACGGAAATCACACGAAGTTATAAAACGTTGCGCTCAAAACGTCACTGATCGCGCGGAATTTGGTAGTATATATCACTAACACCGGATACTAGGCACTATACCCTAACAATCTGGCATTATCACATGAATGATATCATCCAATCCCTTCCATCCCTCTCAGCCTACAGCGGGAATCACTCACACATGGACGGGGGAATCATGGATGGTTGATGGAGAAGTGGTGGCGGTGACGATGGCGATGATCTCCTTTGAATCCCAGTCCCGGCAGGGTGCCAGAACAAGAACTTCTGATCCCCGAATTGGGTTTCGAGGCGGCGGCGGCGGCGCTCAGGTGTGTTTCTCTGGAATATGACAAACCCCCTGATGTTTTAGGGTTATGGGGGGTATGTAGTCGAAAGAGGAGCCCGAGGGGGTGCCTGGGGCAGCCACACCACCTGGTGGCGCGACCAAGCGGGGGGGGGGGGCGCCCAAGGGTGGTGTGGGCCCCTCCTTGCCCCCCTCCGGGTCTCCTTCTGGCTCCGGAGGTCTTCGGGTGAAATAAGGCCATTGGGATCTTTTTTGGGCAATTATTTCGAAAGTTTATGTTTCTGCACAAAAACAAAACAGCGTTAGTCTGTGTTAATTGCATCCAAAACTCACGAGTTTAGAGCGAAATAATAGCAAAAGTGTTCGGAAAAGGAGATACATTTTGGAAGTATCAATAACCACGGAGCCAGAGAGGGTGGAGGATGACTCGCGCAACCAGCTTGAGGCCAAGACGACAGTGGTTTCATTCGATACGCCGGGAAGACCACGAGGAAGAAGAGGGGTCCCAGTGAACAGGTCCCAACGTGTTGCTGATGGGGCATCTACATGCAAGAACTGGGCCCACCAGGTGGATGTTGCACCCCCCGGGGCCATTCAGCCCATGGAAAGTCCACCTCCCCTCGATGTTGGGTCGGTCAGGCCGAGTGACTACTAGACCGAACTATGTGCTGGCGGGCCTGCCTGTCCTAGTAATGGGTCGCGTTTCACGCTGGGTGGAACGAATGGGATGGGGCCTGCTTCCTCCGGTGAGGATGTGATTTTGACGACGATTGGGCCGGTCTTCGCGCTATAAGAGAGGAGAGGAAGAATCGGGCTCACCGGTTCCATCCACTCCCTCTTCCACATGTTTGACCCCGCAACACTCAGACAGGGACTCATCGGTCTCGATCAGGGACGATCCTTCTCCGTCAGCAATTGATGAGGGAAACAAAGACTCACGGGATGGAGATTTTGAGTAGGGCGATCCTAGTTCTCTGGTTGTTCATGATGGCCTTCTCTACCTGGGGGGGGGGGGAGCTTCCTCAATTCATTTTGCATGACAGCCAATTATGTTTACGTGGATCAGGACAGGGGCGCCGAGAGGAGTGGCTGTTGAGGTCCCACGCACGCTGGGTGGATTTCTTGTTGTTGCTAAAGCGCGCACATAGACTATTCTACACCCCTTCCCTATTTCAACGCAAACTCATGGTGGTTGACTTCCAGCCCTGTCACAGTGGACAGATCGCAAAACAACATGTGGCTGTGCTGGGGCTGAACACTAAACAAAAGGCGCAAGGCAACTTAATGCGCAAGTTGGGGTTGATCGACAATGAGGAGGTGCCATCCTTAGAGGCCGTGGCTGCATATCACAGGATATTCGAGGTCCCCCTGGAAGAAGATACAATCGAGGCAATCAAGGAGCTCTATTGGTGGATCCTCTCAACAATTAGAGGGGGGGTCTTCCCCATCCCATATGAAGACTTCGAATGGTCACCTAGTGGAGGCTTGACCCCGCTAGTTCTATCTTTAGAGTCTCCATATTCCTATGGTATACGAACCAAGGGTTGTGGTGTTAAATGCACGTGGTCTTAATGACCATTCACATAGGTCCAATGTAAGGTGTGTTGTTGGTACCACGGGTGTGTCCATTGTTTCCTTGCAAGAGACTAAGCTCGCAAATGTAACCCTTCAGATTGTAATGGAGGCGTGGAGTTTGATGACTATATCCGTTTGTCGGCGGATGGAACGAGGAGGGGCATCATTATTTCTTTGGTGAGCACGAAGGTCCGGTTGGACAACACGCATATTGATGTTAACTCGGTGACCGCAAAGGTATCTCCTTTAGACAGTGGAATAGGGTGGTGGCTCATAAAGGTCTATGTGTCGTAGGAGGACGAGGCTAAGGTTTGTGAGCCTTAGCCTCATCCTAGAGGAGCTGCACAATGTGCGCTCCACCAGGCCGGGTCCATGGGCCCTCTACAGAGACTTTAACATGATCTACCGCAATGAAGACAATAACAATGGAAACCTAAACAGACGGATGATGAGAAGGATGCGACCCTTCCTCGATGATTGCAAGCTGAAAAAGGTTTACCTCGAAGGCCGATGTTACACTTGGTCCAGCGGGAGGGAGAAACCAATGCTCGTCAGACTCGATAGGATGTTCTGCTCAACCGATTGGGAAGAGATGCATGAGAACAATTTACTTAGATGTCTGGCCTCGATGGTGGCCGATCATTCCACCTACTATTGGATTGCTCCTCTCAATCTAGAGGGAGAAAACGATTCCAGCTAAAGGGATTCTGGGTGAAGCTCGACATGTTTAAAGAGGTGGTGGAGGCCGCCTAGGGTGTGATCGATGGGAGCGTTTACCCTTTCCGTCGTCTGACCTCAAAGCTTAAGCGAATGGGGTGACAACTTCGCAGCTGGAGCGACAAAAAGGTTGGATGTGTGAAAACGCTACTCATGACAACCCGGTTAAAGTGGGAGAGGGAGGAGCACCCACTGGTAGAAAAATGGCCTTCGGTATGCCAGCATCAGTCCCCAAGCGTCGCGCCCCGTGACTAATGAGTCTTTATTCCCGGGTCGCCAGGAGACCCGCGACAGACCAATCAGACGTCGCGGTTTGGGAAACGCGTTGCCGCGCGTGGAGGGAATTAATTCCGGTTGACCTCGCCGCCCGGGACTATTGGTCCTTTATTCCCCGTTCCCGTGGCCAACCGGGACCATTGGCTCTTTATTTGGACGTGCTCTTCAGCAACAGTTGCGCGCGGCTGCCTGAAGCTCTAGGTCGTTTGGCCGATCTGTATTGGGCAGCTCCCGAAGAACACCGGTTCTTTGGGCTCGATCTGGAGTACACGGCGAATCAGCAGGATGTTGCCGTCATCCAGATTTCGTTCAAGGAGACGGTGTTGGTCTTCCAATGGTCAAGGTACGTAGAAGCTAGCACACGTCCACGTACAAATCTTGCATGCATGCATTTCGGGTTTTTTGGTTGCATGTGAAGATCATATGTGCTGCAACTAATCTAACACATAGCCTATTTTTGTTGTTACAGTAGCTCAAGGCATTGCCCGGACCTTGTTGATTTTCTTGTCTACAATGGGTTCGACTTTTGCAGCGTTGACATCACGCAAGACCGCGTGAAGTTGGCGCGCATCGGTGTTGTGATACCTGAAGATCACTATATTGATCTTCAGAATCTTATCCAGTTCACCGGGCCAAAGACCGGGATGGCTGTCATGGCAAGCTACTTAATCGACCCCTGCTATCACCGGATGAAGACTGATTTCCCCCGGCAGAATCACAACTATTGGGAGGAGACCCCATTGCGCATGACGAACCTCAAGTATGCGGCCGTAGATGCATATGTTGCGTACGAGTTGTTCCGCATCTACTCGGCGGGGCCATAGATGATGTATGCGTTCGATATTGCGCATGTAATGGTTATCTATAATTAGTAGTATATATATATGTAATGGATAACTTTTGTGATCGACTCTATATATATATGTTAATTATGAAATGTGATCGACTCTATGTTTGTGTTATGTGTGATCGACTCTATGCATGTAATTAATATTGTTTGTATTATTGTTCTTTATTTTTTATATATTTTTTCATTTTAAGATTTTAAAATGAATTAGTATTATTTTTCTTCATTTTTTGATATATTATTTGTATTTTTAAGATTTTAAAATGAATTTGTATTATTGTTCTTAATTTTTGATATACTATTTGTATTTTAAGATTTTAAAATTAATTAGTATTATTGTTCTTCATTTTTGATATATTATTTGTAATTTTAAGATTTTAAAATGAATTAGTTCTATTTTTCTCAATTTTTGGATATATTATTTGTATTTTTAGAAATAATACAAATTAAAAGTTAATGTTTATTTATTTATTCAAAATTATTAATTACATCATTACTTTTGTTTATTAAAAGATTTATTTGCAATTCAAACAATTAAGAAATGTGGCTTCGACTAACATGTTAATAAGATTGATATGATACTACTATCACATACATGCGTGAGAAACACTTGGATTCGGGACGGGATGGAACTCGGAAGTTAAGCGTGCTAGTGCTAGAGTAGTGGGAGGATGGGTGACCGAGCGGGAAGTATGACCATGAGTAAGTAATTTGACTAGGGATAATCTTAGTTAGACACTAAGCAAAGCAAATAATACAAATTGTGAAAAAAAGAAGGGAGTGAAAAAAAAGGGAGAGGGAGTGAAAGAAAAGGGAGTGAAAAAAGGTGAGAAAAATAATTAGAAACCAAATGAATTAAAAAAATTACGAAATAAATCTAGTCCCGGTTCATGTGGCCAACCGGGACTAAATGTCCTCCGACCCCAGGCTCCGCCACCCGCCCACGTGGACGGGCCTTTAGTTCCGGTCCGTAAGTAGCGGGACTATAGGGGGGGGCCTTTAGTCGCGCGTAGCTAGTCCCGGTTGCCTGGACGGGATTAATGGGCCTGGCGAACCGGGACTGTAGGCCTTTTTTCTACCGGTGACCACCTATTCCTGGGCTACCCCCGACAACTAGTCTGGTGGCACGAGGCCGATATTTTGGTGTGTTAAGGTCTAAATCTAGGTCTAGTTTACAAAAAGACAATCTAGCCCAAACTATTTTTGATCTCGTATGAATGCTTCCTGACAAACTATGTTTGCTGATCTAAATTTAGCGAAGTAATTTTACAAAATTTCCGGTGCCCTTTTGAACTGCCCGTTCAATGTGATGGTTTTGCGGACCGTATAACCAATATTTGGGAGATCCTCTAACCTCGTTAATTTTGATTGTCCCACATAAGTATGTGAGCTCAGTGTTAAACAACAGTTGTAACCTTTGAAATCATAAGGATGTGAGGACACGTAAGAGGAATTTTGGTATGTCCCGGATACTTGTAAGGTATTCAAAGGAGAAGCGACTCACATATATAGTTGAAAATATGCAAATTAAGTACTTTGAGAAAGAAATAGTGGGATGGAAACATCATGTGGAAACAAGCAACTTGATGATACATAATTCTAAAAAACATTGACATTGAGTAGGAGAATTTTTCACACCGCTGTTCCCAGACTTAAATTGGGTATTTGCACACACACAAAAAAAAACTCCGCATGAGAGATTTCTAATTTCATTTTGGAAATTCTTTTGCATTTTTTTCACACGTAACCTATAAAGGACTTATCTCAGATAATCAAAGGGAGCAAAGTTAATCGATGGAAATATAAATCATTGATTAGTATATTATGCAGTGAGAGATTGACGAAGATATGCATCCTGGACCCTGCGGATAAGGACACCCCATCTCAGGCCTAAGGCTAAGGCCCAAGAAGAAGCGCCCTTGGAATACTCCAGAAGGCCCACGTGAAGCCCACCCGCACTAACTTGCGGGTTAAGTTAGGAAACTTGTAACCAACCTAGCTATAGTTCAAGTCCTCTCCGAGTAGAACTCGAGACCTGGCCACCTATATAAGGCCAGGAGAGCCCCTAGGAGAGGACCAAGCAATAACCGCACGACCCAAAGCCTTGAACTCGAGACCTACTCTCGATTCGAGCACCACCATTGTAACCGATCTAATCTTCAATACAGATTGACAAGAGGCAGGAGTAAGGGTTTTACCTCTACGAGGGCCCCGAACCTGGGTAAATCTCGCCCCCTGTCTAGCCGACGATTCCACCAGCGCTCATGGGTTCTCCTAATCGAAACCCGATAGGTTCACCGAAGGGATTTGTTGAGTTAGTGATTCGACAATTGGCGCCGTCTGTGGGAAACGCGGGCGCTGGATCACCGGCATCTTCGGCTTCATCAACATCCAACCCCCGTTGGAAACCATCGACTACGGCTCCGAACAATCCTATACGGATCAGATCTGTCGTAGTCACACCTCACTCGCCGGAATCACGCCCGGTATTCGAGGGTCTGGAGAAGAGCGTCACCCTGACGTTCGGGAGCCTCAACTTTGTGACGAACAGAGACGGAATCCTCCACTTCTCGGACGAATCTGAATCTGAATCTGGAGCCGTCGACTCGCGCTTTCCTATGGAGAAAAGTGGCGAGTCCGTCCACTTCAACGCAACCGACTATCACACCCTCTCGACAGAAGAGCCATCTCGAGTACGGGGAGCTTTCCAATCTGCGCCTAGGACGCACGGGCCACGACTAGCCCAAGTCTGCATGGCAGAATCAGAACAGCCCCCAGAAACCGAGATCAGCGCAAATGAGCGCAACATAATCGGCGTCTCGCGGGAAGCCTGGAACAGGGCCAAGGAAACCATGAGAAGAAGTCAGCCACCCGCGGCAGGAGCGTCACAAGAGGATCTAGTCTCCTACCACTACCATCTAGTGAGAGCGGCGTCGACCATCAAAGACGCACGTGCAGATCTAGCCCGCCGAAGAAGAGCGGCGGATGAATCAAGCCTACGACGAGCCGAATTATCCCTTGCACCCTCGGTCGGTACCTGACCCGCGAGGAAGGGACATGCAGCGTCGTCCAGAGACTACGAATCCATGGCCGGGACCAGCAGGTCAGCCGCGTCTTCTTTCCTGAGGGTCGACGACGACGGCAACGTCTACCCGCAAACCCCCGCTGCTGCAGTTCTAGCCGCAGCAACTTATATGCAGATGAACCAACCGACGGAAAGCGACCCTCGGGCTGAACAGTACAAGCAGATTCGCAAAGGACTAGGGTTGGCAGCCGCAAGGCTCGCCTCTCACGATCGCAAGAAGACTGAGGAACAATTGGAGAAGGAGCAACAGGAGAAGGACAAAGATAAAGAAACGCCCCGCAGGCACAGAAGCTCCTCCCCGAGAAAAGACAAGTCACCACGTCGTGGTCGAGGAAAAGAAGCTCGACGCCGTGGCGACAGTCGAAGCAGCAGCGACGGCAGCCCGAGAGACAAAAGCTCGCGACACCACAGCAGCCGCTCGCGAAAACGAAGCAAGGAACCACGGAAGGACGCTGACCGCGATCAGCCCGTACGCGATGCGCGATCTGACATCGCACAGAACAAGGTGGACAGGGCGAGGGCGTCAAGATATTGCGACCGATCATCATCCGGCTCTTCGGATGATGAAACCTGCGGCGCACTCTGCTTCGCCCGCAGCATTCACGAAGCGCCCCTACCCAAAAGATTCAAGCTCAGCACGGAAGTGACAAAGTACGACGGTTTACTCGAGCCTTCTAAATGGTTAAGCGACTACCTCACGGCAGTAAAATGCCAACGTGGGAACAAGAACACGGCTATGCAATACCTCAATTTGCATCTAGTCGGAGCGGCCCGCAGTTGGCTGGAGAGGAGACCGAGATCTTGCTACGCATCGTGGGATGACCTGCATCGCGATTTCTGCAAAAACTTCCAGTCGACCTACAAAAGGCCGGCCACAATCGAAGAACTGCGAGCCTGCAAACAAAAGAGCGGCGAGTCCACCCGAGAATACATCTAGCGGTGGACCACACTCAGGAATATCGAGGGAACCATCTCGGAAGAAGTGGCGATTGAGGCCTTCGCTAAAGGTGCCAGAAGAACTTCCTTTCGGGAAGAGCTAGACAGACCTGCACCCAAAACCATTGGGGAGCTAATGATTATAGCCGAAAAATGGGCCAACGGAGAAGACGCGGTACGCAACGAAAGAGGATCATCACCCGCACACGAAGACGACCTCCATGGACGAAGAAAAAGGAGGAAATACTATGATCATGAGGATAGGGAGGAATTAGTCGCAGCAGAATTCACGCAAAGTCGCGATTCTGGTCGCCGCGGAAGTCGCGAGTGGAAGCCAAAAGCAGAAGAAAAATCCCCCGAGGAGGACCTTGATACATACTGCTCGCTACATCTGTTTACAGACAAGCGCACGGGCAAAACTAAGGCAACACACCTTCTCAAGGATTGTCGAAAGTGTTGGGAATATGCCCTAGAGGCAATCATGTATGATGTAATTCCCACTGTATTCATAAAGTTATTAAGTTGTCCTTGTTTTGAACATCTGATATATGTCATTGAATATGTGATTCGATTGTGGAACTATATATTCATGTTGTTCATACTAGATTGTCCTTGGTCATTTAGGTTGTGCTGGACACACACCCTAGACTATTGTGAGTGTTGGCTGATGACACGGTTCCACTTGTCATGGGCATGGTGATGCCATTCCAACGGTCACGGACTTGGCTAAAGAGTTTAGCAAGTCGGACTGACCCACATTGAGATGCAACGATCAAGTCGTCATTTGCATGTCTCAATCAATGTAATCCTTAGACCTGAGGTTGTTGCACAATCCGAGTTGTGGATCACCGACTTAGGTTCTGTCAAACGTTGTTCTGTGACAAGGCAACTATAAAGGCAGAGTTCGGGTCGAATGAGAAGCAAGCTGCGTGATGTGGATAATCAAGATGGGATTTTGTCCCTCCGAATGGAGAGATATTCTCTGGGCCCTCTCGAGTGATATGATTCAGGAAGCATGGCCATGCGCGACTCAGTTAAGTGTTAACTGTGTCGATTGACTAAGAGTTAGTCAGATGAATCACACATCACGGATCGAGAAGAGAGTTAAACTATTTAAGGGATGACAATAATATCGCCTATAGTTTGACAAGGTATATCGTGAGGCAAAAGGGACTAAGATGAATATCACATTGAAAGGTATGTCGTCATGACTCAATGGGACTTGGGAGTCGGCACGTTCTGCTAGGAGCCGCTACCGATTGATCGATTGGGAGTTGGACTCCAATCGTGTCCAAGTCGCCATGAGCCTGCAGGGTCGCACACTTAAGAGCGGGAGCAAGTATTGGTTGGGTTGGACCCGAACCGGAAATGGACTGATTTTGTGAGTCGGACTCACAGAGGGAATGGGCCACAAGTGTTGTGCAGCCCACTACCATACGCTATTTAAAGAGGGGCGCAGGTTGCCCAGCGGGCACGTTAGTCCACTCTCCCATGTGTTGGGAACCCTAGCCCCACTCAGTCCAGCCGCCGCACCGGACCTAGCAGTCCGCCGTCGGAGCTCCTCCTCGTACGTGTGGATACCGGCAGAGGTGTTGTACGTTCAGCACTGCGACGTTCGAGGGATTGGATCGGCCGGACCGGATCGTGGGACTGCACTGCCCCGACCCGACGCGCTACATCGATAATCCGCACCTGCTCGTCTAGTGGTAATACTCGTGGCCTTCTACCTCGGCTAGATCTTGGAAGTATCGCGTAGGAAAAAGTTTTCGTTTATCTCTACGCGTTACAACAGTGGTATCAGAGCGGTAGCTTCTGGTATTAGGCCCGAGATCCGTACATATGTGATATGTAGTTAGCGTTAGATGTGATCTAATTGCTGTTTTGGTGGTCGGTCTATGAGATAGATCGGTTTTGTACAAGATTGATTGGATCAATCGTACTCGGGGTTAATGGATGATCAGGTTTCCGTGATCATACATGCTAAAAGTTACAGGTATACACCCCATAAACACACGGGGGCTACACCTACAACTAAGCATCACAGGATAACATCATATATACAAGGTTACACACCTTACAACAGTTTTTACAAACTATAAAAAGATTACAGGATATATACATCCGACAATCAATCAAAACACTGAGCATTCTTAGTCGCTAAAACTCTATCTACTTCCTCAGAGGTCAATCGGATAATTTTCTCCGCTGCAGGACGTACAGCATCATAGTAAAGCGAAATATCATTGATTGCATACTCTGGGCGCCTAGCTACGGAGTTAACATCTATCTCAGGATGCCATATCCGGACAAAAGAGAGAGCTACAACCGCGCCGCACGTCATCTGATTGCGCACACACGCGCGAACTTCTCCTTCACGTCCAAACAACCTGAGAAGATAGCTCCAGTCTTCGGGACCCCTTTCGAGTGGGTAAATGGCAGCGTTCATCGCAACCAAGACCTCGTGAAAAGAGCTCACGAGAATTCTCGCTTGGATGACTCGAAACTTCAAGGTGGCCATCACAAATCCTCGACTGCGATCAGACCAAAAGTTGTTCGCATGAGGTTTTGAGCTACCAGCCTCTTGATGAATGTGGTTTTCTACCCACTGCTTTTCTTCCTTGTCATCCGGTTTAACAACTGAAGAGCAAAACATACTTAGTCAGCTAAGGAAAACAAGGAAGAAGAAGGCACGGGGGCTGCACTACTTACAGAGCAAATCCCTTGCGACTGAAGCCAACTCATCCATCAGAAATTGTTCGCGTTCAGCCGCCAATTTCTGCTTGGACTTTGCCACATCGGCTACCCCGCGCAGAGCTTTTAGCTTGCGCTCACCCTCCTGGACCTTATCACGAAGACCCGCGAAAGTACCAACAGCGGCAACGAGTGGATTTACTGGAGTACCACGTCCACCCGAAGCTTCTGCGGCAAACCCAGTAGCCTGGAAGAAATACAAGGAAAGAAGTAAGACGCCCTACTCGAGTTATCTCTAGTCGAACATCTGACGAGTGCTCGGGGGCTACTCCCATCGGGAGCCAACACACAAACAAACAAGAATCAATTTCCAGACGAACTCTTCGATTAAAAACAATGATTATACGGGAATACATCCCAAGGTTCATTACAATCAAGGCGAAAAAAGAAAAACTATGAAGCTACAGTGGTGCTCCCGCTAGCGGCAGTCGCCCCTCCTTTCAGTCGAGCAAATAACTCAGACAACTTCCGAGCAAGGATGGCGGCTTGCTCGCTAAAACGAGAGAGCCGTACCTTTTTGCCCGTGGAGGGGTTGACTGGAAGAGCTGAATAAGCCTCCTCCAAACCTTCGACTCCATGCGCCAGCGCAAATTGGATTGCGGTCTTCGCGTCGGACTCCGACTGAGCAACCGCGAAGGCTTCCAGAAGATTACCCTCCGAGAGGACCTTCAACAGATCATCCAGCGCGGGTGTAGGAGCAGCGTTGGCGACGAGGCGACTATGCAGTTGCACCAACACTTGAGTAGCATCGCTAATCAAGGAGCAAACTCCTTCAGCGTGCCTCTTGAGTTGGGCAAGAGTGTCGGTTAGCACATCTACGCGCTGGAGCCCAGGGATCTCTAGAGGAACATCCAGAAGACCTACAGGAGAAGCGAATGTTAAAGCTTGACAAGTTCAGCAGGATAAGGAATGGAATCTCGAGAGCATAAAACACTTACCCGCGAGACGTTCAGCGAGGGGACGGAGGAATGTGACAAGGTCATTATCGGCCTTATTGCCAACATCCTTCAAGTCCTTCAGGGCTTTCCGCGCATCCGCAAGTTGCCTTTCAAGATCTTCTGATCGCCTGCGGGAAGCTTCCAGCTCTTGTCAGATGGCCGTCAGGTCAACATCCCGAGCGGATACCTGCTCGGAAAGTTTGACCTTCTCGGACTCCGAAAATTCAAGTCGAGCTACAGAGAGAAACTTGTCAGAAAATCAAGAATGGACGGAAGAATGAAGACGGGGAGATGATAAAACTTACCCTTAAGAAGGTCGTTCTCAGTTTGAAGTCGGCTACGGTCCGCTCGAAGCGACTCGCAATCCGTTTCAGCGAGAACAACGCGGCGACCAATCGCCGCAAGGGAATCAACGAGCGACTACAAAGGCACAAAGATAGAAGAGTTAGAAGAGATAAATCGGAGCCTGTACCCGATTGATTTCAATCGACTACGGCCTCGGGGGCTACTCCCATCGGGAGCACTGCCATGCACCCGATAAAAATAAAATCACGAAGAAGAAAGAAACCAGACTTTGAGCCTGTAGCCGATCGCATGCAATCGACTACAGCCTCGGGGGCTACTCCCATCGGGAGCACTGTCGTGCACCCGATAAAAATTTGAAGACAGAAGACAAAGTTCACCTGGCCTGTGGCACGAGAAAGGGGATCCGCGGAGCTATCCGTCACTTCCTTAGAAGCTGAAGTCCTGGCGGCAAAGCTGGGGGCTTCACGTTCCGCAGTCGCAGCATTGGGGGCTGCTCTGGAAGAATTTTGGACGGTGCCTGCAGTGGGAGTTTCACCCGCATCCCTTGCCTTATTCTTCCTTTCGGGAGGAATGGAAGAAGCGTACCTGCGAGGACTGATAGTCTGCAGGCTGCAGCAAAAGATAGAAAGCATCAGCATTAGAAGCACAGAGAATGTTCGACCAAGAACAAGGAAAAGGACTTACTCGTCATCTTCGTCATCATCCAGCAAGTCCGCGTTCCAAGCGGTTGCAATCACCAGAAACGACGGCGAAGGGGCGAATGAACGAAGTGGAGTCACGGAGATAGGGGCTTGACCGGGCGATGCTTCCAAGGAATTATCCTTAGAAGTAGCTTCGTTCTCATCCACCTGACGACGTTTGGGGGGGGCGCCAGTCGAGTCTTCGGCGCCATCCGAAGAATCGCGCTCGGATCTCGAAGAAGCATCGGCGACGCTGGTATCAGCTGCACCATCCTGGTGACTCGCCAATAAATCCGAAGCGTCCTCTCCCGCAACTGGCGGGTAGCAGTTTGCCATAGCTAGGCTCTGCAAAAACCAAAAAGAAGGCATGAGAAAGCTTTATTCGATTAAGGCTCGAAGCAAAGAAGGAAACAGTAGAAGACAAGAAACAAAAACTAACCTCGGCTGGAGGAGGTTCCGAAGCGTCAAAAGCTTCGACTGAGCAGTCGGGGAACTTCTCCCCTACTTTCAAGCGAGTGATAGCCGCGATTTTCTTCTCGAACTCGACGTTCGAAAGTTCCTCGCGGCTCACTCGGCTGGGATCTCCTGAACCTTGATATTCCCACATAGCATAAGGCTTCTGCTGCAAGGGCTGAATCCTGCGCTTCAGAAAGATACTCGCCGGATGCAGTCCGTTGAGCACGACTCCCGCAGTTTGATCACAGAGAGCGGCTACTTTTGCGAGTAAGGGGGCAACTGTCTGAGTTTCTTCGGCTGACATCTTGTGGTCCCAGGACTTCCGCCTCTTCAGAACAGCGAACGGGTGGAACTCGACGATCCCACCCGAGCTGTTGTCGATGACGTAGAACCACTTTTTTCGCCAGCCTTGGGCGGAGTCGACGAAGTGCATGCTAAAATAGCTGCTCTCCAGTCGCGCCTGGATCCCGAAGCCGCCCGTGCGCAGCGGCTCGCCCATCTCGGACTCTACCCGCGATTTCTCGCGGAAAATCCGAACCTTGAAGAGGGCCTTCCAGAGCGCCCAATGTGGGCGAATGCCGAGAAAGCATTCGCAGAACACGATGAAGCACGAAATGTGCTGCACCGCGTTAGGAGGAATATCGTGAAGCTGTATGCCATAGACATACAGCAACCCGAGGAAGAAAGGATGGAGAGGGAAGGAAAGACCCCGAGACACGTGGTCCGCAAAAACCACGCGCTCGTTCGCCTGCGGATTCGGTACCTCTTCCTTTTTTCCGAGGCGTACCCGCTTTTTTGTCTCCGCCGGCAGCAGTCCTTCCCGTTGCATCTCCTTGACGCTCTTCGCGGTGGTGTTGGGAGAGCGCCAGTCGCCAGCGCGAGCCGCAAGTCGCGCGGAAGCCTCCCCGGACGCAGAAGGGGCAGCGCCACGTCTTTTTCCTCCAGCCATGGCTAGCAGTACGAGCTCGGGCACAAGGAAGAAGGAGATGGGCGCGAGGAAGAAGATGAAGGCAAGGGCTGGGAAAATTTTACCGCAGCACTAAAGCCCGTACTTATACACGGAGCGAGTCAATCCCAGCCGTACAACGCGTTACGTGGCGCTTATCACGGCCACCACGTGTGAAGATGAAACGAAGGGGCGGCAAACGTTGTTCCGTGCCACGATCTTAACAGAAGATCGTGCGCATTTACTGCGCGGTTCGCGTAAAAACCGGGAACGGCGTCTCGTTTCCCGGTCAAAAAGCTGACCAGGTGGGCCACCCATCTGCTACCACTCCGTCACGTCCCATCGGGAGGAGAGGAGTGTGTCATGACGTCATGGCATACATCATCAAAATCAAGATCTTTCGATTGGAAGTTCAGACGCGAAAATATCTTCGTACGAACAAGAATTCCTTCGAATAAAGCAATTCTTCTGTGAACAATTCATGGAACAAGACCTCTTTAAACAAGAGAAAAATACCCTATACACGAAAATTCTTTCGTATGGGCACATCATTCCAAACATGAAAACTCTTTCATATGGACATAACTTTTCCTCGGCGCGAAACTTCTTTCGTGTGGAACTCAAACAGATCGATCGGGTAGGAAGAACCTACCTCTTTTACACATGATAATTTTATATCATAAGACCCTGGATTATTCAGCCGACTAGGCACATCCAGATGCCATATTCTTCGAATATGAAGATAAGACCCAAAAAGATCTCTCTTTTGGGCCTGGAATCGCACTCGAAAGCTGCGTCCTCCGGTATATTTCCGTGTCAACAACACGAAGAAAAATCCTAGCGGACGCGCCGGGTACCCCCATAGGTTAAGTTCGACTCGATAAGACCACAACGGCCCAGTCGCAACAATCACCTTATCGGGTTCGAGTCGGAGGTCTCGAATCTGTGTAGGCCAGGAATGTTTTTGCCCTAGTCGCAATTAATTGGCCCTGATCTCTCGGGAGAGCCAAGCTACTGTGCCGCATCCTTCTGAAATAAAAGCCATAAAAAACAGGCGCTTATGTTGCTCAATACTCGAGCATGAAGACCCATTGCACAGGGAACACACCCTTTAAAACAAAAACTACCAGGCTGGTTATCCGCGACAGATCAAGAAAAGTTTGACCGTCTACTCGACTGGAAAAAATCCCACTCGAGCAAACGCTCGGGGGCTACTGACGAAGATATGGATCCTGGACCCTGCGGATAAGGACACCCCATCTCAGGCCTAAGGCTAAGGCCCAAGAAGAGGCGCCCTTGGAATACTCCAGAAGGCCCACGTAAATCCCACCCGCACTAACTTGCGGGTTAAGTTAGGAAACTTGTAACCAACCTAGCTATAGTTCAAGTCCTCTCCGAGTAGAACTCGAGACCTGGCCACCTATATAAGGCCAGGAGAGCCCCTAGGAGAGGACCAAGCAATAACCGCACGACTCAAAGCCTTGAACTCGAGACCTACTCTCGATTCGAGCACCACCATTGTAACCGATCTAATCTTCAATACAGATCGACAAGAGGCAGGAGTAAGGGTTTTAACTCTACGAGGGCCCCGGACCTGGGTAAATCTCGCCCCCTGTCTAGCCGACGATTCCACCAGCGCTCATGGGTTCTCCTAATCGAAACCCGATAGGTTCACCGAAGGGATTTGTTGAGTTAGGGATTCGACAGAGATAGACATGGAGCTATATAACATACCCAAAAAGGCATCACTGAATTACTGGATTTAGCATGTTAAGAGTTAATCCACACAAAGAGGAGTAAGCAGAATTCACATTTGAGCCCACACAAACAGCATTGAAAATGGGGGTGATGACGAGGAAGAGGTGGAAGAGAGATTGAGATAAAAAAAAAAGTATTGTCTGCTAATCAAATTGTCACCGTGCAAATTTCAAATCCTAGTCCAGGCAATGAGGAACCAGTACTTTTACTTGACTCCAAGTCACTTCTACAAAAACAAAGTAAAATCCGAGACCCCAAAACGGCACAGAACCTGAAACACCATCTCAGTCTACCAAAGTACAATCAGTGTACTAAATTCTTTCTCAAAACATGTCAAAATCAAGGAGCAAAAATTACATGCTGAAATTTTCAGCAAACTGTAATAAGTATATATATCATACTCAAAAAAGTAACAAAGCTATGCAACTGTATGCCCGACAAAATCGTGGCCACCAATAAAAATACAAAATTGCGCATTGCGAGAAGATCGTATATCATTTAACCTCAAAGGACGATCCAACCTAACCTTGTAACCATTTCAACGACTCAAAATGCCACAAGTACTTGTAATGCTAGAGTGAAACCCTCATACAAAAGTAATCACTCAAACAACATGACCAAGACTGATTAGTTTTTCTTCATTTCTTGATGGCATGCGTACCAACACTATTTTCCTGGAAAGAAACCATACTGCCTTCTGTTGTTCTTAAAAATGCAAAGTGAAAGTAAATGAGGGGAATAAAAAAGAGTACTTCTATAGCAAAGTGTGCCAAGAATGTTCAGTTCTACTAGCAGCACTAAGATGAACAAAAAACGAGGCAAACTAAGAGTGTAGAATTGATACTCGAGCGACGAGAGGCAAACTAAGAGTGCAGAGCATCCAGATCAAGGTTGCATCCTATAGTCCAACGAAAAATGGAGGCTTATCTTCTTCTCTCGTTTCGTGGAATAATGGAAGGGGAACAACACTCTCCTGGAGGTACTGCCGTGTAATCCGCAAGTAGATTTTTCGGTTCTCTTGGCTTTTCACACATCCTAAGAACTTGCCATCAATGTTATAATGTAGCACACGCCTAGGATGGAACAGCTGGATGAGAAGCTCGTCCGCATTGAGCACAGCCATCTTAGGGAACATTGTCATCGCTGAATCCAAACGTGTTGGTGGATCCACCACTGACAAATTAATCCGATGTTTGAAAGACCAAATTTCAGCATCGTAGTCTCGCATCACCCAAACATCAATTG
Source organism: Alopecurus myosuroides (assembly GCA_028641055.1). NCBI lineage: Eukaryota > Viridiplantae > Streptophyta > Magnoliopsida > Poales > Poaceae > Alopecurus > Alopecurus myosuroides. The sequence goes on along the minus strand of CM054063.1, from coordinate 289,662,670 downwards.
TTTCTACGTTACTGCTGAAGCTGCAGAAAGCAAGAGCTCCATCCATCTCCAACAACACCTCCCGTGCGTGCAACTGGGCAGGACTGGGCATCAACCGAAACGTCTCAGCTGTTGTGTTGAACACCATTATGCAGGTTGTTCCAAGTTTCCAGTACAGGCTGCCACGGTGAAGGACCGGTGGATCATTGGACGATCCGGGCAGCCCAAAACGTAACACCAAGTCCAAAGTAGGCGTTGATGCTGTTCGACGTGGGACGCATGCCTGTCGGACGCATCTTGGATTATCGGATCGTCCCACCGCTACGAGGTAGTAAGATGTTGTGGCTGCTCGATCGCAGAATATCGGAGAAGCGACCCAAAGCACTCGGTATTCTCCGGATGGCTGGTGCCGAAAGAAGCCGGCAATACCGTAGTCGAAATCATCCCCGTGGATTCGAGGCATCCGTAGCGGAGCACACTTGCGGGTGACCGGGTTGCAGATGAAGTACTCAGGTTCCTGGGAGACGATGAGAAGACCATCAAGGGCAGCATGGAATGCACAATAGCGGGAGGACAGGATCAGGACGGGGCAGAGCTTCTGCTGGCCGGCACCGGCGTTACGGGAGACTAAGAGGCGGGCGTCCTTCTCTACGAAGGCATGGACGAAGGCCTGCCTGAGAATTGGGAGCAAGGGCTGGCGGCGGTGGTGGTCCAGCATGAACTTGTCGGTGGAGGTGGCACTGCGCCAGCACTTGCGGACGGCGCGGCAGCGGAGAAGATCCTTGGGCGGTAAACGGATGAGGATCTCCCCGACGACGACCGACTCGGGAAGGTCGTCAAAGACTGTTGCGCCGCCGCTGCCTTGCATGGTAACTGACGACTGGCTGTCGGTGCTCCGTCAGATCCGATTGTGTCTTTCTTTTTAGGGTTATATTAGATCCGATTTTGTCTTTTAGGGTTTAGATACGACTTTTTTTTTTGGTGATAACTATCCACCATTACACATTAATGCTTACAGGAATGCCCACCCCAACTGGTGGTTCTAAAAACCAAACTAATCGACCAATGTCATTGTAAATAGAAAATCTAGCTAGCCGATGCGCCTCTTTATTTGTTGTTCTTCGTTCCAAAACAACAGAAAACTACTGGAAATCCCTTCTTCTTGTCTCCATCTCATGCATGATCTGGGCATAAGGTCCCATAGTGCCTCCGTTAAAACTTTGCACAACCGCGAGACAATCACTCTCGACTACCACTTTCCTTGCTAGTATATCCTCCGCAACAGACATAGCCTCTCTGCAGGCCGTCGCTTCTAGTGTCTCCGGATCGCTGCGACCATGAAATACCACCGCAGAAGCTCCTTGGAAGAGCCCCTCGCTGTTTCTCGCCACCGCCGCAATAGTCCCTCTTTTCAAGTTCTTTCCCACAACAACATCGACGTTGATCTTGACTACTCCCTCCGGAGGTGCAGACCATACAGAACCAGTCGAAGCTGCATGTGGTGCACTGATCTTTTGTCCCACTTTCTCAGCGCTTCGAGGTCAGACAGAAAATTTTGGATGACAGCATAAGTTGACAGAGGACTCTGATAAACCTCCTCGTGAATTACCTTCCTTTTGGCATACCAAATCGCCCACATTGTGACAAAACACGTTGTCTGATCAACCTCTGCGAGCGTATTGATCATACTGAATATAAAATCTCTGGCATGACTGAATGTAGAGTTGCAGATGTGCTCCACGATCTTCTCATCAACTAGGGCCCATACACTGCGTGCCAGATGACATTCAACCAGAGAATGTTTCTATGAATCCGAGGCACCGCAAACATGGCATTTATCACTCGTACTCATATGATGTCCGTGCCTGATGGACTCAGCAGACATGGGCTTTGGGCTGGCTGGAATGGGCTTGCATGTTCGGCTTGGTGACAATAAGAAGGGAGGTGCGGCAAACCAGATTAATCAGATCCACCATATAGGCGAGTTCTATAAAAAAAATCGAGCGTGCAGGATATTTTCCTGGGGATTGGAGGCTCTTTTTACCGTTTCTCACGTCCCATCGTTGGCGCCAGTGAGCGGCGACTACAATTTCAGCGCGCGCACCCTTTTCGCCTGCATCGCCTCCGAATCCCGCCACATAGGGATGTAAACGGTATGGATAATTTCCGCTTTGAGTCCGCGTCCGCGTCCATTTCTAAGGATATGGTATGCAATTTTAGAAATCCAGCGGATATGGACGAGGATGCGGATATTGGCCGGACGGATACCAGGCGGATTTAGTGAAGGATATGGTATTGCTATTATCAGGCGGATGCAGATTATCCTCTATTTTTTACGGATTATTCAACATTTTTAATTAGGATAATCCGACTAAATTAGTTGTTAATTTGTCATCGTTCGGCTCGTGAAGAGTACAATCTGATAATCTATCGTCGCACTCGCAGGAAGGCACAAAACACATCTAGCATGAAGAACTTTATGTTGAGAAGTTAATTAAGTGTGGAAGATGGCCTCATACTTGGCTCGTTGCTTCCTACTATGTTTAAATAAGAATTAGAACCGAATCTTTAGTATAGTTCGTTTTGGTGTAATGTTGTTAAGTATTATTTAAGTATAATATTATCCTTGGCGTAACCTTCAACGCTACACTCTCAGCTCATATTTGTTTGGATAATTTTATTGTTCATATCATTTTTAATGGTGACATTCTGTCTTTTCACGCGTATCTATGCGATAACCGTTGTTCGTTTCTGGTCCAAATCCACTCCGTTTTCGATCCGAATCCGTAGTCCGATATAATCCATATTCGAATCCGCATCCGGTCATTATCCGCTCCGCTCCGAATCCGATAAAAAAATGTGGTAAAGGATACGGAGAACATTATCCGATCTGATCCGTTCACATCCCTACCGCCGAATCCCTTCGCCGCCCCAGACAGCCCCGGCTTCCCGCGCCGCGGAATAGCTTCGCCGTCTCCCGTCGCTCCGTTTCCACAACCTTTCAGCTCCTGGGGTAGCGTATCTTCTCCACACCCCTTCCTCCTGAGCCGTTGTCGTCTCCATGGATCCCGTGCGGAGCTCAGCTGCCGAGGCGAGAAAAGGGTGCTCTGCTCCTTTCTGGGCATCATAATGTGATTCTTTTGGGTGGTCGTCCGTCATAGGCGGCGATTTGGGGCGGTGGCGGGGAGAAGAGGTCAGGCGGGGACGGTCAGATTAGGCCCCGTTGGCGCAAAAATAAGATTCAACCGTTTCTGGCTGTTTTAGGTTTGGCAGTTTAGGATTTGTGGTTAAATTTGACCATTGTTTTGTTATTGCAGATGGATTGGAGTTCATCATCCTCGTCCGATTCGGATGATTCCGACATTGAGGAGCTGCTCTTCGACGAGGACATTGAGAATATGGCCATGCTGCATCTCGTCAAACAATACGAGAATGCCGCCAAGAGGAAGAGGATCGGATCTAATGTCAGGCGTCTTTGCATTCCGCGGAACCGAGCTCTCAGCAAGACGTTGTTGATGAAGGATTACTGCGCCGAGGACCTATCCGGCTCATCTCTTCTGTAGGCGCCATCGGATATGTAGATCTCTATTTGTTTGCATTGTCGAAACTTGCGAGCGGATATTGAGAGAGAATTTGGTATATGCCCTTAGCGATTGGCATCTGTGAAAACCATTAACAAACTCGCGGGAAAGAAACAAACTACGTATGGTAGAGCTTAAGAAGCGTGCTAAAAGGATATTGGGAGAGCATTTGGTGTGTTGCAAGTTACGTTTGCAATGGTCCGAGGACTTGCTCGATCCTGGGATCAGAAAACCCTCTAAAACATCAATGACGATTTGTGTAATTTAAATTTGGAATTCTTTTTTGATAACATTGGCAGCCGTGTGAAGCCTCAAAGGAACCAGGACCAGCCTCAAAGGAACCAGGACCAGATCCAAGCATTTCTCGAAACCTACCGGAAGATTGAGGACAGGACCATGCACACCCAGCTCTGTGATGATCTAATTGAGCACCATTGGTAGTTGTATGGGAAATGATTTTCATTTTTTTAAGCATTTGCTCTTATTTGTATTCATGTGTGATTCAAACCATTATTTAGTATTTTGTACTATTTATTGTTGTTTTAATTATTCGATTTAAACATTTGTTGTAATTTGGATGAATGTTATATTATGGAATGTTAAACATTATTATATTAAACTATATTTATGTTTTATGTTGCTCAAATCCGTATGAATTTGTTTATCCGGTACCAGTTTGGCGGATCTGTTATGCTAGACGCCTCACGTTGCCAGATAACATTTTCTCGTGGTACCATATATGTGTTCTCGGGAACAGAAATATAATGGACCTACTAGATGCTAGATTTGAGTTGCTCTAAGGCCCTGAAACTGGACTAAGATGAACGCAATAGCGCTAGACGCATCTGTGCCCATGTCAGAGACTCTGAGTCCTATCCAGTATGATGGCTCCAGACAAATGTCATACTTCTTCATAAGGATTATTAAGGAACCATACTCTGTGCCGTTGGATCCATCCAAATATCTGATCAGCGCTTAAGATTCCTGAATTGTTCTCACCAATTCATTCCTTGCTGCTGCACTAGCAATATAGGGTCTCGCCTCTTGATCTTCAAACAGGATGAATTGTTCTGAGATTGCTAGAGTACCCAGTAAATCAATGCCAGAAGTCAAACCTGTATGCTCTTCGAACGCAAAAAAATCTAGCACAGATAACGGAGCCCCACAGGATTCAGCATAAGCTGGTAGCGCAATTTTATGCCCACGTCGCCTCAGGATATGATCACCGTCATGGCAAGGCCACAATGGCGCAGAAAAGGGGGCAAGGGAGAACAGAAAGGAGATCAGCATTTGGAGAGAATAACTGTGACTTTTTGGTACTTGAGAAAGAACAGGAACAGCGTAGCTTACCATCAGTCCTATTCAGTCACTTGTCATTCTCATTAGTACAAAACGGAATGCAATCCACACCGACCCAGTCTATCGGCCCACCCATCAGCTAGCCGCCAACAGCGGCACCGTTTTACTCTGTTGCTGGCCCATTGCTGCCACTGTATCCAGTTATGCCCGTACTGTAGTCCGTCATGACAAACATGCTGTAAGCTACATCTGGCATTTTAAGATGCAGATTGCCAAATGATAAGATCACACTCCATTAGAATAGATTCAGCCCTGGCCTGGATTAGATGAACTCTAGCGCTGTCTTGTGCTGTGCCCATTCGGCACGCTTTTGTAACCCCGTTAATTTTGATCGTCCCACATATAAGCATGTGAGCCCAGTGTTGAACAACAGTTGTAGACCTCTGAAATCATAATAATTTCAGCAGGCGTAAGAGGAATTTTCGCATGCCATAGATATTTGTAAGGTACCCCAGCTCTGAAGTTCCTCCTAGCTCCATAAGAATATTTAATACTAACAAACCAGAAGATTTCACACTGACTTGTCTTCTGTTAAGACATTCAGAAAGTTACTCCCACTGAACCTGTTTATTAGTCAAGACCTCCTAAATCTCAGATAATCTGAGCCTCTTTATCCATAGATGCGAAACAAAATCGATCTTGGAATCATTACATGATTTGGTTTCGCTATTCTTAGTCTTAACACCATGTTATCCAGTTCTGTCTGAAACGAGAATAGAAACAAGTGAATGGAAAAATCTAAATGGAGTCCCACCTGCATATTTTCTCGTATACTTGTTCAAGCTGCTGGTGCAATTTGGAAGAAAAAATAAAAAAAATCCCAGTAAGAGGGGTTTTTAATGTCATTTTGGGAAGTTTCTTTTGCATTTCTTTTCACAAGTAACCTAGAGAGGTCTTATCTCAAATGATGGAAAGGCAATGCAGTTAACCGATGAAAATAATCTGAGGACGTGTTAGGCATCCATAGAATTATGATATCAAAGTTTAGATCATTGATTAGTATATTCAGTGAGATAGACATGGAGCTGAATTAAATACCCAAAAAAGCATCACCGAATTGCCGGATTTAAAATTTTAAGAGTTAATCCACATGAAGAGGAGTAGCAGAATTCACATTTCAGCCTAGACAAATAACAACGAAGTTTCTGAACTTTCCGTGTGATTTAAGAGTTGGCAGACGAAATTATTCAGTACAAGTCAAATTGTCACCATGTAAATTTAAAACCGTAAGCCCAGGCAAAGAGGAACCAGTACTTTTAGATATATAGATGAGGAACCAGTACTTTTACCTGGCTCAATTAAATCCTAGACCCAAAAGGCACGAATAAGACCCTAGGAACACTACCAGTCTACCAACATACAATCGAAGTAACAAAATTCTTTCTCAAAACATGCAAAGGCAAGGAAAAAAATTACATGCTAAATTTTTCAGCTGAATAAAGTAACAAAGGTATGCAACTGTGCCTGACAAATCATCGCCACACAAAGAGACAAATTGTGCACCGAGCAAAGATGAGACTATTAAACTTGAAAGGAAGGATCCAACCTAACCAACCATTTCAGGACCCCAAAAGGCACAATTACTTCTAATACTTGAATGAATTCCTCAAACAAAAGTATTCACTGAAAGAAACAGCATGACCAGGGCTAAATATCTCATTTTTCTTGATGGAATTTGTACTCTTTTCCCAGAAAGAAACAGCATGGCACGTCCGGAGTAATGAACGATTTCAACGACTCAAAATGCCACAAGTACTTATGCTTGAATGAATTCCTCAAACAAAAGTATTCACCGAGAGAAAGAGCGTGATGACACTCTTTTCCCAGAAAGAAACAGCATGGCACGTCCGGAGTAACACGAAGTCATTCAAATAATATCTAAGGGAGTAATTACCCGTTTCTTATTGCAACCATGCCGCCTTTTATTGTTCTTAAAAATGCAAATTGAAAGTAAATGATGGAAATAAAATAGAGTATTTCTGTAGCATAGTCTCCAGAATGTTCAGTTCTACTAACAGCACCAAGAAGAACAAAAGACAAGGCTCATACAGAATCGATGCTCCAGTGGCCTCCACAGGTTCATGCCTTCGGCGAACTCGGCCGCAGCTGAGTTGTGGGCTGTGCTGGTGGCCACCGTGCCGGCGAAGGATAGGAAGCGCATCAATGGTCTTGTCATCCTTACCGCGAGATGTATCTGGCTTGAGAGGAACTGTAGAGTGTTCGATCGCATAGTCTCACCAGTCCAGCGAGTGTGTAGCAACATCTCGCGTGAGTTTGAACAATGGATGAAGGCGGGGTTAGGCGAGAAGAGGCGAGAGATTCAGTACCATTGACTCGTCGTGGAGGATCTTGCCGTCTGTGGCCTGGTCCTGCAAAGTCTTGTAAATGTCTTTTCTCTATCTTAATAAAATGGCACGCGAGGCTCACGTGTGTCCTTTAATGGAGCAGCAAACGAGTAATGTAGAGCATCCAGACCAAGCACTCCCTAGGAAAAATGGTGGCTCGTCTTCTTCTTTCGCCTCATGGAATAGTGGAAGGGGAATAACACTCTCCCGGAGGTAATGCCCGGTAATCTGCAAGTAGATTGTTCGATCCTCCTCGCTTTCCACATAACCCAAGAACTTGCCATCAATATGGTAGCGTAGCGGAGGCCTAAGGGAGAACTGGATCAGCAGCTCACTTTCATTGAGCACAGCCATCTTAGGGAACATTGTCGTCATTGCTGAATCAAAACAGTCCACCACCGCTGACAGATTGATGCGATGTTTGAAACACCAAATTTCAGCGTCCTAGTCTTGCATCACCCAAACATCTATGGTGTCTCTCTTCCTGCCGATTCTGCATAAAGTAAGGGTGTCATCCATCGCCAACAACAACTCCTCTGTGTTCAACTGGGCAGGATCAGGAGCAGGACTAGACATCAACCGAAATATCTCAGCTGTTCTATGGAGGGTATTCCAAGTTTCCAGTGCAGGCTGCGGCGGTGGACCGGCGGATCGTTGGAAAAACTGGGCAGCCCAGTCCGCAGCACTTCTAAAGAAGGCGACGACGCTGCTGGCATTGGAATGCATGGCTGTGGATTACCGGATCCCACTGCTACGACGCAGTAAGAAGTTGCGAAATGCCGGACTAGTGACCCAAAGCACTCTGTATTCTCCGGATGGCTGGTGCTGAAAGAAGCCGGCGATACGGTGGATGAAATCCTCGTGAATCTGAGGCATCGGTAGCGGAGCACACTTGCGGGTCACCGGGTTGCAGATGAAGTACTCGGGTCCCACGGGCTCGGAGACTATGAAGAGACCATCAAGGGCAGCATGGAGACTACCATAGCGGGGCCGATCAGGACAGGCCGGAGCTTCTGCTGGCGTTAAGGGAGACGAAGAGGCGGGAGTCCCACCGGTCGACAAGGCTGAAGGCCTGGCTGAGGATTGGGAGCAAGGGCTGGCGGCGGCGGTGGTCGAGCATGAACTTGTCGGTGGAGCTGGCACTGTGCCAGCACTTGCGGACGGCGCGGCAGCGGAGGAGGTCCTTGGGCGGCAAACGGACGAGGATCTCCTCGACGACGATCGACTCGGGAAGGTCGTCGAGGACGGTTGCGCCGCCGCTGTTCGGCATGGTGAGGTGGTGACTGTGACTGGCTCCGTCAGATCCGATTTCGTGATTTCCTATGGGGAACTGCTGAGCGTCCCCCGGGGGATGGAAAAATTCCATCCCCCGCCTCCCCCTGCTGACACCTGTCCCTTTTTTTTTTGCCAAAACCCACTTTTGCTCCCCGTAGCAAAAAATAGCCCGCTTTTGCTCCCCGTAGCAAAAAAAAGTCCCGCTTTTGCTCCCGTAGCAAAAAAGGTTTCATCCCAAAAAAAAAGAACAGAAAAAGTCAGACCTCGCCGGAGACTCGCCGGAGTTACTGTAGCAATTTTTTTTTTGCTACAGTAGCAAAAAGTCGATTTCGCCGGAGGCTTTTGCTCGCCGGAGGAATAGCAGAGCAAAAAATTTATACTAAAAAAGCAAAAAAAAAACCTTATTGAAGCAAAAAATTTAGTCTATTAGAGCAAATAATCGGACCTCGCCGGAATTATGGTAGCAAAAAATTTGTACAAAAAAAGCAAAAAATTTACACAAAAGTAGCAAAAAAAAAAAAAATTGGCCTCCGGGAAGCACCATTGGTTCTACTTCTTCGTCAGCATCGGCGCGTTGCTCGCCGTCACCGTGCTGGTGTACGTGCAGGATAACATCGGCCGCCGCTATGGCTACGGCATCTGCGCCGTCGGCATCGTTGCGGGGCTCGGCGTGTTCCTGTCCGGCACCAGGAAGTACCGGTTCAAGAAGCTCGTTGGGAGCCCGCTGATGCAGGTCGCCGCCGTGACGGCCGCGGCATGGAGCAAGCGCGCCCTGCCGCTGCCATCTAACGCGAGTATGCTCTACGACGTAGACCACGCAGCAGCCTCCGGCGAGGATCTCAAGGGGGAGCAGAAGCTGCCCCACAGCAAGGAATGCCAGTAAGAAATAAATCCTATATGTACGACCTTCTACGACGCCGGCGAGGTCGCCGTGTCCTCCGAAGTCGCGCTAGCCGGCGAGGTCGCCGTGTCCTCCGAAGGCGCGGGGCCGCCGTCCGCCGCGGGGATCCTCCCCGGCCCACCTCATCGCCCGCCGCGCCGCCGCGGGGAGGTCCTCCCTCGCCGGCCGTCCGCCGCCATCCCGGAGTATCGCGAGGCGGGGATCCATGCGTCGGGGATCCATGCGAGTCGAGGCGAGGAAGGAATGCGAGCCTAGAAAAATGAGTGGAGACGCACGGGTAGCAGCCTCCGGCGTCGGGGATCCATGCGGCAGGGCGAGGCGGAGGTGGGGGAAAGGGATAAGGTACGCGTGGCGGACGTAGGAGCCGGGGGGACGCGAGAGCGCGATCCCCCGGGTGATTAGCAGTGTTTCCCTTTCCTATGTCCGTGCCTGATGGTACACTGTACTCGGCCGACATGGGCCATGAGCTGGTTGCAATGGGCCTGCATGTTCGGCTTGGTGACGATAAGAAAGAGCTGCCGCTGCCAAACCGAGGATCGAGCTTCCGCTAAAAAAAAGAACAACAAAAAAAACAGAGGATGAAACAGAACTGAAGATTCTGAAACTGCTTCTCTCCCGTCTGTAAACCTCTGAAATCATAAGAATGTCAGCACACGTAAGAGGTTATTTTGGCATTCCACGGATATTTGTAGGGAACCCTCCTTTCAAAGGGGGAGCGGCTCACATTCATACTCCGTTGATTGATGCATTCCTACATAATTACCTTATTTAAGTAAAGCTTATAGTGTACTCCTACTATTTCATAGGGTAAATTATGTAGGGCACATGTAACGACAAATTCTTAGTTTAAGCCAATTCTGTGAACTCCCTTAATGTTAGATTGCACGAAAAATGCAACTGCCACAAATACAAATACGATGCTCAAATCTTAGCACAAACTAAACCAAAAATAAATACGAAACTAAAAAAAAAGTGACTTAACTTCATAAAGTGGCCGAAACTAAAACAATTCAGGTGCATCTGTTATAGTTACACTGACATATAAAAGAACCTAGAATAGATATACAAAAAAAATTAGGAAATAAGGCGCTGGCAGTAAAACCTTTTCTGATTGGCCCTTGTTTCTATACCGCTATTCTTTCAACCGCGCCAAGAACATCTGTGTCCAATTTTGGTCCCATCCTGTTTTGTCCATCAAGAACCCGTACCTCTGAACCGCTGGATCCATCCAAATATCCGGTTAGCGCTTAGGCTTTGCCTCTTTACTCTGGTGAGGGATTGCTAAGTATGACACCTGTACAGACCACAAGATTCCTGAATTGTTCTCACCAACTCATTTCTTGCTGCTGCAGTAGGTCTCGCCTCTTGGTCTTCAAACAGGATGAAGTGATCTGAGATTGCTAGCGAAACCAGTAAGCCAATGCCAGAAGTCAAACCTGCATGCTCTTCAAAAGCAAAAAAATCTAGCACAGATTACGGAGCCCCACAGGATTCAGCATAAGTCGGTGGAGCAATGTTATGTCCACGTCGCCTCTAGATGTGATCGCGGTCATGGCAAAACCACAACGGCACAAAAAAGGGGGAAGGGAAACAGAAAGGAGATGAGAATTTGGAGAGAATAACTGTCACTTTTCGGTATTTGAGAAGGAAGAGGAACAGAGTAGCTTGCATCAGTCCTTGTTCAGCCACTTTTGGGCCCACGTGCCATTCTCATTGCCATCCACACCGACCCAGTCTCTGGGCCCACCTATCAGCAAGCCGCCAACTGCCGCGCCGTTTTACTCTGTTGCTGGCCCATTGCTGCCACTGTAACCAGTCATGCCCACACTGTAGCCCGTCCTGACAAATAGCTAGGGAAGGAGCATATATGCTGTCAGCTACATCTGGCATTTATAGATGCCGATTTACAAATGATAAGATCACACTCCATTAGAATAGATTCAGCTCTGACCTGGATTAGATGAACTTTAGCGCTGTTTACAGCTGGTCCGCGAACAAGCTAGAGGGACCATAGGCAGCAGAAAGGGTTCGCAATGGCATGCATGGCAAGAGTTCGTCCACGGAAAGCCAGGTGTAGGTAGTTTGCAGTGGAGGGAAATTCCTTGTTGCCTTTTCACCTGCGATTGTCATGCAAGAACTTTCCGCAATTCAAAGTTGATCTTCTGCCTTTCTGCTAGCTAGAGATGCCCATCTGATCTGCAAGACTGTACCTTTATTCCAACAAGACTGTGACATGTTGAGTATATTCCCTATACATAAAAAAAAGTGGCTTGTGATCTCATAGTATATTAGCATCTCCCAACAAAAAATTTGTACCAATACACGTGCAAAAGTAGTTATCCAAATGTCAAAACCAGTTCGTACCACGGGAAGAGCTCCTTGATGCCAAAGGTGTCCGTGGCCCCCTCGTTTGTCGACAATTTTCTTTGGAAAAATAAAGTGCAGCACTTAAATATTGACAAAATAAATACTAGGTTGAGTGTCCTTTTCTTAGCCTGTTTCCCTTGATATATTTTCCTCAAGCTCTTGGTAGTTGGTACTACATGCAATTATGTTTCCTGCAAGACTGATGGTACCCTTTACCACATGCTTTCTTTAAGGTCCCATTTGCATGAAGGGACTGGGTAGGAGTTTTAGAGACTTGACCGTTTTCCGTAGAGTTTCTATTAGTTCATGTATATCAATAGGCCTAATATTGTATCACATGCATGATGACCAGAAAAGGTGAGAGAAAAGGCTTGGCGCAGTACGGAGTACTTATTCTGAAGTTGATGCAAAGTAAAGGGTACAAAATGTAGCAGCCAGTGGTCCTCACCTTTTATTACCAGTTGAAAATACAAAATCTGCATGGGTGGTGCTCCTTATTAGCTGATATTGATATTTATGTGGAGAGCCGAAACAGCTGCATGTGGTATTCTTGCAGGTACTGGTACAGCTCCTTCGTAGAGTGATAGCACCTATCTCGACTTGAACCAGGATATGCTCATCTGGTTCCTGTCCGGGCATGAATGATCCTGTACAGCTGTGTATTTTGTGCTCATGGAAAGTAGCTAAACATGAGTACATGATGATGACATGACATACACAAAACAGTTATACCTTATATGGACCTTTTTTTACGCATGTAGGAATGTCACAGATTAACATTACCATGGTAAGAAAATATACCACGGGATATCAAACTGTGGAAGTCCTGTGCGAATGCCACCTTTCACAGAAAGTGTCTATCAAGTAGTTTGCCATACAGCCTAAAATTCCACTGACCAAATCTTAGGCTTTAGTAAAGGAAATAATTTTCTCCCAAACATATGCACATTACCATTTATTTTCCTTCGCGGAGCTCAAAGAAGGATACGATTCTTTGTACAAGAATTAGAGGCAGACCTACGCTAGGCACCAGGGTGCACGGGACAGGACACCCCCTGTAAAACTTTTCTCAATGTTACAGAGCATGTGTAATGAAGGGTGGGCCTGGTGGAGTGGTAGAGTATCTCCACTTGTGTCCTGGAGGACCTGGGTTAGAATCAGCCTCTTTGCATAAAAAAGCAAGGAAAGGCTGCCTAGAAATACCATTCCCCAGACACCCACAATGTGTAGGCGCTTTCAGCACTGGGTACGCCCTTTTTTTTACAGAGCATCTGTAGCATGGCTGACACCCCCTGTATGGAGCTACAAACAGTGACAGGCAAGTGGACGGTGAATTTAGTTCTGGGTCCGTCCCTGACAAGAATCGCATAATAGTCCATGGTCACCAGAAACCATTTATCAAGCAGTTGAATATATTCAATATATAAACTTGTAGAAGATAACCTCAAATTTTTAGTGAGTTACTTAGCAATGGAAGTGGTCCATTCAGGTTGTCCAAACTCATTATACTAGATTGTGCAATACCTCTGGTTATAACATAACGAGAAAAGTCAGAGATGAGTGAAGGACCAGTTCTCCAAAGAAAAAACTTACAAGTTTCGAAGTATCAATTCATAGCAGTTGCCCGTATTGACCAGTTTGTCCTCTTGATCAAGACTTGCCAGTTGCTACATTCTTTGGATAGTAGGTACCAACAATACAACGTACAAGAACTAACCAGCCTCACAAAGTCAAGCAGGCTACTCATGATAACCCAATATAGGACATTTAGCTTTCCTAATATGGTTATAAGATATCAGTCAAAGGAAGTCCAAGATTACTGAAAATGAATCACAACAAGACAACCTGCTATTCTCAGGAAAACAAGGATTGCCACGCCATGTTAATTTAATTGCAAATGATTGAAATTTTGAACATTATCTTGTCTCTCATGAAGCCTTTCAGATTGGTCTGTCCGTAAGAAGCCCTGGTAGGTGACTACACTCAGCTAGCATATAAGGGATATAAACACATAAACAAGGGTCTGGTCGAATAGGTCCTGCATATAGTTTTCTCCTTGAGAGTGAAGAGTGAAGTACTAGATACTCAAATTGCCGTCAAGGGAAAGCAAAAGAAGATTGCCAATGGCCTGTTTCTACCTCCCCGGGTTTCATCCTCTTGCATCCTGATGTTGATCAAAATATTCTTTCTACAGCTGAGTGCTCACCACTCACAGAAGTATCATTGAACATGAAATGACTCAGATCAAACCTTTGTCCTAGCTCAGGCAAGGCGCCATGCAGGGGAGGCTAATTCTTGGAGCTTTAAGCATACCTCCAGATCTTTGGAGAATATATGCAGGAACAACTGACCATAGAAACCATTCACAAAGATCATACAGCCACAACTACAACTGGGCCATCTAGAGGTTGATAGGTGCTCAACATTTCCATGCAATAGAGAAGCAACTATAAGGGAAAATAATATGATATGAAAAGTTAGATTCCATTTGCTCATAGTGCACAATGGAATGTTGGGAACATAAAGGTGGATGCCTCACTCCTAATATAAATTTACGTCGAACTCTCTGTTCTTCCACACAAGAAATTTTCTGGCTAGCCCTTCCATCATATTGAATACTTCCCACCCTTAGTCGACGACGACCAAGGCGTCAGTAAAATACTCCCATATAGCCCCTTCAATTCAGCACTACTACTGAATTATGTCGCGAGGTAGGGATCCTTTGGCATTGAGCCAGGTAATAGGTGATGTGTTGGATCCTTTTGTAAAGTCAGCTGCGATGAGGATTAATTATGGTGAGAAGGAGATTACAAATGGCACTGGGTTACGATCATCTGCTGTGCTCAATGCACCACAGGTTGAGATTGAAGGTCGTGACCGGACGAAGCTCTACACACTTGTAAGTGACACAATATATTGTAGGATCATGATCTGTATAGTGTACAAGGTTTGGGGGCATTGAGTTAGATGTCAAACATAACCTTTGATTGGAAAATAGCTTCAACTAAAAGATAACTCTCATGTGAGAAGAGGTAAAACACCAGAGATATAGGTTGCACAGAATACTATTGTGAGAAAAAATTAGACCACCACCCCAGAGAGTATTTGTTGCTTATGTGAAGAGCATCACCTAATAACCTGTTGGTACTGGTCAAGTACATCGACGATACATACTTTTTAGCATATGCACCTGACCCTATCTTATTTGTACATTACGATATAAGAATATTGGCTGGGATGAGACCCTGAGCGGCCTGCTTTGCTTAAAGTTAGAGTCTGAAGCTCTCTTGTATTAAAGTTGTATAGTAGCTGCTATGAACAACCTCTACTCTATAGTAGCTGCTTAAAGTTGCGCACAGCTAGACAGATATTTTAATCAGAATTCCTGTGGAATATTCAGCATCCAAATCACCAACCAGAACCTGCTATGGACAAATAAATAATTTACCCCCTCCCCTCATTTGCTCTTTTTTTCCTTCCTTTTTTTCTTTCACGTTGTACGAATGTGTACTAGTTCTTCTATTAGGCATGCACTGCCCCTTTATACAAATTTAAATGCTAAGGTACAGAACTTACCTCTTATAAGGTCATGGTGGATCCTGATGCGCCAAGCCCAAGCAAACCAGAATACCGGGAATATTTGCATTGGTGAGCTTATAGTATTTAGTACACAAGTTTTGTACACGTACTCTCATAAACTCTCAGTAATGAAAATTACTTTAAAAACTACGAGTGCTACTTGCCACATTGTTTTTATGTTTATAGTTCAAGAACCCCTTACTTAGATAACCTGCAGGATTGGAATGCAGCCCTCTCGAAAAAGGAGGGGGGTGTTTCTTTTCCATACATCAACAGCTGAAGAACTCTTGTTCTATATGCTATTGGGTAAGGAAGTACAGTTTCTGCTGTAACCTAGTTCCTTTCTAGCACCATAATTCCCTTAAGTCTCATTGTTCAGATTTTCATTCTTATCAACTTCCATTAGTTCTCAAATTGATATATTCAGTAGCTTAGAAATTAGATAACCAATAGTGTGGCCTTTTAATTATCTTAGAAGTTTCTACATTCTCTAAGAAAATATTTTATCCCTTTAGAACTTCAAGGACTTCAACATTTTACGAACAAAATGCATGTGGTCTTAACTGAAAATGTCATTTAATATGCATGTGATTTAAATAATACAGTTAGGGAAAATCTAAGCAATATAAGGCTGCCATATGATGCTTACAATTCAAAGGGACTCTTTTAACAGACCAAAGTGGTGGTATTATGCTGCCAATGCTTATTGGTTTTTTGAACCAAACGCTTACTGGTAGAAAATATATTGGTTAAACAACATTTATTCAGGGGAGGACCCAGCGTCCCTCCAGCCCAAGAGGCTGCCCGTGCTTGACGGCGGCGCAACACAATGCCTTGAGTGGTTTTACGTGGACTAAACAAAAAATAGCATCCGCATTCTGATTTGTAGTTTGCCCAGGCTTCAGGAAGTTTCCGGGTCTGCCATAGCCTTTATTCATATTAAACTGACAACTACGGTTTCTTTTCTGCTTATAAACCAGAATAAACAGCAATTTTACTTTATAAATGTCAATATTCTGTGGTGAAGAATATCTAGAAGTTAAAATCTAGCAGAAGAATTTAAGAAACTTGCTTTTTACAAAATAATATAGAATTTGGCACCAATCAGCATTTCATAGGTTGGTCTCATAAAACATGCTCACTATTTGCAACATCAAGTCGTTAGTTTGGCTGTTTCGTAAGTTTTTTCTAGCTACTTACTATAAATAATTGGCACCAAAACATGTAAAAATACCATATAATTTATAGTTTAACGTGATCCGTGTTTGCACAAGTCAACTCTCCTTACAGAAATTTACAATTTGACCATACATGATTTTTTTTGTTAATTTAACATTACCATATATGTAGCTTATTTTGCATAATATATGAGCAGTTCTATTGCAGATAAAAAATCTGAAGTAGTTGTCTTGCTTATTTTTCTTCTTCATTGTTTTGTACAGGTTGGTGACAGACATCCCAGAGGCAACAGATGCACGTTTTGGTGGGTAACGCCTTACATAACCTCTAATAATTGAGCTATACATGACATATGCAGATCACTGAACTTATCCATTGTCAACGATGCCAATGTAATTAGTTAGAATATTATGCCAAATGGCAGAACAGATGATGATAGAGATGGGAATAAGTAATTATGGCAACACAGCTGTTGCCAATGTAACTTGTTCAGTAAAATCATTGTTGTGAACTAAGCATATACCTGTAATTCTTTGATGGAATAATCAAGTACATGTTTTTGCTAAAAAAAAATATTTGCATAAATTCTGAAGATGATAAATGACATGTTTACAATGCAAGCTTGGTGAACTAATTTGTGTAGCCAGCATGCATTTTAGAGTTTAAGGTAGAATCTGCAAAGTGCAGACCAATGTTAAGTAATGTCAAAGCAAACGCTAAGGAATCAGCAAATTCAAGAGAGTGCATTACTTTTTATGCTTAGTATTCCCAGAAGAACAAAATTTTGCAAGGAAAGGTGTCCGCAGGGATTTTAGAAAATTAATGCATCTACTGAACTAAAAAATATATAATCAAGTCAAAGTTGTTCAAGTCAACACAAACTGACTGCAATAGGTGCTGCATACACTATCAGTTACTGACACTCTGCATATCAGGTTCTTTTAACAAGTTATTGCACCATATGCTGAGATTATTTGTCTTTAGTTAGGCATTCTGGCTATATATCCATATAATTCTCATTTAAGATGTCACTGTAGCAACTGAGAAGAATAAAGACTAGGTAGTTTCAAGTAAAATTTTGTGATTGACATGCTGAAGACTGAACTAACATAAATATTTCAAATGCACATACCTGTGAATCAAATGCAAAGCACGTTAGACAGAGGGGGTTGGACCCCACCATAATATGTGACTTCACCTGTTTTGGATGCAGGTTAAGCAGTTGGACGGTTGTTGTCTGCCCAACAGCGCCTCCAGTTGAGCACTGAAACCGTGTAACTTTCCATGGGCCCCACTTGTTGGTATTTCTCAATGTGACGAAACTTCAACTGCAAATCAAGTTGATGGACAAGTGTTATCTGCTTCACTGCTAGATAGCATACAATATTTGACCACGTATCTTCTGTGTGGGGCCACAGAAATACAAGATGCACCAACAGTCCAAATTTTTTAGACACACTTCAGATTTTTAGACATGCTAACTTCCATTTCCAACTGAAAACAAAACACTAAAAAGAATATCTCACTTAAAATACCAAGTACTTATTAGCACGAGCAGACAAAACATAGTTATGGCTATCACTATGACTTAGCTACATTACTACATTAGCAGTATGAAAATAGCATGGGATCCCATCCTTGGAGGCAAACAGCATCACTGGAGTCATACTAGCTAGGGCTAGTAGATAAATACATGTTTCTACTATTCAATAATGAGCTCATTTTAAAAATTAAAGAACTTAAAATGCTTTGAACAGATTAAACAGATGTACCATAACATACCACATCTAAAGCATTTACTAATTTGAGGGAATTATCACAATTAGTGGTAGGCAATCAAATTATCTATCTCCCTTTTTTATAAGCTCCCCAATGCAAAAATTTCACCAATATAGAATATATATTCGTGTTTAATATATTACATTATGTCCAGATATAATGGTGGATATGCAGCACATGACATTTGCCACAATAATTATGTCTGCAGACACCCATTAGTAGATATATGTTAGGTGCACAAATTTGAGAAAAAGGTAAATAAACGAGGCAGCACAGGTCTGAGCAGTAATGCCACTGAACTACAGGAAATATCCATGTCAAAATGTCGAGGAGCATGTAGTCCAAATTAGTTAGAAGAGTGACAGTCTGTAATGTGAAATGGTCAAATCTATTCTCCACCTTTACGAAAATCGAGTCATTGCACCGCAAGTCTAATATAGAATACACAATGTTTCAGGAAATGAAATAGTTCCCTACGAAGCTCCACGGCCACCAGCCGGAATTCATCGGCTTGTTTTTGTGCTATTCAAACAGGAAGCACGGCAGACGGTTTATGCACCAGGATGGCGGCCAAATTTTAACATCAGAGATTTCTCAGCCTTCTACAATCTCGGACCACCAGTTGCTGCACTATTCTTCAACTGCCAAAAGGAGAGTGGTGTTGGTGGCAGAAGGTAGGCACAGAAGAAAGTTCATATTTTACTTGAGAAAATAATTAAGGATAGATATGACTATGAGAAAGGCACATAATCACATGGGAACTGGGAACCATCTCTCGTTCCGTCAATAATTGAATTCATGACCATGTGGTTAAAAAGGACTGGGCTCATATGCATATATGCATAGATAGCTCATTAGTATTTAATCTGAAGCAACCATGGGGTTCACAGAGATGATCTGGGAACAGTTTCTGCGAACTGCTGGAGAGTCGAAATGAACCCATATATTCAAAAGGGAAAATTTTAGATCTAACAAATGCACACTTCTTTCCAGAATATAGTCAATTTGAGCTTAATTTTTTAATTAGGGCATAACCTCTTTCTTAAAAAAAATCAAACAGTAGAAAGTTTATTTTACTAGTAACTAAATTAGCTACTTCGCTTCCAAGAAAGAAGCAACACAATAGAACAGGACAAAGAAGGTTAGGATGTTCCCCTAGTCTTTGATATATGCAAGAATGAGCCACATCGAAATTCAATGACAGTCCCAACAAAAGAGCACAGTCACCATATTAGTAACGAAACTAGGCATGTTATTTCTAGTAGGAGAATAGCGATTCACTACCAGTTCTGAACAGATTCTTTTTCTGGATTAATAGGTTCCAAGGACCAAGCTGAAGGATGAGTGCGGAAGATATCTAGAACAAGGCAGTACCATTCACAATTTAGAAACTATATAGCCCACGAAAAGCTTCTGACAAACCATATAGCATCAGTTAGCAATCAAGTAGTCCAGCAATTTGATTCATCTGATATGTAACAAGGTAGCATTGGAGTTCTCATATGCCACATGTCTAAATAAATCGAGATATAAATATGATTTATGGTGTTCATATTAGTAGTTCTGACTTCCGAGTATAAGTGTGATCAGATCACTGAATGGCCAACAAAGTTCGTGTTGTTTTTCCATTTATGTTTAATGAGTGCGGATGTAAACCAGATACCGGGAACAGTAGAGCCTGAAGTACAAACTAAAATTATTGAGATAGTAAAGAGATCAAACTACGGAGACCATCTGAGTACAAATGCTAAAGATACGTGCACAAAAATAGCACCACTTGGCTACCAACGAGCTAGATTACTGCAGTTCCCAGGCAGTTTACCTCATTTCAGCAACTAAACCACATCTAAAGACCATCTATGGGATTTAAGCGCGAATCAACGAAATTAAGAATTTGCGTGCGACAAGCCAAATCCTCAACCACGCGCACATCGTCCGGCATTGCAGAAATGTACAATACAGATATGAACATACCAGCGAAACATAGACAAGCAGCGAAAATCACGGGACATAAGAATTGCCAGCTAACATTTCGAATTTTCAGCTTCCCTTCGGGCTCGCTGGGGAGGAACAGATGGAGGGGCTCGCGGGTGTGCCGCTCTTCTAGCTCCAGCGCTGCCTCCGTCGCGCCTGGGGTTCTGTGCTGTGTGTGTGTGGGGGGGGGGGGGGGGGGGGCGCTGGAGGAGGCGGGGAAGGACGGCATAGGCGGATGCCGGCGCCGACGAGTAGATGGGAGAGACTGCGGGAGGCGTGGTGGGAAGTGTGGATCGGGCCGAGCCTCCGGTACCCAACAGACAAGTCCAGGCCGAGCCGGGCTGGGCTGAAGTCGATTGGTGAAGTTTCTCCAGTTTGTTTTTTGAAATTTGTGCTCACGTTTTTACGTGCCCCGGGCAAGGGAATCTCGAGGCTTTTTTTTGAGAGCAACCACATATTTCATTAATCGAAAATCAAGTTACAGTAAGCAACACACGTGGAAACTAAAAGACAAACCGGGATAAGATGATTATCCTGAACTTGCATATGAAAATCTAGAAGATCGAGAAATACAAAACGATCCCTAGGGTTTCTTGCAACCACCGTAGCAAGCGGCCGCCGTCCAATTCCAGCGCCACCAAGACGAACACTGGAAGAGACGTCGAGCCTCCACCATTGTGAGATCCGAGAAAGCACCATCGCCAATGAGGCTTTGTGAGTCGATGAACAGACCCGCTGCATGCAGCAAGGCACATGTCGCTGTGGCACGTCGACCGGGGGACGTCCCCGTGCTTTTTTGGACCAAAATTTGTCGCCTCCCATCGACGAAGTCGGAGAGGAACGACAAATCCACCACCTCCGGACCATCATCCTCGCTCCAAAAGAACCACCTTGCCCCGGCCGCCAGCGCCGTAGCGAATAACCACGAACGCCAGCGACACACCAAGAAACTGATCTCGCCAGATCTGAAGAACGGCGAGAAGACCAAGCCACCGATCTGAAGGACCAAGCAGCACACGTTGCCATCAACTCCGAGATGCCGCCGTGAAGGTCGCCGCCGGTATGGGAGTGGAGTTGAAGCAGATTTATTTGCCCGGGCGCCGCTCCCATCACCCCAACGACGCCCAAGAAAAACACTAGGCAAACCCTAACTACAGACTGGCGCCGAGGCGTCATGGTCCCCACCTCCTCGCGTCGCCAGAGTGGCCAACGGAGGAGGAGGCAGGGACCGGCGGCGGCCGCTGTAGCTGGGCAGATGCCAGATGCGTTCCCCGATCGCCTTTTCTTCAGGAGGAGCGAAACGGTTTTGTAGAAGTGTTGCTGGAATCTCGAGGCTTTGGGATGCCCCATGGACTTTGGGACACTCCACATGGACACTTTGGGATGCCACATGGACAAGACACAGGACTAGGCCCCTCTCTGATTCATTTGGCTACGACACGTGTCACTTTTTGCCCAAAAATCCGTACCTGTTCTGTGTAGTAAAAAAAAAACCCGTTTTTGCTCCTATATAGCAAAAAACGATTCGTGTCAAAATTAAAGAAAAATGCCAGATCTCGCCGGAGACCTCGGCGAGTTACTGTAGCAAAAAAAAACGTACTAATGTAGCAAAATTAATTTCGTCGGAGTCATCATCGGGAAACTCTCGCCTGCGATCGCCGGAGAACTCCCCCGGACAAACTCATAGCAAAAAGTTTGTACTATTGTAGAAAAAAAGAATAATTGTAGCAAAATAATTATTCTATTATAGCAAAAATTTGACATCGTCGGAGTTCTCGTAGCAAAAATTTGACAAAAAATAGCAAAAAAAAAAGAGTCTGTAGCAAAATTTACACAACCATCAAACTCCGGGTAGACCACCGTGCCACACCCTGCGACCTAGATCTTGCCCATCCGGCATGTGGCCGCCACCATCGATTTCAGCGTGGACGCAAGGAGGAGAAGGAAACTCCCACAGGCCTAGCGCGAGCACCCCGCCGCCGCTCCTGCAGCATCTCCCGGCCAAGCTTGTCCGCGCGGAAAAGGCTGAAGCGGAGCTCGATGCAACGACGGGGGAGGGCGTGGCGGATTTTGGCTCTGGGCGGGCAGGCGCGACGGAGCTCGGGGCGATGACGCCTGCAGTTGTCCTTGTGGTTGTCGCGTAGAACCGGTGGCGCCTGTTGGTGCACGTCGCGTTGGTGCGGAGCATCTCGGACTGCCGCTGGTAGCCGTGCTTTCTACTAGAGATGATCTCCTGCCTAAACGCCTAGGTCGGCCACGGCTGGTGCTTGGCTACCTTGGTGGTGTGGGCGGCTGGAGTGGGCATGTCGCGGCAAGAGAAGGGGACGAGGAGGAGCGGCACGACAAAGAAGTTGGGAGGCGACAGCAGGAGAGGCCGGCCATGGCAACGGTGGAGGTGTGCGCGAGACGATAGAGGAAGGCAACGAAACGAAAAATCTATGGAGGGGAATGCTTGGGAGAAGATAAGGCCTAGTGCTCGGGGCCCACCCACGTGTGCTGCCCAGCTTGCGTGTCAACCCGGAGGATCATCCTCCGGGGAATCACAAGCGTTTTCCTAATTAAAAACATATTAGTTTGAATCCAACTCCAACATAGACTTCAACATAGTTCACTAACAAGGGCGTGTTTGGTAGCCTGAAGCTTCAAACAAACCCGCCAGCTATGGAATGGGTTGTTTGGTTGGTTCCGTACGGATGGAATTTTTGGCTTGCATGCTCCCCAAAGTACTCTCGGGCTAGACCCGCTGGGAACGACTGAATCGGCAGTTCCGTCGAGCCAGACTCCAGAGCTGAAAATTGGGCACGGCGGGGTGCGCACGTGAGCTATGCGAAGATGGTGAAATTCCAGGGTCGTCTCTCACCTTATCCCTATTCGTCCACCTCCCCATTTTTTCAATCTACACCGACGGTTCCTCTCTTTTCTTCTTTGTGACCAGATCTGTGACGTCATATTTGAAAGGGCATGTGTCCCCTAATCTTATTTTGGTGCTTGATCGCAACACTTTGAAGATCTAATCATTTGCTCTAAGTATTTAGGAAATATAAGATGTTGCAAATGGTTGAAATAAATCTTAAAAAATGCAAATGTGTCAAGAGAAGAAAGGGAAAAAAAAAGAGGAAACTGCCAAGCCGGCCTGGCCGGGCTCAAGGCCAGGGTGTTCTGTTGGCCAGTCGGCCTAGCGCGGAACAGTCGGCCTAGGACGGGCTGGCTCCCAGGAGGCCGGGCTGTTCGGGCCCCTAGCCGGCCTACTCCCCGAGATGCCGGCCTAGGACAATCTCCCTGCACGGAGGCCGAGTTGCCTTGCTGGTCGGCCTAGGCCGGGCTTCCTGCACACGAGGTCGGGTTTCCTAGCTGGTCGGCCTAGGCCGGGCTTCCTGCACACGAGGTCGGGTTTCCTAGCTGGCCGACCTAGGCCGAGCTAGGCCGGGTATCCTGGTCGACTCCTTCTGCGTGTCAGCCGGCCTCCAAGCCGGCATGGCCGGGACCAAGGTCGGGTTTCATGTGAAGTCAAAGATACCCTTCAAACGGCCACATTTTACCACTATCAAAGGGGGACTTCTTCTACCTTGTCACTTGAATCTTCTATCTTCATCATTTGTGACCACCTCAAAACTCATAGATCTCCTGAAAGTGCAAACGCGTTTAAATCATCTTGTTTTGGTGTTTGTTAACAACACATGTACTGTTAAAGGTGTTGATGTATTTCAGGGCTAAGTCAACTTATTTGTTATGGTGGTGTGATGTTGCAAAAAGGAGCAAGTCATCAAGATTTCTGGTTGCTTGAGTTTTCTCCAGGCCGGAGTCTCCGGTCTCCCAGACCGGAGTCTCCGGTGTGGAGATTTCTCCTTCGCATTTTCTCTGGGCCAGTTGGTGTCGCGCACTGCATCCACACCGGAGTGTTTCCGGAGACCGTCCGGAGTCTCCGATGTGGAAGCCTCCTCTCAAGAAACTGCTAAGGAAAGGCTGGTGTCGCGTGCTGTACTCGCACCGGAGACTTACCGGAGTCTCCGGTGTGACTGGAATCTAATCGATCCGCTCGACCCCAGACTCCCTCTGTGCCAACCCGCAACGACAAGAACGAGTCTCCGGTCCCCCCTGACCGGAGTCTCCGGACTAAAGTTTTTCTGAAGAAGACCAAGTGCTGCCCAGCTGGTGTCGCCTGCTGTATCCAGTCCGGAGGGACACCGGAGACTGTCTGGAGTCTCCGGACCAGACCGGAGTCTCCGGCCTTTACTCCGGAGTCTCCGGTGTGAAAACGCCATATCTGCTCCAACGGCTCTTAGACTTTATGAGGGGTATAAATACCCCCTCCCCTCCACCTTCCTGAAGTTAGCTCGTCCAGAATTAAAGTCACCATTGTTGGAGCTCCCCCACCTTGCTAGATCTCCCAATCCAACCACCCAAAATCCTTGATCTTTGGAGGATTGAAGGAGAAGGCCCCGATCTACGTCTTCACCAACCGGATTTCATTTCCCCTCTCTTTTGCTTGAGGAGTCTTTGCCTAGGGTTTCCTATTGTGGAGAACCTAGGCTTCTTGCTACTCTTGGTGATTTGTGAGTGTTGGGAGCCCCCAATTAAGTTGTGGGTGTGTGCCCCAAACTTGTTTGTAAAGGACTCGATCCCCGCCTCAAAGCGGTTCAATAGTGGAAGGTGAACTAGGCCTTTGTGGCGGAAGTTCATCGGAGAATAGGGTGAGGCCTTAGTGGCGTTGAGTAGGCCTTCGTGGCGAGCTCACACGCCTCCAACGAGACGTACTCCCTTAACAAGGAGGAACTCGGGAATACATCATGTCTCCGCGTCCCCCATCGGTTACCTCGTTCCCTTATCCTTACTTGTTGTACTTGTTGCATTAATTGTTATACTTGTTGCATTAATTATTGTACTAGTTGCATTTATTGATATCCTTGTCATATAGGTAAATTCACCCTAGTTGCACTATTTAGAGAATTTACCTTTGTGCCAAGCCTAAATCGAAAGAAAAATTAAAATTGGTCGTAGCACCTATTCACCCCCCCTCTAGGTGTCCATACTTTACTTTCAATTGGTATCTGAGCCTCGGCTCTTCTATCGGGCTTAACCGCCTAAGAGTTTTAGTATGGGAGACGATTTGGATGCCGCCTCGTCCGGTGGCAAGGTGACCATGGATGATCTCAATGCCTTGAGAAATTCATTGACCTCATCCATAGACACCAAATTTGATGAGTTGCGTCAACTCATGGCACAACTCCTCAAAGCCAAAGGACCGGAGCTAGTCGAATCTTCTCTTCCGGAAGTTAATCCGGAGGGTGCCAAGAATGGGGTAGAGGGTGATCTACCTAAAAATGCTTCCGCCGAACAATCCGCTAAGTCGGGTACGGAAGGAGGTGGAGGATTTCATGCCATTCCTGGAAGTTATTCTCCCCGTCCTCCCGTTCCTCATCCCCATATAATCCCTAGAGGAGATCCACCTAAAATTGATGCCTTTTCTTTCCGTGAATGGCAATACTACATGGAGACTCACTTGAACTCTTCTTGTATAGATCTTTGGAGGATCACTCGTGACGGATACAAGCCATTTGATCCCAAGAATCTCACAGAAGAGAAGCCGTAGATTGCCAACTCAACTACACCGTCCATTCTTGAACAAGCCGTGGGTCCTAACCACATGCCGCATCTTCAACAATATTCTACCACCAAGGAAACATGGGACGCTCTTGTCGTCATGTTTGTGGGCAATGAAAGCATGCAAAGGAATAGATATGATGCCTTGACCAATGAGGCCGAAGGGTTCTATATGTGTCGGATATATACCGAATAGGGGTATAGAAGATGGTAGACAAAAGAGCTGGACTACCAGGGTGGCCTGCAAGGTAATGGGCTTAGGTCCATTGGGCGGCCCAGTAGTCCGACGCGTAGAAGCCGGATTCTAGAAGAACCCGGATCACGGCCCGCGTGATCTGGCTTGGAGGAGAAGACGGATTCCTTACTTTCCAAGTTACAAGTTAAACGTAGTCTTCTAGGTTTCTGGTTCTGTAAGCCCTAATCCGGCTATTATATAAAGCCGGACGGGAGATAAGTTCAATAAGTTCCTTTAGTCCAAGGTTCTAGGTTCTAGCTTAAGCCTTGCGCAACTCGCCGGGAAGTTCATCCTCGTCGAGTAGCTAGATCTATTCCCTTACATTGTAACCTTATTATACGGGCTTTAGTCCCTCATAGTGAGAAGTGCAGGAGTAGGTACGCCGTACTGTCGCGACGTACCGAACCTGGGTAAATCCCGTGTTCTGTGTTTACTACGCTATCCCGTTACCCCACGTCTCTACCGTAGTCTCATGGCACCCCAGTCTATGAAAACTACTACGATGTCTCGACAGTTGGCGCCCACCGTGGGGCAAACGACGTCAGGCGTGAAGTTCCGATCTGGGATTTTAGGCGGAATCGGAAGATCGATCACTGTCGGAAGCTTGGAATTCGACAACGACGTCGGGCGCTTCCTCGACAACGGATCCTACATCCCGGCGCAAAACCATCTGGTAAGTGCCTGCGTTTTACCGATTGGATCTGCAAATATCTTTATCGGATTAACCGCGGAAGCAATGGGGTTTTGCGGTGAAAGCAATTATCTCCCACCCGCCCTATACCCAGTCGAAGACGACTATGATGCCGGATTTTGCTCAGATCGCCGACAAAACAGTGATACCCACTTTATCGGCATGGTGCAATCCGAGATCGCCGAAAACACGGATGACGGAAATCCCGTGCAAGAGGCAGACAACAATACACCCGTCCCAGAGACGGAAGAACCAATACCCGTCACAGAGACGGAAGATCCGACATCTGTCAACCAGACGATGAACTCGGAAACAGAGTCCGTGCTTGCCGCCATTGAGGCGAGATTGGAGTCAGAAACCGGATCGGATAACTTCTCCGAAGACGAAGATGACGATGCCTTCGTACGAAAAGTTAAATCCTTTCAAGAGGGATTCCATGAAGTGCTAATGGCAAAACCAGCCGATACAAAGGGTGCCGATAGCCAGGAAAGCCCTAAAACCCCTCCGCCAGCTGAGGAGAGGGAAGACGGAGAAACTTCTCCGATATTTCCTAATGTCAAGGAGATGACAGAGGATGAACCTGTCAAAAAACCTCCCTCTTCCAAGAAAAAGCACCGTGCTTCTAAAAAACTCCAGTACAAACTCCGGAAGAAAAAGTCAGCTGATCTCGCTGATGAAAACCTGGAAGTTGGAGATATTAGTGGCACAAAGCCTACGGAAAAGAAATCTAAGGAAATCACTGCTCCGCCAATGACAGAACTGGAAGAGCAAGAACTATTACAAACTCCAGTGGGACCCAATGAACCCCCTGAGATGCTGGAAGCCAGGAGACAAGCTTTCCAACGGCAACAGCAACAACTGCTTAGATCTCGGCAACACCTCCAACAAACCCATAATGACATCAAAATTATGAAGGAAGAAATTGAGGAGTACGAGAGAAAGCACAGATCTGTCTTAAAACCTACAAGGTTACCCGGAATTACAAAACCGGAAGAACTGCCGCCGAAAGAAAGGTTCTATAACCCATCTTGGCAAAAGCAGTTAAACGGCAAAGATGCTAAGGGCGAACCAATATACAAAACCGCAGCTGAAAATGCGGAAGCAGCGTTTGCCATCTTGAACAATGATCTGTACTCCAACGGGGAAAAACTCCAAGGGGTGTATGCCTTCCTAGGAAAAGCATTACAGCAGCAACAGCGAGGACAAGAGCGATCTGGGAGGCTGCATGATAATTCCGCCCTCTGCAAAACTGTTACTTGCGCTGCTGGAGCACCTGGACCGGAAGAACCAGGAGATTCGGATAAAAAAGAGGATCCGAGAAAAGACAAGAAAAACCCCGACAACCGAGACGCAGCGTCTAGAACCGGACCTCATCTCCCGAAAGATGGATATAAACCACACGATCGGGAAGACAAACACCGGAATGACGGCAAAATAATGCCACCTCCGAGAAACCCAGCTGAAAAAGATGGAAGATACGATACACCTCACAGA
Organism: Alopecurus myosuroides; assembly: GCA_028641055.1. Taxonomy (NCBI): domain Eukaryota; kingdom Viridiplantae; phylum Streptophyta; class Magnoliopsida; order Poales; family Poaceae; genus Alopecurus; species Alopecurus myosuroides. The sequence continues at coordinate 289,634,331 of CM054063.1, read as the reverse complement.
CGTGAAAGATCTCGGACACCTCCCAAAGATAAGGAAAGATACAGGAGCAGGACTCCACCTAATCCCAGAGGGCGTGACAACGGAAGAGATAGAGATAACCTCGGAAAAACGCGTCCGCGTAACAATGGGAAAGAAAGGAGTAGATCCCCTTCTGTCCATTCAGCCGGGAGATATTCTGCGCATATTGACAGAGCAGAAAAGGATGATCTATACTTTGGTCCTAAGTGTTTCACTGACAGGATCCGAAGGATAACCCTGCATTCTGGCTTTGCCAAAGTTGGTCCAACCTACCAAAAATATACCGGCAGTACAAACCCGGATACCTGGCTTTCAGATTATTACACAGCCGTCCAGATCAACAACGGGACAGACCTGGAAGCTGTCAAGTTTCTTCCCCTAATGTTGCTAGACGGAGCCAGAGATTGGATTAATGGTTTACCATCAAGAACTGTCGACAGTTGGGATGATATGGCGAGAGTATTTACTCAGCATTTTCGAGGAACATACAAACGCCCAAATAGCATCAACCAGCTGAACCGTTGCACCCAATTTGAAGACGAACCATACGTGGATTTCATCTCCAGATGGACTGCAATGAAGAATAGTTGCTCTGGGGTAACTGACGTACAAGCAATGCATGCTTTCGTCAATGGCCTAAAACCCGGACTTGTACCGTTCATGGTTGGCTCCAAAAAGCACAAAGATCTCGGATCTATGCTTACAACCGCTAATGAGCATGCTGCAGCCGAAGACGATATCAGAGCAAGAGGAGGCAATATTGAGTCACTAATACTGGCCAAGAAAACACCTCGTTCTGATAAAAAAGGAACCCCGGAGTCAACAACAAAGCCCAAGGAGGTTAACTTAGCCTTTGGAGGAGAAAAAGGGAACAAGTGGAAAGGCCGCAGCCCGGATCCCATCAATTACACTCCTGAAGAATGGGAGAGAATTAAGTCGGAACCCTGCGTCCACCACTCCCAATTTGGGAAGCCAACCCACACGAACGCGCAATGCCGGCTAAACAAGCATATGAAAGGCAATGCAGGATCCGGAAATAAAGGGAAGGGCTCCAAGAGGAAACCTGCCAAACAAAAGCCAGAAGCTGAAAAAGAAGACAGTGAATCGGACACTGATGATAAAATCCAGAAACAACAGCGAAAAGGCGAACCCAAATTTCCGAGAGTTGACGGAGAAGCAATGCTAACTTTCCTAGCAACCCCGTCAGCAAAGGTGGCCAAAAGGACACTTCGAGAAATAAACGCGGTTATTCCTGCAACACCAAAATTCTTGAAGTATTCCAACACACCGATAATCTGGGATCAGTCTGATCATCCCGGAAATATCCCTGAACCCGGCACACAAGCTCTTGTTGTAAGCCCTATTGTTCAAAACACTAGGCTAAGAAGAGTGCTGATGGACGGAGGATCCAGCATCAATATAATGTACCTGGATACACTGAAGCACTTGAAGATATCCGAGTCCCAGCTCAATTACAGCAATATACGCTTCCATGGCATTGTTCCTGGCAGGCAAGCACGATCCCTAGGAGAAATTTCCCTAGATGTCACCTTCGGAGATAAAGATCACTTCCGGCAGGAAAAAGTATCCTTCGAAGTTGTGCCGTTCGAGAGCGTGTATCACGCAATACTCGGACGTCCGGCTTTCGCCAAGTTTATGGCAAGATCTTGCTATATCTACAACAAGCTGAAGATGCCAGGACCCAAAGGAGGAGTAATCACCATCGCCGGTGATTTCAAGCTGGCAAACGAGTTGGAGAAGCAAAACGCCCTTTGCGCTCAAAGAGTTATAGCTCAGGAAGAATTAAAGGAGTTAGCCAAGGAGGTATCGCCGAAAGAAATGCCGGCAGGAAAAGAAACTCGGAAGCAAACAGATAGCTTCAAGGCATCCGAGAATACAAGACAGGTAATCCTAGACCCCAAAGATCCGACAAAATTCGTCGTTGTAGGGACTGGGATGACCGACAAATAGGAAGGCGAGCTCATCAAGTTCCTCCGTGAGAACTGGGACATTTTTGCTTGGTGTCCAGCTGACATGCCAGGCGTACCCAGGGAACTTGCTGAGCACCAACTCAAGGTTATTCCCGGATCAAAACCCGTCAAACAAGGTCTCCGTCGATTCGACGGAAGAAGACGGAAGGCTATTGGCAAGGAAATTATCCGGCTTTTAGCAGCGGATTTCATCAAGGAGGTAATCCATACTGACTGGTCCGCAAATCCGGTATTAGTACCGAAGAAAGACACAACTGCACTCAGAATGTGTATAGATTACACAGGATTGAACAAGTTATGTCCGAAAGATAGGTTTGCGCTGCCGCGAATCGATCAAATAATAGATGCCACTGCAGGTTCTGAGCTTTTATGCTTTTTGGATGCATACTCCGGGTACCACCAAATACGCATGAAAAAGGAAGATCAAATCAAGACTTCTTTTATAACCCCGTACGGGACGTATTACTACGTAACCATGCCTTTTGGCCTGAAGAACGCAGGTGCAACCTACCAGCGTTGCATGCAACGTTGTTTGCATAGTCAGATTGGAAAAAACGTCCATGTTTACGTAGACGATATTGCTGTCGTAACCAAGGAAAAAGATACACTCCTTGAGGACTTGCGAGAAACCTTCGAAAACTTGCGCACTTACAAGATGAAGTTGAATCCATCTAAGTGCGTATTCGGGGTTCCCTCAGGAAAACTTCTAGGTTTCATCGTTTCTCACAGAGGAATAGAAGTGAACCCGGAAAAGATCAAGGCAATCTTGAATATCTCAAAGCCTACATGTGTAAAAGATGTCCAAAGATTGACGGGTTCCGCTGCAGCCGTCAGCAGATTCATTAGTCGGCTGGGGGATAAAGCCTTGCCACTATACAAACTGTTAAAGAAATCCGACAAGTTTGAGTGGACAGAAGAGACCGACGCAGCGTTAACCCAGTTAAAAGAAACCCTGATGAACGCCCCCATCTTGGCATCTCCCAAAGATGAAGAACCCATGTTGTTATACCTCACGGCTACTAGTCGGGTTATCAGTGCGGTAATCGTTGTGGAACGGGCAAAAGAAGAGCAAAGCATACCAGATCAACATCCGGTATACTACATAAGCGAAGTTTTTTCTGAATCCAAACAAAGATACCCGCACTATCAGAAACTGGCATATGGCGTATTTTTCGCATCCAGAAAGCTACGCCATTACTTCCAAGGACATTCCATAACAGTGGTATGTAAAGCACCACTAGGAGATATTATAAACAATGCGGAGGCAACCGGCCGAGTAGCTAAATGGGGCATCGAGCTGGCAGCCTTCGACATTAAGTATCAGCCAAGAACGGCAATAAAATCCCAGGTTTTGGCAGATTTCGTCGCCGACTGGACAGAAGCAATGGAAAATACACCGATGCCAGAGTCCGAGTACTGGATCATGCACTTTGACGGATCTAAGATGAAAGAAGGAGCTGGAGCCGGCGTAGTCCTAAAATCTCCCAAGGGAGACACAATGGAGTACGTATTGCAAATACACTTCAACGCCAGTAATAATGTGGCAGAATACGAAGCTTTGCTTCATGGCTTGCATATTGCAAAAGAAATTGGGGTAAAGCGCATCTTGTGTTACGGAGACTCAGATTTGGTACAGCATCAGCTCAACCAAACCTGGGACGCGAAAAGCCCCATAATGGCCGAATATCGGAGAACGGTGGATGAGTTTGCCATCTGTTTCTTCGGGTTCGAAGTCCTTCACATAAAAAGGGAGGAAAACTGGAGCGCGGATGCGTTAGCCCGCATGGGATCAGAGAGAGTAACAACTTTACCACCAGGGGTATTCGTCCAGCATTTGCACGAACCATCCATCAAAGGTGGAGACGTCGATTACCCTTTAGCATCTGAAACAATTGAAGTCATGTTCGTTAAACCGGATTGGACAATCCCGTACCTAAACTTCTTAGTCAATCAGAAGTACCCGGAAGGAGCAGATGAAGTCCTGCAAAGGCAAATACAACGTCGATGCAAAGGATATGTAGTAATCAACGATCACTTATACAAACGCAGTGCTTCTGGAGTTTTTCTGCGGTGTATTTCACCAGAGGAAGGAAGAGAAATATTGCAAGAAATCCATGCCGGCGATTGCGGACATCACGCTCAATCAAAAAGCATAGTCAAAAAAGCATTCCGCGCAGGGTTTTTCTGGCTAACAGCCAAGACAGACGCCGAACGCATAGTAAATACATGCGAAGGATGTCAATATTATGCTAAGCAGACCAATTTGCCGGCCCAAGCATTAAAAACTATCCCTATCACTTGGCCGTTCGCGGTCTGGGGGCTAGACATGATGGGACCGTTCAAAACTGCAAGAGGTGGACTTACACATCTACTTGTAGCAGTAGATAAGTACACAAAATGGGTGGAGGCTAAACCCATCAAAAAGCTGGATGGCGTAACTGCCAGAAATTTCATTATTGATTTAGTAATGAGGTACGGCGTCCCACACAGCATAATAACTGATAACGGGACAAATTTCTCCATTGGGGAGTTGGCAAAATACTGCCAACAAACGGGAATTCGCTTGGATCTTGCATCTGTGGCGCACCCGCAATCTAATGGACAGGTTGAAAGAATGAACAGCTCAATCCTGCAAGGAATACGCCCAAGACTCGAAACTCCTCTTCATAGAGCAGCCGGAGCATGGGTAGAAGAACTACCTTCCGTGTTATGGAGTATTCGAACGACGCCAAACAGGTCAACCGAGCAAACCCCGTTCTTCCTAGTTTATGGTGCGGAAGCCATGCTCCCAACGGACATGATCCATGATAGTCCAAGAGTGCAAAATTTTGATGACTCAGATGCCGAAGAAGCACGACAGGATGCTGTCGATCTCCTAGAAGAGGAAAGAGAACTTGTGCTTCAAAGATCCGCCATCTACCAGCAAGGTTTACGACGTTATCATAGTCGGAAAGTCAGGCATCGCTCTTTTAAAGAAGGCGACTTGGTGCTGAGATTGGTGCAGCAAAGAAAGCACAAATTGGCCCCAGTATGGGAAGGACCATTTGTCATCAGTAAAGCCATGAAGAATGGATCATATTATCTTGTCGACATTCGAGATACGGAGGATGATCCCAAAAAGCCGAATCGCAAAAGAAAGAGAAAAATAGATGCTGAACTAGGAGAGACAAATAGGCCTTGGAGTATCCAGCAATTACGTCCCTTCTACACTTAGTTCAATTTCTATGTAAACATCTTTGAGATCATGAAATAAAGTTATCGGAATTCATATTCATTATAAGTACAAAATATTTCCGTTTTTTCTATTTCCCAATGATCTTACAAATACTCAATGTTGACCCGAATTGTGCCTGCGTGCTCGGTGTTTAAAAGCTGAATGATTCGACCTGTTAAAGGTTAAAGGAAACTCGGATTGTGCCTGCGTGCCCAAGTTTCAGAACAGTTCCTTATTTTCTCTAAGTCTTATCTGATCGTGCGTATGCTGGGTTACTGGAACTAGTTAGTAAAAATGCCTTTAGCATGATTCATGTTTTCGAGTTTCAAAACTGCTTGGTTCGTCCCCAGTTACTCGGCATAACGATTCATAGTGCTATTTGGGTCATTTCAAACACTAAGAACAGTTAAAGCATGTATACCAGATTACTTAGAAGATAAAGGAGCAGCCAAACCCGGAAAAACTTTTGCAAGAAGTTTGAAATCGCAAAAGGCGGAGTTCTTGTTTCGACAAATGACATAGAAGTATTATAATATGAGTTACATTGTAAAAAAGCTACTATACGCATCCATCATCCAGGTTAAAGTGCGCCCCCTTTTAAATTTCTGAGTCTTCATCACTGCCATCATTCTCGGGGGCTGCGGGCACCTCTTCTTCCGGATAAGTAATGGAGATGTTTACCATGGAAGCAATCTGTGTGGCATGGCCTTCAACTTCTTTAAAGATTGCATTCATTTGTGCTTCTGAACATTCTTGAGGAATACCGGATGCTACTCGCCAGGATCTTGCATCAGGGTAGTGTAAGCGCATGAGGCCAAGTGCCATTCGCGCACCACCCCGTGCGGCAGAGCGAAGGAAAGATTCCTTCGAATTTGCTACTTCCATAATGCCATCCGGAAGTCGGTAAACTTCTGAGAATTGTATACTGCTGGTAGGCAGGAATTTATTAAGTAAATGCATCCCTGCATTTCTGATTGAATTCCATATCTTCCCAAAGGCCCGGATCTTTTCCGTCCGAGAAATCCCTGGAAAATTTCCTGCTTTTTGACAAAAGGCAAAGATTAGATAAATAAGAATATGACATGAAAGTATTGGTAAAAGAAGATAACTTACCAAGAACCGCGTCAATTTCATCGCTTTCTTTCATACGAGGAAATAGCATACTTTCTAAATCATTGATAATGGATTTATCCTCTGCTGCCTGCAAAGAAGCCTTGGATTGCGCAATCCCAAGGGCTAGATTACTGGCTTCCAGTTCTTCTCGAACTTTTGAAAGTTCTCTTTGAAGGTTGGAGTTTTCTTCACGAAGTTGAGAAAAATAAGCAGCGTTCGCTGTAAGTTTCTTGGCTTTGGTTAAAGCAGCTGGAAAGCAGGGACAAAATAATCCGACATTACGGTAAGGTTTGGAAAAAACTTTCCAGCAAAAGTCAACAAACACGAAGAAAAATACCGGTGGCTTTGGATAATTGCTTTTGAGTCGACGCCAGTTCGTTGCTCTTTGACTCAATAGCAGATTGAAGTGTTTTTACTTCTTTGCTTTTGAGGCTAAGTTTTTTCAAAACTTCCACGTTTATGGCATCTGCGGAATGCTGAAACATGGAAATGAAAGCCAGATGCTTAAGTTTGAACAAGCATACAAAGAATCATTAATATGAATTTAGATTTTCAACTTAGTGCTTGGGGGCTAGAGGTATTACCTGGCTCATTTCTCGCAAATCAGTTAAGGTCTCCTTGAATTCTCGGGCATATTCCATGAAAAGAATTCCTACGTGGTGAAGGCCATCGTGTATGACCTGCCGGGGCGAGAAGGCGATATTGTTGCGGATAACTAATCCATTTTGCGGCCAAGGGCGAACCAGAGGCGCAGGAGCAAAAAACTTCTTAGCTTCCGGACGAATATATCCGAGTTCGTCGAAAAGTTCTTCTTTCACTCGGATATCATCTGGAGTAGGAATGGATTCGTTTCTGATGGGTGATTTAAGATTTCCGCCCATCGGCATATTCGTTTTCCCCTTTTTTCCTGCAGCTGCAGAAGGGAATTCTTCTTTGATGGTAGTTTGCCTCTTGCGCTTTTGGGTGTTGTAAAACTCGGCGTATAATTGGCTGATTTCAGCATCAGAAGCAAGATCATATTCTCCAAGTTCGTCAAACTAGGAAAGAATCAGCAGTATGTTAAAGATAAAGAGAGAAGATAATCTGAGGAAACTCAGAAACAAGGGAAGAGAAGTACCTTAGGAACCAGATTTTCCGCATGATATATGGCTAGACTCTCTTCAACCTGGCTATTAGCGGCAACTATCTGATGAAGGCGTTCGACAAAATCCTTCTTGCTAAAGGATCTATCAGTGCCTCTCATGCTATCTTCCGGTCCCGTGTACTCACAAAGAAGTCGGGAACGAAGGGATAAAGGTTGTACGCGACGCCCAAACCAGCATAACACGATATCCTTCCAAACCAAAGGTGGTTGAGAAGAAGAAAGTTTGGCAATGCGACGCTTTATTTTCATCAGGCTTTCAGGCAAATCCTCTGTTATTTCAAGTGTCCAATTTTCATGAGGAATGGCAGCAGAATTAACGAAGGGAGGAAGTCCGGTTTCTTTGTTGGGGAACGGAATGTCTTGATGATAAAAGAAAGAACCTAGCCAAGATTGGTCAGGTTTCGGCATTCTTATCCTGGGGTACCATTCTTCCCTAAAGTTTCTAAGGATAAAAGATATGGTACCGCAGATGGGTGAGACACCGTTTGTGATATTGTGTTTTACCTCGAAACAATAATGCCAGAAGTCTAAATTGGGAGTTATTCCAAGATACCCTTCGAAAAGAGCTTGGAAACTAGCTAATTGGAGGATGGAATTTGGAGAGATATTGTGGGGTTGGACACCATAGAAATTTAGGACGTCTAGGAAAAAGGCGGAAGGAGGGAAACCCATACCTCTCGTGATATGAGAAGTGAGGAGGACGCGTTCACCTTCCTTTGGCTTGGGCTCTGGCTCATTCTTCGAGATCCGCCATTTGCCTTTAACTATTAAACCGTCCCTTGACATCCGACGAAGGAGGACGAGTGAAGTATCACTCTGATTCCAAATTCCGACAAATTCTGCTTCTTCGTCAGATCCGGCGGAGAAGCGCTCAGTGCCACGAGAGTGAGTCTTGACCTCCGCCGCTTCCCGTGTGAACGGCGGGGATGTTGTCGTGCTTGGACCCGCTACGTCCGCGGCGGCGAAAGCGTTTCCCCCGCCCGCCGCGGATGCCGTGGTTCTTTCCGGCCCGCCGCCGGCATGCTTGGGCGACCCCAGCTGTGGATCCAGGTCGCCCAAAGGCTCGTTGATGGAGGCACGGGCCGGTGAGGACGACGGAGAGGCCATCGTTTTCGGCGGTGACGGAGCGCTCCAGCGTGCGAAGGGCTCGTCGGGGTAAGGATTCGTTCTAAGCTCTCGTGCTCGCGTTTGCGTCAATGGCGTGGGCAGAAGGAGTGAGGAAAGATTTTCGGAGAGGAAGGAGACGGCTATTTATAGCCTAAAAACCCTCTAGATACGCGCCAACGGCTCTTTTGACCGTTGGATGTTTGACGCGTGTCGCTCGCCGGAAAATCCGGGAAACGGAACGACAGAGGAATGATGGCTATCTCCTCGTTTCTCGTGAGAATCTGTCAGAGATACGTTGCAGGGTTTCCCGCGTGAAACCAAGCGGCGCTTGCGTCAGCATGATTAAAGCGCTGATGTCACGTGTTCCTCTTCCGCGAAGGATCGCGAAAAGAAAAGCCGGATTTTCATAGTTCCGAGTTTTATGTTACCATCTCCTTTGAAAGGAAAGAAGAAAGAATCAAGACTGCTGAATCAAGTTTCCCGGATAAAATGTATTTGACGAAAGGCGGAGTTTCAGAGTTTTGATCCTTCCTGGGGGCTACTGTCGGATATATACCGAATAGGGGTATAGAAGATGGTAGACAAAAGAGCTGGACTACCAGGGTGGCCTGCAAGGTAATGGGCTTAGGTCCATTGGGCGGCCCAGTAGTCCGACGCGTAGAAGCCGGATTCTAGAAGAACCCGGATCACGGCCCGCGTGATCTGGCTTGGAGGAGAAGACGGATTCCTTACTTTCCAAGTTACAAGTTAAACGTAGTCTTCTAGGTTTCTGGTTCTGTAAGCCCTAATCCGGCTATTATATAAAGCCGGACGGGAGATAAGTTCAATAAGTTCCTTTAGTCCAAGGTTCTAGGTTCTAGCTTAAGCCTTGCGCAACTCGCCGGGAAGTTCATCCTCGTCGAGTAGCTAGATCTATTCCCTTACATTGTAACCTTATTATACGGGCTTTAGTCCCTCATAGTGAGAAGTGCAGGAGTAGGTACGCCGTACTGTCGCGACGTACCGAACCTGGGTAAATCCCGTGTTCTGTGTTTACTACGCTATCCCGTTACCCCACGTCTCTACCGTAGTCTCATGGCACCCCAGTCTATGAAAACTACTACGATGTCTCGACAATATGCATGATGGAGAGGATCATGTGGACATGTACCAAAGACTCAAGACTCTTGCCACCGCCTTCTCAAATGTTGGTGCCAAGTATATTGATGATGCTTGGATCAAGAGGAAGTACATGATTGCCATTATGCCTTTTGAGGGCGTGGACATGAAGAGCATTCAAGGGAGACATGATTTATCCTCCATGACCTCAACTCAAGTGATGCAAGAGATGTGCTCCTACAAAGTGCAAACCAAGAATGCGCTTGACAACCGTGCTAGGGCCATTGGAATGCACCAAGGAGCATCCGTTGCTTTGAAGGCCAAGGTGTTGTCAAGGGAGGTTGAGAATGAAGAAGAAGGAGAAGAGGCGTTGCCTCCTTTGAAGGAACAAGACTATGATCCCGTTCTAAAGGATCTCATTGCTCTCACCGTGCAAAAGTTTTGGAGCAATCCTCCCAAGGGCAAGATATTTGTTGAGGAGAAGACAAGGTCTCGCTATGGAAATGATGGGGCTCAAAAAGTGAGATCTTGCTTCAATTGTCAAGATAAGCATCACTTCATTGCGGAGTGCCCTTATGAGAATAGAGAGCTCCATAGTGGCAAGCTCATTCGCAAGGACAAGTCCAAGGTTGAGTACAAGAAACCTCACTTCAAGAAGAAGCCTTTCAACAAGAAGTCTCCCACCAAGTTTGTGCTCTTGACTCAAGAGGAGTATGATTCCGGGAGTGATGAAGAAGAAGAAACCACAAGTGAAGTGGCCGCTCTAGCTATTGCTTCTACTCCACCATCTTCATCCCTCTTCGAATCCCCCAATGACGATATCCCTCAACGTAATGCCAAGTGCTTCATGGCTAAGGCCACGGAGGTATCTTCTTCCCCCAACTCTAAGACCCCTAGTGAACTTGAACATCTTGCTAGTCTTAGAGAAGAAGAAGAAAGGGTCTCCTTGGACCGTTTTATGTCTAACATGCAAGGGGAGACCAAGAAGTACGTTGAGTATCTCATGAGGCAATTGGGAGAGGCCCAAGATGCTCTTGAGAAGAAAGGTGAGGTTGAGAGAAGGGATGCAGATGAAATTGCATCTCTCTCTATGACTCTTGAGGAAGAGCATAATGGTAGAGTTTCTCTAGAAGATGAACTTGAATCTATTTAGTTAACTCACAATGAACTTGTCTCAAACATCACTAAGGAACGTGATCTTGCTATTGCTAAATATAAAAAGGCTAAAAAGGATAAGGTCGAGTTTGGGGTTGGTCATGGTAAACTAACCGAGGAGTTTGAAAAGCTAACCGAGGCTCACAAAGCTTTGGAAAGCCAACACTCATCCCTCAAAGAGTTGCATGAACAACTTCAAACTCAACTTAATCAAACTAACAATGCTAGCACCTCTACTTCTTCTTGTGATCATGCAAATATTATTGAGGAAAATGCTAGGTTGAAGGATGAGCTAGCAAGGCTCAAGGGTAAAGACCCACAAGTTGTGAAGTTTGTGACCCCTTCCCCACAAGTGGTTGCCTGTAACTCTAATGCGGTCATTGCTAGACCACAATTGAGTGTACCAAGGAAACAAGTGGGCAAGCAAGGTCTAGGCTATGTAGCCAAGAAGAAGAACAATAAGAAGAAGAGCAAGAAGAATACCAACAATGGTGCTTCGAGTGGTGTTGTCATTAGGGACAACACTACTCCTAGTACACCCGCTCAAGCAAACAACATTGCCTCGAGTAGTAGTGTAATGAGGGACAACACTACACGTAGCACATCCACGGGAACTAACAATCCACACCATTTCTTATATGTTGATTACTATGGTGTTGTGGAAGCTAAATATGTTGGTCCTATTGAGGGTTTCATTGACTATACTATTTGGGTTCCAAAGACCCTTGTTGCTAATATGAAGGGACCCATCTCGGGTCCTAACACTAGTCAATGATCTCTTGCAAGGCTATGCTTCTGGTGTGACTAAATGGATTCTCGATAGTGGATGCACTAATCATATGACCGGAAGCAAAGAGCTTGTGACGGAGTTGCGACCAAATGACATCCAAGCAACCGTCACTTATGGAGACTCGTCCAAGTCTAAGGTATCCGGATTCGACAAGGTTGTGGTGGCTCCCGATATAACTATCGTGAATGTCATGCTTGTCGAATCCCTTGGTTACAATTTACTTTTCGTCCGCTCTCTTGGAAAGATGGGTTTTTCCGTCTTTTTCGATGGTGATATTGTGGTCCTTTTGAGGAGCAAGACTCTTGACGCCGCTCACGTGGGAAATGAGTTGTTCGTGGTGTACTTTTCGAAGTCAACCAACTCTCAAGCAATGTGTATTTTCGGGAAGGCGGACTTGGGATGGTTGTGGCATCGCCGCCTATCCCATGTCAACATGAGAACTTTGCAAAGTCTTCACAAAGGTGGCCTTATTGTTGGGCTAAAAGAAAATGTTTCCTTTGCAAAGGATCGCGTTTGTAGGTCGTGTGTTGAAGGGAAGATGCATGACACGGTGCACAAGGCCAAGACTATTATCTCATCAAAGAGGATCTTGGAGCTTCTCCATGTTGATCTCTTTGGTTCCGTGCCCGAGGCAAGTCTTGGTGGCAAGAAGTATTGCTTGGTGATTGTCGACGATTATTCTAGATACACTTGGGTTTATTTCTTCAAGTGCAAGAGTGAAACTCAACAAACCATCATCGACTTCTCCAACGAAGTGCAATGTCAACACAATGTGCAAATCATGGCTATTAGGAGTGATAATGGCTCGGAGTTCAAGAACTATACATTGAATGAATTTCTTAGTGAAGAAGGCATTCGTCATCAATACTCTGCCACTTACACTCCCCAACAAAACGGCATTGCCGAAAGGAAGAATCGCACCCTCTTGGATATGGCCAGGACCATGTTGGCGGAGTACTCTTCTCCCCAATATTTATGGGCCAAAGCCATATCCACCGCATGCCACTCCTCCAACCGCCTCTACATCCGCAAAGACTTGGACAAGACCCCATATGAGATCCTCACCGGCAACAAGCCCAACGTCTCCTACTTCCGTGTATTCGGTTGTAAGTGCTTTTATTTGATCAAGGGTGTTAGGTTGTCTAAATTTCAATCCAAAACTATCGAGGGTATTTTTGTTGGTTACGGTGCCGAATCCCACACTTATAGAGTCTATGACAAAACTTCTCGGATTGTCATAGAATCTTGTAGTGTGGCTTTCGAGGAAAATGATGGCTCCCAAGTGGCGCAATTTCATGTTTCTAATGTAGATGTTGAAATACCTCAAGAAGCCATAGGAAGGGTGGTTGTGGGATTTTTCGCCCCATTGAGGGACACCTTATGGCGACTCGAGAAGGACTATGATGTACACAAGTGGAGCCCTCCTCTACAATAGAAGAACAAGCCAAGGAGACAACTATTACACCTAACCAAGAACATGTTCAAGACCCTCCTCTCATTGACCAAGTGACTCTGCAAGTCGTACCCACTCCTCTCACTAATGAGAGTCAAGATCAAGGCCAAGATCAACCATCCTCTTCATCCTCTCCTCAAGTTGAAGCAAGTGTTGAAGATATTGTTGATGATGATGACGATGATCAAGGCCAAGTTGGTCAAGATGGGGACCCAAATGATCAAGATGATGAAGTGATCCCTCCTCGCAATAATGAGGAGATCGAAGCCCGTCGCATCAAAAGGATAAGAAGAGCTTTGAAGCAAATTGATGCCCAAGACAACAAGGTCTTGGAAGATGTTCAAACTCGAAGATCCACAAGAAGGAAATTGGCACATTTTTGTGAGCATCAAGCTCATATCTCTATGGTGGAGCCTAAGAAAGTGTATGAAGCTCTTGAGGACTCCGATTGGGTTGAAGCTATGCATGATGAGCTCAATAACTTTGAGCGCAACAAAGTTTGGAGATTGGTTGAGAAGCCCAAAGATTGCCACAATGTTATTGGCACTAAGTGGATTTTCAAGAACAAGCAAGATGAGCATGGCATTGTCATTAGGAACAAGGCAAGATTGGTTGCTCAAGGTTACACCCAAGTTGAAGGCATTGACTTTGATGAAACCTACGCACCCGTGGCTCGCCTTGAGTCCATCTGTATCCTCCTTGCTTATGCATCCTCTCATAATTTCAAATTGCAACAAATGGATGTGAAAAGTGCTTTCTTGAATGGTCCACTAAAAGAGGAGGTATATGTTAAGCAACCTCCGGGGTTCGAGAATCTCAACTTTCCTAACCACGTTTACAAACTTGACAAGGATCTCTATGGTCTCAAACAAGCACCCCGTGCTTGGTATGAGCACCTTAGGGAGTTGTTAGATGATCGTGGTTTCGAAGTTGGGAAGATTGACCCCACTCTCTTCACCAAGAGAGTAAAGGGAGAGCTTTTCATATGCCAACTATATGTGGACGATATCATCTTTGGCTCAACTAACCAAGCTTTCAATAATGAGTTCTCTAAGCTTATGACTGACAGGTTCGAGATGTCTATGATGAGTGAGCTTAAATTCTTCCTTGGCTTTGAGATCAAGCAATTGGCTCGTGGGACTTTCATTTCTCAAGCCAAGTATACCCAAGATATGATCAAGAGGTTTAATTTCCAAGATGCTAAGATCAAGACATCTCCTATGCAAGTCAAGTGCCACCTATCTCGTAATCCAAAAGGGAGTAAGGATGTGGATCAAAAGTTGTATCGTTCTATGATTGGTTCTTTGCTCTATCTTTGTGCATCTAGGCCCGATATCATTTTGAGTGTAGGTGTGTGTGCAAGGTATCAAGCGGCTCCTAAGGATAGCCATTTAATGGCGGTCCATAGGATCTTTCGTTATTTGGTTCATACCCCAAGATTTGGTTTGTGGTACCCAAAGGGGGCACATTTTTCTCTCAACGGCTACACGGATTCTGATTGGGCGGGTGATAAAGATGATAGGAAGTCTACTTCTGGGGCTTGTCAATTTCTTGGTAGGTCCCTAGTGAGTTGGTCCTCTAAGAAGCAAAATTGCATATCACTCTCCACCGCCGAAGACGAGTATGTTGTCGTCGCAAGTGCATGCACTCAATTGTTATGGATGAGGCAAACTCTCAAGGAATATGTAGTTCATTTGGATAAGGTGCCTCTTTTGTGTGACAATGAAAGTGCCATCAAGATTGCATACAATCCGGTGCAACATACAAGGACCAAACACATTGAGATTTGCCATCACTTCATCCGAGACCATGTGGCAAGAGGGGATATTGCACTATCTTATGTGCCCACCAAGGACAATCTTGCGTATATTTTCACGAAGCCACTTGATGATGCAAGATTCTTGTTCTTGAGGAATGAACTAAATGTGATTGATTCAAGGAGTTTGACTTGAAGATCTCGCACACACCCCTATAGATGAAACGTGTTCGAGTTTAGATGTAGGCATGGACATAGGGGGAGTGTTATCCTAACACATTGGGTTCTCCCTCCCCCATTATGCCCAAAGCAAAAATTCATTGTGATCTCTCTTTTTCTAATGTTGAATTATGAGCTTCAATGTTGAGTAATGGCAATGCCCCCAAGATATATCTTCGCGGTTGCATACCATGAACTCTTACATGGTGGCCTAGGCCACCAACCTCTTCTTTGAAGAGTTGGTTCTTATTTGCGGGTTTTGGCATTTTTGGAGGATGTACTCAATATTTGCTCCTTTTGTGTTTTTCTCGGTGTTCTTGAGTACAAGCTCCCTCCCTGTTGCTGCTATTATCTTTTCCTTACCAAAACCCATCTTAGAGCAAATTCTATTGTTTCTTACACTTCATGTCCTCTTTTGGGGGTTTTTCTGGCGAAGGTCCGGAGACTCCGGTCCACCACACCGGAGACTCCGGCCAGTCCGGAGACTCCGGTGTTAAGACTGGAGACTCCGGTGTGCGGTTTGCAGTATATAATCTGGGGGATGAGGGAAGTTAGGGTTTCATTCCCCACTTCCCCCACGCCCCCAAAGACTTGCTGCGCCGCCGCCGTCGCGAGGAGCACCCCCCCGGCCGTTTCCCACCGTCGGGAACCGCCTCCCCCGCCTCCCCTTGCTTCTCCCATTTGTGGGAGGCACAATGACCGGCCAAGGCGACAAGGGTACCACTTCTCCACCTCGTTTTTGCTTGTTTTTTACCTAGATCTAAAAATCTAGGTAGTTTTGTGTTGGAGAAGTTGCACCTGCTGTTGGTAGCATCACCCTGGCTAGTTGAATTTGTGTAGGAACTGCTAGAATCTCCTGTAGAACATTTTTGTTAGATCCATACTCTCAGTTGACGACCAGTCCAGAGACTCCGGTGTCAGTCCGGAGACTCCGGTCTGCCAGACTGGAGACTCCGGTGTGAATCTTCCAAAAATGTTCTCACTTGCTTCTGTCTTGTTCCTGCACCTTTTTGGACATGAATGCTCATTTTGGCTTTCTCTATTGTGGTGTTTTCTGTTTTTGTGTATGCTTTCAGGAAAAAGGGTGAAGTCAAAGTCCTCAAACCCCAACAAGCGTGCTTACCGTGGGCACTCCCGCAACTACCTTGTCACTGATGAAGCCACTGGTAGATATGGCCAGAAGAACACATTTGAGTCTGAGAGGCGTCAGAAAGAGAAGCATGAGGCTAGGCAGAGGGCTGAAGTGGCGAAGAAGGCCAGGTTTGACAGGATCACCTCCGTGGCCTCCATGAGCAAGAAGGAGTACAGGATCATGCGGGCTCGTCCTTTCTTCAGCATGGTCCGCACTGCTGAGTCTGCCCATTATTGGAGGAGGGAGTCTGAGTTGATCATGCAGGATATTTACTCACAGTTCAGGCAGCCCGTATGTCCGCAGAAAGTTCTGGACTTAGCAGCTCTCGGTAGTTCTCAGTATTTTGAGGAGGCTATCTGGATCACGAGGAAACTGGGCCTTGAGCATCTTGTGGGCATTCAGCAGAACTACAATGCCCCTATCATTTAGCAGTTCTTTGCCACTGTCACCTTTGATGAAAATGATGATGTCACTTTGAGATGGATGTCTGGTACTGTTGAGTGTGAGTCTTCTATGAGACGCTTTGCTGAGCTTCTTGGGTACCCCTGGGGAGAGGGAAGTGGCCACCGCATGCACATTCACGGAGTGGCCTATGACAAGAAGCGCATGGCCCCGATGTATGAGAAGCTCTCCAGCACCGGAACTGCTAAGGATCTCAGGAGGGTATACAACATCTGTCTTCGCCTCTTTCGCTGCAACATTGCTCCCAAGGCCGGGAATGTGGATGCTATTCGTGGTGGCCTTGTGAACCTTCTCTACCAGGCCTTCCAGTGTCACCTTGCTGGCCCTGATGGAGAGGGTTTGGAGATTGATGTGATGCACTCCATCAAGGAGGATATTTACTCAGCTATGATCGAGATCAAGAAAGTGCCCGTGTATGCTCCCTATGTGATGAGACTCATCCTTGATCAGCTTCCTGGCTTGGCTGCCGATACTGAGAATCATGTGGGCTCTCTCCAGATTCTATCCTCCCACCTTCCTGATGATGACACTCCCATGGGAGACACTGAGGCGCCCCGTCGCTCTAGGAGGAAGAATGTTGATCCTCCCACTCGCCGCTCTAGCAGGGAGGAGACTCAGGATGAGATGAAGAAGCTTACTTGGTTCCAGCGCAGCATTTTGTGCATGACTATCGCAGTTCACAAGGAGAACCATGTGTCCTATAAGGAAAGGCGTGAGCTGAAGAAGATGATCTCCAAGCTGCATGACCACGCTGGACTTGGAGCTACTCCTCCTATGGGTACTCCTCCCACTACTCCACCCACCCCTCCCACCGCTTCTGTGACTATGTCATATGAGGGGTGGAACACTGACCAGTTTCCGTGGGGTGACTTTGAGGATGTCACCTCGGCTCCTTCCTCTTCGACCCACCGTGCCAGGGCCCCTGAGATTGAGGAAGAAGAACATGTTGGTGATGAGGATGGGGATGAGGACCTTTCGGTCTTCAACACTGGTTCTGATGCTGAGGATGATGAGGGAGATGACGAGGGAGAAGATGATGATGATGATGAGGTCACGGACCTGGTGGATGACGACGACGATGCCGACGATAATGACTATGAGGACGATGACTGAGCCCTTGAGTTGCGTAGTGCTCTTTGCCCCTTTTTGGTGTCTCGATGCCAAAGAGGGAGAAGTAGCTTTGTCTTCTCCACTTTGCATGGGTTGCTTTGCTTTCTTTGCTTCGGAACACAAGTCTTTGAAATTGATTTGCCCTTTATGGCTTGTGTTCCCGTTATCTTAGTCGCTTTTCTTTTTTAGTGAACTATGGTTGTGTTTTATGTGTGAGACCTCGTGGTGAAGCCATCCTTTTATATTATTATTCATTGTGCTTTATCTATTGTCTCTATACATGTTTGTATTATTGTTCACAATATGATTGCTCTAGAAGGGCTTTGTTTGTAAAATATAGGGGGAGCTCACTTTGTGAGTGCTCTATCTTTTCCAAACATAGCCTAGATGTGATTTTATTGCAAATATGTGTGTTGTCATCAAACACCAAAACGGGGGAGATTGAAAGTGCAAACGCGCTTAAATCATCTTGTTTTGGTGTTTGTTAACAACACATGTACTGTTAAAGGTGTTGATGTATTTCAGGGCTAAATCAACTTATTTGTTATGGTGGTGTGATGTTGCAAAAAGGAGCAAGTCATCAAGATTTATGGTTGCTGGAGTTTTCTCCAGGCCGGAGTCTCCGGTCTCCCAGACCGGAGTCTCCAGTGTGGAGATTTCGCCTTCGCATTTTCTCTGGGCCAGTTGGTGTCACGCACTGCATCCACACCGGAGTGTTTCCGGAGACTGTCCGGAGTCTCCGGTGTGGAAGCCTCCTCTCAAGAAACTGCTATGGAAAGGCTGGTGTTGCGTGTTGTACTCGCACCGGATACTTACCGGAGACTTACCGGAGTCTCCGGTGTGACTGGAATCTAATCGATCCGCTCGACCCCAGACTCCCTCTGTGCCAACCCGCAACGACAAGACCGGAGTCTCCGGTCCCCCCTGACCGGAGTCTCCGGACTGAAGTTTTTCTGAAGAAGACCAAGTGCTGCCCAGCTGGTGTCGCCTGCTGCATCCAGTCCGGAGGGACACCGGAGACTGTCCGGAGTCTCCGGACCAGACCGGAGTCTCCGGCCTTTACTCCGGAGTCTCCGGTGTGAAAACGTCAGATCTTCTCCAACGGCTCTTAGACTTTATGAGGGGTATAAATACCCCCTCCCCTCCACCTTCCTGAAGTTAGCTCGTCCAGAATTAAAGTCACCATTGTTGGAGCTCCCCCACTGTCGAATCCCTGACTCAACAAATCCCTTCGATGAACCTATCGGGTTTCGATTAGGAGAACCCATGAGCGCTGGTGGAATCGTCGGCTAGACAGGGGGCGAGATTTACCCAGGTTCGGGGCCCTCGTAGAGGTAAAACTCATACTCCTGCCTCTTGTCGATCTGTATTGAAGATTAGATCGGTTATAAAGGTTGTGCTCGAATCGAGAGTAGGTCTCGAGTTCAAGGCTTTTGGTCGTGCGGTATTGCTTGGTCCTCTCTCAGGGGCTCTCCTGGCTTTATATAGGCGGCCAGGTCTCGAGTTCTACCCGGAGAGGACTCCAACCCTAGCTAGGTCGGTTACATGTTTTCTAACTTAACCCGCAAGTTTAGTGCGGATGGGCTTCACGTGGGCCTTCAGAATTACTCCAAGGGCTCCTGTTCTTGGGCCTTCACCTTGGGCCTGAGAGGGGGTGTCCTTATCCGCAGGATCCAGAATCCATATCTTCGTCAGTAGCCCCCGAGCGTTTGCTCGAGTGGGAATTTTCCAGTCGAGTAGACGGTCAAACCTTTTTGGCCTGGCTTTTCCTCTTGAATAAACAGCTTGGCTGCCTACTGTTTTGAAGGGTGTGTTCCCTGTGCAATGAGTCCTTATGCTCGAGTGTCGAGCGACTTAGGTGCCTGTTATTGCGGCTTTATTTGCAGAAGGATGCGGCACAGTAGCTTGGCTCTCCCGAGAGATCAGGGCCAATTAATTGCGACTAGGGCAAAAACATTCCTGGCCTACACAGATTCGAGACCTCCGACTCGAACCCAATAAGGTGATTGTTGCGACTGGGCCGTTGTGGACTTATCGAGTCGAACTTAACCTATGAGGGTACCCGGCGCGTCCGCTAGGATTTTTCTTCGTGTTGTTGACACGGAACTGTACCGGAGGACGCAGCTTTCGAGTGCGATTCCAGGCCCTTAAGAAAGATCTTTTTGGGTCTTTCCTTCATATTCGAAGAATATGGCATCCGGATGTGCCTAGTCGGCTAAACAATCCAGGTTTTTATGATGTAGAAATATCATGCGTGAAGGAAGGTAGGTTCTTTCTACCCGAATGATTGTTTAAGACTCAGTCGAAAGAGTTTTCGTACTGTAGATAGTCGTGCCCATATGAAAGAGTTTTCATGTTTGGACTGTTGCGCCTATACGAAAGAATTTTCGTGTATAGGTTGATTCTCTTGTTTAAAAGAGGTCTTGCTTCATGACTTATTCGTAAAGGAATTGCCGTTAGTCGAAGGAATTTCATACGAAGCTATTTTCGTGTTTGAATTGTCCATTCGAAAGTTCTTGAATTTGATGATGCGTGCCATGACGTCATGGCGCACTCTTCTCCTCCCGATGGGACGTGACGGAGTGGTAGCAGATGGGCTGGCCCACCTAGTCAGCTTTTTGACCGGGAAACGAGACGCCGCCTCCGTTTTTTACGCGAACTGCGCAGTAAATGCGCACGATCTTCTGTTAAGATCGTGGCACGGAACAGCGTTCACCGCCCCTTCGTTTCATCTTCACACGTGGTGGCTGCGAGACGTGCCACGTAGCACATCGAGTGGCTGGGATTGACCCTCTTCGTGTATAAATACGGGAATTAGCGCTGCGGTAAAATTTTCCCAGCCTTTGCCTTCAACCATCTTCTTCCTCGTGCTCATCTTCTTCCTTGCGCTCGAGCTCACACTGCTAGCCATGGCCGGAGGCAAAAGACGTGGCGCTGCCGCTTCCGCATCCAGAGACGTTTCCGCGCAACCGGCACCTCGGGCCGACGACTGGCGCTCCCCCAATACCACCGCGAAGAGCATCAAGGAGATGCAGCGGGAGGGGCTGCTGCCGGCTGAATCTGAGAAGCGGGTGCGCCTCGGGAAGAAAGAAGAGGTACCAAACCCGCAATCGAACGAGCGCGTGGTCTTTGCGGACCACGTGTCTCGGGGTCTTTCTTTCCCTCTCCATCCTTTTCTCCTCGGGTTGCTGTATGTCTATGGCATACAGCTTCATGATCTTCCTCCGAATGCGGTGCAGCACATTTCGTGCTTCATCGGGTTCTGCGAATGCTTTCTTGGCATTCGCCCTCATTGGGCGCTGCGGAAGGCCCTCTTCAAAGTTCGCATCTTCCGCGAGAAATCGCGGGTGGACTCCGAGCCTGGCGAGCCGCTGCGCACAGGCGGCTTCGGGATCCAGGCGCGACTGGAGAGCAGCTACTTCAACATGCACTTCGTCGACTCCGCCCAAGGCTGGCGGAAGAAGTGGTTCTACCTCATCGACAACAACTCGGGTGGGCTCGTGGAGTTCCACCCATTCGCTGTTTTGAAGAGGCGGAAGTCCTGGGCGCACAAGCTGTCAGCCGAAGAAACCCAGGTCGTCACGCCCCTACTCGCAAGAGTGTCCGCTCTCCGGGATCAAACCGCCGGAGTGGTACTCAACGGGCTGCACCTGGCGAGTATTTTTCTGAAGCGCAGGATCCAGCCGCTGCAGCAAAGGCCTTCCACCATGTGGGAATACCAAGGCGCTGAAGATCCTAGCCGAGTGAGCCGCGAGGAACTTTCGAACGCTGAGTTCGAGAAGAAAATCGCGGCTGTCACTAGCTTGAAGGTTGGGGAGAAGTTCCCCGACTGCTCAGTCGAAGCCTTCGACGCTTCGAAACCCCCACCAGCCGAGGTTAGCTTTATCCTTTCCACTCGTCATTATTTTCTTCTTTGCTTTGAGTCTTTGGTCGACTGAATGTTTTCTTGCCTCCCTCTTCCTTCTTTGTAGAGCTTAGCGGTGGCGAACTGCTACCCGCCAGTTGTAGGAGAAGACTCCTCGGAGTTATTGGCGAGTCACCTGGACGGCTTAGCCGATACCAGTGTAGCCGATGCTTCCTCGAGCTCCGAGGACGATTTTTCGGATGACGCGGAGGGCTCGAATGGCGGCCTACGTCGTTGCAAGCGTCGTTGGGTAGAGGACGATAACGAGGCTACCTCCAAGGATAATTCCTTGGAGGAATCGCCCGGGAAGGCCCCTATCTCCGCGACTCCACTTCGCTCCCTTGCCCCTTCGCCTTCATTCCCAGTAATCACAACCGCTTGGAACGCGGATTTGTTGGATGAAGATGAAGATGACGAGTAAGTTATTTTCCTCGTTCTTAGTCGAGCGTTCTTTCTTCTGCGCTTGATGTTTGATTCCTTATTCTTTTTTGCCGCAGTGTGCAGGACATCAGCCCTCACAGGTACGCTTCTTGTGTTCCTCCCGAAAAGAGGAACAAAACAGGAACTGCGGGTGGAGCTCCCAATGCTGGTACCGTCCAGAATTCTCCCAGCGCAGCCCCCAATGCGGCGACTGCGGAACGTGAACCTCCTAGCTTTGCCGCCAGGACTTCAGCTTCGAAAGAAGCGACGGACAGCTCCGCAGATCCTCTCTCCCGCGCCACGGGCCAGGTAACTTTGTAGTTTGTCTTCGAATTTGTATCGTGTGCACGACAGTGCTCCCGATGGGAGTAGCCCCCGAGGCTGTAGTCGATCGCTTGCGATCGGCTACAAGCTCAAAATCTTGCTCTATTTTCTTCGTCTTGATTTCTATCGGGTGCACGACAGTGCTCCCGATGGGAGTAGCCCCTGAGGCTGTAGTCGATTGGATTCAATCGGGTACAGGTTCTAATTTATATCTTCTAATTCTTCTATTTCTGTACTTTTGCAGTCGCTTGTTGACTCGCTTGCGGCGATCGGTCGCCGCGTTGTTCTTGCCGAATCGGAGTGCGCTAGGCTTCAGTCACACTGTAGTCGATTCCACACCGAGAACGAGCTCCTTAAGAGTAAATCTCATTGTCTTCTTTTGTTTCTGTTGTCGTCTCCATTCTTGATGTTTAACAAATGTTTATTGCGCAGCTCAACTCGAACATTCGGAGTCCGAGAGAGTCAAGCTCTCTGAGCGGGCAACCACTCAGGAAGCTAATTTGGCAGCTGTTCGACAAGAGCTGGAGGCCTCCCGCATGCTGTCAGAGGATCTTGACAGGCAACTCGCGGATGCGAGAAAAACTTTGAAGGATCAACAGGAAGCTGGCAATAAGGCCGATTCTGACCTTGTCACATTCCTCCATCCCCTTGCTGAGCGTTTCGCGGGTAAGTGGTTTAGGCTCTCGCAATTGTATCTTTTGTCTTGGTGAACTTGCGAAATTTTGACATTCTTTTCCTTTGCAGGTCTTCTGGATGTTCCTTTGGAGATCCCTGGGATCCAGCGAGTAGATGTGTTAACCGACACGCTTGCTCAACTCAAGAGGCACGCCGAAGGAGTGTGCTCCTTGATTGGAGATGCCACCCAAGTGTTGTCGCAATTGCACAGTCGCTTCCTCGCCAATGCTGCTCCTCCATCCGCACTAGACGGCCTGCTGAAGATCTTCTCGGAGGGCAATCTCCTGGATGCTTACGCAGTCGCCCAGTCGGAATCTGGTGCGAAGACTGCGATTCAGTTCGCGCTGGCGCACGGAGTCAATGGCTTGGAGGAGGCCTACTCAGCTCTTCCAGTCGACCCCTCGACGGGCAAAAAGGTACGACTCTCTCGTTTTAGCGAGCAGGCCACCATTCTTGCTCGGAAGCTGTCTGAGCTATTTGCTCGACTGAAAGGAGGGGCGACTGCCACTAGTGGGAGCACCACTGTAGTTTCTTAGTTTTGTTCTTTTTCCTTTTCCTTCGTGAATGTAATGAACCTTGGGATGTATTCCCGTATTTTCATCGTCTTTAATTGAAGTGTTCGTTCTGGAAATTGCCTCCCGTAGCTTGTGTATTTTCTCCCGATGGGAGTAGCCCCCGAGCACTTTTGTCAGATGTGCGACTAGAAATATTTCGAATAGGGCTTCTTACTTCTTTCCTTGTATTCTTCCAGGCTACCGGGGTAGTTGCAGAATCTTCGAGTGGACATGCTACTCCAGTAAATCCCCTTGTTGCCGCGGTTGGTACGTATGCTGGTCTTCGTGATAAGGTTCGGGAGGGTGAGCGTCAGCTTAAAGCTTTGCGCGGTATAGCCGATGTGGCGAAGTCCAAGCAAAAACTGGCGGCTGAACGTGAGCAGTTCCTGATGGATGAATTATCGCTGGTTGCGAGGGATTTGCTGTGTAAGTAATACAGCCCCCGTGTCTTCTTTTTGCTTTGTTTCCTTAGCTGATTAAGCATGCTTGCTCTTCAGTTGTTAGACCTGATGACAGGGAAGAAAAGCAGTGGGTTGAAAACCATATGGTTCAGGGGGCTGGTAGCTCAAATCCTCATGCGAGTAACTTCTGGTCTGATCGCAGTCGAGGATTTGTGATGGCCACCTTGAAGTTCCGTGTTCTGCAAGCGAGAATTCTCGTGAGTTCTTTTCACGAGGTCCTGATTGCGATGAACGCTGCTTTCTACCCACTCGAAAGGGGTCCTGAAGACTGGAGCTCTCTTCTCAGATTGTATGGACATGAAGGAGAGGTTCGCGCGTGTGTGCGCAATCAAATGACATGCGGCGCGGTTGTAGCTCTATCCTTTGTCCGAATATGGTATCCAGAAGTAGATTTTAACTCCGTAGCTAGGCTCACAGATGATCCAATCGATGATATTTCCCCCTTCTATGATGCTGTTCGCCCTGCAGCGGAGAAAATCATCCGATTGTCCTCTGAGGAGGTAGATAGAGTTTTGGCGACTGAGAATGCTCAGCGCTTTGATTTATTATCGGATGCGCATATCCTGTATCCTTGTATAGTTTGTAAAACTGTTGTAAGGTGTATAACCTTGTATGTATGCTTTTTTCCTGTAATGCTTAGTCGTAGGCATAGCCCCCGTGTGTTTATGGGGTGTGTTCCAGTAACTTTTGAGCGCGTAAAAATAGGAAGTTCCGAATGAATATGATGAAGAAACCATGTTTTTATTGCGATGACTGAGAAGCCATGTATTCGAGCTACAAGAGTGGCTAGCATAGCCTTATTTGTTGTGAGAACAAGTAAACCTAGGGATAGAATTTGCGGAGGTGCGCAATATTCCAAGGATTGGAATAGATTCCTCCAGTCGATGGATTCTTCAATCTGTAGGCCCCACCTGGGATTACTTCGTGTATGATGAAGGGTCCTTCCCAGGGTGGTTCGAGCTTATGTCCTTCCTTCTGCTTGAGTCGCAGCACTAGGTCTCCAACCGCGAATGCTCTGTGGCGTATGCGGCAACTATGATAGTTTCGCAGGGATTGCTGATATACTGCGGATCTGGCGAGTGCGATGTCCCGCATTTCGTCGAGTGCATCCATATCTTCCGTGAGTGCTCTGTTAGAGGTTTCTTCGCTGTAGGCCACAACTCGTGGGGCGCTGAATCGAACGTCCTCGGGGAGGACTGCTTCTGCCCCGTATACCATGAAAAATGGCGTGTATTTTGTAGATCGGTTGGGAGTTGTGCGGAGGCTCCATAGAACGGAGGGTAATTCGTCCGCCCAATGTCCTGCGGCGGGGTGTAGACGATCGAGTAGGCGTTTCTTGATGCCAGCCGAAACTAAGCCGTTGGATCTCTCGACTTGTCCGTTGGTTTGCGGGTGGGCAACGGTAGCAAACTTGAAGTTGATGCCCTTTTCCTCGCAGAACTGTTGTGTTTCCTTTGCTGTGAAATTTGTGCCATTGTCTGTAATGATGTCGTGTGGCACACCAAATCTGCATACGATGGAGTCGAGGAACTTGACGGTGCATTGGGCACTAGCCGAAGTTACTGGCGTGGCCTCGATCCATTTGGTGAATTTGTCGACTGCGACCAGCAAGTGTGTATATCCTCCAGGGGTGGACTTGCGTAGTGGTACGACCATGTCTAGCCCCCATTGTGCGAAGGGCCAGGCAATGGGTATCATGTGCAATTCCGTAGCAGGTGCATGTGGTCTTGGTGCGAATCGCTGACAGGCATCGCATCGTTCGACCAGGTTCTTTGCGTCGGTAGCTGCTGTCAGCCAGTAGAATCCTGCTCGGAAGGCCTTCCCCATTATTGTTTTCCAGCTAGCATGATGTCCGCAGTCTCCTTGATGGATGTCACGGAGCAATTCTTTTCCATCTTCGGGTGCAATGCAGCGCTGAAGTATTCCCGAGATGCTCTGCTTGTATAATTCCCCATTGACTACCCGAAAGGATTTGCTGCGTCTGATTATTTGTCGAGCCTCGCGTGGGTCAACCGGGAGTTGTCTGTTGGTCAGGTAGTCGAGATATTTCTGCGTCCAGACTGGCTCGACCAGAAAAACCTGTCGTGATATGTTATGAACGAGCTCGATAAGGGCGACTTGCGGGCTGACCTCTGTTTTTGGCACTGCTATTGCTTCTGCAGCTTTCTTGATTTTTACCGATCGCTTGATCATCCGTTCGAAATATATTCCTGGTGGTATGGGTGTATTCGTGGAACCCATGTTTGCCAGTCGATCTGCTTCTTCGTTGCTGGATCTTGCGATGTGCTTTAGCTCGCATCCTTTAAAACTTCCTTCGAGTAGATTGTACATGTCGCGATACGCGATCATGTTTTCGGCGATTGCGTCACACTCTTTCATTGTTTGTTGCACAATGAGATTGGAGTCGCCGTAGATCATTAGGCGAGTAGCTCCACAGGCGATTGCCATCTTCATCCCGTGCAACAAGGCTTCGTATTCTGCGTCGTTGTTTGATGCCGGATCATCTGGTGGAAAATCCAATTGTAGGACGTATTGTAGCTTGTCTCCCTGAGGGGATATAAGAACTATTCCAGCTCCTGCTCCTTCGTTTCTCTTGGACCCGTCAAAGTACATTATCCAATTGCTCGTGTACTCGGGTGGTCCTGGCGTTTGCAATTCTGTCTATTCGCTTAGGAATTCAACAAGTACCTGGGATTTGATTGCGCTTCGACCTGCGTAAGTGATGTCCCAAGCGCCCAACTCGATGTTCCATTTTGCTATTCTTCCGGATGCCATAGGGTTGTTCATGATCGTCCCGAGTGACGCATCATTAACCACTGTAATGGCGTGTTCCTAGAAATAATGTTTGAGCTTGCGGGCGGTAAGAACAACTCCGTACGCGAGCTTCTGGTAGTGAGGGTAGCGTTGCTTGCATGGTGAGAGTACTTCGCTGATGTAATATATTGGACGTTGAACTCCGTACGCTTTGCCTTCCTCAGGTCGTTCGACCACGATTGCTGTGCTGATGACCTGGTTTGTGGCGGCTAGGTACAAGAAAAGTGGCTCCCCTTCTCGCGGTGTTGCGAGGATGCGCCTACTTTGCAATGACCGCTTCAAATCTGCGAATGCTTGCTTAGCTTCGGGTGTCCACTCGAATTTGTCTGTCTTCTTCAACAACTTGTAGAAGGGTAATGCTTGCTCCCCCAATCGTGCGATGAATCTGCTTAGGGCGGCTAATCGCCCTGCGAGCTGTTGTACTCCGCGCAGGTTGGTTGGCTCCTTCATGGTTAAGATAGCTTGTATTTTCTCCGGGTTGGCTTCAATGCCTCTGGCGGATACCAGGTACCCGAGAAGATTTCCTGCCGGAACGCCAAAGACACATTTGGTCGGATTGAGCTTGATCCTGTACGCGTTGAGGGCGTCGAATGTTTCTCTAATATCTTCAAGGAGTGTGTCCTCAACTCGAGTCTTGATGACAATGTCGTCAACGTACACTTGCACGTTCTTGCCAATGAGGTTGGCGAGGCATCTTTGCATGCAGCGCTGATATGTTGCGCCTGCGTTCTTCAGCCCGAAGGGCATTGTTGTGTAGCAGTAGACACCGTGAGGTGTGATGAATGCTGTCTTTTCTTCATCCTCCTTTTTCATTCGGATCTGATTGTATCCCGAATAGGCGTCTAGGAAGGAGAGGCGTTGGCAGCCTGCTGTAGAATCCACGATCTGGTCGATTCGCGGGAGGGGAAAATTATCCTTGGGGCAATGCTTATTTAACGACGTGTAGTCAATGCACACCCGAAGGATATCCGTGTTCTTTTTGGGGACCAACACCGGGTTTGCTAACCAAGTGGATATCTTGATCTCCCTGATGAATTTCGCAGCTAGCAATCTGTTTACTTCTTCTCCAAGCGCCTTTTGCTTGGGTTCTGAAAATCTTCGTGTGGTCTGTTTGATGGGTTTAGCGTCTGGAAAGACTTCGAGTGAGTGCTCGGCAAACTCCCTGGGTATTCCTGGCATATCTGAGGGCTGCCAGGCAAAAATTTCCCAGTACTCACGGAGGAGTTTGACGAGCGCGCTTTCCTATGCTTGCGAGAGGGTTGTTGAAACCATCGCTGTCTTCGCAGAGTCTGTCGGGTGCACTTGATGCTTTCGGGTGTCGCTGTTGGCGCTAAATTCTAGCTCAGGCGCATTTTTCTTCGTGAGGGGCATCACGGAGTGATCCGTGGTTTTTGCCAGCTCTTGGAGTTCTTCGTGCATCCCGAAAGATTTTGCGATCTCGTTGAACTCAATGTCGCATTTGTTGGATTTCTGAAAGTCCCCGTCAATGGTGATTACGCCATGTTCGCCGGGCAATTTGAGCTTCAGGTAGGCGTAGTGAGGTACTGCCATGAATCTGGCGAACGATGTTCGGCCTAAGATGGCGTGGTACTGTGAAGGCCAGTCGACAACTTCGAAGTCGAGGAACTCTCTCCTGTAGTTGCTCTGCGTGCCTAGCACAACTTCTAGGTTGATTGTTCCGAGTGGACGGACAACCTTGCCTGGAACTATCCCGTGGAAGGATGTTTCTGATTCCGGGAGGCCGTCCAAGTTCTTGTTCATCCGACGGAGTGTATCCGCGTAGATAATGTTGAGGCCGCTGCCCCCATCCATGAATACGCGGGCTAAGTCGTAGTTGCCAATTTGCGCCTGGATGACCAGGGCGGCGTGTTCTGGTCGATAGACTCGTGGTGGGTGATCTTTCATCGAGAACGTGATCGGCTGGTCCGCCATTTTCAGGTACTCGGTCTTCGTTGGCGGTGTCTGCACTGCCATGCATAATTGCCTTGTGTTAGTCTTTTGAGCTCTGCGAGAGGGGCATACCTTCTGGATCATTGCGAGTTGTCCTGCCGGGTTTGGATACGCGTTTGCTCCGGCGTTCGGTGGTGCGGGTACTGCAGCTAGCGCCATGTTTGGGTTTGCGGGTGGAGGAGGTGGTGGTGGCGGCTGGAATCCTTGGTGCCCTCCTCCTGGAAGCGGCGGGTAATTTTGAGTGGAGGCGGATCTTTTCCTCGCGAGTGCGTCCGAGATGTCATGGAACTTTCGGCAATCCTTAAGCAAGTGTGTTGCCTTGGTTTTGCCCGTGCGCTTATCTGTGAATAGATGTAGCGAGCAGTATGCATCTAGGTCTTCCTCGGGGGATTTTTCTTCGGCCTTTGGTCTCCACTCGCGATTTCCATGGCGACCGGAATCGCGGTTTCGGGTGAATTCCGCGGCAACCAACTCCTCTCTATCCTCATGATCGTAGTATTTTCTTCTTTTCCTTCGACCGTGACGATCGTCATCGTGTGCGGGTGACGATGTTCTTTCGTTGCGTACCGCATCTTCTCCGTTAGCCCACTTTTCGGCTATGATCATCAGCTCCCCGATAGTCTTGGGTGCCGCTCTGCCTAGCTCCTCTCGAAAGGCAGTTCTTCTGGCGCCCTTTGCGAAGGCTTCGATCGCTACTTCTTCTGAGATGGTTCCCGCGGTATTCCTGAGCGTTGTCCACCGCTGGATGTATTCGCGTGTGGACTCGCCGCTCTTCTGCTTGCAGGCTCGTAGTTCTTCGATTGTAGCTGGCCTCTTGTAAGTCGACTGGAAATTTTTGCAGAAGTCGCGGTGCAAATCATCCCACGATGCGTAGCAAGATTTTGGTCTTCTTTCCAGCCAACTGCGGGCTGCGCCAGTAAGATGCAAATTGAGGTATTGCATAGCCGTGTTCTTGTTCCCACGTTGGCATTTTACTGCCGTGAGGTAGTCGCTTAGCCATTGAGAGGGCTCGAGTGAGCCTTCGTACTTCGTCACCTCCGTGCTGAGCTTGAACCTTTTGGGTAGAGGTGCTTCGCGGATGCTGCGAGCGAAACAGAGTGCTCCACAGGTTTCGTCATCCGAGGAGCCAGATGAAGAGCGCTCGCGATATCGCGAAGCCCTTGCCTTATCCACCCTTTTTTGAGCGAGATCTGATCGCGCGTCGTATTCTGGCCGGTCGCGGTCGTCATCTTTCCTTGGTTCCTTGATTCGTTTTCTCGAGCGGCCGCTATGGTGCCGCGAGTTTCTGTCTCTCGGGCTTTCTTCACTGCTGCTTCGACTGTCGCCGCGGCGTCTAGCTTCTTTTCCTCGACCGCGGCGTGGTGATTTATCTCTCCTTGGTGAAGAGCTTCTGTGCCTGCGGGGCGTTTCTTTATCTTTCTCTTTCTCCCTTCGCTCCTCCTCCTGCTGCTCTTCGGCCTTCTTGCGATCGTGAGAGGCGAGCCTTGCGGCCGCAATCCGAGTCCTTTTCGTATTTACTTGTATTGCTCTGCCCGAGGGTCGCTTTCCGTCGGTTGGTTCATCTGCATGTAGGTTGCCGCGGCTAGAACCGCATCGGCGGGAGTTTGCGGGTACACGTTGCCGTCGTCGTCGACTCGCATGAGAGAAGGAGTGGTTGATCTGTTTGTTTCGGGTATGGCACCTTGCTAGATCTCCCAATCCAACCACCCAAAAGCCTTGATCTTTGGAGGATTGAAGGAGAAGGCCCCGATCAACATCTTCACCAACCGGATTTCATTTCCCCTCTCTTTTGATTGAGGAATCTTTGCCTAGGGTTTCCTCTTGTGGATAACCTAGGCTTCTTGCTACTCTTGGTGATTTGTGAGTGTTGGGAGCCCCCAATTAAGTTGTGGGTGTGTGCCCCAAACTTGTTTGTAAAGGACTCGATTCCCGCCTCAAAGGGGTTCAATAGTGGAAGGTGAACTAGGCTTTTGTGGAGGAAGTTCATCGGAGAATAGGGTGAGGCCTTAGTGGCGTTGAGTAGGCCTTCGTGGCGAGCTCACACCCCTCCAACGAGACGTACTCCCTTAACAAGGAGGAACTCGGGAATACATCGTGTCTCCGCGTCCCCCATCGGTTACCTCGTTCCCTTATCCTTACTTGTTGTACTTGTTGCATTAATTGTTATACTTGTTGCATTAATTATTGTACTAGTTGCATTTATTGCTATCCTTTTCATATAGGTAAATTCACCCTAGTTGCACTATTTAGATAATTTACCTTTGTGCCAAGCCTAAATCGAAAGAAAAATTAAAATTGGTCATAGCACCTATTCACCCCCCTCTAGGTGCCCATACTTTACTTTCATCTCCCCAAATATCCAACTGATATGTCATAAATGTATCCTTAATTTCTGATGTTCCATGTTGTTTTCATGTCATATGCTATATGTTTTTATTTACACTTTATGCCATTTTATCGATTTTTTGGGACTAACCTATTGACAAGATGCCACAGAGTCAGTTCCTATTTTATGTTGTTTTTAGTTTCAGAAAAGTTGTTCTGGAAATATTCTCGGAAATGGATGATTCGAAGCCCAGAAGTCTTAGAATTCCCGGAGGATCCACGGGGTCCAAAAGAGACCCAGAGGGGGGGCCACAAGGGAGCCACATCATAGGGTGGCGCCCCCTGGCCACGCCATGGGGGTGGTGTGGGCCTCCTGGCCGCCCACCGATGTTGCCTCTTCGCCTATTTATTCCCCTCAGGATGTTAACCCTAAAAGAATCCACCTTTTCCACGAAAAAAACCCGAGCCCGCCGTCATCATCAACCCGAGTTCGGGAGGGTTCTGGAGTCCTCCCCAACACCCTGTCGGGAGGGGAAATCATCGCCGGAGGGCCCTACACCACCATGCTCGCCTCTGGAATGATGCGTGAGTAGTTCATCCTTGGACTAATAGTCCATAGCAGTAGATAGATGGTTGTTCTCTCCTCTTTATGCCTCATGTTTAGATCTTGTGAGCTTCCCTACATGATCAAGATCATCTTATTGTAATACCTCATGTTGTGTTTGCTGGGATACGATGAATATTGAATGCTATATCTCTTGATTACCAATCTATCATGTTCTTTTCATGTGTATGTTATTTATGATCTTGCATTCTCTCCGTTGTTAGTAGATGCTCTGGCCAAGTAGATGCTAGTAACTCCAAGAGGGAGTATTTATGCTCGATAGTGGGTTCATGCCTCCTTTGCATCTGTGCTCGAGTGACAGAAACATGACGGATGGAGGATGTGTTGTTGCCAGTAGGGAGAAAACACGATGTTTACATTACACACTTTGCTTACTGCGATTATCTGCTACTTGCAAATTAATACCCAAGGATTGCTCGGAAGACATTCTAGGGGTGGATTATTAGTCATAGATGCAGTTGGATAACGGTCTATGAGTCTTGTTGTAATGCCCGCATGAATCACATAGTAATCATCATGTCATGCATATGCACTATGATGCAGCCTTTATATCTGTCAATTGCCCAGCTATAATTTGTTTACCACACATGGTATCTATCTGTATTGGGAGAGACACCTCTAGTGAACTGTGGACCCCGGTCCTGTTTCCTCATACTGATAATACAACCACTGCTATCTTTATTTTGATAATATTGCTACTGTCTTACTACTGCCATCACTGTTCTCTTTCATCTACTGCAAACAAATATTATTTTTCACACAGTATGTTTAACCTCTTTGTGTTCAGCAAAACCGGTGAGATTGACAACCTCGCTACTTCATTGGGGCAAGTGATTTGATTGTGTTGTGTAGGTTCCATGTTGCTCCTGAACCGGTAGTGCGCCCTGCCACCTCAGCTGCATCAACCTTCAGAAGTTGCTTATTTCTCCTACTGGTCGATTCAACCTTGTTTTCTTACTGAGGGAAAACTTGTTGTTGTGCTCTTCATACCTTCCTCTTGGGGTCTCCCAAGGAGTGCAAGATCTGCACCATCAAGACATTTTTCTGGCGCCGTTGCCGGGGAGGAAGAGAATTTCTGCAAGGGGAGTCTCTCACTTCCAATCTCTTTACTTTGTTTTTGTTTTGCTTAGTTTATTTTATTTTGTCTTTCTTGCTTCTCTTTATCAAAAAAACAAAATACTAGTTCTTATTCTAGTTGTCCTTTTTATCCTGTTTTTAATCTTGCTAAAATGAGTACTCCTGAGAACACTAAGTTGTGTGACTTCACTAGCACAAACAACAATGATTTCATTAGCACACCTATTGCTCCACCTGCTCCTACTGCTGATTTTTATGAGATAAAGTCTGCCATGTTAAATCTTGTTATGAGAGAGCAATTTTCTGGTGTTAGTACTGATGATGTTGCTGCCCATCTTAATAATTTTGTTGAACTATGTGAGATGCAAAAATATAAAGATGTAGATGGAGAGATTATTAAACTGAAATTGTTTCCTTTCTCTTTGAGAGGAAGAGCTAAAGAATGGTTGCTATCTTTGCCTAGAAATAGTATTGATTCTTGGACTAAATGTAAAGATGCTTTTATTGGAAAATATTATCCTCCTGCTAAGATTATATCTTCAAGAAGTAGCATTATGAATTTTAAGCAACTTGATAATGATCATGTTGCTAAATCTTGGGAAAGAATGAAATCTATAGTAAAGAATTGTCCCACTCATGGACTGACTACTTGGATGATCATCCAAACCTTTTATGCATGTATGAATTTTTCTTCAAGAAACCTTCTGGATTCGGCTGCTGGAGGAACCTTTATGTCCATGACTTTGGGGGCAGCAACAAAGCTTCTTGATGATATGATGGTAAATTATTCTGAATGGCACACTAAGAGAGCTACAACAGGTGAGAAGGTAAATTCTGTTGAAGAAACCTCCTCTTTGAGTGATAGACTTGATGCTATTATGTCTATTCTTGTGAATGGCCATGCTCCTATTGATCCAAACAATGTTCCTTTAACCTCTTTGGTTGCTCAAGAAGAGCATGTTGATGTGAACTTCATTAAAAGTAATAATGTCAACAACAATGCTTATAGGAATAATTTTGGTAGCAATAATTATATGCCATATCCTCCCAATAATAATAATGGTTATGTCAATTCTTATGGTAATTCCTACAACAACAATAAAAGTGTATCCTCTGATCTCGAGAACATGCTTAAGAATTTTATTAGTACACAAACTGCTTTTAATAAATTTGTTGAGGAAAAGTTTGGCAAAATTGATGTTCTTGCTTCTAAAGTTGATAGCCTTGCTCTTGATGTTGATTTTCTGAAACTAAATGTTATTCCTCATGATGTTAAAGAAAGCAAAACTTTGAATGCCATTCAAATTCGAATTGATGACAATGTTAGGATGTTAGCTGAATTGCATGCTAGATGGGAAAGATAAGATGAAATAGCTAGAAAGAATAATGTAGCTAATGTTTGAACCATTACCACCACTAGTAAAGCTGAAGCTTCTCATGATAGTAAACCTTCTAATATCAATGGTAAAGTAATTGGTGGTGGCAATACTCCCACTTCTTCTATTAAACATTCAAAATTGCCCGAGACTGCTAAAAATGTTCCTGATAAAAGTGCTGAAATTTTTAGAAACATGGGAGACAATGGTCCCATTACCATTTATAAAAATGATCTTGACTTTGAAGATTGCAACATAACTGAAGTTATTAAGTTACTACAAAATATTTATAGTTGTCCTAATGCTAGTGCTATGAATATGGCTTTCACAAAACATATTACAAATGCTCTCATACAAATTAGAGAAGATGAATTAAGATATGAAGCCTCTATCCCTAGGAAGTTAGATGATGGTTGGGAACCCATCATTAAAATGAATATGAATGATTTTTATTGTAATGCTCTATTTGCTCTTGGTTCTAGTATCTCTGTTATGCCTAAAAAACTTTATGATATGCTTGATTTGCCACCTTTGGAGCACTGTTATTTGGATATTCGTCTTATTGACAATGTTAGAAATAAACCTTTGGGGAGAGTTGATGATGTTCTTATTATGCTCAATAATAACATTGTCCCCTTCAATTTATTATTATGAATATTGAATGCAATGCTTTTTGTCCAATTGTTTTGGGAAGACCTTTTCTTAGCACGGTTGGTGGTGTTATTGATATGAAAGAGGGGAATATTACATATCAATTCCCACTCAAGAAAGGTATGGAACACTTTACTATAAAGATAATGAAGTTGCCTTTTGATTCTATTATTTTAACAAATTAAAATTTTGATGCTTCTTCACTTGAAAACACTTGGTTCCATTTTTCTGATCCTAGCTAAAAGGCGTTAAAGAAAAGCACTTCTTGGGAGATAACCCATGGTTTTATTTTTTGATTTGTTTTTCTCTGTTTTCTTTGAGTAAAGGGGTTGTATACTTATGTATAAACTCCTTTGTATATTTATTTTCATGTATTAGTTGTTCCAAGTAAAGTTTCTAGCGAAAGTTGGAGTTGGTTTTGGATTTCTGCGCAGAAAACAGATTTCTGCTGTCCACCGTAAAAGATCTTATAAATCACAGAAAGATCAAAATGACCTGAAACTGTCTGTGCTTATTCCTCAGCTAATTACTAAACTTTTTCGTTCCTTATGTTTTTCGATCTGAGCAACTTAAGTGCCCTGAAAAAAATCGTCTTTACAGATTGTTCTGGTTTTGGCAGATTCTGCCATTTTTCTTGCATTTGCTCTTTTACTATGTCAAGTGGATTTCTTTGCTTCACGAAACATTAGTGGCTTTAGATAATGTTTAAAAGTATCAAAAGAACTTGTTCACTTGAATAACCCATGGATTCTTGATTGTGCACTAACCCTCTTACGTGAATTACTTTGAGTGTGGTGTGAAGAAAGTTTTCATGGGTCAAGAGAAGAGGGTGATTTAATGTGATCAAGAAGAGTGCAAAGTCAAAGCTTGGGGATGCTCCCGTGCTTCATCCCCGCAAAAACTAAGAAGAATCAAGCATATAAGCTTGTGGATGCCCAAGGCATCCCTTTCTCCATCAACAATTTATTAGGTCACTTCTAGTGAAACTATATTTTTATTCGGTCACATCATATGAATTTTACTTGGAGCGTCTGTTTGTTTTTCGTTTTGTTTTGTTTTATTTGCTGCAATAATATTGTTGTAACCTAGAATTATTTGTGTGGTGGAGATACACGCTCTGCTCTTTCATATGAATACTCGTTATGCTCGTATTCTTAGTCTTTCTTCTAGTTGCTGCAAAATTCCCTTTTAGTTCCTGTTTTTCATGCATCTCTTATTCAGATATGTTAGTTTTAGTAGAGTTATGTTAGTACTCTCTTGCTTAATTGCTATATCTCTTGGAGAGTTTTTGTTTAGTATAAAATGTTTGGTGTTTGAAAGCAGTAGTACAGTTTTCGTGCTTATAACGGTGCAATTAGAAGCTTGTATAGACTGTGGCTAGACTTTTTCATGTCATTTTAGATGTTATTTTAATTCTAAGCCTAATGGTTACTTTTGTAGCATGACTTGTATCAAGTAGCTGAGAGTGTTTAATGTGACATTGAAAGAATCATGAGTTGTTGTTGTCATATTGAAGTATAAATTTGTGGTGTTCTCCTTTGAATGCTTTATTTGGTTGACTTGGCGCATGCTTACACCATGTTTATGACTACAAACCAGTCACTTATAGCCTCTATGATCATTTAGTTTTTGAACTTGTAATACCCTTTATGCTTTGATTAATGATGTTTTTGTCGCTATGCATGATTGTGGCCATTATTGCTCTCTTTATTTATCGCTCCCAGTCTTTTGCTAGCCTCCACCTGTACTGAGTATGAGCTCTACTCGTGCATCCAACTAAAACCAAATTTTGCCAAATGTGTCCACCATACCTACCTACATGTGATATTTAACCGCCACTCCAAAGTAAATTGCTCATGTGTTACCTTTAAAACCATCAAAATTACTCATGTTTTGTGCTTTTATTTTAGCTCATGAGGACGTAAATAGAGAATCTTTATCTCACTTGTTGATTGGACTTTAACATCCTGGACTACTGGCTTCATTCTCTTATCCAATTGATAGAACGGCTGGCAGCGGGGTGCCCAGCCCCAAACTTAATACAACAAGTTCTCTTCACTATTTTTGCCCCTGATTTATCAGTCAAAGCATAATTGTGTAAACAAAAGAGAAAGAGGGATGACCTTCTACCCAGATGCGTCCTTCTATGGGCGCTGCTCTTGTGAAGTCTAGTTGGCTTGTGACTGATACGTCTCCAACGTATCTATAAT
The DNA here is from genome assembly GCA_028641055.1 of Alopecurus myosuroides. Taxonomy (NCBI): domain Eukaryota; kingdom Viridiplantae; phylum Streptophyta; class Magnoliopsida; order Poales; family Poaceae; genus Alopecurus; species Alopecurus myosuroides. The sequence continues at coordinate 289,597,203 of CM054063.1, read as the reverse complement.
TTCTGATGTTCCATGTTGATATTATGCCAATTGCTACACGTTTTGTCTCTTCTTTATAACAGTTTTACACGTTTTCCGGGACTAACCTATTAACAAGATGCCAAGTGCCAGTTCCATGTTTCTGCTGTTTTTTATTTAAGAAAAGTTGCTCTGGAAATATTCTTGGAATTGGACCCCACGAATCCCGAAGTTCCTATTTCCCCCGGAAGCATCCAGAAGTCCCAAAGAGCCCCAGAGGGGGGCCACAGGGTGGCCACACCATAGGGTGGCGCGGGTCCCTCCCTGGCCGCGCCACCTGGTGGTGTGGGCCCCCTGGCCAACCCCCGGCATCTCCCTTTCGCCTATTTATACTCCCCCGAGCGAAAACCCTAAAAGAATCGACCTTTTCCACAAAATACATACGTAGCTCCGCCACCGCAGCCGACAAGTTTCGGGGGACAGATCTCTGTTCTGGCACCCTGCCGGGACGGGGAAGTGCCCCCGGAAGCCATCTCCATCGACTCCACAACCATCTCCATCACCATTGCTGTCTCCTATGATGAGGAGGGAGTAGTTCTCCCCCGAGGCCGAGGGCTCTACCAGTAGCTATGTGGTTCATCTCTCTCTCCCATGGTGTGATCTATATGCGATCGTGAGCTTTGTAATCTAGTTGAATAAGTAGATGTTACTCTTCATCTTGTGCTACTCAAGTGTTTTATTAATATGAACTTCGGAGTCACCTTGTCCCGCAGTCTGAAGGTGACAATGTGCACATCGTGTGTGTCTCCTCTATGAATTGTGGTGTTTGTCTAGTACCTTCTAGGGTGCTCATAGTGACAGCGTGGGGTTAACTAGACATGGGAATGCTTACTTAAAGGAATGCTTTGTGCAGTCCTACGCAATGATTAGTGTTTGTTACCCACCAAGAGAGGGTTAATAGTAGCATAGTGAAGAGAAGATATTTAGCTATTCAATTATGTGATCATTATTGAGAGTGTCCACTAGTGAAAGTAGGATCCCTAGGCCTTGTTTCCAAGCATTGAAACACCATTTTCCGCCTGTTCTACTACATGTTTGCTTGCTTCCATATTTATTTCTGATTTCTATTATTACTTATAACCATCCATATTACTCGCATTTCACTATCTCTTCGCTGAACTAGTGCACCTATATACCTGACAAGTATATTGGGTGTGTTGGGGACACAAGAGACTTCTTGTATCTTAATTGCAGGGTTGCTTGAGAGGGATATCTTAGACCTCTACCTCCCTGAGTTCGATAAACCTTGGGTGATCCACTTAAGGGAAACTTGTTGCTGTTCTACAAACCTCTACACTTGGAGGCCCAACACTGTCTACAAGAATAGAAGCGTGCGTAGACATCAAGCTCTTTTCTGGCGCCGTTGCCAGGGAGATAAGGTAAAAGGTACTCACATCCTCGGGTGTGAGTGCTCGAAGTTATTTTCTTTAGATTCTGCAATTATATCTTTTTGTTTCTTGTTTTCACTAGTTAGGCTTATTTTTACTTATTCCTTGTTTTTATATTTACTAGTTAGACTTAATGGAAAACAACAAAAATATGAGAGAACTTTATAATATTTATCTTGAATTAGGACATGATGCTTTTGAAGAGAAAATTAAAAAACCTATGGAAGTTTGTTTGCATAATAGTGATAGCAATGTTATTAGCATTAATTCTTTTCACCCCATCATTCCTAATGCTAGGGAAAAGTCTAAGCTTGGGGAAGCTCAGGCCGGGCGCTCGGGTTACCCGAAAATATTGGGTCGGGTAATTCGGGATTTTAGAACTTCGGGTTTTCAAAACTAAATCCCGAAATTTGCTAGAAAAAAGAGAAACCCGAAAATTCAGGTGCCCAAAAAATCGGGTTCGGGTTTTCCCGATTTTCCCGAATAGGGTCGCATCGCGGAAGATGGAGGACCGCCTAGCCAGAACATCGACCAAAAATTCCGTCAGATGTCGTTAAGGTGTGCGGATTTTTCCGTTGAAGATGGAGTTATGCGGCGGATGCAGTCGAGCTTTGAGGCCATCGGGACGGTGGACTGTGGTGCAAGGTGACATTGAGCTCGCTCAAGAGCGGCTTTGATACATGGACGAAAGGGCATCTGGTCAAAGTCTCACCGGCGGGGAGAGCTACAGTGGGATGTTAGCGGTAGGCTGAGGCAGACCTATCAGCGGCAGGCTGAGGCGGGAGCAGGGGGCCGTGCTTCCCTGTTGGTCTGCGGAAGTGCTAGGTCCAAAGAAGGAAGCACTAGGATAGGGATGAGCTGAGAAGAAGACGACATGATGGATCTAGATCAGGATGAGATTTGGTGAGCACGGGAGACGTGGTATCGCTGGTTTTTTTAGCGAATGGTTCACTACTATGTTTGCATGTGCTTACGCTATTGGGCCAGGGCCCAGGATAATCGATCTGCTCCCATCTTGAAGACTCACGAGCCCCACACAATCACATTATTTCGGGAAGTTCGGGCAATTCGGGGCCTAGAACACAAATCCCGAATTACCTGAACTAATTTCGGGTTTTTGAAACTGCCACCCGATTAAGTGCTCGGGATTTTCGGGTTTGGGATATACGGGTTCGGATTTTTCGGGTTCGGGACAGTTTTGTGCCCACCGTGAGGGGAAGCTAGTTTTTACGATCTTTTTAGTTTTCCAGCTTTAGAGGAGAAAATTTGCTCTGATGATACTTTATCTCCCATATGTGATAAACCTAATGATGCTTGTGATATTTTAAATCCTCCTACTGAAAGCATTCCTTTTAAAATACCCAAGAAAATTGTTGAACTTGTCATGGATAACCGTTATTTTGGAGATGGAACTGTCCATCCTAGTGATCATTTACACTTTATGCATGAATTATGCGAGTTATTCAAGTGTGCAGGTATCTCAATGGACCAAGTTAAGAGGAGGCTATTCCCTTTGTCACTTAAGGACAAAGAAAGGGAGTGGTATGAACTACTAGATGATCCTCATTATTTGGAGTGGAAGGAACTTCAATCTCTCTTTTACTCTAAATTTTATCCTTCTCATGAACTATATTTAGAGAGGAATTACATTTGTAATTTTTGGTCTCATGGTGGAGAAAGCATTGCCCAAGCTTGGGGAAGACTGGAAACATTAATACTCAAATGACCTAACCATGAGCTTCCACAGGAAATAATTGTTACTAATTTTTATGCAGGGCTTTCAGGACATTGGAAGGATTATCTAGATGTCTGTTCAGAGGGTTCTTTTTGTAGTAAGAAGTTTGAAGCTAAGTGGGATCTTCTTGAGAGAATTCGAATCAATAGTGAAGATTGGAATAACAACAAAGGTAAAGAATCAGGTATAAACTATGAGTATGATTGCATTAAGAATTTTGCTGAAACTGCTGATTTTCATGAGCTTAATGCTAAATATGGTCTTGATCCTCAAATAGCTGTCGGTTGGTATAGATCCTTTGCTTCTTATATTAATATTCCTAAAAAATGGGGACATATATCATGAACCTTTTAAAGACACTTGCATGAAAAATGAAATTGTTATTGATGATTGCAATAAACATGCTCAAACTTCTGAAAGTACTATTTCTTATAAGCATGTTAATTTCTGTGGAGCACTTAGACCTTGTGAAAAGAATCCAATCGAAGAATAATATTGTATCCATCATAGGAATGAAAAAACTAGAATGTGGGATAGGGCTCTAAATGATCTTGGTGAAAAAGTTTGTGCCCTCTATCCTTTTATTTGTGAACTTTGCTGTAAAGTGGGTCATTTTGATATTCAATGCTCAAGCCATGATAGTAGCCTTTCGAATCCTATGAGTACTGCAAGTTTGTATTGTGATGACATGATCACCCCTAATGAGAATGATGAACTTACATTATTTTTGGGGTGTGAAGAGTTATTAAGAAAAACTTTTTTGATTGATATGAGTGCTTTTGATATGAATAGTGTCTTGCATGAATGCCATCTTTATTGTGTTGAAAATTGCCATGCAAATACTTACATACAAAATATTCTAAAAAAGGACACTTTACCAAAATATGACATGACTAATATGAGTTTTGTTCTTATTAATGAGGACGAGGAATCCTCCAAAGTTCTTTCTATTATTTCTGACAGTAAACCAGGGTATGTGGAGAAGCTTCCTTTTAAGCCTCTCCCTCCTAAAGAGGGGAAGAAGAAGAAGAAAAAGAGGAGTAAAAGGAGAGAGGTAACGGTATCTCTCCCTAAGCATGTTTCTCATATTACAGCTTTTGCTGATGAGTCTAAACTCGATGATTTTCCTATGCCTGTTATTTATGAAAGTGATCATGATTGGGAGAAACACACTACTTTTGATATTGAAAATCTGTTTGGTACCAATTCTGAAAACGATGATATTAATAATTTTTTGTACTATTAGTACTATCCATGCTCCTTCTAATGTTAATATAGAAATCTCTAAACTTGTGGATGATGTGTTTTAAAATCCCTTTACTATTACCGGATTCATCGGCACGTAGTCCGGATCCCCGGTCTACTACTCCTTGTAACCATGCTAGTCATAACCAATTATGCATACCCAAGCATCCACGAGTCGGATGAAACTGGTGGAACGGGACCAAAGTTATACAGAGCTGCTATGTGTCCAGAAAGTGCAACAACAACCGAGGGTTACTGGGGTTACCTCGCCCCAGGCCGATCACATCGACAGGCGGGCTCGGACATGGATCATCGGCTCCACAACCCCTCGACTGCGACAACTATGCAGGCATAGCCAAAACTGTATAACAATGAGCTCGAAACCAACAACCGATCAAAGCAACACTCTAGACATGAATAGCAACATAATTTGCTTTCCGTTGTCTGATGTAATGTTGGGTCGTGTGACCTCTGTTTGTAAGCTACTCTAGTATCACTTGCTTAATAAATCTTCATGTCTAGAGTGCTGCTTTGATCGGTTGTTGGTTTCGAGCCCGTTGTTATACAGTTTTGGCTATGCCTGCATAGATGTCGCAGTCGAGGGGTTGTGGAGCCGATGATCCATGTCCGAGCCCTCCTGTCGATGTGATCGGCCTGGGGCGAGGTAACCCCAGTAACCCTCGATTGTTGTTGCACTTTCTGGACACATAGCAGCTCTGTATAACTTTGGCCCCGTTCCTTCAGTTTCATCCGACTCGTGGACGCTTGGGTATGCATAATTGGTTATGACTAGCATGGATACAAGGAGTAGTAGACCGGGGATCCGGACTACGTGCCGATGAATCCGGTCTGCCTGCCGTTGTTTGTTGCGGCCGGGGCTGGTAACCCTGAAGCCCTTGTGAGTCCATGGCTAGGAGCACATAACAGTGTGTATATCTCTGGGTCATTATATTGTTGGTACATCTCCTCCTAGTAAAAATGATGATATGTTTACAAATGAACGCCTTTTGGAAGAAAACTATTTTATTGCTTGTGATGATACTATAGCTCCAATATATGATGATTGCAATGATGAATATGACATTTTTAGTCCACCTACTATTGAGGAGAAAATTAATTATGATTTCAATATGCCTCCAGTCTTTGATAATTATTATAAAGAAAATTATAACATAGGCTATAATTACAATCATCCTCATGAAACTTGCCATAATTATGGTGGGATTACCCAAAACCATCTCTTTAATATGAAACTTGTCTATCATGTTAAAGTTCTTTATGATAATCCTACTCCCGTTGTTATTAATAAGAATGACTATGCTTATGTGGAGAGTATTAATTCTTTTATGCATGTGGCTCATGATAAGAATGTTTTATGTAATAGCTATATTGTTAATTTTATTCATGATGCTACTGAAGATTATTATGAGATAGGGAAACATGGTTTTATGCATCTCAACAATATTAAGTTTCCTCTCTTTATGTTTAAATTTTTTAAGTTGCACTTATTTTGTCTTCCTATGCTAGTCACTTTGTGCTTCGTTGACTTGTTTTTCTAGAAGATTATTTTTAATAGGAAGTGGGTTAGACTTAAATGTGTTTTATATTGCTTCTTGATGCTCTCTGGTTGTGCTTCCAGTCTTATTTCTCATGTGAGCATCTTCTCAAATTATCATGCCTAGCTAAAAGTCTTTAAAGAAAAGCACTTCTTGGGAGATAACCCATGTTTTTATTTTTGCATTGTTTTTATTTGTTTTCTTTGAGTCAAGGGTTTGTATAGTTATGTAGAAACTCCTTTGTATCTTTATTTTCATGTATTAGTTGATCCAAGTAAAGCCTCTAGTGGAAAGTTGAGACTATATTTCGGATTTCTGCGCAGGAAACAGATTTCTGCTGTCCACTGTTAAAATCGTGTAAAATCACAGAAAAGTCAAAATGACCTGGGTTTTTTTTTGCGTAATACTGGGCTATATACGCAACTTTTCTTAGTTGAACACTTTTTTATTTGAGCAACAGAAGATTTTTGAAAAAAATCATCTTTACCTGCTGTCCTGTTTTGACAGTTTTCTGCCAATAATTGCATTTGCATCTTAATCTCTTTCTTTTGGTGTTCTTTTGAGAAAAAGAGTTTTAAAAGAAGTTGTGACAGTAGCTAATGTGTTTATGAGTGTTAGGCTTATGTTGAAACTGAACCATGTGAATTTATTATTTCGATTTGCACTAACGTTGCTATTGAAGATTGTGAGAAGTTTGGTGTGAAGGAAGTTTTCAAGGGTCAAGAGAAGAGGATGATATGATGTGATCAAGAAGAGAGAAAAGCCTAAGTTTGGGGATGCCCCGGTGGTACATAGTAGCAAATTCCAAGAAGACTCAATCATCTATGTTTGACAAATTTTTGTACAACAAAATTCTATATTATATATATACACACACGATAAATTAGCAAAAAAAAAAAAAATCTTAATGACGTGTGGGGCCCACGCCAGACAAAATATTTATGAAAATGTCTATACATGATATTGGTCTCTTTTCGTAGAGTTCGTTATGCACACCATGATGGTGCAAACGGATTAAAATTATAATTCACCGTTTAAGAGAAATGATCGCCGAAAGTTTGAGTCACTTACACGTACGAAGAAGCTAGAGCTAGCAGCCTGCAATCGATCGATCACATGGGGCTGACCCATCGCATGCATGCATCGTGTTAGTCTAATTTGTTTAATGATGGAGCTTAATTAGCCCATTGGTTTAATTATTATTTGGCCCACTCATGCATCTTAATTATATGTTTGCCTAAGCTGGTCATTATCTTCAAGGACACTTATTTGCACGCAAGTTGGGCTTTAAAGTCGGTACGTTCGGCAGCACTTCCGTGCGCGTTAAGCATTGCAGTTGAGATTGATTGGAGCCAAAACAAATTCTTAAAACGTGCGGGACGGGAATTCTATCCACCGACCTAGAGCTGCCTATATAAGGCACAGCCTAGGGCAGGCCAAAAAAGGCACATACGCACACGGGCAGACGCACGCACCCACGGAGACGCGGAGACGCTGCCACGCACGGAAAAAACATTGGCCGACGAGAGATCGCACAGGCGTAAGGAGGCAAACGAGACCTCATCACCGTTTTGCTCCTTGACGTAGATCCTCGGCTACACCACGCACGTCTTGATCTTGGATCGATTTGCTAGCGGCGACGATCACGAGAGAGACTATCCACCCAAATCGCACCATCCACTCCAATCACGTCCTTCGGTGGCCATGGCGTCATCCGCGAGGAGCTTCTTCGATGGTAAGTGATCAGCGGCTATATCCTATACTTTCCTCCCGAGCAAATTATTCTATGGTGTGTGCATCCGTTGGCCCAATTTATCGTGCAAGTTATCGAAAGTCACACCATCGAAGAGAAGCCATAAATCATGGTTTACCGATGAGATTGATGACAAGAAAATTATTCTATGGTGCGTGCATCCGTTGGTCCAATATATCGTGCAAGTGACCAGAAATTACACCATCGAAGAGAGACCATAAATCATGGTCTCCCGATGAGATTGATGAAGTGTATATGAGTGGGCGCGGGACGTCCTCTACGGGGGTAGTCGACCGCGGCTCTGTACAAACTATGACAAGCGCACACGGCCAATGCCAAGTGCAAAACAGTCCATGCATAAATTTTACCTTGCTCTCACATGGAGGAGGGATTGATCCTATGACTGCACCGCTTCTCATGAGGAGACGAAGATCATATACGCAACATACATCTTGCTCCTACCAAGAAGCACAGTATAATATATTCGACAAGAATCATCCGTCTTGCAAAGTGATATTTTCTCCATCGACATCATGGTCAGGTCTCGGTTGAGACAAAGACCGTATTTCCATTGTTTTATCATACGTCTAGTGCCGACGAGGCATGGCGATATCATGGCGAAGTGCCGACGAGGCCAAGTCACTACTTTATCAACCATGTCACAAACCTACGGGAACGGACACTCCGTTGCTGGGCACCGACGAGGCGATAGCAACACATACGTCCGTGTTTGATGAAATCGGGGTTTACATGACTGGGCACCGACAAGGCGAAAGTCATCCCCTTCATCGACATATCCTATTGGTCACACCAACATGAGGATAATACACGTGACCGGGTATCGGCGAAACAAAGCCACCCGCACGACATATTCATAAATATCACAATGCATATGGATGAGAAATCCAAATATCATGACGACCATCAGCGCAACTTAATCGGAGGTATTCCGTAGGCTCCACCCTACGGATGTAATTAACCGGATGCTTGCAAAAAAAAAGCTCCGGGAATCAATGAACTACGCAATCTCCTGAGTCAGATACTCCATGAGCGCGACGCAGAAGGCAAAGTAGATATAGTTCATGGGGATATGCGATTTGTATTTGTATGATGCAATGATATGAATAAAGAAAGCAATGTTCCCATATATTGTGTTTATTATTGTCCTTCATTATTTTATTTTTCTTGTTTTATTAACAAGATGGCACGCCCGCAATTTGTACTCTCATGTACACATCTAGGGAAAACCCCTAGAACCCCGGGAATAGTTTCCGCTAACCATTTTCTAGCGAAACAAAATTGGCACGCCCGGTGGGACATTGTTCTCCTCCCATCTTTGCTGCGCTCTGAAGGTCGTCAAATTCTATGTTCTTCTGCTCATCAAAATGTCATCAAGGCCGTGACTTAAACATGCAAGTCCTGCTTAGTGCGTTCGACTTATGCATATATTAATTCGTCGCATACGATGATGGTCAAATCTCTCTTGTTGTAAAAGCACATCGTGTTGGATATAAAGTACATATTAAGAGACTTGCATAAAGAGTAAAAGAGGGAAAAGTACTACATGTTTGACAACTTGCTAGTGCAATTTGTTTATTATTAAAGTTCACAAGTTCTCTGCAATGTACTGATCAGAGGATTCCCTTGTGTAGGTGAGTCCTTACCGGCAATCACCATTGAGGAGGCCATGAAGCACTCTTCAGCTTCGTCCTTCATCCAGTTCGGGTCAATGCCACCAATGGCTATCATCGAGCATGGGGGAAAGATCTATGCGCACCGGACGCAAGATCCGTCATGTCCTATTGCTGAATTCAAAAGAGAGCGTAAAGATGCTGCTGTCAAGGCTAGGGAGGACAGAAATACTTTGATGCTCAAAGCTTGCAACATGTTAGGTAGCTTGAAGAATTCCCAGGCAACCTCTGACATGTCAAAAGATAATTTGTCTGTTCAAGCTTTTGAACACCAGAAAGCTGAACTCCTTGAAGGGCTTGATAAAGCCGCTTATGTTCTATCATGGTCGGTGAGCAATGCCCGATCAAGAAAAAATGCCAATGCACTGCGCAACTTCAAGAGGAAGCGCAGTCAAATTAAGAAAATGAGCATTCAATTGAGTAACAATGCTAGCCAAAATGACCTGCCACCTCAGGAGGAAGGAATAAAATATCCTGATCCTGTGGGTGAGCCTTACACCGTTTTTCCAGATCCTTTTACTAGGCAGCCACACCGATTGAAGAAATCGGTGCGGGAAGCAATCATGAACGAGTTTTGGACTCGGACTTTGAAGCGCGTCGCTACCTTTCCAGGATGCGATCCTTCTGTTGGTAATAAGCTAAACCATTTCAATCCAGCCATGCTAGTTTCGGCATGTCACATTACTGCCGGAAATGAGAAGAATGGAAATAAGTTTGATGTATTATCCAATGAGGCCCCAGCGCCTCGCTCTGATGATGTGCAACGTCAGTTGCAGCAGCTCCAAAATCAGTTGAGGACGCTGCAACAGCAAGTCCATGGCCGTGAGCCACTTTCACAAACTGGGGGCATGCCAAGCCACCATGCGCCCATGCAATACTCCCAGCCAACATCACAAAATGGCAATATGCCAAGATTTCAAGCTCGTGGCCCTTATACACAAGCGCCCGAGTCATCGCGGCAAGGTGAAGCTAGACGCCCTAGTTATCGCCCGCAACATGATCGGAGCACGTTGGCTCCACGAAGGCGGTCTCCACCACCTCCTACACATCGGTTAAGGCAACAACAACCTCCACCTCATTGGAACTCTTGGACGCGTCAAGAATGGCGGCCCAAGTCCCCAAGAGAAAACCAACAACATCAAGAACATCGCCAAGACCACACTATATTACCGCATGCAACCTTGAGCAGGGGGCATGGGTATCAAATACCACATTCGCAGCCCATTGAGCGGCGTCCTGAGAACATCCACCCTCAAGCTCCTCCTACTGTGGAAGCTCGAGCAGCTCTCCTTCCAACACCTTCTATCCCTCCAAGAGTTCCATACCCTCCTTCGGTAAACCATCATAAGCGCGATAAACGTAGAAGAAACAGACGAGCTCTTTACCAAGAACTTCAAGAACTTGTCCTTGGTAATGTCCATGTTCGGGTTAGATCGGATGGGCGCGTTCATCCTTTCTATGGTAAAATCACCTTGAGACTGTCACCAACACTGTTGCAAGATCAGAGGTACAAGTACCTTGTTGAACGCCTTGTACCAAAACCACCACAACAAAATGAGGAAACCAGCGAGAGGCCAGAGGTGCCTCCCCATGATTCAACAGTGCCCCATCAAAGGGATACTTGTGAGAAAGAACAAGCAGTGACCCCTCACAAGGGAACTACTAGCTTAAAGCCTAAAACGTCTATTCAGCTTATGGAGATAGATGAGACAAGATTGCCTTCACCAACTCCCTTGGAGGATGCTGGGAAGGAAAACCATGATTTAGCACATGTTGCAATACCAGAACAAAATGCTTCATCACCATCTCACAGAAACGAGCTGTCAAACAGCCCCATGAATCTGGTTCCACAAGGTGGAGACGATGTTGGGAAACAAAAGATGAATGGTGTTGAGGGAGAAGTAAAAAACAATACTGCAAAGGACACAGTGATATGTGGCACTTTGAGTGAACGTAATGAACACGTTCATCAGGAAAACTGGGTTCCCCCGCCAGTTGAAAAAGAATTCTCATATCCTTCGGACGAAGAGATCGTCCCAAATCCTAAAGCCTCATTTTCCAAAGATTTCTTGCATCTTGGGAAAGTGCGTGATTGGTTCAAGGGCTCAGAACGAGAAAATAATGACAAGGAAGCGCCGTCTTCATCGGCCGCACCTTGTCTTCCTATTACAGATGCACCTTCATCACCAATGGAGGAAACACAATATTCTCGTCCTTATGTGTCGCTGTTATCACGACTGCCGCAAGACCCTGTTTTGCTCCAGCAATATATAGAGCGCGAAGGGATGGCGACTCGCCTAAAATCTATCGCATCACAAAGAGTGGAAAGTAGCTCTACTCATTTAGAAGGAGAAGAGGGTCATGCAAGGGATGATTCTGACATAGACTCTAACTCCTCATTACAGAGACTATCAGAATCTCCTCGCTACTCCGAGTTGGCACCTTCTATGGTGTCAGAGGAAGAATGCGAACTCGAAGATGGAAACACCGTACCCGCCCATGTGATCTCGGAAGAGAAAACTGGTACGGAGGATGGTGGTCCACATAATGGAGCTGAAACCATATTGAACACTGATCTGGCTGCATCAGGGTCTCGTGATCAGCGACTAGAGTTGCAGTTAAACTCTCAGAAACAACAGTTAGATCAACTAACAACAAAGTTTGATCAACTAGTGAAATTCCTTACTGGATCCGACCAAGTTTTACCCAACGTCGTGGCCCCAAAAGTCACGGATCCACAAATGGAAGAGTTGGAAGCATCTAGAATGACGGAGGCCGCTAAACAAGCGCCCCAAGTTCTTACAAGTGTTGCTGTTTTACCAAATAGTCCAACACCCCAACCAGATATGCTTAGAGATTATCATAGTATTATTGAGGACATGGTTAACAAGAAGGTGAAGCAGATGAATGTGGAACAGACTCCTCAAAGCTCTGAAAGTGAGCTTGATAAGCCATATGAGTCATGGCATGATCTCGTGGGCTTCCCGGCAGGCTGGCATCCACCCAAGTTTCGTCAATTTGATGGAACGGGAGACGCAAGGGAACACCTAGCCTATTTTGAGGCAACATGTGGAGATACTGCTCGCAATCCTTCACTCCTATTGCGGCAGTTCTCAGGTTCTTTGACAGGCGCTGCCTTTCACTGGTATAGTCGCCTTCCTGTCGGTTCTATTCCTGATTGGAAAAGTATGAAAAATCTATTCCGATCTCATTTTGTAACAATGAAAAAAGATTTCTCAGTGGTCGAGCTTGCTCAAGTTCGACAAAAACATGATGAAAAGATTGATGACTATATAGTAAGGTTTCGCAATAGCTTTGTGCGACTTGCAAGAGAAATGCACACAGAAGATGCCATTGAAATGTGCGTCCATGGAATGCAACAACATTGGTCTCTTGAGGTGTCCAGACGGGAACCTAAAACATTCAGTGCACTTAGCTCGGCAGTGGCCGCGACTAAGTTGGAGTTTGAAAAATCTCCTCAAATTATGGAGTTGTATAAGAATGCTAGTACACAAGATCATGCCAAGCGTTTCAACTCAACAGCAAAACCAAACATTATGAACAAACCCAAGACACCCAATGAGGTGAATACAACCAGGGTTATGCAAGTAAATCCCGTGCCTATGTTAGGCATGAGAAATGAACCAGGAGGGGCAAGGCAACGTCCCAGCCTGCAAGAGCTCCTTAGGAAACAATACATATTCCGAAGAGAAATGATAAAGGGGTTCTTCAATCAAGTGATTGCGCACAACCACTTGGCCTTGCCTGATCCAAAACGTCCCGATCAAGCTCACATGAAGGATAACCATTTATATTGTCCATACCATCAATATGTGGGTCATGTCATTGAGGATTGTGTTGCCTTTAAGGAATGGCTCCAACGAGCGATCGATGAAAAAAGACTTCAAATACAACCCGATGCTAGAAACCCAAACTATCATGCTGTAAATATGGTGACCGTAGAGAATGGTCCTATGTGTAAACAAGGAAAGGAGACATGGGTGCCGTTGTCCCAAGTCGAGGAAAAGCTATCGAACCTAAGAGTAAGAAACACGACTCTTAGAGCTGGCGATAGAGCTACAACACATGAGGCCAAGCCATATAGGCCTTCCCTTAGAAGATCACATGAACAAGGAACGCCTTTCCTGGCTCCTTACTACCACAATCCAAAGCCTCTTAGATGGTACAACCCGGGCCAGCGCCGCATGCCACCGAGGTTTGTGCCAAGGTCTGAGGGTGATGAGTCATACCCTCGACCAAGGATACTTCCCACTTTGGAGCAGTTCATGCCTCGCATTTGGAGGAAAATATCTAGTTCTACGGGAGAGAAGACGGAGGAAGATACTCCACAGCCTTCACCAAGCAAAGCTGCATGCAATGTCATACTTGACTATTCTTCAGATACTAGCGTCTCTTCTAACGATGCAGTAACACCACATGAAAGAGAGGCTCTACATGCAGAAAGTGCATCGCATGAGTCTCAAGTTGAAGTGAATATGAACCTTCGAGGAGGAAAGGTTCTGCAAGAGCTTCATAAAATCCCACCCAAGAAAGTTGCAAGAGAAAAGATAGATGATCCGAAAGAGGTTGTCGCTGAAAAGCGGGATGTCTTGGAAGGTCCCGCTGAGGGTGATGGGGCATCTCCAAGCATAGACTATAACATAGTGGCACACTTGAAACGCATACCAGCACTTTTAAGTGTATATGATGCGTTGATGTTGGTACCTGAACTTCGGCAAGCTCTTATCCAGGCGTTAGAAGACCCAAAACGCTATGAAGTGACAATGGCAAAGCATAATATAACATGCAACTTTTTGAGTTCAAATCAGATTACCTTCACTGAGGAAGATAAAGTGATTATAGATGATAATCATAATCGTCCACTTTACATAGAAGGAAACATTGGAAATGCTCACTTGAGACGTATCCTCATTGACCCTGGTTCTGCGGTCAATATCTTACCTATCCGAAGCTTAACCCGCGCTGGCTTCACGTTGGATGACTTGGAGCCAACTGAAGTTGTCATTTGTGGTTTTGATAATCAAGGAAGGTCGGCATTGGGCTCTATTGCTCTAAAAATTCAAATGTCCACCTTCAGTTTTAAGGTGCGCTTCTTTGTTATTGAAGCAAAGACCTCATATTCAGCACTATTGGGTAGACCATGGATACACAAGTATCAAGTAGTCCCCTCTACACTACACCAATGCTTAAAATTTGTGGATGGAAGTGGTGAGCAACACCGCATAGCTGGTAATCCAAACCCTTACACCATCCAAGAAGCACATCATGCTGATGCAAAATATTACTTCCCAAGCGAGGAGCCGCAAACCCAACAAGGAAGGGTGGCCCCTCCCGCAGATATACTCATCACGCCCAACTCTACCCCTTCTCTGGGGACCGAGTCCTTAGGCAAGCACATTTCATCGATAAAATCCTCAAGTAGAGGTCGCGGGAGAGGACGAACCTCCATGACAATGCCTCGCTATGGTCGCTCTCATTTTGGTAATGAGGACTTCCTCATTGCTACACTACAAACACCATCACCCTTGTCGAGTGGGGAAGCCTCCGCTACGGCTCCACTCGTATTGAGGTCTGTCTCCGAGCCTTCTAATGTTCATGGTCTTAAAAATAAAGAGTCTTTCACCCTTTTAACAATGTCTCCACCTGACATTGTATCTAATACAAGTTATGCATGTGCAGGAGTTCCTAAACTCCTTAATAGCGCGGGCAAAGCACCCTCCTCCATTGTGCTACAGTTGCCCACAACTGAAGGTTCCACGCTATCGGAAGGAACTGTAAAGAAAAGGGTTGAGGAGATAGAGAAATCAAGGGGAGCTATACTAAAACAGCCCCCGTCCATGTATGTATCAGTAACAATGCCACTGGAAGTCCGTTTGGTCCCAGGACAACACAAAGGTTCTGACCCTACCCTGTTTTATAAGGTACCATGGTCACAACCTTGTGACTTTATACTTAATCTTTCTCCCTCTTGCTTTGGCATTGATGTAGTTTCAACTACTATGAAAGCAGAACCTAGAATGGTTCGCTTATTGGAAAAAGCAGGAATTAAACTCCAAACAAATTTCAGGTTACCGTCGCCACCCGCCATTTGCGAGGAGTGGTGGGAACAAGCCGAGAAGCTTGTTAAGAGTAAAAACAAGACGCAACCAAAGTACGGTTTGGGATATATCCGCTCTGAATCCTGTGAAAACAAGGATGGAGAGTATGACGTTGTGCAACATTTTACATGCCATATGACTTATGTATATGATTCTCAAGATGATGGAAAGAAAAAACCGACATCTCACGTGGATGATCGTACTTATTTCTACCAGACCTCACACCAACCTCGTTCTTTCTATGCCGCCCTAAATGCACATGATGGAATAAAGAATAAAAATTATCTTCTATCTCAGGTGCATAGAGCCATGCCAATTAATCAAGGAGAGGTTCTTGATGCCGCTCCCGCCCCTCTACAGCTTGAGGATGGTGGGCAATGCACTATTGATGAGCTTGTCGAGATTAATTTGGGTACGGAGGATGACCCACGTCCTACTTTTGTCAGTGCCTCTCTCACACTGCAAGAACGGGAAAGTTACCGAGAATTCTTGATAGAGTTTCGGGACTGCTTTGCATGGTCATATAAAGAAATGCCAGGGCTTGACCCCCAGGTCGCCACTCACAAGCTAGCGATTGATCCCCAGTTCAGGCCAGTAAAGCAGCAACCACGCCGCTTTCGCTCAGAACTACAAGATAGTATCATCGCCGAGGTGGACAAACTCATCACCGCCGGCTTCATAAAAGAGGTACAATATGCTCGTTGGCTAGCAAATATTGTCCCGGTAGAAAAAAAGAATGGGCAAATACGGATATGTGTCGACTTCCGAGACCTGAACCGTGCTTGCCCCAAAGATGATTTCCCTATACCCATCACTGAGATCGTTATTGATTCTACTACAGGTTATGGTGCCTTGTCCTTCATGGACGGATCATCCGGCTATAATCAAATTAAGATGGATGAGCACGATGCAATTGACACTGCCTTCCGAACGCCCAAGGGCAATTTCTATTATACTGTAATGCCTTTCGGACTAAAAAATGCAGGTGCAACATATCAACGCGCCATGACTTGTGTTTTGGGAGAACTTATCCATGATTCTGTGGAATGTTACGTCGACGACATGGTTGTCAAAACCAGAGATCGCCTGCAGCATCAGGATGATTTAAGAGTCGTCTTTACTCGTCTGAGGAAACATCAACTAAAGATGAATCCTCTAAAATGTGCCTTTGCCGTACAATCTGGTCTATTTTTGGGTTTCATTGTGCATCACCGTGGCATCGAGATCTCACCAAAGAACATTAAAGCAATACGAGACATGCCGCCGCCTAAGAACCTGAAAGAGTTAAAATCCTTACAAGGTCATTTGGCGTATATACGTCGTTTTATATCTAACCTCTCAGGGCGTACCCAACCCTTCACGAGACTGATGAGGAAAGGTGTCCCCTTTGAATGGGACGAGCAATGTCAAAACGCGCTTGAAAGTATTAAGCGATATCTATTAAACCCTCCTGTCCTAGCCGCTCCGACTAGAGGACGGCCACTTATTCTTTATATTGCTGCCCAGCCCTCCTCGGTTGGTGCACTACTGGCTCAACACAATGATGAAGGGAAAGAAGTAGCCTGCTACTATCTGAGTCGTACCATGGCTGGTGCTGAGCATAATTATTCGGCCATAGAAAAGTTGTGTTTAACGCTAATTTTTGCCCTAAAAAAGTTACGACATTATATGCTAGCGCACGAGATACAACTTGTGGCACGTGCCGATCCCTTAAAGTATGTGCTAAATCAACCTGTGCTCATGGGCCGCCTCGGTAAATGGGCCGTGTCCATGATGGAATATGATATTACTTATGTCCCACAGAAGGCAATTAAAGGTCAAGCATTGGCTGATTTTCTTGCAGCACATCCACTGCCCGACGACTCTCCATTGATTGTTGAGTTGCCTGATGAGGAAGTATTTACCGTCGACATCGATTCCCAATGGGAACTTTATTTCGATGGAGCCGCTCGCACAGAGATGGATCCCGATGGAGAAGTTAAACGACGAGCCGGCGCAGGCTTGGTTTTCAAGACCCCTCAAGGGGGCACCATACACCACTCTTTTTCCCTCCTCAAAGAGGAGTGCACCAATAATGAAGCCGAATATGAGGCTCTTCTTTTTGGCCTCCTTCTAGCACTCTCCATGGATGTGCGGAACATATTAGTATACGGAGATTCTCAGCTTATCATTCGCCAAGTAAACAATATATATGAAGTACGTAAACCAGAACTGGTCCCATATCACATGGCAGCCCAAGTTCTCATGAGGAAATTCGAGCACGTACAATTATTTCATGTTCCAAGGAGTAAGAATGCCTCAGCAGACGCATTGGCTAAACTTGCAGCAGCGTTAGTGCTCCCCCAAGGGGAACCCGCTCAAGTACAAATAGAGGAAAGGTGGCTCCTCCCAGCCGTACTGGAACTAATCCCACCTGAATATGAAGTAAACCACGTGGTTTCCAATGTCAGTCATGATGACGATTGGCGCAAGCCATTTCTAGATTACTTTAACCATGGGATACTCCCGAGTGATAGAGTGGAAAGGCGCAGGTTGCAGCGACGCCTGCCTTCCTACGTAATTAAAGCAAGGACTTTATACCGGCGCGCTTTTGGACAAGAGATGCTACTACGGTGTGTGTCTAGAAATGAAGCAGACCATGTTTTGCAAGAGGTCCACCATGGTGTTTGCGGTGGGCATCAAAGTGGACCAAAAATGTATCATAGTATCAAACTAAGTGGCTACTATTGGCCTGGGGTCATGAAAGATTGCCTTAACATAGCGAGGGCATGCCACAGTTGTCAAATCCACGGTGTTATAAAACACCAACCACCAGTCCCTCTACACCCAACCGTACCCGCATGGCCTTTTGATGCATGGGGTATAGATGTTGTTGGTCCATTTGATCCCCCATCCTCCAAGGGGCACAAATTCATACTTGCTGCCACGGACTATTTCTCTAGGTGGGCGGAAGCAGTACCACTAAGTGAAGTAAAAACCGACAATGTTATAAACTTTCTAGAGCGTAATATCATTTATCGCTTTGGAGTCCCACATCGCATTACCTCCGATAATGCCAAGGCTTTTAAGTCGCATAAAATGGTCCGGTTCATGACCAAGTATAAGATTCAGTGGAATTACTCTACAGGGTACTATCCACAGGCCAATGGCTTAATTGAAGCATTTAATAAGACCCTTGGCCAAATCTTGAAAAAGACGGTACACAAACATCACCGTGACTGGCATGATCGTCTCTATGAAGCTCTTTGGGCATATCGTGTTACGGTTCGTACACCAACCCAAGCCACTCCATATGCTTTAGTCTATGGCAGTGAGGCCGTTCTCCCTCTAGAGGTGGAAATTCCATCTCTAAGAGTGGCCATACATGATGATATTACCCAAGACGAGCAAATTCGGCTGCGATTTCAGCAGCTGGATTCCTTGGAAGAAGATCGACTCAACGCGCTCCAAGATTTAGAGCTATATCGCCGAAACATGGTACGCGCATACGATAAGCTCGTTAAACCACAAGTTTTCCGTAAGGGAGAACTAGTTCTTGTACTCCGGCGCCCCATCGTGGTAAAAGGTAAAGCGAAAGGAAAACTTGAGCCTAAATGGGAAGGGCCATTTGTCATTGAGCAAGTGTACGATGGCGGTGCTTACCAGCTGATCGATCAACATGGTGAACGCCCAATGCCACCTATCAATGGGAGGTATCTAAAGAAATATTACGCGTGATCATTTCCGCATACCGACATTTCTCTCTCTCATTTGTTTCCGTTTTTCTCTCTTTGTTTTCTTTGCTTTAAAAAGAAAAATGTTTTATTAAACCATGGACTATCATGTCCTACATTAAAATGGCTTTCCCCAATCACACAAAGCTCGTGACCGATGATTTGGCTGCCCTATGACTTGTCTAGAGGAAGCACGGTGTAAATCGTGGTAAGTGGAGCGGCACCTATACCCACAACTCACCGTATATGTTCCGAGAGGCAACGGAGGAGACTACTTGGGACACTTCCGAGTAATGAGGTCCCATTTCCCCGTGCTTCTGGATGTGCCTTGGGTTCGTAGAGACACCTCGCCCCAGGGAAGATCCTAGGAAAAGATCAGGAAAGGGCTGCCTAATCCAACATAAGTTGGACTTGGTGTGTAGCCACTTGGCAACCCTGGGGTGGGCCACCAAAAAGCCCCACATAATATGCCTGAGGGTTTTTAGTCCACCAAGGTGGATGGCTACCTTCCAAGTTCGCAAGGTGGTTCCCCGAAGAAATATCAATGATCTTCCAGCAAATTCGAGCAATCAAGCTAATGAAGCAAGTTCCAAGCAAGTTCAGAAAAAAAATATACATCATGAA
The DNA here is from genome assembly GCA_028641055.1 of Alopecurus myosuroides. Classification (NCBI taxonomy): domain Eukaryota; kingdom Viridiplantae; phylum Streptophyta; class Magnoliopsida; order Poales; family Poaceae; genus Alopecurus; species Alopecurus myosuroides. Next base: position 289,577,361 of record CM054063.1, on the reverse strand, counting down.
AAAAAAGGGTCATACAAGCAATCCTCATAGAAAGAAAGTCTCCATAAGTTCCAAGCAAGACCAGCGGTTCTGGGAAGTAAGGGGATCATTGGAAAGAAGGCGGTTCGTAGTCATTCACCACCCCTCATCAAAGGCATGATAAACTATTACAAGCTGTTATCCCAAAACTAGTTATCCTAACTCCTCCTCACCCATGTTTTCTGCGTTCTTGAAGCATGGAAGGAAGCGTGGTGGAGCTATGTGGTTACTCATTACCCCGATGGGCCAGGGTACGATTCTTTGTTGCCTCTCGGGATCACCCCAAGCACAACACCCTCATACACACACATACACACATAAAATGAAAGGTTACTGAATCATAACCGTCATGGTTCTTCGACGGTTCCCAATGACAAAGTCCTTCGGCAGCCTTTTCTGATATCACACTCATAGCTAGTGTTTAGCGAAAAAGCCAAAATCTCCAATAAAACAAAAAAACCTTTGTTTTGCTTTTCATGGTTTTGTTTCTTCCGTGTGTTTCTTATGTATGCTCATGATCCATGACGTTTCTTCATGAGGCTCGTGCAACTTCTTCTATACTAAAACAACCTTGCTCGGTGCATGCAAGGCGTCATTGTTTGTCGTCCACCAACTACAGACTATACAAACGTATGTATCGCCGCTGGGGGCATTTTCCCTCCACTGATCATACCAACCACGCTGGGGGCGTTTTCCCTCCACTGATCATATCAACAACGCTGGGGGTATTTTCCCTCCACTGATCATACCGACCACCCTGGAGGCACCATTGTTGCCTAGTTCATCTACATCGTCGACGACGTTCCGACGCTTCAACTATTGGGAGCAGCAAGGTGCGCCAGTGCGGCCAGTGCTAAGCTGTGAAACCCCTCGAGTCTGATGGCTGGCATCGTTCATTTTCTTACGATCGCATCAAAATCGGGAAAAAATTTATGGGAGCAGTTCAACACATCATTGCGGTCAGTGTCGACCTGTGAAACCCTTCAAGTTTGATGGCTGGCACCAACATCATTTTATGGTCGCATCTTATTTGATGAATTATATCTTACAATGCCTACGCCATCGGCTGGCACCATATTGTATCTGGTCGCGATGGGAATAAATAAGAGCATGATCCCTATATGGCATGGGTATATGTTTTTTTTTCTTTTGTCGTATTACTTTGTAATACTACTCGTCCTTATGGGTGTTCATTGAATAATAGCACGGTCTTGCGCTATCAAATAAAATAAGTGTTTTGTTCACGTATTTTCATTGACATATATGGTGTGAATACTTCACTGTATGTTGTCATCATAAATCATAAGTGTGTTTCTTAGTAAGGCCAAAACCTTATTCGAATTCTATGATGAAATTTTGTCAGCCTTTAGCAATGGACTGATGAGGCGAGCTGCTATCAGCTAGCCACAATGATATTGGTAGCATATGATACGTACACAATTGGCGTCACTACATTGGAAAATTTCCCAAGTTGACTTCGTGCTGTCACACAAACTCTACTCGACGGGTCATCACCCGGTATAATTTTTCAGCTAAATCGATACCATTCAAAAAGTGTGAGGGAACCACAAAGAGCTAGCTTAAGCATATCACGTATGAGAAAACCGGTGCATGGGCTAACAGAGACGATGTGTGTGGCCGGCCCGGAAAATACGTACTCAGCAACACGGTTAGGCTAATTGTTGCTATTAAAAAAGTGGGCAAATTAGAAAAGGAAAGAGATGGCTCCATAAGGTTCAGCTGGGAGCATAATCTATATATTGGTACGAACACAACCGATTAGCACAAACGACATGTTTGTCCGGCCCGGAAAACAAATAGAGGGAGTTCATAAGGACAAAGAAATCGGAATGATAATACCATTGATAAACAGAGATAGAGGGAATATGTGTTGTTCGAAAATAAAAGGTCCGAAATATGAATGAATTTTAAACAAATAAATAGTTTCTACTATGGGCGCTAACAGTCTAATATATCCCTAAGGCGATTAATTTTCCTGAGAAGCACACGCTGTGATAAACTCATGTATAGCGTACATCTGTGGAGAAAAGCCCAGCTCATCTGTCTCAACAAAGTTCTTTGTGATTTGATCAAGCTCCTGCAAATACTGCTCATCCCTCAACAAAAGATTTTCTAGTGCAGCCTTGAGACTCATAGTGTTCCGAACACGCTCACGATGGGCGGACAAATATTTCGTTGTCTGGACGAGCGACTCTCCAAATGAACTATCATCTTTTAGCATCTGAAGCTCGGACTGCAATTCTTTAATTTGAGCTTCTACGTCTGTGATGCGCGACAAACGATTTTGTTCTTTGCACTCTTGCCCTTTGATCTGGCCCTCAAAGGTGGATGTAATAGCATCCAAGGAAGTACATGCAACTGCTACCTTACCAACGAGAGTATTAACTATAGATGCTCGTTCTTGAGAGTGTTCTCTTTGCGAAGCAATTCCTGAGGCCAACTCGGACGTATCTCGTTCATATGCTGTTTGTAAAGTAGCAAGTCCCTTCATTAGACGAACCACTTCTGAAGGCGGGTTGTCGAAGATCCTATTCCAAAACTTGAGAATATTAGTTATCGCCGAAACCATTGAGGCTTTGTCCACTGGATACTCGCCAAGTATCATCTTGAGCTTTTTAAGATCCGCTTGGACATAAGTTACACAGTGCGCTGATTCACTGTCGGTCAAACCTCCCAAATCAACAGGATTCTCCTTACTAAATGCATTACTCAGTAATAGATTTCTGATGTCTACGGCTGCAGTTGAACTGGCCAAGTTTTGACGTAGTTTCTCTTCAACGTCCTCATGATGTTTGTTGCACTCCTTGGCAATGGACTCATAGATTTTCTTTGACTCCTCGTCGAAAGATTCTGAGAAAATATAGAGACAAGGAGAAGTAAGTATATATATATATATATAAATGAGACAATACGTGAATAAATAGGCACACGATGTGTTATTGAATCATAAGTTTGTGTGGCCTCTCGTTCACAAGAGAGAGGCTGATCATACTACACAAGGACACGTGTAAAAATATTTATACAAAGGAAATGCTAAATATATATATATATACCTTGCCCTACGATCTTCGTCTTCTTCGACGATGGTGCAATATCTTCAATGGAGTCATCTGCACTCCGCTTGAGCATGGATGTGGTGTTCGCACTCGGTGTCACCATATGACTCTTCGGTGAACATACTGAGGTAGCGTCTGGCATCGACGGTGATGATATATGGCCAAGGATAGTACGCGGCGATGCCTGAAAAAAAACTCTCATCAATCCTAAGACCCAAACAGTCAACACCGGAAAGGTCATCATCCGAAAGCTCAAGACCCGAGAGGTCAAGATCAAAAATTTCAGAATCCGAAGGGTCGACTGTATTCATAAAAAATGAGCTCGGGTCGTCAGTGGGTACATGCACTCCGCTATTGGAAGCGGCAGCCGAAGCCGGCTCCATACTCGAATCTTGCGGAGGCACGAGCTGCTCCTCAGACACGTCGCTAGCTTTACTGGCAATATGTTGTTTGACCAAGTCAATACTTTTCCCTGATCGATCATTCCATGCGGCGCTGGCATCACACTGTTTACGCGCATCGGAAATTTGCTGTCCATGCCCTGCGAATGAATTCTCTAAGTTCAGCAGACCACGACACATTTATACCCGTACATGCTAATGATAGCAAAAGAAAACTGAATGCATGTACGTGCATGATAGCAAAAGAAAACTGAACATGCATAAAAAAAAAATCAATAAAGTCTGAATGTATGTGATGAATATAAAGCAAGAAAAAAAGACACAGAGGAGCATCGTACCGTTCGGTGGATTTGAGTCAATCTGTTGCAACAGGACACCATCAGATGTTCGTGGACGCAAACAAAAAGATTCAGGTGCCTGGAGAAAAGCAAATGCCTTATTACACCAGGCAATATACTCCATCGTGCGTCTTGGTTGTCTTCTGGTAGGCTGTACAAAAATTTTGTGACCGACCGGTCGATGAAAGCAAAGATGTCGTCGACCAAGAAGCTCTAGCGATTCTTCATGGGAATTGATCAAGTAACTAGGGAAATCTAGCCTGTTTATCCTTGTCTCCCTGTCTTCCGAGGGCATGTCCAATTCAGGGACATGTTGATCACAATTGAACATCCGAGCAAACCGGTGCGGGCAATACACCTGATTGTCATGGCGCTCGCCCTGTCTATGCAGGATTCCGCCAACAGTACAACTGATAAGTAAGTCAACGGCCGCAATGGAGATTGTGTCTGAACCATAATGCTGAGCACGGCCATCATGTATCCAAACCACGTTCCCCGAGCTAGGAAAGCGTACAATGGATCTTCCAAGGAAATTCAAAGAACGTAGACTGCTTCCAATATCGTCAAACTCCCAAAAAAGTTTATGAGCATTTATGAGAGACGTCGGCTCTCTCCGAACCGAATCAATAACAAAAGGGGCGGAAGGAGTTGGACACTTTAAAGATGCGGATATTGGGAAATCTTTCATGAATGAGGCAAACCATCCCATGATGAAATGCCCCGGAACAAATAGATCACATTTACTAGCAGATGCTGACCCTGTCACAATGTGATGGTGAAAATCATCCAGGCTGCGGTACAAGAATGCCAAACTTGCTGCCCCAATAGCTCGACGGCTTCCCTCTGCCAGCTTCACGGCCATAACAAAAACCTCAGGACGGATGTATTTACCCGCTTCTGTAGGAACACAATAGGTGCAAAGCCATGCCGCAATAAAGGCTGCACGAAACACCACCAAAGGATATGTCGGGCGGTAATGCATTGCTTTGTCGCCCAAGCAGGCGGACATACGGTCATCTTGAATCTCAACACGGAAACCTTTTTTTAGCAACAACGGGTCATCTATGTCGGCATAACAGTCTGACAATATAGATCCAAATGAGCGGGTCTTGTCATCGAAAAAGAAATCGACCCAGGCGTCAATGGTTACAAGCCCAACGCATGAAGTACGTTGTACTGGACATATGCTTGTGTATATGCTGTACAAAGTTTTCACATGTCCTTGCACCGTCCCACGCAGAGGGATGTATTCTTCATAGAGTCGCCCAGAGAAAGGTATACCCATAGCATCATACATGGTGTGAAGCGGATAACCCATCTCCCCTTGGCTGGTAACCAGAGTATGCCCGTCAACGTTCCAATATGTCAGGAAAGCAGCAATCAGGGAGGGATCAACATGGCAACGGTAGATTGAAGCTGTGATTCCTCTAGCAATATCAGCCTTCTTTAAATATTCAGCATCTTCTGAATTTAATAGCATCATGCGTGCCCATATCAATAGCTTGCGGCACTCCAAGACATTTGTGCGAACGCGATGTGGGTAGTCGTCAATCCATCTCGTGGAAGCTGATTGAATGAACTTTTGAGCCATAGTGGACGTGCGCTTCGGCGTGTCAAATTTTCCACGATGACCGGGCTGACAAGGTTTTAAGCCGATAACTGAGTGAGATGCCATCCGTACCGGTGGTGCTCCAGGTTTATCTTGCGCGCCAAGAGAGTATTCTTGAAACATGTGCGTCAGTACAACCGGTGGCTTCGGTAAGCGAGTATAACGATCATAATGCCGTGCACTAACTTTCTGAAAAAAACTGCTGAACGGTTCGGAGATAAGCGTTTTACCCCGACCAAGTTTCAAACATTGAGCGACTTCGGACATCGTCTGCTCAACACCTTCCTCATCGTTTATAGAAATCTCATCTGGTCTGTGTAATTCTCCCTCGTAATCCATAAAGAGCTCAAATTCTTCACGCCAAAGTATTAGTTCCCCGTATGCCTCTTTCGGCGCATCTTTGGTATGGCCGCTAAAAAGAGTGTAAATTGTTGGTTGAGAGCTACCAGCGTCCTAAAAGAAAATCAGACCATAAAATACGAAATTAATGAATGAATATTGAAAGTTGCCATGCGTCAAAAAAAAAAGAAGAAGAGCGCACTGCATAAACAAAGAAAAATATACCCAGTGATCCGCCAGGTGCGAGCCGTGTGAACCACCATGATCAGAGGAGCGACGTCGTCCACCGTGATCAGCGGGACTACTGTCGCGCGAGTTATGCATATTAGTCAGCCCAGAGTCCGCCTCAGCTGAGCGATTGCTCGTTGCAGACCCTATCCGCCCCCGAGATCGATTGCTAACCTTCCTAACAGCACGCCTCGGCCGGCCTCTCGCTACGGTCTCCGGCCAAATTTCCGTACCGTCGCGGGGATCACCTTGTTGATCCATGGAAACTTTGCTCGTCGTTGGTCTAAGCTGACTAGGGCTAAAATAATTTTATGCCTGAGCAAACTAGCTAGTTGCCTAGTATATGAGAGGCACGTACAAGGGACCTGATGTCCGATACGTAGTGTACCTGATGGATGCGTACCGTGGGCTGCTAGGTAGCTGCCGCTATGATTTCTATATTACCTATTGGAGTCGGATAGCAACACGTAACAGGCTCGCGTTTCCGGACAACAAAAGAAATCCATTTGTTTCACGAATTCTTTCACCGAGTCTAGTCCTTGTTGCTTCGCACATGAACTATACTCGGCGGGGGGATTTGTTTGACAAATTTTTGTACAACAAAATTCTATATTATATATATACACACACGATAAATTAGCAAAAAAAAAAAATTCTTAATGACGTGTGGGGCCCACGCCAGACAAAATATTTATGAAAATGTCTGTACATGATATTGGTCTCTTTTCGTAGAGTTCGTTATGCACACCGTGATGGTGCAAACGGATTAAAATTATAATTCACCGTTTAAGAGAAATGATCGCCGAAAGTTTGAGTCACTTACACGTACGAAGAAGCTAGAGCTAGCAGCCTGCAATCGATCGATCACATGGGGCTGACCCATCGCATGCATGCATCGTGTTAGTCTAATTTATTTAATGATGGAGCTTAATTAGCCCATTGGTTTAATTATTATTTGGCCCACTCATGCATCTTAATTATATGTTTGCCTAAGCTGGTCATTATCTTCAAGGACACTTATTTGCACGCAAGTTGGGCTTTAAAGTCGGTACGTTCGGCAGCACTTCCGTGCGCGTTAAGCATCGCAGTTGAGATTGATTGGAGCCAAAACAAATTCTTAAAACGTGCGGGACGGGAATTCTATCCACCAACCTAGAGCTGCCTATATAAGGCACAGCCTAGGGCAGGCCAAAAAAGGCACATACGCACACGGGCAGACGCACGCACCCACGGAGACGCGGAGACGCTGCCACGCACGGAAATAACATTGGCCGACGAGAGATCGCACAGGCGTAAGGAGGCAAACGAGACCTCATCACCGTTTTGCTCCTTGACGTAGATCCTCGGCTACACCACACACGTTTTGATCTTGGATCGATTCGCTAGCGGCGACGATCACGAGAGAGACTATCCACCCAAATCGCACCATCCACTCCAATCACGTCCTTCGGTGGCCATGACGTCATCCGCGAGGAGCTTCTTCGATGGTAAGTGATCAGCGGCTATATCCTATACTTTCCTCCCGAGCAAATTATTCTATGGTGTGTGCATCCGTTGGCCCAATTTATCGTGCAAGTTATCGAAAGTCACACCATCGAAGAGAAGCCATAAATCATGGTTTACCGATGAGATTGATGACAAGAAAATTATTCTATGGTGCGTGCATCCGTTGGTCCAATATATCGTGCAAGTGACCAGAAATTACACCATCGAAGAGAGACCATAAATCATGGTCTCCCGATGAGATTGATGAAGTGTATATGAGTGGGCGCGGGACGTCCTCTACGGGGGTAGTCGACCGCGGCTCTGTACAAACTATGACAAGCGCACACGGCCAATGCCAAGTGCAAAAGAGTCCATGCATAAATTTTACCTTGCTCTCACATGGAGGAGGGATTGATCCTATGACTGCACCGCTTCTCATGAGGAGACGAAGATCATATACGCAACATACATCTTGCTCCTACCAAGAAGCACAGTATAATATATTCGACAAGAATCATCCGTCTTGCAAAGTGATATTTTCTCCATCGACATCATGGTCAGGTCTCGGTTGAGACAAAGACCGTATTTCCATTGTTTTATCATACGTCTAGTGCCGACGAGGCATGGCGAAATCATGGCGAAGTGCCGACGAGGCCAAGTCACTACTTTATCAACCATGTCACAAACCTACGGGAACGGACACTCCGTTGCTGGGCACCGACGAGGCGATAGCAACACATACGTCCGTGTTTGATGAAATCGGGGTTTACATGACTGGGCACCGACAAGGCGAAAGTCATCCCCTTCATCGACATATCCTATTGGTCACACCAACATGAGGATAATACACGTGACCGGGTATCGGCGAAACAAAGCCACCCGCACGACATATTCATAAATATCACAATGCATATGGATGAGAAATCCAAATATCATGACGACCATCAGCGCAACTTAATCGGAGGTATTCCGTAGGCTCCACCCTACGGATGTAATTAACCGGATGCTTGCAAAAAAAAAAAAGCTCCGGGAATCAATGAACTACACAATCTCCTGAGTCAGATACTCCATGAGCGCGACGCAGAAGGCAAAGTAGATATAGTTCATGGGGATATGCGATTTGTATTTGTATGATGCAATGATATGAATAAAGAAAGCAATGTTCCCATATATTGTGTTTATTATTGTCCTTCATTATTTTATTTTTCTTGTTTTATTAACAAGATGGCACGCCCGCAATTTGTACTCTCATGTACACATCTAGGGAAAACCCCTAGAACCCCGGGAATAGTTTCCGCTAACCATTTTCTAGCGAAACAATCTAAGCTTGGGGATGCCCAAGGCATCCCCTTCTTCATCAACAATTTATCAGGTCACTTCTAGTGAAACTATATTTTTATTCAGTCACATCTTATGTGCTTTACTTGGAGCGTATTTTATTTTTTGCTTTCAGTTTGTTTAGTTTTATTTGATGTAGTTTATGGTTGGATCTTATCATACTTGTGTGGGATAGAGACATGCTCCATTTTGATTGCTTAGAACACTATAGTTTTCATTCTTATTGTTCTGTGAGTGTTCACTTTTTGCTAGTACTGCGCTTAGCCTTTGTTTTCATGCATCTCTTATTCAGAGCTATTAGCTTTTGTAGTTAGGTGGTTATCATATGCATGTTTACTTGAGAATAGAAATGCTTATGTGGTAGTTGCTATAGTGGAAAAAACCGCATGGTCTTGTAGATCACTAAACTGCTTCACTTGAATCACTGCTGTTGTTCTGAGATATTAATTTGGTTAATGAATAAACGTGAAGGACTAGTAAGTATAAACTTTTAATGGTTGGTCTAAGAAACTTGAAACTGTGCCACACTTGAAATTACCAGCTGATAGAAACAATGGTATATGATTGCTACGAGTGATATATTTCCGATCGGCCTTTTGTTACGCGCTACGGTAGGGGTAGCTAATAGTGACTTGTCACTGCCACGGACCCTCTTGGAGTGATTTGCATTGTGACTTGTAAGATGATTTTCTTGCTGCAATCTTTTAACTTGTGAGTCTATGTTGCGGTTCCTGGCACTTCCACCATCCATATTTGCTAGCCTCTTCGGTATTGTGCATTGCCCTTTCTCACATTGAGAGTTGGTGCAAACTTCGCCAGTGCCTCCAAATCCCGTGGGAGGACTTTGTTCTCCTACACAAAAGCCCATATATTCTTCCTCAAAACAGCCACCATAACTACCTATCATGGCATTTCCATAGCCATTCCGAGATATATTGTTGCACAACATCCACCTCCATTATGTTACTTGATGATGAGCTTCATGGTTATTTATGCATACTGCTACACTGGTAGGAGCATGCAGTTGGATACATCAGAGATATTCCATTATGAGTTATGAGTACTAAAAGTGTGATGATTCATTGTAATATAGGATGTTTCCCCTACCGGTGAGGATATATAAAATAAACAAATAAATGAAAAAGCCCAAAAAGAAGAAAAAAAAGGCCAAAGAGAGAATAAAGAGAAGGGGGCGCATCACTATCCTTTATATACCACATTGTGCTTCATGTTTAGCACCAATACTTCAGTTTGGAGAAAGTTTTCATATTATCATTCATTCATAACTATGTGGGGAACTTTACATTATAGAACTTGGCCTGTATATTCCAATGATGAGCCTCCTCAAATGAGCTCTAGGTCTTCATGAGCAAGCAAGTTGGATGCACCCCCACTAGTTCCATTGGAGAGCTTTCATATACTTATAGCTCTATGTGCATCCGTTGTGTGGCAAACCTACTCCTTGAATAGCTTCGGCTGTAAGACTTTCTCTTGTCTAATGACCACTTTCAGCTTTGTGAGCCTTTCTTCCATTTACCTTCCAAACCCCCCATAATGTTCTCTTAGCCATAACATCCCGGTGTCAGGGACCAATGCAGAACACTTCTTGTTTTTAGTGCGCAAATAATTTAAGATTCAATCATTGAATCGTGTGGAAAGCTTGACTGGATCCTAACAGGGGCTGTGAAGATCGTTTGACGTGCATGATATTGTTGTTCTTGAAATCTTAAATCATCTCTAATAAACTTTGCACGGTTGATAGTCTTTTAGTATTGATTCGTTAAAAGTTTTGCTTCTTTCTTCTTCTTTGTTTATGCATTACTTGTTGATATCAAATATAGATCACAACTTTAGTTCATTTGATCCTAGTTTACATGCTCTACTTTACATATTATGATCAAGATTGTGTGGTAGCATGTCACCTCAAAAATTATGTGTTTTTATCGTTTACCTACTCGAGGACGAGTAGGAACTAAGCTTGGGATGCTTGATACGTCTCCAACGTATCTATAATTTATGATGTTCCATGTTGATATTATGCCAATTGCTACATGTTTTCTCCCTTCTTTATAGCATTTTTACACGTTTTACGGGACTAACCTACTAACAAGATGCCAAGTGTCAGTTCCCTGTTTCCTGCTATTTTTTTTTATTTCAGAACAGTTGTTCTGGAAATATTCTCGGAATTGGACCCCACGAATCCCGAAGTTTCTATTTTCCCCGGAAGCATCCAGAAGTCACGAAGAGCCCCGGAGGGGGGCCACAGGGTGGCCACACCATAGGGTGGCGTGGGTCCCTCCCTAGCCGCGCCACCTGGTGGTGTGGCCCCCCTGGCCACCCCCCCGGCATCGCCCTTTCGCCTATTTATACTCCCCCGAGGGAAAACCCTAAAAGAATCGACCTTTTCCACAAAATACATCTGTAGCTCCGCCACCGCTGACGACAAGTTTCGGGGGACAGATCTCTGTTCTGGCACCCTGCCGGGACGGGGAAGTGCCCCAGGAAGCCATCTCCATCGACTCCACCGCCATCTCCATCGCAGTTGCTGTCTCCTATGATGAGGAGGGAGTAGTTGTCCCCTGAGGCTGAGGGCTCTACTGGTAGCTATGTGGTTCATCTCTCTCTCCCATGGTGTGATCTATATGTGATCGTGAGCTTTGTAATCTAGTTGAATAAGTAGATGTTACTCTTCATCTTGTGCTACTCAAGTGTTTTATTAATATGAACTTTGGAGTCACATTGTCCCGCGGTGTGAAGGTGACAGTGTGCACATCATGTGTGTCTCCTCTATGAATTGTGGTGTTTGTCTAGTACCTTCTAGGGCACTCATAGTGATAGCGTGGGGTTAACTAGACATGGGAATGCTTACTTTAAGGAATGCTTTTTGCAGCCCTACGCAATTATTAGTGTTTGTTATCCAACAGGAGAGGGTTAAGAGTAGCATAGTGAAGAGAAGATATTTAGTTATTCAATTATGTGATCATTGTTGAGAGTGTCCACTAGTTAAAGTAGGATCCCTAGGCCTTGTTTCCAAGCATTGAAACACCATTTTCCGCCTGTTCTGATACATGTTTGCTTGCTGCCATATTTATTTCTGATTGCTATTATTACTTATAACCATCCATATTACTCGCATTTCACTATCTCTTCGCCGAACTAGTGCACCTATATACCTGACAAATATATTGGGTGTGTTGGGTACACAAGAGACTTCTTGTATCTTAATTTCACGGTTGCTTGAGAGGGATATCTTTGACCTCTACCTCTCTGAGTTCGATAAACCTTGGGTGATCCACTTAAGGGAAACTTGCTGCTGTTCTACAAACCTTTGCACTTGGAGGCCCAACACTGTCTACAAGAATAGAAGCGTGCGTAGACATCAGTGACGTACTATATTTTCTGTTTATCATTCATTGACATAAGCATACACACCTCTCAAAAAATATATTTTCAATACCTTTGTTTATCAAATTAAAAAAGCTCTAGCCCATGAGTTAATCCCTGCTTCCCTCTATATCGTCTAACTATATGCACAGTTGAGAGAGCATAGTTGTCATTCTGAGTTTAATGTGCATTTGTCCCAGAAACATTATTAATTGATTCATGTTATGTTATTATTTGCTCTCAAATTATTTGTTCTAGTCATCCTCTTAAACTTTGAAGGTGTCCTGGAATTTATGTTTTGCCCCACTCTTAAGGACAAGCGAAATATCAATTTGCTACGTTTTCTCTATGCTTGAAATAAACATATAACTTTCGAGTGCATTATTATTCATGATATTTTATTTGTGTTACTTTTCATGATGCAAGGTGATTCTATGTTTCATTGTTAAAATTATATCTATCATGCTTGTGTTTTAGTTCTATGATCTCAGCTATACTTATGCTTTTAAAATTTAGATGATCAACTTTATGTTGGTAGCATGTCGCCTCAGAAAGTATTTGTTTTTATTGTTTACCTACTCGAGGACGAGTAGGAACTAAGCTTGGGGATGTTGATACATCATAAACGTATCCTTAATTTTTGATGTTCCATGTTGTTTTCATGCCATATGCTACATGTTTTCCTTACATGCCATTTTTATCGATTTCCTGGGACTAACTTATTGACAAGATGCCACAGAGCCAGTTCCTATTTTCTCCTGTTTTTAGTTTCAGAAAAGTTGTTCTGGAAATATTCTTGGAATTGGACGATTCAAAGCCCAGAAGTCTTAGAATTCCCGGAGGACTCACGGAGTCCAAAAGAGACCTAGAGGGGGGCCACAGGGGAGCCACGCCATAGAGCGGCGCCCCCTGGCCGCGTCATGGGGGTGGTGTGGGCCTCCTGGCCGCCCACCGACGTTGCCCCTTCGCCTATTTATTCCCCTCAGGATGTTAACCCTAAAAGAATCCACCTTGTCCACAAAAAACACACGAGGCCGACGTCATCGTCAACCCGAGTTCGGGAGGGTTCTGGAGTTCTCCCCGGTACCCTGCTGGGAGGGGAAATCATCACCGGAGGGCTCTACACCACCATGCCCGCCTCCGGAATGATGTGTGAGTAGTTCATCCTTGGACTACAGGTCCATAGCAGTAGCTAGATGGTTGGTCTCTCCTCTTTATACCTCATGTTTAGATCTTGTAAGCTGCCCTACATGATCAAGATCTTCTTATTGTAATGCCTCATGTTGTGTTTGCTGGGATCCGATGAATATTGAATGCTATGTCTCTCGATTATCAATATATCATGTTCTTTTCATGTGTATGTTATTATGATCTTGCATGCTCTCTGTTGTTAGTAGATGCTCTGGGAAAGTAGATGCTAGTAACTCCAAGAGGGAGTATTTATGCTCGATGGTGGGTTCATGCCTCCTTCGCATCTATGCTCGAGTGATAGAAACGTAACGGATGGTGGATGTGTTGTTGCCATTAGGGAGAAAACAACAATGTTTACATTACACACTTTTCTTACTGCGATTATCTGTTGCTTGCAACTTAATATCCAAGGATTGCTCGGATGACATTCTGAGGGTGGATTATTAGTCATAGATGCAGTTGGATAACTGTGTTTGAGTCTTGTTGTAACGCCCGCATGAATCACATAGTAATCATCATGTCATGCATATGAACTATGGTGCAGCCTTTATATATGTAAATTGCCCATCTGTAATTTGTTTACCACACATGCTATTTATCTGTCTTCGGAGAGACACCTCTAGTGAACTGTGGACCCCGGTCCTTTTTCCTCATACTGATAATACAACCACTGCAATCTCTATTTTCATACTGCTGCTGCCGTCTTACTACTGCCATCACCATTCTCTTTCATCTACTGCAAACGAATATTATTTTCCACACGATACGTTTGACCTCTTTGTTTTTAGCAAAACCGGTGAGATTGACAACCTCACTTCTTCGTTGGGGAAAAGTGATTTTATTGTGTTGTGTAGGTTCCATGTTGCTTCTAAACCGGTAGTGCGCCCTGCCACCTCAGCTGCATCAACCTTCAGAGGTTGCTTATTTCTCCTACTGGTCGATTCAACCTTGGTTTCTTACTGAGGGAAAAATTGATGTTGTGCTCTTCATACCTTCCTCTTGGGGTCTCCCAACGAGTGCAAGATCTGCACCATCACCAACCAAAAATCTCTTGATCTCTTAAGATTTGGAGGAGAGCCACTAGATCTACAACTCCCCCAAACCGATTTGTCACGACCCCACCAATCCCTTAGGGATCTTGTAGTTCTTGGTTCATTGGAACCTAGAATCTTGTTGTTCTTAGTTCATTGGAGCTTAAGAGCCTTGTTGGTGTCCCCGAAGATTTGAGAGCCCATGGATCTTGTTGCTCGGAGTCTTCGAGGCATCCGAGATTTGGTGAGGACCCTACAAGTTGTGGAGTGTGCCTCATCCTTGTAAAGGTTCTAGTTGTCAACCTCAACGGCAACATAGTGATTCGTGCCCCCATCCACTTTGGTGGTTGTACACTGATACGTCCATTTTGCATCACTATTTTATATCATAATTTACTGCTATTCATCTATATATTTCATATTTAGAGATGATACTTACGTTATTTCATCTATTTTGCATGTTTTACAATTATTGGAGAATAATTCACCGGGACTAGAAATCTGCTGGAAAAAGGCACCGTCGATACCATATTTCTGAAGATCAGAAGAAGAGGGGAAACATCAGAGAGTTCTTAACTTGCCAGATGACGGAGCTAGCCAGGAGGGGAGCCAGAGGGGGGCCACCAGGGGCCCACACCACCTGGTGCCCCCCCTTGGCCGCGCTGCCATGTGGTGTGGCCACCCTTGCCCACCACTGGTAGCCCCTTTCGCGTACTTCATCCCTAGGGAACCCTAAGACCTAGAGAACCATCGAGGAAATATGCCGCCGCATCCTCGGGGTGGAAAACAACAGAGAGAAAAGCTCTCCAGTAGGGGAAATCTGCGGGGAAATTCCTCCCCGGAGAGGGAAAATCATCACCATCATCACCGTCATCACTCCGGGCATCATCAAGATCATCATCGTCATCATCATCACCACCAGCACCATTATCCTCACCATACACCTCCGTCCCGCTGTAACAATTAGGGTTCTATATCGTTGTTCTTCACTAGATCTCTCTCCCGGTGTGGATTACTTGTTTGTAGTTGATGCTTACGAGACTTATCGGTGTTTGCCCTTTACGACCAGATTGTTATTCATCATTATATCACCTATGATCATAATCCATATGATGTCTTGTGAGTAGTTTGTTTAGTTCTTGAGGACATGGGAGAAGTCAAGATGTTAGTAGTGGCATTATGTTGAACTAATATCTAATGGTATGATATTTAAGTTGTGGTGCTATTCTTCTAGTGGTGTCATGTGAACGTCGACTACATGACAATGCACCTTTAGGGCCTAGAGGGATGGATTGTGTATTCGGCTACTAATTGTGGGGTTGCTGGAGTGACAGAAACCTAAACCCCCACTAGGAAACCGATGCATGAGGGAGTGTAGGATCCCAGAGTTTAAGACTGTGGTTAGATTTATCTTAATTACTTTCTTGTAGTTGAGGATGCTTGCAAGGGGTATAATCACAAGTATGTATTAGTCCAAGTAGGGCGGTCCATTAGCATAGGTTCACCTACACAACACCTATCAAAACAATAAATATTAATCAACCGTATGAAGCAAAAGCACTTGACGAAATTCCCATGTGTCCTCGAGAACGTTTAGTCATCATAAGTAAACCAACCGGCTTGTACTTTGCTCTAAAAAGAATTGGGCAAATTGCTGCAATTATTATTACTGTATTTTATTTACTCGCACTTTATTTATCTGCTATATCAAAAACCACCAAAAACCCGTTTGCTAGTATTTACAGTGAAACCTTTATCCAACCTGCTTCTCAACACCTTTTTCTCCTCGTTGGGTTCCACACTCTTCTTTATCGAAAGTACTGCAATACACCCCTATACTTGTGGGTCATCAGACACGAAGGAGATACGGTGTGCCATTTGACGACTACTCGGTGTTCCACTTTGGTGGCACCTCACCGCTCCAACGGAGATTAGTTTCCATTGGGAAGTGAACTTTGGGATAAATCTACGCGTCACTGTGTTCAGGTATTCCTCAACTTACCTTTACTTATTGCTACTAGCTTAGTTTTTTGAATCTTGTGCTAGTATTTTTTGCTCATCCTATAAGATTGTTCACCTAGTTGCATAATCTAGACAATATATATTTGAGCAATAATATTAATAGAAAAATAAATAAAATTTGTAGTTAACCTATTCACCCCCTCTAGTTAACCCTCTCGATCATTCAATTGGTATCAGAACCTCGTCTCTTCATAAAAGGCTTTACCGCCTAAAGAGGAGGATGGATGACCCCGTCACCATGGATGCTATTCAAAAGCTAATTCAAACCAATGACTGACAATTCGGAAAAGAGGATGGAGGGACTAATAAAAGAAATAACATCTTCATCTAGTCACTCATCGGAAAATGTTATTTTAGATGAAAAAGGAACCCTATACCTTATAAGGAAGATACAGAAGCATCTAAGAAAAAGGATAAAGCATAATGAAAATGCTTTCGGTTTTGCTCACAACAATGCCCCTAATGTTCAACATCCACATGTAAACAATCTTGGTGCTCCTCCTTTATTAGATAGGTCCCGTTTAAGTCTTATGTGTGTACCTCCTCAATGCAAATATGGAGAGTCATTGAGAATGGATACAAGCCAAAGGATCCCAAGAACTTAAACTTAAGTGATAACATAGATCAACAACTCAATGCTCATTCCATGCACATGCTAGAGAAGGCAATGGAAAATGAAGGTATCCGGACCTTCACAAATGCCAAGGAAGCATGGGATGGCACAATTGATATGTATGATGGCAATGTAAACATGCAACGCTCAAAAAAGTCTGTTCTCCAAAAACAAGTTGATAACTTCTATATGAAGGATGGGGAGACTCTGATGTGAGAATCTGTGACGCACATTCTGTGACGATTCAGTGAAAATACGTTAGGGAATCATCTTATTTTCACAAAATGTGACGTTTTTTCACTGAATCGTCACAAAATAAGCGTCATAGATGATCACATTTGTTGTAGTGATACAAGTTTAGAAGACTCAAGCTTCTTATGGTTAACACGAGAGATTGAGAATTCAAGGATTGTGATGAAGATTGGGTCAAGGAGAAATTCCTTCTTACCTTGATGCCATACAATGAGAACATGGTGATGAATGTTCAAGCAATGGATGATTTCTTGGATTTAACTCCCAATGATGGTTTGGGTATTTTCATTACCTTGAACATGATGAAAAATTCCTCTGATGATGTCATGGCTCGTGTGAATGGAATGAAGAGAACATCTCTTGCTTTGAAGGCCACACCCCAAGAAAAAGAGGAATCAAGTGATGATTGTGGTTCCTCATATGTTGTATCCGAGAAGGAGAAGAGGATATCACATGAAGAGTGTTTGGATCTTGCCAAACATAAATGGTGGAAGAAAGGAGAAATTAGATCAAATGCAACAAAGAACAAGGGAAATAAAGCCTCAAGCATCAAGAAGGCAAGAAATTTCTTCAATTGTGGAGATAGTGAGCACTTTGTTGCGGAGTGTCATTTCAAGAGTAGGATTGAAAATGGTGGAAGAATCATGAGGAAGTCCAACTTCATATCCAAGGCCAAGAACCTCAAGAGGAGAGCTACACCAAAAACTTTTATTGTTAAGAAGAATGAATACATATCCGGTGGTGAGCAGATTGATGATAATGATGAACGAGTTGGCATGGCGGCCATGGAAATTGGTGTCATTCCTCCAACCTTGAGCTCTCTCTTGTCCAACCCAAATGACAATAAATTTCCCTCAAGTCACAAGTGCTTCATGGCCAAGGGTATATCCCCAAAGGTGACTCCTGCACTCAAAATTGCAATTTCCTCTACTCCATCTCTATTAAATTTTCTTGAGGAAGTAGACAATGATCAAGATCCCCTAACCAACTTTGTAAAAAGAGTATATGGTGAAATTAAAATCATATTTGATGCTATCACGGTTCAACTAAGTGAGGCACATGCCCTCATTGATGAACATGAAGAGAGAACCATTTTACTTGAGGGCTTAGCTCGTGATGATGCTAATAGAATAACGAAGCTTGAGGAAGCTCTAGATGACTCACAATGTCTTAAGGAAATCATGGAGGAAACCTTTGCTATAGACATAGCTAAGATAAAGTTTGATCGTGAGCATGCTTTTGTAACATCCCTGATTTTTGGAAAGTGCAAAAATCACTAAAAATTGAAACTTTTTTGTTTTCATGTTTAGTAAGTCACCAAAAACCAAATGAGATGCAAGAAACAAAAGAAAACAATACATATTGAAATTAAGAATCCATTAGGCCTCTATTTTCCTAAACCCTAAAAGCCCATTCAAAATTTTCATTATTCAAAGAAATTGTTTTCTCTTAGAAATCCTTTTTTATAACATGTTTTCAAATCAACCATTACTTTGAATATAGTTTATGGCAACAAAAATCAAAGATTTATAACCCTTAATAAAGTTCTAAGCCTAAAAAACATTTGATGAGAATAAAATATTTTAATAATAACTTTTATTTGTTATTCCAAGTTTTAAACACAAAGGTGTGAAAATAAAATGCATTGCTTTGAAAATAACATAAAAATTTGTGGGATTTTTTTTTCAAAATTTTATGAAGCCACTTTTATATTTATTTAATTTTCTATTTTAAAAATAACATTAAGTTACTATTAATAAATCCTTCATATCCTAAAATTATTAATTATGAAAATGGTTTGAAAATGACTTTCGAAAATATTATTTGAATTGTTTAATGTCTCTAAAAATTTATTTAATCAAAAACCCCATTTTATTATTTTCTATTTTAAAATGGTATTAAGTTCTATTAGTGAATTAATTATATTTTCAAAACATAAAAGAGATGAAAACTATTTGAAATGGTTTTGGAAAATAGTATTTGATCTTTATAAAGCCACTGAAATTATATTTGACTAATAATTATATTTTATAATTTTCTAAATTAAAAAAATCACATTAAGCTCTATTAAGGAATTATTTCAATTTTCAAAATTCAAAAATAAAAATATTTTGAAAGTTTACAAAAATGGTACTGTTAGAAAGTATTTGAAATGATATGATTTTAGAATTTTGTTTCATGTTAACTGGATTCATAAAACAGAAGATATAAAATAAATGAGAAAACAGAAATTAAAAAGAAAAGAAAATCATTGATGACGTCATCATGACGTCATCATCTTCCATCTCTGTAATGGCAGAGAAACTGCCGATTTCAATGCCTTCAATTCGTGGGATTTAAGCGCTGATTCAATTCGACGTTTCCTCCTCCTTATAGCCCCTCCTCTCCTCTCTCTTTCCCCCCCCCCCCCCGTTTTCCCTCTCAATCGTGCCCCGAGACCACGGTTATTCCTCGCCGGAGTTGGAGACTGCTGCCGGCCGTTTTCAAGCATCCCGACCACCATAGCTGCTCTCCGCCGCCCCTTTTGGTCCCTCTCTATTTCCCTTGCTCGTGCGCATCTCTCTGATGCCTTTTTTGGTTCTTTTTGTCGCAGGAAGAGCGGCGCCATCCAATTCCGAAGCTCGCCGGCGCCCGAGCTCCTCCGTTTGCACCACGCTGCCAACAGAGAGCCCCACTAGAAACGCCAAGGACGCCATCGAGTTCCCCGCGTCGCGCCGCACCCCTGCGTCACCTCCCCGAGCCCTAGGACCCTCTCCAGCGCCATCTTCGACGACAACCCGAGCGCCGGCCGCCGTCCCCGCCATTTTCCGGCAAAAATCCAGCTCCCTCTCTCTCCCCTCCCTTTTATTTCCGTCCGCTAGATCTAGATCGGACCGCTCCTGTTATACCACTTAAACGAATCGATATCAACGAATTAGGTTACGCCACGTGTGCGCCAGTCAGCTGCGCCGATTTGGTTATTTGTCGCCCACGCAGCCCGTAGGCGGCCCAAGCCCAATCCCTATCCATCGCCCTGGGCGGCAAATAACAGATCTGAGCCCATCTGTCTCTGGATTTAATTCCCGAATAAAAATAAAATGTCTATTTTGCAGAAAATCCCCTACATCTTAGATCTATCATAGCTTTTGATCCATAAGGCCAAATTTAGAAATCTTGGACTTTTTGAAAAGCCCTTGACATTTAGAATCTTTTGGCACGGGCAAAATTTAAATTTGACAAACTTAAAACTGTTAAAATTCAAATATGCTTGTTTGATGAAATTTGGCATAATTCAAATTCTACAAATCCAAAAATTGTAAATAAAATATATTTGGAAACCTTAGGATGTGTAATTTCATATCCTCTGTCCGAAAATAATATTTGAACAAATTAAAATTGAATTTAGAATTAAGTTGTCTATTTGAGTATTTTTGACATAGATTAATTTTTATAAATATTTTCAATATAGTTCCTTTTGCAAAATTGCTCCATTTGGTAACCTTGAAGCATAGACATTATGCCCAACCATTTTGGACACCCTTGGACCATGACCATGTGTTTTGACCAAAAATCCAACAAAGATACATCCATTTTCACCATGTCTTAGAAATTGTTTTCAACTGTTATTCCTTGATGTTGTGTCTAGTTGGAGCCAAGCCAAGTCCTTAGAATGTGTCAATCACATATAGTACCAAGTAGTGAACTTTAATTTTCTATCTTCTCCACTCCCCCATTCTTGCTTCAAGAATTCACCAAGTCAGCAAAATTGAGATCAAGTCTCAAGCACAAGAATGAAACTTCAATATCAACTTGGTGGCAACATGAAGAGCTATGAGGAATATCATTGAAGAAATTGAAGGAAGGACATAGACTCCACATCAACAAGAAGAAACTCAATGAAGTACAGGAGTATGAAGAAAATCAAGGAGAAGACATTTTCCTCTCTCTTCCTATCCCTTCCATTTCTTTCTTTTCAAATTGACTTAGTGGTATTTGTGCCCATCCCATACCCAAACCAATTAGTGAAGTGAAAACCATGAAGAATATCAAGACCAAGAGAAGCACCACACCAAGGAAGGAAGCAACTTAGATGGCATGATGATGATCTTCAAGAAGGCAATCACATGAGGACTAGAAGCAATCCACCCAAGTTGAAGAGTAACAAGTTATTTTTGTCCAACCTTTGACCCAAATGGAAAACCCAAGACTTAGTAATATTTTCCCTTTGATGATGAAGTTAGTAGACCTACCCTAACCACAATGGAAAATACTAACATAGTCACTCAAATATTTTTGAAGGTGAATATGACCAAGTGTTTGCATGTATTACTTTAGTTGAAGAAGTAATATGTTTATTCTTAGTGAACTCTTGGAACTTCCTCGACAAGTATGGTTATAATAAAGTTAGATCACATCAAACTCAACCTAGTCCATCCCAAGTAAAACCTTGGAAACTCCTTAGAATGTATTGAACCATTAGAAAATAAATTATTTAAAAATCAAACCTTGACCTTGTCCTAGCCAACTTGGTTAAACCTCCTGTCCCATGATTGTTGCTTTGTATGTTTTCTTCACTTGCTTGTTTGTTTGATAGTATGTTTGTTATTGTGTTTTCACTAAATAGATTGAACGGAGAGCAACGATCTTTTGTGAAGAGAGTGTGATATCTTCACCAACTTCAACAAGGCAAGTAACACACCATCAACTACCCATTATTTTCTATATGCATTAGTTGATTTTGAGTAGTATGCATGATAGGAAATTTTACTAAGTTATATTATGCTATGCTATTATCCTAGTAGTGTGTAGCCATCTATTTACCCTTGTTATTTTGATAGCCTTAGAACTTAGTAGATGCTATGCAATGTTACAAATTGTTTTACTAGATGTTGAGGAAAAATTCTAAGTATAACTAATGAATGAACCACCTGGGTGGAAGTGGTAAGACTGGATTATGTTGAGTGTTTTCTCAGGGCCCTTGTCTAAGGGTTATTCCACTTGAGGTTGTCACTTGCGGATGGCCACCCAGGAACAAAGAGATTACTATGTCCTTCTAAGTTTAGTAGCTTCCCGTGCAGCCTTTTGACATATGGGCTCTGCCTTGATCAACTAAGTTGTGAGAGTTCAGCCCAGGCTTGACTAGCAGATGTAGCAAAATTATAGGTGGAACGGTCTTGCCGGTGGGTTTGGACTTCTTCTTCTGAAAGATCTCGTCTCAATTCTCTCCTTTCCATGATGAACTCCGGGTGTATAGGATGTTTGGGCTAATTGAAGACAAAGGGTGAAAGTGCACAACCTCTGCAGAGTCAACAAACTAAGATCTTAGCCGTGTCCCCGGTTATGGACAACTATGAGCAACTGGACAAGGATTGACGGAAGAATCTCATCATCAATTTCAATAAGTAAAATTTTGACCAAGTGAACAGTATTGTGGTGCCTGGATCTAAATCCAATGTTGCCACCCTTTTGAAAAGAAAAGCTTGTTTTACAAAAGTGATAGGAGAAAACTGGCTTTATGCAAAACTTAGCCAAAACTCCACTCAGCCAAATAAGCATGTAGTATTAGTCTTGCCATTTATATCCACCATAGTGTTACTTGCCAATACATTAAATTGTATTGACTCCCTTGTGGCTGCATATTCGATATTGCAGATGTTTCTAAAGACGAGTGAGGATTTCGTTTAGGATCTCGAGACTATCGCCAACATGTTTTGCATGTGGCACATGAAGAAGATGGGCTCAATGTTGTTCTATGTTTTCCGCTGTAATACTTTTCTTTCTGCTAGTCTTCTAAGACTATGCAAGTTGTAATATTATTTTGTAAAGACTGGATCATGCGATGTAATAGAATTTGATGCATTTGCATGATATTTCATTTTGTACTGTGGTGCTAGCAATTGATCCAGGGACTAGCACAATAACACAGGTGTCCTTACATTATTTAAATGTGGGAACGCTACAGCTTTTGAGAAGTTGAAGGAATTCATAGCCCTAAACGATGCAACTAACAAAGGCTACAATGATCTCATTTAGGATTTTGATAAGCTTAAGAATGTTCATAGAGCATTCTCAAGTGAGCTCAATACTCTTAAGGGTTCATATGATATAAATGCAAATGCTTGTGCCACTAACCCTTTGTGTGTCGAAACATCTCTCATTGAGGAGAACAATAGGTTGAAGTCTCAACTCAACAAAGGCCTAGCTACTTTCATTCAAGGGCAAAAGAACCTCAATGATCTTTCAAGCAATCAAAAGAGAGTTGTTGGGAAGGAAGGACTTGGGTTTGGATCTACATCCGAGAAGACCCACGAGAAGAAGTCAACTCCCTCCACTAATGTTATTGTTTTTAGGCTTTCCAAATGCTTTAGATGGGTAAATACCCCTTCTATGCACTTGTCCAAAGGTTTAGAGAGGTGGCTACTGAGGGATAGCATCCACACCTCTGTGGAAGAGCAAGTTTCCATGTTTCTTCATGTTGTAGGTCATAACCAGAGGTTCAGAGTCATCCATAGCACATTCAGGAGATCCCGTGATACCATCTCCCACAAGTACCGGGCTAAATTGCAGAATTTAAATTTTCGCCCAACGCAACCACCAAGATCATCTATGAATATGATGGGGCATGCTCATACATGCGATGATCTAGCATTTACGATTATCGACAGCGGAAGATCGGTGTAGTCGTAGTAGATTCTGAAGAATCGTAGATCCTCATAGCTAGGACTAACTGCAAAGATGTTGTTAAGATCTCTCGTCAAGGATCAAACATGTAACACCTCTTATAGTATCCACGCATCTGCTTGCATCAACCCTCCAGCGCTCCGCCGTCTAGGATTCGAGGCTGACGAAGAGAGAACAACCTTTCAGCATAGCTTTGGTGGTAGATCTAATCAACTTTATTAGATCTATATGATACGTGTGTTCTCGATACATGAGAGGAAATTAGAGATTAGATCAAGATTTAATTGGGAGAGGACACCACAAAAACTGAAGGAGTTATGCCCTCGAGGCAAATAATAAAGGGTGTTTATTATCATAACTCGTACGTTCATAGTGTTTTATACCATGCTATAATTGTGTTAAGTGGAAACATTAATACACGTGTGGTAAGTAAACAAACCAGGTCCCAAGTAGCCTCTAGTTATACTAGTCCATCGGGCAACAGATGATCAAGGTTTCCTGATCATGGGTATTTATACCATTGACAATGGAGTCATGTCATTGGTGAATGATGTGATGGACTCACACCCATTATGTTTTATCATGACGAGGTCGAGTCATTAAGTTAAACGTTATGATAACTCAAACGTAGTACCATAGCCTTTGACCGTGCATTGGTATTTAATTGCTATCCTGGAAGTTACTTTGATTGCATGAAATGTCACACAGGGTGATTATAAAGGTGAATTTTGGGTAATGAAAGGGATATGGTGAGTCGTACCATCAAGAGCGGGACTTTCCAATCCTATTGACGGATAGATACTCCTGGGCCCACTTAGTGGAGTTGCATCAATTATCTTGCAAGCATGTGACTAGCTCACAGAGATGCAACGACACGGGAACGATTAAAATTGTTATGTCGGTAACTAGATAGACAGGGGTATACGATACCGGAAGACCAAGTCTCGGACAAACAAAGTATCACTAAGTCAAGGGGCATGGGGACTTACATTTAAGGTTCAAAGCGACGCAAAAACTTTGATGGATCCACATGGGCCATTATGGATGTCTAGATCCCGCTATTGGTCATTGGTCAGAGAGGTGTCTCGGCCATGTTTGGAATAGCCCGAACCGTAGGGTGTCACACTTAAGGGTAGACAATTTTTAAGAGTGATATTAGTACCGAAGAGAATAATAAAGAGAGACAAAATCGTTCTGTTATTTATCCGATAGTGATCGGAGAGTTCTGAAGGTGTATCGAGATAAGGGAGAAAATGCCCGATGGTGATCGGAGGGTGCTGGAAGGGGTTCCGGGGCTCGAAATAAATAAGAAATGTACATTTATTATTAATTAGTGTAATAATTAAATATCATTTTATTTTGTTTTAAAATGCATTTATTCCACTAACGGGTCTTCCGGGCAAAAGAGGCCCATTAGGGGAAAGTGGGAGAAAGAAAAAGGAAAAAAAAGAGGGGAGCCCACATGGGCCACTTGGGGCCCATGTGGGGGTGCGGCTGCACTGTCCTTGGCCGGCCAACCATGTGGGTTTAGTCCCACATGGCTTGGCCAAGGGGAAAGGCTCCCCCTTCCCCCTTTATAAAGAAGGGCACCCCTCCCCTTTTTCCCATCAATCAATCTCTCCCTTTTCTCTCTTCTCCAACCGTGGTTCCCTTTGGAGTTGTGCTAGTAGTTGAGAATTCTCCACTATAAGCATACCGCCGTGCTATTAGTCTTCGATCAATCGCTCTACTTCTGCACCTTCGCTGGGCCGGAGACCGGGAGTCATATTCTACACCGTATGTGTGTAATCCCACGAGGCGCAACCCTTGGGGCACTAGTCGCGGAACGACTCCTCGACCTCATGATCTACTTCGCGTCTTCATCGACAACCCTTGTGCGGGAGGGTAATCACCGCTTTCGGTCTTCAAGGGTATTATTTCCGTTCTTCCTCTGTTACTCTATATCTGCATAGTAATAGATTTCAGCTAGTTTCGGTTATTGTTGTTAGGATTTTTTTTTGTTTTCTACTACGAAACCCCTTCAAAAACCCAATTAGAAGTGGCTCTAATTCTACTAGAGAGAGAATATCCATGAAGACCAATTGGTGTGTTTTATCCCATAGGGGTGGGATCCTTTATATAGTGGGATGCATGGGGCACCTGACTTGTGGGGGAGGTCGGTTTGGGTGGCAGCAAAGCTGGCTACACACCTGCTCCTTTCCCAACTTGGATTGGACTCCCAATCTTGGGAGTCCTTTCCTTTCCCACTATTTTTCTTCCTTTAACTTTTGGTCTTTTTTTATGTACACAACAAACAAGGAATATTTGTAGGGAGGTGTTGTGCGTCATGTAAACAATTGGCCGCACGTGTTAGCCTCCCAACATTTGGGTGCTGCCCTAGGGCATTTCTGCTCTCATCAGACACTTCCCTCCCCTCCCCTTACTAGGGTTTTCCTGAAACTCTTCTGGAACTCTATGACCCCTATAGGTAAAATTATCGATCTTATCATCCCGGGACATCTCATGTCCTCCATATTTCTTTGAAATAATTCAGCCCTCTCCCGACATTATTTCTCTCTGATAGTAACTTCACTAGAAAGCCAATGGCTCCGGAATTGTTCCCGTGACATCGGAATGACTCCGACCATTCTCAAAACCACTTATACTACCATTAACACTCTCAATCAAAGGTTGACACATCTTAACCGTGTGACCCGTAAAAGTTCGATAACGACAAACATGTTCGGGAGCTTACCGAACAATAACCAACATTGGAGCCATGGACACCCATGATGGCTCTTGTGTGTTCACGAAGGACAAGGGAACCTTCAAGTTACTCATTGAACCATTTTTAAAATATAACATCGGTGTGTAACAATATCCCCGCCAATGCTAATTTCATACCACCGGCGTGGGATTAATAGAATTTTGCCACTAGTTTGTGGGTTGGTGGGGGGCTCCTCTAGGAAAATACTACCGACATGGCTACTACGGTAAACGCTAGTGATAATATGGATACTACTGGCATGGATAGTCGGGTTTGCGCCAATGCAGTTCTACAGATATTTCCATATCCCATCCGGCGCTACAAACATTACTAGCTAGCTGAAACACATAGACCACTCGCCCTGCTGCCTCGCCGTCGCTCCTCTGCTTGCCTCCTATCCCGATCCACCCCTCCGCTCCGCCACATCCTCTACTCACCGACCTCGACACCACCGCTCCCTCTTCGTCCCTCGGCCGCGCCGACACTGACGTTGTCACTTCCTTGCTGTCGCCGCCTTCGGTTAGTTTATTCTTCTCCAACCTTATCTATATATTTATGTTTTTCGTGATTTAGATTTATTTTGTTAGTTGTGTTTAGTTTAAAATTGTTTACATATATTTAGTTTAAATTGTTGGATGTAGTGTGCCTGTGTAAGATGGATTTGATTTTTTTCGGCTACCCTACATTGGACAAATCAGATTCGGTATAATATCTTTGATCGCTATTATTTTCGATTCATATTTAGCAATAATAAACCCATAAAAATTGACATAGATATTTTTATTTAGAGTTCGTTACGTGAGCTAGATGTGAAAACCGACTCGCAAATATGTGTTGACAAGTTAAATCTATTTAAAAAAGAAAATCAGAAATTGAAGCAAAGAGTGAAGAAACTCGAAGATGAAAATATGGAATTGGAGTTGCATGTTTCCTATATTTTCCATGATCACAAGATAAAGATGGATACAACCCAATTGAAGATTAGGAAGATAAGAAGATACCCTGTTGATAAGGAAGCTTGGTTTCACTATGCAGTATGGTCGATTGTTACTTAGTCGCACTAGTAATCACAATGGTAGTTATATTTTGATGCACTAGGTAATTTTGTGGTGGTTGTTGTGTGTAATGGAAATATTATTACTCTATGAAATAAAAGATATTGTGCCCATCTATCACTACTTATTTTGAATTTAAATCTTCGCATGAAAGAAAATATGGTGAATGTGCCCATCTATCACTAATAGTATTGAGTACTTTAGACATGGAACATCTTAACCTAATAGGATATGGTGTGGGAAGTATGCAACTCCACTTGCGCGAGGGGACTGTTCACTGCATTATCGTTCCTTATTCATATGAGCGAGATACATCTTAATTCAGTGGTAATTATTAAACTATGATCCATTTATTTTCCATACATCTGAAAATTGGGGTTTACTTTTACTATCTAATTAAATTGTTCTCCTTTTCGGTTTGTGTTGCAAAGATTATACCATGGAATCTCGGACTGCAGTTCAATGATTTAGCTGGCAACATCGTTGTATTTGATGTTTACGGGAGAGATTACAACATTACGTTCACTAAAAGGAGCACCAAGACCATTTTGCACCGGGAAGGATGGGAGCAACTCATCTATCATATGGAACTTGTCGACGGTGATATACTGCATTTCTCTCTGGAGTATAACAACGATAATGACGAGGATGAGAGTGATGATTTTACGGGTGAGTTGGACAACCCATTTTGCTCTATGGTCATCCCCTTAACATCCAATCTCCAGGAGCATGAGAAGAAGAGTCTCTGTGAAATACTACCCCCGAGTGGGGTACTTTTTGTGCATCGGTTGATAAGGACAAATGTCGCCACAACACATATCACGGTATGTTTCCGAAGTTCACCATATTTCTATACTTTATCATGCATGTATGATGGGTACTTGACATAGTTTATTTTCACATGATATTTCTTGTCTCAGAAACTACCTAAGATGGTAGCGGAAACTGTGGGCATCCGGGATAAGGGCTATTTTGGAGTATGCCTTGGTAAAAGAGGAAGTGTTACCACTGATTTGTACCACACCGATCCTAATTATGTTCGTGTCATACTATCCGCACAAGCATGGAGAGAGTTCCCTAGGGAAAATGACTTGGAGGTTGGCCAAGCTATTCTCGTAAGCATGAAGAACACTATGAGCCGTGACTTGGACATGATTTTGGTGATCAATTACAGCTCTACCTACTGGCTTGTTTTTTGGAGAACAAATACACGTACTTGATATTTTAAAATTGTTTGACTGACATATATGTATCTTGAATTTGTTCTTAATTAGTTGTGATGTTTTTGTGGTCTGACGTACTGCAATATTTGATGCTAATTGTTGTCTATTGATGCGACGATTAGGTTTTAAGGAAAATCATTCTACAGGCGTGGTTCACGCCACTTACAGATATATTACTATCGGCGTGGGTAACAATGCCACAGATGTTCTATACACCACTAGTGTGGCTAAAAACACGCTGGTGGTAACAAATAACACTGGCGTGTGCATTTCCGTCGGTAGTAATAAAATCCTCACGCTGGTGGTAGGTCATTTCTTTGTAGTACACGACGACACCAAGAATCGCGGCTATCACTGAAAACCTAGGACGGAGATTAGGGTTACACGGGATCACATTTGGAGAAGAATCCCAGATCGAGCTGGATGGGAAGAGAAAGGGGAGCGAGGAGAATCGATTGCGCTCAACGGCGGCAGCCAAGACGACCAAAGCACGCCAGAAAATGCCGGCGAGTGCACCGATGATTTCCTTTGCGAGAGAGAGGGGAATCGAGGGGAAGCGTGTGGGGGAGAGAGGAGTGAGGATGAGTGACCAACGGGTGGGTCTGGATCGCTGACACGAGCTAGTTCAGTTAAGTGGATGGCGCATTGTTAGTACATGTATTTTGGTAATTTCCTAATTACCAAATAAATCATTAATTCATTTTAACTGCAACTAAATTTCTATACACCCAAATATCAAATAAAAATATCCAACACACTCCTAAATTTATGAGTAATTTTATGTAACTTTTTGTTTTGAGTTTTGAAAATTCTTTGAGTGAAAATTTTAAAGATCCTTACGTGGACATAATTTGGAAGTTTTTAAATAAAATTATTTTCTAAAGAAAATAATATGGGAAAATAGTTATAAAGTTCAAATATATGAACTATTTGAATTTCAAATCACTTCATGTTATTCCTCATTATAAAATCTTTGTGAAATAAATTATTACCCATTAATTTGCAAAATTTGACCAAAATGATTCCAGATCAAATTGAAGGGTTTTGCAAGGACATATCATTTATGCATAATAGCATGAAGTTGGTTTTTAAACATTATATTATCAGATGATGAAGTTGGTTTTTAAGCATGAAGTTGGTGGAACCACAAACTGAATGTTGTGGAGGAGGTTCCATCGTACGAAAATATATGATAAATAACAAATGTTTTCATAGCTTGTCGAGCGTCGTATTTACGCGTCGACCAAAGGTTATGATATGGGCCGAAGGGGTCATATGTATTTTGTTCCTTATCACTTATACTCAGATACACTACCTGGTTGGGTCGTGGATGCGACCAACGTGCGTGGAAGCTCCATGTAAAATCTCTCTCACGAGTCCGGTGAAGGTAGTGGTGTCTCGGATGGAGTGGCAGAGATGGATCGGGTCCCACGTTGTGCCAATGATCTGGTCTGTTGATGCGCGTAGATGTACGCTCGTTGGGAGACCCCAACTGTAAAATATGAAGAGTACATGAGAAAGTTTTCCCTCAGAAAGAAACCAAGGTTGAATCGACCAGTAGGAGAAAAAATCACTTCCGAAGGTTGTTGGCAGGACGCACTACCGGCTCGGCAGCAACGTGGAATCTGCACACAACACAACCAAGATAATTTTCCCCAACGAAACAGTGAGGTTGTCAATCTCACCGGTTTTGCTAAAAACAAAGGACTAGACGTATAGTGTGGAAAACAGGGCTTGTTTGCAGTGAATGAAAGGAGAACAATGATTGCAGTAAAATGAACAGTGCTTGCAGTAGGTTGTATTATCAGTGCAAAAGAATGGACCGGGGTCCATAATTCACTAGTGATGTCTCTCCATAAAAGATAGATAACATGTTGGGTAAACAAATTACAGCTGGGAAATTGACAAAAATAAAGGCTGCACCGTAGTGCGTATGCAAGACATGATGATTACTATGAGATTCTTGCGGACATCACAACATAATTCATAGACCGTAATCCAACTGCATCTATGACTAACAATTCACCCTAAGAACGTAATCCAAGCAAACTTCGGGTATTAAGTTGCAAGCAACAGATTATTGCATTAAGTAAAGTGCGTAATGTAAACAATAAAATTATCCTTAGACAAAGCATTGTTGTTTTTGTCTTAATGGAAACAACACATCCCCCATCTGTCACGTTTCTGTCACTCGAGCACAGATTAAAGGGAGGCCTGAGCCCACTATCGAGCATAAACACTCCCTCTTGGAGTTACCAGCAACAACTTGGCCAGAGCATCTACTAGAAACGGAGAGCATGCAAGATCATAAATAACATAAACATGATAGATTGATAATCAACTTGACACAGCATTCAATAAACATGGTAGATGATCTTGATCATGTTAGGCAGATCACAAGATCTAAACATGGTGACATAAAGAGGAGAAGGTAACCATCTAGCTACTGCTATGGACCCACAGTCCAAGGATGAACTACTCACGCATCACTCCGGAGGCAGGCATGGTGATGTAGAGCCCTCCAGTGATGATTTCCCCTCCCGACAGGGTGCCGGGAAGAGCTTCAGAACCCTCCCAAACTAGGGTTGATGATGGAGGCTACGAAACTTTTCGTGGATGGAGACTCGGGTATTTAGGGTTTTCCCGAGAAGGAGCTTAAATAGGTGAAAGAGCGATGTCGGTGGGTGGCCAGGGGGGCCACACCACCTGGTGGTGCAGCCAAGAGGGGCGCCGCCCTATGGTGTGGCCACCCCGTGGCCCTCCTCCGGGTCTCCTCTGGACTCCGCGTATGTGACAGAAAAATAGGACCCTGGATTTTCGTTTCATCCAATTCCGAGAATATTTCCAGAACATCTTTTCTGAAACCAAAAATAGCAGAAAAATAGGAAGTGGCGTTGTGGCATCTTGTTAATAGGTTAGTCCCAGGAAATCCATAAATTTTTTATAAAGTGTATAGAAAACATGTAGCAATTGGCATAAAAACAACATGGAACATCCGAAATTATAGATACGTTTGAGACGTATCAAGCATCCCCAAGCTTAGTTCTACCCGTCGTCGAGTAGGTAAAACGATAAAAACAAAATAATTTCAGAGGTGACATGCTACCAACATAATCTTGATCATCATATTTGTAAAAGTAATTGTGAGCTGAGATCAAAGTACTATAAACATAGGCATGATAGATATAATTTCAACAATATAAACTTAGCAACCATGTTGTAACATGAAAGGTAACACACACAAAGGATCATGAATAATGATTTACTAAAAGATATATCTTTGTTTTGAGCATAAAAAAACATAGCAAAGCGGTATTCCGCTTGTCCTTAAAAAAAGAGCAAAACATAAATGCCAGGACACCTTCAAAGTTCAAGTGGTGACTAGAATCAAGTAATTTGAGAACAAGTAATAACACGTCATGAATCAATCAATAATAAATCTTGGGACTAACGCACATTATACTCAGAATGACAAATATGCTCTCTTAATTGTGCATAAAGTTAGAAGATGAAGACTCAACATAAAAGTAAAAGAGAGGCCCTTCGCAGGGGGAAGCAGGGATTAACTCATTTCTAGAGTTTTTTTTTATTAAAACAGTGGTATTGAAAACAATTTTGAGAGAGGTGTATGTCTATGTAAACGAATGGCAAATAGACAATACAATATGTCACAAGTTAACTAGACTTTACAAGAGCGGCTCCCATTGAAGGACGTTCTTTCTACTGGGGTCAGTAGATCATCCCTCTTCTCTTTTTTTTACACAATTATGCTTCGACCGATAAATCAGAGGTAAAAAGAGTGAAGAGAATTTATAGTAACCAACTTTGGGGCTGGGCACCCCGTTGCCAGCTCTTCTATCAATTTGGATAAGCGGATGTGCCACTAGTCCAGGTGTGTAACGTCCAATCAACAAGTGAGATAAAGATCGTCTACCTGCGTCCTCATGAGCTTAAATAGGGGCACAAAACATGTATATTTTTGAAGGTTTTAAAGGTAGCACGTGAGAAATTTATTTTGGAGTGGCGGTTAAATACCACATATAGGTAGGTATGGTGGACACATTTGGCGAACTTTTGGTTTTTGGGAGTTGGATGCATGAGTAGAGCTCATACTCAGTATAGGTGGAGGCGGACTGGGAGCGACAAATTAAGAGAGAAATAATGGGTCATAATCATGCATAGCGACAAAACTTTATTTATCAAACCATAAATGATATTACAAGTCAAAAACTAAATGATCATAGAGGCTAAAGGTGACTGGTCTGTAGTCATAACATGGTGTAAGCATGCGCCAAGTCAACAAAATAAAGCATTCGAATGAGAATACCAAAATATTATGCTTTGATATGAACAAAACAACTCATGATTTCTTTCGCACATTAAGCACTCTCAGATGTTTGATACAAGTCATGCTACATCAATAACTACTAAGCATTAAAATAAAATCTAGCATGACATGATAAAGTCTAAGCCACAGTCTAAACAAGCTTCTTTTTGCACCGTTATAAGCATGAAATATTTTATTGCTTTCCAATACCAGCACTTTACTTTAAACAAAAACTATCCATATAATATATCAATGAAACAAGAGAGTACTACTACTACTCTAAAAGAACTCACAACTCTGAATAAGAAATGCATGAAAAACGGGAACTAAAACGGAGTTGCAGTAGCTAGATGAAAATTTAAGAATACGAGTATTCATATGAAAAGGAGGAGCGTGTCTCTCTCCCACACAAGAATGGTAGGATACAAACAAGTTTATTGCACCAAACAAAACAAAATAAAACAAAATAAAATAAAATAGACGCTCCAAGTAAAGTACATATGATGTGACGGAATAAAAATATAGTTTCACTAGAAGTGACCTGATAAGTTGCTGATGAAGAAGGAGATGCCTTGGGCATCCCCAAGCTTAGACGCTTGATTCTTCTTGAAATTTGCTGGAATGAACCACGGGGGCATCCCCAAGCTTTGGATTTTTACTCTTCTTGATCACATTATATCATTATCTTCTCTTGACCCTTAAAAACTTCCTTCACACCAAACTCAAAGTAATTCTCATTAGAGGGTTAGTGCACAATAAAGAACTCACATGTTCTGCATGAACAACAACATTATCAATACTTTCTAAACATTAGCTACAGCCACTGATGTTTTATGGAGCAAAGAAATCCACTCAACATAGTAAAAGAGAGAATGCAAAGTAAAAAGGCAGAATCTGTCAAAACCAGAACAGTCTGTAAACACGATTTTTTTAGGCACTTACGTTGCTCAAATAAAAAAAACTTAAAACTATAAAAAGTTTCGGAAATAGCTGAGGATCATGCAAAAAAAATAGGTTATTTCGCTTTTTCTGGAATTTTATACGAATTAAACAGTAGACAGCAAAAATCTTTTTCTGCGCAGAAATCCAAATCTAGAACCAAAATTTCACTAGAGACTCTACTTGGCACAACAATTCGAGAAAGTAAAGATACATAGGAGTTGCTACAGAATTAATGTCGTGGTGGTGTCACGGCAGATGCCATAGGATGGCTAAAGATGCGGGGACGAAGGACGCTGGAGGCGCTCGGGGAGGGATCACGCGACGAGTAGACGCGTGAAGGATGAAACAAGCACTGCAAACAACACGATCTACCCAGGTTCAGGGCCCTCGTGAGGAGGTAAAACCCCTACTCCTGCCTTTCTCTTTGTATTTGGGTGTCTCACCGAGTAGCCACAGTACAATGGTTCTTGCTACCGAGTAGCCACTCTTCTCTCTACCAGATGAACTAGGTCAAGAACGTGAACCAGTCCAGGATCTAGGTCAGCATCCCTCGCACAGGAGGGTGCAGGGCACCTTATATACTCGGTGCCCTGTCGGATACAGCCAAATACAAACAGATGTCGACATTGTGTGCACACCGTCCTTCTTCCGAGTTCCCGCTGACAGCTTTGGCTTCTAGATTTGTCCCGGTGCGGAAAGTCGTTGGGAAAAACCAAGTGTTCAGTCTGTTATCACTGTGGCGAACACAGAGTAGGTCCCCCCTATCCTGCGACGCCCTGCTGACACACTGTCGCTGTCAGGCACGTCGTCCTCAGATGAACAGTGCTGTGAACAGTGCCAAGTACGGACCCGGGATAAGCGGGATTCGGTGTCAGAACGGCTCCTTTGACTTCTGGCCCGAGTAGGTTCCCGCCATTTCTACTCGGACCAGCTCTTCTATTCGGAGGAGCATAACTCTCTTGATTCATCCTTTTGGCCGTCTAGGTGTAAGACCGGGTAGCAGTCGACCGGGTAGCGAGTACCAGGCAGCCGGCTACTCGGACAAACATCCCTTCTGATCTTGCCTTTAGCACTTGCCTTTACCCTACTCGGGGGTAACCCCCCGACAGCAGTCCCCGAAGCTGGTAGAGTCCTGCGAATTCGTTCACTGGACCCTGCCAGCTTAAAAACCAACCTTGACAGTCTTGCCCTTGAACCTTGAGATACCGAGTGAAAACCTCCGAGTAGCTCTTGATCTTGTTCTTTTCTTCCGAATAGGGCCACTTTTCTTCTCTGTACCCGAGTAAAATGACTTGGTGAAATCTTGAAACGGAATCTCTGCGTGACAGAGCACAATCCGGCTTTCCGCGCTGCAACTAGGCACGTGTCACACGGACACGACTTCGACGCCTCGGTGCCCGGGAACTGACAGGCCACGCGCCCAGTTTTCACGGGGTGGGCCCACCAGCCCGTTACGTCCCATCACGCGCAGTAATTGCCCACGATCTCGTCGTGGGATCTAATGCGGCCGTTACGCGCGCGTTCCGCGCTGTGTGCGTTTCTAACCGGCCCATAGACCCCACGCCACACGATTACTGCCACGATCGATCCCACTTCCTCAACTCGTAACGGTAATCCGAGGAGCGGTATAAATACCCCCTCGGTAACTCCTTCTCCTTCCGCTCACAATTTCCCCTCTGCCTTCTCGTTTCTCCGTCGCCGCAGAGCTCCTCGCCGCTGCGCAACTCACTGCGCCGCCGCGAGCTTCTCCACACACCAAATCCTTCGATCTTTTCCCCAATTTCCTCCTCACCGCCATGGCTCGCGCCGGCTGGGCCGGATCCGAGGTCACCGCCGAGGACTGCCAATGGCTGGTGAACACCCGGCGAGTTCCTCCCGGTGTTCGCTGCCGGCAACCTGACGGTGAGCTCGTCCCTGCCCCGCAGGAAGGTGAGCACGTCGTCTTCCTCGCGCACTTCGCGCGAGGATTCGGGCTTCCAGCATCAAATTTCCTCCGGTCGTTCCTCGACCATTACGGCCTCCAGATGCACCATCTCCCTCCGAACGCCGTCGTCTTCCTCTCGTACCACGCCGTGGTATGTGAGGCCTTCCTGGGCATTCGCCCCACAACAGAGACTTGGTCCAGGTACTTCTTCTTTCGCCAGCAGAGCAAAGGCAAGAAGGACGGCGCGGACACCAGCAGCCGGATAACAGAGACCGGCAGCGCCATGATGGTGCAGCGCCCTGGAACCAACCATCCGCGCATCAAGGGATTGGATTATGTCTGCAAGTGGCAGAGGACGTTCCTGTACGTGCAGAATGTCCCCGCCACGAAGGGAGCCAAGGTGGAGGACCGAATCAACCTGCCCCGTTGGAGCAATCGAGCTCCCACTGGGCAGAACTGGCGGACCAAGCCGTCCATCGACAGCAACTTGAAGCAGATGGACGAGCGCCTCGCCTATCTGGCCGAAGAAGGGCTCAAGAGCGACGACCCAATTGCCTGCTGGATCTCCAAGCGGGTGCTGCCGCTCCAGCACCGCGTCCACCCCATGTGCTACATGGGCGGCCCCCGCGACTGTACTCGGACAACCACGTTCGAGCTCAGCAACGCGGATGTCGCCGCTCATGCGCGGTCCATCATGAACACTGGCCTCAGGGACAATTGGCAGTATGGCTTCATCCCATACAGCCGTACGAAGCCAATCGAGCGGGTATGTACTTCTTATCCTATTTCTTGTATGCATGTTCCGAGTAGATAGCCTTCTTATCTTGCAGCGACTAGTATTTGCACTCTGCGTCGAGTAGGGCACTTAGCAGAACTGTTTAGGCTTAATGTGCTTTATGTTTGCACGCCTTGCTGAGTAGTACACAGAGTAGCACTGCTTAGGCTTAATGTGTTTTATGTTTGCACGCCTTGCCGAGTAGCACACAGAGTAGCACTGCTTAGGCTTAATGTGCTTTATGTTTGCACGCCTTGCCGAGTAGGATGCCTCTATGCTACTCGACTCACTTGTGATGTTTCTCTATTCTTCAGGTCCTTGCTCGCCAGCTCGCTGAGAGCATGGAACGCTTCGAGGACAACTGGTCGGACGACCGAGAGGAAGACGACGAGGTCTCCTTCGAGACCGCGGACAAGCTCAACCTCCCTCATGCCGCTCAGACAGAGAAGCATCACGTAGATGCGTCTGTCCGTGATTGGTCCGAGGATGATGACGAAGGTAATTGAGCTCATCTTGTCTGGCCGCTAGTAGCGCAACCCCACTTCCTCCCGCTTCTGAACTGTTTCCTTCTTCCCAATGGTACAGACGATGCCGGCGCTGAGGAAGAGGGCGAGGACGAGGAGGAGGACGCCCTGGCCGTTGATCCGCTTGCAGTCGCCGCTCCTGTTACTCGCAAGAGGACGGGTAGCGGTGCTCAGGAGCCCCCTCCAAGAAGACGAAGACGGCCGGGAAGAAGACCAAGAAGGCCGTGGCAAAAGGGCGATGGCTACCCCCTTCCCGCAAAGGGTAAGCCACTTTCTCCTAAGCGTTACACCTCTGCGGCCGCAATTTCCCAATCCTTTTACTCCGCTGTTTCTTCTCGATTTCTTATGTCCTTTTTCCTTTTCTAAACTTCTTTCTTCTCTTCAGCGCCCCCTTGGACGCTAGTGCTGCCGTCGCGTCCACCAAGCCCAAGAAGAAGACCGCCATCGATGTTGACAAGCTCATTGAGATCTCCGAGGAGGACGAGGACGCCACACGGGATGAGGCGCGTGCATCCTCTCCCGTGAAAGGAGACGACTCCGACAACGCTCGATACATGGACAGCGACGCCCACGACACCGAGCAGGAGCAGCAGGCCCGCGCAGAACAAGAAGCGCGGGACGCTGATCGCGACGCGAGGCCACCTTCTCCTCCGGCCACCACGGCCGAGGAGAACTTAGAACAAGATCTTGAGCAGCATGATGACGCCGCCCTTGAGCGGCGAGAAGAAGACCAAGAGCAGCCAGCGACAGGGGCTGCTGAGCATGACGACCCCGCGGCCCAGCCGCGGGTAGAAGGACAAGACGCCACACAGCAAGACCCCGCTGCCGAGCAGCGGGTTGAGACAATTGATGAGACGGAGCAATACCCTCTGAGCGACGCGCAACCAGACGCCGCGCAGGGTGCGCTCAGCCGGATGCTACGCCGGGTAGCGCGCCCTTGGCGCCGCCTACCCAGCAGGGCACTTCCTCCACCGCGCCAAACTCCCCATCAATGAAGAAAACCAAGACAACATCCAGCCCTCCGGCCAAGCAGCTTATCAAGAAGATCAAACAGGAAGCCGTTGACAAGAAGGCCGCCGAGAAGAAGGCCGCCGAGAAGCAAACTTCCGGGAACCAGGCCGCCGAGAAGCCAGCTGGCCAGATCCAGCTTCCCAGATCCACCCACCTTCCCACCTTACATGGTGAAGATGAGCCAGCAGCACAGCATCCCAATGACCCCAGCCTAGAAGAAACTTGCTATCAGGAGGGGCAAACAGGCCACGCCGTTGGATTCCAAGCCTCCAGCCAGGAATAAGGACCGATCCGTCTCGATCTACTCGCGCGAGGTTCAGGAAACCGAGGTAACGTCCACGGGCCTTGAGCAGATAGTCGACCGGGTTGGATTTATCGATGCTGAGTGGGACAGCGAAGTCCTTGGCAACACGAACTGGCACGGCACGTCTTTGGGCGACCTGGATCACATGCGCAACGACTGGAACAAGGCGGACATGGGTTATAAACCCATGACTATCTCGTCCAATACCAGCACACTCGCCGCTAAGCTGTTCGTCCATCGCAAGGCCGCAGAGGATCTTGAACAGACTTACGCGGTAAGCTTTGCTCATTCGTCCCGAGTTGCATTTTCCTTCTCTTCTATTATTCTCCTTCTTCTTATCCATCCCCCAGTCCTCGAGATTCTGGCCGAGTAGGCGGGTACTCAACCGAGTTGCCGCCTTCTTGGGTTGAATCTTCACGACATTGTCTGATTCTTTTTCTTTCTTCCTCTCAGAATGGCCTTCTGAAAAGAACCAACCTGTACCGGCGGCTGCTATGGAACCACGGCATCGCTAGGAGGCGTCTTGAGGCCCTGGAATTGGAGCGCAAGTCCGCTGAGGCGGCGGATAAGGAGGTCATGGATAGCGCCCTTAAGATCTCCGAAGTCGAGAGTAAGCTTTTAGCTACGCGGTTCCTGCGTTTGGTGCTTACGCCCGCTTTTGCTTTCTGCTCTAATCGGCCATTCTCTGCAGGCAAATTTAAAACCTTGGAAGAGGAGCATGCGAACTGCCGCGCCTTTGTCGAGAGCGGCCAAGCCACGATCAAGAAGCTGGAAGGTGAGTTGATGTCTTCTCGGCTTGACTTCTTGCTTTCATCTTTGCTACTCTGCTGACCGTGCTTTGCTCTTCACAGAAGATCATAAGAAGTTTGTCGAGGAGCATCTCGACTATCTCAAGCCTGCTGAGGTGCAGCAGCAGATTGCAAGCCTTAAGGTGGAATTCAAGAACAGGCACCTCTCCGAGATGGAACCATTGCAGGTCCAGCTGCGAACTGCTCTCCAAAGGGCCATTGATCTAGCTACCGAGAGAGATAACGCAGTGGCCGAGAAGAAAAAAGCCGAAGCGGCAGCCACAACCAAGCGAAGGGCTCTCGAGCTGGAATGCAAGACGCTGAAGGAGAGCAACTCGGATCTTATGCTCCAGCTGGCGCAGTTCCGGAAGGTAGAAGAAAAGCATGTTGCTGACGAAGAGTCATGGAAGAACAAGCTGCAGGCGCTACTCTACGACCTGAATAGTAAGTACCCACTTCTTTACACTTCACTCTTCCCTTCTGCTTCTCTTCTACTCGACTCATTTCTCTATTCTGCCCCTGTCTCTAATCTTTTTGATAGCTCTTTCAGAAATCTTCCCCGACCTCGACTCATCTTGCAAGCCTGCACTGGCAAAGGCCCAAGCTGTTCGCACCGAGAAGGGCGAGCCTATGGATGCCAAGGCTTCGATTGAAGACAGCATCACCACCATGCAGGTCCAGCTCCAGCGTCTAAGGGGCGTGGGCACCGATTTGGTGCGCACTGCCTTCCAACTTCATGACCTATTCTGGCTGCGGGAGACTGCACCACCAACCATCCGCGGGCTTGCCGAGAAGCTGACTGGCGTGAAGGCCGAGCTGAAGAAATGGCGGGCATCTGGAGCTCGGGCTGGTGCTGACATGCTGCTGCTGTTCATCTGCAGCTGGTACGAAAACCTTGACCTCAACGTCATTCTGGAGATGAGGCAGAAGTCGAAGTGGGAGACGGATCCCGACTGCGTGGCTCGCCGCCAGTCGGTTGCGTACGAGATCGCCCAGTACTCGGACACCGCGCGCTTCATTGACGGCGTCACCGAGCCCGACACGGAGGTGGAGGGCGATGATGACGACGATGATGAGGACGAGGACGCCACCGAGTCTGAAGGCCTGAGCAGCTTCGAAAGTGATCGCTACAAGACCGGGAAGGGGAAGGCCGCGGTCGTTGCGGACAGCGAGGAGGAGGCCGAGAGCGTGGAGATGACGATCGACACCGCGGCCCTCGAGTTCGGCGCCTCCTCAGGTGCGGCTCTCGACGAGACGGCGCGTCTCCGCGCTCAGACTGCGGCCTCCACCTCGGCCACGGACGCCACCTCGGTGGCCACGGCCACTTCTGAGCAAGCTGCTACCGAGCCGGACGCGGATGCTGCGAAGACCGACGCCGCCAACTCGGAGGTTGATGCTGCTAAGGCCAGCGCTGAAGCTAAAGCTGCCAAGGCCAACACCAAGAACACTGCTGCTTCTACTTGATTACTTCCTGCAACTTTATCCTCGAAACTTTTATCAGATCCCTGGGATGCCGGGTGCAGATGTATCGAAACAGTTATGCTTATCGTTTGCTACTCAGTTTTATTCACATTTGATATTTAACTTAGTCAATTTGAGCAACTTTGGCTCGGATGCCGGGTTGCGTTAACATGC
Organism: Alopecurus myosuroides; assembly: GCA_028641055.1. NCBI lineage: Eukaryota > Viridiplantae > Streptophyta > Magnoliopsida > Poales > Poaceae > Alopecurus > Alopecurus myosuroides. The sequence continues at coordinate 289,536,121 of CM054063.1, read as the reverse complement.
AAGTTCCCGAGTTGTAGTTCTTATTCGCTCTTCCTTTTCATCGCAGCTCTTACCCGCAACTCGTTGCTTTTTTGGTATTCGAGTCACAAGAATTCAAAGTTGGAGTTGCAAATACTTAGCCACTTAGAAACACTCATAATAACGCAGCCCACCACTTAGCCGAGAAGGAGTTAATAAGAAACAACAGTAAAAGACATCCTACTCGGTTCCTGCACTTCTTCTTTCCTTAGTAATTTTTCTTGTGCCCATTGACCTTTTGCTTGTTCTCTTGCTTGCCATGAAGCCGGGTTTCGGACAGCAGCAGAGTCGAAGAGTTGGCATGTAGGTTTAAACACAGTACTAGATGTACTCGTGATATTTTAAGCAGAGCAACCGAGTAGACACAGGGTGAAGCCGAGTAAGAACACACAGAGCAATTTTAGGCGAGGGCAGTCCCCGAGTTTAATTTCAGATTGCAGAGTAGAAATTTCAATTCGGATAAGAGGGTACATACACATCTTTGCTCACGAATGAAAGCGACGAAGTAGGGCTACATTCCAAGGGCGCTTGGATTCCTCTCCAGCTTTATCTGCCCTGTTCTCCTGTGATGGACGCATGTCCACGAGATAATAGGCGTCATTGTGCAGCGTTTTGCTCACAATGAAGGGCCCTTCCCATGGAGGAGACAATTTGTGCATCCCGGCTGTGCGTTGCACAAGCCTGAGGACCATGTCTCCTTCTCGGAAGACCCTTGGGTTCACCTTTCGGCTATGATAACGCCGCAGGCTTTGCTGGTAGATAGCTGATCGTGACAGAGTAAACTCTCTTGCTTCTTTGAGCAGGTCAACGTCATCTTCTCGAGCTTCTCTCGCCTCCACCTCAGTGTAGAGGGTTACTCGGGGGGAGTCATGCTCTAAGTCTATTGGCAACACGGCCTCAGCCCCGTATACCAAGAAGAATGGCGTGTAGCCGGTTGACCGGTTAGGGGTAGTCCTTAGACTCCACAACACCGCTGGCAACTCGTCTAGCCAACACCCAGGTGTTTTCAGCAGCGGCTCAATCAGCCTTGGCTTTATGCCTGCTAGCACCATGCCGTTTGCTCTTTCCACTTGCCCATTGGAGGCGGGATGCGCAACAGATGCAACATCTAGTCGGATGTGCTTATCTCTGCAGAACCGCACCATTGCCCCCTCTGCGAAGTTCGCGCCATTGTCGGTGATGATGCTGTGCGGGTAGCCGTATCTCAGGATCACATCCTTTAAGAATTTCACGGCTGTAGCTCCATCGCACTTCCGAATAGGCTTCACTTCAATCCACTTGGTGAACTTGTCCACCATGACTAAGATGTGTGTCATGTTGCCTTTAGCCGGCTTGAAGGGGCCAACCATGTCCAGACACCATACAGCAAACGGCCATGTGATAGGAATTGTTTTCAACTCGGAAGCAGGCATGTGAATCTTACTTGTGAACATCTGGCAGCCATTGCACTTCCTCACGATGTCTTCAGCTTGCTGCAGAGCTGTGAGCCAGTAAAAGCCATGCCGAAAAGCTTTCTTGACCAGTGCCCGGGAAGAGGCATGGTGCCCGCATTCTCCTTGGTGTATTTCCAACAGAATCTCTCCTCCTTCTTCTGGGTCCACACAACGTTGCAGCACGCCGGTGGCACTTCTTTTGTGCAGCACATCTCTGAATATAGTGTAGCCCTTGGATCTCCTCTGAATCTGCCTTGCGTCCACCTCATCTTCTGGTAGAGTTCCGTCCTTTAGAAAGGATAATATGGGCATGGCCCAACTCGGTGTCTCCCGAGTGGGAAACACTGGTTCGTCCACTTCCATTGGGACAGGCACTTCTGGCTGCTCTTTAGGGTTTGGAGCACTTCTCTGGAGCCCTGAACGATTGGCAAGGACCTCCTCAATGAATGCGACAGTCCCCGGGTTAAGGACAGCAGTCCCCGAGCGTGGAGTGGCAGTCCCCGAGTAGGGAATGGCAGTCCCCGAGTAGGGAACGGCAGTCCCCGAGTAGGGAACAGCAGTCCCCGGGTAGGGAGCGGCAGTCCCCGGGTAGGGAGCGGCAGTCCCCGGGTTCTCTGTTGCATTCTCCTAGTCAATCTCCATTGGAACGGATTCTTCACTTGGCAGAGAAGGAACAAATATGGAGTCCGAGTTGGGAGATGGCTTGATGGATGGCTTCCTCAAGTGCTCTAAGGCAACCCCCGCCGGGATGGATTGCCGAGAAGATCCCAACTTGGACAGCTCGTCTGCTGCTTCGTTCTCTGCTCGGTGAATATGCTGGAACTCGCAGCCTTCGAAGAATCCAGTCATAGACTGTACCAGGAAGCGATATGATGCCATGTTGGCATCTAGAGCATCCCAAGTGCCAGAGACTTGCTGCACCACCAGATCTGAATCGCCATAGCATATGATGCGTTGCACGCCAACCTCCTTGGCTACTCGCAAGCCGTGCACCACGGCCTTGTACTCTGCTACATTGTTGGACGCCTTGAAATGAATCTGCAGCACGTACTTGAGCTGATCTCGCTTGGGTGATGTAAACACTACGCCAGCACCAAGGCCTTCCTTCACCTTCGAGCCATCAAAATGCATCTTCCAGTAATTGGAAACTGGAGCAGGAGGTTCGTACTGCACCTCAGCCCAATCCACTAAAAACTCCGCCAGAATCTGAGACTTGATGGCTTCTCTTCTCGCATAGGCGGGGGCGTACGCGGCCAGCTCAATTGCCCACTTGGCTACTCTGCCACTCGCCTCCTTGTTGCCCATGATATCCGAGATGGGAGCAGAGCTCACAACAGTGATAGGATGCTCTTGGAAGTAATGCTTCAGCTTCTTGGCACCCAGGTATACGCCGTAGGTCATCTTCTGGTAATGCGGGTAGTTTTGCTTGGAGCTGGACAGCACTTCACTGAGGTAGTACACCGGGCGCTGCACATTCTTGCCTTCTTCTTCTCGCTCCACCACAATCACCACACTGACTACCCGGTTGGTGGCAGCAATGTACAGCAGCATTGGCTCCTTGGGTAGCGGACTAGCCAAGATGGGAGCGCTAGCCAGCATTTCCTTCAGCTCGTTGAACGCCACATCCGCTTGCGGAGTCCAGACAAACTTGTCACTTTTCTTCATCAGCTGGTACAGAGGCAGAGCCTTCTCGCCCATTCGGCCCAGGAAACGGCTCAGAGATGCCAAGCAACCAGTGAATTTTTGCACATCCTTCAGGGATCTCGGCAAAGACATGCTCTCAATAGCTTTTATCTTTGATGGATTGGCTTCAATGCCCCGACTAGACACCAGGAAGCCGAGTAGCTTGCCATCCGGGACACCAAAGGTGCATTTACTCGGGTTCAGCTTCATTTTATACTTGCGCAAGTTGGCAAAGGTTTCCTCAAGGTCGGCAAGCAGAGTATGTGTTTTATTCGTTTTGATGACAATGTCATCTACGTACACCTGCACATTCTTGCCGAGCTGATCGTGCAAGCATTTCTGCATGCACCGCTGATAAGTAGCACCCGCATTCCGCAACCCGAAACACATGACACGATAGCAATAAGCCCCGTACGGGGTAATGAAAGCAGTCTTTATTTGATCAGCGGGATTGAGAGCTATCTAGTGGAAACCAGAGTAGGCATCTATGAAAGACAGCAGTTCACAACCAGCAGTGGAATCGATCACCTGATCGATGCGAGGTAGCGGAAAAGGATCCTTGGGGCATGCCTTGTTCAAGTTGGTGTAGTCGACACACATGCGCCATGCAGTAGGAGCCTTGGGATCCTCCTTCTTCTTCTCGACCATGACCGGGTTGGCTAGCCAATCCGGATGCAGCACCTCCATGATGAAATTGCTTATCAGCATTGGTGATCTGGTCACCAATGGCCTTCCTTCTCTCATCTCCGAAGAGGCGCATAACCTGCTTCACTGGCTTGGCGTCAGGACGCACATGTAACGAGTGCTCAACCAACTCCCTCGGGACTCCTGGTAAATCTTCATTGGACCAGGCGAACACGTCCCGATTCTCACGGAGGAAGTGGATGAGCTCGCTTTCCTATTTCTCCGCCAACCCGGAGCCGATGATGGCTACGCGGTCGGGGAACTCAGGGTCGACCTGGACCTTCTTTGTCTCTTGGGACGCTTGGAACGCGGTCCCGTGCTGGGTACTCGGCACGCCCTGCGCACCAGCCTGCGCGGATTGCACCATAGCCACCACCTCGTACATCTTCTTCTTCTCGGCAGCAATCACCATGGACTCCGCCAACTGAGAACCAGCAGAGGCACACTCCATGGACTTCTTGTAATCACCCGAGATGGTAATCATGCCATTGGGACCAGGAATCTTCATCTTCAGATATGCAGTGTGGGTAGAGGCCATGAACTTGCTTAGAGCAGGCCTGCCGAGTAGGGCATGGTAAGGGCTTTGGTGATCAACCACCTCGAACTGCAGGCTCTCTGTGCGTCAGTTCTCCCTTGTGCCGAATAGCACATCTATCCACACTCGGCCAATCGGGTTGCACGAGACTCCCGGCACAATGCCATGGAAAGTGGTCTTGCTAGGTAGCAGCATGTTCTCGGCCAGCCCAAGCTTCTCGAGTGTGTCTCTATACACAATGTTGATGCTGCTGCCGTTGTCGATCAGCACTTTGCTAAACCTCACATTCTTCTCGGGACCCAAGAAGGTAGGATCCACCACCAAAGCGTAGCTACCCGGGTTGGGCATCACCTTGGGATGATCTACTCGGGACCACTTGATCTCTTGGTTGCACCAATGCATATAGTGAGGAACACCAGGGATCACGGCATTGACCTCCATGGCACGCCTGTGCTGTGACTGCTTGTCGACAGGCTCAGAAGTGAAGATCATGTAGCTCTCATGGTGTTCCTGGTACTGGTTGCAGCCTCCGCCCTCATTGTTGCCGTTGTTGTTTCCCTGGTAGTTGTTGTTGCCTCTGTTGCGGTAGCCCTCATTGTTGAAGTGACGGTTGGCTCCTAAAGCCACTTGGTTCACGTTTTCTCTTCTTGGAAACACTGGAGGCCGAGCTGCGGGTGCGCGAGCAGGCTGCACATTGGCGTTTGCAGTTGGCAGAGGAGGAGGAGGAGGCAACCCTTCGTTCCTGATCAGATCCCACCACTCGCACTGTCGGGTAGTGTGGTTAGCAGGCCTTGAGGGGTGCTGAGTATGGAAACTGCATGGGCCATCCTTCATGTCGTCAAAGACGAACTTCCTCGTTTGCTCCGAGTTGCCGCTACCCGACTGAGGAGCACGGAAAGGTTTCTTGTTGCCTTGGCCCTGGTTCTGGTTCTGCCCGTAGGCTCCAGCAGGTTTCTGCCTTTGGCTACCCCCAGCTCCAACAGCCACTGCATTCACCTCCTCAGGGTCGTATCGAACATCTATTCGGTCACCCCTGCGCTTGTTGCGGAACTCGTTGCGCTTGTTGCTGTTGAAGTTTCTTCTCGACTCGGAGGAATCCATCAGGGGCTGGGTAGGATCACCGAGTGTGTACTGATCCGCAATCTTGATGGTCTCCGCCAGAGTGTTCGGCATCTCCCTCTGCAACCTTTGCCACATCATACTGCCATGTCTGCAACCCTGCGCAAACCAAGTAATGGCCTGGGCTTCATTCACACCTTCACAGGTGTTCCGCAGTGTGCTCAACCGAGTGAGGTACTCGCGGTCCGTCTCGTCTTCCCGCTGCCTGCAAGCGGACAGCTGTTGTGGCCTATTCGGCCTCTTGTAGGTGCTGGTGAAGTTGCTGACGAAGGCGTCCGAGAAGTCCAGCCAGCAATTTATGTTGTTCTTGGGAAAGTTGTTGAGCCAAGTGCGAGCTGGACCCTCTAACATCTGCGGGACGTACCGCACTGCCCATTTCCGGTTGCCGCCCGCGATGTGGACTGCGGTGACATAATCGTTGAGCCAGTCTTCTGGCTTGGTGCTGCCGTTGTAGCTCTTGGTTCCCCTTGCGAGCTGGAAGTTCTTCACGGACGGCTCGTTCATGATGCGCGGGCCAAAGCACTCGGGGCCAGGAGGACCCGTGTTCTCCAGCCGCGCCGACAAGCTGATCCGGTCCAGCTGGTGCCTTGCATCTCCAGGCGCCAACACGCGCTCGCTGTAACATCCCAAGTCTGAAAAATAGCCATTCGAATGTTTGCTCTCTGTTATTTTATGTTTTGCATCATGGCATCATGTTGATTGCAATTGTTTTGTTTGTTTTCCTTTTGTTTTCCTCTGTTTTCATTTGTTTTCCAACTGTTTTCATTTGTTTTCCTTTGTTTTCTATTTGAATTTCAAACCAAAAATTCAAACCCTTTGTTTCATCCTTGTGATGTTACAATTTCCAAAATGTTATTTCAAATAAAAACAACCAAATTGTTTTCTTTTATTCCATAATGCTCACTTATTAAATTGTTGGTTTTAAATCAATCTTTTGTTTCCAAATCACCTCCAAATTCAAATCAAATTCCCAAATCAGCACCCAACTTGAATGAATGAAAATCACCAAACAATTATAATCATTTAATCACATTAAATAATAGGGTTCACCCTATTAAACTTGTTGTTTTCAAATATTCATCAATTAACTTGCAAATTATTCCAATTCAAATTAAATATTTCCAAACAGAATCAATTTGAAACTATAAACACAATAACCAAAACCTTCCTTCATTCTTTGTTTCCATTTATTTTCCTTTGGGGTCACCCTATTAACATGTTGTTTACATTAATGTTTAGTTAATATTAAAATTCACCAATTTTTGTTTTATTAACAAACAACAATTAAATTTGAAAAACTTTGGAAAACAAAAATTAGTTTTGAGTGGCTATTTGAAAAACTCAACTAAACCAAAATTTTCCTAAATTTTATTAACTTAAAAACCCCATCCTTTTTCTCCCAATTGGTTTTCAGCAAAAAAAAAAAAAAAACAACAGAAATAATAAAAAGAATCTGTTAGAGGGGGGAGAAGACTAAGCCCAGCCCACCTCCTTGAAGCCCAGTACCCCTTGGAACCTGTCGCTGTCTTCCACCTCCAGGTGATGTCACCTTCAGTACGATCCCCTCTGAAACACTTGATCCTCCTCCACCCCCCCTGGATGAGCTGCCGTACAAGGTCTCACCCCCCTTAAAATCACCACACCTCCCCCTCTGCTCGAACCCTAGAAACCCTAGAGCCCCTCCATCCCATCGCCGCCACCTTCCCTCCCCTCTCTGTTGGTTCGTTGTTCTCTGAACCCTGAACCACCGATCATCACCACCGAGACCACCTTCCTCCAATCGCCGCCGGTAGCCTGTCCACCTCGAGGAACCTCTTTCCCCGGGAATGGAACGAGGAGACCGTCCTCCCCAAGTTCGCTGCAGGAGGCATCGGCCGTGGCTGCCCGTAGCGGCCGCGCCATCGCCGGAGTTCCTCCTGTTCTGCATGACGACGACATCCTGCTGCAGGTGATCGCCCTGCCCTCTTCCCCTCTCGCTCTGTCCGCCCTCCTCTGCACAAGCACTCGCGCACACGAGCCACGCACCGCAGCCACACGGGCGCACGACCGCCACCGCCGGCGTACGTTCCCTCCCTCTCCGTCGGGTACAGCGACCGGTGCAGCGGACTGAATTTCGGGTTCAGTTAAATCCCCGCAGAACAGATAACCCCAACCCTGCCCCGTACCTGTCACAAGTACAGCAGCAGCGCAAATGGTAATGAGACCGTGCGCGCAGCGGGGCGTCCTGGGTTCGAACCCCAGGCGCGCACCAACCCCCACTTTTTTCCCTTTTATTCCCGCACCGCCAGCGTGGCCCCGGGGCCCGCTCGTCAGCGCCTCTGGCTGGCTAGCCCCGCGGTAACAATCGTTTTCCTGCACAATTCCTTTTAACACTAAGTCCCTAAAAATAACAATTTGGTCCTCCATCTTAATCTGTTAATAACTTTTTAATTATGCCTCCAAATCAAAAACTCTAAATATGGTTGTTGCTCCAAATTTAATCATCTATCCAAATAATCCATTTGTTTACTGTTTTGACAATTTCAAATGCAATTAAATTTCAAATTTGAATAATTCAAATGCAATTTCTTAAATTCAATAACTAATTATTTATTAATCCAACAAATGCAAATAAAATATGTTTTCCATACCCTTTTGAATAACCTATCCAAATATAAATTTTGTTTCATTGTTTGAATAATTTAAATTGCCTAAATAATTTAATACTTGTTTAATTCAATTAAAATTGCTAAAATCATAACTTGCTCAAAATAATTTATTTTTAAACATGTAAAATATGTTTTCAAACCACAAAAGTATAAACTTTTCAAATATGAATCTCACTTAATGTTTTGAACAAATAAAAATTCAAATAAGTTCATGTTTGAATTAAATTCATTTAATCCTTGCTTAAACTTGTGTAATTCATAAATAATTTATTTGAAATCCTTTTTCAACAAGTGAAACATGTAATCCACCCAAAAATCTTGTGTTCTTTTCAAATATAAACTTTGTTATCTATTTTTAACAATTTAACTTGATGAAAACAACAAATGCTTGTGTGACACCTTTAAGAAACCAAAATTCCATAACTTAATAACTGAATTTCTAAACTTGTTAAGCCTTATTTCCATTTGGTTCTATTGTTGTTATTTTGCTGTTTTCCTCATCCATGCATCATGCTAATCCACTTTCATATGATGAGTAGTTGTAAAACAATCAATTCAACCATAATTCATGGGCTTTCCATATGCAATCCAATTGCATGTGGGTCCATTTAATCCTGTTTCTATCTTGTCAACTAGTTTATTTTGATGCAACCATTAACTTGACATGCATCATCTTTGATTGTGCACAATGCCCTGATATTGATTGTTTATATTTCTGCCTTGTTTGTTTGCTTCTTCTCGGATACACGACGACGTTGAGACCGACGATACTTTCGACACCCCTTCTAAGGAGTTAGCTCAGTACCAGGCTACTGGGTTTTGCAGGCAAGTTATCACTCACATGAACCATTGTGTTCCTTTCAACATTGGTTACCGATACTTTCCGTTGTCTATTCTGCTAGCCCTATGATTAGTTGCTTCTGTTACGAACCTATCACATGAATCCCTTAACCCTGATATTGCCTCACCTCCATACCTATAACCTTTTGGTTGAGCCCGTGTCTTACTAGCATGCTTAGGTTGTTTTGCTCGAGTCTGTTACCCGTTACTTTCAGTTACTATTTCATTATGTTCTGGGGGCTCGATGTTTAATCAATCAATCATGCTAATGTTATATGCTAAATAATAAATTTGATGATAAGGCACCGGCAGGAGGCCCTTTGTGGTTTTGAGGCCTGCTAGTGTCGACCCTAATAGGAAAAGGGTCTTGTCTACTGATCCATGATGAGCGCACTAACCGCATGTGGGAAGCGAGTATGGGCGCCCCCCTCAATTTGACTCGATTCGCATCTCGTCCAAATCGCCTCATTTAGTTCGGGTTTTCCATTTGCTGCATGCATGATCTTGCGAGCCCTTGGTACCCGGGTGGAACTTTCGTAGTCGGCATATAGGGGGACACGGTCTTAGAGTGCTATGAGGGTCCATTTTGTTCTGGGCTCGATTAGCCGTGCGCCCAAGGTTCTTTGGGCTTGATGCGAAGAAGAGTTGAGTTGTGTAGAGTACCTCGCTTGGTGGGTTGATCCCCCGTCTGGCGGGATATTCTTGCGTGTACGGCCAAATTGGTGCAACCCTGAAGGGATAATCTTCTCGAGAAGCCGTGTTTTCCGCGGTTATGGATTACTTGGTGAAAGTACTGGCTAACAAGTACTCAGGACAACTTAAACATAATGATCAAACATGTTACCCCCAATGATTAATAACTTGACTAGTAATAGGTGTATGGCACAATAACTTGATTCACCTTTAATACAACTGTGTGAGTTATCCTCAGATTGCTTCTTTGGATAAGGGGCGAGATCCAGGATGGGTTTGTTTGAAGTTATCTTTCAGTTGGTTACAATCCTCGATCTTATCTCCTTTCTGATAGCCGGAAGTTGTAGTATGTTCTGTAGTTGGTTAGAGCAGCCAGTTGCAGCATCTTTTTATCCCCTTCCTTCCGTTGCACCCAAAGCATCTGTGCTTGGTGTTGACGGGTTACACTTTGGTGAACTGTGAGTCTTGCTTCCCAGTACGTTTATGTACTGACCCCTTTGGGGCTGTGGTTTCCGCAGACCTACGTTTCCGAGGATCTACATGGTGGCTACTACGTGGAGTTTGACGAGACTGCTGACGAGTAGATAGCGGACCCGGGCAGGATCCGAGACTTCGTGGATGGGCTCCGTCTGTTTGTTCCCGGCCTCTTAGGCCTATTTGGTTCTTGTCTGAACTCAGACATGTTGTATGCTTCCGCTGTATGGTAATGATGTATTGTTGGGGCAGGTGCCCTCTGAATGATTGTATTTGCTATCTCTGCTCTAATGAGATCCATTTGCAAGTTATTTCAATCTTTTGTGTCGTAGAGATCTGTTGTGATATCACTTGTTAAACGCCGTTGACGTACCATGTGTGTATGGTTTGAAGTACGTCGACGGAAGTGCCTTTGATCTCTAGTGGATAGTTTACATCGACGATGGAATAGCAGGGCTTGTGTTGTCGCGCATAAGCGCAGGCCTACCAGGAAGCTGGGACGTGGGAGCAGTTATGCCCCATAATCCAAGCATCTGCTATCCAGTTCGTACGGTGAGTATCCCCTAGAAATCAGGGTGCGACAAATGGTATCAGAGCCTGTCTGCCTGTAGGATCCCTTTTTACTGGTCGCAGTTGAGTCTAGAAACTATTTTGTAGCTATATAGGAAAAATGAAACGTGAGAGTAGGAATTCTGTTCTTTTTCTTTTTTCCCCACCCACCCTCCCTTTTCTGGTAAGGAAGTGCAACGTTGTTTTCCCTTCTCACCTAAACTTTCAAGTTAGGTTTTCACGAATTCTGGTTTCTCTAGGATGGTTATATCTACTAGACCATAGGAATGGAGGTGGTTGTGACATGATTTATCATGTTGCCTACTCATGATTGAGAACGGAGGCGTGTAAGCCCCGGAAGCAGATCCTCTATTCCTTAAGCAGTAGATATTGATCCTTTAGAAGCCCGGATGGGTTTTCCGTAGTACCTCAGGAGTTTTGTTCTCGTTTTCCCCGATGTTGATATCTTGTTCTTCTCAACATCCTTTTCGTCCGTTGAAATCTTGTTGTTGTTTCCACTTCAATTCTTCTACCGGCGTCTAATCAAAGTTTCCCCGTTCATCTGCTAAACTCTGTTTCAGCTAAAGTGTTATTTAATACCGGAGCATCACATTCCTTTGTGTCAACAATCTTTTCCACAACATACAACCTAATTCTGGTTCCACTAAGCAATCAAATCTCTGTTCACTCCCCGGGATCTCAAATGTTGATTTCCAAATTCAGACACAGAAATCAAATTCTAATGGGAGGCCACATATTCCTCGCTTCTCTCATGTTGCTGATTCTGACATTGATGTCATCCTTGGTGTTCCATTGATGTCAATAACTCTGTTTCAACCTTATTACAGATAGTCTATTCTCCAAATGCATCAAATTCTATCCAGCTATACACCCTCGATACAAAACCTCTCCCTTTATTTGAAAATGTTCTGGTGGTTTGTGAATTCCCTGACGTCTATCCAAGGTGCACGATGTGTTTCACGTATCACAGCTCAAGAGGATCTCCCCAAGAAGTTTCCGGACCTTTTCTTTTCTCAGTAGGAATCTCGGGGCGCGATTCCTTCAAGGGGGGGCGTTTTGTAACATCCCAAGTCTGAAAAATAGCCATTAGAATGTTTGCTCTCTGTTATTTTATGTTTTGCATCATGGCATCATGTTGATTGCAATTGTTTTGTTTGTTTTCCTTTTGTTTTCCTCTGTTTTCATTTGTTTTCCAACTGTTTTCATTTGTTTTCCTTTGTTTTCTATTTGAATTTCAAACCAAAAATTCAAACCCTTTGTTTCATCCTTGTGATGTTACAATTTCCAAAATGTTATTTCAAATAAAAACAACCAAATTGTTTTCTTTTATTCCATAATGCTCACTTATTAAATTGTTGGTTTTAAATCAATCTTTTGTTTCCAAATCACCTCCAAATTCAAATCAAATTCCCAAATCAGCACCCAACTTGAATGAATGAAAATCACCAAACAATTATAATCATTTAATCACATTAAATAATAGGGTTCACCCTATTAAACTTGTTGTTTTCAAATATTCATCAATTAACTTGCAAATTATTCCAATTCAAATTAAATATTTCCAAACAGAATCAATTTGAAACTATAAACACAATAACCAAAACCTTCCTTCATTCTTTGTTTCCATTTATTTTCCTTTGGGGTCACCCTATTAACATGTTGTTTACATTAATGTTTAGTTAATATTAAAATTCACCAATTTTTGTTTTATTAACAAACAACAATTAAATTTGAAAAACTTTGGAAAACAAAAATTAGTTTTGAGTGGCTATTTGAAAAACTCAACTAAACCAAAATTTTCCTAAATTTTATTAACTTAAAAACCCCATCCTTTTTCTCCCAATTGGTTTTCAGCAAAAAATAAAAATAAAACAACAGAAATAATAAAAAGAATATGTTAGAGGGGGGAGAAGACTAAGCCCAGCCCACCTCCTTGAAGCCCAGTACCCCTTGGAACCTGTCGCTGTCTTCCACCTCCAGGTGATGTCACCTTCAGTATGATCCCCTCTGAACCACTTGATCCTCCTCCACCCCCCTGGATGAGCTGCCGTACAAGGTCTCACCCCCCTTAAAATCACCACACCTCCCCCTCTGCTCGAACCCTAGAAACCCTAGAGCCCCTCCATCCCATCGCCGCCACCTTCCCTCCCCTCTCTGCTGGTTCGTTGTTCTCTGAACCCTGAACCACCGATCATCACCACCGAGACCACCTTCCTCCAATCGCCGCCGGTAGCCTGTCCACCTCGAGGAACCTCTTTCCCCGGGAATGGAACGAGGAGACCGTCCTCCCCAAGTTCACTGCAGGCGCCACCGGCCGTGGCTGCCCGTAGCGGCCGCGCCATCGCCGGAGTTCCTCCTGTTCTGCACGACGACGGCATCCTGCTGCAGGTAATCGCCCTGCCCTCTTCCCCTCTCGCTCTGTCCGCCCTCCTCTGCACAAGCACTCGCGCACACGAGCCACGCACCGCGGCCACACGGGCGCACGACCGCCACCGCCGGCGTCCGTTCCCTCCCTCTCCGTCGGGTACAGCGACCGGTGCAGCGGACTGAATTTCGGGTTCAGTTAAATCCCCGCAGAACAGCATAACCCCAACCCTGCCCCGTACCTGTCACAAGTACAGCTGCAGCGCAAATGGTAACGAGACCGTGCGCGCAGCGGGGCGTCCTGGGTTCGAACCCCAGGCGCGCACCAACCCCCACTTTTTTCCCTTTTATTCCCACACCGCCAGCGTGGCCCCGGGGCCCGCTCGTCAGCGCCTCTGGCTGGCTAGCCCCGCGGTAACAATCGTTTTCCTGCACAATTCCTTTTAACACTAAGTCCCTAAAAATAACAATTTGGTCCTCCATCTTAATCTGTTAATAACTTTTTAATTATGCCTCCAAATCAAAAACTCTAAATATGGTTGTTGCTCCAAATTTAATCATCTATCCAAATAATCCATTTGTTTACTGTTTTGACAATTTCAAATGCAATTAAATTTCAAATTTGAATAATTCAAATGCAATTTCTTAAATTCAATAACTAATTATTTATTAATCCAACAAATGCAAATAAAATATGTTTTCCATACCCTTTTGAATAACCTATCCAAATATAAATTTTGTTTCATTGTTTGAATAATTTAAATTGCCTAAATAATTTAATACTTGTTTAATTCAATTAAAATTGCTAAAATCATAACTTGCTCAAAATAATTTATTTTTAAACATGTAAAATATGTTTTCAAACCACAAAAGTATAAACTTTTCAAATATGAATCTCACTTAATGTTTTGAACAAATAAAAATTCAAATAAGTTCATGTTTGAATTAAATTCATTTAATCCTTGCTTAAACTTGTGTAATTCATAAATAATTTATTTGAAATCCTTTTTCAACAAGTGAAACATGTAATCCACCCAAAAATCTTGTGTTCTTTTCAAATATAAACTTTGTTATCTATTTTTAACAATTTAACTTGATGAAAACAACAAATGCTTGTGTGACACCTTTAAGAAACCAAAATTCCATAACTTAATAACTGAATTTCTAAACTTGTTAAGCCTTATTTCCATTTGGTTCTATTGTTGTTATTTTGCTGTTTTCCTCATCCATGCATCATGCTAATCCACTTTCATATGATGAGTAGTTGTAAAACAATCAATTCAACCATAATTCATGGGCTTTCCATATGCAATCCAATTGCATGTGGGTCCATTTAATCCTGTTTCTATCTTGTCAACTAGTTTATTTTGATGCAACCATTAACTTGACATGCATCATCTTTGATTGTGCACAATGCCCTGATATTGATTGTTTATATTTCTGCCTTGTTTGTTTGCTTCTTCTCGGATACACGACGACGTTGAGACCGACGATACTTTCGACACCCCTTCTAAGGAGTTAGCTCAGTACCAGGCTACTGGGTTTTGCAGGCAAGTTATCACTCACATGAACCATTGTGTTCCTTTCAACATTGGTTACCGATACTTTCCGTTGTCTATTCTGCTAGCCCTATGATTAGTTGCTTCTGTTACGAACCTATCATATGAATCCCTTAACCCTGATATTGCCTCACCTCCATACCTATAACCTTTTGGTTGAGCCCGTGTCTTACTAGCATGCTTAGGTTGTTTTGCTCGAGTCTGTTACCCGTTACTTTCAGTTACTATTTCATTATGTTCTGGGGGCTCGATGTTTAATCAATCAATCATGCTAATGTTATATGCTAAATAATAAATTTGATGATAAGGCACCGGCAGGAGGCCCTTTGTGGTTTTGAGGCCTGCTAGTGTCGACCCTAATAGGAAAAGGGTCTTGCCTACTGATCCATGATGAGCGCACTAACCGCATGTGGGAAGCGAGTATGGGCGCCCCCCTCAATTTGACTCGATTCGCATCTCGTCCAAATCGCCTCATTTAGTTCGGGTTTTCCATTTGCTGCATGCATGATCTTGCGAGCCCTTGGTACCCGGGTGGAACTTTCGTAGTCGGCATATAGGGGGACACGGTCTTAGAGTGCTATGAGGGTCCATTTTCTTCTGGGCTCGATTAGCCGTGCGCCCAAGGTTCTTTGGGCTTGATGCGAAGAAGAGTTGAGTTGTGTAGAGTACCTCGCTTGGTGGGTTGATCCCCCGTCTGGCGGGATATTCTTGCGTGTACGGCCAAATTGGTGCAACCCTGCAGGGATAATCTTCTCGAGAAGCCGTGTTTTCCGCGGTTATGGATTACTTGGTGAAAGTACTGGCTAACAAGTACTCAGGACAACTTAAACATAATGATCAAACATGTTACCCCCAATGATTAATAACTTGACTAGTAATAGGTGTATGGCACAATAACTTGATTCACCTTTAATACAACTGTGTGAGTTATCCTCGGATTGCTTCTTTGGATAAGGGGCGAGATCCAGGATGGGTTTGTTTGAAGTTATCTTTCAGTTGGTTACAATCCTCGATCTTATCTCCTTTCTGATAGCCGGAAGTTGTAGTATGTTCTGTAGTTGGTTAGAGCAGCCAGTTGCAGCATCTTTTTATCCCCTTCCTTCCGTTGCACCCAAAGCATTTGTGCTTGGTGTTGACGGGTTACACTTTGGTGAACTATGAGTCTTGCTTGCCAGTACGTTTATGTACTGACCCCTTTGGGGCTGTGGTTTCCGCAGACCTACGTTTCCGAGGATCTACATGGTGGCTACTACGTGGAGTTTGACGAGACTGCTGACGAGTAGATAGCGGACCCGGGCAGGATCCGAGACTTCGTGGATGGGCTCCGTCTGTTTGTTCCCGGCCTCTTAGGCCTATTTGGTTCTTGTCTGTACTCAGACATGTTGTATGCTTCCGCTGTATGGTAATGATGTATTGTTGGGGCAGGTGCCCTCTGAATGATTGTATTTGCTATCTCTGCTCTAATGAGAGCCATTTGCAAGTTATTTCAATCTTTTGTGTCGTAGAGATCTGTTGTGATATCACTTGTTAAACGCCGTTGACGTACCATGTTTGTATGGTTTGAAGTATGTCGACGGAAGTGCCTTTGATCTCTAGTGGATAGTTTACATCGACGATGGAATAGCAGGGCTTGTGTTGTCGCGCATAAGCGCAGGCCTACCAGGAAGCTGGGACGTGGGAGCAGTTATGCCCCATAATCCAAGCATCTGCTATCCAGTTCGTACGGTGAGTATCCCCTAGAAATCAGGGTGCGACACTCGCCCACACAATCCAGAATGTCATAGCCAGCCATCCCCATGGCCGAATCGCCATCATCATACCGGTCCACCTGCACAGCTGCAGGCTGCTCCACCGGGTTGGCGGCTGGCGCCACTGCGCGCGGCTGCTGCCTCTGCCGAGTAGGCTGAGCGACGGGATGCTGAGAAGGACATGTGCGCTCTCCATCTCGGGCCTGGCTTTGAGCTTTATATGCTTGAAAGCCTGCTCCTGCAGCATTGTGTTTCTGACCGGACTGTCGCGGCACAGCGAGCTGTTTCGCGGCGACAGCCGGGTCGTACACCTGCATCTGCCTACCCTTGCCGGAATGCCCACTCCGGCTTCTCTCACGGCTAGGATGCGGAGATGAAGCCTGATCGTTAGATCTGGCCACGTGCGAGTGCACCACCTGAGAAGCTCCAGCACCCGGGTTAGCTTTCCGGAACTCCTCGTTCTGCCTAGCCGCCTCTAGCACCAACTCGTTCAGCCTCTCCTGCTGCCTAACGCGCGCGTCGCCAACTAGATGCGGCAACTCGGCAGCTACGGCCTCAGCAGCTCTAAGTGTCTTGGCGGGTGTGCTGTATCTGGGTCTAGTGGAAGTGTTTGCGGTGGCGGAATGACTGGGATCCTCTACAACCGTTGCCATCTCGGCACCTAGGTTGCGACGCGTAGCACCTACTTTGCTAGCTCTCCTAACAACTGGTGTGAAACCGTGAGCCTTGTTGTACTCAAGCTGATCGAAGCTAAGCTCTAGCCTGATCTTCTCCAACTCCGCCTGCTCAGCGAGCAGCTCCTGGCGCTGCCGGTCGAGCTGCGCCTTCAT
This sequence comes from Alopecurus myosuroides, assembly GCA_028641055.1. Taxonomy (NCBI): domain Eukaryota; kingdom Viridiplantae; phylum Streptophyta; class Magnoliopsida; order Poales; family Poaceae; genus Alopecurus; species Alopecurus myosuroides. Next base: position 289,518,923 of record CM054063.1, on the reverse strand, counting down.
GGTCAGGAGCTCGAGGTCAGTGGGAGGCGGCATACCCGTCCGCGCAGCAGACGCAGGGATCGTCGGAGTAGTGGAGAGCGGAAGGTTGCACTCCTTCTCGTAAGGCTTGTGCGTCTTTCCGCCAGCACTTGAGCCAGCGAGATCCTCGACGACGGCCGCAGCGGTAGCAGCCGCGCCCTTCCCGGCATCAGCAGCAGGGCCGGTCATCATCACCTCCGCGACGCTCGCGGAGCGGCTTGACGGCCTCCCGGGTGCGGCGATAACGGCGGGTGGATCCTCCGCGTCATGCACCAGCTCGGGGTACTCGCGGTCGATGACGGTGGCGACGTAGACAAGGTGCGCGTCAAAAGAAAGCACCGTGCCGCCTTCCGGCATGGCCCTGCCGCCGAAATCGCCGGCGTTTTCGGTGACGAAGTCGAAGGAGCCGAATCTATGGACAAGGCCACAGACCACGCGCTCTCCGGTAGCAGAAATCGATCCCGTCCGAACGGTAACTCCAGCCAGCGCCGCTGGTTGCCCCACGGTGGGCGCCAACTGTCGTGGTGGTGTCACGGCAGATGCCATAGGATGGCTAAAGATGCGGGGACGAAGGACGCTGGAGGCGCTCGGGGAGGGATCACGCGACGAGTAGACGCGTGAAGGATGAAACAAGCACTGCAAACAACACGATCTACCCAGGTTCAGGGCCCTCGTGAGGAGGTAAAACCCCTACTCCTGCCTTTCTCTTTGTATTTGGGTGTCTCACCGAGTTGCCACAGTACAATGGTTCTTGCTACCGAGTAGCCACTCTTCTCTCTACCAGATGAACTAGGTCAAGAACGTGAACCAGTCCAGGATCTAGGTCAGCATCCATCGCACAGGAGGGGACAGGGCACCTTATATACTCGGTGCCCTGCCGGATACAGCCAAATACAAACAGATGTCGACATTGTGTGCACACCGTCCTTCTTCCGAGTTCCCGCTGACAGCTTTGGCTTCTAGATTTGTCCCGGTGCGGAAAGTCGTTGGGCAAAACCAAGTGTTCAATCTGTTATCACTGTGGAGAACACAGAGTAGGTCCCCCTATCCTGCGACGCCCTGCTGACACACAGTCGCTGTCAGGCACGCCGTCCTCAGATGAACAGTGCTGTGAACAGTGCCAAGTACGGACCCGGGATACGCGGGATTCGGTGTCAGAACGGCTCCTTTGACTTCTGGCCCGAGTAGGTTCCCGCCATTTCTACTCGGACCAGCTCTTCTATTCGGAGGAGCATAACTCTCTTGATTCATCCTTTTGGCCGTCTAGGTGTAAGACCGGGTAGCAGTCGACCGGGTAGCGAGTACCAGGCAGCCGGCTACTCGGACAAACATCCCTTCTGATCTTGCCTTTAGCACTTGCCTTTACCCTACTCGGGGGTAACCCCCCGACAATTAAACAACACCTTGACTTAAATAAAAGAGAAGAAAACATTGCAAACATAAAACATGGATTATCTCCCAAGAAGTTCTTTTCTTTAACGCCTTTCATCTAGGCATAGAAAGAAGGAATCAAGTGTTTTCCAATGAAGAAGCATCCAAATCATATCTTGTTCTAATGATATAATCAAAATAAAAATTCATTCTCTTTATAAAAAAGTGTTCATACCTTTCTTGAGTGGGAATTGATATTTAATATTCCCTTCTCTTATATCAATAACAACACCAACAGTTCTAAGAAAAGGTCTTCCCAAAATAATAGGACAAGAAGCATTGCATTCAATATTCATAACAACAAAATCAACGGGGACAAGGTTATTGCTAACCATAATAAGAACATCATCAACTCTCCCCAAAGTTTTTTTTTTAGAATTATCAGCAAGATGAACATCCAAATAACAGTGTTCCAAAGGTGGTAAATCAAGCATATCATAGAGTTTCTTAGGCATAACAAAGATACTAGCACCAAGATCACATAAAGCACTACAATCAAAATCATTCACCTTCATTTTAATGATGAGATCCAACCATCTTATACTTTGTAGGGATAGAGGCTTCACGTTTTAACTTATCTTCTCTAACTTTTATTAGAGCATTTGTAATATGTTTTGTAAAAGCCATATTCATAGCACTGGAATTAGGACTTCTAGCTAGTTTTTGTAGGAACATAATTACTTCAGAAATATTGCAACTATCAAAATCAAAATCATTATTATCAAAAGTAATAGGACCATTGTCTCCTATATTTTGAAAAAATTCAGCACTTCTATCAGGAACAATTTTCGTGGTTTCAGGCAATTTTAAACGTTTAGCAGAAGAAGTGGAAACATTGTCAACACCAATTACTTTACCATTGATAGTAGGAGGTTTACTAGCATTAGAAACTTCAGCATTACTAGTGGCGGTAATAGCACAAATTCTATATATATTATTGTTTCTAGCATTTCATCTTCTCTTTCCCACCTAGCATGCAATTCAGCTAACCTAACATTGTCATCAATTCTAAATTGAATGACATTCAGAGTTTTTCTTTCTTTAACATCATGATACATAACTTCTAGTTTCAGAAGATCAACATCAAGAGCAAGGCTATCAACTTTAGAAGCAAGAACATCAATTTTACCAAACTTCTCCTCAACAGGTTTATTAAAAGCAGTTTGTGTACTAATAAAGTCTTTAAGCATGTTTTCAAGATTAGAGGGAACACTTCTATTGTTGTTGTAGGAATTACCATAGTAATTGACATAACCATTACCACTATTAGAAGGATATGGCCTATAGTTGTTCATACCAAAATTGTTCCTATATGCATTGTTGTTGAAATTATTGTTTTTAATGAAGTTCACATCAACATGCTCTTCTTGAGCAACCAAAGAGGCTAAAGGAACATTATTTGGATCAAAATGAGCTTTACCATTCACAAGAATAGACATAATAGCATCAAGCCTTTCACTCAAGGAAGAGGTTTCTTCAACAGAATTCACCTTCTTACCTTGTGGAGTCCTCTCAGTGTGCCATTCAGAATAATTTATCATCATATTATCAAGAAGCTTTGTTGCATCACCCAAAGTGATGGACATAAAGGTGATAGGTCCATTTTGCATCACTATTTTATATTGTAATTTTCTGTTATTCATCGATATATTTCATATTATGATGCATTACTTATGTTATTTCATCTTATTTTGCATGTTTAGTAATTATTGGAGAATAAACACCGGGACCAAAAATCTGATGCAAAAAACACCGTCAAGATACCCTATTTTAGTAGATCAGAAGAAGAAGAAGGGGGGAATCGGAGGAGTCTTAGAAGTCCAGAAGAGGGAGCCAGCCACGAGCAGACCCGGAGGGGGCCACCAGGGGCCCACACCACTAGGGGCACGCCCCCCTTGGCCGCGCCAGGCGGTGGTGTGGCCACCCTGGCCCACCTCTGGTTGCCTCCTTTCGCGTACTTGACTCCCAGGGAACCTAAGCCACGGGGAACCATCGAGGAAATATCCCACCGCCTCCTCGGGATGGAAAACAACAGAGAGAGAAAAGCTCTCCGGTAGGGAGAAATCTGCCGGGGAAATTCCTCCCCGGAGGGGGGAAATCATCGCCATCGTCGCCGTCATCGCTCTGGGCATCATCAAGATCATCATGTTCATCATCATCACCAGCACCATCACCCTCACCATCCATCTCCGTCCCGTTGTAACAATTAGGGTTATATATCGTTGTTCTTCACTAGATCTCTCTCCCGGCGTGGATTACTTGTTAGTAGTTGATGCTTACGAGATTTATCGGTGTTTGCAGTTTATGACCAGATTGTTATTCATCATTATATCACCTCTAATTATAATCCATATGATGTCTTGTGAGTATTTCGTTTAGTTCTTGAGGACATGGAGAAGTCAAGATGTTAGTAGTGAAATTATGTTTAAGTAATATCTAGTGGTTTGATATTTAATTTGTGGTGTTATTCTTCTAATGGTGTCATGTGAACGTCTACTACATGACACTTCACCTTTATGGGCCTAGGAGGATGCATTATGTATTTGGCTACTAATTGTGGGGTTTCCGGAGTGACAGAAACCTAAACCCCCGTTAGGAAACCGATGCACGAGGGAGTGTAGGATCACAGAGTTTAAGGTTGTGGTTAGATTTATCTTAATTACTTCTTGTATTTGCGGATGCTTGCAAGGACTCTAATCACAACCATGTATTAGTCCCAGTTGGGCGGTGCATTAGCATAAGTTCACCCACACAACACCTACCAAAACAATAAATATTAATCAACTGTACGAAACGAAAGCGGTTGACGAAGTTCCCATGTGTCCTCAAGAACATTTGGTAAGTAGAACAACCAGCTTGTCCTTTGCTCTAAAAAGGATTGGGCCACTCGCTGTAATTATATTTACTGTCTTTTATTTACTCACACTTTATTTATCTGCTATATCAAAAACCACCAAAAACCGGTGTGCCAGTGTTTACAGTGAATCCTCTATTCAACCTACTGCTGCTTGTGATGGCGACCGTGGCGGGAGGAAGTCTTCTTATATATGTTTGTTTGGTCCCCGGCAATGGCACCAGAAATTCTTTGCTACACCAGAAATTCTTGTTGCTATGGATGGTGTGTTGGGAACCCCAAGAGGAGGGTGTGATGAGTGTAGTGGTAGGAATTTCCCTCAGTTAAGAACCAAGGTTATCAATCCAGTAGGAGAAAGAGGATCTTTGGAAGGTTGATGCCACTGACGGTGGTGATGGCGCCTCACCGGTGTCAGCAACGACGCGGAACCTGCACACAACACAACCAAAATACTTTGTCCCAATAGTACAGTGAGGTTGTCAATCTCACCGGTCTTGCTGAAAACAAAGATTAGACATATAGTGTGGAAAATAATGTATACTTGCAGTAAGTAAAGAAAGCAGGAAATTGTAGTGGTTTGTTTAACAGTGTAAGAAAATGGACCAGGGTTCATAGGTTCACTAGTGGTGTCTCTCCATAGAAGATAGCATACTGGGTGAACAAATTACAGCTAGGCAATTGACAAATAAAGGTTGCACCGTAGTGCACATCCATAACATGATGACTACTATGATATTTAGTGCGGGCATTACAACAATATCTATAGACCGTAATCCAACTTCATCTATGACTAATAATCCACCTTCAGGTTATCATCCGAACCCCCTTAGGTATTAAGTTGCAAGCAACCGATAATCGCATTATGCAATGATTGTGCACGCGGGCACTCACACCGATGTTTTCTCCCTAGTGGCCACAGCACATCCTCCCCCGTGACGTTTCTGTCACTCGAGCACATGCGAAAAGGAGGCATGGACCCAACTATCGAGCATAAATACTCCCTCTTGGAGTCACTAGCAACTACTCGGCCACAGCAACCACTAGCAACGGAAAGCATGCAAGATCACAAATAACATATCCAATAAAGACTATAATCAACTTGGAATGAGTTCAATATTCATCGGATCCCAACAAACACAACACATAGAATTACATAAGAACAGTCTCGATCATGTTAGGTAGCTCACGAGATCGAAACATTAAGGCATAAGAGGAGAAGACAACCATCTAGCTACTGCTATGGACCCGTAGTACAAGGATGAACTACTCACGCATCACTCCGGAGGCAGGCATAGTGATGAAGAGGCCTCCGGCGATGATCTCCTCTCTGGTAGGGTGACGGGAGACAGCTTCAAAACCCCCCGATCTAGGGCCGCCTAAGACGGAGGCTGCGGAACTTTTCGAGGATTTTTATCAGGTCTAGGGTTTTCTTTTGGAGGGGAATAAATAGCGAAAGGGCGGCGTCGGTGGGCCACCAGGGTGGCCTCACCACCCCTAGGCGCTGCCAAGGGGGGCCCACGCCTGACGATGGTGAGGCCCCCTGGTGCCCGTCTTTGACTCCTCTTCGGTCTTCTGGATGCTTCCGGGGAAAATAGGAACTTCGGGATTTGTGGGGTCCAATTCAGAGAATATTTCCAAAACAACTGTTCTGAAATAAAAAACAACAGAAAACTGGGAACTGGGACTTGGCATCTTCTTAATAGGTTAGTCCCGGAAAACGTGTAAAAATGCTAGAAAGAAGGGAGAAAACATGTAGCAATTGGCATAATATCATCATGGAACATCAGAAATTATAGATACGTTGGAGACGTATCAAGTATCCCCAAGCTTAGTTCCTACTCGTCCTCGAGTAGGTAAACGATAAAACAAAATAATTTCTGGGGGGGACATGCTACCACACAATCTTGATCATAATATGTAAAGCAGAGCATGTAAACTGAGATCATAGAACTTTAACACAAACATGATAAATGGAACTTTAATAATAAAGCATAGCAATCACTTTGCATCATGAGAAGTAACTCAAATAAAAGATCATGAATAACAATGCAAAGAAAGATATACGTTTGTTTCAAGTATAGAGAAAGCATGGCAAAGTGGTATTTCGCTAGTCCATAAGAGTGGGGCAAAACATAAATGCCAGGACACCTTCAAAGTTCATGAGGAAGACTAGAACAAATAATTAGAGGACAAGCAATAAAACATCATGAATCAATTAATAATGTTTCTGGGAAAAATGCACATAAAACTCAGAATGGCAAAAATGCTCTCTCAACTGTGAATAAAGTTAGAAGATGGAGACTCAACATAAAAGTAAAAGATAGGCCCTTCGCAGAGGGAAGCAGGGATCACTCATGTGCTAGAGCCTTTATTTTATTAAACAGCGGTATTAAAAGTTTGACACTCCTCCCATCCATCTTATACAAACCATGCTAACCGAAACCTTGGGTGCCTGCCATTAATCACATACCATGGAGGAGTGTCTATATTTTGGGAGATGTATGCTAATGTCAACGAATGGTAAACAGAAAATATAGTATGTCACAAGCCAACTAGATTTCACAAGAGCGGCTCCTATATGAAGGATGCAACTGGTGTAGAAGGTCATCCCTCTTTCTCTTTTGTTTACACAATTATGCTTTGACTGATAAATCAGGGGCAAAAATAGTGAAGAGATTTTGTGTGTATTAATTTTGGGCTGGGCACCCCGCTGCCAGCTCTTCTATCAATTGGATAAGCGGATGAAGCCACTAGTCTAGGTTGTGAAATCCAATCAACAAGTGAGATAAAGATTCTCTATTTACGTCCTCATGAGCAAAAACAGGAACACAAAGCAGGAGTAATTTTGAAGGTTTTAAAGGTAACACATGAACAATTTACTTGGAGTGGCAGTTAAATACCACATGTAGGTAGGTATGGTGGACACAATGGGAAAACTTGGTTTTAGGGAGTTGGATGCACGAGTATAATTCCATACTCAATGCAGGTGGAGGCTAGCAAAAGACTGGGAGCGACAAATGAAGAGAGCATAAGAGCCATAATCATGCATAGCGACATAAACATCATTAATCAAAGCATAAGTGGTACCACAAGTTCAAAAACTAAATGATCATAGACGCTATTAGTGACTGGTTTATAGTCATAAACATGGTGTGAGCATGCGCCAAGTCAACCAAATAAAACATTCGAAAGAGAATACCACAAATTTATGCTTCAATATGACAAGAACAACTCATGATTCTTTCAATGGCACATTAAACCCTCTCAGTTACTTGAGGCTAATCATGCTACTCAATAACCACAAGGCTTTAAAACTAAAATAACATCTATCATGGTACGAAAAAGTTCTAGCCACAGTCTATACAAGCTTCTACTTGCACCATTAAAAAATCTACTTCAAGCAACAGTTTCTTTTCCCAACAAGCACCATACAAGATATGTTTTAACAAAAATACTCTACATGATACAGCAAAAAAACATGAGAGTACTCACATAACATTACTAAAACTAACAGCTCTAGATAAGAGATGCATGCAAAACAGGAGCTAAATAAATGCATCAACCAGACAAAGATTAAGAATACAAAGTATTCCCATGAAAAAGCAGAGCGTGTCACTCTCCAATAAAATAATGCTGGGGTCCAACCAAGCTTACTACAAAAATAAAAACAAACTGAAAGCAAAAATAAAAGACACTCCAAGTAAAGCACATAAGATGTGACCGAATAAAATATAGTTTCACTAGAAGTGACCTCATAATTTGTCGATGAAGAAGGGGATGCCTTGGGAATCCCCAAGCTTAGACGCTTGAGTCTTCTTGGAATTTGCTGGGATGTACCTTCGGGGCATCCCCAAGCTTAGGCTCTTCACTTTTCTTGATCACGTCATATCATCCTCTTCTCTTGACCCTTGAAAACTTCCTTCACACCAAACTTCTCACAATCTTCAATAGCAACGTTAGTGCAATCGAAATAATAAATTCACATGGTTCAGTTTCAACACAAGCCTAACACTCATAAAAACATTAGCTACTTTCACAACTTATTTTAAAACTCTTTTTCTCAAAAGAACACCAAAAGAAAGAGATTAAGATGCAAATGCAATTATTGGCAAAAATCTGTCCAAACAGGACAGCAGGTAAAGATGTCTTTTTTTTCAAAAATCTTCTGTTGCTCAAATCAAAAAGTGTTCAACTAAGAAAAGTTGTGTATATAGCCCAAGATTACGAACAAATAAGCTCAGGTCATTTTGAATTTTTTGTGATTTTATACGAATTTAACAATGGACAGCAGAAATCAGTTTCCTGCGCAGAAATCCGAAATATAGTCGCAACTTTTGCACTAGACTCTTTACTTGGCTCAACAAAGACACAAAAAAAATATACAGAGGGGTTGCTAAAGAAATAGACAACACCCAGGTGCAAAGCACATAGAAAGAAACTACGGAAAACGGGTTGAAAACGGAGAAATAAAACGGGTTGTCTCCCGGTAGCGCTTTTCTTTAATGCCTTTTAGCTAGGCCCAGAAAAGTGGAATAAAGTATTTTCAAGTGAAGAAGATGCTCACATAAGATATATTAATTAAGTAAAATAGAGCATCAAGAAGCAAGTATAAAGCAAATTTAAGTCTAACCCACTTCCTATGCATAGGAATCTTGTAAAGAAATAAATCAAAGAAGCTCAAACTAGAGATCATGGGTAGGTAGAACAACAACAACTTCAAAACTTTCAACAAAAAGAGAGGTATTTTAGTAACATGAAAATTCCTACAACCATATTTCCCTCTCTCATAATAATTTTCAGTAGCATCATGAACAAACTCAAAAATATAATTATCACATAAAGCATGTTTGTCATGGTCTGAAATCACACAATTCATATCAAGCTCAAAAACAGTGGGATCAAAATTAAAAGTAAAGACCTCTTCTTTACGGCTTTTAGCTATAGCAAAACAAAATGATTGGTCACTCTTAAAAGGTATAGGACACATTATAGCAATCCTATTTTTAGTAGCATTATAATTTATAACATCAAGTAACATTGGACCATCATCAAGAGCATTATCATAAGATTTATCCAAGTAGCACTTATTATCATAAATAATTGTAGCAATATCATTCTCACAAGTTTCACTCATAGTAGTATCAAGGTCACAAGTATAGCAAGTATCAGTTTCATCAAATAATGTATGAGTTAAAGAGTTACTACGATTGGGAGGTAGACATGGGTAGCCCCATTCTTCCTCCTCTTGATCATCACTCTCCTCCTCTTTTTCATCCAATGAGCTTCCAGATTCAGCAGTTTCTTCTTCCATAAGTTCCTGCAAGGCATCAATTACTTTCTTAGGTTGAGAGAATTTATTAAGATATTCCATTATGTATTAATTACAATCCTTGTAATTATCAAAGCAATATTCAAGTATAGCATAAATCTCATATTTATAAGGTGCATCATCAATACTTTCAAGCAAATAGGCAATTTCGACTACACCCTTCCAAGCAATAAATTCTTCAATTTGTTCCACATGGCGTAATTCATAATTTCCCTTAACATAAGAAGATATGGTAACATTATCATTATACTCACATTGAAAAGGGAGGTGTTTATACCTCCTACAGCAACAAGATTTATCAAAGCAATAAGTAACATTATAACTAGAGCACAAGTTTTTAGCATAGTCATGCAATTTATTAATTTGCTCCAATAAGTGTATCCCTTTTTGTGACAAGCGGTGTTCATTATAATTTTTTTGTTGTTCATCCGTGAACCCACCTTGCCTAAAAGATATAGTTTCAAAGACATCAAACATTGATAGCAAGCATGATAAAGCAAAAATAACAACTAGAATAAGAACTTTTTTTTGTGTTTTTATAAAGAGAAGCAAACAAGACAAAATAAAATAAACTAAGCAAAACAAAAACAAAGTAAAGAGATTGGAAGTGAGAGACTCCCCTTGCCAGAAGACTTCTTTCTCACCGGCAACAGCGCCATAAATTCTTGCTGCTTATGATGGCGACCGTGGCGGGAGGAAGTCTTCTTATATATGTTTGTTTGGTCCCCGGCAGCGGCGCCAGAAATTCTTTGCTACACCAGAAATTCTTGTTGCTATGGATGGTGTGTTGGGAACCCCAAGAGGAGGGTGTGATGAGTGCAGCGGTAAGAATTTCCATCAGTTAAGGACCAAGGTTATCAATCCAGTAGGAGAATGAGGATCTTCGGAATTTTTATGCCACTGACAGTGGTGATGGCGCCTCACCGGTGTCAGCAACAACGCGGAACCTGCACACAACACAACCAAAATACTTTCTCCCAACGGTACAATGAGGTTGTCAATCTCACCGGTCTTGCTGAAAACAAAGATTAGACGTATAGTGTGGAAAATGGTATATGCTTGAAGTAAGTAAAGAAAGCAGGGAATTGTAGTGGTTTGTTTAACAGTGTAGGAAAAATGGACCGGGGTTTATAGGTTCACTAGTGGTGTCTCTCCATAAAAATAGCATGCTGGGTGAACAAATTACAGCTGGGCAATTGACAAATAGAGGTTGCACCGTTGTGCACATTCATGACATGATGACTACTATGATATTTAGTCCGGGCATTACAACAATATACATAGACCGTAATCCAACTGCATCTATGACTAATAATCCACCCTCAGGTTATCATCCGAACCCCCTTAGGTATTAAGTTGCAAGCAACAGATAATCGCATTAAGCAATGTGTGTAATGTAAGCAATGATTGTGCACGCGGGCACCCACACCGCTGTTTTCTCCCTAGTGGAAACAGCACATCCTCCCCCGTCACGTTTCTGTCACTCGAGCACAGGAGAAAAGGAGGCATGAACCCAACTATCGAGCATAAATACTCCCTCTTGGAGTCACTAGCAACCACTTGGCCAGAGCAACCACTAGCAATGGAAAGCATGCAACATCACAAATAACATAGGCAATAAAGACTATAATCAACTTGGCATAAGTTCAGTATTCATCGGATCCCAACAAACACAACACATAGAATTACATAAGAACAATCTCGATCATGTTAGGCAGCTCACGAGATTTAAACATTGAGGCATAGGAGGAGAAGACAACCATCTAGCTACTGCTATGGACCCGTAGTACAAGGATGAACTACTCACGCATCACTCCGGAGGCAGGCATGGTGATGAAGAGGCCTCCGGTGATGATCTCCTCTCCGGCAGGGTGCCGGGAGACAGCTTTAGAACCCCCTGATCTAGGGTTGACGACGACGGTGGCTGCGGAACTTTTTGGCGATTTTTTATTAGGTCTAGGGTTTTCCTTCGGAGGGGAATAAATAGGTGAAAGGGTGGCGTCGGTGGGCCACCAGGGTGGCCTCACCACCCCGAGGCGCGGCCAAGGGGGACCCACGCTTGGCTATGGTGAGGGCCCCCTGGTGCCCGTCTTCGACTCCTCTTCGGTCTTCTGGATGTATCCGGGGAAATAGGAACTTCGGGATTTGTGGGGTCCAATTCCGAGAATATTTCCAGAACAACTTTTCTGAAATAAAAACAGCAGAAAATAGGGAACTGGCACTTGGCATCTTGTTAATAGGTTAGTCCCAGAAAACGTGTAAAAATGCTATAAAGAAGGGAGAAAACATGTAGCAATTGGCATAATATCATCATGGAACATCAGAAATTATAGATACGTTGGAGACGTATCACCTACTTGTCAACACCTTATGCTCCTCGTTGGGTTCGACACTCTTATTTATTGAAATTACTACGATACACCCCCTATACTTGTGGGTCATCAAGACTATTTTATGGTGCCGTTTCCAGGGAGTGAAGCGCTATTGGTAAGTGGAATTGGTAAGAGAAACTTTTACCGTGAGTGCTGTTTTTATTTTTGTCTGCTGCTTTATTTCATTATGGATAGTCCATATGGTTCTTTATTAAAGGCTACTACTATTACTGCTAGGGTAGTAGATGATCCGTCATTTGCTGAATTGGATCCTTTTAAAATACCTATAAAAATTGTTGGACGTGTTATGGATAACTGCTATTTTGGAGATGGAACTGTCCATCCCGGTGATCATTTGCTCTTTATACATGAATTATGCGAGTTTTTTAGGTGTGCGGGTATTACGATGGATGAATTTAAAAGGAAATTATTCTCTTTATCACTGAAGGGCAAAGCTGTGGAATGGGTCAAAATGCTGAAGAATGGTCAATCTATTGGATGGGTGGAAATTGTACCTCTCTTTTATTCTAAATTCTATCCTCGTGATGGAGAGAGTATTGCCCAAGCTTGGGGAGAATCAAGTTATTAATGCTTAAATGTCCTGTTCATGAGCTCCCGAGTAATATTGTTATCAATAATTTTTATGCAAGGCTTTCTCTTCATGATAAGGATTTATTGGATGCTTCTTGTGCTGGATCATTCACACGTATGAAGGAAGAAGCTAAATGGGACCTTCTTGACCGTATTTAAGAAAACACTGAAGGATGGGAGAATGATAAAGGTAGAACAGGTATAAATTACAATTATGAATGCATTAAAGCTTTTATGGGAACTCATGATTTCTATAATGTTAGTGTTGTTTGTGGTTTATACGTCTCCAACGTATCTATAATTTCTGATGCTCCATGATAAAATTATGTCAATTACTACATGTTTTCTTCCTTCTTTATGTCATTTTTATCGATTTTCCGGACTAACCTATTGACAAGATGCCACGAAGCCAGTTCCATGTTTTCTGTTGTTTTTAGTTTCAGAAAAGTTGTTCTGGAAATATTCTCGGAATTGGAAAGTTCGAAGCCCGGAAGTCCTATTTTCCCCGGAAGCGTCCAGAAGACCGAAGAAGAGTCAAAGAGGGGCACCACAGGGCTAACACCATGGGGTGGCGCTCCCCCTTGGTCGCGCCAGGGGGGTGGTGTGGGGACCCTAGGGCTCCACCGCCTCTACCCTTTCGCCTATTTATTCCCCCGGATGGAAAACCCTAGATACCTGATCAAAAAATCCCCGAAAAGTTCCACAGCCATCGTCATCGTCAACCCTAGATCAGGGGGGTTCTCAAGCTGTCTCCGGCACCCTGCCGGAGAGGAGATCATCACCAGAGGCCTCTTCATCACCATATACGCCTCCGGAGTGATGCGGGAGTAGTTCATCCTTCGACTACGGGTCCATAGTAGTAGCTAGATGGTTGTCTTCTCCTCCTATGCCTCAATGTTTAGATCTCGTGAGCTGCCTAACATGATCAAGATTGTTCTTATGTAACTCTATGTGCTGTGTTTGCTGGGATCCGATGAATATTGAACTTATGCCAAGTTGATTATAGTATTTTATTGCATATGTTATTTGTGATCTTGCATGCTTTCCGTTGCTAGTGGTTCTCTGGCCAAGTAGTTGCTAGTAACTCCGACAGGGAGTATTTATGCTTGATAGTGGGTTCATGCCTCCTTTTCTCCTGTGCTCGAGTGACAGAAACGTGACAGGGGGGGAGGATGTGTTGTTGCCATTAGGGAGAAAACAGAGTTGTGAGTGCCCGCGTGCACAATCATTGCTTACATTACACACATTTCTTAATGCGATTATCTGGTGCTTGCAACTTAATACCTAAGGGGGTTTAGATGATAACCTGAGGGTGGATTATTAGTCATAGATGCAGTTGGAAGACCGTCTATGTATATTGTTGTAATGCCCGCACTAAATATCATAGTAGTCATCATGTCATGGATGTGCACTATGGTGCAACCTTTATTTTTCAATTGCCTAGCTGTAATTTGTTCACCCAGCATGCTATCTTTTATGGAGAGACACCTAATGAATCTATGAACCCCGGTCCATTTTCTTACATTGTTAATCAAGCCACTACAATTTCCTGCTATCTTTACTTACTGCAAGCATACATTATTTTCCACACTGTACGTCTAATCTTTGTTTTCAGCAAGACCGGTGAGATTGACGACCTCACTATACCGTTGGGATAAAGTATTTTGGTTGTGTTGTGTGCAGGTTCCGCGTTGTTGCTGACACCGGTGAGGCACAATCACCACCGTCAGTGGCATCAACCTTCCAAAGATCCTCTTTCTCCTACTAGATTGATAAACTTGGTTCTTAACTGAGGGAAATTCCTACCGCTACACTCATCACACCCTCCTCTTGGGGTTCCCAACATGTAGTATCAAGGAAATTTATGGCGCTGGTGCCGGGGAGAAAGAAGTCTTCTGGCAAGGGGAGTCTCTTACTCTCAACCTCTTTATTTTGTTTATTGTCTTGTTTTTATTTTTATCTTGTTTTGCTTCTTTATATCAAAAACACACAAAAAATTAGTTTACTTTATAGCTGCTATTTATTTTCTTGCTTTTATTTTGTTAGAATGAGTATTCCTGAAGTTGAGGTTCGTTCTTTTAGGCAACAGGGGGGAGAGTTTAAAATATGCTTGGTATAGAATAAACAACGCTCATAATAGGTGTACAAAAAAAAATTCTACCTTGATACTCCTGAGGAATTTTTATGTTGGTACTACTGGCTGGTATAGGTATGTGTTAGATACTCTTATGAGTGGAAATTTTCTAGGAACTCCTGCCTTGGAAGCCTACAATTTGATTGAAAGTTTGGTAGGAGTGCCACGCACTATAACTGTTAAAACTAAGACCACTTTGGAGGATCTTATTAATAAACTAAACTCTTTGGAAATGAACTTACCAATTTTCCTTGATAATGCTTGCAAAGTTAATGAATCAATAATAACTATTGATAAAAGAATCACTACTCTAGAAGCTGGCAACATTCATGATGATCTAAATTCTAGAATTGGTAAACTAGAGGAGGCTATGGGAACTTCAAGCTCAACTTTTTCATCTCTTAAATTCAAAAAGGAGAAAGCCTTTGTCGGAAAAGAGCAAAGATTCATGTATGTTCCCAAGATAACTAAACCCAAGTCTCAATATGTGCTGAAAATTGCTAAAACGATTAATGAAACTAAGAGTGACCTTCATGTTGAATCTTCATAAACACCTAGAGTGCCTATTTCTGGAAATAATGATTTATATGAAGTTACATATGTTGATGCTTCTTCACTTGAAAATACTTGAGTTTCTTTCTATGCCTAGCTGAAAGGCGTTAAAGAAAAGCGCTACCGGGAGACAACCCGTTTTATTTCTCCGTTTTCAACCTGTTTTCCTTCGTTTTCTTTTGTTTTCTTTGCACCTGGGTGTTGTATATTTCCTTAGCAACCCCGATGTATCTTTTCTTTTGTGTTTTTGTTGAGCCAAGTAAAGCCTCTAGTGGAAAGTTGAGGCTATATTTCGGATTTCTGCGCAGGAAACAGATTTCTGCTGTCCACATTTTATTCCGTATAAAATCACAGAAAATTCAAAATCACCTGATTTTTTTGTGCGTAATCCTGGCATGTATACGCAACATTTCTTAGTTGACCACCTTTTGATTTGATCAATAGAAGATTTTCGAAAAAAAATCATCTTTACCTGATGTCCTGTTTTGATAGATTTCTGCCAATAATTGCATTTGCATCTTAATCTCTTTCTTTTGGTGTTCTTTTGAGAAAAAAGAGTTTTAAAAGAAGTTGTGACAGTAGCTAATGTGTTTTTGAGTGTTAGGCTTGTGTTGAAACTGAACCATGTGAATTTATTATTTCGATTGCACTAACGTTGGTAATGAAGATTGTGAGAAGTTGGTGTGAAAGAAGTTTTCAAGGGTCAAGAGAAGAGGATGATATGACATCATCAAGACGAGTGAAGAGCCTAAGCTTGGGTATGCCCCGGTGGTCCATCCCAGAAAATTCCAAGAAGACTCAAGCGTCTAAGCTTGGGGATGCCCAAGGCATCCCCGTCTTCATCAACAAATTATCAGGTCACTTCTAGTGAAACTATATTTTTATTCGGTCACATCTTATGTGCTTTGCTTGGAGCATTTTCTATTTTTGCTTTAAGTTTACTTTTATTTTTGCAATAAGCTTGGTTGGACCCCAGCATTATTTCATTGGAGAGTGACACGCTCCGCTTTTCATGGGAATACTTTGTATTCTTAATCTTTGTCTGGCTACTGCATTTATTTAGCTCCTCTTTTGCATACATCCCTTATCAGAGCTGTTAGTTTTAGTAGTGTTATGAGAGTAATCTCATTTTTTCTTGTTGTATCATGAAGATTATTTTTGTTAAAACATATCTTGTATGGTGCTTATTGGGAGAAGAAACTGCTGCTTAAAGTAGAATTTTTAATGGTGCAAGTAGAAGCTTGTATATACTGTGGCTAGAACTTTTTCGTATCATGCTAGATGTTATTTTAGTTTTAAAGGATTGTGTTTATTGAGTAGCATGATTAGCCTCAAATATCTGAGAGTGTTTTATGTGCCATTGAAAGATTCATGAGTTGTTCTTGTCATAGTAAAGCATAAATTTATGGTATTCTCTTTCGAATGTTTTATTTGGTTGACTTGGCGCATGCTCACACCATGTTTATGACTATGAAACAGTCACTATTAGCCTCTATGATCATTTAGTTTTTGAACATGTGATACTGCTTATGCTTTAATTAATGATGTTTATGTCGCTATGTATGATTATGGCTCTTATGCTCTCTTGATTTGTCGCTCCCAGTCTTCTGCTAGCCCCCACCTGTACTGAGTATGAGATCTACTCGTGCATCCAACTCCCTAAAACCAAGTTTTCCCATTGTGTCCACCATATCTACCTACATGTAGTATTTAACTGCCACTCCAAGTAAATTGCTCATGTGTTAACTTTAAAACCTTCAAAATAACTCCTGTTTTTGCTCATGAGGACGTAAATAGAGAATCTTTATCTCACTTGTTGATTGGATTTCACACCCCGGACTAGTGTCTTCATCCGCTTATGCAAATGATAGAAGAGCTGGCAGCGGGGTGCCCAGCTCCAAATTAATACACACAAAATCTGTTCACTATTTTTGCCCCTGATTTATCAGTCAAAACATAATTGTGTAAACAAAAGAGGAAGAGGGATGACCTTCTACCCAGATGCGTCCTTCACATGGGAGCCGCTCTTGTGAACCCAGTTGGCTTGTGACGTACTGTATTTTCTGTTTACCATTTGTTGACATTAGCATACATCTCCCAAAATATAGATACTCCTCCGGTATGTGATTGTTGGCAGGCACCCGAGGATTCGGTTAGCCATGGTTTGTGAAAGATGGATGGGGGGAGTGTCAAACTTTTAATACCTCTGTTTAATAAAATAAAAATCTCTAGCACATGAGTGATCCCTGCTTCCCTCTGCGAAGGGCCTTTCTTTTACTTTTATGTTGAGTCTCCATCTTCTAACTTTATGCACAGTTGAGAGAGCATTTTTGTCATTCTGAGTTTTATGTGCATTTGTCCCACAAACATTATTAATTGATTCATGATGTGTTATTACTTGTTCTCAAATTATTTGCTCTAGTCTTCCTCATGAACTTTGAAGGTGTCCTGGTATTTATGTTTTGCCCCACTCTTAAGGACTAGCGAAATATCACTTTGCCATGCTTTCTCTATAACTTAAACAAACATATATCTTTCTTTGCATTGTTATTCATGACCTTTTATTTGAGATACTTCTCATGATGAAAAGTGATCGCTATTCTTTATTATTAAAGTTCTATTTATCATGTTTGTGTTAAAAGTTCTATGATCTCAGCTTGCATATGCTTTTAAATTTTTTATGATCAAGATTATGTTAGTAGCATGTCACCTAGAAATTATTGTTTTATCGTTCACCTACTCGAGGACGAGTAGGAACTAAGCTTGGGGATGCTTGATACGTCTCCAACGTATCTATAATTTCTGATGCTCCATGATAATATTATGTCAATTGCTACCTGTTTTCTCCCTTCTTTATGTCATTTTTATCGATTTTCCGGACTAACCTATTGACAAGATGCCACAGAGCCAGTTCCCTTTTTTCTTCTGTTTTTAGTTTCAGAAAAGTTGTTCTGGAAATATTCTCAGAATTGGAAAGTTCGAAGCCCAGAAGTCCTATTTCCCCGGAAGCATCCAGAAGACCGAAGAGGAGTCGAAGAGGGGCACCAGGGGCCCACACCATGGGGTGGCGCCCCCTGGTCGCGCCAAGGGGTGGTGTCGGGCCCCCAGGGGTCCACCACCTCTGCCCTTTCGCCTATTTATTCCCCCCGGATGGAAAACCCTAGATACCTGATCAAAAATCCACGAAAAGTTCCACACCGCCGTCATCGTCAACCCTAGATCAGGGGGTTCTGAAGCTGTCTCCGGCACCCTGCTGGAGATGAGATCATCACCGGAGGCCTCTTCATCACCATGTACGCCTCCGGAGTGATGTGGGAGTAGTTCATCCTTGGACTACGGGTCCATAGTAGTAGCTAGATGGTTGTCTTCTCCTCCTATGCCTCAATGTTTAGATCTCGTGAGATGCCTATCATGATCGAGATTGTTCTTATGTAACTCTATGTGCTGTGTTTGCTGGGATCCGATGAATATTGAACTTATGCCAAGTTGATTATAGTATTTTATTGCATATGTTATTTGTGATCTTGCATGCTTTCCGTTGCTAGTGGTGCTCTGGCCAAGTAGTTGCTAGTAACTCCGACAGGGAGTATTTATGCTTGATAGTGGGTTCATGCCTCCTTTTTCTCCTGTGCTCGAGTGACAGAAACGTGACGGCGGGAGGATGTGTTGTTGTCATTAGGGAGAAAACAACGGTGTGAGTGCCCGCGTGCACAATGATTGCTTACATTACACACATTGCTTAATGTGATTATCTGTTGCTTGCAACTTAATACCTAAGGGGGTTCAGATGATAACCTGAGGGTGGATTATTAGTCATAGATGTAGTTGGATTACGGTCTATGTATATTGCTGTAATGCCCGCACTAAATATCATAGCAGTCATCATGTTATGGATGTGCACTACGGTGCAACCTTTATTTGTCAATTGCCTAGCTGTAATTTGTTCACCCAACATGCTATCTTTTATGGAGAGACACCACTTGTTAACCTATGAACCCCGGTCCATTTTCTTACGTTGTTAAACAAACCACTACAATTTCCTGCTTTCTTTACTTACTGCAAGCATACATTATTTTCCACACTATATGTCTAATCTTTGTTTTCAGCGAGACCGGTGAGATTGACAACCTCACTGTACCGTTGGGACAAAGTATTTTGGTTGTGTTGTGTGCAGGTTCCGCGTTGTTGCTGACACCGTTGAGGCGCCATCACCATCGTCAGTGGCATCAACCTTCCAAAGATCCTCTTTCTCCTACTGGATTGATAACCTTGGTTCTTAACTGAGGGAAATTCCTACCACTACACTCATCACACCCTCCTCTTGGGGTTCCCAACACGTAGCATCAGTGGTCTTGATTCTCAAATCTTTGCAAATTGTCTTAAAGCCTTTGCTTCATATCTTGATATTCCCAAAAAGGAGTTGAACAAGTATCATGCACCTTATAAACATATTGTTCCTATTAGAAATATAGAGGTGCATGTTGTTAATCCTACTGTACCCGAACCTTATATTGAGAAAATGCCTTTCCATTCTAAGGTAAAAGAACATTCTATTGTAGCTAGTGTGGTTAACAAGAGCATAAAGAAATCTATTGAACCCAATGAACAAATAATCGTTGAACCTACAGTAGCTATAGTAAAACACCTTGTCTCTATAAATGTAGAGGACGAACACATGGTATTCTGTGAGGATGCTTCTAATATTGTTTCACATCCCAATAGACCTAAGAAAACTATTGTTCATGTGCTTTCTGTTAGGATTGGTGATCATTGCTATTATGGTTTGTGTGATATTGGTGCAAGTTCTAGTGCTATTCCTTATGAGCTTTATAAAGAAATCGTGCATGAAATTGGTTCTTGTGAACTTGAAGATACTGATGTGGTTATTCAGCTTGCTAATAGAGAAACTGTTTTTTCGATTGGTATTGTTAGAGATGTAGAAGTTTTATGTGGTCAAACTAAATATCCTACTAATTTTCTAGTACTGGGTAAAGCTGCTAGTAAAACTTGTCCTGTTATTTTTGGTATACCATTCTTGAACACTTGTGGTGCTTTTATAGATTGTAGGAAAGAGAAAATTTTGACTAAATTTGATGGAAAATTTTATGAGTTTAATTTTTCCAAATTTGCTAGAGCTCCATATGAAACTGAATTGCCTAATGAAAATTTTAGAGTTGAACAGCTTGGTTCTATTGCTCTTGCCCCTAACAATGCTTTCCAACAATATATGGAAGACCATGAAAGTGAGGTCTTTATGGAAGAAAGAAATGAGATTGATGATATTGTTCTTCGTTAACCAGTGATGTTGAAACACAATTTACCTGTGGAGGATTTGGGTACCACATTACCACCCAAGGAGGATCCTGTTTTCGATTTAAAATCTTTACCTGATGATCTTAAGTATGCTTATATTGATGAGAAGAAAACATATCCTGTTATTATTAGTTCTAAACTTTCAGGTGAAGAAGAGGAAAGGTTACTAGGAATATTGAAGAAACACCGTGGAGCTATTGGATATACTCTTGATGATTTGAAGGGTATTTCCCCAACTATATGTCAGCATGTTATTAATATAGAACCTGATGCAAAGCCAATATTTGAACATCAACGCCGTTTAATTCCTAATATGAAGGAAGTGGTAAGAAATGAGGTATTAAAACTCCTTGATGCTGGTATTATTTATCCTATTGCTGATAGTAGATGGGTAAGCCATGTGCATTTCCCTAAGAAAGGTGGAATGACTGTTGTGCCTAATGAAAATAATGAGCTTATTCCTCAGAGAGTAGTAGTCGGCTATATAATGTGTATTGATTTTAGAAAAGTTAATAAAGTTACTAAGAAAGATCATTATCCTTTACCTTTTATTGATCAAACGCTAGAAAGGTTGTCTAAGAAAACTCATTTTTTGCTTTCTTGATGGTTATTCTGGGTTTTCCCAAATTGATGTTAGGGAAAAAGATCAAGAGAAAACAACTTTTACGTGTCCTTATGGAACTTATGCTTATAGACGAATGACTTTTGGTTTGTGTAACTCCTGCTACTTTTCAAAGATGCATGTCTGCTATATTTCACGGCTTTTGTGAAGAAATTGTGGAACTATTCATGGACGATTTCTCCGTCTATGGAACTTATTTTGATATCTCCTGGCACAATCTTGATAAAGTTTTGCAGAGATGTGAAGAAACTAATCTTGTTCTCAATTGGGAGAAATGCCACTTTATGGTGAATGAAGGAATTGTTCTTGGACATAAAATTTATGAAAGAGGTATTGAAATTGACAGAGCTAAAGTGGAAGCAATAGAGAAAATGTCCTGTCCTAGGGATGTTAAAGGTATTCGTAGTGTTCTTGGTCATGCGGGTTTTTATAGGAGTTTTATTAAAGAATTCTCTAAAATATCAAAGTCTCGTACTAATCTTCTTAAAAAAGACATACCTTTTGTTTTCGATGACGATTGCAAGGAAGCTTTTGAAAATTTAAAGAAGGCTTTAACTACTACTCCTATTGTTCAACCACCTGATTGGAATATGCCTTTTGAAAATATGTGTGATGCTAGTGATTTTGTTGTAGGTGCTGTTCTGGGACAACGAGTAGATAAGAAATTGAATGTTATTCATTATTCTAGTAAGACTCTTGATGCTGCTCAAAAGAATTATGCTACCACTAAAAAAGAGTTCCTAGCTGTAGTTTTTGCTTGTGACAAATTTAGACCTTGTATTGTTGATTCAAAAGTTACTATTCACACTGATCATGCTGCTATTAGATACCTTATGAAAAATAAAGATGCTAAGCCTAGGCTTATTAGATGGGTGCTGCTTTTACAAGAGTTTGATTTGCATATACTGGATAGGAAGGGTGCTGAAAATCCTGTTGCGGATAATTTGTCTAGATTGGAAAACATTGCTTATGACCCTATTCCTGTTAATGATAGTTTTCCAAATGAACAACTAGCTGAAATAAAAGTAAGCTCATGAGATAGTCCATGGTATGCAGATTATGCTAACTTTATTGTTTCCAAGTATTTTCCTCCAACATTTACAGCTCAACAAAGAAGAAAATTATTTTATGATTTGAGGCATTATTTTTGGGATGACCCACACTTATATAAAGAAGGAGTAGATGGTATTATGTGAAGATGTGTTCCAGATCATGAACAACAAGAGATATTGAGAAAGTGCCATGGTAGTGCTTATGGAGGTCATCACGCTAGAGAGAGAACCACACAGAAGGTTCTACAATCATGTTTTTAGTGTCCTACTCTCTTCAAAGATGCACGAAAGTTTGTTTTATCTTGTGGTGAATGCCAAAGAGTTGGCAATATTTATAGACGTAATGAAATTCTTATGAGGTATTCCCTTGTCATTGAACCTTTTGATTGTTGGGGATTTGACTTTATGGGTCTGTTTCCTCCTTCAAATGGTTATACTCATATTCTTGTTGTTGTTGATTATGTTACTAAATGGTATAAGCTATGCCTACAAAAAAGTGCTGATGGTGAAACCTCTTTAAAAATGCTTAAAGATGTTATTTTCCCTAGGTTTGGTGTGCCTAGATATCTTATGACTGATGGAGGTTCTCACTTTATTCATGGTGGTTTTAGAAAAAACCTTGCTAAATATAATGTTAATCATAGAATTGCTTCACCTTATCATCCTCAAACCAGTGTGCAAGTAGAATTATCAAATAGAGAAATTAAATCTATCTTGCAAAAGACTGTTAATAAATCTAGGAAATATTGGTCTGTTAAGTTGAATGATGCTTTATGGGCTTATAGAACTGCTTATAAAAATCCTATGGGTATGTCTCCTTATAAATGGTTTATGGTAAAGCTTTTCACTTGCCTTTAGAATTAGAACACAAAGCTTATTGGGCAGTGAAAGAACTTAGTAAAGATTTTAAACTTGCTGGTAAGAAAAGAATGCTTGATTTGAGTTCTCTAGATGAATGGAGAAGGGAAGCTTGTGAAAATGCTAGACTCTCTAAAGAGAAAGTTAAACAATGGCATGATAGGAGAATTCTTAGAATAGAGTTTCATGTTGGTGAGAAAGTTCTATTGTATAGGTCTCGTCTCAGATTTTTTTTACAGGAAAATTACTCTCAAGATGGGAAGGACCTTATGTTATCGAAGAAGTGTATCGTTCGTGTGCAATCAAAATTGCTTCCCTTAAAGATAACACTACACAAGTGGTGAATGGGTAAAGACTCAAACATTATATTTCCAGGGATTCTTATGATGAAGATGTTGATATTATTCAAGTGGTGACTCCGGAGAAGTTTATTAGAGGGAAGATTCCAGAAACTGCAGAGTCCATTTTTGAATAGGTAACAGTTCTGTTAAGAAAAGGTTCACGTATTACTTTCCAACTTATAATTTTGTCATCTATGGAAAATATGAAAAATATTGAGCCGAAGAAGGTTAGGAGACAGTGCCCGAGGGCACCACACCACCTGGGGGTGCGGGCCCATCCCTGGCCGCG
Source organism: Alopecurus myosuroides (assembly GCA_028641055.1). Lineage (NCBI taxonomy): Eukaryota > Viridiplantae > Streptophyta > Magnoliopsida > Poales > Poaceae > Alopecurus > Alopecurus myosuroides. The sequence goes on along the minus strand of CM054063.1, from coordinate 289,495,167 downwards.
CCAGCCTATGGTGTGGGCGCCCCGGAGCCCCTCTCCGACCCATTTTCGCATTGCACCTTCCTTTTGCTACGTATATTTTTGCTACATAATCCCCCGGATCCCCCGAGATCGATATATCATTTTCTCATCGTGTTTCTGTTTCGACCGGTTTCTGCCAGGATCTGTTTTCAGTTTTAGAAGCACCATGGTCTTCGCCAACAACAACAAGGGGAAGGAGCCTATGGAAGATGATCTCCAAGGCCCGAAGCTGGAGGAGGAGATCGACAATGAAGTTGAAGGAGATGTAGAAGAAGACTCGCGTGTGTACCCACGCGCCACCGTCGCAAGCATTGGAGTGGTAGAAAAACCCTTCAAGCAAACGGCAAGGATGAGCACTGGAGGGAAGGCCCCACGTCACTTTTTAGCTCCAAGGATACCACTTCCAGGCATAAAAACCCTTTCCATACCTTAATACATGAGTATCAATCTAATAGGGTACCCGGGGCAAAGTTGCCTTCTTGCTGGGACATGGATCGTCCTAACCGTGCAGGTGAGGAAAGCCCCCGATCTGATATGGTGTGGGAGGATAATTATAAGAGCTCGAACTCGCCGTTGGACAAGTTCGAGGACCGTATTGAGCACAATACAGAGCTGATACGTGCGCTCACCTATGTGATTGATGAGTTGAAGGAGTCAATTGACAAGATGATTGAGAAGAGTTCACCACCACCACCAAAGAATTAATTCTTCATTGGTATTGGCATCCCCTTGGCTTGTTCCAAGATTAGAGGAGTGCCCGGTATCACACCTTAATCTTTCACCTTTTTACCTTTTAGTAGAGTCATATCATGAGTGGAGAAGTTATCATATAGGATGGTTTGCAGTATGGAAGTATCTCTCCTTTAGTTGGTTATCGATGTATCCCTTGGTTTGAGTTGATGTTATGGAATATTAATGAGAAGTTTCATCATTTTCTTTCTACACTTTATTTTAGTTTGCAATTTTTGTTATATGGTTGATCTTGTTATTAGTATTGGTATCAATATTGGATCATCAAGTTAATCTAGTTGGTTTTGGCAAACTTAGCATTGGTCAGTAGCAACAATACTTTGAGGCTTAAGAAGAAAAGAGGGAGTTGCATGTACATATATTATTCCATGATTTTTCTTTCTTGTTGGCTCATAAGCTTAGTTTTCTCAAGTTAATATTGTTTGTACTTCCAAGGAAGATTGCATGATTGGTTCTATCATATGTATATTTGTTTGTTTTCCCTCAACTCTTATGCTTGGTACCCGGCCTTGCTAGCCAAAAACCTGTACTGAGAGGGAATTCTTCTCGTGCATCCAAACCTTGAGCCCCAAAACCATGCCATTTGTGTCCACCATACCTACCTATATGTGGTATTTAACCACCACTCCAAGTAAATTGCTTGTGTGCAACCTTTAAAACCGTCAAAATTACACCTTTTTTTCGCCCATGTTTTAGCTCATGAGGACGCAAATAGAGAATCTTTATCTCACTTGTTGATTGGACTTTACACACCTAGACTAGTTGCTTCATATGCTTATCCAATTGCTAGAAGAGCCGACAGCAGGGTTCCCAGCTCCAAACTTAATTACTACAAATTCTCTTCACTATTTTTTCCCCTGATTTATCAGTCAAAGCATGATTGTGTAAAACAAAAGAGAAGAGGGATGATCTGCTGATTTCAGTTAGCGTCCTTCAATGGGATCCGCTCTTGTAAGGTCTAGTTGGCTTGTGACGTACTGTATTTTTTGTTTGCCATTCGTTGACATAAACATACACCACTCTCAAAATTGTTTTCAATACCTCTATTTATCAAATGAAAAGCTCTAGCACGTGAGTTAATCCCTGATTCCCTCTGCGAAGGGCCTATCTTTTACCTTTATGTTGAGTCAGTAAACCTACCCCTTTCTGTCTTAAGAAAGCATTCGCATTGTTGTGATCCATCCATCTATATGTTGATTTATTCAATCATGTCCTTTGTCCTTCCTTGTTTAGTACAAATGTTTTTATCTAAATGAATATCACTTTGAAAGTTATCAATGACTGTAAATAAATTGTTATGATTGAGCAGGTTAAACTCTGCAATATAATCTCTAATATAAAGACTCTAATCGAAAGATAAGTACAATCTGTTAATTGTACTCTGACCAAGAACAAAGTTTGCCTTAACCAATTATGATTTCCTTTTGCACCTTTATTTTGATTCCCTCTAGTTGTTTCAAGTTAAATTATATGAGAGGAAGTTGTTGTCTAGAATGACTTGTGTATTGATAGATGTGATGCTTCTTGTCCGTATTTTATTTATCGACACCTCACTCCATAAACATGTGGTCATGTTTACCAAGTTCAGTTTCGCTTGAGGACAAGCGAGGTCTAAGCTTGGGGGGAGTTGATACATCCATTTTGCATAATTATTTTATATTGTAATTTTCTGTCATTCATCGATATATTTCATATTATGATGCATTACTTATGTTATTTCATCTTATTTTGCATGTTTAATAATTATTGGAGAGTAAACACCGGGACCAGAAATCTGATGGAAAAAGCACCGTCAAGATACCCTATTTCAGTAGATCAGAAGAAGGGGGCATCGGAGGAGTCTTAGAAGTCTAGAAGAGGGAGCCAGCCACGAGGAGACCCGGACGAAGGCCACCAGGGGCCCACACCACTAGGGGCGTGCCCCCCTTGGCCGCGCCTGAGGGTGGTGTGGCCACCCTGGCCCACCTCTGGTCGCCTCCTTTCGCGTACTTGACCCCAGGGAACCCTAAGCCACGGGGAACCATCGAGGAAATATTCCGCCGCCTCCTCGGGATGGAAAACAACAGAGAGAGAAAAGCTCTCCGACAGGGAGAAATCTACTGGGGAAATTCCTCCCCGGAGAGGGGAAACCATCGCCATCGTCACCATCATCAGTCTGGGCATCATCAAGATTCCCATCGTCATCATCATCATCACCAACACCATCACCCTCACCATCCATCTTCGTCCCGCTGTAACAATTAGGGTTCTATATCGTTGTTCTTCACTAGATATCTCTCCCGGTGTGGATTACTTGTTAGTAGTTGATGCTTACAAGATTTATCGATGTTTGAACTTTATGACCAGATTGTTATTCATCATTATATCACCTCTGATTATGATCATATGATGTCTTGTGAGTAGTCCATTTATTTCTTGAGGACATGGGAGAAGTCAAGATGTTAGTAGTGGAATTATGTTGAAGTAATATCTAGTGGTTTGATATTTAAGTTGTGGTGTTATTCTTCAACTGGTCTCATGTGAACGTCTACTACATGACACTTCACCTTTATGGGCCTAGGAGGATGCATTGTGTATTTGGCTACTAATTATGGGGTTGCCAGAGTGACAGAAACCTAAACCCCCGTTAGGAAACCGATGCACGAGGGAGTGTAGGATCCTAGATTTAAAGGCTGCCGTTAGATTTATCTTAATTACTTCTTGTATTTGCATATGCTTGCAAGGGGTTTAATCACAAGTATGTATTAGTACCAGTTGGACGGTGCATTAGAATAGGTTCACCCACACAACACCTATCAAAACAATAAATATTAATCAACTGTATGAAACAAAAGCACTTGACAAAGTTCCCATGTGTCCTCGAGAACGTTTGGTAATCATAAGTAGAACAACCGGCTTGTCCTTTTCTCTAAAATGGATTGGTCCATTCGTTGTAGTTATATTTACTGTCTTTTATTTACTCATACTTTATTTATCTGCTATAACTAAAATCACCAAAAACCCGTCTGCTAGTGTTTACAGTGAATCCTCTATCCAACCTACTTGTCAACACCTTCTTCTCCTTGTTGGGTTCGACACTCTTATTTATCGAAAGTACTACGATACACCACCTATACTTGTGGGTCATCAAAAGGTTCCTCCAGCAGCTGAATCCAGAAGGTTTCTTGAAGAAAAATTCAGACCTGCATAGAAGGTTTGGATGATCATCCAAGTAGTCAGTCCATGAGTGGGACAATTCTTTTCCAAAGATTTCATTCTTTCCCAAGCTTGAGCAACATGCTCATTATCAAATTGTTTAAAATTCATAATGCTACTTATTAGAGAGATAATATTAGCAGGAGGATAATATTTTCCAACGAAACCATCTTTGCATTTAGTCCAAGAATCAATACTATTTTTAGGCAAAGATAGCAATCATTATTTAGCTCTTCCTCTCAAAGAGAAAGGAAACAATTTCAGTTTAATAATATCTCCATCTACATCCTTGTACTTTTGCATCTCACAAAGTTCAACAAAATTATAATGGTGGGCAGCAGCATCACCAGTACTAACACCAGAAAATTGCTCTCTCATAACAAGATTTAATAGGGCATGCTTAATTTCATAAAAATCAGCAGTAAGAGCAGGTGGAGCAATAGGTGTGCAAAGAAATCATTGTTGTTTGTGCTAGTGAAGTCACACAACTTAGTGTTCTCAGGAGTACTCATTTTAGCAATATTAACAACAAGATAAAAATAACAACTATAATAAGAACTATTTTGTGTGTGTTTTTGATATAAAGAAGCAAACAAGACAAGATAAAATAAACTAAGCAAAACAAAAACAAAGTAAAGATAATATAGGTGAGAGATTCCCCTTGCAGAAATCCTCTTCCTCCTCGGCAACGGCGCCAGAAAACTTTCTTGATGCGCGTCGATGTACGCTCATTGGGAGACCCCAAGTGTAAGGTATGAAGAGTACAACAGCAAGTTTTCCCTCAGAAAGAAACCAAGGTTGAATCGACCAGTAGGAGAAATAAATCACTTCTGAAGGTTGTTGGCAGCTGATGTTGGCAGGATGCACTATCGGCTCAGCAGCAACGTGGAATCTGCGCACAACACAGCCATTATACTTTGCCCCCAACGAAACAATGAGGTTGTCAATCTCACCGGTTTTGCTGAAAACAAAGGATTAAACGTATAGTGTGGAAACATGGCTTATCTGCAGTGAACAAAAGGAGAACAATGATTGCAGTAAAATGAACAGTGCCTGCAGTAGATTGTATTCTCAGTGCAAAAGAATGGACCGAGGTCCACAGTTCACTAGTGGCGTTTCTCCATAAAAGATAGATAACAAGTTGGGTAAACAAATTACAGCTGGGCAATTGACATAAATAAAGGCTACACCATAGTGCATATGCAATACATGATGATTACTATGAGATTCATGCGGGCATTACAACATAATTCATGGATCGTAATCCAACTGCATCTATGACTAATAATTCACCCTCAGAACGTAATCCAAGCAGACTTCGGGTATTAAGTTGCAGGAACAGATTATTGCATTAAGTAAAGTGCGTAATGTAAACAATAAAATTATCCTTAGACAAAGCATTGTTGTTTTCTTCCTAATGGCAAAAGCACATCCCCCATCCGTCACGTTTCTGTCACTCGAGCACAGATGAAAGGGAGGCATGAACCCACTATCGAGCATAAATACTCCCTCTTGGAGTTACAAGCATCAACTTGGCCAGAGCATCTACTAGTAACGGAGAGCATGCAAGATCATAAATAACGTAAACATGATATATTGATAATCAACTTGACATGGCATTTAATAAACATGGTAGATGATCTTGATCATGTTAGGCAGCTCAGAAGATCTAAACATGGTGGCAAAAGAGGAGAAGACAACCATCTAGCTACTGCTATGGACCCGTAGTCCAAGGATGAACTACTCACGCGTCACTTCGGAGGCAGGCATGGTTATGTAGAGCCCTCCAGTGATGATTTCCCCTCCCGGCAGGGTGTCAGGGAGTTCTTCAGAACCCTCCCGAACTAGGGTTGACGATGACGGCGACTAAACTTTTCGTGGATGGAGGCTCGGGTATTTAGGGTTTTCCCGAGAAGGAGCTTAAATAGGCGAAAGGGCGATGTCGGTGGGTTGCCAGGGGGCCCACACCACCTGTTGGCGTGACCAAGGGGAGGGCGTGCCGCCCTATGGTGTGGCCACCCTGTGGCCCCCCTCCAGATCTTCTCCGAACTCCGTGTACGTGACAGAAAAATAGGACCCTAGGTTTTCGTTTCGTCCAATTCTGAGAATATTTCCAGAACAGCTTTTCTGAAACAAAAAACAACAGAAAACAGGAAGTGTCGTTGTGGCATCTTGTTAATAGGTTAGTCCCAGGAAATCCATAAAAATGTTATGAAGTGTATAGAAAACATGTAGCAATTGGCATGAAAACAACATGGAACATCAGAAATTATAGATATGTTTGAGGCGTATCATCTGTCACGACAAGAGTGAATATGTGGGGTTGAAGAATGCTAGGAATGAATCCAAAAACCTTACGAAGGCTAAACCACACACCTGAGTGTGAAACTTGTATCAAGGCTAAGATTACTTTCGGGAAAAATGACGCACCTCTGTAGAGTGTATAAAATTGTGACAAGCACACCCGTGTTTCTAGTAGAAAATACGTTCGTGGGCGGGAAGGGAAAGAAATCTTAACTGATTCTCAAACCCATGAGGGCCTAAGGAACATAGTCTTTTTTTTATCTATAACCAACCTTTTTAAGAAACCTTTTCGAAAACTTGCATCGTGTCTTCAACCGTTGGTCATGACATTAGTCCATGCATGAAAACCCAAAACTTTTTCTTACCTTAACTTGTTGAGTAACACTTGTTACTCAACCGGCGGCAATAACTCAACGATTAGAACATCGAAGACTAGAGTATTACTACGAGGCACCAGATCTATTTGGAGTAATCAAAGGATTCGACTACATCATCACGTACGGAGCAGACGACAACGAAAAAGACGAACCAGAGGAGTAGTTAAGAGATTCTACACTACTATTAGAAGGAAACCTAGTCGGGAGTAGCTCTATGATCTAAGTTGTTGATCTATCATGATTCTCTCTTTACTTTTGACTGTGTTTCTTCAACCGTCTCAAATTGACTTTAACCCGTTTAATTTTTCTCAGATGATCGAGAAAGAGTTTGAAGAGTTTATTCCTTTTTGGCTTGTAATAATAAGCAGTGTGAACTAGTGGGCCTGCAATATTTTATAGTCCGAGGGATATAATATTTATGGATAAGAACTTTCGTAAGTTTTTATGTGAACAAGTTGTACAGTTCATATGCAGTGGTGTACCTGGTCACCGTAGTAATCCATTTTGATGTCAAACTTGATACGAGCATCGGGAACTCGTGGGCGCTCAGTAAAACAATAAAAAATTGGGCCAAGATCAAACAAGATTTTTAATACATACAAGAATCCATTTGTAACTGTCAAGAAACATTTGTGCATGTGAGAAGAGAAGTGCTAGTTTGCATGTATGATTTTTGATATTAAGAAGAGCAAAACCACGAGTTGACCTAACATGCACACGCAAGTGATGTCGTGTGAGAGTGTCCATCATGCAGTACTATCCCAAGAAACAATGAACGCTAACGTATGGATTAATAATCCGGGATTATTGCGTATCTGGTGATATTTCTTTCCCCTATTGTTGACTTCTCAACACAAACAATACACAAGTAGCACAATGTCAACTTATGACATAATTTATGGAAAAAAATAGTATACTTCTAGAAGTGGAATATACGGTACTCCATCATAATCACAAGCTAATAAACAAAACACTGAAGACTGTACTCCATGACATCTTGGTGGATAGCAATAGCTCAATCATGTATGTTAGCCTCTAATACTCAAATCGGCATCCAACAGCATATACTCCCGACGTAAAATAAATGGTTTTATTAATATTTTAAAAATTGACAAAAAAAAGATAAACGAGTAAAAAAAATTAAAATTTTATTAATCATGTACTTGTCCATGTTCTATATGTACATTTAAATTTTAAGAAAAAACATTTCTATGATATATGTGTGTAAAAACAATTTGTCACTTAAAAAATTGCTTTTGAGAGCACTTGGTTTTGCCAAGGACACATCACAAATTCTTTCTTCATGAAAATTTAAACGCGGAAGGAAGACATTGAAATTTTGCATTATTAGAAAACTTAAATTTTGATTCACTTTTTTAAACATTTCACTGTTCACCAAGTGCATGTGCTCCGGAGGTCAAAACGCACCCCTTTTTCTATATATTTCCCTCTCTTTTTTGTGAAAAGAGAATATGTATATATACAAGCTTCTAGTACCATATTGTGATGCGACTTGTACTATACCTAATCGATGAGAAACGACACATACATTTTCCTCTTACTACCTCCGTTTCTCAAAAATAGGCATATAAATTTTTCTAAAAATTAAAAATGTGTAAAATTTGACCATTTTTTAGAAAAACGTTAACAAGTTGACATCGTTATATACATCATGTAATATATTCTCATATGATATCTATATAGTATCCTATTTATTGATTTTTTTTTTTCTAAAACATTAATCAAACTTTACATTGTTTGAATTCTAAGAGAAGTTATAGGTGGATCAAACTTTACATCACATATTCTTTCTTCACGAGACATTGTATGGAGATGAAAGACACGGGCATATTTATATTATTAAAATATGAACATTTGATGTTACTTTAACCACTTCACTTTTCACCGGGAGCATGTGCTCCCTGAAGCCTTCCTCCTTTTCTGTGAAGAGAGAGAATTGTAGTGTCATATTGCGATGAGGCTTCTACAATCCCTGATAGATGAGAAACTGCACATACATAACCATTAATATATTTGGATTGGTGATTTAAAGATAATATCATTAAGTCTTTCATAATAGAAATTCGCAAAAAAAAAATCGTAAAATAATGTTCCGTAAAATTTTACCAACATATGTCTACAAAAGTTAATGGTCAAAATGATGCATATGCGGGAGTTCAAGGTATGAGTTCGAACCCTCATAGGGATTTGAAGGAAACTTATGATCTTTATTCTACGTGATTTGTAGGATTGCAATCTCGGACTTTATCAAAGATTCCTTTGCATAGAATATTAATTGTTGACCCCAACCTCTTGAAAAAATTACTACAAATGAATCTTCTATAAGCAATCAAACATGTTTTCTCAATCATTTAGAATTCAAGCCGTCATGCCAGTGTAATCATACATTTTTTTTTCCATTATCGTAAATCCTGAGAATCAGAGAACGGCGACTATGAGGAAAAAACCGGCTATGCGCCACGGACATCTCCTGCAGGGCCCACACGGCAGTGACGCTGAGTGAGTCGTCCGTACATATACAACAACCAATAGAGAAGCTTTGTTGTTTACGCCAACAGTTTGTGGTTGGCTGCACTATAGCTATACGACAACGTTGCCGAAGTGGGTGCAGAGAAGAGAGAAGAGTAGCTAGCCGGCAATGGCGCTGCCGGCGGCGAGGTGGCTCCGACGGGAGGTGCTGGTGGGGCTCGCGCTCGGGCAGCTCGTGTCTCTACTCATCACCTCCACCGGCTTCTCCTCCTCCGAGCTCGCCCGCCGAGGTACGGCTCTGTCGCCCGTCTGCTGTGATTGATCCGTGCCTGTGCAATGCTATTCTTGCCTCATTCCGTCTGAGTTCGTGGTATCTTGACCGAGCAAGATAGGGGATTTTGGGAGCACTACTCTGAAGTCTGAACCCACACAAAAAGAACCGTGTTCTTGTTTACGTTTCAGTTCTGATGTGTATCAGCTCAACCGAACGAACGGGAATAATTAGGATAATCTGCCGCAATGCCAAACAAAGTTTTAGACATCGGCATCTGACTGATGCTCCTTACCTTATTTTCTTTCTTGGAAGAAAAATGATTATACGTTGCAATATCACAACGAGTTATATGATGACAGGGTTTTGAATTCTAATGTTTGCTCTCAGGCGTCAATGCGCCGACGTCACAGTCCCTGCTGAATTACGTCCTGCTTGCGCTTGTCTATGGAGGAGTGCTGATCTACAAACGGCAGAGCGTGAAGGTATGTTTGAGTGCCGCCTTTCGCTGCTGAAAAGAGATTTATTTTAATGCAAAAATTGGTTTCAAATTTTGAAATTAGGAGATGGCAGTCGGCAGTACTCTGTACTCGTAACCTCAAAGATGTCTCTGTATCAGGGGAAAAAGTTGCAGACTAAAGTAGTACTCTGCCTGAAATTCCTTGCGGATTTCCTGATTTCTGCGTGTACGATGCATGTTTACTGCATCTTATCCCATGACCCAGGACCGATGTACTGTATTATTCAGTGCCTTTATGTTAGCAAGGATATTTATGCTTATTCTGATTCTGTGATTCACAAGTTGTTCATGATGATTCTTTATCACCAGTGGTCCGTCCAAGGTGTCTATGTGGTGGCACAATGATCCGAAACCGCGAATATTTTTCTACAAGCAGGAACCCTGAAATTGTTCATTAATTTCCCTACAATCCTTTTCTGCAGATTAAATGGTACTACTATTTGATCCTCGCCATCATCGACGTCGAGGCTAACTACATCGGTACGAAATTAGCTACCATCACTGAAAAGAATGGGGTGTTATCAGATATTCAGTTCCTGTTTCATTGCATGGGTAGATGCTGATTTGCCTTTTTTCTTTTCATAAAGTTGTCAAGGCTTATCAGTACACATCCTTGACAAGTGTGATGCTCCTGGATTGCTGGGCCATTCCCTGCGTCATTCTCTTCACCTGGATCTTCTTGAAGACAAAGTATGGGTGGAGGAAGCTGTTTGGTGTCGGAGTTTGTGTGGCTGGCCTCATATTGGTGGTATTCTCTGATGTGCATGCCTCTGATCGTCAATCAAGTAAGAACATCATTTCCTATATGTGAGAGTTCTCACACAACCATATATGTACTTAATTTTAGCATTCCATTATCTTCTCAACTCCTGAGCTTTCTTTGCTACTGTCACACCGAACTTCTAAACTCTAAAATCCGGTGCCATTATAAGCGTTATTGAGATTTTTGTAGTATGAATTGCGCGTACACTTGATTTCCCATGACAGATAGACGGTAAGTGCTGAATTTTGCACATATCTGAAGGATAAACAAAAATGCGTGTATCTCACCTTACATTTTGGAATGTCTTGCAGAAGGACCCAACCCACTGAAAGGTGATTTGCTTGTATTTGGTGGGGCCACGCTTTATGCTGTCAGCAATGTTACCGAGGTGTCAACTAATCCATAGCTATCAACAGTCAACACTTCACTGCCTTAACTAAATGCCTAGAAGTTTATATATCCGCTCTACACATATTTCTTGTCTATAATATTTCAGGAATATATTGTCAAGAAAGGTAGCAGAGTTGAGCTGATGGCGATGCTAGGTTTTTTTGGAGCAATTATAAGTGCTATACAAATGTATCCTTTTGGTTAATGCAATCATGAATTAGTCCATTCCTGTTTCTCTGGGTACTTTCTTATGTGCTGATTCAACTTTGACAATAAAAGAAGTCATATTTTGTTAGCAAATCGACGGACTGAACTGCATCACTCCATATGTTATCTCCTTGCTTGTCAGACATTTAGATTTCTTTTGAGGAAGATGACATTTAGATTTAGTAACTCATATTTATGCTAATATAATCAAGCATAACCTGTCTCATCCCACATGACATGGAAGTGGTTCATACTCTTAAGACTGTATCTCAAGTAGTGCGCGATTTAAAATCATCTACAGTTACTTGTTTATTTATTTTTTTGAACAAAGGGCAACAGTTACTTGTTTAGTGATTAGATTAAAAAATGGTGAAAGAAGTAGCTAAACCGGAAAGTTTTACCTTGTATGCGGGTATGCATTTGCAAATTGGAATACTAGATCCTTGACATCGCAACAGAAGCATACTTGAGCGGGAAGAACTAAGATCAACCGAGTGGAATACTGGCGCGGTGAGTCTCCCTCCATCCCTGCGTTTCAGTCATTCTGATATTGTTGTGACACTGGCCTTCTGTATCCTTTCAGCTGCTCCCTTTTATTGGATTTGCTCTAGCTTTGTTCTTGTTCTACTCCACAGTACCTATTATCCTGAAGGTAGACCATCATATCCTGCCGTTGTCAAATTCACGGTTGTCCCCAATTTCCTTCTGCAGAATTTAGTTGATATTCTGATTGTTTCAGATATGTGGCGCAACTATGCTGAACCTATCACTTCTGACCTCGGACATGTGGGCCGCTCTGATCCGTATCTTCGCTTACCATGAGAAGGTTTGTGTACATCAATCCATTTTGTGTCATAAAACCCGTCCCGCTCTCGAAACATGGGAAGTTTTTCACACTCAGGCGGATGCTGAAATGTTCCCAATGATATTCCAACATTTCTCCTTGGGTGTATGCAGGTCGACTGGATGTACTTTGTTGCTTTCGCTGGCACGGCAGTTGGACTCGTCATCTACTCATACAAGTACTGTCTTTTCCTTCTGTTGCTGCCTGTGAACATTTATAAGAGCAGCTAGAAATATCTGCTCTGATAATGCCACGATCTCACAACTCACCCCTGAGAACTACTGCAAGCAGGGGCTCGAGGGAGACTGCCGAGGACGGAGCCCAGGTTGCTGGCACAATGGACGAAGAGGCGGTGACAGAGAATCACACAGCAGAGCAAGCTCCCGGTGTTGGAGAAGACGATGGACCAGCCTCCAACAAGTCTCCCCCAGCGGCTACTGCCTGAACGTAGCAGAAAATCATCTTCTGCGAACTTGGCATGTGACTACATATAATAGGATCATGCGTGTATAGTAGATTCATTATTGCTTTGTAAACATGGAGAAACAATGGTATTGATCAAGGACAAATCAGTTGCATATGGAAAAGGACGGAATCTCAGAAATCACCCAGAGTTATCAAAGAACAAGTCTGCAATGGACAGAGAATATGGCATATTGGTAAATGAACCATCAAAGAAACTTGCAATTTCAAGTATCGCCATGAGGTGATATTTTGCAGCACAATTGATACACATTCCCTGAAGGCTGATGCACTTGTTAACAAACTATTCATTTCACTGTTCGCTCCATTTTTCTCATACAATAGTAAAGCTGTACCAAGTCATTCACCAAAACTACCAAAAGTAGAATTGTGACAAATCTTCCAACAAGACTACGTTAATAACAGTATCTAGCAGCAGCAGAATGTCATTAAAAAACCTAGCTAAAGTTCCAAGGAAGCAGCAGCTTCATACGAATCGTCAAACCGGTCAAAGAACATAGATCATTGAATTTGACCTCACTCAGAGCCCACGTCAACCCCTTTCTTAGCTAAGAATTCCTTAGCCTCCGCAATATCCTGCATGTAAAGTCGAGCTCAAACAAGTTAGGAATGGAAATAAACTAAGGATATAAAGTCTACACCCAAAATGAGAGCTTCAGTATCAGCTGGCTGGGATTTCTTTATGGTGGCCAGCATATAAGTTTGTACAATAATATTATACTGTATAAAAGAGAACTTTAAAGAGTTTACGAAATTCCATTCCTTTATCCTTCCCACCATACTCTATCTCTCTTATGCCAACAGAAAACCAAAAGAAAAGGATAACAGAAAATGCAAAGTCATATGAGCAAAACAAGAAAGAACCTAGGCCCCTGATTACGAGTCGCCGACTAGTCGACGAATCGCTACCTGGAGGCCGACTCGAACGGTGTCGGCTCGACTAGTTGGGTTTGACTAGTCCTGACTAATCGTGACTAGTCACAACTTCTAAGTCGATCGGCTAAAAAATAGCCCCACATGTCATATTTTCCCCCAATATTGATTTGACCCAGCTTGATACCTAGATCGAGCGCCCTTTTTCCCGTGAATTTCCCAGGTTTTCACCCACTGCCCTGCCCCCAACATTTTATTTGCACGCCTGATTGCTTGTATTATACTACTAATAGCTATGTAATTTGGTAGTTTCTACTACATACTACTGTTTACTCACGTCGACTAGTCTACAAGATTCGCGACTAGTCACGACTAATCTACAAGTCGCTCCTCCAGAACGACTTGTCGACTCGTAATTCTTGGCCACCACAAAAAAGTTCAAAATGGCGATGCGATTGCATAGCATAGAGCAAAATTTAGACTGCTAGGACAACATCAGGTACCTGCTGTAGTAGTACAGCTTCTTGAGGACACGTCGGGAAGAACATGAGCCCGTATCCAACCATAAAAAGGCCGTAGCACCCGAGCGCCACTACTAAGTAGATGGGAAGCTACAACATCAGAAGTCACAAGCAAACATGTTAGAATCGAAAATGCAATGTCTTAACTTGAAGAAATTGACAAGTGAAATCGGTGGCACTCACCAACCAAGTATAACCACGAGGAACGGTCGAGGTTTCAAGGAGCGCAACCCAGAGGGCAGCAATCACCACAAGCACTGCGATAATCTTGTGTATGTGCTTCATTTAGGAAATGTGGTGTTATTCTGCCATACAAAAACAGATCAGAACTGAAGAGGCCAGAAAAAGCATCCAAACTGAACTTAAACATGACACTGGGGAACCAGCAATCTGTGAAGCTGACTCAAGTATCATCAGATTATAAACAATATAAACACGCACAGACCCACGGCATCAGTTGATATTCTGCTTTTTTTTCCCCAGAAAATCACAGAGATCCCCGGAAGAAACACAGGTTCACAGATGATCCATTGGTTGAACTGAACCTCACACGCATTGCAAAGGCGGATCACCACTCTAGCGCATGGGAATACATTCGGTTAACCAGGGGGTTCACACATGGCAACGGTAGTGGTAATGTAATCAGATCACAGGGTGGTATCGTCGGTGGTATGGACAAACTACAGTTTTGTTTGGTAAAAAATCTGTAATGGAAACAATTCCCGTACCAGGGAAATCTGAACAAGAACATGATGATGAACAAGAAATATCTGGCTAGTCTAAGCTGAACGGGGAGGAGAGAAGGAGCAGATCGGTGAAAAGACGCCGGCGTGGGCAGCCGAAGGAGTCCTACCTCAGGGAACCAGATCGGTGGCCGCTCCTCCTTGCGTGGCGGTGCAGCTGCTGCTGCCGGCGAGGACGTCAGCAACTACCACGCCGGCGTCGGACTCGACGGAGGGGCGGTCGGGGATGGGACGACTTGCAGTCGCGCGCGAGAGGACGCTTCTCCTCCAGTATCGTGATCTGTTTCCGGTGGGGGTTGGGTGGTAACAGGATAAAGCTACGGTGGTTTTTGTTTACATCGCACCAAACACGTCCTAAACTGCTGCTGGTGGCATTAGCTCGTGGCACTAGACACCGAAAACATGTTGGCGCAGGTGTAAAGTAAAGCGGAATCGATCGATCGATCCTGAAGAAGCAGGATCCGGCAAGCGCACAACAATCCAGATCCCAGGCAAAGAAGGGCTTCCTTACCGGCGAAGTGAGCCGCGTCCGGACGGATCTTAGCCGCCACGCCAGGCGAGTAGAGCCAGGGGCGGTGGGAGGAAGAGGAGGAGGCCTGCGATGGTGCGAGAGGACCGCGCTCCCTGGCTTCCACGAGTGGGCGGGTTCTGGTTTGGCGACGCCGGTGAGAGAGGAGGGTACGGCGGCGGCGCTGGCAAGGTGGCGGTGAGAGAGATCTAGCGAAGAACAACGATATAGAACCCTAAATGTTACAGCGGGACGAAGATGGATGGTGAGGATGATGGTGCTGGTGATGATGATGATGACGATGGAAATCTTGATGATGCCCAGACTGATGATGGTGACGATGGCGATGATTTCCCCTCTCCGGGGAGGAATTTCCGAAGTAGATTTCTCCCCATCGGAGAGATTTTCTCTCTCTGTTGTTTTCCGTCCCGAGGAGTCGGCGGAATATTTCCTCGATGGTTCCCCGTGGCTTAGCGTTCCCTGGGGGCAAGTACGCGAAAGGAGGCGACCAGAGGTGGGCCAGGGTGGCCACACCACTCCGGATGGCACCCACCGGGTTCGGGGCCGGGTCGGAGCCCCCCATACCCGCCCCATTTAACTTGTCGGGTCTCATTTCTTACCAGACCCACGACCCGGTCGGGTTCGGGGCCCCAACGGGTGCCCATTTAAGGAGAGACACCGATACATGTGGGAAATAAAACAATGGAATATTGGGATGAGGTTGGTGGGAATAGACACATGTGTACGTGTGTTGTCTCCGTGACTCAAGATTCCAACGCGTCCATATGATGTGCGGGGTTTGTGGTCGATAGCTCGTGGACGTGTGATTAGACATACGATTATTAGGGATATGATTAGCACTTAGAGCGGGTCTGCGGGTATGCGGGTACGGGTTTGCCACCCCCATACCCGCCCCATTAGACCTGGCGGGTCGAACATTTTACCAAACCCTCTCCATTTAAGGCGGGTACCCGTCGGGTTTGCTGGTTTCGGGGCCCCATTGCCATCCGTACACACCACCCTCAGGCGTGGCCAAGGGGGGGGCACGCCCCCTAGTGGTGTGGGCCCCTGGTGGCCTTCCTTCGGGTCTCCTCGTGGCTGGCTCTCTCTTCTAGACTTCTAAGACTCCTCTGATGCCCCCCTTCTTCTTCTGATCTACTGAAATAGGGTATCTTGACGGTGATTTTTCCATCAGATTTCCGGTCCCGGTGTTTATTCTCCAATAATTATTAAACATGCAAAATAAGATGAAATAACATAAGTAATGCATCATAATATGAAATATATCGATGAATAACAGAAAATTACAATATAAAAAATGATAAAAAAATGGACGTATCAACTCCCCCAAGTTTAGACCTCGCTTGTCCCCAAGCGAAACTGAACTTGGTAAACATGACCACAGGTTTATGGAGTGAGGTGTCGATAAATAAAATACGGACAAGAAGCATCACATCTATCAATACACAAGTCATTCTAGACAACAACTTCCTCTCATATAATTTAACTTGAAACAACTAGAGGGAATCAAAATAAAGGTGCAAAAGGAAATCATAATTGGTTAAGGCAAACTTCGTTCTTGGTCAGAGAACAATTAACATATTGTACTTATCTTTCGATTGGAGTTTTTATATTAGAGATTATATTGCCGAGTTTAACATGCTCAATCATGACAATTTATTTACAGTCATTGATAACTTTCAAAGTGATATTCATTCAGATAAAAACATTTTTATTAAACAAGGAAGGATAAAGGACATGATTGAATAAATCAACATATAGATGGATGGATCACAACAACGCAAATGCTTTCTTAAGACAGAAAGGAGTAGGTTTACTGACTCAACATAAAGGTAAAATATAGGCCCTTCGCAGAGGGAAGCAGGGATTAACTCACGTGCTAGAGCTTTTCATTTGATAAACAGAGGTATTGAAAACAATTTTGAGAGTGGTGTATGTTTATGTCAACGAATGGCAAACAGAAAATGCAGTACGTCACAAGCCAACAAGACCTTACAAGAGCGGCTCCCATTGAAGGACGCTAACTGAAATCAGCAGATCATCCCTCTTTTCCTTTGTTTTACACAATCATGCTTTGACTGATAAATCAGGGGAAAAAATTGTGAAGAGAATTTGTAGTAATTAAGTTTGGAGCTAGGCACCCCGATGTTGGCTCTTCTAGCGATTGGATAAGCAGATGAAGCAACTAGTCGATGTGTGTAAATTCCAATCAACAAGTGAGATAAAGATTCTCTATTTGCGAACAGGGCGCACGGCAGATGGAAGGAGGGCCGGCAGTCGGGCTACGGTCAGAAGATCTCTACGGGAAAGCCCAATTCAACCCTTTCGCCCCTGCCTGCAGCGCGGGGCCAGGGCGTGGGCCCGACCTTTTTTTTGTTTGACATGAAGAGCCCGACCTTGTGGCGGCCAAATGGGCCGGGCTTTTTTGCCGGCCCGAAGCACGACTTTTTTGGCCCGGCACGGGCACGGCAATGACACGATTTAAATGGATCGCTCCTCGATTTGAATCACGTGGACCGGCACGGCACAACACGACATAAATGAACCGGCATGCGGCCCGGCACGGGCACGACATAGCACGATTAAATTAGAGGGGTTGATAACCATTTTTATAGGCAAAAATGCAATTTTTGGGACTAAATTAGCCTTCTAACGTTTAAATATGACAAAACACCTCTAAACTGAGACAAATCACACTTAGAAAGGGCTAATGATGCCCCTAATTACCCCCTAATGAAAACAAAATCTTCACTCCCGCTTCCCCTTCCACTCCTCCCATCCCAAAATTCGAATTTCCTTCCACTCTACATAGGCCAGCCGTGTCAGCCCTTAAACGGGCTATTGTGCCTAATTTCAGCCCGTCGGGGCATAAACAGGCTGCTGGGCCGTGCCCTGAAGCGAAACGAGGCCCGTGGGCTAGCCCGACACGGCACGAATAAGCCAGGCCGTATATGGGCCGTGCTTTTTTGGCACGAGCCGGGCCGTGCCAGGCGGCCCATTTGGCCCGCTATACTTGTGGCGCACTAGCGGTGAAAGGAAACATGAGCGGGTGAATGAAAGTACACTAAGGTCAACTAGAGGGGGAGTGAATAGGCGACCTACAAATTTTAATCTGTTTACAATTTTAGTGGGGCTTTAGGAAGTAAATAACTTGGTTATCTAGATGTGCAACTAGGTAGACACCCTACGTGACAAGTAACGAGTATGCAACGGAAGTAAATGCAAGGCACAAGATAACCAAAAGTGAAAACACAGAGACAAAGATATGTTTCCCGTAGTTCTTTCTTAAAATAAGTACATCTACGTTGGAGAGGTGGGAGCCACCTAGGCGCTCCTCAGTAGCACGGATGTGCACACCTTGTTCTCCTTGAGCTTCTCCGGTGAGGGAGATTCTCGTTTCCACTATGAGGTCGACTTGAAGGCGTTGACCAAACCTTTACAAGCGGTGGAAGCTACAAGCACTAGGGTTTATCTTGGATGACAAAGCAACCAAGAGATTACAAGATCCCAAGAGGTATGGTGTGGGAACACAATTTTTGGCTTGGTAGAAAGGTAGATCTATGCCTCCTCCATGAAATCCTTGAAGGGCATCGAGTTTAGTTGGAGGAGGAGGGAGATTGGGGCGTTTTGAGCTCTTGAACAATGGAGGAGAGAGAGGAATGGACGAACTAACTGTCTAGAGGAAGAAGACAGCTATTTATAGCCTCCTCCAATTTCTGACCGTTGCAGAACGCCAGGGCCGGAATATTCTGGGGTTAGCACCGGAAATTTCCGGGGCAGCTAGGCTGGATATTTGAAATATCCGGGGGGGGGGGGGGTTTTGAATAATCAGGGGCCGGAAAATTCCGTCCAATAATCCGCCCCCATCTCTGCGCGCGGGCAGCAGCACCACGCTGGATTTCTGCTAAGGACTGAGGGCCGGATATTTGAAATATCCGGGGGGCGGACTTTTGAATACTACGGGGCCGGAAATTTCCGGCCATTATTCCACCCCCAACTCTGTGCGCGGGCAACTGCGAAATCTCCAAAAATATCCGCCCCACCTTCTGTGCGCGGGCATATGGAGTATGGCACTTAGCCATTTTGCTGGAACCAGAGGGGCCGGAATATTCCGGTGCTGGGGCCGGTAATTCCGGCCTTAATTCCCTGGAATTTCTGGGGGCAACCCCTGAATAATCCGGCTGCAGTTAGATTATCTCTAGAAAAATTCTGTGTGAAAATCCCTCAAGAATATCATCGTGAATTATATGCGGGGTGATCTGTAGACACTTAAACCAACAGGTTAGAGATTATACCCGCGTTGTTATCATCACCAAAATCATCATAGGAGACATGAGCTTTCAATATCCCCCTTTTTGGTGAGTGATGACAACACGGGTATTTGCAATTTGCATAGAGATAATCCGAGGCGATAATTTAGGAAATAAGACATCACAGATAGTCATAACTTAGGAGACATGCCTCCTGATAATATAAGTTAACGAAACTGAAATCCACGAATGAGAAAACCGAATTTGTTCGAAAAGCACGAGAGAAGACAAATAAAACAACCCACCCAAGCAAATCCCTGTGATCACTAGATCTTCTCCCCCTTTGGCATCAAGATACCAAAAAGAGAGAAGAGAGCACTACGTCCCATGGAGCAAACTCTAGGCCCGGGTATCTTCTTCCTCCTCCTCGCTAGCGGTAGCAATGTACTTATCATCAGGGACATGCATATCCCAGTCGATGTCGTGGTTGTTCCAGTTGCGGTATGGAATCCTGTTAGGAAGAAGAGCAGGCACATTGGGAATGTTGAGAGCAGTCATGATGGTGCGCTGATTCTCCTGGATGTTGCGGCGCTCAACATAGGCATTGTAGTTCTCCTTGTGGATGCACACATTCATGAACATCACCTTCTCAATGGCACGAGTGAGCCATGAGCGCTTCTTGGTGCCTGGAGGAGGTGGACGCATGTGAGGATCACGATGTCCCTGACCAGTGGCACGAACATCATGAGCAGCCTGCTGAGTGTGGACGCTCTTCTTCTACAGCCTGACGTCCTGTGCTCATCACAATCTAACTCCAGATCATCACGGAGTTCACCAGGGTAGCGAGACTTGATGAGCTTCATGATGTATGGAGCATATGGGGGCACCTTGCAGTTGAAGAGAGCAAAGTGGATCTCGTTGAAGATGAAATCCATCACACCAATCTTGTGACGCTCAGTATCTGTCATGTCTCCCTCAGTGAAGGTCATGTAGGCGTGGTACATGAGGTTAACCAAGCCACCACGAATCTCATCATTATTGCCACCGCTCGGGTCAATAGTCTCTCTGAACATGCGCAGTAGGATGTCATAAATAGGAAAGAGACCCTTTGCAGAGCCCACAATGCCACGAGGACCATACATCTCAGCAAGCCCGTTCTTCTCATACTCCATCCCGTGAATGTGCATGCGAGTACTCTGAGGGACATTGAGACCGGCAAAGGGGTATCCAAGCTCAGCTGCAAAGTCATGGAATGTGGCGGTGAGCAGGTGAGGGCCAGACATCCAGGACATCCCAATCTCCTCAGAATCATCTATGACAAGAGTGAAGTAGAACTGCTGAATGTAGGTGGTGTTGAAGGAGCATTGGGTCTCCATGAGGGGACGCAGACCCAGAAGTTCAGCAAGTTGCACAGAGTTGTTGAAGTATGCAGGATTGGCAGCCATGTGAGCAAAGTTGATATACTTCATGGGGCAAACTGGATTGATCATCACAGTGTACACTTGTTTGAAGATAGTTTCCTGCTCAATGTGCCGGAAGCAGGAGTCAATAGTTGGGTCTTGAGGACCCTTAGTGTACCATGCCTTGAACTCAGAGATAGACATGGTGGCCAAGTTGAGAGCAGCCTTTCCCTGTTG
Source organism: Alopecurus myosuroides (assembly GCA_028641055.1). Lineage (NCBI taxonomy): Eukaryota > Viridiplantae > Streptophyta > Magnoliopsida > Poales > Poaceae > Alopecurus > Alopecurus myosuroides. The sequence goes on along the minus strand of CM054063.1, from coordinate 289,474,002 downwards.
CCTGTTAGCCTTACGAGCTGCCCTAGAAGTAACACGGTCACGCTCGTACTCCTGCTCAGCATCCCTCTAACGACGGCGAGTCTCCGCCTCATCCACAAAAGTACCCTCATCATCTTCCCTCAAGTTGAGCCACCTCTTGCGAGAGCTAGTCACCTTGGGAGGCCTAGAGCTTGAACCATCTGCGAGAAAAGCAAGAGAAAGCGCAAAGAAAAACAGAAAATGATCAAAACGGGGGCTCACATCTTGTGGAAGTGGAATAACATATCTCAGTTAGAGATTCAGGGCAGGCCGGATATTCCGGTGATTGGCGAAATTTCCGGTGGGGCGGAAATTCCGGTCCCTGACGAAATTTTCGTGGGGCGGAAATTTTCGGCCCTCGAAATTTTGTATCAGATCTGAGAATAAGGCCCGCCACGAATCTAAATTTTTGAAGAAGTGCAATAGGGGGAACACTAGGGGATACATGGTACTAGTGTATGATTGTTCCGCCCCAAAACACAAGGAAGATGAAAGTAAACGAGATCTAATCATCCGGTAACCCTAGATTGCGGAGAAAACTGAACACATACCGTGATCCATGGGTGAGGAACGGATGTGCGATCTCTTGATCCGCAAAAAGCAACCGGAGGACGAAGAAGGGATGCGAGAGGGCCTCCCGGACGGCTCGGAGACGGCGGCTGTGGTTGGGGGAGGAGTGGAGGCGAGGGGAGGCAGGAACTGCCCCTCCCGTCACCTATCTATAGCCCCCAGCCGCATAGACCGTAATATTCCGGTATTAGGACCGGAAATTTCCGGGGGCCGGAGATTTCAGGCCGGAAATTCCGCCCCAAATATCCGGTGTGCCTTCTGCGAGCGGGCACGATGGATGTTTGGGTTGAATTTCTGGACAATCTCGAGCCCCGGAAATTTCCGGGGCATAAGACACGGAGTATTCCGGCCCAGGGTGCCTTCTGTGAGCAGGCACCTGGGAAATGGGAGAAAATTTCTGAGGCAGATATCAGGGGTCGGAAATTTCTGGGCCTTAGGCCGGAATTTCCGGGGTTCCCGTGCACACCGAGTTTTGGTGGGAAATGGATAAAAGAAGTGAGCCTCCAAAAGCAACAAAAAAAAATGAAAACAGTGACACTGAACACACAAACACAAAAAATGCCAAACAACTAAACAAAAGCACTTAGAAAAATGGTGGTGGCCGGAGCCACCGTGTTTGAGTGTATACCAAGGAGCCGCGAAGATGTATCTTGGGCCCAAAAGTATGACTCACGTTTAAGCACAATAAGTCACAAAATGACTAGATATGCGTGAAGTTTTGATTATTTTGTGCATGATAGGTGGAGTGTTGGTTCATGAATTGAAATACTCTCCCCCTATGTCCATGCCTACATATGCTCCTAGATAGCACATGTAGTGAAGGTAACTATGCAAGGGTTCAAGAGAAGTTGGACGCATTGATAACATTTAGTTCATTCCTCAAACCACAAAATCTTGGTTCATCAAGGGCCTTCATGAAGAACTCCGTGAGTTGATCCTTGGTCGGCACATAGGAAAGATCAATATCACCCTTTTCAACATGATCCCGAATGAAATGATATCGTATCTCAATGTGCTTCGTCTTGGAGTGAAGAACGGGATTGTAGGCGATCTTGATGGCACTCTCATTGTCGCACAAGAGGGGGACTTTGTCGAAGTCGGTGCAATAATTTCGCAATGTTTGCCGCGTCCATAGCAATTGAGCACAACAACTTGCCGCGGAGATGTATTCAGCCTCGGTGGTAGAGAGGGCGATGCAATTTTGCTTCTTGGAAGACCAGCATACCAATGAGCGACCAAGAAATTGACAACCCCCGGATGTAGATTTCCTATCCGTCTTATCTCCCACATAATCCGCATCCGAATACCCAATGAGCTGAAAGCTTGAACCCTTGGGATACCAAAGACCGAAGTTTGGGGTATGAACTAAATATCGAAAGATGCGCTTAACTGCTTCAAAATGACTTTGTCTTGGAGAGGCTTGAAACCTTGCACATTTATCACGCTATACATGATATCGAGTCTAGATGCACAAAGGTAGAGCAAAGAGCCAATCATGGAACGGTATACCTTTTGATCTACCTCTTTACCATTCGGGTCGGGTTTCAAGTCAATAGTCATGGACATGGGAGTTTCCATAGGATTGGCGTCATGCATGTTGAATCGCCTGAGCATATATTGAGTATACTTGGTTTGCTTGATGAATGTGCCTTCGGGGTGTTGCAAAACTCATCGTTGAATGTGATGTTAGTAGAACCAAAAATGATATCATCCACATAGAGTTGGCACATGAACAAGTCACCCCAACCTTTTTGGTGAAAAGGGTGGGATCGATTAAACCAACATTGAACCCACGATCCACTAGAAACTCTTTAAGATGCTCGTACCACGCACGTGGAGCTTGTTTAAGTCCATAGAGCGCCTTATCGAGTTTGTAGACATAATCGGGGTGGTTGGGATCCTCGAAACCCAGAGGTTGCTTGACATAGACCAACTCATTGATGGGACCATTTAAAAAAGCAGTTTTAACATCCATTTGTTGTACTCCCTCCATCCACTTTTATAAGGCTCACTTCTTACTATTGAAATGCTAAGAAGTGTGCCTTATAAAATGTAACATCCCAAGTATGAAAATACCCCTAGAATGTTTGTTTTCATGTTTAATCAAAGTATTGCATCATGTCATCATGTTTATTTACTTGTTTGCATTTGTTTACTATTTGTTTTGCATCTGTTTTATCTTGTTTTCATAATGAAACTCAAACAAATTCAAATGGTTATTTCATACTTGCTCTGTTACAACTTTTGGAATAAAAATCACAAATGAAAACAACCAAATTGTTCCATTTTATTCCATGTTGATCACTCCTTAATTTGTTGGTTTAATCAAACCATTAATTCAATCAATTAATTCAAATCACCTTCAATTTCAAATCAAATGCATCAAACAGAACCACTGTTGAACTTATAAACATTAACAAGCCAATCAACTAATTTTAATCACTTTAAATCATAAGGGTCCCCCTATTCAAAGTTTGATTTTATTAAATGATCACTTAATTAAAAAAATGCATCCAAATTTGAATTACAAACAAACATCAAGCAAATTTAAAGTTTTCTGAAAACAAAACTTGGCTAATGTTTTCTTTTAATCTAACTAGCTTAACTAAATTTTTATAACATTTTTACTAACCAAAATCTCATGTTTTTCTTCCTTTTCTAATTGCTACAAAAAAAACAGAAAGCAGAAAAAAATAAAAGGAGAAACTACAGCGCGCGCAGCACCTAAGCTCTACCCAGCCCAACTTACCCCGCGCGCGCAGCCCAGCCCGCTAAGCCTAGCGTACCGGTTCGTTTTAGAACGAACCCGTCGTCCTCCCGTACGGCGAGCATCCGAGGCCGCCACGTCGCCGTACGGCGGCAGCCGACGGCCACCCTTGGCTTCCGAGCCCTATAAGAGCACCACGGAACCCTAGGGCGAAAACCCTAACTCCTAGGCCTCCTGTCTCCTCCTCGAGCCGCCGCCATCCCTTCTCTCTGTCGCCGCTCCCCCTCTCTGAATCCCCCACCGACGGCGAGCCCTCTGAACCCCCGTCGATCGCCACCACCGTAGCCACAATTTCCCCCCGCTAAGCCCTGGAACCGACTCGCCACCGTTCCCTCTTCCTTCTGGACACCGGAGCAGCCATGGGGAGCCACCAGGACGTCGCCGCCGTCCGCGACACCGCCGCTACTGCCGTCGTCAGCCGTCGTCACCAACCTTTGCGTCCACTTCAAACGGTGGTGAGCGCCACCGTTCCCTCCCATCTCATCTCCTCTCTGTTGCGCATCCAGTTCTGCACCCGCACGCGTCCAGCAGCAGCCACGGCGCAGCACGGCCGTTGATCCCTCCGGCGATGTCGTTTCCGTCAGCAGGTTCAGTCCGCGCGCGTGCAGTTTCAGTTAACTGCAGGACTGAATCTTTATCCTCACCGCGCATCTGTAACTGACAAGCGAACGCAACCAGCCCAGCTGGTTCAGGCTAACGCGCAGCGAGCGAGAGGTGCAGGGTTCGAGCCCCTGCCCTCGCGGGATAAATCCCGTCTTTTTTTCGACGGAGTACTGACAGGGAGGGCCCCCTGTCAGTCACTCGTGTGGCCACGCCAGCACAGCGCGAGTTGGGTCCCCCCCTGGCAGTGGCTGGGTGTGTTTCCTGTGCGTATAAAACAAATTTTAAACCTTTCTGTTTCAATCTAGGTCCAATTAAATCACAGATTGGTCCCTCAAAGTATTTTGCTTATAACTTTTATTTTATAACTCTAAAAACTGAAAATAAAATATGTGTGCTAGTCTAAATTCAATTGTCTACCTTTTGGCATCATTTGTTTCCTGTTTTGAATTTTCAAAATGCAATTCAAATTTGAATTCAAATAATTCAATTATAATTTGCAATAATTCATAAATAATTCATACTATTTCCAAATAAGGCAAATAAAATATGTTTTCCATACCATTTTGAATAACCTATTCAAATATAAATTTTGTTTCATGGTTTGAATAATTTAAATTGCCTAAATAATTTAATACTTGTTTAATTCATTTAAATTTGATAAAATCATAACTTGCTCAAAATAAAATATTTTTGAACATGCAAAATATGTTTTCAAACCATCAAAGTGTGAACTTTTCAAATGTGAGTTTGAAATTATGTTTTGAATAAATAAAAATTCAAATAAAATTCACACTTGTTTTAAATCCAATTAAAACTTGTTTAATATTGTTTAATTCATAATAAATTCATCCTAATTCAAATTTCAATATTTGAAACATGTAATCCAACTAAAATTTGATGTTCTTTTCAAATATAAATTTTGTTAATTTTTTTGCACCCTCTAACTTGATGAAAACAACAATTGTTTGTGTGACATGTTTAAGTAACCCAAAATTTCTAAACTTAATAAATGATTTCCAAAACTTGTTAAATCCTTTTATTACTTGCATCTATTGTTGTTATTTGTTGTTAACATCATGCATGCATCATGCTAACAACTTTCACATAATAATTAATTGTAAATCATTTGTTCCACTTAATTCATGGACCCTTTCCCATATGCAACTCAAAATTGCATAGGGGTCCATCTTAATTGTGTTATCATGTTAACTAGTTTATTTTGATGCAACCATTAACTTGTCATGCATCATCATTGATTGTGCACTATGCCATGATAATGATTGTTTATATTCTGTCTTGTTTGTTTGCTTCTTCTCGAATAGACGACGACGTTGAGACAGACGATCTTTGCAGCACCCCTTCTGAGGATCTAGCTCAGTACCAGGCTGCTGAGTTTGCAGGCAAGTTATCACTCACATGAACCACTGTGTTCCTTTCAACCCTGGTTACCGATACTTTCCGTTGTCTATTTCTGCTAGCCTTAGTGGTAGATGTTTCTGTTACGAACCTATCACATGAATCCTTTAACCCTGATATTGCCTCACCACCCCTCCTACAACCCTATTGATTGAGCCAGTGTCTTACTAGTATGCTTAGGTTGTTTTGCTCGAGTCTGTTACCCGTTACTTTCAGTTACTATATCTTTATTATGTTCTGGGGGCTCGATGTTTAATCAATCAATCAATCATGCTAATATTATTGTTAAATAATAATTTGATGATAAGGCACCGGCAGGAGGCCCTGTGTGGTTTTGAGGCCTGCTAGTGTCGACCCTAATAGGAAAAGGGTCTTGTCTACTGATCCATGATGAGCGCACTACCCGCATGTGGGAAGCGATTATGGGCGCCCCCCTCAATTTGATTCGATTCGCATCTCGTCCAAATCATCTCATTTAGTTCGTGTTTTCCTTTTGCCGCATGCATGTTTTTGCGAGCCCAGCGCAGGGTGGAACTTTCGTAGTCGGCATATAGGGGGACACGGTCTTAGAGTGCTATGAGGGTCCCTTTTCTTCGGGGCTTGATTAGCCGTGCGCCCAAGGTGCTTTGGGCTTGATGCGAAGAAGAGTTGAGTTGTGTTGAGTGCCCCGCTTGGTGGGAGGCATCCCATCTGGCGGGTTATTCATACGTGTACGGCCAAATTGGTGCAACCCTGCAGGGATAATCTTCTCGAGAAGCCGTGTTTTCCGCGGTTATGGTTAACTTGGTGAAAGTACTGGCTAACAAGTACTCAGGACAACTTAAACCTAATGATTCACAATCTCACACCCCATGATTAACAACTTGACTAGTAATAGGATTATTGTCACAATAACTTGATTCATCTTTAACCCAACTGTGTGAGTTATCCTCGGATTGCTTCTTTGTAAAAGGGGCGAGATCCAGGATGGGTTTGTTTGGAGTTATCTTTCAGTTGGTTACAATACTCGATCTTATCCCCTTTCTGTTAGCTGGAAGTGGTAGAATCTCTGTAGTTGGTTAGTGCAGCCAGTTGCAGCATCTTTTATACCCTTTCCCTCCGTTGAACCCAAGCCATCTGTGCTTGTGTTGACGGGCTACATTTTGGTGAACTGTGAGTCTTGCTTGGCAGTACGTCTATGTACTGACCCCTTTGGGGCTGTGGTTTCCGCAGACTACGCTTACGAGGATCCAGGTGACGGCTACTACGTGGAGTTTGACGAGGCTGCTGACGAGTAGTTAGCGGACCCGGGCAGGATCCGAGACATCGTGGATGGGCTCCGTCTTTATTTCAGTTTCCGGCTTCTTAAGCCTATTTGGATTTGTCTATACTCAGACCCCTTTTAATGCTTCCGCTGAGATGTAATGATGTTATGTTGGGACATGTGTCCTCTGGATGATTGTATTTGCTATCTCTGCCCTAGTGAGGGCCATTTGCAACTTATTCCTATCTTTTGTGTCTTAGAGGCATGTTGTGTTATCCTTTTGTTCAAAGCCGTTGATGTACCATGTGTGTATGGTATGAAGTACGTCAATGGTAGTGTCCTGATTTCTACGGGATAGTTTACATCGACGATGAACAGTAGCGATGGGTTGTCACACATAAGTGTTGGCCTACTCGTAAGAGGACGCGGGTGCCGGTAAGCCCCGTAATCCCATCAGAATATTGTTCAGTTCGTACGGTGAGTATCCTCTAGAAGTCCGGGTGCGACAAATGGTATCAGAGCCTGTGTGCCTGTAGGATCCCTTTTACTGGTCGCAGTTGAGTCTAGAAACTATTTTGTAGCTATATAGGAAAAATGAAACGTGAGAGTAGGAATTCTGCCATTTTTCTTCTTTCCCCACCCACCCACCCTTTTCTGGTAAGGAAGTGCAACGTTGTTTTCTGTTCTCACCTAAACTTTCAAGTTAGGATTTCACGTGTTTTGGGTTCTCCGTAGTACCTCAGGAGTTTTTGGTCTCGTGTTTCCCGATGTTGCTTCAATATCCAGTTCTTTTCAACATCCTTTTCGTCCGTTGAACCTTGTTGTTGCTTTCCACATCAGTTCTCTACCGGCGTCTAATCAAAACTTCCCCGATCATCTGCAGATGGATCTCAGGTTCTTCCCGCAGGTGGTTCGGATGACTCGTTGTGAGAGCACCGCCGGTTATCTGGAGATGCTGAGAGACATGGTCACCTATCTGGGGTTCCATTGGGCACCAGAGTACCAGGTCTACGAGCAACAGCGAGAGTTTGACCAGACCTACTACCAGGCTATCGTCTACATTCTGTCAGATGATGGCATGAGCGTTGTCCACCGCTACGAGGCAGTAGGTTCCATAGTGGATATGGCCGTGCAGCAGGCAGCTTACGTGAGCCTCACCGTCCTCCGTGCTGACTACTGGGGATTTGACGATTCTATCTATCGCCACATCCCCCGTGGTTACATCACGTCAGCGGGAGCTCACTTCACTCTCTACGACAACCTGGATGTCTACGAGCACGATAACACCAGGCTGCACACCACCGCTCAGTTTGTGAGGCACAGTGACGCTGTTGCCACCACACTTTCTCAGGAGTTAGCCTCAGTCAGGGAGCAGCTCTATCTGGCTTTGACTCGTCTGGCTACGTATACCACAGACTTTGTTGGAGATGAGCGCTTTGCACGTTTCCATCAGACAGTTGGACGTAGTTTGCCAGATGCTGGAGGTTACGAGCCGATCAGAGGTCCACTACTCAACCTCGGAGCTGGTTACACTGGGATTCCACGCTTTGGAGCACAGGGAGACGACGCTTTCTACTTCACCACACCGAGAGTTTCTCTCAGAGCAGTCCCGATCTACGTGGATCGTCGTTATACCTACTTCCGGGGGATTCCTCCTCACCGTATCTCTCGTCGTACTACTCACCGCCGTCCTGCGTGATGAGCATGGGAGTACCGATGTATCCGTTCCTAGCTATGTTTAGTTATCCTTTGGCATTCGAACCATGTATTGGTCTGTTGGATATTCTGATGTATTTGAACATGTGATGATGTACCTGTTGGTTATCTATTCATGCGTCGGAATAATCTATCTTTCGGTTACCAAGTCTATCATTTTCTGTTATTGTGCTAAAATGAATGTCTGTTCAGGATGCCTCCAACAAGGAGCACCCTGCCTGAGCCACCTCCGCTCACGGAGCTGTTGACTCAGATGACTCAGGTCGTGGCTCAGATGGCCCAGATCCAGGCTAACCAGCACAACAACCAGAATGCTCCACGGGTTAACATCAAGGAGTTCCTCAGCTTGGGCCCGAAAGCTTTCGTGGCAACACGCGAGCCCCTGGATGCTGATGACTGGATCCGTGACATAGCCAGGACTCTGGAGATTGCTCATGTTGCTGAGGAAGATAAGGTCAAGTATGCCACCTACCTACTGAAGGGTCAGGCAGCTTCTTGGTGGGAGAACTACCAGACCATGAGAGCTGGCTATCCTATCACCTGGGGCTGTTTCAAGGAAGCCTTCCTGAAGCACCACATCCCAGATGGTCTCATGGAAAGGATGCGTGAAGAGTTCTGCTCCTTCAAGCAGGGCAAGCTGGACGTTATCAGTTATCAGACCGAGTTCAATCGCCTCGCTCGATACGCTGGTGACGAAGTGTCCACTGAAGCCAAGAAGATGGCAAGGTTCCGCCGAGGTTTTAACCCGGAACTAAAGTACGCTCTCACCAACATCAGGTGCAAGGACTTCGAGGAGCTCGTGAACACCGCGCTCAATGAGGAGAATGGGCGCAAGGCGTTCGAGGAGTCCCGAAAGCACTCGCGTGAGGGTGGATCCTCCTCCAACATGACCACCCCTCCGCAGAAGCGCCGCATCTGGGTGCCAAATGGTGCTGTCACTCGGGCTCCAAATTCCCAAGCTTCTCCAGGTTTTGGTCAACGCCCACCCAACCCATCTCAGATGCAGGGTCAGAGGGTTCCAATGGGGCAGCCAAGGCCAGGCACTCCTCGTGTCGTCACTTGCTACAAGTGCAAGGAGACTGGACACTACGCTGATAAGTGCACTCAGAGGCAGCTACCTCCACCTCCTCGCCCCAACACCAACCAGGCAATGGTTCGTGCTCCCCCGGCTAAAGCCTTCAACTCCAACAACAGGCCTGTCGGGAGGACCGCGAGGGTGAATCATATTAAGGCCGACAAAGCTGAGGAAGCTGCTGACGTCGTTCTCGGTATATTACCCGTAAACTCTATTCCAGCTAAAGTGTTGTTTGATACTGGAGCATCGCATTCGTTTGTGTCAAAGATCTTTGCTACAACGTACAATTTAGCTCTGGTTCCACTAAGCAATCAAATCTATGTTCACTCTCCGGGAACTAAAATGATTACTTCCAAGATAAGCATGGACAATCAAATCCTAATTGGAGGTCGCATATTCCTTGCTTCACTCATGTTGCTGGGAAATTCTGACATTGATGTCATTCTGGGTATGGATTGGTTGAAGACCCACAAAGCTAAAATTGACTGTGCTCAAAAGTCAATAACTCTCTCTCACCCTTCGGGCCAGATAGTCTATTCTCCATATGGATCAAGTTCTGTTCAGCTGTTCAACCTCGATGCAAAACCCCTACCTGCAATTGAAAATGTTCCGGTGGTTTGTGAATTCCCTAACGTCTTTCCAGAAGAGTTGCCAGGGATGCCTCCGGACAGAGCAGTTGAGTTCGTGATCAAGCTTGAGCCAGGTACTGCTCCAATCTCTAAGCATCCATACAAGATAGCTCCTCCTGAACTGAAATTGTTGAAGGAGCAAATCGATATGTACATGGAGAAAGGTTACATTCAGCCTAGTTCCTCCGCTTGGGGTTGCCCAACTCTGTTTGTTGCCAAGAAGGATCAAACAAAAAGACTCGTGGTTGACTATCGTCCTCTCAACGAGAAAACCATCAAGAACAAGTATCCAATTCCTCGTATCGATGATCTTTTTGATCAACTTGCTGGAGCCTCAATATTCTCAAAGTTGGACTTGAGGATGGGTTACCATCAAATAAAGATCAGAAAGGAAGATATTCCTAAGACAGCTTTCACCACTCGTTACGGTCTATACGAATACACCGTCATGTCCTTTGGTCTCACCAATGCACCGGCGACCTTCTCAAGACTCATGAATTTTGTCTTCCATGAATACCTCGACAAGTTCGTTGTGGTATATCTTGATGACATTCTAGTCTACTCAAAATCCGAGGAAGAGCATGGAGAACACCTTCGTCTCACTCTCATGAAACTTCGCGAGCATCGTCTATATGCCAAGTTTTCCAAATGTGAGTTCTGGATTCCAGAAGTTGCATATCTTGGTCATATCATCTCTGCCAAAGGCATAGCCATTGACCCGGAAAAGGTTAAGGCAATTGTTGATTGGAAACCCCCTAAGACGGTGAAGCAAGTCAGAAGTTTTCTTGGCTTGGCTAGCTATTGCCGTCGTTTAGTCCAAAACTTTTCCAAGATTGCCAAACCTCTCATTGATCTCACAAAGAAGGACAAGAAGTTCGTTTGGACTCCACAGTGTGATGAGAGTTTCAATCTCCTGAAGACTAAACTCACTTCTACACCTGTTCTGGTTGGCCCAGATACTACCAAACCTTTCCAGATATTCTGCGATGCATCTATCCAAGGTCTAGGTGCAGTTCTTATGCAAGAACGTCAAGTTGTGGCTTATGCTTCACGTCAGTTGAACCCACATGAGCAAAACTATCCCACTCATGATCTTGAACTTGCAGCAGTTGTGTTTGCCCTCAAGAAATGGAGGCAATACTTGTTGGGTAACAAAACTGAAATCTTTTCCGATCATAAGAGTCTGAAATACATCTTCACTCAGCCAGATCTAAACCTCAGGCAAAGGAGATGGATTGAGAAGATTAAAGACTTTGATCTCACCATTTCTTACACTCCAGGCAAGGCTAATGTTATGGCCGATGCTCTCAGTCGCAAGTCATATTGCAATAATCTCATGATCATGGAAAGCCAACCTCCACTTCATGAAGAATTCCAGAAACTGAACCTTGGTCTTGTCCCTGAAGGTTACCTTGCTAGCTTGACAGCCAGTCCAACTCTCGAAGACAAGATTCGTTCTGAACAACTTCGTGATACTGAAATCAAGAAGATTGTAGAGCACATCAAGGAAGGCAATGATAAATTCAAGTCCTTCTCAATTGATGACAAGGGAACTGTGTTCTTCGAAGGACGCATTGCAGTTCCTAAGATTCAAAGCCTCAAAGATGTCATTCTCAAGGAGGCTCATGAAACTCCTCTCTCCATCCACCCTGGAAGTACAAAGATGTACCAGGATCTCAAGACTCTGTATTGGTCTGGCGTGAAACGTGAAATTGCTCAATACGTTTCTGAATGCGACGTTTGTCAACGTGTTAAGGCAGTCCATCAGAAAACAGCAGGTCTACTCCAACCTCTAAAAATTCCTGAGTGGAAATGGGACATGATTGAAATGGACTTCGTTACTGGGTTTCCAAAGTCCAAGAAGGGCAACGATGCAATCTTCGTTGTTATTGATCGTCTCACTAAGGTAGCTCACTTCTTTGCTGTCAAGGAAACTATCTCAGCTAGCCAGTTAGCAGAGCTCTACACAGCAAAGGTTGTTCCTCTTCATGGTGTTCCATTGGAAATAAGCTCAGATCGTGGAAGCATATTCACTTCTCATTTCTGGAAAAGCTTCCAAGAAGCATTGGGCACCAAACTTCTGTTCAGCACAGCTTATCACCCTCAGTCTCAGGGGCAAGTCGAAAGAGTCAATCAGATTCTCGAGGATATGCTCAGAGCATGTGGTCTCTCCTTTGGCATGAAATGGGAGGATTGCCTTCCATATGCTGAATTCTCCTACAACAACAGTTTCCAGGCAAGCCTAGGCATGGCACCATTTGAGGCACCGTATGGTCGCAGATGCAGGAGTCCAATCAATTGGTCTGGAGCGGGTGAACGTTCACTCTTAGGCCCTGACATTGTTAAGGAAGCCGAGGAGAAAGTTCGTATCATTCGTGACAATCTCAGGATTGCTCAGTCTCGTCAGAAGAGCTATTATGATAGCAAGCACAGGGATATGATCTATGCACCTGGTGACAAGGCATATCTCCGTGTAACTCCCCTCAGAGGCACTCATCGTTTTGGTGTGAAAGGAAAGCTTGCACCAAGATACATTGGTCCCTTCAACATTCTCTCAAGGCGGGCAGAAAATGCTTATCGTCTTGAACTTCCAGAAAAACTATCCAAGGTGCACGATGTGTTCCATGTGTCACAGCTCAAGAAGTGTTTCAAAGATCCAGATCGTGCAGTTGATCATGATTCCATTGAACTGCAAGATGATCTATCTTATGAGGAGCACCCTATTCGTATTCTCGATGAGACCGAGCGTAAGACTCGCAACAAGAGCACCAAGTTCTTGAAAGTGCAATGGTCGCATCATTCCGATAAAGAGGCAACGTGGGAGACCGAAGAGGATCTTCGCAAGAAGTATCCGGACCTTTTCACTTCTCAGTAAGGAATCTCGGGGCGCGATTCCTTCAAGGGGGGGCGTTTTGTAACATCCCAAGTATGAAAATACCCCTAGAATGTTTGTTTTCATGTTTAATCAAAGTATTGCATCATGTCATCATGTTTATTTACTTGTTTGCATTTGTTTACTATTTGTTTTGCATCTGTTTTATCTTGTTTTCATAATGAAACTCAAACAAATTCAAATGGTTATTTCATACTTGCTCTGTTACAACTTTTGGAATAAAAATCACAAATGAAAACAACCAAATTGTTCCATTTTATTCCATGTTGATCACTCCTTAATTTGTTGGTTTAATCAAACCATTAATTCAATCAATTAATTCAAATCACCTTCAATTTCAAATCAAATGCATCAAACAGAACCACTGTTGAACTTATAAACATTAACAAGCCAATCAACTAATTTTAATCACTTTAAATCATAAGGGTCCCCCTATTCAAAGTTTGATTTTATTAAATGATCACTTAATTAAAAAAATGCATCCAAATTTGAATTACAAACAAACATCAAGCAAATTTAAAGTTTTCTGAAAACAAAACTTGGCTAATGTTTTCTTTTAATCTAACTAGCTTAACTAAATTTTTATAACATTTTTACTAACCAAAATCTCATGTTTTTCTTCCTTTTCTAATTGCTACAAAAAAAACAGAAAGCAGAAAAAAATAAAAGGAGAAACTACAGCGCGCGCAGCACCTAAGCTCTACCCAGCCCAACTTACCCCGCGCGCGCAGCCCAGCCCGCTAAGCCTAGCGTACTGGTTCGTTTTAGAACGAACCCGTCGTCCTCCCGTACGGCGAGCATCCGAGGCCGCCACGTCGCCGTACGGCGGGCTCCGACGGCCAGGGAGCTCCCCCGCACCCTATTTATACCCCCCTAGGCCCCTGGCGCCGTGCCCTAATCCCTAGGTCCCATGTCCCTCCTCGAGCCGCCGCCATCCCTTCTCTCTGTCGCCGCTCACCTCTCTGTTCTTCCTCACCGGCGACAGCACTCTCTGAAACCCCGTCGATCGCCACCGCCGTAGCCACAATGTCCCCTCGCTGAGCACTGGAACCGACTTGCCACCGTATCCTCTTCCTCTTGGACACCTGCGGGAGCACGGGGAGTTGCTGGATCCGCACCGCCGTCAACGCCATCGCCGCCGGCCGCGCCACCTCGACCAATCGCTTCCACTTCAAACGGTGGTGAGCGCCACCGTTCCCTCCCATCTCATCTCCTCTCTGTTGCGCATCCAGTTCTGCACCCGCACGCGTCCAGCAGCAGCCACGGCGCAGCACGGCCGTTGATCCCTCCGGCGATGTCGTTTCCGTCAGCAGGTTCAGTCCGCGCGCGTGCAGTTTCAATTAACTGCAGGACTGAATCTTTATCCTCACCGCGCATCTGTAACTGACAAGCGAACGCAACCAGCCCAGCTGGTTCAGGCTAACGCGCAGCGAGCGAGAGGTGCAGGGTTCGAGCCCCTGCCCTCGCGGGATAAATCCCGTCTTTTTTTCGACGGAGTACTGACAGGGAGGGCCCCCTGTCAGTCACTCGTGTGGCCACGCCAGCACAGCGCGAGTTGGGTCCCCCCCTGGCAGTGGCTGGGTGTGTTTCCTGTGCGTATAAAACAAATTTTAAACCTTTCTGTTTCAATCTAGGTCCAATTAAATCACAGATTGGTCCCTGAAAGTATTTTGCTTATAACTTTTATTTTATAACTCTAAAAACTGAAAATAAAATATGTGTGCTAGTCTAAATTCAATTGTCTACCTTTTGGCATCATTTGTTTCCTGTTTTGAATTTTCAAAATGCAATTCAAATTTGAATTCAAATAATTCAATTATAATTTGCAATAATTCATAAATAATTCATACTATTTCCAAATAAGGCAAATAAAATATGTTTTCCATACCATTTTGAATAACCTATTCAAATATAAATTTTGTTTCATGGTTTGAATAATTTAAATTGCCTAAATAATTTAATACTTGTTTAATTCATTTAAATTTGATAAAATCATAACTTGCTCAAAATAAAATATTTTTGAACATGCAAAATATGTTTTCAAACCATCAAAGTGTGAACTTTTCAAATGTGAGTTTGAAATTATGTTTTGAATAAATAAAATTCAAATAAAATTCACACTTGTTTTAAATCCAATTAAAACTTGTTTAATATTGTTTAATTCATAATAAATTCATCCTAATTCAAATTTCAATATTTGAAACATGTAATCCAACTAAAATTTGATGTTCTTTTCAAATATAAATTTTGTTAATTGTTTTGCACCCTCTAACTTGATGAAAACAACAATTGTTTGTGTGACATGTTTAAGTAACCCAAAATTTCTAAACTTAATAAATGATTTCCAAAACTTGTTAAATCCTTTTATTACTTGCATCTATTGTTGTTATTTGTTGTTATTTTTGTTGTTAACATCATGCATGCATCATGCTAACAACTTTCACATAATAATTAATTGTAAATCATTTGTTCCACTTAATTCATGGACCCTTTCCCATATGCAACTCAAAATTGCATAGGGGTCCATCTTAATTGTGTTATCATGTTAACTAGTTTATTTTGATGCAACCATTAACTTGTCATGCATCATCATTGATTGTGCACTATGCCATGATAATGATTGTTTATATTTCTGTCTTGTTTGTTTGCTTCTTCTCGAATAGACGACGACGTTGAGACAGACGATCTTTGCAGCACCCCTTCTGAGGATCTAGCTCAGTACCAGGCTGCTGAGTTTGCAGGCAAGTTATCACTCACATGAACCACTGTGTTCCTTTCAACCCTGGTTACCGATACTTTCCGTTGTCTATTTCTGCTAGCCTTAGTGGTAGATGTTTCTGTTACGAACCTATCACATGAATCCTTTAACCCTGATATTGCCTCACCACCCCTCCTACAACCCTATTGATTGAGCCAGTGTCTTACTAGTATGCTTAGGTTGTTTTGCTCGAGTCTGTTACCCGTTACTTTCAGTTATTATATCTTTATTATGTTCTGGGGGCTCGATGTTTAATCAATCAATCAATCATGCTAATATTATTGTTAAATAATAATTTGATGATAAGGCACCGGCAGGAGGCCCTGTGTGGTTTTGAGGCCTGCTAGTGTCGACCCTAATAGGAAAAGGGTCTTGTCTACTGATCCATGATGAGCGCACTACCCGCATGTGGGAAGCGATTATGGGCGCCCCCCTCAATTTGATTCGATTCGCATCTCGTCCAAATCATCTCATTTAGTTCGTGTTTTCCTTTTGCCGCATGCATGTTTTTGCGAGCCCAGCGCAGGGTGGAACTTTCGTAGTCGGCATATAGGGGGACACGGTCTTAGAGTGCTATGAGGGTCCCTTTTCTTCGGGGCTTGATTAGCCGTGCGCCCAAGGTGCTTTGGGCTTGATGCGAAGAAGAGTTGAGTTGTGTTGAGTGCCCCGCTTGGTGGGAGGCATCCCATCTGGCGGGTTATTCATACGTGTACGGCCAAATTGGTGCAACCATGCAGGGATAATCTTCTCGAGAAGCCGTGTTTTCCGCGGTTATGGTTAACTTGGGGAAAGTACTGGCTAACAAGTACTCAGGACAACTTAAACCTAATGATTCACAATCTCACACCCCATGATTAACAACTTGACTAGTAATAGGATTATTGTCACAATAACTTGATTCATCTTTAACCCAACTGTGTGAGTTATCCTCGGATTGCTTCTTTGGAAAAGGGGCGAGATCCAGGATGGGTTTGTTTGGAGTTATCTTTCAGTTGGTTACAATACTCGATCTTATCCCCTTTCTGTTAGCTGGAAGTGGTAGAATCTCTGTAGTTGGTTAGTGCAGCCAGTTGCAGCATCTTTTATACCCTTTCCCTCCGTTGAACCCAAGTCATCTGTGCTTGTGTTGACGGGCTACATTTTGGTGAACTGTGAGTCTTGCTTGGCAGTACGTCTATGTACTGACCCCTTTGGGGCTGTGGTTTCCGCAGACTACGCTTACGAGGATCCAGGTGACGGCTACTACGTGGAGTTTGACGAGGCTGCTGACGAGTAGTTAGCGGACCCGGGCAGGATCCGAGACATCGTGGATGGGCTCCGTCTTTATTTCAGTTTCCGGCTTCTTAAGCCTATTTGGATTTGTCTGTACTCAGACCCCTTTTAATGCTTCCGCTGAGATGTAATGATGTTATGTTGGGACATGTGTCCTCTGGATGATTGTATTTGCTATCTCTGCCCTAGTGAGGGCCATTTGCAACTTATTCCTATCTTTTGTGTCTTAGAGGCATGTTGTGTTATCCTTTTGTTCAAAGCCGTTGACGTACCATGTGTGTATGGTATGAAGTACGTCAATGGTAGTGTCCTGATTTCTACGGGATAGTTTACATCGACGATGAACAGTAGCGATGGGTTGTCACACATAAGTGTTGGCCTACTCGTAAGAGGACGCGGGTGCCGGTAAGCCCTGTAATCCCATCAGAATACTGTTCAGTTCGTACGGTGAGTATCCTCTAGAAGTCCGGGTGCGACATAAAAGTGGACGGAGGGAGTAGTTTAAAGTTATGATGAGAAGAATATGCAAGAAAGATACGAATTGATTCAAGACGTGCTACGGGAGCGAAAGTTTCACCAAAATCGACACCTTCGACTTGAGAAAAACCTTGAGCTACCAATCTTGCCTTGTTGCGAATGACGATGCCATCCTTGTCTTGCTTGTTCTTGAAGATCCACTTGGTGCCGATGACGTTCTTGCAATCCTTGGGTCTTGGCACCAACTTCCACACCTTATTGCGCTCGAAGTTGTTGAGCTCATCATGCATAGCTTCAAGTCAATCTTGATCTTCAAGAGCTTCATAAACCTTCTTGGGATCAATGTGAGAGACGAAAGCATGAGCCTTGCTTAAATCCGCCAATTGCCTCCTTGTGACGACCCTTCCAAGAACTTGTCCAAGTATCATGTCCTCCGTGTGACCGGCACGAGCAAGATTATCTAGCCTTCTCTTCGCCCTACGAGCTAGCATCTCCTCCAAAGTCTCC
Organism: Alopecurus myosuroides; assembly: GCA_028641055.1. Lineage (NCBI taxonomy): Eukaryota > Viridiplantae > Streptophyta > Magnoliopsida > Poales > Poaceae > Alopecurus > Alopecurus myosuroides. The sequence goes on along the minus strand of CM054063.1, from coordinate 289,456,058 downwards.
TTGGATATGACTTGATCATCACCTTCATCATCGGAGTCTTGTCCACCTTGCCCTTCATTTTGTTAATCAAAGGGAGGTGGATCTCTTATGTGTCGAGTTCTATCACCAACATGAGCGTCTTGTTCTTGTCCTTCATTGTGAGCTTGGCCTTCATCATGAGCTTGGCCTTGATCGATGGAATGATCTTGATCATTAGCTTGGCCTTTATTTCAAGCATGAGGGCTTGGTGCATCTTGTTGGGTAGCTTGAGTATCAATGGGTGTAGTCAGTGGGTCCACTTGAGTGGAGCATAGTCCTTCTCCCTCCGTCATCCGGTAACCCTCAATGGGTATTATTTCACCAATCCACATTCTTCTTATGACGATGGGAGGAATTGCATCTCCTACAACACCATGATCTATACGCCCCCCTTCGGACCCATTATCCTCATCAAACACCACGTCTATAGCTTCTTCAACTTGTCCGGTGGACTTGTTGTAGACTCTATAGGCGTGAGCGTTTGTGGCATAACCAACAAAGATACCCTCATAAGATTTAGTCTCGAATTTCGACAAGCGTTTACCTATCTTACGGATGAAGCACTTGCACCCAAAGACCTTGAAAATATGAAACATCCGGCTTATTGTCCGTGAGAATCTCATAAGGGGTCTTGTTCAAGATCTTGCGGAGATACGGCCGGTTGCTAGCGTGACATGTGGTGGAGACGGCCTCGGCCCAAAAGTTATAAGGAAAATAGAACTCCGCAATCATGGTCCGTGCCGCATCCATTAGAGTCTGATTCTTTGTCTCCGCCACACCATTTTGTTGAGGGGTGTAGGGAGTGGAATATTGATGAGCAATTACTTCCTCGCTAAGAAACCCCTCCATGGTGTAGTTCTTGAACTCGGAGCCATTGTCACTTCGGATAGCCATGATGCTTGTATTATGTTGGCGCTCCACCAAAGTGATGAACTCGATGACCCGCTTTTGAGTCTCACTCTCCCTCTTGAAGAAATACACCCAACAATATCTCGAGTAGTCATCCACAATCACCAAGCAATAGTTTTTTACTCCAAGACTATCATATGATAGGGGACCAAATAGGTCCAAGTGAATGAGCTCGAGGATTCTCGAGGTGGTGATGTTGGTCTTGGTGGGGTGAGCTTCTCCATGTTGCTTTCCAGGAACGCAAGAGCTACACGCACGATCTTTGGCAAACTTAGCATTCTTTAGTCCTAGAATATGATTGCCACTTTGAAGGTCATGCAACGTCCTCATATTGGTGTGAGCTAACCGGCGATGCCATAGCCAACCCACATCAACTTTAGCCATTAGGCATGTCGCGACACACGTGTCTCCTTTAGATAAGTCCACTACATACATGCCATTCTCGACATGCCCAACAAAAGCTACTTTAAGAGTCGTCTCCCAAGTGACAATCTCATTCTCCTTATTAAAGAACGAGGTAAAACCGCTTTTAGCAAGTTGAAGAACCGAGATGAGATTATAGCCAAGGAACTCGACAAGAAGGACATTCTCAATTGACAAGTCATTTCAGATGGCCACCTTGCCTCGTCTCAATACCTTTAGTTCGGAGTTATCACCAATAGTAACGCAATTGAGATGAGGTAATGGAGGATGAAGATCACTCATTGCGTCATTGCTTCCGGTCATATGTTGGGATGCACCACTATCCACCATCCATTTGCTCGAACCGGAAGCACTTCCCTACAATAGATTAGTGTCTTGATTTAGGTACCCATCGTTGAATGGGTCCTCTTTTGTTAGAGATAAGGGTCTTTGGAACCCAATACTCCAATCATAATCATCACCATAAGAAGTACCAACATATTTAGCATACACATGACCATCTCTAGATTTCATAAGAACATAAGATGGGTTGTATTTTTCGGCAAAGTCATTATGAGTGGTGCTCCCCTTAGAGGTCTCACCACCCACAATGGTGTTGGTATCCTTTTCTTTGGTCACCTCTCCCTCTTTCACAAATATTCCTTCTTGTGAGGAAGAGGTTACTTTCTTCTTGTTCTTCTTCTTGTACTTCTTCTTTGACTTGGCTACATAGCCAAGTCCCTCCTTTCCATTCTTGACTCGTTGAGGAGACACCTCATTGAGATTCTTCTCACTTCCTAAAAGATTAGTCACACTACAAGAGTTGCTAGGAAAATCATTCATGCAAGTAGATGAGTATTACATAACTTGCTTATTTGATTGTTGAGCTAGAATATTGTCACGAGACTTGGTTAACTTGTCATGAATTTCTTTAAGAGACATGAACTCCTTTTCTAGTTTCTCATGACTAGTAACATGTTCCTCGTGATCAATTCCTAGCTTCAACTCTTCATGTTCAAGTGTTTTAATGATAGCAAGAGATTGTTCATTATCCTTCCTAAGCTTAGAGACACTCATGGCAAAGTTTTCTTCAAGACTAGATAATTTCTCCTCAAGAGAGGCACGAATGGAACGCTCATTCTCAAGAGCCTTTTAAAGCTCTTTGTCATTGCAAGTATGACCTCCATGGCTTTCCAAGGTCATGATAATTTCCTCCTTTTAATCTACAAGAGAGTTAGCCTCATCAAGTTGCCGCAAAAGGGCATTCACTTTCTCCTTAGTCTCACCTTTGAGGCTAGCTAGACAAATTCCTAACTCTTTTGCCTTATCATCCTCCTCACAAACATTCTCAACACAATCCAAAACGAAGGAGGGTTAGTGATAATGGTATTAGAGTTAGGAGAGCATACCGAGGTGGCTTTTTCCATAATACATGTAGGTCGGGTAGCTACAATCGCATTGGGGGATTCAAATAGAGAGATTGATGGAGATGACGCGGTAGCTATGGCGATGTGAGCAACTCCTACCACTTCATCTTCTCCTTCATATCCGGAGATATAGGTTTCTAGAACCGCCCCTTCTTGAACGTAAAGGGCCCTTGGCACTCTTCTAGGGAAGTTCTTGTTTTGTGGAGCCTTGGCCTTGTTTTGCGAACAAGCTTGCCTTCATTTTATTCTCTTGGCTCAAAAGGGCACTCCTTCACGAAATGGTTTGCGCTACCACAGTTGTAGCATGTCCTTGGTCGCTCCCCCTTCTTCTTGTAGTTCTTGTTTCGTGGAGGTCTTGGAGAGCCGGCCTTGTGAGCTTCCCATCTCTTCCAATATCCATGCATAGCAAGATCAATGCATTTGTGAGCTCAGGTGTAGGTGTCCTCATAGTCTTCCTCATCATCATCCTCTTCTTCACTTTCACCAACTCGAGCCATTGCCTTTGACTTCAAAGCAAGGTTGGGTGACTTTCCCATTCCTCTAGAGAGAGCTAGAGCATCATCCGCACTCTTGTGTGATAGAGAGATGGCGATGAACTCACTAAGCACGCCAATGGAATTGAGAGTATTGTAGTCCGCTCTTGTTCGGATGCTAGTGGAGATATTCTTCTAAAAGGGTGTAATTGCTTTGACGAATTTCCTGTTTATCCACTCATCGGAGATCTCTTCCTTTTCAAAGTCTCTCAATTGATTGGCGAGGGTGACAACTCTTCTATATAGCTCTTCGGGAGTCTCATACTCTTGCATAACAAAGTTCTCAAAGTTGTTAATGGCCACATCATACTTGGAAGATTGGATGCTATCATTCCCTTGAAACAAAGTGTCAAGGTTGTCCCAAGCTTCCTTGGCGGTCTTGCAACCACGAATGTGAGTGAGATGCTCCCTTGGGAGAGCCTTCTAGATGATGACAAGTGCAATCTTGTTGAGTTGAGATTCCACATCCTCCCTTGGAGTCAAGTTGCTTGGGTCATGAGGATGAAACCCATGAATCATGCTCCTCCACAATGTGGTGCACGATCCGTAAATATGTGACTCAATTTCAAACTTCCAAGAAGAGAATTCATTAGTGTTAAGCATGGGAGAAAGTCCAACATTAAGATTGTGTGGCATGAAAACAATTGGGTGGATGGAGTCATAATTTTGAGGAGGTGGAACTTTTGAATTGGACCCCGAACCATTAGCCGTTTGAGACTTGGAGCCACCAGAACTCTCCTTTGCCTTGGCTTTAGCCTTTTGTGCGACTTTAGCCTTAGGTTTGGCAATGTTCTCTTCGATTTCGGAATCGTCCGGAATAGTTTCCTCTTCCGAACTATCCTCATCGGAGACATGGGGAGAGTTCGAGGGCCCCTTAGGTTTACCCATCATGTTCTCCAACATCTTCTTGATGGAGGAAACCTCCGAGCCTACACTAGAGCTAACCTTGGACAATTGGGTTTGGATGGTACAAACCATTGTATCTAGGTTATCTATAGTGTCGGACATTTTGGAGAGCTCCTCCTTAGAAGATTCGGGATCATCTCCATTGACCATGATACTCTTAGGCAGTTAAGCCCGATAAAAGAGCCCAGGCTCTGATACCAATTGAAAGTACACAAAGGTCAACTAGGGGGGGGGTGAATAGGTGACCTACAAATTTTAATCCTTTTTCAATTTTAGTGGGCCTTTAGGAAGTAAATAACTTGGTTATCTAGATGTGCAACTAGGTAGACACCCTACGTGACAAGTAACGAGTATGCAACGGAAGTAAATGCAAGGCACAAGATAACCACAAGTGAAAACACAGAGACAAGGATATGTTTCCCGTAGTTCCTTCTTAAAAGAAGTACGTCTACGTTGGAGAGGTGGGGAGCCACCTAGGCGCTCCTCACTAGCACGGATGTGCACACCTTGTTCTCCTTGAGCTTCTCCGGTGAGGGAGATTCTCATTTCCAATATGAGGTCGAATTGAAGGCGTTGACCAAACATTTACAAGCGGTTGAGGCTACTCAACAAGTGACATGGAGGCTCTCAATAATCCGAAGCTTCTTGCTACAAGGTGGAAGCTACAAGCACTAGGGTTTCTCTTGGATGACAAAGCAACCAAGAGATTACAAGATCCCAAGAGGTATGGTGTGGGAACACAATTTTTGGCTTGGTAGAAAGGTAGATCTAGGCCTCCTCCATGAGATCCTTGAAGGGCATCGAGTTTGGTTGGAGGAGGAGGTAGATCGGGACGTTTTGAACTCTTGAACAATGGAGAAGAGAGAGGAATGGACGAACTAGCTGTCTAGAGGAAGAATACAACTATTTATAGCCTCCTCCAATTTTTGACCGTTGCAGAACGGCAGGGACCGGAATATTTCGGGGTTAGCACCGGAAATTTCCGGGGCAGTTAGGCCGGATATTTGAAATATCCGGGGGGGCGGATTTTTGAATAATCCGGGGCGAAAATTCCGGCCAATAATCCGCCCCCATCTCTGCGCGCGGGCAGCATCACCATGCTGGATTTCTGCTAAGGACTGAGAGCCGGATATTTGAAATATCCGGGGGGCGGAATTTTGAATACTCCGGGGCCGGAAATATCCGGCCATTATTCCGCCCCCATCTCTGTGCGCGGGCAACTGCGAAATCTCCAAAACTGCTAAGGATCTGAGGGCCGGAAATTTTCCCCGGTTCTGCCCCACCTTCTGTGCGCGGGCAGATGGAGTATGGAACTTAGCCATTTTGCTGGAACCAGAGGGGCCGGAAATTCCGGCCTTTATACCCCGGAATTTACGGGGGCAGCCCCTGAATAATCCGGATGCAGTTAGATCATCTCCAGAAAAATCCTGTGTGAAAATCCCTCAAGAACATCATCGTGAATTATATGCGGGGTTATCTTTAGACACTTAAACTAACAGGTTAGAGATTATACCCGTGTTGTTATCGTCACCAAAATCATCAGAGGAGACATGAGCTTTCAGTGAGTGACCATGGCAGGAAATAGGAGGGAGAGGAGAGAGGGGAGGGATGGGAAGGAGAGGAGGGAACTTATCGCCGACGGCGGCGCCTTTGCCTGCAGGAGCAGAAAATCACTAGTTGGGACGAGCAATCCTCGAGCCCGACCGCGGGATAGCGAAGCGAACATGTATGGTGATTTTTTCCGAGACTTTCCTTGGGTGCCCGCTCGGAATCCTTGGGCGAGGTGTTTAGGCGCCCGGGCGGGTCCTTTTCCATGCCCAATTCCTCTACCAACCCAAACAACATAATTCAGCCTAGCAATTTTAAATCGGTATTCCCTCTAGTTTTCCTCTCGAAACAGACTTTCGTCCCGCTTTATAAATAAAACAACTCCGTCTAGTTTTCTTACATCCAAACAGGGCGTCAGAGCAAAACGTCTCGATCGTTTTCGGTGCGAACACTAACGGCGCAGAACAGAAACTAAATCGTAAACTAGAAATTCATAAATTTGGTGATTTTCTCGCAAACGAACCAAACAAACACTAATGATTCATGGCAAAAGAGTCGCTGGGATCTTCCGCGAGGCGGCAACGCCGAAATAATTTACATAAGGTGACTAGGGTTCATCGCTGAATGTTAAACGCTAGATCTACAAAATAGCCGTTGGGAACTTCACCGGGGCCACCGCGCCGTTCTCAATCGTTTGAGGAGTCGAAGGAGGAGTAGCCGACGTGGTCTAGCTGCGCAACGACGACTGCGGCCCACTCGCGGCGCTTGGCTTGAAACTCCGCGTCTGCGCGGAGGTCGCGCTCGAGCTGGTCGGTGTTGTATGCCTCTAGCGCGTCGAAGATGCGATGGCGGCGCTTCGCCTTCCGGTCAAAGTCGTGGAGGGACTTTGCCTCACGAGTTTGACTAGCTCCTCATCGTTGTCAACGTATGAGAACTCATCCTCGGAGGACTCGGAGTCCTCCACGAGGACGCGCAACACCGTCGCCGGCGAGCGCGGCTGCACAACTCCACGGGAGCCGCCGGCCTTGTGGTCGTCGATGCCACCCCAACCACCAATAGGGCCACGACGGCCGCCTTCCTCAAGCTCGCCGTCGACGCGAGGGACGCCGCTCTCCCCTTTGGACTTCGTGGCCGCCGACGGTACGGGACGTGGCGGCGAGAAGATGCGTGCCCTAGCGGCGTCGATATGGTTGTTGAGCGGCCACATGGCAGCGGTCTTCGTGTCGATGGGAAAAGGACTACTGGATCTGCGCAAATCACTCGCCGGAGTGAGTTCGCTGGTGCAGACGCGGGACATAAATTGCGGCGACCGAGGGGAAACGAGGGTTGTGACCTAAGAAGACCTCACGAGTGGTACAAATAGCGGTCGTGGGGTGGGATTCAAGTTGCTCAAAGTTGAGAAAACACAGTAAATTCTTCCGCAAACAAATTCTTTTTGTTTTTCAAAAAATAGATGAATGGCTATATTTTTCATCGCTATCTCGGCTCTGCTGAACAAGGAAAGCGGTCATTGCAACTCCCACACGCAGCATACATTCGCATCATAAAAATGCGCACAACTCTGGATCGATGAGGGAGGCTTGTTTTGAACACAGCGATAGTTGGTTTGATTACACTGTGTAACAACTATATTCAATTACCAGTAAAAAAATTGTACACAACCACTATACGCGTGGAATAAACGTCTCTTCAAAAGAAAGGACCAAAATAACCATTCTCCTGAAGAAATTGATGCCACTTGCCAAAACTATCATCGACGCACTAATCTCCGCCGAGTGTGCCCTGACCAGAGCTCCTTTCTAGGAGCACGTCCATCACTTGACCAGAGCTCCTTTCTGGGAGCATGTCCATCACTTGAGATTTCGACACCCGGCGTCGCGTTTTCTCGCTTGCACCGAGCCATTTCTTCAGAAGCTCGAGCACATTCTCGTCACACAGAAGCCCTCGGTGATCTGCCCTGACACCAACCCTTTCTTTCGCTGTGAAACCATCAGCCTGTCAACGAAATATAGCCCCATTGGAACGTGGGAGGATGTGTACAATCCAAGATTGCAAATCACTAAATCGGGCATAATAAGGCGTGCATAGTGTAACCACCACTGCCAGGACATGGTAGAGGATTATTAGTTAGCTAGTAAAGTACTAGACTGTTGACATGCTTCACTATGTAGGAAAGAATGGTTACCATGGCTGATTCGATGGGAACTGTGCAATCTCCATCAACATAGGTGTATGCAGGCTGACAATTGGCATCGTGTTAGTACCATAAACAAAACATTCATTGCATGTTTACAGCAAGAACATGTCAGGTTTCGAGTAAAAGAGTACAGTACCACTGTGCGGCACACTTCTGACAGATCTCCGATTGGAGAGCTTTCAGATCCATAGCTGTGCCAAAAAGAAAGCGAGGAGGAATGAAACTCAGTGTATTCTCTATTAGATTCATCAGCTTCTGAATTTATCGAAGAAAAAACAGCTCTACGTTATCCTTACAAAAGAAAAAGAAAATGAACTATAAGCTGATAGCTCTACTTAGGAACTTGGAAGACTAAGCAGACTACAGTAAGGCAAACATCAACAGAAAACTGCTTCATTTATGTCCAAGCATATAAGCTGTTGTATATAAACAGCTCAAGTAATAATCAGTGCTAGAGTTATAACCTTAAAGTTGTACAGTGATAAGATTACTGCCCAAAATAATAATAGATGAATCTCACACATTTTTCTAGATCAGTATAAAAAGATCAATGATGCTAGTATTAGCTGCCATCATAATACTTACCAGACATCATATGGTGTTTCATAGGATGTTCCATATATGCTATAAAAACTCACAGTATCTGGTAGTTTAGCATTTTCGAGAATACGACGAGTCTCACTCGCCCATTCAAAGATGGCCATATTGAATGGTAGTGCAATTGTCTTCCCATTATACTTAAGCTACATACAGATGAAATAATAGCATGAAGTATCAATCAAGTAGCTAACCAAGAGTCAACAAAGTCATTAAACCATTGTACAGATCTTTATGCAAGGGTCAGGTGAACATCTGCAATTTCAAAAACTTAAATGTAAGGAAAAGTTTTTTTGAGAATATACAAGGAAAAGTGACAATGTCTAAATAGTTCATTGCACTTTTTAGGTTAAACACACCATAACAATCAAGAGGCAACATGCATAGAAGGTGGGACCTGGCATGAAGCTCATAGTCTCAGCTGGTGGACTTCCCCTACCCACAATCAATAATGGAATAAACTCCTTTGCAATGGACATTCAAAGTAAAGAAGTTCTGGAATTCACAAATAATGTGTACACTGCGAAATTAATGTACTAGACAGTGTTCAGGCAGTGTTCATGTGTAATACAACAAGGCCTTCTGTAAGCTCTATCAACATGTTTTCTGTCTCCAGTAGATGAGCTTGTGAGTCCCTTATGCACCACAAACAAATATAAACGACACAATTATATAAAAAACATGTACAGTTTGAGTATGGATACCTCATTATTCTGTAAAGCTTCTTCAAACAGAGAAACACAATCAGTTGATTCATAGAGAACTAGCTCCGCTGTTCCATCCTTGTCAGCATTCTTTCGCCAAACCTGAACTATTGGTTTTTCCTTCCACTTAAAGTTTGGATTTGGCAGCATTTCATAGATTGATGGGCACTCAACAAGCTACATAGAGAGAGGAGACCGATATAATTTTTAGATGGCATCGAATAGCAAGTGTACAGTAGGAAATATTGATTAATTCACGAATCTTAGTTGCAACATGATCAAGAAATTACCAGTTGGTGCATCGTCCATCGAGAAACAAAAAAGAAACTTTCAAAACCATAAACAAACTGTAGTCCAGTAAGAAGAGAATCATTTATGCATCCTGGAGCACCTGCCAAGATATGAGAACTAATATAAGAAGTGTTATACTATCATAGGTCAGCAGTGGCAGATTACATCAATTGACTGGAAGTGCATTACCTTGAAATGGACAAGCAATGCAAATCCATCTACTGACATACTTTGAAAATATCTAGAAAAAACAAAAGGGGAAGGTTTGAATATATAAATTTTGGTTGCACGGACAAGGTGGCATATCAAACAAGACAGCTCACATCATGATTCATAGACATGAAACAGCGCACTAGCAATCCTCCCATAGAATGTGAGATTATGTTAACTTTTTTCCCACCAGAGGCTTTATAAGCTGTCTCAAGTTTTGCTCTCAAACCAACCATTGCTTTGTCTATCCTGCCAGATAAAATCATTGTTACAGCACATTGCACTTGCGCAACAGTAAAATGAATTTACATTAATCCATTCATTCATTGATGCTGGTGACTAGAGTTAAATTAGAGCAAACAAACACACCTAAGAGTAAAATTGGAGCATTGTACCTGTTGCTCTGACGAAAATCATAACCATATCCAAATAATGTTGTTCCTTTCTCGTATCCACAGTCAATGAGCATATCGATCATATCATGGAAGTGATACACCATAGTCATATGGAGCAGCTCTACAAACTGAAGTTAAAACACCAAGAGCACAAATCAGAACATAAAAATTATGTTCTTTGGGAAACTTCTCTAGCAATTTCGGTACAACACAAAAATAGCGTTCCTTCTTACTTTTTACAAAATGGTAAGAGAATTCCACCTGAAAATGGAATAGATGTGAATACCAAGAGCAATTATGCAGCATCAGCATGCCTTTGGCTGATGGCTTATTTATTCCAAAACAAATCTCGTAGATTATCAAACTAGTCATGGACTGAATTGATGTCACGTGTTAGTTCATCAGCAAGAAGCAATCATGAATCTGACAAGATTTATCTGCAGCTTCGGAAACTCTGAACTTCAATCAATGCCTGTAGTTTTTAAACCTTGCTAAAAAAAAAATCTGTAGTTTTTAAACATGCTCTTGAACCTCAGTGAGTGTTCCCATCACGATCTGGCCGATTGATCTGAGGAATGGTGACCCAGTTACAAGGTTGTAACTGGGAGTACTTCAATGGGTGGAAGAAGTGCCGAACTCTCTTCAGAACGTCATTCTTCCTTTTGCGCCCGAACTTTCGGTCATGTTGCTGTTTACAGAATTCAGATATTGTTCCTCGAGGAAATGGCGAATACATAAGTTAAAGTTTGCTGATAATAGATCTATATAATCATTGGATAATCACACTCTATCATCTGTTCTAGTGCAGCTCGGTCTGAACTCTGAAGTACCTTTTTTCGTTGTTGGATATCTAAAGTACATCGTGTACCAGTTGTCACTGCAATGTTCTTTCCCTTGTTTCTTATTTTCTGTTAGCTTATTTAGAGGGCTTAATTTGTCCAAGTTCATATTATATTAAGCTCATAATTCGGATAGCCTCCTATTTCCGTACTGTAGAAATGCACATGTTGGTACTGTTACTATACAACAGCTTTCTGATATGGGTAATCAAGCAGAAGATGCTCATGCACGTGCTTTAAATTGTCAGGTGCAGGACAAAAGGACAGTACCAGGTGATACGCGTCCCCACTGTCAGACTGTAAAATGGTGCCACATGCACTGGGTGTCTTCAATGCTTGCTCTCCCCAAGGTTCTCTACAAAGTGCCCTGCACGTCCTATTTATACCACAAAGCTGAAACACTTCATCCAGCAATTCCGGCTTGTTTTTTGAGAGTTTTGTTTCCTTGGATTTGTAGGCATTAAGAGTATGCCGGGAAGAGGAAGAAAGAGAGCTCAAGAGCACTAGGAATGGGAACATGGTGGAACGCCTAACTGTTTGTTTCCACTTCTAGTGTTGTATTGGAGGTGCAAATATTTGGTTTGGTGCTTTCCCGATGCCTCCTATTCCTACCGTTCTTGTGCACTTCCTCCTCTTCCTTTTGGCTTATGCATAGCAGTGATTTAGAAACCACAAACACATGAGCACATATTTAGATAACGTGAGATCTCGAAGGTGAGTCGGGAAGAGGAAGAAAAGAGGGCATAAGAGCAGTTGGGGTGGGAACATGGAGGAAGCCTAACTTGCTTTGTTTTCACCTCTTAATTGGAGGTGAGAACTCAGTTTGGTGTTTCCTGATGCCTCCCATTCCTATTGTTCTTAAGCACTCCTTCCTCTTCCTTTTTGGCTTGCTCAGTTGCTTTGGCGTAGAAACCAAATGTATGTGTGCGCATATTCGATGTGAGATGTCAAAAGCAAGCTAGAAAGAGGAAGAAAGAGAGGGCAAGAGCAGTGGGAATGAGAGCATAGTCAGAGCTACCCATTCCACACATAGTGAGTCTGGCACCAGGGTTTGCTTCTGGTAACAATCACACAGATATAACCTTCATGTTCAAATATATCCTGCTATTTCTCTTTTGACAAGATGACAGGGACTATGGAGGAGTCCCAAGCCAATCTTATGATATTTTTCAGCTTACATATTTGTCACTTCTTCATCTATCATTTCTTTTGGGAGACAAGTATCTCTGTAGTCGTTCACACATGTGTATTACACCTATGTGTCGAAAACACAGCATATATGTTTCGCCTGATCATTTACATGAATGCATAAAAAAAATTGGAGCAACAATTATTCACAAGAGGGCAAGGCGTGTAAAGAAGGAAAACATGAATTGCCCACAGAGAAGAAATCCTTTGAGATTAAGAAGACTTTTATGGCACTTGAAAGTGATCATACCATTCATTAGTGCCACTGTGCTAATTTGTTTCAACAGACAAGGTGTTATGACCTGAAATTTATTCCTAGAAATTGTGAATGGTGTTCTCAATTCTGTTATCACTACGTAATATGTTAGAGAACTGCCTAAGTGATTCCGAAATATTATACAGTTTACATGATTCAACATAAAACTTCATTAATATTCTGGCATGATGTCCACAAGTCTTAACCATTGAAGTAGTAATTCCCAGGTGTATGAAATGTTAAATTGTTTGCTTCAAAAGCAAAACAATAAATAGAATGTAAAGGCAAGGCAGCTAAAGTTTCGAAAAGAACGCACAAATAATTATGTTCACAAACATCATTTGCTTATCGTAAACTATGATGAATATTTTAGGTAACCACGCCCGAATTGCAAGACACAAGATTTAATTGTGAACTTCTAGGCTTGGCAGCTCCCACAATTTTAGTCTCGTACATTGCATGAACATGTGCCATTAAATTTGAGGAATGGAGAGGGCACAGAACTTATGGTCCCGACTTCATGAAGCATTGGGTTCCAACCACATTGTCTCAAAGCTCCATTCATAGGTACCATTACAGAAGAAACCAATTTTAACCCCCTAATTCCTAATATGCTGCAAGGTTATGTGTTTTCTTTGGGAAATTTGCTTGAACACTTCATGGACCAAAGAATGGCTTCCAGCCTTAAGAACATGAAAACATATATTTGATGGACTGATGGACTATATTAGCTCAGGCTCGGTGTTTTTTGTCCTGTCTGCGGTAAGCAACCAGTGTCCACATAAATCCAGTCTTGTGTTCCTTACTTGTCCGCAACCTAAATGCAATTTACAGTCCATATGAACCAAAGGCCTGCCCCTGTCCAGTTATCCATTCTCCAAGAGCACTAGCAAGTCAAAGGACAAAGAGATTTTCATACGGCACCAATAACCATCACCTGTTCCTCTATCTCTATTTGTCCATTTCGTCTTCTCCCATTTCCCCAATTAACAGACACCCAGACCCCAGTGTCTCAAGAACACCCACTCATGCACGTGCTTTAAATTGTCAGGCGCAGGACAATAGGACACTACCAGGTGATACGCATCCCCACTGTCACTTACTGTACAATGGTGCCACGTGCACTGGGTGTCTTCAATACTTGCTCTCCCCAAGGTTCTCTACTAAATGCCCTGCATGTCCTATTTATACCACAAAGCTGAAACACTTCATCCAGCAATTCCGGCTTGTTTTTTGAGAGTTTTGTTTCCTTGGATTTGTAGGCATTAAGAGTATGCCGGGAAGAGGAAGAAAGAGAGAGCTCAAGAGCACTAGGAATGGGAACATGGTGGAACGCCTAACTGTTTGTTTCCACCTCTAGTGTTGTATTGGAGGTGCAGATATTTGGTTTGGTGCTTTCCCGATGCCTCCTATTCCTACCGTTCTTGTGCACTTCCTCCTCTTCCTTTTGGCTTATGCATAGCATTGATTCAGAAACCACAAACACATGAGCACATATTTAGATAACGTGAGATCTCGAAGGTGAGTCGGGAAGAGGAAGAAAAGAGGGCATACGAGCAATTGGAGTGGGAACATGGAGGAAGCCTAACTTGCTTTGTTTTCGCCTCTTAATTGGGGGTGAGAACTCAGTTTGGTGTTTCCTGATGCCTCCCATTCCTATTGTTCTTAAGCACTCCTTCCTCTTCTTTTTTGGCTTGC